>JAPEHQ010000001.1:2840540-4260810 GCA_027405735.1 Mucor racemosus | reverse complement strand
ATAACTTTCTACATTGTATCCATTATTTATATTTGAAATGTATTTATAAAAAGTGATGCGTATCTTCAAAAAACCTCCAAAATTTCAATCGTATTTTACACAAAATTTAACGTGAAACATTTGTTTAACTTTTATTTAGATAGATGCAGAATCCAAAACTATACAAAAACTATTTAATACACTAGGTGGACTTACTTTGCAGTTTATGAGCATTTAAACAATTTTGAGTTTTGGATGATTTTTCGATCGTTTTTTGCAAATCAAAATTTCAACTCAGTTGGAACAGACTGTAGGCTGTAATGTAAATTATTATTTTGATTTTCTCTATCAAAAGTCAATAATTTTCTTTGGAATAAAAAACATAGAGTAGTTTATAAAAGTAGTTCTTATATATAATTGTCAAGAGGGTCTTAAGAAATAATCTTGCACTTTTATCAATAATACATCCAAAGGATGTATTTATACACATTAAAGAGGGGATGCTCTGATTTTAAAGATTGAAAATTATGAAATCCAAATTTTGCTCGACCAGGTACAATACCTGCAAAAAAAAATCCATTTTAACATATGGAGTGTAGCTGTTTGGCTTTTACAACAAAATCTATTTTTTATTATTAGGGACATATGTTTCTGAAAGGAACAAATTTAACAACAGAGGCCTAGTATTAATACATCGTACCAGCAAAGGCTACTTTAGTATTTACGGTGTCCCGTTCATTTAATACTGTTCACATGCGATATATCATTTTGATGTAGTAGTAAGTTAACCAACCTAACAACATTTCTGTTACTAATTTTAAGCTTACAGGTAACGGTTTTCAAGCCAAAATTTTATTAATATTTGTCTCTGCTTTGCATGGTTTATGAATTAAGGGCTTAGAACAAGTCCGACTTGCTAAATCACAAATACTCGGGGTAGGCAGAGGTTTTGAGAGAATAAAAGCAATTATGCCTTCCAAACACATAAGTAGTTTAGGCTTTCGTTTAACATCCATAGAGTTATCATTTGAAAATAAGGGAATGGAGAAATAATACATATTTTATTCATTTATATTCATACTTATGTTACTTGACACAGATTTAATATATTTTTTTAAGGATATTCAAGAAGTTTAGATACTACTTTATCCAAATGGCCATCATATAATTTTAAAAGACTTATAGCCAAATCATCGTAATCAGTGAAACCCTATTTCAAGCAATAATAAATATTAATGAAAATTATACATGGCCAAGGTAAAAATTGAATTACTTACCATTTCATGCAATTGCAAAATTTGCGATCGATATGCAAAAGCATCATATAAAGATGGTTGTTGTTGTGGGATTACTGTATTTGTAGAATGAGCTGAACAAGACATATCACTTTGGTCAGTGGAATGTTGCTTAATATCTTGTTCTATACTTTCATGTTGATCTTCTTCAATTATAACAAAGTCATCGTCTTCATGTTTATCTACTGAATTTGACATCTGTTCTATTTCATCTTCTTTTTCCTTCTGTACATTATCATTATTTAGATTATAATGAACGGTATCTTCAGTTTCTACTTGTGTAGCAGTGAGAGAGGGACTAATTACATGATATGCATGGCTAATATATTCATCATTCTCTTTTTCTTCCTCTTCGTTATCATCTTGTTCATCATAATCATAACTATAAAATACGTTTTCTGCTCCTTCTCCAATATCAAGTTCAGAAGGCGAAGGACTGCTGACTTGGCTATCAGTATAAGTTCTCGTCGTAGTAGATGTCAAAGTTGATACATAATCATTGGTTGTAGCTTCTGAATAACCATCATCATTATAATTCACATGTGCATATTCATCATGGCTGTCGTCTTCAGATTGTGGTTGCTGTTGTAAATTTTGAACAGAAGATGAAGTAGAAATGGTAGGATAAATCATATCACTACCAGAGTTTATCATGATGGTTGCAGCAGGAGACACAGACAAACTCTCCTCAGATTTTGTTCCACTCTTTTCAGGTTCGAGGTCTTCATCCACTTTAATAGTGCACCATATATTATCACCAAAGCGTTCTCCATCAGGAGTGCACAAACAAAAGAAACTAGTATAGTGTCCTGGAGAATCGGGTGCCTGAAGTTCTGCTGTAACACAGGTTTCTTCATCAGGTGAAATGACGGGTACGGCAAAACAATCAGGGCGAGAAATAGGATATGGTCTCAAGATTGAGCCACCATTGAATAGTAAATGTGAACCTAATGGCCAATCTACATTACCAGTGTTTTTCAATTTCCACATCTATACAGAAAAAAAGAGTTAATAATTATATTCAAACATACTTTTTCAGATATTAACTTGCCTTAATAAATGTCTTTTTAGGTACAATGATAGTTCCGTCAGGAATATTCAAATCAGAAACAAATGAAGCATCGAATATAGTATTTGGTGTTGGTTCAGTGATAGGTAACAATGTACTTGAGGCAACAGAAGAAACGACAGTATCATTATCAATAGGAGCAGTGGTAGTAGTAGCTGTAGCTGCAGCTGTCAAAAATGATGTGGACGATGGACTTGAAGTTAGAGTTATGATTTCTTCAGGCTTTGAAATAATTTGACTAATATTACTACTCTTTTCATTGATATTATGTATCATTTCTTTTACAGTAACTTTAGAAGCATCATTTAATTCTTTAAACTTGGGTAACAGAGGCTTTTTAACGATACTTTGAATAGGATATCTGATTTTTATAAAGGCGTGTGTCTTATCGTGAATAGAAAGGGCTTGTTGTTCACATGTTTCACACAAGTCATAGTTTGTACAATGGCCACACTTTTGAAAAAAAGGATTAGTAAACACTGCAAACAATAAAATGTTGTTATATATTACCTTGTATCGAATTCCTTCAATATTAGATTGGCAGTGATCACATTCAACACCAAGATGTTGAACAATAGCGATGGGAATTGAGTTGTCAGGTGATGATACTGACGAAGTAGCGGCTTTGGTGGTATAATTGAATTTTGTTTGTTTATTCTTTTTTATTGGTCTTGTCGTACTTTTGTCTGTTGGTAACGCTTGTGTACCTACAAGTCGAGTAACAAAAATGTGGTCTTCAGGATGATTTTCTTTTACGATTGAAAAGCAAGCATGGCATAAATCAAAGTCTATGAATCAAAGGTTAGTAACTATTGCTCTCATAACTAAATATTAAGCAGTACCTGGACATGCACCACATGTATGTCGAATACCAACAATGTCAGAATCACAATAATCACACACAAATACAGTTTGAGGCTGATTGTTAATCTCAGCAAATGCATTTTCAGTAAAATTTTGCTCTTTTTCTTTGGCAATACATCCAGGATTATTGACATCTTTATCTTCTAATCGGAAATTATGCGCTGGGTTATGGTTCACACGACATTTACAAATACTGCATAAATCAAAATCATCACATGTTTCACAATGAAATCTTTGACTGAGTGATGTCGATGAAAGGAAAGGGTCATGTTAATAAAATGTATAAATAAAAAATACAAAATTTACCCTCGTATAGGAGAATAACATCCATCGCAAATAACATCAAATTGCGGCTTTTCTGAAAGACTTGGCCGTGGCAATAATGATTGATATACATGGGCTGCGGTTTCGGCTGCTGTTTTTACTACATTATCAACTGCGCTGGCTGCACTTTTTTCAACAGTGGCCTGGAGATTGTTCATGCCAAGCTCTAAATGTTTCATCATGGTTTGAATTGAATCAGAAAAATCAGTTTGGTTGGCTCTTTTTTCATTAATAGTTTGTTCAGTACTTTGTTGAGTTTTTTGTGCAGGAATAATAGTTAATTTGAGTCTATCATCTGCATCTTTTCCAAGCATATAATTCAATAGTTCAATTGTTTCGGTAATTGCAATTATATCACCATCTTTATCAGTTAAACTGAAATAAAAATCATAATCATTGCTCAATTTAAACACTCTTCTGGTCTATCATAAAAATATGTTCAGATTTTTTATACATCTTATATAGTTCAACATACATCGGATTTTAAACGTTCATAAACAGTTGGATCACTATTGACATAAACTCTCGACCAAATAATTCGAATTTCAGATTGCTCTGGATGCTTTACTTTGATGAAAAAATCCTTAAACATTGTGATAATATAAAAGAAAAAATAACTGAATAGAAAGGGAAAAAAGGAAAGAAATGGCGCTTTAATACCCAAAAGGAGAATGGGCCCCGTATAGTAAATCACTTGGCATACCACATTGTAAAAGCCCAGAACTTTCATCATAGTTCCAGTCACATAGCACAAGAAAGCATCATACCAAGGCTTACTTGTTTGGTCAAATTGGCTTGATTTGATCCCCCTTTTTCTATTATATATGGGACGCCATTCTCATAGTATCATCAATTTTCATTATCTACCCGAAGTATATGTCTATTGGCCTATCCTCAGCGCCAGAAAAACAATTTTTACAGCTCCAGGGATCGAAATTTTCAATGAGAATGAGTAGAATGATTTTGGCATTGCTTTTTCATTTAAAGTGCCGAAGCTTTTCATGTTTTTAAAGAATACTTTCAGGTTATTTATAAAATAATACATAGTTTTAAAAGCTTTTATACATGATCTCAGTGAGTTTTTTATACACTGATATTTTTTTTTTTGAGTTGAAGTATTGTTAAGTAGGTTAAATCTATGATTACTTTGGCATTTCAAAAATGCTGATATCCTTTCCCAAATACTTTTAAACAAAAGATATTCGTATGATTTTACTTGAAATTTTTTTTCATATAAAGCTTCATATGTTTATTTTAGTATTTAAGTAGCTTAAATATTCCTGAACTAGTTTTAAAGCCTGGAATAAATTCATTAAAAAGCTACAAAATCGAACGCACAATATCTGAGATTCAAAATAGGAGTAATGCAGGAAAACAAAAGAAAATACCAGGATTTGATTTCAAAAATGTGGTTATTTATTGGTATTTGAGCTTTGGGGTCTATAGTAAAAGGGGTATTTTGAAATTATACAAAGTAAATAATATATTTATAGTGTTCTAGATCGATTATAGAACATCACAGGATCACCACCACCATCACCAGCTGAAATTGATGTGTTTCTTCGTCGAAGTAAATGATCCTCTTGTTCTTTTTGTTCCAATTGCTCAGACGGAAGCAGCACGGCTCTGTCAATAGCAGCAGGTAGACCTATAGTTAAAAGTTCAATAGAGTCAATTTTGATTAAAGTATAAAAATAAAACACATTCCTACCTCTATGTCTACCTCTATACATCAATATAATCAGAACTAATTTACTCAATGTATGATACTGTTGAGCTTGGGAAGCTGATGTATTTGGATAACCAGTAGATGCACCAACATTACCAAAAGCAGAAACACATTCATAAATTACAGTTGCCATGGTAATGGGCGAAGGTGAAAGAATTGATTCTGATTCGATGACACAAATTGCAAAAATACAACAGATCACCCAACAAATTTCACTTGTTAATTGATGTTGGATTTGAGTCATCACAAAGAAATCAGGCTTTCTTAATACTTTTCGAGAAGTTGTAACAATACTACTCATAGTAGTTTGCCTTTTTAAACGATGTACAAAGTTCGGTGCGTTTGAATCTTCATAATCACCATCATCATCATCATCATCAGCATCATCTTGTCCACTGTAAATTCCTAGAGCTCTTTCCTAAATTTGATGTTAATTCCAATGGCGCAACAGTTTTAAAATCGTCAATTTATGCAAACCTGATAGACATTACTGTTTCTCATTGAGATTGCAACAGGGTAAACACTAATATACATGGCAACAATAAATACAATTTGAGTTCCCGGGTTTAATGCCATTAAATCAACAACACTATATCCGGCTATAAAAGAATGATTAATAATCATATCATATGAATTACTTATACATTCTGCATTACCATTTCTTGTAGCTACTGATTGAAATAATCCATCCAAAATCCTAGCACCCCAATTGATACTACTCAATACAGGCAACCAATAGTTTAAAGCAATAAATGCAATGAATTCAATAGCTGTAATTCCAATCAATACAATCAAAAGCCATTTAGTTTGAGTTGAAGGAAATAATGTTGTATAACATCTACGAGGATGATCCAATAAATAACGAAATGTTTCTCTACGCATAACGTAGGTTTTAGGTGTAATTTTGTACAGTATCCAGATAATTAGTCTTAGAATAATTGCATATGCCGTATTCCCAGCCAAAATAAGAATCATACTGAGAATCAGTAAACAAGGTGCTGATTGAAAAGGAACCATGCTTGCATCAACCAATGATAAACCGAGATTATTAAATGACGATAAACTTGAGAAGAATGAAAATAACCATGTATCAATTGGACCAGTTTGGTTAGTAGTTTGTAATATGCCTTGGGCATATGTAGATGCTGCAACGTAAATTCGAATAAGAAACCCAAAGCCTAGAACACAAAATAAATAATAAATGGGCACAAGTATTGTCAAGAAATCAATGGCACGATATTCTGCACCACCTAATCGATATCGTTGCTGTCTAGTTAGTTCGCTTTTGTGAATTGGTTCTCTCATAATACGTTTCATTTCTTCATCTTCACTTTCAGCATCCATCATAATGCCTTGATCTGTTGTTGGATTGGAATTATTTACCACAGTAAAATCTGCTGTATCGCCGGCAATTCTTTGTAGTATATCTTCAAATCGTCGATCTTGTTCCAATCTTCTACGTGCAATTTCTCTTTGTCGTTCTATATTCTCCGCAAACGCAATCCCTTGATTTCCGGAAACCGTGTTATTACCATCATTTGTTGTATCAGTTGGATGGTAAGGTAGGTTTTGATTACTGTCATCAATGAAAAGTATAGTTTGGTTGGTATCGTTATTTGAGTTTGGATTATGGCTTGAAGAAGAAAAAGAAGTATTTGTAGTTGTATTATCAAGTGGTTGAGTAAGGGTATATGCTTCGGAATTGGCCCGAATTGGCATTGTTTCCTCTTCTTGTTTGTTATTATTACCAAGTGTTGAAATGCTAGTATTATCAGTTTCGTGAAAAAGAGGTTTTACATGTGCTTCGCGAGGATGTATAGTTCCCAATGCATCGCTTTCGCTTTGAGTTTCAGATGCGCTATCGTTTAGATTTTGTATCGGTTGGTCATTTTCAATGTCTTGACTATTCTTCTTTTTGAAATGAGACATTAGATCAAAATTACTAATACTTGCTGACGTTGGTCCTGGTGCACTAAAACGACTCTTTTTTCTTCTAGTTGTAACAGGTTGAGGCATTGTGTCTTCATCTTTTGTATTTGATCTCACAGATAGAAATGACAATCTTCTTCTTAATGGCTTATCTTCTTTGATGCTTTCGCCTGTACTTTTTCGACGTTGTTTCTCCATTTCATTGATATTTTTTTCAAATTTTCTACGGTTTGCTTCTCTTAGACGCTGAGCCTTGTTGAAATTCAAAATATCCTCGAATCTTTTTGAAAAATAGTGGCGTCTAACATAGACAATGATAATTGAAATCATTATATGTGAACCAAAAAAGGAGCCAAAATACATGACTAATATCTGCCATGTTGATAAACTTGACATGCTTACAGTATTTAAGCCTGTGTTTGTTACTGCAGTTGTGGCCATAAATAGCGCATCAATGTAATTCCATGTCGTACCAGGTTGAAAATAAAAAAATGTTGAACCTAAAAATGAAAGCAGTAAGATATACAGATAATGGAGCTGCAAAAAATGAATTTTCTTGTGGTAAAACCATCTAATGTAGCCCCAAATATCCCTTAAAATGTATAGCATCTTATATGTAAAAGAGAGTAAAGAGATGAAAAGGGATTATTTCAATAAAAATTCCCTTATAATTCAACAGCTTTTATTTATTAATATCTCCTCCCCATTATAAAAAAGCATGCAGGGTTTTTTTAATATTTCTGTTTCATCGTTTTAAAATTTTTTTTATTGGGTAAAATACCTAATTTTTAATAATATAAATCTCTTATTTACAAAGTGTAATTTGTCTTTTTTTGATGTGTAAATAAATGTATTCAATATGTGGGTTGTATTTGTGGTTTTGTGCGAGCGTGTGTCTGTGTAAGTGTGTTCGGATTTTGTTTGTTTTGATCCGTATAGTAATATATGTAAAAAAAAAAAAGATGGAAAAAAACACAAAGAAACTTGTATACATTAAATTTTTATATATATTTTCTTTAAGCCTTACTCTTCTTCTCCTTCTTCTCCTTCTTTTCCTTTTTATCCTTCTTCTCCTTCTTCTCCTTCTTTGACTTCTTAGATTCAGTCTCTTCGGTGGCTTCTTCTTCACGAGTACGCTTAGCAGGAGCACTGTCCTTGGCAGCAACATCAAGAACTGTAATCTTGGGAGCCATACCAGCAGCAGCAACAATAGATTCTGAGGTAGTACCGAAAACGGGTTCGGGTTGCTTACCATCGGCATTGTTGGCATAATCAACATAAGCTGATTTCCAGACAGCAGGTGTCTCTTCAGTAATACGACCATATTTATCGAGCTTACCCTCAGTCTTGAGCTTCTTCTTGGCAAGAGCAACGGGACCCATACCCCATCTACGAGGATATGTATCACGCTCCATAATAACACGCTTGACCTTGGCAACAACACCATGATCACAAGTAGCCATAACAGCAGTGGTCATTTGTGCATAAGCAAGAGCAATAGCTTCACCCTTGGTAGTCATCAAAACAATTTCATCATTAATCTCGATACCGCTCTCGAAACGCAAGAGACCAGGAAGCATAAGCTTAGCACCATAACAAAGGGCATTGACAGCACTATCCTTGACAACAACACGCTTATAGTTGGTCAAAAGAGCTTCCAAAGGACGAACGACACGACGGAGGTAGGTTTCATCCTTAGTGTTATCGTACAACCATTGGGCATCCAAAACATCATGCATAGTAACAATTTCATCCTAAATAATAAATAAAATATTAATTTTCTGATCTGACAGCCTGGTTACCATGGCAACTAATTTCTGTTATCATAGCAACAAATGCATATATTTTAAACTTACATTCTCGGATGTAGTACCGGAACGAACACGACGAAGTTCTTGCATATGACCACCAACACCGAGCAAAAGACCTAAATGGACACAGAGAGTACGCATATAAGTACCGGCTTCACAAGAAGCCCAGAAGACGGCAAGATGACGGTCGTTATCGAATTCAAGCAACTTGCTTTCATGGATAGTACGAACACGCAATTGACGCTTAACAGCGGAAATAAGAGGGGGACGTTGGAAGAGAGCACCGGTCAAAGTTTCAATAGCCTAATAATAATAAAATCATTAATATTTCAAAATAATCTTGAGCAAAATCTATACATTACTTGAGACAACTTCTTTTCACCATCAATGGCATCATGAAGACGGAGAATACAAACGTACTCCTTACCAGCACCTTGTTGAGACTTGACCAAACGAGTGGCTCTGTCAACACAAACAATTAAACCACCAGTAACCTTAGGATCAAGGGTACCAGAGTGACCAGTCTTTTCAACACGAAGAATACGCTTAATCCAAGCAACAACTTCATGAGAAGAAGGGTTTGCAGGCTAATTAAAATTATAAAATATGAGCCACATGAAAAAATAATTATCATGTCAACCAACTCACCTTATCAAGATTGATAACACCATAACGAACATATTCATCAAGAGGACGCTTCAAGGGAGAACAACCACTGGGAATGGGAGTATAATGACCGGTACGAACATTCAACTGATCGTAATTCTATAATTTTTTTTTTGAAAAATTTGTCAATATACATTTTGGCTCAAAATGTCGAGATTTTTCAAATCAAATTACCTTCAAAAGAAGAGGCCAGCTAGAAGTATCGATAGCAGGAGCTGAAGCAGTAGGCTTAATAACTGATTTATCGGCCATTGTTGTTATTCTGTTATGTTAAAAAGAACAAAGGTTGAAGAGAGAGAGAAAAAATTTGACAGGCAGACTTTTTTTCGAGTGTATATCAAGTGAATGGCCGGAAAAAAAGCAAGAAAAAAAAAGCCACCAAGGACTGTTTGCTGTTTGATTATCCTTTCAAGGAGGCAGAGTACATTATTGGAAAGGATTTGGGATTTACAAAATGAGTTTTAATTCAGGTTACTCCTAAATCAACATATGAATGTTGCAGTTGTGAATTCACTATTCCAATGCTTCTTGATTTCATTAACAAATGTTTCGACAATACAGGCCTAGGCAAATACTTGTTCTTGCAACCATCATAGTAATAGGATTTACATTTACTTTATTCTCAATGTTGTATGAAACAAATTTAAATGTAGAGCAGTTGGTTTCACAAAGAATATCTGTTGTCATTTTAACCAAGGATGGACAAAGAAATACTCAGGTTTTACAAAACCATTTTCCACAGGCAAAGATATCACTTGGAAATAATGCTTCTACTGAGGGATCGTTAGAAGAAATTTACAAAGAAAAATATATACAAGAATTGGAACATTTCATGGAGCATAGCAAGACCATGTTGGTCATGTTACTGGAAGATGATGTTGTATCCGTGTATACCAACAAAACTTTATGGTATCATCTAGCCATGAATACCGTGCCATTATTTTCAAATGATCTTGCCAACTTTGATTGCTCGAAAAGAGGCCTTTATTTAACCACAACATCGGATGGGAACAAGTCGTTATGTAGGATGTTTTCAAAAGAAACATTAGCTGCACAAATCAAATGTTTGAGGTCGATACCTGATCCCATTGATATTACCATAGACTATTGTCAACAGCAATTGGATATTACTCAAAAAAGATTTCTGGCGTTTGTTCATAGCGGCATGCCTTCCGTTATTCAACATCATGACCAAGTAACTTACTAGTTAATAGTACATATAAATCCTCTCCCCCCCCCCTCTCTGACCCTCCACGTTCACACGTTATAGATCAATCATACCATTAAACACTTGAATTACTGATGCTATTCATGGAAGTAATAGAATTTTTTTTTTTTGCGTATAGCTTAACGCCTGTGCCTTTTCTAAGCTAATGTGTTACACTAAATATGCTACATACATTTAGATAAATCTGTCATGCGTCATTTTTGTGTCCACTTTTACATATAGCAGCACTCTCGATTGATAAATTATTATTTAAATCAATAAATTATGCCATACTATTATTAATTTATTTATCATTCATGGTATATCATGACATGATTATTTTCGGATGATGGATATTTAAATTAGGGCTGTGTTTGATATAATCATTTTATCAACGTTTGGACCGCCAGTTCGTTTTCAGGGCATTTTTTAAAATGCAATTCATAATCTAACCAGCAAATTAATGAATTATGAAAGTTTAATTATGGATACTACACATCTTCAGTATATATTTTGAAATTTTCGGTCCATTTGGATCAATATTCATCAATTACGAGCATTTTTCCAGTTGCGTTTTTTTTAAGCGGAGGAAGAGAGATTTTTTGCATAAAAGTATACTATACTCCTTCAAAAACAGTTGATTGCTAATGAAGTCAAGATATAGATATATTATTTATATATCTACTGCTTATTAAGTGTAGGGTATAGCTTTAAAATTTAATTTCAAACCATTATTTAATTTTATAAAATTTTTCAAATAATATCAGGAACAACTCATACAAAATAGTTTAAAAAGGTACGCGTTTTCATTTCCTCATTTTTAGAGCAACTTGGTGAGGCTGAACTTTTTTCAGCTCTGTGGATCAACATTAGAGGTACCTACCTTTGCAACGGGAGCTCGTTTGAATGCATATTCGGCGGGAACTGGTATGTTTACTGACCTTCATAGTTGTAAAAAGCAGGTAACAAATCTGTTGTTCACATTTATCGAATGCACAAGCACTCATGGAAGCTGGTGGTATGCAAAATACTTGCAGTACTATTCATACCTATATCCATATAGAGTGGCAGATTGTTTGGGTCAGTATTTATGGAGATTGTATTTTTTATTGTTGCCAATAAAAATGCGCAGTAAGCTATAGGTGCATTTTGGTCATGATTTCCTCAACACACAGTAGGTTATGAAAGTTTCCCTTTGAGATCATAGAGTCGAAGATGTATACTTACTCTCATGCATGTAAAGTTGGAATCATTAGAATCGAGCCGAGATAAGGTTTTCGTTGTCGGTTTTTTACGGCTGTAAAAAGTACGTTTCAGATAGTTTTCGGATAGTTTTCGGATAGTTTTCGAATGTTTTCGCCCAATATTGAGTCGAACTACGTTAAACCTTTAAAAATGGTGCATTTTCCCTCTGTAGGCCATTATGTTTGTCTGAAAATAGAAGCATTGATACCAGAATATAAATACATTGGCTTAATAACAACGCTGAACTAAAGTTGACCTAAGATCAATTCTAAAAAATTGAACATCTAAATGGGGTAGTGTTAAGTAATATTTTGTATTCACTAGATAGATCCAACTGAAAGCTATTCTGCATTTTTTGTTTCAATGGAAAATATTAATTTTTGGTCGAGATAACCAGAACAATAATTGACGTTACAGCCTACAGTCTGTTCCAACTGAGTTGAAAATTTTATTTGTAAAAAACGATCGAAAAATCATCCAAAACACAAAATTGTTTAAATGCTCATGAACTGCAAAGTAAGTCCACCTAGTGTATTAAATAGTTTTTGTACAGTTTTGGATTCTGCATCTATCTAAATAAAAGTTAAACAAATGTTTCACGTTAAATTTTGTGTAAAATACGATTGAAATTTTGGAGGTTTTTTGAAGATACGCATCACTTTTTATAAATACATTTCAAATATAAATAATGGATACAATGTAGAAAGTTATTATCTATCGATCGAGTCATTGATGAACCTCCTATCTGCATTTTTCATGGAGAAAATATGATTTTTGTCAATTATTTTTCAAATTCAGAATTTGGGATAAGGGTATATAAAGGAAAAATCGAGGTTAGAAATTATGGTATCTTTTTGTACACATTTTTGAGGATATCTCTACGAAAAATCAATATTTTGAAAAAACCTAAATTGGGTCCAAGAGAGCTCAACGAGCTTAATGTTATGAATGCAAAAAAGAATGCTGCTCAATATAACAAATATTTTGAAATCTACTACAAAAATGTCAAAAAAATGAAAAAAAAATAAAAGTGCTCAGAATTTTTTTATACTTAAATATGTTATAGAGCACTTTAAAACAAGTAAGTTTTATTATTAAAAGATGTTCGTGTAGCTTAATTTTTTGTAGAGATATGAAGCCTCAAAGTTTTCAATTATTAGCAGTGGAATACGCGTAAAAATCTGAAACATTAGCATTGAAAAATTAATACCATCTGCAAAAAGTAGGATATTTCCGGATACTCATTTTTGGGTTAAAGTTAAACATCTCAGGTACATTGGCATATAATTTTTTCCTGGTGTTATTTAATGAAAAAAAAAGTAGAATAGGGATGAAAAATGGGACCCAGTTTTCAAGGAAAAAGCAGTAAACTCTACCT
This sequence comes from Mucor racemosus, assembly GCA_027405735.1. Lineage (NCBI taxonomy): Eukaryota > Fungi > Mucoromycota > Mucoromycetes > Mucorales > Mucoraceae > Mucor > Mucor racemosus. The sequence goes on along the minus strand of JAPEHQ010000001.1, from coordinate 4,247,314 downwards.
ATTTTTGAGTTTTTCGTGAGATTTAAAATAAATTTAGGAATGGGTAGCATAAAGTGTTGTGCATTTGCCAAGTCGCTAGAAAACTGAGGTCAATTGGTTTTCCAAATATGTAAAACAAGCTTCTTTGGATAGAACATAGCTCAAACAGTAAATTTTAAAACAATCCATTTGCTTAAAAAATAAGTTCAAAGATAAATAATAGACTTTAAGATATTTTATTTATTTAATCAAGTGATTGTGAAGCCTAAATAATGGAATAGAGTATTTGAATTAGTAAAAACAGCCCCGTTATGATAATTCCCTAAGTTATCCGATAACCAATCTCAACTTGGTATGCATTTTGTTGCTAATACAGTATATAACTTTCTAATGATTTCTTTTTTTCAAAATTCAGCAAAATCGAATTAAAAGCCTCTGATTTTTACTTTTATTTTATTTACTAGCCTAGTTTTATTAAAAAAAAATTTTTTTTTTCATTTACCTGAACATTCTGGATGGCAGAACTGTTAAATATATAGTACATTACTTTGCCGATAAGCAAGAAGGACGAATGTAGAAGTTTACTGTTTCGCAAATAAAGTTACCAACATCTAGAGTAAATTTGTTATCATTCGAGCTGTGAAATCAAAATAATAATAATAATAAAAAAAGGAATTTTATAATGAGTATACAAAGAAACAATTCTTCTTGAGTGCTTATCAATTACACATGACGAATACACGATAGTGATAATAAAGCTTTTCAAGTAATACAGCATGTAATTTGTTCTCAATCGAGAAGTGATTCGATCTTTGATTTAGCATGATTTCGGATTTATTACATACATAATCAAACATTTTATAAGTGTATTTATAAATATACCTGTATATATATCCAAGATTCCTTTAAATAGAGTTTCTGCCCTATTTTCAGTCAGCAATCTCTAATTTTTGCATCTTTTTATGGAAAGAGATTATGTAAAAAGAGGTGAGAAATTGCATTCGAATCCCAAGGTTGTACAACAATTTAGTAACACTTACTCAATTGGTAATATTATCACCTTTTTTTTTTCCATGTATAACCATCATTCAAGCAGTTTGTGAGTTTTCGTATAATACAAAACACATTCATGTGAAGGTAATCCCATCAATAATTTTAGAAAGTATATTCACAAAAAATTGTGCATTTTGGAAAAAGGCAATAATATCATATATAGCATTAGATGTAAATTATTAATGATTTAATGGTATAAAATTGTATTAAAATAAAAATTAAAGTTTGGATGGAGCTTATACACTATAGTTATCTATATTTGATTTCTTGTTTTTCTTAAGCCATCATGGCAGCAGAAATCAAGATACTAGCACCAACAACCAATGATAAAGGCTTGTTGAGACCTGCGGCGTTGACAGATTGCTCAGATACATTACCGTCAGTAGTTGTAGGAGATGCGCTGGATGAAGAAGCCGAGGATGAGGATGAGGAAGCAGATGAAGCAGCAGGAGAGGAAGAAGAGGCAGCAGAGGATGAAGCAGCAGAGGATGAAGCAGCAGAAGAAGAGGATGAAACAACAGAAGGTGATGCTGAAGATGAAGAAGCTGCAGTTGAAGATGAGGCAGCAGTAGTAGAGGAGGCAGCAGCAGCAGTGGTTGTAGCAGAACCACTAGGTCCACTGTAATCACCAGGAATAATGTGAGCACAACCCTTTTCAGAGATACCACGATTACAGCTTACAGTATCGTTCTATATGTATATATATGATATAATTAGTTTTTTTTTTGGGGGAAGCGAATTATAACAAATTAAACTTACACAACAGCGCATACAGTAAGTATTTGAAACAGGTTCAATCAAATTGACATAATAAGACCAACCAGCACAAGAAGAACCAACAGGGGCCTTAATATCCATTTGTCCGCCTTCATCAGTACCATCTAAATTGGCTTTTGAGTAATCTATTTGACCAGTAACTTGAACGTAAAGGTCAGTTTTAACATAATGAGCAGATGTAATGAAACCAGATGGCATTGTTTCAGCACCAACGGCTTTAGGTGTGCTACCCAAACAGAAAGCATTGGCATTCCATTCAGTATTTGAAATGATGCGGTCAGTGGAATCAGTGGGAGGTAAAAAGACACAGAAATTAGAAGCATCAACTACTTGAGCAATCATGCCAGATGCATTTACTGAAGTTGCAATTAAGCCAATTGTTGCAATGATAGATGTAAAACGAGCAAGCATTATTATTAGTAGTGATTTTATATAATTTTGTGTGATATAAAGAAATAGGAAAAAAGAGATGGATGTCCTTTTATTTTGCACAAATCATTTATATATGACAATAATTGGTGATGTTCTTCTTGTCTCCAAGTTAAAGTTTAATGTCACAATACATTTTTTTATATTACATGTTACACTTGAACTAAGAAAAGAAATTTATCTAATAACCAATGTATAATAATGTGATTTTTTGATTTTAAAACCATACCATAATATTAGCTAAATGTTAATTTTTATACAACGAAATTGTATATAATTAACGTACAATGTAAAATCTTGATTCAATAATCAATTGCTATTGTTCGTTTATTTATTTTTCCTTTTATCGAAATATTATATATTTTTAGATGTTTGATATAAACTCAATTTGGCTCATTTGGTTAAATTTAGGTCTTGTCTACAGGGAAACATGCTGATTATCTCCTTTCATTAAAAATTTACAATAGGCGTTCAAAATATGTGATACACCATACATCAGTATTTTGCCAAGGTTTTTTTTCTTTTTCTACACATTGAAGCTCATGACTAAATCCTGAACACATAGCTTGACACATTTAGAAGAAGTCCAATCAAATCGAACTTGTTTGATGATCTCTGTAGGATTTAAAGAATCTAGTATATATTTAATACCTTTCATTTTAATGTACCTGAATTTTCACACTTACTATCTGGCATTGCAAAAGAAAATATCTTGTAGGGTTTTTGTGTTCCTGATGTTGATGAAGAAGTTGAATTCTTTATAGTTGTATTTGAATTCATATTTTGTGCATTATGATTGGAACTCAATCCTTGCGATAAACTGCTTGTCAACATGCCAAATAAACTCATATTTGTATACCATACACGAACGCTTTGATCAATAAGGGAACAAGTAGCAATAAGTTTAGCATCTGGTGAAAATGCTAATACAGATACAGGACCAACGTGTCCTTCTAATACTACAGATCGAGTCGCTGTACGTAGATCGTATACAACTGAAGCGCCTTCCAATGTACCTACTGCTAATTTTTGTGCACTACTACTAAAATCAACCGAAGGATATCTAGTGGAAAACACAATTAAAAATACATTTAAAATAAAATCAACTATACATACGTTTTTACTAAATCATGCAGAATAGATGTAGCAGATTGAAGCATTGTCTCTCTCATATGAGGAATATTTGGATCAAGAGTTTTCACCACGGCTTCAACTACACTATGAATATGCGAAAACAATAAAATGGGTTCTTTTCGTATAAATGATCCAATTATTTTGAGACACCTTAAGCGATCATCCAACGCCTTTGCATTCATGGTATCAAAAGTCAACGTACTTATAACAAGTGGCATGTTCGCAACAGAAATTTGAAATATAGCAGTTTTAGCTCCACGACTGACTAAAGCCATTACTGGTTGTGGGTCTGTTGCATACATAAACAAAGTTCTCAATACTTCAGCTGCATTTATATATGTTTCCCATGTTTGAAATCCTTGACTCAATAGTTCCATAGAAGATAATGTTCTTGCCATTGATCCAGTAGATAACGTTTGCTCACCTTCTGCATTTGTATGATGGCGAGAATCATCTAATTCGGCATCGGATAATAGGATGGTAAGACTGAGTGCAGTTGATTTACGAACACGAGGAGATAGTGTTTGAGGTTGATCACATCCCATTATACCAAGCACAATCGATGCACGTGCCATCATTTGAGGGCCACTGTTTTCTGGTGAACTAGAAGTAGGTACTACATATGGATGTTAGCTTTAGCGTATTTTCAGTAGATCAAAGTGCGTGTATGTCTTACAGAATGCTTCCCAATAATCTACAAGAGCAGTAATATCATCTTTAGAAAGTCCAGTAACTGCACTGGAAAACAATGATCTCGCTGTATATATTGTGTTTTTAGTAAATTATGCAAGGATACACACACGCAAGAAAAACTTACCAGATGGATCTTGCCAATATTTACTTAATAATGATAATGATGGGAAACAATAATCTTTACCAATGATCAATGGTAATGCCATGGCATATCCTGATATCAAATCTGAACTTTTACTTTCTTGTCCTGCAATAAATATAATTGCTTTTGCTAATAGTGCAATTGAAAGCAATCTGTTTGCAGTCATTGATGGGGAAATTGTCCAAGCAAATCTTTCGCTTTTGAGAGGAGCAAGAATGGATAGATTACCATTTGCACTATGAATGTAACAGGAGTTATTAAGCATGAGAATTTAATAAAGAGTCAAATAGCCTTACCCTTTCAATCCAAAGCTAACATTTGGGCTTGCTTGCTTGGATAAATTCAATGATTTACAACAGATTTGTTCAAATGCTTCGCTAATATTCCATGAAGCAATTGTAGATACAACTGCTGTAATTAATTCTATGCGTTTTCGTCTTTGGTCTTCGTTCCTTTTGTAGCTTCTTTTAATCGCATCTGTCTCGTCTTCCATATTTTGGTCTTCAGAAACATCCAGAGGATCGTCTTTATCGGGTCTGAACGTGAGAATATCAGGGACCACTGCATCAAATGAAGATGAAGACATGGAAGCTTTTAATATAGGATGAATAGAAGGATCTTGAGTTAATTGAGAATCATCTTGATTCAATATCGATGCTCTTGTATATAAATCATGAACAAGACGTCGAATATTAAATGTAAATACTTGAGCAAAATTAGTTTTCGTATGCAAAGCTAAATTAGAGAATGGATTAGTATAAATCAGTGAAAACAAAATACAAATTTCAATACCATTATCATTTGCCACGATAGATCTTATTGTTGCAGTTTGCTTAGAGTTATTGCCACCTGATTTTTGTGTAATTGATGTAGCAATATGATTGCTTGGCCAACGATCATCCTCTAAAACATCACGAGCATTCTTTCCATGTAATACACGATCCAAATGAGCAGTTTGCATCTAATAATAGTATGTTGATAATTGAATTAAATAAATACGTTATTAGTAATTTACCTGCCAAACATAGACACTATCATCGTTATATCCAAATACAAGATAATCTTCTGTAGTTCTCCATTGAATGGTTGTTAATGGATATGGATTGCCAGGGAAAATGAACAAACTGTATATGGTTTAGTGAATCATCGATATAGTATATAATTCAACGCTTACCAGGTCATGGAATCAACAGAAATCAATGCTATGGAATTGTCTTTTGCAATTGACACTATACATCCTCTCACACGAGTATCTTTTTGCTCTGCAGGCTCAATAAAAGCTTCTACAGGCATTGAATGTACAGCACAAGATGCTACATATTTTCCATCGCTAAAAACCAAAAGCTATTCAGTGATACTACACTATATTACCACAAAATCTCCTTACATTAGGTTCCATATTTTGACAGCGCCATCTTGACCACCAGATAAAAGATATTGTTGCCCTGAAACATGATGTTCAGGAACAATCATACAAGTAACTGCACTATGGTGAGCATGTTCAAAAACTCTAACATCATCACGTTTTCCGATATGTTTTGATATATCTGTTAAATGTAATAAAGCTAATGACAATGGCACGACACATATATTTCCAGAATCTTTTATATATATATAATCGATTAGATATGGGATTAATTAATACAATTAATACATACCGTATCCTATTGCTAAATGATTAGAATTGACAGGTGCTGTGGCTGTAATGTTTCCAAATTTTGGGTCCCCCTTTTCGACTAAAGGCCAAATATCTGCAAAACTAGAGTCTATAAAATATAGTAATAATGAGCATCAGATTCAGGTTCAATCTTATTAAAGACTACCTGTGCTATAATCCGCAGAATTCTGTTCATCCTTGTCAAATGATAAAGGCACAATCGAAAATCCAGATGATTCTGGATGATTGGAAACTGTAATTGCCGAGAGTTGATCTATTTCTTCTCCTGGTTTGCATAATATTGCTGTAATAACATTTCCACTTTGTTTCGATTCACTATCACTGAAGCTATAGGTACGTACTAATATAGCATTATAGCATAATTTTTCATCGCCATCAGCTACTGATTCAGATTTGACAGCTTCAGGAGGATGTAAAATATAATCGAAAATTTGTCCATTCTATGCCATAAAGCATTAGTGTTTATCTTTTTTTTTTTTTTTTTTTTTTTTTTCGAAATGTAATTGCTTACAAGAGTCCATATGACAAATCTATCTTTTCCAAAAAATGAACCACCAGCCCAACTAGTCTGTGGTTCAGCAGGAATTATAAATTGAGATACAAATACGGTATTTTGCATTAATAAAATCTGATAAAAAACGATTAATAATCAAATGTTAAATATTCAAGAATTCATTCTATTACCATGACATTTTTGCTCGTTAATGCCATACACATGCCAGGGATAGATGGGTTTCCAATCAGATTAAATGCAGAATCAAATGAAGTCGTATTATTCAATATTGAAGGTCTATTTGGAATAGTTTGATCTTTGTATATAATATGTTTTGTAGCATCAAAATCCCAAATGTTGAGTTTTCCATCGATTGTCACTGTTAATAGCCTCGAACGTTTTGTATCTTTAGGTGTATGTATGTAAATAATAAATAAATGTGAGATGGGCGTTTTATATATTATATATATATATGGAAGTTTACCTGGATCATAGAAATCCATGCAAGTTACCCAATTAGAATGACCACCCCAAACTCGAACAACCTAACAACATTTCGTTAAAAAAGAATACATAATTCAACAAATTTACTGATTTAACCTCTAAAGTTGTGGCATTTAAAATAGTAATCTCATTTGCTTGTCCACAACAAAAGACATGTCTATCTGAAAATTGTGCAAATACTTTTAAAAGTCGCGGAATACCATAAAATCCAGTTGGATTTACTGCTTGACAACGACCGTCTGAAGCATTCCAACGCGCAATTTCACTAACACAAAAAAAAAAAAAAGATATGAATATCAAATAGGTATGATTTTAAATTATTGTTTTATATGTACCCATCTTCAGAAGCACTTATAAGCACATCTTCTGTTTTTAATAAAGCGTCTGTTTCTGTTTTAATTACACACAAGGCAACGATAGCACTTTTATGGCCAACAAGTAAAAATTTATGCTTTAAATAATATTAGTTTTTATTTATATTAGATTTCATGTGAATAAAATACCTGAATTGTGGATATATCTTGTTGTTCAGATAACGTGTATACCCAGATATGACCATCCTTTTGTCCAGCATAGACATTAGGATAGCTTGTTGTGATGCATGTTGTGTTTGGATTGGAAAAGTTATGCCAGACAACTAGTGGTAGAGTTACTGAAGAAGCCATGCAGCAAACACTTTAATCATTCAAAACAAAACAAGAAAAGAGAAAGGGAAAAGAAATGCACAAGCTGCTTGCTAGAGAAATATCTCTTTTATGCCCTGCTGCTGTTTGCTTTTGAGCAATATGTGTGTATGTGTGACGAGATTGAATCTGTTGTTGAATCGCTTTCGCCACAAAGCATTATACCAAATATTATGTGCAGATGACACAAAAACGGACATAAAGGCTCCCTAATACGTCTAATCACCTCATTATATTCCCTGGTAAAAGAACTCGATGATTTAAATGCAGTAATTTTTAAAAGCTCTAGGGTTTCCATAGTTATTGTTTCCATCAATATTAAAAATCCCGCAAATATAATACATGCATTGCAATAATATGACATGTTATTTATATACAATAAGTGGAACTAATAATTTCAGGATAATATTTGAGAGGTTGGAATATATATATCAAAAAGAAATATTAAACAAATAGCTTATTTTTATGAATTAAAAACTTTTACAGCACTACGTACCTCAAATTTTACACAAATATGGCAAAGGCAATCATTTTAAATTTCAAAATTTCGATACACAACAAATGCAGTAGCAAAAAAAAAATATTACACTATATATTAAATAGCAGAGTAAAAAATTCAATTAGTTTTAATCAAATAACTTACTTTTTCGTCGAGTAAAAATCCTTTAAAGGTTGGACGTATATATTTTTCTCAACAATTGACATGATATAAAAGATACAAGGCCATTATTTTTTTACAAATCAATGGTATAGTTTCAATGTAAGTTGAATCAGGGATTTATAATCTGCTTGATTTTTCGAAAACTACTTTAATTGCTTTGGTAATTTGGTAATTTTGTTACAATTTGAATGTGCTTTTATAAGTGCGCCTTTTCTAAAATTCATATTTATGCGATCGACGATATTGCCTAAATTATTGCACATGTCATTGGACGACAGGAAAAGTCTCAAGAAAAAAAATGATGATTCTGTTAGTGCATATCATTTTGATTCAAGTTTCATATGGATTTTTAAATATGATTGCCAAAGAAAGAAAGAAAAAACCTGTAATACACATTCTACAGGATTGTCGATCCAACACCTTTTTAAGTATGATTTTGTATATAGAATGCAGTAACCTTTATAAGCTTGTTAACATCAAAATTGAGTTTTAAACGCATTACCATTAGGCTTTGAGTATACAAATCACATTCGAGTGTAATGATGTCGAGACTATGTTTTTCCATTCAAAAAGGAAGTTTTTTTTTTTTTTTTTTCTATTTTTCTTTTTTTGTATCTTGTAAGTTTTCTTTTTATAATTGAAATAAACATCACTCTTTTTTTTTGTTTACATCTCAAAAAAATAAAAAAATAAAAAAAAAAAGCCAACAGATTATATTATCCAAGAAAGAAAGAAGAAAAGAAAAAGAATAGAATATTTAAAAAAACCAAATGACAGGTAGATGAAGGAAAAAAAAAACATGTCAAATTATACATGGATACTAAAATTATTTAAAATATTTAGCTCATCATGAAAAAACAATAAAAGTAGTTGCCAAGGATGCCAGAAGTGGAAAGCAAATCAAATTGGAATATGTAAATAAAAAAATTACTGGAAATGGTTCCTTTGGTGTTGTATATCAAACGCGACTTGTCGAAACCAATGAAGATGCTGCTATCAAGAAAGTGTTACAAGATAGAAGATTTAAAGTAAAGATTGTTATATTAGCTTAAAAGCAAGAAGGTTATTCATTATTAATTTTTCATTTAGAATCGTGAACTTCAAATTATGCGTCTTGTAGACCACCCCAACGTTTGTCAACTCAAGTCTTATTTTTATAATCAAGTTGAAAACAAGGAAGATGAAGTTTATTTAAATCTCGTCATGGAATATGTACCAGATACTTTATATCGAGCAACTAGACATTACACTAAAGCGAAGCAACAAATGCCAATGATCCTTGTTCAATTATACATGTATCAAGTTATTCGATCTTTAGCTTATATTCATACTCTTGGTATTTGTCATCGTGATATTAAACCTCAAAATGTTTTGCTCGATCCAGCAAGTGGTATTTGTAAAATGTGTGATTTTGGAAGGTAAGAAATAGGATTAGGGTTTAGGGTTAGGATTAGGGTTTTGTTTTTGTTTGTATGTGTTTATTAACATTTATATTACTTCCAGTGCTAAAATCCTAGTTCCTGGTGAACCCAATGTATCTTATATTTGTTCTCGTTATTATCGTGCCCCAGAATTGATCTTTGGAGCCACAAATTATACGCTTAACATTGATGTTTGGTCTACAGGTTGTGTTATGGCAGAATTAATTCTAGGACAACCTTTCTTTCCTGGCGAGAGTGGTATTGATCAATTGGTTGAAATTATTAAGATTTTGGGTACTCCTTCAAAGGAGCAAATTGCTGCTATGAATGCAAGTTACGTTGAACATAGATTTCCTTTGATTAAACCTCATCCTTTATCAACTGTAAGTATTTTGTGGGGATTTCTTTTTGTGGAAGCTAAAAATATTTGTGTCTAGATTTTTACTACTGCTAATGTTGAAGCAGTTGATTTATTGTCTCGTATGTTACAATATCATCCTCAGCAAAGAATTACTGCTATTGAAGCATTAAGTCATCCCTTCTTTGATCCTATTCGTGACCCCAATACAAGATTACCCGATGGTCAACCATTACCACCAGTTTTAAACTTTACAAAAGAAGGTAAAATGAATTAATGTTTTGTGTGTGTGTGTATACTAATTATTTTATCAGAATTATCTATTCGACCTGATTTAATCAGAAGATTAGTTCCTCCACATATGGAACAAGAACTTCTCGCAAAGGGAATTGATATTCATCATTTTGATCCTATCCCAGCTGATCAAATGAAGATTTCTCCTTCAGCTATTTAGAGCGACCTTTTTTTTTTATATATATACATATACAAATCCCCTCCCCCTTTTTTTCCCTTTATTTCTTTCCATTCACCGTATATACATATCTCTTTTTTATTTTCTTACATGTTTAATTTAAATAAAAATTATGTAAAAAAAAAAAAAATAGCTAAACATCTGTCAATGAATTGGCATTAACCCCTGTCAAACGTTTTATATTACGTTTTGAATCCCCAAATCTATGCATTTCGTACAACTTGTAAAATAGTTGGTTGCAGGTAAAATGATTAAATGACGTAAGACTCTATCATTTCGATCGTCTAAACCTTGCTGCATATGTATACTATTTATTTTGGAAATGGAAATGATCTTCTGGATCAATGATTGGTGTGAAATGAAAATAAATGGTGTGTTAATTCTCGTGCGTGGGCACAAATTTCTTGGTTTGATTATCAGCAGTTTTGGTGGCAATGCTGAGTATGCTATTGAAAAATGGTTCAACGTAAAATGGTGAGCAAGGGGAAGGCTATAAATACCTCAAAAGTATCAAATTCACGTTCTTTCCTAATTTATTGAGCTTAAATCACCCCGAAAATATAGCTTAAAAGTTTAATGAAAAACAATTGCCTACATCAGATTTGTGATGTGCTTTTGTGTAATTATCGGATCAAAACAATAGGAAAAATATATTTAGTATCACAATACCATATATAAAACTTTATATTGACTTGCATGTACAAGTATAAGGGGTGTATATATATAAATCAGCAATCAATTGCATCAAGATGTTCTTTCAGTATTCTGCTTGTATTTATGTAACTGAAGCCAAACCACTGTTACCTTACTTAACCGGATATTTACGGATTGAAAAATCATGCCAAAATTAACCTATTATAAAATCAAAGAACCCTCGGCGGATAAAGCTGAACCCGTTTATTGAAAATATGAATATAAATACAAAATCAAAAAGATTCTCACCCTTATCTCAAACTATTTCAATTTTTTGTTATTTTAATAATAATGCCCAACTCACAAATTATCGATGAATCTATCCACCCTGATAGTCACCATAAAGACTTGAAGCGTATCGTTGCAATTAGTATTGATGAAGGATCTGCTGAATATGTCTTTGATTGGGCTATCAATAATTTCATTAATCCTGCCTCTGATTTGGTTAGTCGAATTTTAATTGTTCAGGCATATTTTATATATTAACTATCATTCAAAAGGTTGTATTCTTGAATTGCCGTCAAGTGGATGCCCCAATTGCCCCGTACATTAATCCCACCAATTTCATCGAGGAATTTGATGATAAAAAGAAAGTTAAAAGCCATCATTTACTCAAAACTTATGCCGATAAATTAAAACCATTCAATGTGAGTTCAAGACTAAACTAAAAAACAAGAGAGGTAACTTATTCATGTATTTCATAGATTGCTATAAGAGCCATTGCATTGGTTGGTGAACCAAAAGTAGAAATCATCAGAAAGGTAACAGAGCTAAAGGCTGATGTTTTACTTATTGGCTCTCGTCAATTGGGATCAGTAAAAAGAGCCCTCTTGGGTAGTGTGAGTGATTATTGTGGTCATAATAGTCCATGTACAGTCATTATTGTCAAAGCACACCCTGAACATCCAGAAGGAAAGCACGAGTATAAGAGCATCTTTCACAGAAAGTCTGCCTAGCGGTACATGATTCCAAAAATCACATTTATTTAATCGTAAAACTTCTGAATAAAATTCATTTCTATAATACATTTATTGGTAAAAAAAATTCTTAAAATTAGTCCTCTTTACAAGTAACGCATTCGCTTTTATCATTAGACTTTTGTCTGCAAAATATTGGAACATGTTAGAATGTAAATATATTTATTATACTATTCAAGTAAAACTCACTTCTTTTCACGACAGGCTTTTTGAAACTCGTCCCATTCTTTGAGGCATTTTGATCTGTCATTGTTGTTTTTATCAAGACATGCTTTCAAAGGGTTGTAGTCGCAAGATTCAGCTTTCTTTCCAGGTTCCATTAGAGATGATATGGTATAGCTATATGATAGGAAAAAGAGTGTAACCCCGGGGAATTCTCCCTGTATTTTTTATGCATTTCAAAGCAGGCTGGTCTCCATGGTTCAGTGACTGTGCATGTGTCAATTCAATCTTCAAATGATGCCATAGCAATGAGCAACAATTTGGTAAATGATAACTTAAAGGATTTACTATATCGACAGTTTATGGCTACTGCTATCGCAAGTATCAAGAGAAAATTTGACTGAAAGGGACTGGCACGATATTTCAAGGGAAAAACCCTGAAATTGGTTAAATAGATAAGTTCTGAGGAAATTATATACGTTACCAACACCATCAAAAAGAATGAAAAGTTAACTCAACTCGTATTTGGCCACATTATTAAAAGTTAGGCCACATTAAGTTACTTGTTCCTGAAACTGATATGTAGGATAACTCATAGAAAAGACAAATTTACTAGTTTTTTCTTAAAGACTGGGTCCAACTTTTTATTCCTGCTCTATTTTTTTTTTTTTTCACTAAATAACACCAAGAAAAAATTATATGCCAATGTACCTGAGATGTTCAACTTTAATCCAAAAATGAGTATCCGGAAATATCCTACTTTTTGCAGTTGGTATTAATTTTTCAATGCTAATGTTTCAGATTTTTACGCGTATTCTACTGCTAATAATTGAAAACTTTGAGGCTTCATATCTTCAAGAGAAATTAAGCTATACTAGTACTTTCTAATAATAAAACTTACTTGTTTTGAAGTGCTCTATAACATATTTAAGTATAAAAAAATTCTGAGCACTTTTATTTTTTTTTCATTTTTTTGACATTTTTGTAGTAGATTTCAAAATATTTGTTATATTGAGCAGCATTCTTTTTTGCATTCATATCATCAAGCTCGTTGAGCTCTCTTGGACCCAATTTAGTTTTTTTCAAAATATTGATTTTTCGTGGAGATATCCTCAAAAATGTGTACAAAAAGATACCATGATTTCTAACCTCAATTTTTCCCTTATATACCCTTATCCCAAATTCTGAATTTGAAAAATAATTGACAAAAATCATGTTTTCTCTATGAAAAATGCAGATAGAAGGTTCATCAATGACTCGATCGATAGATAATAATTTTCTACATTGTATCCATTATTTATATTTGAAATGTATTTATAAAAAGTGATGCGTATCTTCAAAAAACCTCCAAAATTTCGATCGTATTTTACACAAAATTTAACGTGAAACATTTATTTGATTTTTATTTAGATAGATGCAGAATCCAAAACTGTACAAAAACTATTTAATTTACTAGGTAGACTTACTTTGCAGTTCATGAGCATTTAAACAATTTAGTATTTTAGATGATTTTTCGATCGTTTTTTACAAATAAAATTTTCAACTCAGTTGGAACAGGCTGTAGGCTGTAATGCAAATTATTATTTTGATTTTCTCTATCAAAAGCCAATATTTTTCGTTGGAATAAAAAATACAGAGTAGCTTACGATTGGATCTATCTTATGAATACAAAAAACTAATATCTCAACTATGGGATTTAAATTGTACCATCAATTTTAAATTGATTTTAAGTGAATATTAGGGTAATGTTAGGTTAATGTTAGGTTAATGTTAGGTCAATGCACTTACATTCTGGCATTAATTCTTTTATTTTGGGACAGATACCAATAGCCATGAAGCGAAGGTATATTTCTTTTTAAAATTTGAGAGAAATAAGCTCAATATTAGGTGAGAAAATCCGAAACCTTTCTGAGAATCATCTAAAACCTATTTTTCACAACCGTAGAAATCCGACAACAAAAAACCTTATCTCGATGAATTTTGATAATTTTCAATTTTACATGATAGTAGGTACACATGTTTGACAGAGTTGTCTCGAATGGCAACTTCAACAAGCTACTCTGTGTTGAAAAAATTATCGGCAAAGCACGCCTATAATTTGCTGCGCATTTTAATTACTACAGCCGAAGTATACTTCCCATGGACATAAAGATCTGCACAGATGGGCAGAATAAAAACTTTTATGCAGATCAGGCAGCCCAGATGAGAAGATCAATGAGATCGAGGTTTTTTAATCCATTTACTAAAGTATATCAATCATAACATAATTAATAACGAAGATAATTTGAATGGTTTAAAGCAGATGTGAGTTACTCTGATTCAACAGAAGAATTGCCTTATTGACGAGCTATATCAATTTGAAATTTGGGGTTTGCTTTGAAAGAGCTCTGCTGTCCATGTTCTTCTTTCGGAGGTCAAATGGGAACAACAACAATAACCTGTTTGGCAACACTAAAAGTATTTATGCCTTTGTAAGTTTCTGTTTGTAACACAAAAATTGACTGATTTAGGATTATTTTTCTTTTCTCTTCCCACTCTTTCCTCGGTTCTTTTATTTATGTTTAAAACTACAACAAAAAGATCAATATTTTTTATAAACTGAAATCAAGTAGCAGGTACAAGTACATGTTTTCCCTATTGTTTATTTGGAAATGAATTATTAACTGTTAATGTTTGGGCTCGTTGTAATATTTTTCTCAAACAAAAAAAGCATCCTAGACTTCTTAGTCATTTTGTTCCATCATTTACGTTATAATAAATGCTTTTTTGGTCTAAAGTCGATATTTACCTGCAGAAAAATTGGTGGTTATAAAAGTATGTATAGTATTGGCTTGATTTGAATGAATGAATGAATAAATGAACAAACTCTTGTTAATATATTTTATTTCTAAAAAATATCTGTTTTTGTTTAATGACCAACAACCAAGAAGAAGAAAACAAGATGTTGTCTTGTATACCACTACCAACTACCAACTCTCAAAGATACACCATAATCATTACTTGTGAATTGATTTTACTAATAAATCAATTTTTTTATAGGTCAAAAGAAAAGGCGTCGTATTCAGTTCAAAACGCTTGAAACAATTCAGTTATACTAATTTACATGGTTTATTATCTCTTGCTCATTCAACTGCTATATTTAATTTTAATATTATTTCGTTTATACAGCTAATCGACTCGTTCGTCCATTAGAGTTAACTCACCATCCTTGATTAGCGCATCTATAATAACGGTCCATTGTTAACTCATAATTTGAAAAGCTATTAAAAGGGTTTATTATCTAATCTCGAATTTATCTGATTCAAATGCTGATGTTAAATTAGCATTAAATTAGTTGTGTTGACTCGCTATCTCGCTATAAAGTAAGGCGTTTTATCAAATACGATGTTGGCGTTCAATGTACATAATAAAAGACGTAGCCATTTAATCTTGCTATGCTCAATTATGGCGTCGCTCTACGGGCTCACTTGTTATATATATCAAAAGATACTAATATAGAAATACTCTGCTAAAAGATACATTTTATTAATTCATTGATGTTTCGTATTTATATGTTTTCTAAGTAGTTATATGATTATTAATATTATTAATGAATTGCCGGGTTTCGAGGTACTTGATATGATTTGGGAACAAATCATATACAATGGAATTTGTAGAATTGGGAATCTGTGATTGTATCATTTGGATAAAATGTAGGATGATTGCTTATGTTTCATTGTTGCCAAGTGTTCCTAAAGGCTCCTGATAGTCGCTGTTAATGCTAGTGGTTATGTATGACATTTAGTATGAGTTACTAAATGTCATGCCATGTTGGATTTCAATAGTTGTTCCTGGATTTCTACATCTGGGCAAACTTCTGATATATCATCGCTTTTGCAATTTTTTAATGAATGTATGATATGACAGATGGTTTTTCTGGTAGAAAAATGTATGTTTCTATGATAACAGATATTGGCTATTTTGTTTAGTTCATTGGTTGATTCGCTGTAATGCTGCTTTTACATTGCCTGAAATGAGCAATTTAGCAGGATTTTAATTGCGCTAAATAATGTAAAGCCTTAAATCCTTTTCTACGTGTGTTGTTTCTCTCTTTTTGCTTTCATGTCCAAGGTGTAATGATCCAGTTACATTACATAAGTGTTGTATCCACCGGTTAATCGTAAGATAATGAACCTTTTGATTTGTAATCCTTAGTTTCAAGAAGTCAGCTAACTGATCTATGATAACATTCTCGATTGTTCTTATTTTCTAAAGCAAGATCCGGGAAGCTGGATATGTGAGACATATTCACTTGTTGGATTTAGTTATATAAAATAAGCTGAACTTAAATGTGC
The DNA here is from genome assembly GCA_027405735.1 of Mucor racemosus. Taxonomy (NCBI): domain Eukaryota; kingdom Fungi; phylum Mucoromycota; class Mucoromycetes; order Mucorales; family Mucoraceae; genus Mucor; species Mucor racemosus. Next base: position 4,230,671 of record JAPEHQ010000001.1, on the reverse strand, counting down.
TGTGTTACTAATGTACATAAAATGACCTGACAATGGAATGTCAGAAAGATATAATCGATCCAAAACTGATCTTACAGATAATTGTAATATAGAATTTGTATATAAATAGGACAAATTATTGATATTAAATAAAGATTCTCTTCAGTTTTTGTGTGTGATTTAATTTAACAAGTTCCTTTATTAAATTATACATTTTTTCTTGCCATAATATTTATTCTAAATCTTTGGCATTTCAATAAGCAAATTGCACATATAAATAACAACCAAGAACGGATCAATTGCACATTAGTGAATTTATCTGTTCTTTCCTTTCCTCTTATTATATTTATAACCACAATCCAAATAAATATATATTATTACTTATTTACCATTGTTACTTATTATAACCAATTATTATATAACCCCATATAATCATTCAATCATAGGTAATAATCGTATACTAGTAATAGCAATTACAATTAGTAACACCAACCTCTCATATCCAATCATAGAATCAAAGTCATACATATAATCCTCCATATTATATATCCAGTTTGACAACCAATTGATTTATCACACAAGGATATATTCACCGTTTGATAAGGCATATCAAACTATTATCAAGCTAGTATTCTTTTCTTGTATCTGAATACGCATTCTAACATAAGGGACTAATGTTTTTAATATAGGTAGCAGTCGTTATATTAGAGACTGATATTTTCATTTAACCGCATTCCAAGATCAAATATTATTATTTACTACTGTATTGTTGGACGTTTTCTTGATTACCAGATCAAATCGAAGGCAAAGATATTTATATCTACTCAATAAAAAGCTAGAACTGGCTACAAACCCACGAAATGTTCCAGAAAAGTGATAAAATTTCAAATGGTATAGAAACACAAAAAAAGGATAATCTGATGTGTTGCCTAATAACCATAGTTTTGATCGTAGCTATATTTAAAAACAAATATTTTTACAGCTAACAATCGTAAACTAACATAGTAGTAGTAAGTTTAAAGAAAGTTAATTTGTTTAAATTTTATGTGTGATAAAGTAACATCTATAATCTTAGATTTGGCTTGCATATAAATTTAAGCAGTAAGTGTTATTTAAGTTTATGCTCGAGCAAAAACTATTGTTGCTGCAAACATTATAGCTATAAACATTATTTACAATGTAAGACTTAAACTCAATGTAGCAAATCATCTCTAGCACAATAATTATAAAGTAAGACTATATTATTATCAAATAAACTACTACACAATATCAACGTGTATAAAGATTTACAATAATAAGCTTGAGTCAAGTGAATACAGTATCATAAACTTGAAAAAGTTCTCAAATATTATAAAATCTCTTATTTTTAAGACTTACAAGGCTTATAAGCGGAATATTAATTTCAAAAATTATTCTTGTCCAGATCATCAATTTTGACATTTTTTAATTTTTTTTTTCTGATTTTGAAAATCTAGAGTTAATTATACTACTATTGTAAAAACAAAAAATATACACATATACAGAATTTAGCGCTCTATTTGTTCAATAAAAAATTATAAACTTTTTTATTGCAAAATATTACATGAAAATCCTTGAACCAAAAAATCGTTTTTGGGACAAAAGTACAAATTTTCATTACTTAACATTTAATATTAAGCTTTTATAAAATAAGTATTAGTTATAGCTACAATTTTCTCTCACAATGTAGTATATTTAAACGTTGATTTTAGTATCAAAATTTGATTTTTCTGTTTTTTAATCAAAATCACGAGTGTTGGTAAGGATAAAATGAGCCCCGAATAATGTCCGCTACAAAATCTTAATTTTCAGATTGTACATGGTTAAGTATAAGAAAAGTTGAAAAAACAAGCGCCTTTTCTATTTAAAACTTAGATATATACCATAATATAAGAGACTTAGCCGTTCAATATTGCTATGCTCAATCACGGCGTTGCTCTACGGGCTCGCTTTTACAATTTTTTAATGAATGTATGATATGGCAGAGACAGACGGTTTTTCTGATAGAAAAATGTATGTTTCTATGATAACAGGTATTGCCTATTTTGTTTAGTTTATGGTTCATTAATCAAAATTCGGTTCTAATCATCATCAACTTTGGAATCCCTAGCAAAACATGAATAGAAAGCACGTATATTAATCACAATTTGTTTATGATTTAGATGCAAACACAATATATATATGACTAAATCAAGGTTAGATGCCCTAGCAACCAATGCATCATGCGTCTGACATACGAGTACTTTGTACATCCAACAAGCTGCCTGATCGCCCTTTTAAGAGATATTTATAGGTTTGGTATTATTAAATTCACTCTCAATAGATTACACATGATGTAATTTAATTAGAAATCAACAAAATCAAGTCGGTAATTTCTTTTCTTTTTTTGAAATTGCATTATAGAAACATACTTGAAGTTGCATATGTATAATATCATATTGCGTATATGATGAACAGAATATTTATTGTTGATTACAAAAAAATGAATTGATTTGAATTTGAAGAGGAAAGATATAAGTTGAATTTTTTTTTCAAAGAAAAAAAACTTCAGATTGAGGACAAGGGGAAAATGAGATTGAGAGAAATAAACTTAGAAACACTTTCTGTGAACGATAGAAGGACCAGATTCGTCGTATTCTTGCTTGGAGATCCACATTTGTTGGAAAGTAGAGAGAGAAGCCAAGATAGAACCACCAATCCAGACAGAGTATTTTCTCTCAGGAGGAGCAACAATCTTAATTTTCATGGAAGAAGGAGCAAGAGCAGTGATTTCCTTTTGCATACGGTCAGCAATACCAGGATACATGGTAGTACCACCAGACTAAAAAAAAAAATATAAATTATAAAATTTAGCTCGACTTATTGCAACTCCATTTGAATGAAAAACTTACCATGACAATATTGGAATACAAATCCTTACGAATATCAACATCACACTTCATGATGGAGTTATAGGCAGTTTCGTGGATACCATTTGATTCAAGACCTAAAAGAGAAGGTAGGAAGAGAGCTTCAGGAGCACGGAAACTATATAATTGTATACAAATGTTGAGTACCAAATTCCTCGCATTTGATTTCGCTCTTTCACTTACCGTTCGTTACCAACTGTAATGACTTGACCATCAGGAAGTTCATAAGACTTCTCAAGGGCAGAAGATTGAGCAGCAGTTTGCATTTCTTGTTCGAAATCAAGAGCAACATAACAGAGCTTCTCCTTGATATCACGAACGATTTCACGTTCAGCAGTAGTAGTGAAAGAATGACCACGTTCAGCAAGAATACGCATCAAGTAATCAGTCAAATCACGACCAGCCATATCCAAACGCAAGATAGCATGAGGAAGAGAATAACCTTCGTAAATAGGGACAGTGTGAGTGACACCATCACCAGAATCAAGAACGATACCAGTAGTACGACCGGAGGCGTAAAGAGACAAAACAGCTTGAATGGAAACATAGAAGGCAGGAGCATTGAATGTCTCAAACATAATTTGGGTCATCTTTTCACGGTTAGACTTGGGATTCAAGGGAGCTTCGGTCAAAAGAACAGGATGTTCTTCGGGAGCAACACGAAGTTCGTTGTAGAAGGTGTGATGCCAGATCTTTTCCATATCATCCCAGTTGGTAACAATACCGTGCTCAATAGGATAACGGAGAGTTAAAATACCTCTCTTGGATTGAGCTTCATCACCAACATATGAATCCTTTTGACCCATACCAACCATGACACCTTGGTGACGAGGACGACCTACAATGGAAGGGAATACCTAATATAAAAATGGTGTTGGTACATGGCATCATAAATGATATGAACACAGGTAAGCAAGAGAAGGGATTATTCAAAAAAAGGGGGGGGGGAAGGAGATGGTGGGCGAGGATTTTAGAGGCAATGCATAAGAAATTTGCTCCCAAAACTAACATGTGGAGTAAGATTTCCGAGCAACTCGAGGTCCAGAATCCCTTTTATGAAAATCCAACTCGAGAAACGTTGCAATACTTACAGCACGAGGAGCATCATCACCAGCGAAACCGGCCTTACACATACCGGAACCATTATCAATAACTAACTATAAAGTAACATAATGTAAGTATGGTTGATATATTTTGTTGCCAACATATACAACAACTTACAGCAGCAACTTCGTCCTCCATTTTTAAATTTAATATTTGTATAAAACTAAATGTGAAAGAAGAAGCATGTACGCGTTAGATAAGCTGCTTATTTAAATGGAAAACTGTGACGCTTTGGAGAAGGTGTTTTCATGTCCGTTTAGCACGCCGCCTCCCTTAAGCCAAGAGCTATGATGTTATTAAATGGCTTCTATTTTCGGCACTTTTTCGGCGACTGGCTGGATTTCTTTTTCTGTGTATTCTGAACGTTACATTATGAGTGTTCAACGTGAATGTTTATGCTTTGTCTTGATGTTGGCCAAGACATTTCTTTTAGAATATTTTGTACTGATCCATGTTTAGAATTATCAATGTTTTATTGGCCATATATGTAGCAAAAAAAAAAAAAGTACACGCATTTCCATGTTAAAAATTCTGAGATCGTTAGTAAGAACAATAATGAGATAAACTCCTTAGATATAAGCAGAGCTTCCTTTGAACGTTGCAGAAATACCGATCTTTCTACATCTTTAAAATGCCAGCCAGAGAAGCGATTTATTTTATGCATTCCGATGAGGGTTTTGCATATTTTAAACATTCTTACGAGTTATTGACTTTTGAATATCCAGGCAATATGCATTCACTGTATACCACAGAATGGATTGGGATGGGCTTGACAGTTTCGCTTGGCATTCATTCGATGTTAAGGCTTATTTGGGCTGAGCTGAATAGCTGATCATCATCTGTTCATTACCTATCAGGGTCATGCATTAAAAAGATACTATTTTCAATATTTTTTTTCAGAATAAATGCACGCAATGCTTAAGTATTGTCATTACTATGGCATATTCGCCATTCTTTAAAAGTTGACAACCAAAAAATTATATCTAATAAGTAAAAATTTACGTTTTACCAAGAAATTCAGTCGGTTTATTAGTCATGTAAATGTGATTTCTTGGCTTAAACGCTTGGAGATCATTCTTTTTTTGTTACCAACCCATTTGTAATATTTAAAAAATAAATAATACATTACTTATTATGCAATCTTAATATCACTAATTCAATATGTATTACGTAAATTACTTGGCTTGACTTTAGGAAACAGATCATTCATTATTCATATTATAAACGATGAAAAATCAACGCTAAAGATGATACTTTTTAAAGTTGCCAATTTAGCTCAGCAACAAAATGCTTCAATACAGGCTTTACGCTTGAAATTTAAATAAAGTCAGTGTCAAATTCAGACTAAAATGAATTTGATTTGGGATAAATATGTAGATTCAATCAAGCAATATATTTCTGGATCATCATCATCATCTTCTTTATTTAACCCCCGAACTTTGGTGATGATAAAAATTGCAACAGATGGAAACAAATGCTAGCAATTACATAAAACCAGTACATAGTTGTAAGATATTTATTATATACCAACTGCCTGGATACCCGGTAAGTACGGATTGATATATTAAGGCCTCATATTGTACATCGCCTCCACACGTAAAGGCGGCTTTTTATCCTCTCTTTTTTTTTCTTATTTTCTACATTCCATCATCTGCAACAATCGATAATGTACATATCGTTAATTTTAAATAAATTCAAGCAGTGAAGACGAGCAGAGAGTCAGGTATAAAGTATAAAAACTTTGAAAGGCAGTTTATTTTTTACAATCATTACTGACTTAGGGGAGAGACCGCAGTCGACATGCAAGGATTGTAAAGAAATTAGCCACTATAACAAGAAATACTACAAATGTAGGCTTTGTAAAGAAAACAAAGCAGATGATGGTGGGTACAACATAAAGTAAATTATAGATTGTCTAATTCTTTTGATAGTTGGCACAAGTAAGAAGCGACAAAGTTCAGCGATCAAGAATGCCGTTATAAACACGGTTTTTATTCCTTTGGGAGATTTAGATCATTACAGGTAAATTATAAATATTATTACTGTTCAACTGAAGACTAATTTCAATTTTATTCTTATTTCATCCCAAATTTTACTTATTTTGTCTGAATTTGAAGTAAAAATACTGTAGATCAGGAACGCATTTTTTCAGACTGATAAATTTGACAGTTTGCTTTTTGGGCCATGATTTTCCTGCAGATCCCTCTTTTTTAAATCTGGTGAGTTGTTGTGATACTCTTGGGTATGTGCCAAGTCAGAACACAAGGTTCGTGGAATACTTTTTCCCTAATGAAAATAAAACCCTTGTGACAGAATATTTGAAAATTGAAAACTATACACCATGAGTGATATTGAGCCAAATTATATATTTTTGCTTGATTTTAGAAAAAAAAAAATCTCATAATAAATTTGGTATGATATGAATGCTTTTAAAGATTAGCAAACCATGTGTTAATTTGAAGCAAGCTCTATAAAAAAATCCTTTAAATCTAAAAATTCATTAATTTTTTTAAAGCACGATGTTTTTTTGTGCAAAGAGTATCATATTTCGTAACAGTGTGCCAAGGCTATTAGTCTACAGTATTTACATTTATTACATTTGAGTGAAAATAAAGTTCTACACAAGGCATCCCAAAGAAACATTATTATATTCATATATATTATTATGCACCACCATGTTTCTGATTTAAATGCCACGAGTGAAATGTTCAGCCCCCTGTTCTTTTTCTACTAAAATAGACAGCAAAAATGCTTTCTAATTTATTCTATCAGGCAATGGAAAACCTCCATACTGATTGGATACATCAATTCAAAGGAAAATTTACCCCGGAATTTGAAAAAGTTCTTCCCAACGATGATTATCATCTCATCAGATTAATTGCATGGCGCCATATCAATAAAATATCAAATGGAAAGCTTGGACTGAAGAGTCATCTTTTTTTGTGGGTCATAGATCTGAGTAACACAAAACATCGCATTCCAGACAAAAAGGCGTGAGATAATTTATGTTATCTGGTTCTGTTGTACACAATCCTGTGTTATCATTACATTTTTACTGTGGTAAAGGAGGTTTCTGTCTGCTTCAGTCTCTTTCTGACACTCTTAAGGGACAGAAAGGACATTTGCGGGAATGATGGTGATTGGATAAGAAAACATGAATAATTTTTACAACAAATTCATGTGTGAATATTTTCTCCATAGTAGTGTTCCACGGATTTATTTTCACATCAAGTGAAAAAAGATGTAATAAGATTCTTAAGCATATACTAAATGTCTGTATATATTTAATACCATGAAATTATTAGTATTTCTAAACGTGCGCACGTCCCCTTTCCTTGAGTTTTCGTCGAGTATTTTGCTAGGTGAGAAAAACGTGCGATATGCAATTGGTCAATCTACTGCAATCAATGGAGGGTATCTCCGCCTTTTTTTTAGCGCGAGGGTCAGGATTACTCACACCAACTTGCATTATAACTAATAATATTCTACCCGTGGTCGGAATGGGAGGGGTTGAAAGATATCTGTGGGTGGGATCATCAAATCATCATGATCATCAAATCTGAATCTATTTTTTTCCACAAGGGAAATTCAGGGTATAAATTGGAATCAATTCCAAATTGATTTTTCTCCTTTCTTTTCTTTTATTTCATGTATTTATAACAATAAACAACAAAACTCTCAATAATTCAAAAAATGGATCTTTCTTGGTGTATCATCTGCGATCGTCACTGTGTTGAAGAAAACGTAAGTAAAAAAAAAGGTTTAATTCTGTGAAATGATTATTAATTTTGTGCATTTTTTAGTTGTATTGTTCTGAAACATGTCGTATTCAAGATGTTAATCATAAGCATGCTAGTGTTCCCTCAAGCAACAATACTAGTCCTCTTTGTTCTCCACCAGCATCTCCATTATTAGATCCTTTCTTTTCATCATTCAATCATGAAAGACGTACTTCAATCACAATTAGCAAGTCTACCCGAGTTCATCATGACGCTTTTGGTTATATGAGCCCTTCAAGTGTGCCTCGCTACAGCTTATCAGAATAATTTCAATCAACAAAAACCTCTTTATACCCTTTACAGAAAAAAAAAACTCTTTACTACAACCTATGGCATATATTTAATAATCGCAAAAAAACTATATAATATCCCACAACTCCAGAACAAAAAAAAAAAAAAACAACTCTTTTTTATTCACTTTTTGCATCTTCAACTAGCATTTTTCTTTTACACACAAACAAAGCACACACAATTTATGTATTTTATATATTTTAACTTTATGGTTCAACCCGTAAATGATGCCTATAAACAAGTTTCTTTACACATTTAATAATTGATTTTGGTTCTGGTTAATTTGGGGGGAAAGATAAAAGAGACAAGAATTTTATTCAATTAAATCTTTTTGAAAATATCCAACCAAGTTGTTCCTGTGAACCAATTTCTATAACTTATATTATATTTTTTCTATAGGATAACCATAGCATATCTATATTGTATGTATTTTCTTTCGTTTAGGCGGTGGAAGAAGAGGAAGAGGAAGAGAAGATGAATTTAACTTGACCACAGACATCCAAATGCCAATCATGACGACTTTTGGAAGCGAAACCAACTTTACAATGGTTGCAATAATGCCAACTTTTACTTGAACAGGATTTATCAGATGCTATGGAATCATTTTCATCATCTTGAGCAATGAATAATTGACTGTCTTGACGAGCTAATTTTGAGGAAAAGAATGAGATCAAACGAGAGGACATAGTTAAGGAAAGGAATGGGTTGAGGATGTAGGAAAAAGAAAAGAATCTGTTTGATTTCATCTTTTTATAAGCGAAAAAGAATATTATATTTATAGCATAACGATGATCATTAATTTATAAATGAGTTATCCCCTTATTCTTCTTGTTTAAATTGCAAACACACGGTCAATGAATCCAACTTTTTATTTGATTTGAGGGGTCTCGTTCATTAAAGGATAAAGAATATATCAAAACAAGGGTTTTACCACAGATTTTTTTTTTTTTTTTTTTTTTTTTTTATAGAACATATGATGCTGCTGTTGCTATTTTAATTCATTATTCTCGGTTGTTCTTCTCTTATTACAAAAATGATCAATTTGTTGCCAGCAGATATAATATTGCATATATTATCCTTCTTGCCATTGTCTTCCATATGTCAGTTAATAAAGACGCCACCATTTGCATCATGTCGAATGTTGATAAAACAAGAATTAATGAATAGAATAAAACGAGATAAATGGACTATATCGTTTTATAAACCATCAGCTTATTTTGCTATTTTATGCAACAAAGAAATGCTAGCATCAACGATACCAATTACAACTTTAGTGTGCAGAGGGTATTGCTCACGATCCGAATATCTACGATTTGAAACGTTGGATTCTAATTATTTTCAACTATCTGATGAAGAGCTTCAATTTGAAACGATGAGTATTTATTGTTCACATTGGATCAACATGTTTAAAGAAGATGATACAATAAAACTACTATGGAAACAAGGTGAACAAATAAAGAAGCCTCACAAAGGTATTTGTATACACTATAATTGTCAATTGAATAATCTCCAGAATTGCGCAATTTGCAATTATAAAAGCAGATGTCAAAAACACACATTTACAAATACAATGCCTACAACTACTACAAAGACATTTCAAATCACATCAATTCAAGTTTCGTTAAATTGGATCAGAAGAGGGTTTTCGTAGCGTAAATTCCCAAGCAACTTTTGATGATTTTGTACCACTATTGATTTGTCATTTTCATATTGACTAACATTTGCAAGCTTAAAATTTTTTTCTCAAGGAAAACCAGAATATGCACGCACTCTGGACATCAATTTTCAGCTGCAAAGTTTGTGTACAAAAAATGCCAGAATTTATTGATCCCCAACAAATAGAAATCAAACATCATCATGACTCGGAACACTTACGGTCCTTTCCTATTTGCTGTATTCAATGTCTTAAAAGTTTATAAATTGCATATAAAATCAGGTTGTTTTTCAAAACCTTTTTCATTTCATTGTTATCTTGTATTATAATCATGAGTCTTTATAAATCTGCCAATCTCCTCTTGTCTAGGTCTTTGAGAAATCAAAGATTTTTAGCACATAATAGGCCGTCCTTCTTGATGAAAAAGATTCATACTCAATTCCCTTCTTCTACTCTCATGCCTGCTTTGAAAGAGGAATCAAATCAAATACAGCAAGCAGCTAAACAAGTAGATGCTGTTCATTCAGCATACTATAACAATGGTAATAGTATTAAATCATTCAAATGAATTTAGCGTTAACAATTCGAGTTTCCCAGGTACGGCATTGCCCGCAATTATGCGTCAAAAAATGCATTTAAGAGGTCAAATCCCTTCTGTTGTTGATTCATTTGAAAATCAAGCCGCAAGAGCCTTAAAGATTGTAAGATCTAGACAAACACAACTAGAAAAGTATACTTTTATGGCTCAATTACGCAACAATAATACAAGATTATTCTATAAATTGTTAAATGATCATATTGAGGTAATTTTGGGGACATTTAAAAAAGCAACAAAAATAAACTTAAAGATTACTATTAATAGGAATTTGCCCCTATTATTTATACACCAACTGTTGGTGAAGCATGTCAAAAATACTCTGATATTTACCCCTTTTTGACCCCACCAGGTTGGTTTATGATAGGATGCATGTCTAATTTATCATCAACTAACTTGTAAGTAATAGGTACACCAGATGGTCTTTACCTTACTTTAAAAGATCTTCCTCATCTGGATGAAATCATTGCTGACTACAAACAAAGATCGGGAGAGACACCGGATATAACCGTGATGACAGATGGATCTCGCATTCTTGGTCTTGGTGATCTAGGTCTCAATGGTATGCCTATTAGTATGGGTAAACTTCAACTTTATGTGGCTGGTGCAGGTGTAGACCCTCGTAAAACATTGCCTATTGTGCTTGATTTTGGTACCAACAATGAAAAGAATTTAACTGATGATCATTATCTTGGTGTACGTGAAAAGAGACCTAATGATAAAGTATTTTATAATGCTGTAGATCAAGTCCTTAAATCATTGATTCGAGCATTTCCTGATTTATTGGTTCAATTTGAAGATTTCTCAAGTGAACATGCTTTTGGTCTTTTAGAAGAATATCAAAACAAAATGTTGTGTTTCAACGATGATATTCAAGGTACTGGCGCCGTTATTTTGTCAGGTCTCATTAATGCATTTAGAAAGGTTGAAACAGAATCAAATGTTCCCCTGTCTGATCATCGTATTATTTTTTATGGCGCTGGATCAGCTGCTATTGGTGTTGCACGACAGATTCAAGAATATTTACAACTTGAACATGGCTTTACCGAGGAACAAGCTAAAAAGGTCTTTTATATTTGTGATTCAAAGGGTCTTATCACTGCCGATCGTGGCGATCATCTTGCAGAACACAAGGTTTACTATGCTAGGGATGATAATAATGGCTCTCAGTTCCAATCCCTTGATGATATTATCGATTATGTTAGACCTACCACTTTGATTGGACTTTCTTCTTCTACTGGTGCCTTTAGTAAAGGTGTTCTTAATCGCATGAGTCAAATTAATGATCAACCTATCGTATTCCCCCTTTCTAACCCTTCTACAAAGGCTGAATGTACATTTGAAGATGCCATGAAGGCCACTAACAATAAGGTTGTCTTTGCTTCAGGTACTGCATTCCCTGCTTATATCGTACCAGAGACAAAAGAAGTCCGTATGCCAGGTCAAGGTAATAACATGTACATGTTTCCTGGTTTAGGCTTGGGTAGTATCATTGCTAAACCTGAATCTATTACCAACCGTATCATTCTCCGTGCTGCTATGGCTTTAGCTGATTCTCTTACTGAACAAGAACGTAAAAATGGATGGCTTTATCCTGAATTATCTCGTATTCGTGATGTTTCAGCCACTGTTGCATCTGCTGTAGTCGACCAGGCTGTTCGTGATAAAATTGCTACTGTCAAAGAACTTGAAACTATTCAACCCAGTGAATATCAAAATTATGTCAAGGAACGTATGTGGACATCTAGTTACGAGTAAACAAAATATTGTAAATCATTTGCATTCTCCCTTTCTCTTCTCTCTTCATTTCTTTACATTAAAAAAAAATCATGCATTTACACATTAAAAGATTCAAATACACCATATTCTATAATATCAAATATAGTTACAACCAATGCTGTTTGCTTAAATTGGCGGTTTTAATTTAAAGTTTATTAAAAATGTAACAATAGAGATTCTACCAAAAAAGACAGCAAAAATGCACTTTTCACTCAACCTTTTTTTTTCAGTCTTAAAGAATTTTTACTCCAAATTTTATATATCCAAGATAGCATCCGAATATTGCAAATAGCTCTTGTACATGCTATTCATAATTATCATATTTTTTATTCGTGAAAAAATAGATAATTTAGATTGGGAAGCTAATACACGTGTTAAAAAAGCTTTAAATGGCCTAAAAATCAAAAATACTACATGATTTAGTGCCTGAATGAGAATGTAAAAATAAAAAAAGATGGTCAGTTTTATCAATATTAGGAAATTAAGAACGTAAAATAGTATATAATGGATAAGGATGGTTTTTTTTTTATAAATGATGAGATGGAATAAATACAAATAGGATGGTTGAAATGATTGATAATATCAATATGGATAAAAGCCATAGCCATCCACGTTTACGATGAATCTTTTTCACAGTGACATCTTGTAAATCAGAATATACCATGAATTGAATTTCACTAGAAAAAGATAACGCAGTTTAGTAAACTATTCAGGAGGAAAATGGTAAAAAGGAGGGGAAAATGTATCTTTTTTTTTTACCTCATGCTAAATATACCAAACCACCAAGCAAATTCTGTTGTACTGGTAAGTAATAAAGACCAACCGAAAAAGAATGGTATTAAAGCAAGCCATCGAGTACTTGCTTTACCAGCATCTAGAAAGATCAATGATAATTCAACAGAAAAAGCCAATGTCAAAATAATAACACCCAGTGCTAAGAATAAGCGAGAAGTACCAATAGATATATTTTTATGGAGTACATCATCCACAAAAAGTGGATAGTAAAATACATTGAGTATCTCGAATACATGCGACCTTGCTGAATCAAATACAATAGGCTCTGGTCGCTCATTGTTTTCAATTAGTTCTTCTAAAGCTCGTCTATGATCGTCTGGTAAATGAATTGTTTGTGCTGCGTCCATAATAGGTGAACAATAAGTTCTATAAATACGAGTTGCATTTTGTACTAGATCATGTCTATTAAGCGATTTATCTCCACGGGATGCATAAGCATCACTTGTAGGCGACCTTGGTGTTAATGGCTGTGGTGGTAATGGTGTCAATAAATCATCTGTGTCAGGTGTTTCAATATAAGAAACTGATGAAGACATAATTCCTCCACTATGATTCATACTCGGTTTATTTTGTTGTTGATCTTTTTCAGCTGCTGATTCCAAAAACCGAGATAATCTTTGTCTGTTTTGTCTATCAATGCTTTGAAGATATGCTCTCCAAAGCTTATCGTGTGTTTCTAATTCCATTAAAAAATTAAGATTTTGATGAACACGGCGTCTTCGTAAAAATGTTGCAAAGTTTGATTGCGTCAGTGGACTGTATGTGTGTAGTCTCATCATTTGATCCAATGTCGGTAACCCATTAACTCTTAAATTATAATCTTTAATCTCTTGCCATGCTTCCATAGGTGCTACAGCAAATGGGTCTTGAAAACCATAAGTTTTATGTCGAAGACTACGATGAGCAGGGGATCGACTTGGTTGTTGAATCATGGACGTTCCAGATAAGTAAGGATTAGTTGTGCTAAATTGTGATTCTGTAGAACCATTTAATTCGTTGAGTGGGATGGCTAATCCATGATGTACATGTTTTTCTTCATCATCTTGTACTTTTCGCACAAGATCATTTTCTAAGGCTGTTTGTAATCCAAAGGCGTGAAGTCTACTATTTGCTTGTCGTATACTCCACTGTCTTTGAAAAGATAAAGTATCATCAGAATCATTGGCATAAGTGGATACTGTTGAATGATTTGGAAGGAATGATGGTTGATTAGAATTATTCATCTGGGGGTTGTTTTTTATGTATACAATAAGGAAAGGAAAGAGCGAGAGGGAAGGATTTTTTTTTTGGAAATACACAACATTATAAGGTTCTACAATATACACTTGTGTGTAACAACTAGCAATCAAGTTTTTTTTCTTTTAATAGGGCCACTTTTGCCAGGCTCCTGTAGACCCAATATCTATCTTTTTGTCGCCCCTTTTTTCCTTCGCTCATTCAAATATCAATTTGCTTGACTGTAATTTACTTTTTACGCATCTGTGCAAACGCAAATATGCGATCAGCGTTTTGGAGAGCAGAAATCGTCGAATAATTGTCTTGAACCCCTTACAAGTATATATATATATATATATATATATTCAAAATGTGAATATTTCTCCATCAAGAAATGTATTCGAGTTGTGTAGATGCATCGCAATAATATGAAGTATAAAGAATCCTATACTTAACCATGATTATCGTAGCTTAGAAAACGGGCACAAAGTAAAGCACCATAATTGTACATGAATTCCAAAGTGCTGTCAAATATTTAGCTGTTTGATACAAATATAACAACAAGTCAGAGTGTATTTGAAAAAAATTCCATTGAGAAACTGTTAAAATTGGATATTGGCTTTATTATTTCCATCCACCTTCCTGCGCACCACAAACACTTGAATAGACTTGGTATGTGGTACTATGTATATAATATTCGTTTTTCGCTGCCGAAATCTCAAAGCTTTGAATCATCATATCATAGCAATTTTGTATTTTTTATTCCAACGAAAAATATTGGCTTTTGATAGAGAAAATCAAAATAATAATTTGCATTACAGCCTACAGCCTGTTCCAACTGAGTTGAAAATTTTATTTGCAAAAAACGATCGAAAAATCATCTAAAACACAAAATTGTTTAAATGCTCATGAACTGCAAAGTAAATCTACCTAGTGTATTAAATAGTTTTTGTATAGTTTTGGATTCTGCATCTATCTAAATAAAATTTAAACAAATGTTTCACGTTAAATTTTGCGTAAAATACAATTGAAATTTTGGAGGTTTTTTGAAGATACGCATCACTTTTTATAAATACATTTCAAATATAAATAATGGATACAATGTAGAAAATTATTATCTATCGATCGAGTCATTGACGAACCTTCTATCTGCATTTTTCATAGAGAAAACATGATTTTTGTCAATTATTTTTCAAATTCAGAATTTGGGATAAGGGTATATAAAGGAAAAATCGAGGTTAGAAATCATGGTATCTTTTTGTACACATTTTTGAGGATATCTCCACGAAAAATCAATATTTTGAAAAAAACTAAATTGGGTCCAAGAGAGCTCAACGAGCTTGATGATATGAATGCAAAAAAGAATGCTGCTCAATATAACAAATATTTTGAAATCTACTACAAAAATGTCAAAAAAATGAAAAAAAAATAAAAGTGCTCATAATTTTTTTATACTTAAATATGTTATAGAGCACTTTAAAACAAGTAAGTTTTATTATTAGAAAGTACTAGTATAGCTTAATTTCTCTTGAAGATATGAAGCCTCAAAGTTTTCAATTATTATTTTTTTTTTAGGGTGTACCGTAGTGGGTATACATTATTTTTTATTTAACGATTGGCTTAATATTTATAAAACTCCTACGTAACGTGTATAAAGCAAAGTGTAATCAAACAAGGAAAAGGGACTAAGAGGCCAATCGAGTGGGCTCGAAGAGTTGAAGAATTTATCCGGAGTTCCTAACAGCGTACCCACCGGGGAATACGCCGAAGAGTGCGAGATTGGGAAAGTTAGTTCGACCGGAGAGGGCTGCGTCCAGAGCAGAGCACATGATGCGGCTTCATTGTCATCGCAGTACGTCTGATAAACAACTAAACACCAAAACGGGAAAGACAGTATCCACACACTGCATACCAAAATTCTTGCTTCCAACGAGGTTCGAACAGCGGACCTTACGTTTGGCAAACGTATTTTCTACCATTCAGCCCAACCACCAGGGGCTGTTTTCAATTATTAGCAGTAGAATACGCGTAAAAATCTGAAACATTAGCATTGAAAAATTAATACCACCTGCAATAAGTAGGTTATTTCTGGATACTCGTTTTTGGATTAAAGTTGAACATCTCAGGTGCATTGGCATATAATTTTCTCCTGGTATTATTTAGTGAAAAAAAAATAGAGTAGGAATAAAAAGTTGGATCCAGTTTTTAAGGAAAAAATGTGTATTTTACGCGTTTTTCAAGTCTTTTATGTGATATAATGTAAATTTGGAAACAGGTAGCATAATGTAACCAATTTATATCTAATTAATAATGCCTAAGGTATATATTCATCGCAATGGGAGCTCATTTCAATCTATAATAATTCATCGAGAACAAATTTCACACTGGTTTAAATAAAAATGCGCGGCAAATTATAGGCGTGCTTTGCCGATGATTTTCTCAACACACAGTAGCTTGTTGAAGTTGCCATTCGAGACAATTCTGTCAAACATGTGTACCTACTATCATGTAAAATTGGAAATTATTAAGTTCAAAATTCATCGAGATAGGGTTTTTTGTTGTCGGGTTTCTACGGTTGTAAAAAATAGGTTTCAGATGATTCTCAGAAAAGCTTCGAATTTTCTCGCCTAATATTGAGCTTATTTCTCTTAAATTTTAAAAAGAAATATACCTTCGCTTCATGGCTATTGGTATCTGTCCCAAAATAAAAGAATTAATGCCAGAATGTAAGTGCATTGACCTAACATTAACCTAACATTACCCTAATATTCACTTAAAATCAATTTAAAATTGATGGTACAATTTAAATTCCATAATTGAAATATTAGTTTTTTGTATTCATAAGATAGATCCAATTGTAAGCTACTCTATATTTTTTATTCCAACGAAAAATATTGGCTTTTGATAGAGAAAATCAAAATAATAATTTGCATTACAGCCTACAGCCTGTTCCAACTGAGTTGAAAATTTTATTTGCAAAAAACGATCGAAAAATCATCTAAAACACAAAATTGTTTAAATGCTCATGAACTGCAAAGTAAATCTACCTAGTGTATTAAATAGTTTTTGTATAGTTTTGGATTCTGCATCTATCTAAATAAAATTTAAACAAATGTTTCACGTTAAATTTTGCGTAAAATACAATTGAAATTTTGGAGGTTTTTTGAAGATACGCATCACTTTTTATAAATACATTTCAAATATAAATAATGGATACAATGTAGAAAATTATTATCTATCGATCGAGTCATTGACGAACCTTCTATCTGCATTTTTCATAGAGAAAACATGATTTTTGTCAATTATTTTTCAAATTCAGAATTTGGGATAAGGGTATATAAAGGAAAAATCGAGGTTAGAAATCATGGTATCTTTTTGTACACATTTTTGAGGATATCTCCACGAAAAATCAATATTTTGAAAAAAACTAAATTGGGTCCAAGAGAGCTCAACGAGCTTGATGATATGAATGCAAAAAAGAATGCTGCTCAATATAACAAATATTTTGAAATCTACTACAAAAATGTCAAAAAAATGAAAAAAAAATAAAAGTGCTCATAATTTTTTTATACTTAAATATGTTATAGAGCACTTTAAAACAAGTAAGTTTTATTATTAGAAAGTACTAGTATAGCTTAATTTCTCTTGAAGATATGAAGCCTCAAAGTTTTCAATTATTATTTTTTTTTTAGGGTGTACCGTAGTGGGTATACATTATTTTTTATTTAACGATTGGCTTAATATTTATAAAACTCCTACGTAACGTGTATAAAGCAAAGTGTAATCAAACAAGGAAAAGGGACTAAGAGGCCAATCGAGTGGGCTCGAAGAGTTGAAGAATTTATCCGGAGTTCCTAACAGCGTACCCACCGGGGAATACGCCGAAGAGTGCGAGATTGGGAAAGTTAGTTCGACCGGAGAGGGCTGCGTCCAGAGCAGAGCACATGATGCGGCTTCATTGTCATCGCAGTACGTCTGATAAACAACTAAACACCAAAACGGGAAAGACAGTATCCACACACTGCATACCAAAATTCTTGCTTCCAACGAGGTTCGAACAGCGGACCTTACGTTTGGCAAACGTATTTTCTACCATTCAGCCCAACCACCAGGGGCTGTTTTCAATTATTAGCAGTAGAATACGCGTAAAAATCTGAAACATTAGCATTGAAAAATTAATACCACCTGCAATAAGTAGGTTATTTCTGGATACTCGTTTTTGGATTAAAGTTGAACATCTCAGGTGCATTGGCATATAATTTTCTCCTGGTATTATTTAGTGAAAAAAAAATAGAGTAGGAATAAAAAGTTGGATCCAGTTTTTAAGGAAAAAATGTGTATTTTACGCGTTTTTCAAGTCTTTTATGTGATATAATGTAAATTTGGAAACAGGTAGCATAATGTAACCAATTTATATCTAATTAATAATGCCTAAGGTATATATTCATCGCAATGGGAGCTCATTTCAATCTATAATAATTCATCGAGAACAAATTTCACACTGGTTTAAATAAAAATGCGCGGCAAATTATAGGCGTGCTTTGCCGATGATTTTCTCAACACACAGTAGCTTGTTGAAGTTGCCATTCGAGACAATTCTGTCAAACATGTGTACCTACTATCATGTAAAATTGGAAATTATTAAGTTCAAAATTCATCGAGATAGGGTTTTTTGTTGTCGGGTTTCTACGGTTGTAAAAAATAGGTTTCAGATGATTCTCAGAAAAGCTTCGAATTTTCTCGCCTAATATTGAGCTTATTTCTCTTAAATTTTAAAAAGAAATATACCTTCGCTTCATGGCTATTGGTATCTGTCCCAAAATAAAAGAATTAATGCCAGAATGTAAGTGCATTGACCTAACATTAACCTAACATTACCCTAATATTCACTTAAAATCAATTTAAAATTGATGGTACAATTTAAATTCCATAATTGAAATATTAGTTTTTTGTATTCATAAGATAGATCCAATTGTAAGCTACTCTATATTTTTTATTCCAACGAAAAATATTGGCTTTTGATAGAGAAAATCAAAATAATAATTTGCATTACAGCCTACAGCCTGTTCCAACTGAGTTGAAAATTTTATTTGCAAAAAACGATCGAAAAATCATCTAAAACACAAAATTGTTTAAATGCTCATGAACTGCAAAGTAAATCTACCTAGTGTATTAAATAGTTTTTGTATAGTTTTGGATTCTGCATCTATCTAAATAAAATTTAAACAAATGTTTCACGTTAAATTTTGCGTAAAATACAATTGAAATTTTGGAGGTTTTTTGAAGATACGCATCACTTTTTATAAATACATTTCAAATATAAATAATGGATACAATGTAGAAAATTATTATCTATCGATCGAGTCATTGACGAACCTTCTATCTGCATTTTTCATAGAGAAAACATGATTTTTGTCAATTATTTTTCAAATTCAGAATTTGGGATAAGGGTATATAAAGGAAAAATCGAGGTTAGAAATCATGGTATCTTTTTGTACACATTTTTGAGGATATCTCCACGAAAAATCAATATTTTGAAAAAAACTAAATTGGGTCCAAGAGAGCTCAACGAGCTTGATGATATGAATGCAAAAAAGAATGCTGCTCAATATAACAAATATTTTGAAATCTACTACAAAAATGTCAAAAAAATGAAAAAAAAATAAAAGTGCTCATAATTTTTTTATACTTAAATATGTTATAGAGCACTTTAAAACAAGTAAGTTTTATTATTAGAAAGTACTAGTATAGCTTAATTTCTCTTGAAGATATGAAGCCTCAAAGTTTTCAATTATTATTTTTTTTTTAGGGTGTACCGTAGTGGGTATACATTATTTTTTATTTAACGATTGGCTTAATATTTATAAAACTCCTACGTAACGTGTATAAAGCAAAGTGTAATCAAACAAGGAAAAGGGACTAAGAGGCCAATCGAGTGGGCTCGAAGAGTTGAAGAATTTATCCGGAGTTCCTAACAGCGTACCCACCGGGGAATACGCCGAAGAGTGCGAGATTGGGAAAGTTAGTTCGACCGGAGAGGGCTGCGTCCAGAGCAGAGCACATGATGCGGCTTCATTGTCATCGCAGTACGTCTGATAAACAACTAAACACCAAAACGGGAAAGACAGTATCCACACACTGCATACCAAAATTCTTGCTTCCAACGAGGTTCGAACAGCGGACCTTACGTTTGGCAAACGTATTTTCTACCATTCAGCCCAACCACCAGGGGCTGTTTTCAATTATTAGCAGTAGAATACGCGTAAAAATCTGAAACATTAGCATTGAAAAATTAATACCACCTGCAATAAGTAGGTTATTTCTGGATACTCGTTTTTGGATTAAAGTTGAACATCTCAGGTGCATTGGCATATAATTTTCTCCTGGTATTATTTAGTGAAAAAAAAATAGAGTAGGAATAAAAAGTTGGATCCAGTTTTTAAGGAAAAAATGTGTATTTTACGCGTTTTTCAAGTCTTTTATGTGATATAATGTAAATTTGGAAACAGGTAGCATAATGTAACCAATTTATATCTAATTAATAATGCCTAAGGTATATATTCATCGCAATGGGAGCTCATTTCAATCTATAATAATTCATCGAGAACAAATTTCACACTGGTTTAAATAAAAATGCGCGGCAAATTATAGGCGTGCTTTGCCGATGATTTTCTCAACACACAGTAGCTTGTTGAAGTTGCCATTCGAGACAATTCTGTCAAACATGTGTACCTACTATCATGTAAAATTGGAAATTATTAAGTTCAAAATTCATCGAGATAGGGTTTTTTGTTGTCGGGTTTCTACGGTTGTAAAAAATAGGTTTCAGATGATTCTCAGAAAAGCTTCGAATTTTCTCGCCTAATATTGAGCTTATTTCTCTTAAATTTTAAAAAGAAATATACCTTCGCTTCATGGCTATTGGTATCTGTCCCAAAATAAAAGAATTAATGCCAGAATGTAAGTGCATTGACCTAACATTAACCTAACATTACCCTAATATTCACTTAAAATCAATTTAAAATTGATGGTACAATTTAAATTCCATAATTGAAATATTAGTTTTTTGTATTCATAAGATAGATCCAATTGTAAGCTACTCTATATTTTTTATTCCAACGAAAAATATTGGCTTTTGATAGAGAAAATCAAAATAATAATTTGCATTACAGCCTACAGCCTGTTCCAACTGAGTTGAAAATTTTATTTGCAAAAAACGATCGAAAAATCATCTAAAACACAAAATTGTTTAAATGCTCATGAACTGCAAAGTAAATCTACCTAGTGTATTAAATAGTTTTTGTATAGTTTTGGATTCTGCATCTATCTAAATAAAATTTAAACAAATGTTTCACGTTAAATTTTGCGTAAAATACAATTGAAATTTTGGAGGTTTTTTGAAGATACGCATCACTTTTTATAAATACATTTCAAATATAAATAATGGATACAATGTAGAAAATTATTATCTATCGATCGAGTCATTGACGAACCTTCTATCTGCATTTTTCATAGAGAAAACATGATTTTTGTCAATTATTTTTCAAATTCAGAATTTGGGATAAGGGTATATAAAGGAAAAATCGAGGTTAGAAATCATGGTATCTTTTTGTACACATTTTTGAGGATATCTCCACGAAAAATCAATATTTTGAAAAAAACTAAATTGGGTCCAAGAGAGCTCAACGAGCTTGATGATATGAATGCAAAAAAGAATGCTGCTCAATATAACAAATATTTTGAAATCTACTACAAAAATGTCAAAAAAATGAAAAAAAAATAAAAGTGCTCATAATTTTTTTATACTTAAATATGTTATAGAGCACTTTAAAACAAGTAAGTTTTATTATTAGAAAGTACTAGTATAGCTTAATTTCTCTTGAAGATATGAAGCCTCAAAGTTTTCAATTATTATTTTTTTTTTAGGGTGTACCGTAGTGGGTATACATTATTTTTTATTTAACGATTGGCTTAATATTTATAAAACTCCTACGTAACGTGTATAAAGCAAAGTGTAATCAAACAAGGAAAAGGGACTAAGAGGCCAATCGAGTGGGCTCGAAGAGTTGAAGAATTTATCCGGAGTTCCTAACAGCGTACCCACCGGGGAATACGCCGAAGAGTGCGAGATTGGGAAAGTTAGTTCGACCGGAGAGGGCTGCGTCCAGAGCAGAGCACATGATGCGGCTTCATTGTCATCGCAGTACGTCTGATAAACAACTAAACACCAAAACGGGAAAGACAGTATCCACACACTGCATACCAAAATTCTTGCTTCCAACGAGGTTCGAACAGCGGACCTTACGTTTGGCAAACGTATTTTCTACCATTCAGCCCAACCACCAGGGGCTGTTTTCAATTATTAGCAGTAGAATACGCGTAAAAATCTGAAACATTAGCATTGAAAAATTAATACCACCTGCAATAAGTAGGTTATTTCTGGATACTCGTTTTTGGATTAAAGTTGAACATCTCAGGTGCATTGGCATATAATTTTCTCCTGGTATTATTTAGTGAAAAAAAAATAGAGTAGGAATAAAAAGTTGGATCCAGTTTTTAAGGAAAAAATGTGTATTTTACGCGTTTTTCAAGTCTTTTATGTGATATAATGTAAATTTGGAAACAGGTAGCATAATGTAACCAATTTATATCTAATTAATAATGCCTAAGGTATATATTCATCGCAATGGGAGCTCATTTCAATCTATAATAATTCATCGAGAACAAATTTCACACTGGTTTAAATAAAAATGCGCGGCAAATTATAGGCGTGCTTTGCCGATGATTTTCTCAACACACAGTAGCTTGTTGAAGTTGCCATTCGAGACAATTCTGTCAAACATGTGTACCTACTATCATGTAAAATTGGAAATTATTAAGTTCAAAATTCATCGAGATAGGGTTTTTTGTTGTCGGGTTTCTACGGTTGTAAAAAATAGGTTTCAGATGATTCTCAGAAAAGCTTCGAATTTTCTCGCCTAATATTGAGCTTATTTCTCTTAAATTTTAAAAAGAAATATACCTTCGCTTCATGGCTATTGGTATCTGTCCCAAAATAAAAGAATTAATGCCAGAATGTAAGTGCATTGACCTAACATTAACCTAACATTACCCTAATATTCACTTAAAATCAATTTAAAATTGATGGTACAATTTAAATTCCATAATTGAAATATTAGTTTTTTGTATTCATAAGATAGATCCAATTGTAAGCTACTCTATATTTTTTATTCCAACGAAAAATATTGGCTTTTGATAGAGAAAATCAAAATAATAATTTGCATTACAGCCTACAGCCTGTTCCAACTGAGTTGAAAATTTTATTTGCAAAAAACGATCGAAAAATCATCTAAAACACAAAATTGTTTAAATGCTCATGAACTGCAAAGTAAATCTACCTAGTGTATTAAATAGTTTTTGTATAGTTTTGGATTCTGCATCTATCTAAATAAAATTTAAACAAATGTTTCACGTTAAATTTTGCGTAAAATACAATTGAAATTTTGGAGGTTTTTTGAAGATACGCATCACTTTTTATAAATACATTTCAAATATAAATAATGGATACAATGTAGAAAATTATTATCTATCGATCGAGTCATTGACGAACCTTCTATCTGCATTTTTCATAGAGAAAACATGATTTTTGTCAATTATTTTTCAAATTCAGAATTTGGGATAAGGGTATATAAAGGAAAAATCGAGGTTAGAAATCATGGTATCTTTTTGTACACATTTTTGAGGATATCTCCACGAAAAATCAATATTTTGAAAAAAACTAAATTGGGTCCAAGAGAGCTCAACGAGCTTGATGATATGAATGCAAAAAAGAATGCTGCTCAATATAACAAATATTTTGAAATCTACTACAAAAATGTCAAAAAAATGAAAAAAAAATAAAAGTGCTCATAATTTTTTTATACTTAAATATGTTATAGAGCACTTTAAAACAAGTAAGTTTTATTATTAGAAAGTACTAGTATAGCTTAATTTCTCTTGAAGATATGAAGCCTCAAAGTTTTCAATTATTATTTTTTTTTTAGGGTGTACCGTAGTGGGTATACATTATTTTTTATTTAACGATTGGCTTAATATTTATAAAACTCCTACGTAACGTGTATAAAGCAAAGTGTAATCAAACAAGGAAAAGGGACTAAGAGGCCAATCGAGTGGGCTCGAAGAGTTGAAGAATTTATCCGGAGTTCCTAACAGCGTACCCACCGGGGAATACGCCGAAGAGTGCGAGATTGGGAAAGTTAGTTCGACCGGAGAGGGCTGCGTCCAGAGCAGAGCACATGATGCGGCTTCATTGTCATCGCAGTACGTCTGATAAACAACTAAACACCAAAACGGGAAAGACAGTATCCACACACTGCATACCAAAATTCTTGCTTCCAACGAGGTTCGAACAGCGGACCTTACGTTTGGCAAACGTATTTTCTACCATTCAGCCCAACCACCAGGGGCTGTTTTCAATTATTAGCAGTAGAATACGCGTAAAAATCTGAAACATTAGCATTGAAAAATTAATACCACCTGCAATAAGTAGGTTATTTCTGGATACTCGTTTTTGGATTAAAGTTGAACATCTCAGGTGCATTGGCATATAATTTTCTCCTGGTATTATTTAGTGAAAAAAAAATAGAGTAGGAATAAAAAGTTGGATCCAGTTTTTAAGGAAAAAATGTGTATTTTACGCGTTTTTCAAGTCTTTTATGTGATATAATGTAAATTTGGAAACAGGTAGCATAATGTAACCAATTTATATCTAATTAATAATGCCTAAGGTATATATTCATCGCAATGGGAGCTCATTTCAATCTATAATAATTCATCGAGAACAAATTTCACACTGGTTTAAATAAAAATGCGCGGCAAATTATAGGCGTGCTTTGCCGATGATTTTCTCAACACACAGTAGCTTGTTGAAGTTGCCATTCGAGACAATTCTGTCAAACATGTGTACCTACTATCATGTAAAATTGGAAATTATTAAGTTCAAAATTCATCGAGATAGGGTTTTTTGTTGTCGGGTTTCTACGGTTGTAAAAAATAGGTTTCAGATGATTCTCAGAAAAGCTTCGAATTTTCTCGCCTAATATTGAGCTTATTTCTCTTAAATTTTAAAAAGAAATATACCTTCGCTTCATGGCTATTGGTATCTGTCCCAAAATAAAAGAATTAATGCCAGAATGTAAGTGCATTGACCTAACATTAACCTAACATTACCCTAATATTCACTTAAAATCAATTTAAAATTGATGGTACAATTTAAATTCCATAATTGAAATATTAGTTTTTTGTATTCATAAGATAGATCCAATTGTAAGCTACTCTATATTTTTTATTCCAACGAAAAATATTGGCTTTTGATAGAGAAAATCAAAATAATAATTTGCATTACAGCCTACAGCCTGTTCCAACTGAGTTGAAAATTTTATTTGCAAAAAACGATCGAAAAATCATCTAAAACACAAAATTGTTTAAATGCTCATGAACTGCAAAGTAAATCTACCTAGTGTATTAAATAGTTTTTGTATAGTTTTGGATTCTGCATCTATCTAAATAAAATTTAAACAAATGTTTCACGTTAAATTTTGCGTAAAATACAATTGAAATTTTGGAGGTTTTTTGAAGATACGCATCACTTTTTATAAATACATTTCAAATATAAATAATGGATACAATGTAGAAAATTATTATCTATCGATCGAGTCATTGACGAACCTTCTATCTGCATTTTTCATAGAGAAAACATGATTTTTGTCAATTATTTTTCAAATTCAGAATTTGGGATAAGGGTATATAAAGGAAAAATCGAGGTTAGAAATCATGGTATCTTTTTGTACACATTTTTGAGGATATCTCCACGAAAAATCAATATTTTGAAAAAAACTAAATTGGGTCCAAGAGAGCTCAACGAGCTTGATGATATGAATGCAAAAAAGAATGCTGCTCAATATAACAAATATTTTGAAATCTACTACAAAAATGTCAAAAAAATGAAAAAAAAATAAAAGTGCTCATAATTTTTTTATACTTAAATATGTTATAGAGCACTTTAAAACAAGTAAGTTTTATTATTAGAAAGTACTAGTATAGCTTAATTTCTCTTGAAGATATGAAGCCTCAAAGTTTTCAATTATTATTTTTTTTTTAGGGTGTACCGTAGTGGGTATACATTATTTTTTATTTAACGATTGGCTTAATATTTATAAAACTCCTACGTAACGTGTATAAAGCAAAGTGTAATCAAACAAGGAAAAGGGACTAAGAGGCCAATCGAGTGGGCTCGAAGAGTTGAAGAATTTATCCGGAGTTCCTAACAGCGTACCCACCGGGGAATACGCCGAAGAGTGCGAGATTGGGAAAGTTAGTTCGACCGGAGAGGGCTGCGTCCAGAGCAGAGCACATGATGCGGCTTCATTGTCATCGCAGTACGTCTGATAAACAACTAAACACCAAAACGGGAAAGACAGTATCCACACACTGCATACCAAAATTCTTGCTTCCAACGAGGTTCGAACAGCGGACCTTACGTTTGGCAAACGTATTTTCTACCATTCAGCCCAACCACCAGGGGCTGTTTTCAATTATTAGCAGTAGAATACGCGTAAAAATCTGAAACATTAGCATTGAAAAATTAATACCACCTGCAATAAGTAGGTTATTTCTGGATACTCGTTTTTGGATTAAAGTTGAACATCTCAGGTGCATTGGCATATAATTTTCTCCTGGTATTATTTAGTGAAAAAAAAATAGAGTAGGAATAAAAAGTTGGATCCAGTTTTTAAGGAAAAAATGTGTATTTTACGCGTTTTTCAAGTCTTTTATGTGATATAATGTAAATTTGGAAACAGGTAGCATAATGTAACCAATTTATATCTAATTAATAATGCCTAAGGTATATATTCATCGCAATGGGAGCTCATTTCAATCTATAATAATTCATCGAGAACAAATTTCACACTGGTTTAAATAAAAATGCGCGGCAAATTATAGGCGTGCTTTGCCGATGATTTTCTCAACACACAGTAGCTTGTTGAAGTTGCCATTCGAGACAATTCTGTCAAACATGTGTACCTACTATCATGTAAAATTGGAAATTATTAAGTTCAAAATTCATCGAGATAGGGTTTTTTGTTGTCGGGTTTCTACGGTTGTAAAAAATAGGTTTCAGATGATTCTCAGAAAAGCTTCGAATTTTCTCGCCTAATATTGAGCTTATTTCTCTTAAATTTTAAAAAGAAATATACCTTCGCTTCATGGCTATTGGTATCTGTCCCAAAATAAAAGAATTAATGCCAGAATGTAAGTGCATTGACCTAACATTAACCTAACATTACCCTAATATTCACTTAAAATCAATTTAAAATTGATGGTACAATTTAAATTCCATAATTGAAATATTAGTTTTTTGTATTCATAAGATAGATCCAATTGTAAGCTACTCTATATTTTTTATTCCAACGAAAAATATTGGCTTTTGATAGAGAAAATCAAAATAATAATTTGCATTACAGCCTACAGCCTGTTCCAACTGAGTTGAAAATTTTATTTGCAAAAAACGATCGAAAAATCATCTAAAACACAAAATTGTTTAAATGCTCATGAACTGCAAAGTAAATCTACCTAGTGTATTAAATAGTTTTTGTATAGTTTTGGATTCTGCATCTATCTAAATAAAATTTAAACAAATGTTTCACGTTAAATTTTGCGTAAAATACAATTGAAATTTTGGAGGTTTTTTGAAGATACGCATCACTTTTTATAAATACATTTCAAATATAAATAATGGATACAATGTAGAAAATTATTATCTATCGATCGAGTCATTGACGAACCTTCTATCTGCATTTTTCATAGAGAAAACATGATTTTTGTCAATTATTTTTCAAATTCAGAATTTGGGATAAGGGTATATAAAGGAAAAATCGAGGTTAGAAATCATGGTATCTTTTTGTACACATTTTTGAGGATATCTCCACGAAAAATCAATATTTTGAAAAAAACTAAATTGGGTCCAAGAGAGCTCAACGAGCTTGATGATATGAATGCAAAAAAGAATGCTGCTCAATATAACAAATATTTTGAAATCTACTACAAAAATGTCAAAAAAATGAAAAAAAAATAAAAGTGCTCATAATTTTTTTATACTTAAATATGTTATAGAGCACTTTAAAACAAGTAAGTTTTATTATTAGAAAGTACTAGTATAGCTTAATTTCTCTTGAAGATATGAAGCCTCAAAGTTTTCAATTATTATTTTTTTTTTAGGGTGTACCGTAGTGGGTATACATTATTTTTTATTTAACGATTGGCTTAATATTTATAAAACTCCTACGTAACGTGTATAAAGCAAAGTGTAATCAAACAAGGAAAAGGGACTAAGAGGCCAATCGAGTGGGCTCGAAGAGTTGAAGAATTTATCCGGAGTTCCTAACAGCGTACCCACCGGGGAATACGCCGAAGAGTGCGAGATTGGGAAAGTTAGTTCGACCGGAGAGGGCTGCGTCCAGAGCAGAGCACATGATGCGGCTTCATTGTCATCGCAGTACGTCTGATAAACAACTAAACACCAAAACGGGAAAGACAGTATCCACACACTGCATACCAAAATTCTTGCTTCCAACGAGGTTCGAACAGCGGACCTTACGTTTGGCAAACGTATTTTCTACCATTCAGCCCAACCACCAGGGGCTGTTTTCAATTATTAGCAGTAGAATACGCGTAAAAATCTGAAACATTAGCATTGAAAAATTAATACCACCTGCAATAAGTAGGTTATTTCTGGATACTCGTTTTTGGATTAAAGTTGAACATCTCAGGTGCATTGGCATATAATTTTCTCCTGGTATTATTTAGTGAAAAAAAAATAGAGTAGGAATAAAAAGTTGGATCCAGTTTTTAAGGAAAAAATGTGTATTTTACGCGTTTTTCAAGTCTTTTATGTGATATAATGTAAATTTGGAAACAGGTAGCATAATGTAACCAATTTATATCTAATTAATAATGCCTAAGGTATATATTCATCGCAATGGGAGCTCATTTCAATCTATAATAATTCATCGAGAACAAATTTCACACTGGTTTAAATAAAAATGCGCGGCAAATTATAGGCGTGCTTTGCCGATGATTTTCTCAACACACAGTAGCTTGTTGAAGTTGCCATTCGAGACAATTCTGTCAAACATGTGTACCTACTATCATGTAAAATTGGAAATTATTAAGTTCAAAATTCATCGAGATAGGGTTTTTTGTTGTCGGGTTTCTACGGTTGTAAAAAATAGGTTTCAGATGATTCTCAGAAAAGCTTCGAATTTTCTCGCCTAATATTGAGCTTATTTCTCTTAAATTTTAAAAAGAAATATACCTTCGCTTCATGGCTATTGGTATCTGTCCCAAAATAAAAGAATTAATGCCAGAATGTAAGTGCATTGACCTAACATTAACCTAACATTACCCTAATATTCACTTAAAATCAATTTAAAATTGATGGTACAATTTAAATTCCATAATTGAAATATTAGTTTTTTGTATTCATAAGATAGATCCAATTGTAAGCTACTCTATATTTTTTATTCCAACGAAAAATATTGGCTTTTGATAGAGAAAATCAAAATAATAATTTGCATTACAGCCTACAGCCTGTTCCAACTGAGTTGAAAATTTTATTTGCAAAAAACGATCGAAAAATCATCTAAAACACAAAATTGTTTAAATGCTCATGAACTGCAAAGTAAATCTACCTAGTGTATTAAATAGTTTTTGTATAGTTTTGGATTCTGCATCTATCTAAATAAAATTTAAACAAATGTTTCACGTTAAATTTTGCGTAAAATACAATTGAAATTTTGGAGGTTTTTTGAAGATACGCATCACTTTTTATAAATACATTTCAAATATAAATAATGGATACAATGTAGAAAATTATTATCTATCGATCGAGTCATTGACGAACCTTCTATCTGCATTTTTCATAGAGAAAACATGATTTTTGTCAATTATTTTTCAAATTCAGAATTTGGGATAAGGGTATATAAAGGAAAAATCGAGGTTAGAAATCATGGTATCTTTTTGTACACATTTTTGAGGATATCTCCACGAAAAATCAATATTTTGAAAAAAACTAAATTGGGTCCAAGAGAGCTCAACGAGCTTGATGATATGAATGCAAAAAAGAATGCTGCTCAATATAACAAATAT
Organism: Mucor racemosus; assembly: GCA_027405735.1. NCBI lineage: Eukaryota > Fungi > Mucoromycota > Mucoromycetes > Mucorales > Mucoraceae > Mucor > Mucor racemosus. Next base: position 4,200,347 of record JAPEHQ010000001.1, on the reverse strand, counting down.
TTTGAAATCTACTACAAAAATGTCAAAAAAATGAAAAAAAAATAAAAGTGCTCATAATTTTTTTATACTTAAATATGTTATAGAGCACTTTAAAACAAGTAAGTTTTATTATTAGAAAGTACTAGTATAGCTTAATTTCTCTTGAAGATATGAAGCCTCAAAGTTTTCAATTATTATTTTTTTTTTAGGGTGTACCGTAGTGGGTATACATTATTTTTTATTTAACGATTGGCTTAATATTTATAAAACTCCTACGTAACGTGTATAAAGCAAAGTGTAATCAAACAAGGAAAAGGGACTAAGAGGCCAATCGAGTGGGCTCGAAGAGTTGAAGAATTTATCCGGAGTTCCTAACAGCGTACCCACCGGGGAATACGCCGAAGAGTGCGAGATTGGGAAAGTTAGTTCGACCGGAGAGGGCTGCGTCCAGAGCAGAGCACATGATGCGGCTTCATTGTCATCGCAGTACGTCTGATAAACAACTAAACACCAAAACGGGAAAGACAGTATCCACACACTGCATACCAAAATTCTTGCTTCCAACGAGGTTCGAACAGCGGACCTTACGTTTGGCAAACGTATTTTCTACCATTCAGCCCAACCACCAGGGGCTGTTTTCAATTATTAGCAGTAGAATACGCGTAAAAATCTGAAACATTAGCATTGAAAAATTAATACCACCTGCAATAAGTAGGTTATTTCTGGATACTCGTTTTTGGATTAAAGTTGAACATCTCAGGTGCATTGGCATATAATTTTCTCCTGGTATTATTTAGTGAAAAAAAAATAGAGTAGGAATAAAAAGTTGGATCCAGTTTTTAAGGAAAAAATGTGTATTTTACGCGTTTTTCAAGTCTTTTATGTGATATAATGTAAATTTGGAAACAGGTAGCATAATGTAACCAATTTATATCTAATTAATAATGCCTAAGGTATATATTCATCGCAATGGGAGCTCATTTCAATCTATAATAATTCATCGAGAACAAATTTCACACTGGTTTAAATAAAAATGCGCGGCAAATTATAGGCGTGCTTTGCCGATGATTTTCTCAACACACAGTAGCTTGTTGAAGTTGCCATTCGAGACAATTCTGTCAAACATGTGTACCTACTATCATGTAAAATTGGAAATTATTAAGTTCAAAATTCATCGAGATAGGGTTTTTTGTTGTCGGGTTTCTACAATTGTATATTGTATACTGTAGCTGGAATATAACAAAATGGTACCTATGCCTAGTTTTTACGCAACGCTATTACTTTATATACCATGTAAAATACATGATTCATTAGTTTGGCATAGAGTTTTCCGAATTAAAAAGTCAATTTTAAGCGTTATTATACTGTAGATCCTGCGCTACCGTGTATCCAATATGCTACAAAAACGTAAATAAGATAAAAAGCTATGGGAAATCCAATTATAACTCTTCTAAGTTTATTAAGGATATATAAAGTAAAGCACTGATTCACCTACTCGATAGACATTGTGGTATTTATATTAAACGTCTAATTAAAATTAGTAATAGTAATAATGCAGTAATTTGACCTTTTTGTTTCTAAAGCTGATGGGAAAAGGGATCAACAATTATTAATTTAGGTTATACAGCTATCTATAATTGTTTGTAATTTTTAAATTATAGCTAAGTTTCTATATTTCATGATGTTATTTAATTATTAGTTTAATTTGATGTGTGAAAAACTGCTAGTCAGTTTACTTCACAATCATAATAATTTAAATCTTGCAAAAACTAGGCAAAGCACCCTTAAAGAAATAAACAGAATGTCAAATATAAACGTCTCACGTTATACGTCCAGAAAACAAAAAATTGGAGAAGCTGGGCGTCGATCCCAGTGCCTCTCGCATGCTAAGCGAGCGCTCTACCATTTGAGCTACATCCCCTTTTCACATGTTAAAGTGAATTAAAAAAGTGCCCATATACAAAAGACTAAAATTAGGTGCCCTAAGCGCACCCAATTTCCTTATTTGGGATGTGATATAGCAAAATTAGTAATAAATTATATATAATCACCTTAGTTTCGAGCGATTGTGAGATGCCTATTTTTTGAACTGTTCAAAGATATAGATTCTACTGAAGTTGCTTGCATCATGCATTCATCTACATTGTGTTACTTTTTAACATATTGACCAGACAAATATATCATTAATCTTAGCTTTATTTGCCATAGCCTAGCGTTAAATTTAATTCTCATACACTTTACGACGATATTCAACTTTTTGTTTAAATGCCTCATTATGATGTCTTGAAACTTTAATAATATGAATAACTCAAATCATACCGAACTCTATATACATAAAAAAAAAGCGGTGAAATTGATGGCGAGTTATCAAATGTGATACTACCTAAAATTCATGCCCTTTGTACATAATTTCATGGAAGCTCGAACAATATATGATATTCATTTGCATAGAAATCCAAAGAGACTAATGAAACTTCTTCACAAAGCTGAATGCGTATGTTTGTAGTTGAGATTACTTAACTCAAAAAGTTGTCTTTCTTCTTTTTGTTGGTTTATACTGTATGATTGCCAACAGAAAATACTACTTTATATTTGAGATACTAAAGAATCCTCATAATTGATTTTGTTATTAAGAATATTTGGAAGATCGAGCCACAAAATATTTTGAAGATCTTTCCAAGAGCAAAATTGTTGCTGCAGCCGTAAATCAAGTGTTCAAATGAGAAAAGCACTATTCAAAGTAAATTGATAAAAGCGAATTTTCATGTAATAAAAATGAATATATATTTGATTTTTTATTTATAAAAAAATATTATCTACTTCTTCTTTCCGGCAGCAGGAGCAGTGACGTTAAACTTGAAGTAAATGATATCACCATCTTCAACGACATATTCCTTTCCCTTTTGCATATACTTGCCTGCAGCCTTAACAGCACCTTCAGAACCCAATTCCTTCAAAGCATCGTACTTCATGACTTCAGCCATAATGAAACCACGTTCGAAATCAGAGTGAATAACACCAGCAGCACCAGGAGCCTTGGTGTTTTTACGAAGAGTCCAAGCTCTAACTTCATCAGGACCACCAGTGAAATAGTAGATCAAGTTAAGAGCGGCATAACCCATAACAATGATTCTAGGTAAAACAGAAGGAGCATTGCATTCCTTTTGGATAGCAGCCTTCTCCTCGGCATCAGCAGCGAGAGAGACACGGTATTCATAAGCACCAGAATAAGGAATCATAGGGTCACCAGCAGAGTTCTCATCAATCCAAGTCTTGATCTTGGGGAGCCATTTGTTCTTCTTACGAAGGAAATCCTTTTCAGACAAATTGGCAAGATAGATGACAGGCTTAGCAGTGATAAGATGAAGACCGTTGATAACTTCAATTTCCTTGTTGGTCCAAGTACCATGACGGACATCTTTACCGTCCTTGACCCACTCAAGAACCTTTTGGACAGTAGCGGCCTCCTCCTTTCTAGCCTTATCTTGAGCATTACCACCGTTACCGACACGACGAACAGCAGCGGTTAATTCGGTAGCTTGCTTGGTGAGGAATTCTTCATCCTTCAAACGTAATTCCTCACGAATAATCTCCATATCACGAAGAGGATCCAACTCACCTTCAACGTGAATAACATCTGCCTCATCGAAAGCACGAACAACATGGAAAATGGCATCAACAGCCTTAATGTGAGACAAGAAAGCGTTACCTAAACCAGCACCTGAAGCAGCACCCTTAACAAGACCGGCAATATCGATGACAGTTAACTATATATACACAAACAATTAATAAAAAAAAAAAAAAAGAAGAAGATTTACATTAAAAGCAAACACTTACGAAAGCGGGGATCTCCTTGGCAGGCTTGTAGTGCTTACACAACCAGTCGAAACGCTCATCAGGAACAGCAACACGGGACTCCTCAGGATCTATGAATGTCAAAAAATCCCGATTAGTTGATAGAATTTCTAATATTAAATGCGATATACATACCAATGGTACAGAAAGGATAGTTCTCAGCAGCAGCAGAAGCATTTGTGAGAGCGTTGAAGAAGGTAGATTTACCGACATTGGGGAGACCAACAACACCAATCTTCAAGTTGTTGGAGGGACGGCCGAGCATAGCCTTATCTTCCTTGACAGCCTTCTTAGGGGGCATAACTGATCACGATATTAATTTTTTGTTTTTTCTCGAATCTGACTCAATTTTGATACTTACTGTAATATGTAAATTATAATGTAGAAGGAGTTCTATTCATTTCGATAGTTTGCTTTTCAGTTTTACAATATTGAAAAAATTTTGACCATGATGTCACGTTGTTAGTCACGAAGTAGTAGTAAAAGTTGCTAATGAAGTACTGAATTAGAAACAATTCTCTTTAAATTGACCTTGTCACTGCAAGAAAAAACGACTTTTTGATTAATACATTATGTACCTTTAAATGAGTAAAATCACCGAAAAAAAAATATGTGCATGATCTACACAACAATGTCAATAATATAAACTTAAAAAAATGTTTTTCAACTTGATAGATTTCAAGTGAAAACTCTTCAAATTCATAAAGCGGACAACATTTAATAAAATTTATTGATATAGTCATCAAATAATCGAAAATTCTCCTTTAATAGACTTATTGTCCTGCATTGTTAAAAATTAATTTCGAATGAAGATGCATATATCGATTTCATAAAGTAAAAAGATCGATATGAAATTGCTGGTTTGTCCGCCGAGAAACAAGAAATACTGTAAGAGTCCAGAGTTGAAAAACTATAATGTAGCATTGTAATAAAGCGATTAAACTTGATAATTGAATGGGAAGAAAGTTGATAATGACGATAATTATAATAAAATATGATGTTTCTGATTATTTAAATGTATTCAACTCTCCCAGTGTAGACTCTTGGTGATAAATCCATCAATAATTTCTTTTCTAATACAAACTTTCCTTCTTTATATCTATTGTCAGAATTATAAGCTTTTACCTATTAGATCAGAAGAAAAGCTTAGTCAGTTCTCGTTATATTTCAACTACAAATCCCACATTAATTCAAAAACCAACATATGTCCATCCAAGCATCATTGAGCATTGAATACATGATACGTCTCGAACTCTGTGTATTCCAGATGACATTTCTCTGTCCTCTGCTTTACCAGGATATATATTCACTCTATAGATAATAAAATGAGTCTGTTATAAATTTCATTTATGATTCTAATTTGTACACTTTTTCAAATAGAAAGGCTTGACCATGTTGACCGGTAAAATCCTACATGATGCAACGAAATTTGAAATTGAGTTTAGAGTTTATTTGAACTGCATGACAAAAGAAGATGGCTTACTCTTGATAAAATAGATGCGGATGTTGCCAAGTGAGTTCCACATTTGAAGCAACAATACACAGTTGCTGGTCCCTCCAAATAAATGCGGTACTTGAGTCCCATTTGTACGTATAGATAAGAAATTTATGCAAAACAGACACAAATGACAACAATAGAAAAGAATGAAAAAAAAAAAAAAAAAAAAAAACGATGAAAAATAAAAGATAACGAAAGAGAAAAAGAAGGGGAGTCTTTCTGTGAATATCAACTATACTATCTGACTATTCGCATAAGATTGGAATCGTCACATTCTGTCAGATGATATACATGGTTTACATGTTTACAAGATACAAATGACATACTATAATGACTACAATGATTTAGTGTACTATAAACACCATATGTAGCACATTCTGTTGTACCGTATATAATGATCCAATTTACTATTTGATTGATTGCCATGCTATCTAAAATGGGGTTTGAATCTACAAATATAAGCTCATGTAACATCCAGCAACAACATGATATTTTTCTGTGTTACAACACAACAAAACTCGGGATGATTACCGACTGGCATTTGTATATATTAAATGAGTTTTTCGACATTTTGATGGTTGATTTTAATGTTGCAATCTTGTAGCATATATTTCCCAGCCCAGCCTTAATATATAAATCACGCCCCTGCCTTGATGAAATAATAATAATAATAATAATAAAGTTATTATTTTTACATGTATTTTTAGCTACATCTTACACCTGTATAAATTTTCTCTCCCTCCTTCTCTTATATATAATTTCTATTTTTTCTTCTTTTCTTTCTCTCTTTTTTTCTCTCTCTCTCTCTCTCTCTCCCCCTCTCTCGCTCTTTTCTTTCTTTCTTTGGTAGTTGTTATTTTTTCATTTATATATTTATTCGTCTATTTTTTCTTTTTCCTTAAAATTGTACATTTAATTTAATATACCACAAAAAAAAAAAAAAAAAAAAAAAAATTCAGGAACAAAATCCAGTTTAGATCATTCAACACCAACATTTCAAAATAAAAAAAAAAAAAAAATAGAGAAACCAAGATATATAGTTTTTTCGATAAAAAAGAATGAATCATTCAGAAACTAAACCACCTTCTTCAATTGTATCAAATACATTGAATATGAGCAGTGTTTCAAGGTTTGCATTAATTTCGTTCGTTTATGATTTGTAAATTATGCATATTAACATATTCAAACGCGCAATAGTGATTTGAATCATTGGGATTACTTGTACGAACAAGAGCAAGAAGAGGACAATAAAACTCTTCGTAGACCTCGTGCAGAAACAATGCCAACACAATCAACATCTAACCTGATGATTGATCCAAATCGACAACAACATCATCATCATCATTGGATAAATGAATCCATACAAAGTCCAACTACACCAACAACAGATCAACTATTAAAAGGAGATGATAATAATACAATTGCAAGCACATTTGCTTCATTAGGTCTAGATGAAAGTACATCATCATCGAATGCTGCTATTCATACAAGTCATTCATATTCTTCTCTTCAAACTTTGTCTGAAAATCATCAACCTCATTCTGAATGGTATAATACAAATTATTTTAGGGGTGAAGACCTTCGTTCCTCGGTTGCCAATCTTCGATTCTCTCATCAACAGCAAAATAGACCCCGTGCTATGAGCGCTGTGGACCAACAACAACAACAGCTACAAGAGGATAATAGCCCCCTTTTACCTCATCGATCTATTTGGTATTCGGATATGAATAAACAACAACAACAACAACAACAACAATTCAACAATCGTCCGTTTTTAAGAAGCTCTAATAGTTCTGCTGATTTGTTGGAGATGATTGCTCGACAAAGGAAAGCTACAGCGACTGCAACAAACTCTCCAAGTGGCTCGCATTCTATCATTATGAATGAGGATATGGATGTAAATAATACTGGTTGGACAGGGGTAATGTATACTCATTTTTTTTTCTCTTTTTGTCATTTTGCCGTTGATGCTATTACCCTTTTCCCCCTTCTCTTTATTTATGGGTGTCTATTAAACAAAGTACTTTTATATACATAACTCTCTTCTTTCACCCCCTTATTTTCCCCCTCTTTACAACAGGGTACTAAAATAGAAATATTTGTTGTATTTATAGGACTCATTTACTGCTGGCGGAAGTTTATCTTCGTCTTACGAACAGCTATCAAATAGTAGCATGAATTTAACAGACATGACGATGGTGGATCCTTCTTCTTCTTCATCACCATTTGATATTCCAACAAACCAAGTGCCTACTCGATCTTTATGGTTAGGTCAGCTTGAATTAACAACTCAAACCGCAAATGAACTGCAAATGATTTTCTCTAAATTTGGTATTATTGAAAGTATTCGTATATTGCCAGATCGTGAATGTGCTTTTATAAATTTTACAACTATTGAAGAAGCATTAAGAGCAAGAGATGCATTAGTAAATAAGATGGGAAGTAGACTTTATTCCCATTCAATGTCAACTGTTAAAGTTGGATTTGGCAAACCGGATGCTGTACCACTCAACTCTGTAACATCTTCACCTACTACCACTACAACGATGCCAAATAATAATATAGCAATCGCAGCAAATGAAAGTGCTCAAGGACCAACAAGAGCTCTCTGTAATATTTAATGTTGAGTATTTATACATACAACATAACTAACTTGCTATTTTTATAGGGGTTGGGAATATTCCAATCAATACAACACAAGCAGCTCTAGGATCTATTTTCTCTTCATTTGGTATGATTGAATCTATTCGTGTCTTAACTCATAAAAACTGTGGCTTTATCAATTTTTTTAATCAAGAAGATGCTATGAAGGCCAAAAAATCGCTTCAAAATAGAGAAATCATGGGTCCAGCTACAGGTCCAGTAAGAATAGGATTTGCAAAGGTTCCTGCAGTTAAATCACAAAACAACAACAACAACAACAACACAACGACGACAGCAAATGGTGGACTTGTGGGTATTATTCCCGATGTCGTTGCTGGTTTTCAATATCCTTCAACAACAACAACGATGATAGACGTCGCACAACAACAACAACAACAACAACAACAAATGTTGGGAAATTTTGATGATAATAATATTCAATGGCAACAAACATCCAATGACCAACAACAACAACAAATGATGATTTATATGATGGAAATGATGGGCAACAACAGCAACAACAGCAACAACAACAACAACAACAATAATAATAATAATTCAAATGTATTCTCTGCTGTTGTAACTGAACGCAAATTAATTATGCAAGAGTTTGGTGAAGATGATTCGGATGGTCCGATCTTTGACGGTAAATTAACAAAAGACAAATTCCCCCCTTTTATTTTAAACTAATGAAACACTGTCCCCCTTAATTATATATACATTAGGCCTTCATTTACCTCAGAACTATTATCATAGTATTCCTGCAGCTCCAGAATTAGGCCAATCAAGAAAAGTTGATATTTCTCGTCTGAGAGATATTAGAAAAAGATTAGATACTGGAAATATATCCACAAAAGAATTGGAAGTAATCGCTATTGAGTGTGTAGATGAATTAGTAGAATTATGTAGTGGTAAATATTGAATCGCATAAAAGTATGTATAGTCAAATTAAATCATGTATGTAGATTATATCGGTAATACCGTTATTCAAAGATTATTCGAAAGATGCTCTGAGATGACAAAATCAATCATGCTTGACGCTGTAGCACCTTTTTTAGCTTCCATTGGTGTTCATAAAAACGGTACTTGGGCAGCTCAAAAGATCATCGACACAACTAGATTACCAGCACAAATTTCTCTTATTTGTGGACATATTAAACCTTATGTTCCTGCGCTATTATTAGATCAATTTGGAAATTATGTTGTTCAGTGTTGCCTAGGACTTGGCCCTAACCGCAATCAATTTATTTTTGACGCTATTGTTGATTCGTGTTGGGAGATTGCTCAAGGTAGATTTGGTGCACGAGCAGTTAGAGCAACATTGGAAAGTCCACATGTGACAAAGAGACAACAGGTATGGCAAGTGTCAATGTTACTAGGTTGCTAAACTAACTTTTTATTCTCTTGATACTTTTTTCTTGTGCTATTTTCTATTTTGATAGAAATATGTAGCTGCTTCGCTTGTGCAACATGCCTTGCTTTTGGCCACCAATGCAAATGGGGCACTTTTGTTAATTTGGTTACTAGACACATCTGGGATGCCCGGTCGTTATCGTGTTCTAGCCCCTCGTTTATTGCCTCATCTTTCAAAATTATGTACTCATAAATTAGCTTCTCTTACTGTTCTCAAGCTCATCAATCAAAGGCAAGAACCAGAAGCAAGAACTCTTATTTTGGATGCACTTTTCTTTAGTTCAAACAACAGTAGTAGCAGTAGTAACAGTAGTAACAGCAGTAATAATGAAGTCCCTACTTTGATCGATGAAGTACTTCATGATCAAGTACATGGTGTAAGTCTAGTTCAAAAAATCCTTTCCAGTTCCTATATCGAGTTGAGAGAAAGACAGCGTATCGCCGAGCGGGTGAAACAGTTATTATGCAAGTTAAAATTACAACATGTGCAGGGTTATAAACGACTAATGGAAGAGATCAATATGGTGATGGTCGATTCAACTCCTGGTGCAAGTTTAGGAGTTACATTACCTGGCCAATTTTCAATTAGTCCTAGTTTAGCTGCTGCTTTACAGGCTAAATACATGATCGGTGATGAAGATGGCGCTAACGAAGACCAAACTGCAGCCATGATGGCCAGTTTTTATGCAGCAGCCGCAGCAGCCGCAGCAGCAACAACTAGTGCTACTAATAGTCATACCGTCCAATTGCCAATGTATTATGGGGATCAGGATGAAACTACTCAACAGTAAACTTATAAACAAATCAACTTCAAAATTACACACACACACACACACACACACACACACACACAAAAAAAGCTGAAAAACGACGTGAAAACCAACCAGAAAAAAAAACAAGGAAAATCAATTATCTATGATACCCCAATCTTTCCCTTATATCCTTCTTTATATCCACTCCCTTTCTTTATATACTTTTATATATTAAAAAAAAACACTTTGTTTATATATATATTATATTTTTTTAACGTAAATACTCACAAAAACAAAACAAAATTTGCATTTTGAATTACAATTACACACACACACACACACACACACACATACCCAGTTCTTTCCTTATATAATTATTTGCACTTCCAACAACACCAAAAAACGAAACACGTTCACAATTTAAAACCAATTTATTATTTATATGAAAGTATATATCATAATGACTAGCAGATCTCTCTTCACACATATTAAAAGCAAATTATCATCAATATTTTTATTTTATACATAAATATCCATGTCTTTTTCTAAATCAGTTTGTTATACTAGTATGACTAATCAATGTATGGAGACTTTATAACCTCTTACTCGCAGAATATATTGTCATCATTTCGTTTGTTTTGACTTTGAGAAGTTGGAAATCTATCAATGCTCAAAATGGGAAAGTTTGCCATTCATACGCAAAATCTCATTGCATCAATTTCAGGCACACCTCTGGTACCTGAAGCTACACTTTCCAATAGAATTATTGTTATATTTAAAGAAACAAATCACGTATAGACGACATAAAACGTACGGGGTATAGTAAATATCAGAGTAGTCTTTGTTACTATGATTTATTGAGATTAAGCCGTTGTCATTGAATTTGCTCCTTTTAGGAACATCGTTTAAAATGAAAAATGATTTTTTTTATATTTCTTCTTATTGTAGAAGCTAAACAGTTGAACTTCATTATATCTGATTGCTTTCTTTTTCTATTTAATCAATAAAAAAAATAATATATTCATTTTAGAAAATTTTATTTAGTTTGATTACCGTTATTTATAGTTGACAAATTTAGTTAACGGTAAATATATTCAAAAAGATTACACTACATATGTTAAAATATATTTTGTATTTTTTTCGTAGATACCTGATAGAACAAAGTTTAAATTTTCAAAAAATTAAATTTTTATAGTTTTCAATCTTCAAAATCAAAGCGTTCCCTCTTCTATAACTAACCTTATACTAAACATTCTTTAGTATATATCTTAGACACTGCTAATCAGATATGAATTGGTCGTATTATGCTATTTATTTCCAAATTTACATTATATCTCATAAAAGACTTGAAAAACGCGTAAAATACACATTTTTTCCTTAAAAACTGGATCCAACTTTTTATTCCTACTCTATTTTTTTTTCACTAAATAATACCAGGAAAAAATTATATGCCAATGCACCTGAGATGTTCAACTTTAATCCAAAAATGAGTATCCAAAAATATCCTATTTTTTGCAGGTGGTATTAATTTTTCAATGCTAATGTTTCAGATTTTTACGCGTATTCTACTGCTAATAATTGAAAACTTTGAGGCTTCATATCTTCAAGAGAAATTAAGCTATACTAGTACTTTTTAATAATAAAACTTACTTGTTTTAAAGTGCTCTATAACATATTTAAGTATAAAAAAATTATGAGCACTTTTATTTTTTTTCATTTTTTTGATATTTTTGTTGTAGATTTCAAAATATTTGTTATATTGAGCAGCATTCTTTTTTACATTCATATTATCAAGCTCGTTGAGCTCTCTTGGACCCAATTTAGTTTTTTTCAAAATACTGATTTTTCGTGGAGATATCCTCAAAAATGTGTACAAAAAGATACCATGATTTCTAACCTCAATTTTTCCCTTATACCCTTATCCCAAATTCTGAATTTGAAAAATAATTGACAAAAATCATATTTTCTCTATGAAAAATGCAGATAGAAGGTTCATCAATGGCTCGATCGATAGATAGATAATAATTTCTTACATTGTATCCATTATTTATATTTGAAATGTATTTATAAAAAGTGATGCGTATCTTCAAAAAACCACCAAAATTTCAATTGTATTTTACGCAAAATTTAACGTGAAACATTTGTTTAACTTTTATTTAGATAGATGCAAAATCCAAAACTGTAAAAAAACTATTTAACACACTAGGTAGATTTACTTTGCAGTTCATGAGCATTTAAATAATTTTGTGTTTTAGATGATTTTTCGATCGTTTTTTGCAAATCAAATTTTCAACTCAGTTGGAACAGGCTGTAGGCTGTAATGCAAATTATTATTTTGATTTTCTCTATCAAAAGCCAATATTTTTCGTTGGAATAAAAAATACAGAGTAGCTTACAATTGGATCTATCTTATGAATACAAAAAACTAACATCTCAATTATGGAATTTAAATTGTACCATCAATTTTAAATTGATTTTAAGTGAATGTTAGGCCAGTGCACTTGTATTCTGGTATTAACTCTTCTATCTTCGGACAGATAACAATGGCCCAAAGTGGGAAGGTACATGTTCTTTAAAAACTTGACATTTGATTCAATATTGGACGAAAAAACTCGAAAACCATCTGAAAACCACCTGAAAACCATCTAAACCTTACTTGATAACAAAAGCCTTATCTCGACAAGTTTTGACCCTAATAACTTTCAACTTTATGTGAGAGTAGCTAGACATCTTTGATACAATAAGGTCAAATGGTAACTTCGCACGACCTATCATGTATGGAGAATTTTATCATCAAGTACACCTATAGTTTCCGGACACTTTTATTAAAAAAAATTATTAAAAACACGATCTCTATGAACACTGATTCAAGTAAGCTGCAATTCCATACGGGCACAGGTATGAATAGTTACTACAAATATTTCAGATATCAGTTTCCATGATTTATTGTTGTGCATAATAGAGAAGATTACAAAACCAGTTGGTACCCTACAGTTTCTTATGCCTGCTGAAGCCAAAAAACATCTCGTTCTATACGAATATTGACCCGAATAAGCTTATAATGTTTAGAGAGTTAATTAAGTATTAATTTACATCTACTAAGGTCAGTAAGCACACCAGTTTTTGCTAGATATGGATCCAAATTCCAAATGAGCTTCCATTGCAATGATAGGTACATCGAGGGTTTATCCACCGAAATGTACCTGTATATACTTTGTCGTAGCTGTTTCAGATATATACTTAAAACATATTTTGCCCACAAATATTAATTAGCTTTGGGCCTGTAGAAATATATTGAAATATGTATTTCTCTAAAAACAATTTGCTGGGTCAAGCATCAAAGAAATTGGGTTCCTTGGTGTAAAAACGTAATTATTAAGAAACCTAATGATTATGCTGAAGGTTTACTCTGCTTCTTTGAAGTAGGAAAGAAACGGGCAGTTTAGCAGGTTTATAGCAAGTTTACATTTCATATTTAATATGAAAGCAAGCAAAGAATTAAGCCACATTTGCCCAACAAAATCTACATTTTTTCCATGCATATTTGACAAATAAACCTTAATTTTTAGTAGATTCACATTTTGTTGATAGTATACAAACATTCTTTCAAACTTCTATTTTAAATTAGTACAACTAAACTACCCTAAACGATTATCAAGATTTAATAGATAGATCGAAAAAATATCGGGTCCTTGTATTTGAAAACGCATCTCGTCAAGAAAAGGAGATATCCAAGCGAAACTTTCGTGTTACAAAATGGAACAGGGCTAATTAAAAAACCAAGGAGCCAAACTATAGACTGATTATCAATTCAAATAATACTCAGTGCAAGCACAAAAAGCATGCCCAAAGCACATTTCGCCTGCAAATATTGAAATGCAATTAATTGTAAGACATCATAAAAGAATTTAATAGGTATGTGGTTTACGTTGAATAATTTACGGGGCTACTGAATTAACCGAGTAATAATAATGCATGAAACATCAATGCATAAAAGGGATGGTGTAAAATCCTGACTCTAGAAAAGTCTAATGATTAGTTTGACAGTTTCTTGCACTTGTTCAAATGATTGGTGTACTTCAACTTGGTTAGTTTATTTCATCATCATCAAAAAAAAAAAAAAAAAAAGAAGCTTTTATCTGCAAACAAGAAAATAATCAATCCAAAACTGCACAAGCTTACTTTTTTCTTTCTTTTTTTTTAATAACTACATACTTGACAAATAAAACCTTAAATTTTGGAAAGTTCTGATTCTGTTGATAGTTTATAAACATTCTTTCAAACCTTCAATTTTAAATTAGCATGACTAAAATGTCCAGATCATACCCCCATGCATTAAAAAAATGGTTTGAGTTTATTCAACCATCACACAAAATAGAACAGTAACTTGTATGTATTTATATGCAAAATATTCAAATGTAGTTTTTATTATATATCATGAAGTTTGGAGGGAAGGATAGTGTGTATATATTTTATTTATAATTTATTAGCTCAAATCTTATTTATCCTCGGAATGATGAGATGATGAAGATAAATGGATACGTTTATGATGTTGGTCTTGATGGGAATGTTGTTTACGTTTACCAGCAGAAGTAGTACTAGATAGAGAGCTATCACTATCTGTAGCACTATCTCTTCTTGATACAGATGGTAAGCTAACTGGAACTAATAGAGATCGTAGATATTTATTCTACAAGAGTAGACATGTTAATGCAATGTTTCATATTGTAATGAATGATAAATTCTTACCTCCTTTTCAAGTTCATCTAATTTCTGAACATCAGTTTCTTTTTCTTGTCTGAATCGAGTCATTAAGTGCTCTAATTGTCCAACACGATCAAATAGTGTATTTTGATCTGACGAATAGCCACTAGTGGCAGCAGCAGCAGCAGCATTTGTAACAGTAGAAGAAGGAGGTGGAGAAAATGATGTCATGGATCGATGAGGATCATATTCAGACGTTGTTGAAGGACGTAGTTGCTTTGATAATAATGGATGATCGGGATCAATACGTCTTAATGCATTCTCAAATTCCTTTGATTGTTGTTCCAAATCATGACATTTATCTTGAAGTTCTCGTTCTCGTTGCTTACGACGATCGCGGAATCTTGCACTAGCTCCTGCATTTCTTCTCCTTTTTTCTGCTAATACTTCTTCAGATGATAAGACTCGGTCTGATGCTGTATCTGGCGTGCTATTTGATGAAATTGGATCTGATGCTCTACGATTTGGATCTGTTTCTTTTGTTGCGTATCTATAAGTATCCGGCTTCTTTTGTAGTTGTTGCTGTTGCTGTTGCTGTTGCTGTTGCTGTTGCTGTTGTTGAAATTGATTAAATAATGCCCATAATGTATTTTGATCTGGTGTTGTTGTGGTATTATTGTTAGTTGTATGGGTATAAGAGGATGAAGATGAAGACGATGAAGTAGTAGAGGATTTATTTTGATAATACGACGACGACGAAGAAGAAGGAGGTGGAGACAATAATTCTGGCTGTCTTTCTCTATTAAAAAAATCTCCATGATGTGGTTTTGGTAAAATTGTTAATGATTTTAATTGCTTATCATAGCCAGATGAAGGTGGAGAAGCTGGCATGAATGTCTGATTATTATTTGATCTAGAAGTGAACATGGTGATTGGTGGTAAAACATTGGAAGGATTTGATGCGTTTGCCATTGTATATATATATATATATATTATATTATATATATGTTTAATTAAACCGAAGGAAAAGAAAAGGAAAAAGAAAGAAAAACACAAAAAAGAAAATCTCGTTCTCTTTTTGTGCCTGAAGTGCTGATAAAAAATGGAATGTTCATATCATGCTCAAACTGGATTGCGCCATTTTATGGCGACATTCCCGTTTCTTATTGCGAGAAATCACTCAAAAAGGAAATTTAAACTACCCACCCTCTTTATTTTTTCCACTGACCATCGTGTGAATATTATCTTGCATAACACAGCGTTTACGATAACCTGTGCTTGGGATGATAGGAGCATTTTTTTCTTGATAAGATACGATAATTCCATAATTAAATGATTCCAATTGAAAATACAAGGGAAGCGATTTATGCTACACGTTGCCAATGAAATAATTAGCATTGCAATAAAGGAAATAAACCTGGGAAATTTATCATCCAATGACGAAACTTTATTGTATTATTATGATGCGATATTCTGTATTATTTCGCTATTTCTCTCTTAATAGAATAGAATAGAATAGCGACAAATAAGCATTGACGTTGAGCGTGACAAGATCCTAGTTTGACCAGTTTCTACTATTATAGCATTTTCATCAATTGTTAGACTAGATAAAATTTGACTAATTGTATGCACAATGATATGCCTATTAAATAAGCTAAAACCTTCCATAGTGTCGTACCCTCTGTCACCAGTTTATGATTGCATTGCGTATGTAACAGCTTCTGATCTATGTTCCATAGGTATTTTTGGTATATCTATCCCTTCTTTCTCTTCAACTCTTCCATAAATGAGTATAATATCATTCTTTTCATCACATCTCTTGAAACAAATTGGACATGCTGTTTCTTGTTTTTCTAAATTACATGTTTTAACCCACACAACTAAGCATTTCCAACTTTGTGATGATATAATACCATGCTGATATTAGATCATAATAACAAACAAATGCTCGTTTTACCAAAATAAATGACCACAAAGTGTCAAAACAGGGTAACTTGCAGTGTCTAAACTTTAGCTCTCCTTAGTTTCAAAACGCTGTAACACAAAGTAATATGAGGGAACAACTTACAATATATTACATTCGTACAACTGTAGTAGTTTCAGATTGTATTGAATTTTGCTTTATCATTAAAGGCATTTTTTGATAAATAAAGAATAAGGGGTAAAAGTTCATCAGACTTTCCCGGTTTTATTATAATTAATTGAAACGGGGTTCTTTGATAATGTATAGAGTATCATTTGGAATTCTATCCGGGTAATCAAGGCTTTGAAAGAGAGAGGGAGAGAGGGAGAGAGGGAGAGAGGGTATCATAAGGTTCTTCCATTTTACACTATAAAATCAATTCCTCTTTCTAAACACCATAATATACACGCTTGCTTGTATTCTTCCATTTTATCAATTGTGCTCTTTGGTCCAATTCGAATTTGATTTGTTTGATTTAAAAATTGAGGATGTGCTTGAAGATATTGATTTTTTGCTCTTATTGATGCACGTTGGACTAGTTCGTCTTCTGGATCCGTTTTATATAAATCACATTTGTTACATTGAGTGCATTTTGTACCTGGTCTATCACGAAAATGTTGACAAAAATGAGAATAGGATTCTGCTTTGAAGATTAGTAATTAAAATATAATTAATAAACACAGACAGACATACCTTTGCCAATATCTTTTCGACAAACATAACACATTGTATAACCACATCTGCATACAATCTTATTGCAACCATCTGATTTCTGAAATGATAGAGAGCAATTGGGGCACTAAAAATAACTATTAAATTGATGTATTTTGATCGTGAAAAACTACGTACTGTTCGTTTTACTGCATCTGCCATGGCTTTTTCTACATAAAGTCTTAATCCGTCTGTTTCTTTCTCCCAACATTTATGCGGTCCACGCATAGGACGATGACAATCTAAACAAGTAATCGTTTTACAAGTTGGATTTTGACATTTAAAAGAGACACCTCTTCTAGATCTAGCTACTCTAGCGTACGCAATTTCCAAATCGTTCTTCATATCCCACTGATGAAAGGAAACCCATTGAATGGATAGTAATAATAGTAATAAAGTAATAAAAATTAAAAAATGGTTATCCTGTTTGTACAGTACAAAACTAAAGGCCAATATTTCAACTACCATGATCCATCGAGCAATATATTGAATTGCACTGTTTGCATACACTAATGTTGATTGCAAGGGTTTTGTTGATTCATCCAATTCAAAATAAGAGCAAGCACAGCATTGAATACGTTGTTCATTATGATGACAACAATCTTCTAGTAATGAATTTTCATACGCTTTCCATACATCTTCTGTTACAACATGTTGTAACATTTGTGTAGATAAACAACCTTGACACTCATCCGTAGAGGATATACATTGAATGCGTGATTGTCCTCTTAATGTACCTTGACCAAATAATCCTTCTGACATGTAATGATTGATACAGTCATGACAAAATGCGTGATTTCCTTCTGTACAAAAAGACAGTTGCTCAAAAGTGTGATCACCATAACAGCAATCACAGGTCATCAGCTGTTGATTGTCTGTGTATTCTATCATATTTATCTTTTGGGCTAAATTTCTATCATCTTGAATTTGAGAATCAGTTGCACGACGATTTAGTTGATTTAACTGTTCCAATAAATGATAATCTGAAATCTGTCCATGTGCAGACACATTGCTTGCTGCTGACCAGTGCATAAAAAAGTTTCGTAATGTATTCCAAAATCCACCTGATCCCATTTCTTTTAGCTGGTCGAAACTGTGAATATAATCCCAATTATTTTCTGCTAGTACAGCTCGAATTGATGATTTCCAGACCTTTTTTTTAAATGTTATTTCAAACAGTTGTATCACATGTTGATTTCTATTGTTTTACCTGTGGGTAGTCTTTCATCAATTGTAATTGTGCCTGTCGTTTATATCTTTCGCTTCGAATTCCTTCCGATGGATCCATTTTACCATAATTCAATCTCTCTGGCCATTTATTACCCAGTGTTAGTAGTATATCTACTACCGTCTCAATATGGGCAAAATGACATCGCAGTACTTGATCCCTTAAAAAACCGATATCGCAATCTGGAAATATCTCGAGCGCAAGTATTCGTAAACAGGCATTGAGTCTATTGTCATGAAGTTGTTGTGGTGTTGGTATTTGCGGGTACTGTCCGCCTAAATCAACTAGGATCTTTTCAGTGATTCTTTCTACAGGGTTTTCTTTGTAATATTCGAGACAGTTTCGAAAATAATCTGGATCTAATGTAACAATTGTAAACTTTCCAGTTTGGCAAGGCGGTGAATAATTCATTACCTCCTCTTGGAAATAATACTAATAGTTGCTGTATATATTCATCTTGTAAACTCTTTTTGTGATAATGTGGTATTGCTTTCCTTGAAGCCATTAATTTTCCTTGTTTGTGTGTGAAAGTATATGAGAAAAGAAAAAAAGTAATATTTGTAATATTTTTATCTTACTTTCTAATTTGGTAAACCAAAGCAGGGTTTATATTGGTTTGTTGCAGCACAGGTTCCGCCTAAACTTCTGTAAACTGCACTCCAATGACGTTTGATGCTAAATTTTTGATCCACTAGAACAAATCAAATGAATGATCAAAATTTAGCTATAAAATGGACCCTTATTTTTCCTGTTTATCTAGATTTTCTTCTTTTTTGTTTCTGTATATACACAACTATTAAAAAAAAGGGACCCTTTTTCTATTATATTAAAATATGCCACCAAACGTTATTCTTGCTGCTCCTACATCCACTAGCTTGGTTTCCCCTTTAAAAAAGGATGAGGATCAAGTATTCACTTGGGATGAGGTTTATCATTTTGTTTGTAAGTTGTAATTGTAGCAATATGATATACATTTGCATTGCATATTAATAAGAAATTACATTGCAGCTACAAATCAAATTAAATCTATTCATCGCAACAAGCAGGTTCAAACTGTTTACAATCAGTGGATGAAGGATACATTGAACACTTATGGCTCCATTGAAAACTATCTTCTCTCTACAAAATTACACTTCAAGCCTATCGAGGATAAAAGCCGCCCGCCAGTCATCATACTTGCAAATGACTTTCCTTATTCTGTAGAAAAAGGTATCGAGCACATTTTACTTTGGTCTCAAATCCCTCTTTCTCGAGATTACATTGAAGATATTCTGGAATCAAATTATGGTAGCAAGTCTTATCAATGGGTTTATTTTGTAAATCCACCAGAAATCCAAAGTGTTCGCAAATTGCCTCATGTGCATGTCTTTATGCGCCAACGCATTATTTAATTTCATACATACAACATATTTATAGATAGAAAACACCTCCTCCTTTTTTTTTACATAATAAAGAGAGACAATCTCTTTTTTTCTCATATATACACTTATCTCATCCCCCTTTCCTTCATTTTTTATAACATTTCAAGAAATAAAATACTTATGAACCAATGAAAAAATTTGATTGCATTTACATAATAGGACCCGTGATGAAGAACCCTGAACGAACGAACCAAAACCATGATATTTGGCATCCACCCCTACCAACAAGGTCCGCCATTTGTTCCCGAACAACCCAATTCCTTAATATCCATGACGTACATTTGCATTTAGCATAGCATCATGTACGCCAAGGTTAAGCTTTCATTTACTATTATCTCAGAATGCTTTATTTCAAAGCTTTTTACAAATTCAAAAAAATTATAGCTATATTATAATAAACGAAACTGTTTCTAGAGTAGTACACGAAAAAAGTAGTTCTGGGTTGATTCTTAATTATCAGTTTCAGATATTCCGATATTTGGTGTTCAGTTTTTGAGGCTGACTACCTTGATAAGGTTAAATATCAATTTGTACCATGTCATAAGCCTTCTTTTATGTATCATTCAAGGCTTACTTTGTGCGATTTTACTCGTCTTTTATTAAAGCCTCTAGCAAATTTGGGAGGCATCCTTTTGCAGGGTCCTTGGATTAAAATCTCGAAATAATATGCATGCAAAATTTGCGTACGACGGAGTTTGAAATGATAACTGGTGGCAAATCTGAAAAAAATCGACAAAAAAATTTGAATACTTGAATACACAGAAAAATGTATAGCTAATCGGGTTAGTATATGAAATGTTTTATGTACAAATTTAAGTTTCACGTCGAATAGTATAGTTTTCAAAATAACTTTTCACACAATATTTTCTATAAAATTGATGTGCAATTTTTGAGGGTTTTCAGTTTTTTCGCTAAATTTTGAAATACATTTTAAGAGTCTAAATAATTTAAATGATTGACCACAAAAATATTTACAGATAAAGATATTGCTCGCAACTGTAACTATATTTTTCGTGGAGAAAATTAAAATTTTATGCAATTTTTTTTGGGGTCCGAAAAAAAGGGCCCATGGATGCTCATGAAAAATGTCTGGATGAATTGACCATCAATTATTTTATACCTTTTTTTTCTTTTCTCCATCAAAAAATGAGATATTTTAGAAAACTCAACTGCTATAGATAAATATAATATAGCCCTATAATTTGGGCGCAAAAATTGCTGCAGTTGATGAACAGTTATTTCAAAATCTACGGTATAATACCGAAAAAAAGCAAAGAAAAAAAAAAAAGTAACTCTAATTCATTTGATGCTTAACATATTGAAGATCGTCGTATAATTAATAGACCCCACCATAAATTAGCCCTATATCTTAGTTTTTCGCAGAGGTATACTACAACAAAGTTTCAATTTTCAAGTGTTGAAAAATGGTACTCGGTATTTAAAGATTTTTTGCTAAATTGTGAGGCTCAATAAATAAGAATAACAACAATTCAATTTAACTATGATATCTCAGGCATGCTTTTAAATTTTTTATTCTACATGTTAGAACTAAACGGCATTAATGGTTTCGCAATATTTCTAATAACCACATTTATGCATTAATGCGAGCCGAGACTTATGGCTATTAATTAAGCTCTACTTTAGTTTGTTTTTCTAAATCTTTATGCAAGAACGAGCAGATTCCGGAGAGAAACAGACAGCTTCTATTGCTTTTTTTCATCAACTTTAATCGGCTATGCAACCATGTACCTGTAACAACTTTCATGTTATGTGAATGTAAACTAAAACTACTTTAATCTAAAAGTCAAGCTTCTGAAAAGCTCAAGCCTGTAGCTATAAATAACGCCGTACTTTTCTTCATGAGTATTTAATTAGCCAAGTATTCGCATCTAAAGACACAAAAATCGGAAATGTCAATGATAAATCAGTACTTTCCTCAAGGAAAATGCAGTAGATATAATTAGCACCCCCTATATATATTAGAAACTAATGAGAAACATCTCCTTTTTTCAGCTTAAAAAACTGATATTTATTTTGGTATCTCTCGGCATTGGCATTTACTAAAATCATCAGAATCAGAAAGGGCTGATTATTAATTTAGAAGCTCCAAATCCAACATTAACGAATTTGAGTAGGGAAACGGGCGCCAAGATTACTCGTTGGTTTGTTCATTGCTGAATATATATTAACTAGCAATTTATTTATCAGTATAAGTACCGCATCTTCAGAGCTTTGCTTTGACGAAGCTAGTAGATGATGCTTTGCAAAAAGAAAAAAGAAGCCTAGGTTAAAACATCAGCCATTTTTTGAAGGTTTTTACATATGTATATGTTTGATAATATAGCGTTCGTTATATAAAAGCATATTCAAATATGTGGCATGCATCTTTACATTTTTTGTTTCAACAGAATCGAGTAAAACTAAACAGATCGAGTTTATAAGGTTCTAAGCGAACATATCTTAATGACCAGATACATTTAGGATTATTTAATTTACTATATATAATTTATTTTATTGATGTGTATGTATTTATATGTATGTATATATAGAGTTTTGATTTTACAATAATGTTAAAAAAGTTGGATTACATACAAAATATGGTAATAGATGTTACAATACAAAAGTATAACATTGAATTGATAATGAGCTCACATTAACGATCCAAAAAACATCTTATTATGGTGGTGATTTTACAATATCTTGGAAAGTATATCAAATATACCACCACTAGGACATTTTACAGGTTTGAAACTAATGTCAAGTACACCAACGTCAAGATCTCCGCTGGGAGAAAGCTTCTTGAAAGCACCTGGAGTCAAGTCAATAGCTTTTCCAACCTTACATGCAGCACACTTGTCAATGATTTGGACAATAATCTTTTTGTTCTTTTGACGATTGTTTGTAATTTGCATACACTTATTACATTGTTCAAAACCATGCATGGCCTAAAATATACTTGTGTGAGTAAATTGATATTAAAAATAACCATACTGAACGTTCTTACCATAGCTCCAATCATATCTCCAATCTTGGCGTCTACACGAGGTAAATTGTTTCTACCAGAAAAACAAGCAGCATTTTTAAGATCTTGGCCCGAGTACCTGCATGAATATATTGATTAAATCTTCATTGTCAAGAATTATTGTTATTAACCAAACTAACCATGTAACTCTATCTCTTTTGTCCAAAGAATTACTTTCACTGTTATACTCGGATAAAGCACTCATATCCATAATACGTGCAACACCACGTCTACCATCAGGCGTGCTATTTGCAGCTTGAGACAATGCAAAAAAGAATGTAATGATATATGCAATAAATAAATATTTCATCGGTGTGAATGTCTATATATAAATAGGTATGCTTTTTATGAAAAATGATGAAAAGACAAAAAAAAAATATGAAAATGAAAGGCTTTATATATGCACAATCAAATATGTTATTTTTCAGGAGGTTGTGATATGATAAAAAGAGTAAAAGCATATGCTCTTGTTGAATATGAATAATAGAGTAATAAATAATAAGGGGTGGAGAAGGAGGAAGAATATCTAGTAGCAAAGCAGAGAAAAGCTAAATATATACATGAAGACATTTCTGGTTCACCATCTCCATCTTGCGAATCAAGTACATTGAAACGTGCTATATTTCAGTAACCAGATTCTGCAGGCAGCGTCATTTATTATCTTAACCCACAGACTCCTTGAAAATATTTTATATATTCATTGATCTGGAATTTGCCACTGGAGATTGGTTCAGTATGAAATTACTATATTAAATGCTTCTAATTACAGACGAAAAATCATGCCTTTATTTCAACTATTCATTGTTCATAGAAAAAAATAAAATAGTTTAATTATGCATCGCTGTAACCATATATCCCCTTCTAGTATTTAAAAACGATATTTTTTCTTTTCTATAAGAAAAAAAAAAGCAAATGCCCTTGGAATTAATATAAAAGTACCCCCCTCTTAAAGCTAAAAAGAGAGGAGACACAATGTTTTCGAGGATAGCAGAAGAAAGAGCGAAGGCTCGATTACTCTAGTAGTAATAACAGAGAAGGGGAAAAGTGACAATTTAAATATTGCATCTTTAACTGACTAAATAGTAAATCATAATTTACCTATTTCAAGTATAAGTATGTGAACAATGAAATATATCATCTCGTTTATTGTTATGAAATATTTCGGATTTATACCATATTTGATAGTATGCTTGTATGCTACATACTATTTATACATCATATGTGTCTAGTAAATCAAACATACAAGATAAATGTCATCTTGGATATGTTGTGTGTGTATATCATGTTCGTATGGATACTCCTTTCCTATCTACGGGAACTGCTAATATGCTAATTCTAATGCTAATGACGTTTTTGCATAAAATATACATCTGCTAAGGTTTGCTCGGTATATGAAGAAATGCATGCATAGTATATTATTATTAATACATATTATTAATTTACTGTTGCATTTAACATCATGCAGAAATTAATGAAGCAATATATAAAATCTTTAAAAATAAACGTTAGCATTAGCCTTTTCCTCAAAATCAAGTTATTTGCTAGTCTTAATTTATAACCCCTCTTTTTATGAGCTTATAACTATTCTACAATACTAACTTTCTCCTTGAGATTTGTCACGTTTTTTCTATATCTTGGGAGAAAGAGTAAATGTATACCGCCTTTATTTTGATTCATCGTTACAAGAAAGAGATTAAAAAATTCTAATTCTTTTTCAAGGAGATGTAAATTTGCCAAATAAAGAAAATTGATTGCCCATTATTATAATGCAGCTTAGTTGGTTACCCTTGATTTTTCTTTTTTCACTAATATCAAACATTTCCTCTTGCTAAATAAATATATAGACAAAACGAACCGATATTCCTCCTTTATTTATTCGTTTTGAAATTAACAGAGGCCTTTATGCGTTTGTATATATTTTTTTTAGCTGTACACTAATGCATACTTAATATCTAAAAAATAACTTCTAGTGTCTTCTAAAGCCAATTTTCGTTATAAATAATACCTGCATAAAAATAACGATACTACCATTTAAAGAAATATGTTATGTGTCTTTGTTTATTGGATTGAAGATGTATAAAGTAAAAAAAGATTAAAAAGAGACGCCACAATATATTTACATTTGTCAAATATCAAATATTGATTCTGTTCAGTACCATGTACTTTATTTTACCCCTAAAAACAAAGAAGGAAAACCCCATTTTTTCTTTTGATTGTAATTAGTTCCTGAGCAAATTCACCGAAACAAACGTACAATTTATTCATTGAGCCATCACATTAACTGAATTATATTTGTACAAATATACATATATCGGTATGTGTTATGTAATAATTTACTCTTACATTGTATATTGGTATGATAGCATTGCTCATTAGGCAACCGTAATCAATTACATTCCAGAAATATCAGAATACACATAATATATGCAAAAAGCGGCAAGATGACAATAAAATTGAAGCTGTAAATACATATAGTAATATAGGATTGCATATGTATCAAATAAACAACACTTGCCCATACAACTATAACACATTTTCAACAAAGATAAACAGTACAGCTTTCAAAGGACAGTTGCTACAATCGTGGCATTCAAAAAACCAATTTAAGAAAAATTGAACTTTCATTATTTCAATCTTCAAAATTGGATCATGCACACTTTTCTACAACTAATCCATACTAAACATTTTTTAAGATATACCTTAGACACTGCTAAATACATATAAGTTGGCTGCATCATGCTACCCATTACTAAACTTATTCTATATCTTGCAAAAGACCCAAAACCAAATAGAATTTATTGCTTTTTTCTTGAAAACTTCGCCTCAATTTTCATCTCTCCTCTACTTGTTTTTTCGCTAAATAATACCAAGAAAAAATTATATGCCAGTGTACTTGAGATGTTCAATTTTAATCTAAAAACAAGTATCCGAAAATATCCTACTTTTTGCAGATGGTATTAATTTTTCAGTGCTAATGTTTCAGATTTTTACGCGTATTCCACTGCTAATAATTGAAAACTTTGAGGCTTCATATCTTCAAGAAAAATTAAGCTATACTAGTACTTTTTAATAATAAAACTTACTTGTTTTAAAGTGCTCTATAACATATTTAAGTATAAAAAAATTCTGAGCACTTTTATTTTTTTTTCATTTTTTTGACATTTTTGTAGTAGATTTCAAAATATTTGTTATATTGAGCAGCATTCTTTTTTGCATTCATATCATCAAGCTCGTTGAGCTCTCTTGGACCCAACTTAGGTTTTTTCAAAATATTGATTTTTCGTGGAGATATCCTCAAAAATGTGTACAAAAAGATACCATGATTTCTAACCTCAATTTTTCCCTTATATACCCTTATCCCAAATTCTGAATTTGAAAAATAATTGACAAAAATCATATTTTCTCTATGAAAAATGCAGATAGGAGGTTCATCAATGACTCGATCGATAGATAATAATTTTCTACATTATATCCATTATTTATATTTGAAATGTATTTATAAAAAGTGATGCGTATCTTCAAAAAACCTCCAAAATTTCAATTGTATTTTACGCAAAATTTAACGTGAAACATTTGTTTAACTTTTATTTAGATAGATGCAGAATCCAAAACTTTACAAAAAGTATTTAATACACTAGGTGGACTTACTTTGTAGTTCATGATTTATAAAAGAAACTTGTTTTTTTAATCGTTTTTAAATCTTTTTTTGCATGCAGCAGCAAATCGAATTTTGAACTCAGTTAGACTGTAGACTACAATGTGATGTTTTTATTATCATCTCACAAACTTTTAAAAGAAAAGGATTGGGAGATTGGGAGTCAATATATATATCAATTACTTTTTTAAATTGGTATATACTATATAGTATAGCAACATTAATGAGTGAAAATAGGAATTTTTGCATTTATTAACATTATGTGATGTGTCGAGGGCAATATCCGAGTGAAAATGTTGAGTAATGGTGGCGTTTATTACTACGGTATATACTGAGAGGGTATAGCAAGCTAAGCAGTTCAAAAAGGAAAGAGAGATTTGATTAGTTGGCTGGGTAACAAATGTGGAAGGACTTTACTTACCAAAGGTGAATTTGAATTTAGAAGATTAAAGAATGAATTCATTTAGTATTGAGTTATGTCTAATGAATATAAACTTACCTCAAAGAGCCGAAGCTCTCGTCGTACTACCCCCAACGGAGGGCCAGCTTGTCTGCTGTTTTCTATCCGAAAATACCAGAGCTAATTGAGAAAACATGGCTTGTTTCGCTGTTGTGTTTTTTGGATCAAAGCAAGGAAAGGTGTAACCAAGCATAAGCTGAGCAGCACCAGCGAGACCAATCGCTAATGCAGAAAGACAATCCCTGCTCATGACGACAGACTTATTTGGGCAGACATCGTTCAAACAAATGAATGACCCATTAGTCTTCTTGACTGTACCATCTTTTGCAGTATACGGATGTGATAATTTGCTGAAACACCAAAGGCAGGTCTGAGAACTGTTGTGTTCATTAGTGATCAATGTAGGCGTATATCGAGAATGTCTCAGTTCTTTCCAATATCCACCAAACCGTAAATGTTCTTTAATAGGAGACCTGATTGCATGCCCACGATCTCCAATAAACATAATAGGGGACGATGCTTTCGTAAATTTTCGTTCCTTTGATGCAAGTCTATCATAAAATCGATTTTTCGTTAATTCTAATCGTCTTTTTTTATTAGCACTCGATCTCGAGAAGTAAAATTGACGAATACATGACTTGGCTTGGGAATGGCGAGTGAATGTTGCATCCAGTTCATCAATTGTATCACATTGCTGTATACTGGACTCAGAAAGATCGCTTTCAAGATCAGCAACATTTTGACCTAAGACTGTGAGGCGCTTTCTTCTATTGAGTGAAGACGAAAAAGAAGCAAGACCACTATGTTGGCGGAGGGCGGCACTCCTTATCTTGAATGATGTGGGCAATTTCTTCAACTGAGCGTCTTCTTTCTCTTCCATATAAGCGTCTTCTAAAATTTGTGCATTGAAAATTAGCCACAAGCAAGATATTAACGAGCATTAAATTACCTTGATCTTGTAATACTTGAAAGCGATTGTACAAACGAAGATGATATTTCAACCTATCGACACCAAAAGCAACTGTCTCCGTGACATTAATAATACCGTTGTCTGTCCCTGAAAATACAAGTTGGTCTTTATCTACTTTTTGATCAATAATACACTCCTCCACCTTGTGATGGCAAGGTTTGTTGGGCTCGACTGGTATTATCTGTCTTCTTTCAGCAGAGGAGGTAGCGTCATATCTCTGCTTGTAGATGTCATTATTGGCACTGAGCAGTTCTTGCTTTGCTTTCACTTCTTCTTGAATCAATTGTCTCTTCTTTTTCTTGGCCACTTGTATCTCTTTATGTAGCGAGTCTCTATCTATATTTTCATCATTCCATTTTTTCTTCAGTTGGGAAGCACTTTCTGAACCAAGTAGATATTTATTAAGTGTAATTTGAGCGTTCTTCAACCTTTTCTCTATTGTGATCTTCTGGTCAATCAATGCTGCAATTCTGCTGTTGATCTCATTGCTTCTTGTGGATGTCTGAGTCACAGGAGGTTGTTGTATATTCTTCTGTTTATGCTTTTGGTAATTTCTAGTACCAAGGATTCTCACACACTGAAGTCCAGGTAGTACATGCATACGGTAGGCAAATTGCAACCCGTAGCCAGCACATATTGTTTTTAGACGATCTATGTCGAAAAAACTACTAAACACAGCATCCTTTTGAGACGTAACTGAAGCCGCACGAATGACGTTCCCTTCGAAATCATGGAGTACCATCTTATGTTCCAGCTTTCGAGCACAAAACAAAGAGTGTAATGTAGTAGCATCAATCCATAACGCGTGCAGATTTGTAGGCCTGATGATGGGGGACAATTTCACCACTTGCCCATGGTAACCAACAGAACGCAATACTTGATTAACCATCAAGAGAAAGGGAATTTGATGTGAAAAGATATGGTATGTGGCTCTAGATGCCATGTATGGCTTTACAAATTTAATAATCTTCAAGATGACCTCCACTTCTTTGTCGCTAATGTTGCTCAATTTACCAACAAAATATGCTTTGCAAATTGTTTTTTCCTCAAAAAGAGCTGCTCTTGTTATCTGCTTTAACTGGTTTATTCTTTTTCGCGAGGTGTCCTCTTCTACCAAAATATCTTCCATGTCAACACCTTGAATCTCTTCTTCTACCAACGCTTCTTGCATTTTGATACCTTGCTCTTCTTCTTGTTGACGTTGCTGTTCTCGTCTCACTTGCCGCTTTTGTTTCTAGAAGAAGGTTTTTTAATATACTTGTTCAATTCGATTGTTCATCAATCTTACCTCTCTTTGCAAAACATCTGCATATGAGTTCAGCCTTTGCTGACACAAGCTAGCTTTCCATTGCTTAACAACCCAATCTCCTCCTTTCTCGATATAACGATTCCTTCTTTTAATCTCGTCAGCGAAAAGCCTTCTGCGTCCATTATAAGTTTTGTTGATGAGTGACATCGAGTTTACTGGAATGACACAATTGTTGTTAGGAGGCTGTCTATTCTTTCCTTTATTCTTTTCTTTGAGCTCCTCGCGTTTTTTCTTGAATTCTTGATCACGAGCAGGAGATAAATGGACAATCAATAGAATATTCAAGAGCCTGTTCAATGCTTTGTTTACGATTGTATTATCTGCCCACATATTCATGAAATTGGCGATATAAACATTTCTTGCCATTTTCATAACGTGAGACGACAAATCATTGTAAACATTCTCCTCATCACGCCCAAGTAAATTTACTATTGCTTTATGAAGTCGTGCCGTATTCAGGGTGGATTTGCTAATTCCTTTTGATCCAAAGTAAGTTGAATGGATTTGATCAAAGTGAGCCTCTTGGAATAATGCATTGTACTCTTCTTTCAGGCTATCAGTCTGCAGGAATTGACTATTTAAGGGCTTAGGCACAATCACATCCTCGTGTAGATATCCTACTGGTAACACTGGATTGAGACTTTGTCCCTCTTGGTGCACTAATTGAATATTGCCGCTATTTGTGATAAATTGATTGTCTTTGAAAAGCAGCAACATTTTCATTACTTGCTTGCTGAAATCAGCCAAGTAATCTGAAGCTTGTTCAATGGTTTTATTGATAGTACCAATGAATGTTGATCGACAATTTTGTGGCAAATCCTTTCGAATAACTGATGAGAAGGATGTGGAGCAAGTTCTATGTGCTACGTCGTCTTCTACTTCATTATCATCTATTTCTTCCGGTTCTTCTTCATCTACTTCTTCTTGCTCTTCTTGCTCTTCAATGCCTTCTTGAGGTGCAGTGGATTCTTCTTGTATCGTTACTGAATCTTTGATGGATTCGAAATTTTCTTTTACATAGTCTTTCCAATGTTCAATGCTTTTCTTTTTGGTTGTTCTTGTTACACGATTTAGATACACTACAATTGAATTTACTGGTGCATTGATGCTCTGTTCAGCGCTCGAGACCACACCTCTTGGAAGTTGTTTTAACTGCATCAATGTTTTGTATAAATCATCGAAAGACTCGTTTTCATCATGGCATGTTTTGATATGCTTCATGATTCTATATCTAAATTGAGTTTTCAACGAGTTCATATAAGCTTCATCATCATCAGTTGTTGCTCTTCTACGACTAGTTGTTTGTGTTTCCAAAGTTGCTGGTAAATTTCTCCTTGTAGTGCCAGGAACGTATATATTTAATTGTTTTCTTTTTGTGTGCATTGAGATGTTATTACAATAGACAAAGAAGAAAAGAAAGATCAAATGTTGTCGATGCTAATACATTCAATGTTGGCCAACAGCGGGGTTTCCTCGCTCACGCTGTGGGGCCAAATCAATCCAAATGATTTATTTGGTTTTGCAGAATGTCAAGTTCGCAAGTTGTTAAAAAAGGTTAATTGCAGATATACAAGCTTCTTTGTTGTTTTAATATTATACCGTACATGCCCTAGTGAAACTTTCAGTATAAGGTACAAACGTTGGGTGGTTTTGATCTACAGCATTCATGAGAACATGTTGGTTTTCGATTTCTGCTTCGATTTCTTCTTCATCTTCAACAATAAGACTTCTTTTATAAATATTATTCTCGGTAGGAGGTGGGGAGCTCATGTTTTTTTTGTATAAAAATAATGCTTTAAGTAAAATATTGATGACGAGTATGTAGATTTTGATTATTTATTATTTAGTAGCTAATATATCAGGTAAATCTACAGGAGAATCAAAAGATAGTTTTCTTTATTTATAGTGTTTTTAAGGGCTATTAATACAAATGAACCGAAACAAACTACTGTGCGATTCTTATTGCCAACATGTCAAAGGCTTTTCACAAGTCAAAACTTGTGAATACTACTACTGTCCTTGCATATTTTTCAGTATAAGCAACTCAAACCCAGTATCTTCACCCTGAGACTGAAACGAGGTATTTCGAAAGGTATTTTTAATATTTTAAGCGGGTGACTCAAAAATACTTTTTAATTTTTCAATTTCACTGCTTAATTTCAAAGTCAGATAGAAAATATCTTGAGTCTGGTTGAGTCTCAGGGTGAAGATACTGTTTATAGATTATCTATATACAGATATTCTTGGAAGAATAATTGCAAAATAATTAAACTTGTGCTATCTCAAGTTTCCATTTCAAATTCAAGTTTGCATAGTGAATGTATGGTTGATTTCTAGTCAAAACCAATTCCATTTGCAGATTGACAAAATGCACACATTTTGGCAGACCCTTTAGAGAATGTTTGATATACATTTCTCTTTAAAACTATTAGAAATATATTAGTTTATATTATGCCTTAATGATTGCATAGCTTTAACTTGATATTGTTCAATGCTAAATTATTATTATATTCATCGTGAACTAAAGCGATATTTGAAGCTTTAATTTCATGCAATGTTTAAGGAAAGTTCAACTAAATCATATGTTATAAAGCAAGAATATATATATATATATATATATATACTATCAAGGAAGTAATAAGGCTGGCTTTTGTTACAACTGACTTGAAGCGAGATCATTATACTATTGGATCTTCTCAAACATGAACTGCCAAGTCATTATAATAACAAGGCATAATTTTCAAGAGCCCCGTTAAATGTAAAATTATTGTTTAATTGGCCAGCAGAGATACGTACATTTACAGCTGGGTTAAACACTTTTCCCGACAATCTCCTTTCTTCAAGTTTTATATAAGCATTGTCTTTTCCGTTTTTATTTCTTTCTTCCTTTTCTTTTTTGCTTTATTTATAAAAATATTTTAATTGAACTATCATGGAAACTGCTGTTCGTAAAGCTACTCGTCTCGAGTATCGTCCACCCAAAGAAAAACATCTTTTGAGTAAGACTATGGTTTAAATTTGTTGTCGTTGTATAAATCTAATTTTTCCTTTTACATTCACAATAAAGCTTTAAAGAATTTGACATTTGAAAATCCAGCAAGTATTGATGGCATCTTGATGAATCTCGAAAAGAGATTGAAAGAACACTCTTGGATTGTAAGTAATGCTTTTTTTTTTGTTGAGAAAAGTAAAGCATAGTTTTATGGTTTATATTGACGTATGTTTGTGATACCTCAGATTACATATAAGGTGCTAGTCATCATACATTATTTAATGCGCGAGGGCAATTGTGTTCGAGTAGTTGACGCTGTTATCAAACATCCTAGTGTATTGGATGCTAGTAGAATTAAAAATAAATCTCACAGTAAGTTTTCAAATATTAATTTTTTGATGTTATTGATTGATAGTAATGATTATGGAATAGCACCTGCCAATGTACAAAATATCTATCTCTACAGAGCTTATTTGGATGAAAGAGTCATTGCTTTTAAACATTTGAAAAGAGATTATGTCACAGAATCATCAAGTAAAGAGGAAGGCCGCCTTCGTCATTTGTTTGTTAAGGATGGTTTATTGAAAGAAACAGCAGCATTACAACGTCAAATGGAGTCGGTTTTAAAATGCAAAGTAATATATTCAATTTGATCTAGACATATTTCATGTGATTAATCTTGCCAAAAAGTTCTATTTAGATGAAAAGGACCCACAAATCACTTGGTTTGCGTACAAGATGGTAATTGAGGATCTTTTGGCATTATTTAAGGCAGTAAATGAAGGTGTAGTCAACATTTTGGGTAAGAAAGTCATCATTTCATATGCTTATTGAATTTGAAACCAAACATGTTTAAAATAGAACACTACTTTGAGATGAATAAATCAGATGCTACTACTGCTTTAAATATATATAAAACGTTTGCTCAACAAACAGAATTAACAATCGCATATTTGAATGAAGCAAGAAAATTAGAAAATAATATGCAAATGAGTATTCCTCCTATTAAACATGTAAGTCGTCTATTTTTCTCATAACGAAATGAAGTATTTTAATTATGTATTTGTAATAAACAGGCACCTCTTTTGCTAGCTACTGCTCTTGAAGAGTATTTGAATGATGGATCAGCTGAACAAGTCAATAAGAGTAAGTTTTCATTTGTTTAAGATATAATATACACGCGATTAAATGTAAGATATTTAGGCCAAGCTAAACCTGTATCCAAAAATGATACAATTCAAAGATCTCAGTCTGTGAATCAACAGGCCCCACAGCAATCTTTACAACAACAACCAACACAGCAGCCGATGCAACAACCAATACAACAATTAGTGCAACAACAGCAACAGCCTTTTATACAGCAACAACCTGTTCAGCAAAGTTATAATCAATCTCAAATTCAGAATGATCCTTTCACTGCTCAACAAGCAAATATGGATACCGCATTCTCCACTCTTAACAGACAATCTACATTTTCTTCACAAAGAATCATTACATCTCCACAAGCGCCTTCTCTTCCAGTACAAAATCCATTTTTGAATACCATGAATCAATCGCTCATCTCTCAATCACCTATCAACACCAATTTCAATTCACCATTTGCAACAATTAATGCTCAAGGATATGCGTCTTCATCTTCTGTCGCATATTCACCTAATAGATCCGCTACATTTTCATCAGCTACTGTTGGTCAAAGCAGTAATCCTTTCAGATCTATGAGCATTAGCTCTCCTCATGGACATGAAAATTTAACTAGCATCAATTTCAATTCACAACCACAACAGCATCAGCAACAAATAGCCATTGTTAAGCCTTCTCCCTATCAATTACAACCACAATCAACTGGATTAAACAGTAGTAACAATCCATTTTCACCTGTTACCCCGCCTTTAACTCCCAATCCACCCTTGAATTCATTCATGAGCTCTCAGTCATCTAACCAATTTCCAGCTCCAAATCCTTTTATAACACAACAACAGCAACAACAACAACAGCAACAACAACAACGGCATCAAAACATATTTAATACAACTAATGCAAATTATCAAAATTCCTCTGCATTTTAAAAACCAAATTAACGGATGATTGAATAACCGTTAAAGTCTTGTATAAAATATTATAATGAAAAATTTAAAAATAAAACGCCAAACCTTTTCTTTTTTGTAAAATAAATAATGCTACATGAATTATTATTTGTATTATTAGGCTATCCAGGAGATGTCTTTGTACCTTATCCACCAAACGAAACTTCCACTTTTGCGATACCTTTTAATTTTCCTTTATTACATCCTACAGAACGCGAGTGCCTAAATCGATTAGGACAGTTGGGCTGGACTTATTTACAAATAAATCAATTTATAAGCTCTGTAAAAGACTTGAAATTATCAACCAAAGATACCAATAAACCCCATGGTGCATATATTCAAGCCCTTATCACCTGTGTAGAACTTACATTGATCGATTATCGTAATGATATTTTAGATATGGAGAAACGTATACTCAATAAACAAGATGAAGCTGGTGGCGATATCATTCCATTAACGCTTATAACTGCAAATCTCAGTCGCTGGGAGTTGCTTTTACCAGCTTTATGGAAATTTATACAGCTATTACAACGAAATCCCGTAAAATATCATGGCTGTCGATTATTTGATTTATTAATGGATCAAGCGAGAACTGGCATTCTTGAATTCCGTACAGAAATCGAAAAAATGATGGCACAGTTGCATAATGTTTTATACAGGCAATTGACAGCCTGGATGGTATATGGACAATGGGTTGATCCTGATAACGAGTTTTTTATCGTTCCTTATTCATCAGAAGGTAGACCATCAACAGCAACAGCATGGAACCGACTTTATGTGATTGATTACGATAGAATTCCTTCGCACTTATCTTATTCGTTAGTAGAATCTATACTATTTGTTGGAAAAGCAATAGCGACAGTGAATGAAATGGATAAATTACCAATGTCAATAAGTCGTCATGATGATGATTCTTTATTACCTTTTGAAACGAGGAGATCTCATCAACATTTGCAACAATTGCATAAAATCATGATACCTTTGGACATGAAAAAGAAGCATTTAAAATTACTATTATCATTACATTCATCATCATCATTAGCATCAGCATCATCATCACCATCAAAAGAGTTAAAGAGTATATCTTCACCTTGGATTCGATACCCACAACAATTACAAACTATTGTAAATCAAGTTAGAAGATCAACAGCAGATTGGTTATTCACTCAAGTACTGATTGGAGATCATGGATTACATCGATATCTGGATTCATTTAGACATGTCTTTTTATTGAATTATGGAGATTTAGCATCTAATTTCATTGATGAATGTACATTATGGCGTCGTAGATCATTGCAACGAAGTGATGGAGCGACTAAAAACTTGAACAATCCAAGTAAAACTGCTGCCATATTCAGACATCAAGAATTAAACGCCTTACTGGGTAAAGCATCTATTGGTACAGACGCAGAAGATCAATTGAAAGGATTCAAGCTATTACTACAAGATGAACAAACAAAGCAATATCCATTTTCTGATCTACTACTAATCGATTTACGCATGGTCCTCACGTTTGATTTGGAATGGCCAATTGATTTATTCCTCAGTAAATCTGATTTGAAGAATTACAGCCATTTATGGTCATTTTTAATTAGTCTCAAGAATACACAAATATCATTGAATAATCTGTATAAATTGCTTCGATATCATCAAGAAGATGCTGGTTCAATGAAAATGGAAAACAACGAATATTATGAAAGAATTGTATGGAGAACAAGATCCTTAATGCTATTTTGGGTGGATACAATGTGGAATCACATTCAGGTACAATTGTATAAAAATGACAGCTTGATATGATTGATATTGACAAAAACTCGAATTATATAGTCTCAAGTTATAGATGTACATTATAAACAACTGATTTCAAGTACAAGCACATCAAATGACTCAGCAGCAGCAAAAAAGAAATCATGGCAGCCAAAAGCTAAACTAGATTTTGAAGAAATTCAAGCTGCTCACGAACAGTTTTTGCAAAAAACTATGCGAGGATGTCTCTTGAAATCAAATGATTGTGTTGCTATAATGCATGATATACTAAAAATGTGTTCGACGTTTTGTGATTTAATGGAAAGAATATCACAAGATGGTCAATGGAGAACAAATAAAAGACGTAAAACTACAGCAAAAACAGCAGCAGAAATCGTGAACCAATGGACTAAATCAACATCAGTTTCATGGATGGAAGATGTTGTTTCAATGCAAGAAAAATTCAATGAATTGACAGAGAAGTTCTTCATGTTAACGTCGTTTCAACAACCTGATATTAAAGCTAGTGGTCAATTAGATGTATTATTAATGCAATTAGATTTTAATAAATGGTTTTCCAAGTGATCAAATACCACTGCATCACGTGCAATTTAAATTTCACTTGGCCTTCCGCATATATACTCTATATATCGCGTATCATCTGTTGTTTATCTATCTTTATTCTGTTCATTAACTATGGCTGAAACTACAATTAAAGATAAAAAGCAGGTTGAGAATAGTCTTTCAGAAGCTGAAAAGTTTCTTGAATCATTAAATTTACCTGATTCTCAGAATCAAGAAACTGATGAACAAGAAACAAAAACTGACCCAAACGATATCATGTCTTTTCTTGATGAAATATCCAATTATCCAACTGAAGATGATACAACTGATGGAAAGAAAAAAGAAACTAAAGAACAGCCTCAGTCAACGGAAAAGCAACCACAGCAACAAGCGCAAACACAACCACCGCAACAGCAGCAGCAACAACAAGGACAACCACAGCAACAACAGGAACAGGATGGTGGTTGGAAATCTTGGGGAAACAGTTTTTGGAGTCAAGCAAGTGCAGCTGTAAAGACAACTACAGAACAAATCAATCGCTCAGTTGCTTCAGATTCTGCAACCAAATTACTTGAAAGTCGTGTCAAAACATTACAAAGTTTGGTGAATAAAGAGAATATTGAGAAACTAGGTACTGGACTCAAGAATTTGACAACTACATTTTTGGAAACAGTTGCTCCACCTATTTCAGAACATGAATTAGTTGAAGTTTGGTTAGCTTACGATATGGTTGGATATGCTGGATTAGAAGCTTTAGTTTATCGTGCATTTGCTAGAGTTATGGAGCACACAGAATCAGGACAAGTGGTTGTACGTAATCCCAACAGTGATGATAGCAACAATAAGGAGGACATGGACCCAGCTCATCGTGATTTAAATATGTGTGATTCTACAGTAGATGGAACCAAACTTGCAAAAGCAAACATTGATCATTTGATTAAGCAACATTTTGTACCTGAGGAAAAGAAACAAGGAGAAGCTTATAATCCTCAATCAGGTGCAGTTCCAGTCATTCATTGTCCTGTATTTATGGCAATTCAACCAGTTAAAATAACTATTCCACCTATTGATGAAGAAGATACCGAACAATATCAAGTTAGTTTTATCATTTTAATGGTGGATCCTACTCATCATCTTAAATTCAAAACATATTCTCAATTATTGCCTTTAAGTTGGTTGGATATTCCTTATGAAGAAAATGAATGGGTTGAAGATAAAATGGTAGATATTATCCGTATGTCTGTTACTTCTATTGCTCAAGATTATGTTTGGACCCGTATGTCTGGTAATGCTACTGCAACTATTCCAGTTGAAAGTGACCAAGTGCAGGAGGTTTAGTTTTTTTTTTCTTTTTTTTTTTTAAATAAATCCAATTAAAATAGCATTTCAATGTTTTGTGATGTTGTTTGCTTGTATAATTTACTTGATGAGCATTGATTGGTTTTACAAAATTCTCCTTTGGGTGCCATCAAAAGTTAAAAGAATTATGTCGTTTTCGAATAGCCGAAAAGAAATGACTCCAAATACATTTTCGAAGCTGTCAAAAGTCCTGATAAATAGAAAAGACATCCAGGGCAAGATCAAAATGGTCAATTTGGAGTATAATTGCCCAGCTACTGTCCGTTTGTAATAGTTTAGCCGAAATGAATGAAATAGCCTGAGATTTTTTCTTAAATGGATCTAATACGCCCTAAGAACTTGATTTAGGTTTTGTATAATTTTCTGGAGAAATCTTTTATGGAAAATTGATAATTATATAATTATACTTGCCTGTGTAAATTTTCGAAGAGAACATTCATTACTAAGTTTTATTTTCCCACAACAATAATAAAAAAAAAAAAATGGCAGAAAAACCATTCAGAATACAGCAAACTACCGGATAATATACAATATCAATGCATTGATCTGAGTAATTGCTTTGTATATATGTATATAAATATATATACCAGCAACAAGAATCAATAATTTATCAAGATAATTGACTACATGGCAACATGAAAATGAAACACTAAGTTGAGTTTTGTACAATATTATGCAAATATATTTTGTGTATAAAAAGGGCCAGGAGACGAAATTATTTTATCAAACAATTTATCTCTTCTTTTTATCATTTTACAAAATGTTGGCTTCCGATTCTCTCTCAAATTTAAAAGGCAAAGTTGCCGTTCTTACTGGTGCTAGCCGTGGTATTGGTAAAGCTATTGCTGATGCTTTAATTGAAAACGGTGCAAATGTTGTTATTGGCGACATCTTGGTAAAGGAAGGAGAGGAAGTCGTTGCTGCCTATAATGATAAGGCTGGGACCAAGGTAGCTGCTTTTATTCGTACAGATGTTACAAAATATAGTGATAATCAAGCACTTTTCAAATTGGCAGATGCTGAATTCGGTGGTGTTGATGTAAGTACTTGATGTTATTTTCGATGAATCACATTCTAACATCCTGTTCATTTAGTATGCATTATTAAATGCCGGTATTGGTTCCAATGCAAACTCAATGTTCACTCCTATGGATGATAAATTGGAAGAAAGAATGATAGATATCAATACTACTGCTGTCATCAAAGGGACAAAGGTAGCTCTTTTACACATGGCTAAGCGAGGTGGTGGATCTATCGTTCATTTGGCGTCCGTTGCAGGTTTTTTCTCATCCCCGTAAGTAATATATACCTATTCATCCGGTAAAACTTCTAATGTAATGCACATATAAATAGTGATCTTGCTAGTTATTGTGCTTCCAAGCACGGTGTGGTTGGTTATACTCGCTCATTCCAACTTATGCCCCACATTTGTAATGTTCGTGTTAATGCTATATGTCCATTCTGGGTTGGTAAGAAAAAAATTACATAATTTGTATCCTTATTCACGGTTGACTCAATTACTATTCTTAAACTGGTTTAAAAGAAACCGATTTGATTGCATCTGTCAACACTACTGGTAAAAGTGAAGATCCTTATAACAATGTAGTCAGAAACTCTCCTCGTACATCAATCAAGACCGTCGTTGATGGCTTTTTAACATTGGTGTTGGATTCATCGAGAAATGGTTAGTATATATTCATTTATATAACACAATTTTGATAATTTAATTACATAATATAGCCCAAACATTAATGGCTCTTCCTGAGGGTTTAGAGGTTATGGAACCTTTGGCACCATTGGCATCTTTCACTAACGAAAAGACCAAGGAAGCACAAAAGCAATATTTGGCTGCTTCTATTCCCATTGGTAAAGCACAACTTGCTGCAGCTATTGAAAGATATGGTATTTAAGGTGATAAAAAATGACTTCCGATAAATAATCATCTTTCAGTTTGTAATAAATAATATATATACATATATATAAATCTTGAAGCGTACATAACATGTTTATAAAATTAGCAACTTTTAACTACAGAGTATCAGTTTTACCTTGTCATTTAAGGTACATTGAAATTATTTATTGTTTGTAATATATAGATAAAAGATACCACGGTAAAACACAATGAGGTATATAACTTGAATATAAAAAGCACATTGGTCAATATACCGAATATCTTGAAATCTACCACAAAAAGCAAAGATAGCCAAAACCATTAAAAAAAAAGCGCTTGGATTGTTTCCGCACTTAATATGCAAAAAGGACACTTCAAAATAAGTAAGTTTTATTACTAAAAAGTGCTAGTACACATATCTTAATTATTTGCAGAGATATTAAGGCTGAAAGTTTTGAATTTCTTACCCCTACAATTTAACTAGCGAATTAATGGATGCTAAAACAGCTAATTCTAGATATGTTACAACAGTAGTATATATTATTGTGAAACTTTCAGCTCATTTAGATCAATACTCATTGACTATATGCTGAAATGTCAAAAGGGTCTATATAAATAATCTTGCTAGAATATTACATTATCATTAACAATACATCCTTTGGATGTATTTATACACATTAATTGTAACTACTACTAGGGCTTTAGGCTTTACTATCTAAGAATATGATGTAAATCAATGATCTGCATTGATTTACTATAACACCGATTATATACTGAGGCCTTGGATGTGAGACCTATGATGAGTATTGACATAACATATACAAGTATTTTTGCAGTTGTTTTATTTTATTTAAGAAGAAGAGGAAAACATTTTTTTTTGAAATCTGTGCTGTATATAGTTCTTCAAAAACAGCAGCTAGCTAATTAAACCAAGATATGTTATTCATATGTTTACTTCGCCTTGAGTGCAACTTCAAATTCAATTTTGAATCATAATTTAACTTCTCCAGCTATATCTGAAACAGCCCATACAA
Source organism: Mucor racemosus (assembly GCA_027405735.1). NCBI lineage: Eukaryota > Fungi > Mucoromycota > Mucoromycetes > Mucorales > Mucoraceae > Mucor > Mucor racemosus. The sequence continues at coordinate 4,159,094 of JAPEHQ010000001.1, read as the reverse complement.
AATAGATGATAAAGTGGGTTCTTCCCCTTTCCCATTTTCACAACAACCCAGGGAGGCTGCAACAAGCTTACAAGTCTATATATAATCTTTAGACATACCTACTATTACATCGGAAGCTCATTTGGATTCATATTCATTGAAATCTGACGCGTTCGATGTACTTAATAGGTGTAAATACCAGATAATCAACTTGTTGTTTAAACTTACCAAATGTGCAGTGACTCATTAAAGAAGCTGAAAATTGGAATATTTTTTAGCAAATATAATAATACCGAATATTTGTGAAATTAGGGCTAAATTACTTGGATTCATATTTATGGAGAGCAAATTTTACAGTGGCTGCAATAAAAATGCCAAGTAAAACACCAACTGGTGTCTTTATTCAATACAACTCAAGGTAACTCATGAAGCTGAAGCCTAGAGCACTTTTGATTCCATTCTATATCTAACTATATGCGGAGCTTAAGCTTACTCGGGTCAGTATTTGTAGAGAACGAGACGTTTTCTGGTTTCAGCAAGCAAAAGATTTTATGTCAATACTATATCTTAGGTCGCACATTCAAGGGTTTGATCAATATTCGGTATTATAGTACATCAACAGGCGTCCACGTTGATTTACGTACATCTTAGTTAATTGTTGTAATGTCCTTAGATAGTAGTTCTTTGTAATTCTTTGTAATAGTTATAATTAGAAGTATATAAATACATCCTCTGGATATATTGTTAATAAAAAGTGTAGTATTTCGGCAAGGTTATTTCTTAAGACCGTTTTGACATTTAAAAATAAACAGTAGGATATCATTTGGTTTTTATATTTTCCTCTATTATACACAATAACTCATGGAAGCTAATATCTAAAATATTTGTAATGCCTATTTATATCTACGTCCATATGGAAATACAGCTTATTTGGACCTGTATTCATAGAGGTCGTATTATTTCTAATTGTTTTCAACAAAAGTGCAGCAAACTATAGGCGCGGATTGTTTATAATTTTTCACTACACAATAGCTTGTGGAAGCTTTCATTTATGATCGTTGTCTCAATGATATGCACCTAATCTCATGTAAAACTGGAAGTTATTAGGGTCGAAATATGTCAGAATAGAGTTTTTGTTGCCCAGTAGGTTCCAGATGGTTTTAGGTTGTTTTCAAATTTTCTCGTCCAATATTGAGTCAAATTCTATCAAATTTTTAAAGATATACCTTCCCTCTAGAATTGGGCTTTGATTAGAGCTAGAAAACGGCCCATTTTTTTGTAATCAAGATAAAAAACGGGGTGGGAGCAAGTATTGGTTTGCCTTAAGGAGGCTGTTAATATCAGCCTTGTCAAGTTAATATGAGATTATAAATTAATAATAAAATGCCCAAGATGTAGAATAAATATTGTAGCAAGAAAAAATGTATAATTTAATAAAAAAGAAACTTGTTAAATTAAATCACACACAAAACCTAAAGTGAATCTTTATTTAATATCAATAATTTGTCCTATTTATGTGCAGATTCTATATTACAGTTATCCGTTAAGCCAGTATTGGATCGATTATATTTTTCTGACATTCCATGTCATATCAATCTATTTACACTAGTAACATAGCCCATTTCAGTTGAGCTTATTCTATATAGCCAAATCCAACGAGTGGGTATGTCTCACATATCCCTCTTCCCGGATCTTGCTTTAGAACAATAATAACAATCGAGGATGTTGTCATAGATCAGTTAGCTGACTTCTTGACAATAAGGATTACAAATCAAAAGGTTCATTATATTATAAGTAACCGGTGGATGCAACAGATAATAGTATATATGACGATTTCACAACTTGAAGTATTTTTTCAATCCTGTTTTCGAGTTTAGCGGACAAAAAAAAAAGAAACTCGAATACCTTCATTCGAGTTTGCATAAAAAATGGCCCGTTAAGGCAGCCAAACTCGGTTAACTATAATAGGATGCGTTGTTTGTGAAATATAATAGCGATCGCAATCGAGTTGTCGGGTTTCTACGGTTGTGAAAAAATAGGTTTTAGATGATTCTCAGAAAGGTTTCAAATTTTCTCACCTAATATTGAGGTTATTTTCTCTCAAATTTTAAAAAGAAATATACCTTCGCTTCATGGCTATTGGTATCTGTCCCAAAATAAAAGGGTTAATACCAGAATGTAAGTGCATTGACCTAATATTAACCTAACATTAACCTAACATCGCCCTAACATTCACTTAAAGTTGATTTAAAATTGATGGTACAATTTAAACTCCATAATTGAAATATTAGTTTTTTGTATTCATAAGATAGATCCAATCGTAAGCTACTCTGCATTTTTTATTCCAACGAAAAATATAGACTTTTGATAGAGAAAATTAAAAAAATAATTTACATCACAGCCTACAGTCTGTTCCAACTGAGTTGAAAATTTGATTTGCAAAAAACGATCGAAAAATCATCTAAAACACAAAATTGTTTAAATGCTCATGAACTGCAAAGTAAGTCTACCTAGTGTATTAAATAGTTTTTGTACAGTTTTGGATTCTGCATCCATCAAAATAAAAAGCAAACAAATGTTTCACGTTAAATTTTGCGTAAAATACGATTGAAATTTTGAAGGTTTTTTGAAGATACGTATTACTTTTTATAAATATATTTCAAATATAAATAATGAATATAATGTAGAAAATTATTATCTCTCGATCGAGTTATTGCTGAACGTTCTATCTGCATTTTTCATAGAGAAAACGAGATTTTTGTGGAATTTTTTTTCAGTTTCAGAATTTGGGATGAGGGTATATAAGGGAAAAATGAATGCTAGAAATCATGGTATCTTTTTGTACACATTTTTGAGGATATCTCCACGAAAAATCAATATTTTGAAAAACTCTAAATTGGGTCCGAGAGAGCTTAACGAGCTTAATGATATGAATGCAAAAAAAATGTTGCTCAATTTAACTAATATTTTGAACCTACTATAGGAATGTCCAAAAAAATGGACAAAAAAATAAAAATGCTCAGAATTTTTTTATATTAAAATATGTTATAGAGTACTTCAAAACAAGTAAGTTTTATTATTAGAAAGTGTTAGTATTGCTTGATTTTTTCAAGAGATATGAAACGTCAAAGTTCTCAATTCTTTATTTTTTTATAGGGAAATAAGTTTTTATTAAAATTATTTCACTGTTTAATGTCCTACTAGCGTACCCGGACTAGGGAAGAGAAGAGTAAGACAGGGTAAATGGGGGACATGTTCTAAATGATTGAATGAATATTTTCTTGGGAGTGTAAAGTAAACAAAGCTAATTGAATGGATCATAAAACATGAGAGGGAACAAAAGGGATAAAATCAAAAACGGAGCGGTAGTGAGAATTTCAAATGGCCTGTTGAATGAATGCAAATACTTGAGAAACGGATAAGTCAGGCTACGGTAAAGAAGGGGTACGAGTGTTGGAGGAGTCATGTATAAAAAATCAAGGTACTGGTTATAGTTACAAGAGATGAGTGTTGGATCAATGTATAAAGAGAATGCTGTAGTCCAGACAAGGTATTTTAGAGGACAAGAGAACAGAAAGTGCTCGGTAGTTTCAATTTGGTGATGCGCAGGACAAAGAGAACATTGGTCTGAGTACTCTGATGGCATGAAGAGGTGAAGTTTTTTTTTCGTTGTGATTTTTTTATGAAGTATCCGGTACCAAGTATTGCGTGCATTCAAAGGAATATAGAGTTTTCAAAACGTTTTCCATTTTGACGAAGAAAGAGTGGAGTTTGGAGGAGGAGGAGGACTAGATGAAGGTAAAGTTTTAAAATATTTAGTAGACATAAATGAAATAGCAGAACGATTGTTAGATGTCAACAGTAGGGTTACAAATAATAGCCTGAAGAAAAGAGTGTAAAGCTGATAAATTGGAGGTTTTTGTATCATCAATGTTGAGGTGAGCTTGATGTGCATTTGTTGGACGAGATACTAAGGTGAGGAAGTAATAGAGAACAAAATTGTGTAGTAGAAGATGTTTTGACTGAATGAGTGCAATGGTTTTGGTACTGGAGTTGCGATGAGAGAGAGCATTGGTATTGTGGTGAAATTCTAGAGCGAGTCTTTCAGTGTTGAAACGAAAGATGTCAGCACCTTTGAGTTACTGCAGGGTGGTGTGGTGTTGAAGAACAGTTGATGGTGGAGAAAAAGGAGTCTAGAGTGAACAATCCGCTGGACACTGGTGAATGAGAAGGTCCATAAGAGGCAGTTGAAGACAGGTGGATATAGTGGCGTAGCATGAATGAAAGTTGTGCTGTAAAGAGTCGATTGATCGAAGCAGGTTTTTTACCGGACCAAATGAACGAGAGATAGTAGGTTGATAATGAGGAAATAGGAAGGACCAGTGGTAGGAGGGGTAAGCGTCTGTTGAGAGGATGTAGTTAAGAGTGAAACGGAGGACAGGCAGCGAAGGCATGAATGAAGGAGAGGGTTGAGAAGGATGAAGGAGCGGATAAATCCAGCGCCACTGAAGGGCATTCGTCTGAATAGCTGGGTCTAACAATTTAAGGCCACTTTGGTTGATGGGAGTGGTAAGTGTGTTGAAAGAAAACCGGGTAAGTTTGGCATCCCTGTTGATAAACAATGCTGCGAGTTGTTGTAGTTGTTTGATTTCCGCTTGGGTAAAGGTGAACAAGCGAATGCATGGCGTGCCATAATTTGGAATAAAGGAGTGAATCAATAACAACAGTAACCCTACCACAAAAAGTTAATGGACGTGTTGAATAAATTTATTTTTAATGTTTGTGTTCATATTCATATTCATAGCATAGTTGGGTACCGCCGAACGGTACGATGTCGACTGGGCCGACATTTTAAAGAGAATGAGCTGGTTCACCACCACCAGCGGAGGAGTTGGTAGTGATAGATGGAGAGACTTGACCTGGAGAGACCATAGAGCTATCTTGAGCAGCAAAAGCACCGGAACTTGAAGGAGCGGAATTCATGAGTTTGTCTTCATCATCTTCATCCATTGAACTGTCTTCCTTGTTGGGAGGATCCTGCAAAAAGGCACCGAGAGATGGAGGAGCAGAAGGTGTAGAGGTAGCATTTGGTTGGTGTAAATGAAGAAGATTCTGGAGAGCGGCATCGGAAAGTCTTCCTTTACGGTGGAAATCCCGAGCGACCGCCAGTTTGACCGGGCGTTTTAAGAAAGCCAAAGTCTTATACATTTGGTTGTCCTGAATGATTTTTATTTGGATGGTACGTTCTTCAATTGAATTATCTTTGTATTGAGGGTCAGCCAAATGCGACGGATCAAAAGGGTTAAAGGTGTCAATGGTAGTTAAGCCCTTGGACTTAAGAAGTGTACGGGGTTTGGTGGCATAATCATTGTGGACGAGAAGTGCAACGATTTTGGAAGTCGGATAGTAGATATCAATGATTGATCCTGGCGCTAGGGGAACGAGTTTCAAGGTTGCTCTAATTTCCTTAAATGGGACTTGAGCACGAAGAGGAAGGTACAGGTATGTGAAACCTTGGTTGTTGGAAACGTTGGTAAAAAGGCGAAGTTTGTTGGTGGATTCAGGGTTGGTGGATTCAGGGTTGGTAGGTACAGTGGACGTAGTAGGTGGAGCAGGGCTGGAGACAGGAAATGATGAGTGGACGGAAACGGTGGCGAATTTTAAGCTTGCTGCTCCTTGATTCAACGGGGGGACAGTCAAGAGATCATCGGTCATTGGTGAGTCTAATTCTTGTACCTGAAAAGGAAGTGCTACAAGGCACGAGCGGAGAGAGCGATTTTCTTCTTTAACCAGGGAAAGTCGGTCCATTACGGTGGTCAAACAATTTTCAAGCACTTGTTGTTGGGAAGAGCGGTCGATGTTCATGGAAGAAACAGAATCTTCCAGGGTAGTGAAGCGAGCGTCTATTTGGGAGCGGTTGTCTTCCATCATTTTCTTGAGATCCTCGACTTGGGGTTGCAGGAGTGATTTCAGGGCTTTGAAGAGTTCATTTGTTGACATAGGAGCTTCAGTGGTGGTAACAGGGGGTTGCGAGGACTGACGGGTGCGAGACGCAATGGGTGCAAGGATAGTAGTTTCGGTAACCCTTGTTACGTCAATACTCATCCTAGGTCTCACATCCAAGGTCACAGTCTATAATTAGTGTTACAGTAAATCAATGCGGATCATTGACTTGCATCATATTCTTAGATAGTAAAACTCTAGTAATAGTTATAGTTAATGTATATAAATACATCTAAAGGATGTACTGTTAATAAAAGTGTAATATTCTGGCAAGATTATTTATATAGACTCTTTTGACATTTCAACCCTTTTCAAAGGTTTCGTCTTATCGGCAGGCGACATGATGGAAACGTTGAGTCGGTTGGTAGGAATTAGCAACTGAGTATATTGGTCGAAAGTGTTGTCTCTTTTGGATAAGTTTCTAAAGTTGTGAACTGGGATAGAGCTAGGACGAAAAGTGGAAAGAAAAGGTGGTATTGTATTAGGAGTTGCGATAGAGTGGTTTGAATAGGAATAATAGAGAGGTATTAAGGATTCAGAGTTGTTGGTTTTTCAAACTAATCAAAAGTTATGTTTAGTGGAGAAACCTGGTTCTCAATTATTCAGCAGTGGAATACGCGTAAAAATCTGAAACATTAGCACTGAAAAATTAATACCAAATGCAAAAAATAGGATATTTTTGGATACTTGTTTTTGGATTAAAGGTGAGCATCTCAGATACATGGGTATATATTTTTTTCTTGGTGTTATTTAGTGGGAAAAAAAGTAGAGCAGCGATGAAAAGCGAGACCAAGTTTTTAAGGAAAAAGTGTATATTTTTTTACGCGTTTTTCAAGTCTTTTATGTGATATAATGTAAATTTGGAAACAGGTAGCATAATGTAACCAATTTATATCTAATTAACAATGCCTAAGGTATATATTCATTGAAATGGGAGCTCATTTTAATCTATAATAATTCATCGAGAACAAATTTCACATTGGTTTAAATAAAAATGCGCGGCAAATTATAGGCGTGCTTTGCCGATGATTTTCTCAATACACAGTACCTTGTTGAAGTTGCCATTCGAGACAATTCTGTCAAACATGTGTACCTACTATCATGTAAAATTGGAAATTATTAAGTTCAAAATTCATCGAGATAGGGTTTTTTGTTGTAGGGTTTCTACGGTTGTGAAAAATAGGTTTCAGATGATTCTCAGAAAGGCTTCGAATTTTCTCGCCTAATATTGAACTTATTTCCCTTAAATTTTAAAAAGAAATATACCTTCACTTCATGGCTATTGGTATCTGTCCCAAAATAAAAGAATTAATACCAGAATGTAAGCGCATTGACCTAACATTAACCTAACATTACCCTAATATCCACTTAAAATCAATTTAAAATTGATGGTACAATTTAAATTCCATAATTGAGATATTAGTTTTTTGTATTCATAAGATAGATCCAATTGCAAGCTACTCTGTATTTTTTATTCCAACAAAAAATATTGACTTTTGATAGAGAAAATCAAAATAATAATTTACATTACAGCCCGCAGTCTGTTCCAACTGAGTTGAAAATTTGATTTGCAAAAAACGATCGAAAAATCATCTAAAACATAAAATTGTTTAAATGCTCATGAACTGCAAAGTAAGTCCACCTAGTGTATTAAATACTTTCTGTACAGTTTTGGATTCTGCATCTATCTAAATAAAAATTTAACAAATGTTTCGCGTTAAATTTTGTGTAAAATACGATTAAAATTTTGGAGGTTTTTTAAAAATATGCATCACTTTTTATAAATACATTTCAAAAATAAATAATGGATATAATGTAAAAAATTATTATCTATCGATCGAGTTATTGCTGAACGTTCTATCTGTATTTTTCATAGAGAAAACAAGATTTTTGTTCGATTTTTTTCAGATTCAGAATTTGGGATGAGGGTATATAAGGGAAAATCGAGGTTAGAAATCATGGTATCTTTTTGTACACATTTTTGAGGATATCTCCACGAAAAATCAATATTTTGAAAAACTCTAAATTGGATCCAAGAGAGCTCAATGAGCTGGATGACATGAATGCAAAAAAAAATGCTGCTTAATATAACAAATATTTTGAAACCTACAACAAAAATGTCAAAAAAATGAAAAAAGAACAAAAGTGCTCAGAGTTTTTTTATATTAAAATATGTTATAGGGCACTTTAAAAGAAGTAAGTTTTATTATTAGGAAGTGGTAGTATAGCTTAATTTTTTGTAGAGATATGGAGGCTCAAAGTTTTCAATTATTAGCAATGAATTGCGCGTAAAAATCTGAAACATTAGCACTGAAAAATTAATACCAACTGCAAAAAATAGGATATTTCCGGATACTTATTTTTGGATTAAAGGTAAACATCTCAGGTGCATTGGCATATAATTTTGCTTTTGTGTTGTTTAGTGAAACAAAAAGTATAGCAGCGATGAAAAATGAGAGTCAGTTTTCAAGGAAAAAAACAACAAACTTTACCTATTTTTGAGCCTTCCGTGCGATATAAAATAAGTTTAGAAATAGGTAACATAATGCGGACAATCCATATTTGTTTATTAGTGTCCAATGTATACCCTAAGCAATATTTAGTTTGAGGTTAGTTATAGAAAAGAGGATACACTCCGATGTTAAACGTATGTATCAAAATTGATTTCTGAGAATTTAAATTTTACTCAAGGTTTTTCTTATATACCTTCAAAAAAAAAAAAAAAAAAATCAAAATCCATTTTAACTTATAGAATGTAATTTTTTCCAAAAGTATCATAACAAGTCAATATGGTTCGTCAATCATAGACTGTAACAAAGCAAAACAAGGTGTAATTTTAAAAGTGGATATATATACACATTTTTATTATTGATTAATTACATAAAAGGAACAAATTCAACGACAAAGACCAAATGTCAATACATCGTAATAGCAAAGACTACTCTAGTTCTTATGATGCCCGATCCATTTTATGTTGTCTGCATACAATATATCATTTTGATGCCTTAGTAAGTAGACCTAGCAACATTTCCGTCTCCAAATTTAGCTTACAAATAAAGGTTTTGAAGCCGAAGTTTTATTTGTACTCATCTCTGCTTTGTGTATATTTGATTTATGGAATTAGGTGCTTGTAACGGGTACAGCTTGCCAAAGCAGTGAAAATGAAGTATTTTGACAGTTTTTCTATATTGGTATAGAAATCCATTAAACAACTATTATTTCAATCACGTTAATTTCACCTATTTTATATTAGGAAAGATTTTCGAATGTAGACCAATTTAGAAAATAAATAATGAATCTGCAAAAATATCGTAAAAGGATTTTGATGAGTATCTGTAAAAATGAGCAATTCATTATTAGATTAATCAGAATATTTCAGGACGCATCATTATTGGTGCTTTTAGGGTGGCATTGATTTTATGTAAATATTATTTGATCAGTTTATTTCCCATAGATTATCAAAATGTGCCTCATTTCTAGCTACAAAGCACAGATTATGAGTAATTATCATCAGAGGGATGCTAGTTCACACTTGTATGAATAATCCGTTTACTTCTCAACAAGGGTCCCGGTTGGGGCAAGGACAACCAGATTCTGATCATAAAACTGTAATTATAAATTTCTCAGACAGCGATGATACCTAATATGGTCATTATTCTGTATTGTTCTTCATACTTCTCGTACCTTTTGTTGACCCCACAGAAAATAATCTAGATTTGATTGGAAGTTCATGAATCGCTTTATTTTTTTTTCTTTCTTCCCTTTTTTATTTATTTATTTTTATTTTATCATGGTATTATTGACTTTATCACATATTACCCAACAAATCCGAAGTACAGCACTTAATAAAGCAAATGTTTCTAGTGTAGTAGCAAAGCAAAAATCGACGAGAACCACTACTGATACAGATGATGTTGATATGAGTCAACCAGTGGTATTGTATCCACGCCGTATTGACAGTGATAAAATTGCAGTTACCATGGCAACAGATGTTCAGAAAACTAACAATATTAATGCATCAACAAAAACAAAGATTGCACCTGCTACCTCTGGTTTGAGCATGCCTGTTACACCGCATTATGTTCCTCCCCGAGCGCCCATTGTATTATGTCATGGTTTATATGGTTTTGATAAATTAGGGCCGGATGCACTGCCTTTACTGCAAGTACAATATTGGGGTGGCATTGAAAATGAATTAGCTAAATTAGGCGCCAAAGTGATTGTTACAAAAGTACCTTCGACAGGAAGTATTTGGGATCGAGCACACACGCTTCATTCCATTTTAAAGTCAATATTAGATGGAAAAGATGTGAATTTTGTAGCACATTCAATGGTAATTTTAAAGTATGAATGAAATAATGTATAATTGAATGATGTGATTTATCTACGCAGGGTGGGCTGGATTGTCGATATTTGATTTCGCATATACCAGATAGGCCATACAAAATCAACTCTCTCACAACAATTTCAACGCCACATCGAGGATCGCCCGTTATGGATTGGTTTAGAGATAATGTTGGTGTAGGGATGGCTGGTGCACTGGCTGCAGCAATGGAAAAAATTAATCAACAAAACGTACCTCCAGCATTATTATCACCTGAAGTAAAAGAAACATTAATAGAAAAACAACAAAAAATGAATAACTCATCATCATTATCATCATCATTGAGCTGGTCTCTTTTAGCAGAATTTGCTAAATCACCAAAAGTTATGAAACAATTAATTCGATTAGTGGATACAGAAGCATATGCAAATTTGAGTACTGATTATTGTAAAAACTATTTCAATCCAAATACACCAAATGATCCAAATATTTCTTATTATTCGTATGGAGCAAATGCTTCTTTTCCCGCTTGGTCACTATTGAATATGCCATCAAAATGGATTAAAGAAAAAGAAGGTATTAATGATGGACTTGTGAGTGTTGAAAGTGCTAAATGGGGTACATACATCAAGACTCTGCAAGCGGATCACTGGGATTTGAATGGACAAAGGTAAAACCAGTTGTTCTATAACATAAATATTGTCTTGACAATGGGCTTCTTTTCATAGACTTAGATGGAAACACACAAGACCCTTTATAGATAGAAGCAAATTTGATACTGTTGATTTCTATATGGAGATGGCAACACACTTATACCAGCAAGGGCATTAGGTATGATATATTGAATTAGCTGCCTCGGCAATAATAGAAAGGTCAATTATTTTAGCCATGTACATTTGATAGATTAGGGCCAAATTTGTTATTACATAAGAGTCTTGAATTTAATAAAACAAGATACCGAACTATTGCTCATGTACTTCTAATTACTACTAAAGAATCCTTCAAATATAACACATTCACAAAAAGTCGGTGATCAGTCGGCATAATTATATTAAAATGGAATCATTTATTGAAGTATTCTATATATATTTACAAGGCTTTATCATTCTATCTAATCTTTTGAAGCCACTATAGCAGCAGCATCAATGTATTTTAAACTTTGGTTCTTTTTGCTACTAGTTGCTACACCGTGATGCCATATTAAAGACCATTTGGCTCGAGTATTTGATTGGAATTGATAGATCCACAAGCCATATTCTAAACTTTGGTATTCCCACCAAGCCTTAAACAAGCTCTTGATCAATTTGAGGCTAGCAGTGATACTGGGTGATTCTTTGATACGTTTAATCAAATGTTGCTTAGCATCGATCCATACAGCCTCTGCACAAAATCTACCCATCAATGCATAGGTCATGTATTTATCTCCTGATTGTCTCAATGTTTCATCTAATCCTCTCAACAAATCACTTGTTTTGAGTAATAAAAGTACAATACGAGGTAATGTTTCAAGGATATCATAAATTCGTGTAATGAAACCTTTAGCACGACCAGATATACGACTAATTTCGGTAATGTCTCTATCAGTTGAAAGACTGGCTGCCGAGATAGTCGACCATTCACGTCCTGTGAGCAAAGAAGCAAACAAGCGATGAGATTCGGGACGACATCCAACGCGCAATGAGTAAGTGCGTATGCCTTCTTCGTCTCCTCGAATAAGGGAAGTCCACAAATGTGCATAATCAGTTCTCAATTGTTCAGTCAATGTACGATAAAGGCCATGATCTAGCAATACAACATCGAATTTAAATCTGGATTTTGGATCTTTTGCAGGTCGAATCAAGATATTGCCTGGATGTGGATCGCAATGAACAAATCCATCCAAAAACATCATTTTTGAAAATATCTCTGTGATTTCTGTAGAAACTTGACTTGGATCTATGCCATGTTCTTTCATAAACTCCATATCATCGATACGAGCTCCTTGGATAACTATTCACATGGAAAACACTTGTGAGTGGCCTTGATTAAATTGGCATGATTCAATACTTACATTCCATGCAAAGAATTCTTCTTTTTGCCCAGATAACATCAGGGACCACTAATGCAGTTTTATGATGCTTCTTTTCGTATTCAAAATTTCCTTTCAATTTGAATGAATTAGTAGCCTCATGCTCAAAATTCATTTCTTGAGGCAAAGATTCTTGCATCTCCTGTAAAATCCATTCAAATCCAAAATCAGGAAACATTCGCTTGATTGTGCCAATGATAAATGAAACCGTTTGTAAATCAATACGACAGAATTCATCTAATCGAGGATGTTGGAATTTAATAGCTACCCAATCTCCTTGATCCTCATGCTCTTTTCTAAGACGTGCTTTGTGTACCTGAGCCAAAGAAGCTACACCAAGTGGTTTCCAATCGAATTCATCAAAGACTTCATCTAAAGGAACTCCATAATCTGTCAAAAATAGTTTACGAATATCTTCCTCAGATGTTGGATCACAACGATCTTGAAGAGCTGATAATGTGGTTGTCCATTCTATAGGTAAAATATAGGTCATTGCAGATACATGCTGGCCCAATTTTACATAGATGCCGCCTAGTTTTTGCAAACCTGCGAGCACTCTTTCTGCACATCGTTTATGGCAATCACTTTTTGCATTCAATTGTTCCTCCTCGCTGCTGTATTTCTTCGATTGAGTTTTTTTGTAATCAATTGCAACGCTAATACCAACTTTTGTTGCAGTGCTCATGCGTTTCATAGCAAGTGTGATATGTCGAGCCTGTGAATCTGATTCATACCAAGTAAAACCACCTGCGCAAAGAAGGGTAGTTGTTCCAATTAAATAATAACTCTTTTTCTTTGGTAGTGTTGATTTTCTTGAATATAAACGAATGGAATTGTGTAGCAATCGAGTTGATTTTCTAGTTGTAGAGCTGATTATAATGTTCATTTCAAGTACATGTAGATATAAACGATTGCCTGGGGGTTGGTTATAAGAATAAAGGTATCATAAACAAGTAACCCGGGACTTGGTTATTGTAAGGTAGGTTCTTCCGGCCAAACGGTTGTGCCGTAGTATTTCATCCAAGTATTTGGCTTGGCTGTATTCTATTCGCTTTTATATCATTCTTACAAACATATTCAAATATGTTATCGCATACTCAACAACATCAGCAACAGTATGATAACCCTTTTGCGCGTAATGATGATGCATTTGATTTCTATCAAGCAGATGCAGCTATTGAACCAGATGTGGATTTAACAGGACAATCTTCTACAAAACAACAGAAACAACCATTATTAAACCCTTTTGCCAACTTGAGTGGTTCTATTGGTTCTGCTGCTCCTTCTACTTCTGTTGAAGGGCCTGAATTTAATAGAGTTTATAGCGGTGAAGATACATTAGATGAACCAGTATCTGTTACTATTGTAAGTATTTTATATATCAAATCAAGCAAAAATCATCACAGTCTAAAACAATAATAAGCTTCGTGATATGAAGCAAGTAGGGAAAAAGCTACAGCAAGTATTGCATCCTAAAGGTGATCGCAGTGTATTAAAAGACTGGGATTTGTGGGGCCCTCTTATTCTTTGTTTAGCTTTAGCAATTACATTGAGTACAAGCGTTTCTTCAGATCAATCCGTGCCTATTTTTACTGGTGTTTTTGTTATTGTTTGGTTGGGTGCAGCTGTTGTTACTATGAATGCTAAATTGCTTGGTGGATCTGTTTCTTTTTTTCAATCAGTTTGCGTTATTGGATATTGTATTTTCCCTTTAGTGGTGGTTGCATTTATTGGTATTTTTGTTGAGACAGTTTGGTTTAGAGTACCCGCTTCTTTATTTGCATTTGGCTGGTCAACTTATGGTAACATATTACTGTATAATTTAATATCATGTTTCTTTATTAAACCCTAAAATTTAGCTTCCATCGGATTTTTATCAGAATCAAAGGCACATTTAAGCAATCGACGAGCATTAGCAGTAAGTCTTTTCTTGTAAATGTTGATAAAATTACTAACTTTCTTTTCAGGTATACCCTCTCTTTCTCTTTTATCTTATTATTGCATGGTTAGTTGCTGTATCATAAAGCAAAAAAACTTTATAGGATTATTATTTTTAGTATTATTATTATTATTATTATTATATCAAATATCAAATAAATAAGAAATATATTGTATCATTAAAACTTTCTATTTGGCATTAAAGTTGCTGGTAATTTCTCTGGTAATTGTGCTCCACTTTGCACTGCTTTAATTAAATGCATAGCAATGCAGAATTCATCTATATCCATATAGCCATCATTATCAAAATCAGCAAGTCTCCAAATTTGAGCCAATTGATCATTAGGAAGTCCAGTTTCCATTAATACAGGCTTAACATCACCACCAGAAACTTTACCATCACGAGGGCCCAATGATTGGAATCGAGGCAAGTAATTATGCTTATCGATAGAATCAAAATGCCAATAAGAAGGAGGGAATTCACCTGGACCTGGTATACTATCTGCTTGGAAAGGATTCCTTTCGTTTTGTTCCAATTCTGGGTTCATGGTGGGAAATTGAGACATGAGACGAGGTAAATCATTAGAAAGGGCCTAATTTAAAATGTCAATGCAAAAGAAAAACATACAAATTGTATATAAACTTACTTCATCTACACGATCAATCAACTCCTCCTTTAATGATTTGAATTTATCCATATCGTAATGAGCTAAATTTTGTTTAAATCTTTCAGGATTAGGGAAATCACCAGCTGGTAAATGGTTGCGTTGTTGGATCTTGATAAATTCAGCAGCAAGATTGTTCAACAGTGCCTCCTGCTTTTTCTTTTTACCAAACATTGCAGGCATTTCCTTTTTTAAATGACTGATAATCAAAGCATGTACACGAGCTAATCGAGCACGCTTTACAATTTCGTTGATCTTTCGAATAGCAGCATTGCGTCTCAGTTCCTTCAAATCTTTCAACAAATCCTTGGATTCGGCTTCAATCAATTCTCGACAATCCTCAAAGCAATTTGGTGGTTTATCTGTCCAAAATGAACTCAAATAGACACGCATAACTTCAGGAGTTTGAACAACTTTACCCAAAGACCACATCATGGCACCATACACACGCATTAATTGTTGTTGACTGACCATATCACTCTTATTCAATACCACTCGTACTTTTTCTTCTTGTCCTCGAAGACTATGAATAGCTAATTTGAACTCATTTGAAATATCCAATTTGTGAGAATCAAACATGAGTAAAATCAAATCAGCACGTTCAGCAAACCATTCAATAACTTGTGTGAAATCATAACCACGTTCTGCTAGTTGTTTATCGCCTGCTAAAATACCTGGTGTATCAATGATGGTCATGTTCTCCAATACAGGTGAACTTGTTTGAGAAACCTATTCAGGTATAAGAAGCTTGCAACTAGAAGTAAGACAATTGCGATTTACCTGAAATCTTGATAAAAATGCTTGCCCAAATTTATTCAAACCTCGGAAAGGTAATTCTTGGTTTACAGCAGCAGCATTGCCAGGAATTACTCTTTCTTCTGTACCATGCATGACAGATACAAACCTGTCGGTTGTTGGCTCAACACCAATGTGTTCACCAGGATATGCCTTGTCTAACAAATATCGAATAAATGTTGTTTTACCCTGTACGTATATACAAATGAATGAGAAGATATTTCATTGATGTCTTTAGGAGATATTTACAGTGGAATATTGACCGATAAGGAGAACAATAGGCTTTGCTTCAATATCAGAATCAGTCAAAGGGGCAGAATGAAACCCTTTTTCAACAAGAAAGCATTGATAAACATGAGATGATAGAATAAATATAGAATTTTACCTTCGAAATTGTAAGTAACTTCAACTGGCTTAATCTTTTGTTTGTAGATTCGTTTAATGCCTTCAATTACTTTGGCATATTCATCATCCTCAAATGTTGTTGAGCCTAATGGACTTGAATTTTGCCTCTCTTTGCCATTCTTTTTCTTGAAATTTAGAGACATATTATATATATGAAGAGAAGAGGAAAGAAGAAAAGAAAAGGGGTACTCGTAGTCCATTTTTATCAAGTTATGTGTTACCATCACTCCGTGTTTTCTTTATTTTGTACCATCAACTAAATAAAATAATTATCCAATGGTTTACCCTATTGTATATCATTCTATATACAGATTTATCATATCCATTGTCTTAATATATAATACAGCTGAGCGCTTGAGCATAGAGGTGAAATTGCAAGTGGAAAAAACAAGGTTTTATACACCTTTTATAAAATAAATATCACAAATGTGTAACGAAATTTGGTTGTGGCAATCATCTGCAAAGATTTAACCTAAAAAGAGACAATCAAAGACTAATTTGAACTCTTGTACACTTATTTATGATGTAGATACAATAACCAAAAAGGTGACTGATTCGATAAAGAGTTAGAGAAGGTGGGAGGGTAACCAAATCCGTCTCAATGTTGAGATGCCTGCGTCGAAATGATATTGAGGAATTTGCCATGTGTTTTCCTTTGTCGGCATGCAAATAGCAATTTAATAGTTGTCTAACCCGATGAAACCCTCTAATGGTGATTTGTGAGATGCTTATTTTTGAACAAGTAGCAAAACTGCCTAAAATAGAGGCTATTGGACTATAAGTGTAAGGGTCAGGTCCAATTAGTGATGGTTAATATGCTTGAACACCATAATTTTGGCCAATGCCATCTTTTTTCCAAGTATGAGAGTAGCCGTTGTCATTAGGTTTGTTCCTTTTGGGACATCTTTCATTGATGCACGATAAACCACTCTTTTTCATCATCAAATGTTTTTATTGCAAAAATTATAATTGTACTCGGTAGTCTTCTGATTGTTTTTTTTTTTTAATGAATTAATAAAAAAAAACATATTCACTTTGTAAAGATACATCTTGTTTTATTCTGTTACACTCTATAATTGACAAACCAATGGCTAATACTGAATATACATATAATAAGACCTTGGAAAACATTACACTCCATACATTAAAATGAATTTAACAAGAATTTTCAAAAATTTAATTTTCGTTGTTTTCAATATTCAAAATCAGAGCCTCCCTTGTTTTATACCTAATTTCACACAATCTCTTCTCCGGATATACCTTAGGCGCTGCTAAATACATATGAATTGGTCGCATTATGCAACCTATTCTTAAATTTATTTTATATCTCATATCTCACACGAAAGATTCAACAAGCGTAGAATTTATTGCTTTTTCCTTTAAAACTAGGATTGACTTTTTATTCGTGCTCCACTTCTTTTTCACTAAATAATAACAAAATAAAAATATATGCAGGTGTACTTGAGATGTTCACGTTTAATTCAAAAACGAGTATCCGGAAATATCCTACTTTTTGCACTTGGTATTAATTTTTCAGTGCTAATGTTTCAGATTTTTACGCGTATTCCACTGCCAAAGAATTGAAAACTTTGAGGCTTCATATCTCTAGAAATAATTAAGATATACTAACACTTTTTAATAGTAAACCTTACTTGTTTTAAAGCGCTCTATAACATATTCTAGTATGAAAAAATTCTGAGCACCTTTATTTTTTTTTCATTTTTTTGACATTTTTGTAGTAGATTTCACAATATTTGTTATATTGAGCAGCATTCTTTTTTGCATTCATATCATTGAGCTCGTTGAGCTCTCTTGGACCCAATTTAGTTTTTTTCAAAATATTAATTTTTCGTAGAGATATCCTCGAAAATGCGAATCAAGGAATACCTTTGTTTCTAGCATCAATTTTTCCCTTATACAGTGAGTCGCAAAACCCTTTCAATGATTTGGAAATTTGAATAAAAATAACCATAACTTTCTCAGTTTCAATCGGAGATACACTAAATTTCTATTTTAAGTAATTAAAACGTTTTAAATTATTTTCAAAAAGTCCGATCTAATTAATTAAAGTTCCGCAAAAACTATGCAAGTTTAAAAAAAGGTATATCATTGAAAGGGTTTTGCACGCACAGGCTTAAAATTACAATTTTGTAACCCCTAACTTGTACATTAACGCTGGATATCTTATAAAACAGAGAAATATGCGGAAAATATATGAGATGTTTTTCAACTTTTACCCTGCCTTTTTTACTAATAGTTTCAAGCAAAATCATCAAGATGAAAACTGTATCGGATGCCAAACGTAATGACGTTATCTCTCTGTTAAATTCAGGCCATACCGTATCGGAAATTGCTCGTCATGTAGCTGTTAGTAAAGCCACAGTATGTCGTATTGGAAAAAAGGCCTGTCCTGACCGAGAAAAACTTAAAGGAGACCGACCATCTAAGCTGACTACTGCGGATAAGAGATATTGTGTCCATAAAATCACCAAAGGTGGCTTGGATAATGCGGTACAAGCCAAAAAAGAGCTTCATCGTAATGTACACGTTAATGGCAGTGCGAATACTGTACTAGGGCTCTTCGGGATAATGGTTTAGGCGCATTACCTAAGATAAAAAAGCCAGAAATTAGTGATGAAAATGCAAAGGATCGCCTCCGCTGATGTAAAAACAGAATTGATTGGACTTTGGATGACTGAAAGCGTGTTATATCTACTGATGAGGCTAGAATTAATTGTTTTAACTCGTATGATCGAATTTGGTGCTGGAAAAGAGACAGCGAGGAGATAAAACCTAAGCATACCAAAAAACAAGAAAAAATGGAGATGGCCGTATCATGATTTGGAGCTCTATTTCTTGGTCTGGTGTCGTTTGGTTGTCCAAGGTCGAAGGTAATCTGAACTCCAACCTATACAGAACTATTATTGATGATGATTTGGAGAAATCCATTGACGATATGTGTCAAAAATTGAAGTTGCGTCGTAATTAGGTTATCCTTCAACAAGACAACGATTCTAAGCACACCTCTAATTTAATGAAAGAAGACTTCAAAACAAAAAAATATGAAGTAATGTCATGGCCAGCGCAATTTCCAGACCTTAATCCCATTGAAAATATGTGGAGATTATTGAAAATCCGCCTAAACGAATACGATACATCCCCAAAAGGGATGAATGATATTTGGGACAGAACTCAAGAGATTTGGTATGACAACATAACAGTTGGGGAATATCAAAAAGTTATTTCGAGTATGCCTCATTGTGTAAAAGCTTGTATTAAAGCAAAAAGTTACGGTATTGATTATTGACTGCATTTAAATAAGCTTCAATTTTTTTTTGATAATGCGTGCAAAACCCTTTCAATGATGTACCTTTTTTTAAACTTGCATAGTTTTTGCGGAACTTTAACTAATTAGATCGGACCTTTTGAAAATAATTTAAAACGTTTGAATTACTTAAAATAGAAATTTAGTGTATCTCCGATTGAAACTGAGAAAGTTATGGTTATTTTTATTCAAATTTCCAAATCATTGAAAGGGTTTTGCGACTCACTGTATCTGCAGTAAATGACGAAGTTATTTACTAAAATAAAAAAAATATAAAAATAAAAGCAGTAGAAATACAATTATAATCAGCTAAAGTTTTTATTACAAAAGATTTCTGAAGAGTTAAAATAATTGAAAACTATGAGGGTATTTATAGTGATTTGGAGAACTTGGATACCATCAGACTTGAATGGATGTATATTTAGTAATCTTCCAGTTTTGAGTACATTGTTATTGATTTGATATTTTAAGGGGTAAATTGTGTAGAGCATTGACCATAAGGGATTGTATGTCAAGTGTGACAATATCGACCTTTTGGGAAATGGTTGATTTGTTTATTTCTGTTATTATATCTATTTTATGTAACCTTGATTTTTAAGGGGTAGTTTTTATATGCTTGAATCTTATTTATATTGATAGTGCAACTATGATATAGATGAGTAGTTGACTAAATTGATATCTTTGTTTATTATCATTATTGATTTGGATAGAATCCTGTTTTGATATATATGTCATTTGTAAGTATAAAAGACGAGCCGAGCCTAGGACGAGCTTGACCAAAGCTCGCCACAACGAGCCAAGCTTTGTATCACTCGAGCTCGAGCCGAGCTTTAATAAAAGCTCGTTTGACAAAGACGAGTTTTTGACTTTTTTTTAAAAAGCTCGTTTGAGAAAGACGAGCTTTTGACTTCTTTTCAAAAAGTTCAAATTTAAATAATAATTAGTAAATGCTATGACATTATTACTTTAGATAATTGTCAATTGACATTCATAAGTTTGCTTTACTTTAGATATTTGTCACTGGAAAGGTAAAATAAAGCTCGCATTGAGATGATGAGTTTTAGTCGCTGCATAAAAAAGCTCGTTTGGGGTAAACGAGCTCTAGTCACGCGCAAAAAAAAGCTCGTCGAGGTTGAACGAGCTTTTTTGTAAGCTCGTCTAACTTTAACGACCCTTGAGAAAAGCTCGGCTGCATAAAAAAGGCTCGGCTCGTTTAATATCACTAGTCATTTGTGTAATTGATTGCGCCGTGATCAAGGGTGCTATCATCTACACGACATGTATGGTTCAAAAAAGGGTATTTCATATTTTTAGCATGCGTTTGTTATTTTGTTCAATTGAAGCGTTTGTTTATTATCGTTGTTCACATTTCAAGTGGCATCATATTTTATGAGCGACACTTGGAATTTAGGTTGTTTTATTTTTATCAAGCGTTTTTAGTATGTAATTCCACTGCAATATCCTTGGAATATGAAAACAAAAAGAGAGAAACAACACACGTAGAAAAGGATTTTCAAGGCTTTACATTATTTAGCGCATTTAAAACCCTGCTAAATTGCTCATTTCAGCCAATGTAAAAGCAGCATTACTGCGCATGAACCATAAACTAAACAAAATAATAGGCGATATCTGTTATCATAGAAACATATGTATAGGTTTTTGTCTATTGTTTATGTTAAATCTCATTTCAATCCCATATTGAACCTGACATCCAAATGAAATTGAAATGGTATAAATACTTTTAGAATCCAGGACCTGATAGCTCCTGGCTTCCTTTTTTAACTTAATAATAAAGACCCAACGTTCTCCGTGATATAATCACTTGTAGTCTTTATTTTATTTGTATTGGAAATAATCGTTATCTACATATAACTCTCAACATACATTTTTCTACCAGAAAAACCGTCTGTCATATCATACATTCATTAAAAAATTGCAAAAGCGAGCTCGCAGAGCGACGCCGTAATTGAGCATACCAAGATTGAATGGTTAAGTCTCTTATACTATGGTATATCTAAGTTTTAAATAAAAAAGCGTTTCTTTTTTTTTAACTTTTCTTATATTTAACCACGTACGGTCTGAAAATTCAGTTTTTGTAGCGGACATTTTTCGGGACTCATTTTACCCTTACCAACACTCATGATTTTGATCAAAAAAAAGAAAAATCAATTTTTGATACCAAAATCAACGTTTAAATATACTACATTGTGAGAGAAAATTGTAGCCATAACTAATATACATTTTATAAAAGCTTAATATTAAATGTTAAGTAATGAAAATTTGTACTTTTATCCCAAAAACGGATTTTTGGTTAAAGGATTTTCATGACATATTTTGTAATAAAAATGTTTGCTATTTTTTATTGAGCAAATAGAGCACTAAATTCTGTATATGTGTATATTTTTTGTTTTTATAATTGATAGTATTTTTAACTCTAGATTTACAAAATCAGAAAAAAAAATTAAAAAATGTCAAAATGGATGATCTGGACAAGAATAATTTTCGAAATTAATATTCCGCTTATAAGCCTTGTAAGTCTTAAAAATAAGAGATTTTATAATACTTGAGAACTTTTTCAAGAATTTACGATGCTGTACCCACTTGATTCAAGCTTATTACTGTAAATGTTTATACACGATAATATCATATGGTAGTTTATTTGATGATGATATAGCCTTACTTTACAATTATTGCGATAGAGGTAATTTACATTAAGTTTTAGTCTTACCTCTCCAATATCATAAACCATAAACATAAACAGGGCCATCAGTGGAACCTATTACCGCCTTTTTACCCTCTTTGTCCCTAGCTAATTTATTCAATGCTTTACAAGAGCCAACTTAAGTAGTTACAATGGTTCCTCGGTATTTTGCAACCAAATTCCATAAATTAAATTGACTGGTTCCATCTACAGTAGTAGTATCATCACAAAGCATATCATCAGTCCGCCTTATGACAAATGCCAATCTAAAATCAGAAACATCCCATTGTTATTGTTATAAACTACTATAAAAACCTTGATTTTTAATAATACAGCGATCAAATAAAAAACAAGATGATACTAATAGCATATGATGAGTATTTAACATTAAGTTTGATAAAGTATGCTTTTAAACCCTTATAAAAACCTTGAAATAAACACAACATCTTGGCCCTGTAATTTCTATCCATCAAAATGTTGCGATTTCCACTAGACACTGAATTCATCACCTTTCATCAATCTTGACCTCGATGTACATTGTGTAGAAGCGAAGGTTTCTTTTTGTACACATTTTTGAGGATATCTTCACGAAAAATCAATATTTTGAAAAAAAAAAAAAAAACTAAATTGCGTTTGACAGAGCTCAACGAGGTTAATGACATAAAAATCAACAAAATGCTGCTCAATCTACTGGATATTTTGAAATCTACTACAAAATTGCCAAAAAAAAAATGAAAAAAAAATAAAAGTGCTCAAAAATTTTTTAGATTCAAATGTGTTATAGAGCACTTCAAAACAAGCAAGTTTTATTATTTAAAGGCGTTGGTATAGCTTAATTTTTCGTAGAGATATGAAGCCTTAAAGTTTTCAATTTTTATCAGTGAAATACCTCTAAAAATCTGAGACATTAACACTAAAGAATAATACCAACAGCTAGAGATAGGATATTTCCGGATACTCGTTTTTGAATTAAACGTGAACATCTCAAATACACCTGCATATATTTTTATTTTGTTGTTATTTAATGAAAAAAAAGTGGAGCACGAATAAAAGTCAAATCCAGTTTTAAAGGAAAAAGTAGTGAATTTGAGTCTTTTGGGAGATACAAAGCATTTTTTGCATTGAATAGCCTACTGCGGCAAATTTGTATAAGTTTTATAATATCCAAATTATACTTAAAAAACTTCTAACGATAGTAAAATTTACAAAAATAAAATATGCTTGCCTTATTTTGCTAATTGTGAATATAGAACAATTTATCTTGGTGGTTGTTATACTGAAACTAATGAGAATTAGACAAGAGTAAAGGTGAGGTTTTATTCAATGTAGGGAATGAGATCATATATAAAGGAGATCATCAAGTGATACAATAGTTATTAGTTGTGAATGGTGTAATAAGAACAATATCCTGATAACGACTACAGTCGCGCTATATCTAGATTCTGATATAACATTGGTAACAGAAGATCAAGGATTTTACCATTTTCATGTAAAAATGATATAACGTTAATTCTTGTAAAAACTTGCTGTTAATACATTCACTGTATATACAATAGCTTTAATTGTGTCAGTCGAAAGTTTGCTCGATTGGCCAACAATGTTGCTGATTTATGAAATTTCATCAGGTATTAGAGAACCAAAAATTGAATTTGGACAGGTCTAATTGATATATCTAACAAAACAGTAACAGTAAGTGTCTAATTAAAGAAAATTATCATAAATTGCCTTTGTAAATGAGCTCAAAATAACCACAACAAGGTTAGTGAATGGTATCTTGATCAATTTTATTGCATTGTCGTTACGATGTAAATGTATATACACCTGAAATTGATGTTCTTCAATTTGGTGTATATATCAATTGTCTCGGTCTATTTTTATAATATACATTATATGTATACATATATGCTATGTATGAGAATCAGATGATGATATCATTTGCAATTTGCGTACATTCATAGCATGCAAATTTGCATGCCAAGATGTTTCTGATGATTTTCTGGTATTTTCTGGATTATGCTAAATTTACGCATTATGTAAAATTTTACATTTTGATTTTATATCAAATAGAGCAATTTATAAAAATATAATGGCTGATGTATACAAATCATTATAATATTAATTTTTGCAACTATAGCAATCAGAAATAGGAGATTTGCTACTAAAGCTTTAGTCATGTATGAGAGCAATGCCAGTAACAGATCAATAAATATAGTAGTACATTAATTCTAAATGCTTCGGTAGCACGTTTTAATTCGCTATATAAATGCCTAAAAAATCATAATTACATCATTAATTTTGACAATGTATTACTGATTTCAAGTGGAAAAGTAAAAGATGTAAACTGAGAAATTCATGGTAACCCACAACTTGACTTTTAATGAAACAGTACTATGGGATGGCGTACAAAGTTTTCAATCGTTTTGAACATTTGAGTAAGCGCTCTATGTCAAATTCCAGGTTTCGGCTATTTTTACCCGTTATCCTGTGCCGAATGAGTTGCCAGAGTCAACATGAACTGTCCAAGTACCCATTTTTTAGTTAGTTGGTATTTTCACCAACATTAAAGAGGGTCGGTAGAGTCGTAAATATACCATTTACAAATTAGAAAAATTAAAAAAGAAAAATAACGTGACGAAGAAATACGAAATACGGCGATCCTCATCAGTTTCGACTGATATACTATATTTGTAAGTATGATTTTCTTTTCATCTTGTTGAGCATGATGATAATATAATGATGAAAATAATACAGGTTTTTATTTTAGTGTTAAAATTTATAAAACCTAAAAAAAAAAAAAAATACAAGGGCTATTTAATCTCGTTTAGTGTTCCCGAACCGGACACCTACAAACTGCTTCAATGTAATCAGTTTTAGAATGTTACAGTTACTTTAATATTGTTTGATTTTCACACAACACTGACGTATAAATGATCTTGAGCAAAGTCTACAAGGTTAGAATCTCAAGTTTATATGAAGGTGCTTCGAAACCAAAATGTTGGAAAAAAAAAGTGATGTGATAATCAGCTCACACCAGCTCCGCATAAAAAGATAGATGAACTTTTGCAAATATTGCAATATTTATGCGGGTCTATCATCATCAAAACCTATAAAATGTTGGGTTCTATTTTGTTTTCTCTTATTTACCTTCTTTCTCTTAACAATTTGTTATTTATCATATACCAAATGCCACCTTATTCATATCCATCATTTGAAGAAATTGAAGCCAAAGAATGGGCATCCAACACAATTAGTAATATTCTATCCGATATTTCACCAGTGTCATTCGAATCAGATTTTTCAAATTCGAAAAGACCTCAATTAGAAATTGAAACATCTAATACTAATTTTGTTGGGAATGGATATCATGATAACAGTAATTTAAGAAGATCCTTTTCATTTTTAGAAGGAAACCTCTTATCAAATCTATCTCAACAACAACAGCAACAAAAAGAGGCTAGAAATTCTCGTAGATCGCAAAGTACCATTGTGCCTAGCACTAATAGTGATGCATTTAAAACAACAATGACACGATCAGCACCTACAACTCCAACAAACAAGTTATCGCCTCAACCTTCCTTTTCTAGCCGCATAAGACACACTTGGCACATGGATCGTGCATCAGTAAAGCAACTATTTAATACATCTGACATTCATGACAATCATAAAAAGTCTTCCAAAGAACAAAAAGGCATAACTATTTGGAAAAATACATGCCAAGAATACATGATGCATCCACCACCTTCATTACAAATTGAAACTAAACCGCAAACCAAAAGATCAATTCAATTATCCAAGTTTATTATGAGTGAATTGCTTAGCACAGAAGAAACTTATTTGAATCATTTGCTTACTATTAAGAATGTAAGTTTTCGAAATAAACTTGTTTGATTTATATTCAGCTGATGTTAACTTCTCCTTTATAGTTTTATATGGATCCACTAACCAATGCTGCCAAGAGTCATAAATCTCTTGTTAATCTCAAAGATATTGAAATCATATTTGCATTTATACCTCAATTAATTGCTTTATCGACTGCACTTGTTGAGCAACTACACGATATCATCATACAATACCTAGAAGACGATTCACAATTGAATCAGGTTTCTATTGGTAAAGCATTCTGTGATTTACAATCTTATTTTGATATCTATATTGCTTATTCTGTAAATTTCTCGAAATCAAGAAAATACCTTTCAAAAGCTAATTCAAATATTGTATATCGACAATTAGTTCAAGATACAATGAGAAAAAAAGAAACAAACAGAATGGTTCTATCAGATTACATGATTGCACCTATTCAAAGAATCACGCGTTATTGCCTTTTATTAGCAGGTAAATCCGAATTGCATGAATATTTGCTTATTATTTCGTTTATATTAATTGCATTCATTGAAAATAGATCTTCAAAAGCATTTAAATAGATCTCATCCTGATTATGTATATTTGGCTAAATCACTTAAATCTCTTTCTGCACTTGCATTTGCTATGAATACTACACAATAATTTATTATACTATACCCTTCACTATCATTTCTTGTTTTTTATTTTGTATGTAACCCTTTCCCCCCCCCCTTCACTGTCTCTCTTTGTTTCTCTCCTTTTTTTTTTATCTTTCTGTCTCTTTATGTATGTAATAAACTATTTCTTGTATATTGTCATAAAAAACAAATACACTGTGCATCATTGTAGGACAAGAAGAGCAGGTCATGTGGTATTTGCTGTATGCTGTAACTGTAAAAGCGCCAACCTTTTATATACACTTTTTTGCTTTTTGCTTCCCCCCCCCCTTTTCTCCCATCCCTTTCCCAGTTACTATATGGAAATGGACCTCACATTATTTCAACAACAACGGCCAAATCAACAAACACAACAGCAGCAGAAGCAGCAGCAGCAACAGCAGCAGCAACATTTCGTCATTGAGGATGATAAAACTACAAAGAAAAGGATAGATTCAGCTATAGCAATGAAATCTAATAATCAATTACTTTACATTTCCCTTGAATATCCTTTAGATCATATATATTTACCAGGAGAGAAAGTAACCGGTAAGTAAATGAAACAAAAGTAAACCTTTTTTTAATGCAAATGTGTAGGCACTGTAAATATAAGTCAACTGTTATTATCAACAACATGGAAACAATCAACTGCGAGAATTGATATTCATTTAGCTTGCTCATTTAGAGTATGTGGACCAACAGCCAATGCAAGGAAACAATCTATTTTCAAAGTGATGACAAATCCAATATGGATACCATTGTCAGATACCAACAAAGCACCATTTTCACTCATAATTCCATCTCATTTGCCTGCTTATAATACAAATGATAAGGTAATATTCTTTGAAACCTTGACAAAAAGAAACTTGTTTCTGATAAAACATATATATATATATATAGTCTATCAATGGCAGAATCGAATATAAATTAAAAGCCGTTTACGAGATTGCAGATTTACCCTTGTCATTGTATCCCAAAACCTCAATTCCCATACTAATTAGTGCACAGATATCAACAGCAGATCCAGACTATACAACACCCATGCAAAATGAAAAGGAAATAATGATTACAATACCACGAGATGTAGTTTTGAAAAAAACAATGACAATATTAAGAAAAGGAGATACGGGCTTAGTTTCTGCGAAAATTTGTATTCCACATTCATGTTTTTTACCGGGCGAATCCGTTCCATTTACATTGAGTATTCAACATATTGCGCCGATTAAGCAAGCTCAAGGTATTCATGTTCTTTTAGAACGTATAACTACAATCACTACATCGACAGAAGAAAAAAGAAGCGTTACAACCATGAAAACTTTAAATTTACCATTATTATGTAATGTGGATGATCATGCAGCTACTGTAAATAGCAGCCAACAATTAAAGATACCAGAATCAACTTCGCCAACAATAAAAACAAACAAATTTATACCATTTTCAATCGAATATCGACTAAAAGCGCTTGTTAATATGGATATGCATCAATTTATGGAAGAAATACCACAGCGAAAGAGAGATCGTGCGTACAATATGATGTCTAAAATGATGATGGCAGCGGCGATTACAGATCAACAAGGCGGAGGCCCTGCATTCTTTTATAACACAACTATTGAATTGGATTTACCCATTCAAATCGGTACAACACATGAACCTATCATCACTACAACTACGTCTACATCAAAACATCATTCTTTACCATATCCATTACATATTGCTCCATCATCCTCGTCATCATTTGCTTCTCAGTTAATAACATCACCTGATCACTATGATCATGAATCATCAGCTCAACAACAACAACAACAAAGTTTCAACATACACCGATTTGATAGTGACCCTACATATGATAGACATACAAATAGATCGTCTTTATCAACTGAATATTTAACATTACCATCATCAAATGAAACTGAATTATGTGAAAGACCTCCATCAGCACCACCTTTAACTGATCTGATGGATCCTCCACCTAGTTATTTAATGGAATAAATTAAAATTTTAAAGGTACAAAACATGTTTAAAGGAAAAAACTCCATCAATTCTATATTCTAGAAGAAGGATCCAGTATTTATTATAAAACAAATACGACAAAAAGGGGGAAATGCAAAAAGATTTACAATGAAAGAAAGATAAGGGGAGAGAGGTTAATGCAAATTTAAAATTGAGAGTGGGGGGATTATGAGGAAGTGGATGATTCTGATTTGATATTCTTGAATAACTGATAATCGTTACCATTGTTATTACCATTATTGCCTTGAACAATACGCATAGCAATTTTTCTAGCATCTTCGACAATACCGGTCATTTTCATACCAACAACTTGAAGAGCTAATTCCATTAAAGCACGATCTGTTTCGACAAGATATGTAAATACCATCACATCGCTTTTATTTGTTGGTGGTGCTTCTTTAAATGATACAACAACAGCTCCAGGCTGTGTTGCCGGCGGTAATGTACAAATAAGTGTATTAGGAGACCAGTATTGTATATTAGTAGCTGGTACATCGCCAAACATAACTGTCAATCCAGGTCGAAAGTTTGTTCCTAAAATTGTAATTTCAATATTTCCACTAGCAGGTGCTTCATTTGGAATTAATCTATTCATTGAAGGTTGTTGTTGTTGATTATCAGTGTCATTGTTATTAGTGTTGTTGTTGTGATGATTAATAAGGCTATAATTATGATGATGATGATGTTGTTGTTGTTGTTGTTGTTGTTGTTGTTGTTGCATTACAGTAGACGTCAACATTGATTTTAACACTGATTTCATATCTTCCATTTCAGACGTACTTGATGATGACGAAGAGGGAATTGGAAGGTTATTTGGAATATTAGGGTATGATGTTGTTAAAGATGTATTTGTTGGTTCTGTTTTAATATTATTACCGCCAACACCAAATGGTAATGATGATTTGATCCAGCTTAGTGAAGGTATTCTTGGTTCTGGTAATATTTCACTTTCAGTACGACGTCTCTTTAATCCTGCCTTCATTTTATTTGATTTATGATCGTCCGTAATCATGATAGGTGGTGAAATACCTTCTGCTACCTTTTTACCAATATGATCCAACATTTCAAAGTAAATACTATTCAAAAAGCATTAGAAAAGGACTGTATATACTTATATATATATATAATACATGTAAAATCTTACCAGAAACCCAATTTTTCATTATGATGTCTACAGTAACATGTAATTCGAGTAGGTAATATAGTATCACCAGCACTAAAATCAACTACTTCTGAACAATTGAATAATAATACTCTTTCTTCATCAATTGCAAGTGATTGATCATCTTCTGTCTTTTCATCCTCTGTTTCATCATTATTTTGTTGTTGTTGCTTATTTTCTTTTCTTCTTCGAGATCTTTTACGCTCTCTTTGAATACATCCCAGACATGTTACAACCTTTTTTGTTGGATCACTTGCGCATAAAACTCTAGCTTGTAAATACAGCGTCTTTTCTGGATTGGTAGGTAACCCATTTTCATTTACATCGCTATTGTTGTTGGCCCTCTTCGACTTGTCTTTTGTCACCATATGTTCAGGTAACTTGAGATGAGACCACCATTGTGCTTTATCCCCACCATCTGTCACTAATTGAATGCATAGTTTGATTTGTGTTTCAACTCTAGATTTTGCACCTGTTTGAGGAACACCTAAAACTCTTATTTGTAATCTATAATTTGATGAATAAAGAGATTAGTTTTAACAAGATGATGTTATAATAAACATATCATTTACCCTGTATCAGATCTTTCTGATTCTTGTTTAAATTGCAACATGGGATCAAAATCCATTGAAGAAGATGGCATTGGTGAAGAGATGGGTGAAGCTGTAGATGCATTACTAAAAAAAACAAAAAATATGGTTAGAATTTACAAGAGATGTGGTTGAATTTTCATTTACAAAGAGCTTAAAAAAGGTACAGGATGGTTGGATAAATATTCTTGAAAGCTGCGAGCAATGTTGGGAAATGTTGGAAATATATTGTTATGTGTTACATTTGAAATAAACTAAATTATAATTAAACATTATTAGTACAATTTTTACATGCCTGTAATTATGTAATTGATTATACAAACATTATTCAATCCAGTCCAAAAAGAAGGAGGTTGCTCTCCAACAGATGTAGTAACAGCTGCTTGAAATGATTCCATACTTGTGGCAATCGATTGTGCCAATGTTGTTGATGAAGCATTCATAGGTCCACCATTCTCATTTGTTGAAGAAGAAGAGCCAGCTACATTTTCATTATCGGCAGCTTTCTTCAAAAATTGGTTTTCAAATAATGAAGTTGTTTGTTGTTGTAAATGCTGTTGATGTTGTTGAATCTGCTGTTGTTGATGTTGCTGTTGTTGATGTTGCTGTTGTTGCATAAAAAATAAGGGATTTTCCGATGTTAATTGATCAAGACCATAAAAGAATGATTGATCCATAAATGCGGGCTGTTGTTGTTGTTGTTGTTGATTGATTTGTTGTTGAATTTGTTGTTGTTGTTGTTGCTGTTGTTGTTGTTGTTCTAGCTGCTGTAACTGTAAATTATTAGTCGCTAATGGCTGCGTAAAATTTTTAATAGGCTGAGACGAGGGAGGTAATGTTGGTAGTCGATGTTCACTAATAGATGTATCAGTCATATTTCTACTAGACTGAGCAGACTCATCGGCAGATAATGCTGGCATGTCCATATTTGCTTCAGACATGTTTAAATTGAACCTTCAAATTTGAAAATAATAAGGAGATGAAGAGAGCGATTGGGGCAACCAACAAACAAACCCAAGCAGGTAGGATAAGAGACTTGTAATCATAAATAGCCAATCAAAGATACCTTGAGTTATAATACCACGCGCGTTTAATAGGAAATTCGATGATTTGAATTATAAAAAAACTCAATACAAATGGAACATCTGATATGATTGATTCCTGAATATCAAGTTTATTTGATCAATTGGGTCAAATATCGTTATACCATAATATTGCGGTAATATAAACCTATGTCTAGACATGTGGATTTACGTTTTTTGAAATGATAATCTTTATGTTTTTTGTATCCCGTGCCAAGCTTTAGACGATTGTTTGTGATCTTTCACCCTTTCTTGGATCAAAATTGTCCTGATTTGATAAAGTCCTCACTATCCAGAAGACTTTTGATGATAGTAAAATGATTTTTATTAAATTTCAAGGTTTGGCTACCGGAATACACGTTGGTGTTGTTGATAATAAAGGTTATTTGTGCTTGATTAAAAAAAAAGATCTAAAAATGGAATTTTGGAGCTTGTACCACCGTTCTTTAACAAGGAATGTCCTGAATATCATGAAAAGTAAAGGTCATGGCCGTCAAATGTATTTATAATCAACAAAAACCATAT
Organism: Mucor racemosus; assembly: GCA_027405735.1. Classification (NCBI taxonomy): domain Eukaryota; kingdom Fungi; phylum Mucoromycota; class Mucoromycetes; order Mucorales; family Mucoraceae; genus Mucor; species Mucor racemosus. The sequence goes on along the minus strand of JAPEHQ010000001.1, from coordinate 4,127,026 downwards.
GAATGCAGATGAAATGCCACTAATTTACAAAAATTTGCATAAATCTGCAGTTTAATGCTACTTTTTGATGTATTCCAGGCCATTTCTAGTGCTAAAAAGCATACCAAACGATTGCTACCGTTCAATATACTTGATCTGATGTATTTTCGTACTTTTTTCTTGCCCTTTTTTTCTAATCAATTTTCCCCTTACCATCCCTCGTCCAAAATCTCAATTTTAACAAAATTCAATTTTTAATGCTAAAAATGAGATTTTTTACTAAGGTATATATTGGAGATACATGACTGGAAATATAATTTGCTTGTGATGATAAAGTTTATTTGGAGTTTGCAAGCTAGATTTTTTTACTTTTTTTGAAAAAACCATATTCTCGTATTTCTGCGATTTATGAATTGTTTTGTGAAAAAAATACCAAAAAAAAAAATGTCATATAATAGAACACACAAATTTGCATTACTTTTGTTATAATTGTAATATATATATTATATTTATATTTAGAGGAAATAATTCTTCAAAGGTCAATTTTTTTTCGGAAAATGCCAAATCCGATCGAAAATCTAACAAATGCAACAACAAAAAGCGATTTCAAATTCCGGTGGAATCATAATTTTGAAATTTTTACCTTCACAGAAAGTAAAGAGCTTAATAATAGTCGATTGAACGGTTAAACTGTATTTATTAGTGTTATTAGCTATTAAAATAACTTATGAATAATATGCAATACACCAGGTAAAAATAAAAAGTAAAAACTGACGATATATTACGTGAATGTCCTTGAAAATCTCAAACCAGAGGCAGTTATACTTCTTGAAACCACCCTTATTTTTGTGAAATATAATATTTTATTTACACGTGCTAATACTGTATATGGAGCATACACAAATGCTATGTTACATGCAGAAGTATAACAATTGCCGTATATTTCATAATCCTCAAAATCAAATTTGTCTAGGTGAATGAGTAATATTTTACTGCGTCTATCAAACACTGCAATTTAATGTTGCTCAGCATAAATACACATACACACATTATCACATACACACATACACACATACACACATACTCTCTCTCTCTCTCTCTCTCTCTCTCTCTCTCTCTCTCTCTCTCTCTCTCTCTCTCTCTCTCATTTAAATAGCAGTACACCATTTCATTTCTTCGGTAATCAATCCGAGCCTGAATAGTAGCAGCAGTAAATCTTTTTGTAATACTCTAATAAATACCAATATCTTTAAAGGATGTTAATTTTAGTTGATTCCAATACATTGCCAAAAAAAAAAAAACCATACCGATCAATAACCCTTGAGTGCTTGTGGTTTATATGTATTTTTTTTTCTTAATTGAAACCTTCTTGAAGCATAATGATAAAGGCGTTCTAGAAGCAAGTTACCGTATGCGTGTGACATGGCAAAAATGAGATGGTGCCACTTGTTTTGTATTGTATGTATATTGCATATTTAATGTTGACCATCAAAAATAATAAATACAAGTACCCCCATGTAACGTGAGGTAAATTTATACAATTGACAAAAGATCAGCCGCTGTTTTTGTTTAGAACAGTTGTGGATAATGAAATTTACACTATTGCTGCTTACGTTCTATTAAAAATTCTTTCATATAATGAATTTCGAGACTTGTATTAAATAAGCTATCGCATTAGTCCTGACAAATATGTTAACCATGGCTGGCTATCGTATTACATAAAAATTGATTTTAATTTACAGTCTTTTTAGAAACTCAACATCCCATGGATATATTTACTATCGTGGTGACATTTCTTATCGAAAATAATTCAAGTATCTAGAACTAGAGATACCAGAATTGCATTGTATTTAGCATGTTATAAAGTGCGGGAAAAAATTGATTTGAATTACTTAAATTGATTAATGTAAGCCTGTATTCTTACAGGTTGTGAGAAAATTATAGAAGAATCATCTGCATAAATGATAATAGAATTAACCGAGTTTAGTTTATTTTGATTATTACTTTTTCCTTGTATAGGAGGGCAAGAAGAGCTTGATATTGAATGGACGCAATGAATCATATTTACTAAATGGAAGCCTTTTCTGCTGAATATATACATTCCATCTAGAATTTTGTCAGTCAATAGAATTCCCGTAAAACCGATGGCTGGTTGTACACACAGTAAAAAGTGCCGATACAGACTTCAACGTTCATACGCTAGTTCAACTTTAGCCTAAATGTCCGTGTTCCTTATGCCCTTGTTCAACTTACCATAAACTATTGATGTAAGATCAGAGCGCTCTCAAAAATATCTCTGCGTTCTTTTTTTTTTCTTTTTTTGTATTCCTTGGATATTTATATATAATGTATTTTGAGTATATATATATATATATACATATGTATGTATATATGTAAATGCAATATTATAGCGCAGTTGGATGATTAAGGTTTCAACAAACCTTCTTGCCATCAGTAATTATTATTCATTTTTGTACGACATGCCATGAACATATGTTTAATAGCAAAGTAATATATAACAGAAATGGGTCAATAAAACAACCATTTAATGTTAAATAATTGCTATGATTAATTCGATATATGAGCCTATCAAATATTTTGTATTATGTAAATGGGGCTTTAAACATTGATCCTGGAGAGGTATTTCCATCATATTTTCAGTGAGTGTAGCACAAGGTCCAATCAAATATACAGAATGCTCGTGTCGGAATTCAAAGCAATGAAAATACTATTACAGCGGAAAATCTGTCTCCATCAAACTGTGTGTATAGGTAACCATAAAGATCAATAAAAAGACTAGCTTTTTCTTATATAAATAGTCTGTTTAGTTCCTTCTTTTTCCCTTCTTTCCTAACTTATATTATATAAAAAATGTCTGTATCTTTAATCGTTGTTATTAAGGGTAGTACAAATGTCGAGTTGGATGGCCATATCATCCGTATTGGTAATGGCGCAAATACCAACACTGTGCGAGGTTTGGCTGCTGAAAAGTTAGGCTTGGCTGTCCCTTTGGATGAAATTAATTTGGAAACATCAAGCGGAGTGATTTTGACAGAAATCGAAAAAGTTAGATTGCAGCAAGTAGTTTACATCAGTTACAAGGAACAGATCAAAGATATTATTCCAGGACCACGTAGATTACCAATGGTTGGCAATTTATACGAAATGTTGCCTGATTTGTTAGTATTGTTGATGAATTGATTCATATGAAAACGTACTGATATATTTATTATAGAACTGCTGGTTGGGCTAATCAATTTAAAATTCATGGAAATTTAGTTTCTGTTAGCATTCTTGGCTCTGAAATGATTGGAACAAATGATCCAGCAATTGCAGAATTATTTGTAAAAGAATCTGAATTTTTCACAAAAAAGATTGGTAATACACTTAAAGAACTCAAAGATTTCGCAGGACAAGGTAAACAAATAAGCATAATATTTTATTCACCATATTTATCAAAATGAAACCTTATTACAGGACTTTTCACATCCAACACAGAAGATGAGGAATGGAAATTGGCTCACAAATTGTTAATGCCGGCATTTAGTCCTCGTGCAATTAAGGTATTTTTGCTTCCAAGCATATGACAGTCTTGTTACTAAACTAACTAAAATGAACAATTAGGCATATCAACCAGAAATGGGTATGATTGCACAAGAAACTATGAAAGTGCTTGCAGAATATAAGCCTGATGAAAAAGTCGAAATTTTACATTGGTGTACAAACTTGACTTTTGAGACAATTGGTAGAATCGGTTTTGGTTACAGTTTTGACTTGATGGATCGTAATAAGCCTTCTCATCCTTTCATTGATGCAATGGGTTATGCTCTTAGCAACAGTCTTGGTCGTTTTGCTAGACCTACATTTATGAAGCAACTTCCTCTTGAGAGCAATCGCACTTGGGATCGTGGTAATAACCTTATGAAATCAATTGTAGATGATGTTATTCGTGATCGTAAGAATGGTTCAGAAGCTAATGATATGGAAAAGGATTTACTTGGCTTCATGTTGAATGCAAGAGATGAACATGGCGATGGTTTAACTGATGAGAATATTCGTGATCAAGTTGTTACTTTCTTGATTGCTGGTCATGATACTACTGCAAATACATTAGCTTGGACTCTTTATGAATTTGCTAGAAATCCAGATATTGAAACCAAGGTGCTCCAGGAAATCGCTAATGCTGGTATCACATCTGATGAGTTACCTACTGTGGAACAAATCAGCAGCTTAAAGTATCTCAACAAAGTCTTGAAGGAAACTCTTCGTCTTCATTCACCTTTGAGAAATATCACTAAATATTGTCAAAAAGACTGTGTTGTTCCTGGTGGTTATCTTATCAAGGCTGGAAATGCTTGTATTGTCTCTGTATTGAATATGCATTTGAATCCTGATGTTTATCCTGATCCTTACAGATATGATCCTGAAAGATTTACACCTGAAGAAGAACAAAAGAGATCTCGTTATGGTTGGTTGCCTTTCTCTACTGGTCCTCGTGCATGTATTGGTAAGACTAACTAGTTTATTATACTCATAATCATTTGCTAATATGGTAAAAAAAAAATTAGGTATGGCATTCGCATTACAAGAAGCCAAGACCGTTCTCAGTATGTTCCTTCATAGATTCAAGTTTTGCTATGGTAAGATCTAGTTAAATGCATGGCATAGTATTACAGTCTTACTAATATTTTTATAATAGATGGCCCTCCTGTAAAGTATGACCCCAAGCAAGCTACCACAAAGCCTCTTGATATGATGATGACTATTCATCCTCGTACTGATTTCCCTGAGCCTTCTGAAAATATTGTCGAAACAAAGAGCGAAGTCTCCAATGGCACTGTAACTATGGACGATTTGCATGTCGGAATTAGCAGTGCTGGTACCATCGAATTACCCAAGGCTACTTTCCTCTTTGGTACTCAAACAGGTACAGCTCAAGATTATGCCAATCAATTGGCCTCTCAAGCCAAGAGATTTGGCTTCAAGGATGTCACTCTCTGTGCTATGGATCATTGGGAAGCAATTCAAAAGGGTGCTTATGAAAAGAAAGATAAAAACGAGCTTGTCGTTATCTGTACTGCTACCTACAATGGTTTCCCTCCTGATTCTGCTGAAGCTTTCAACAAACTCTTAGATATTAGTATTGAACAAGGCAAGGAAGATGCTTTCTCTGGTGTCAATTATGCTGTCTTTGGTCTTGGTAATAAGAATTGGAGAACATACCAAGCTTTCCCCTTGAAGGTGGATCAAGCTTTGAACAATCTCGGTGCTGAAAGATTCTTCTCACCCGGTACTGGTAACGCTGATAAAGATATCGATGCTGATTTCAGTAACTGGTGTGCTCATTTCTGGACTCATACTCTTGCTAAATTTGGCGTTGCTGCCTCTTCAAGCAAATCTGTTGTTCCTACTGCTACTCTCTCAACTGAAGATTTGTCCAAGAGCGCTGTCAAGGTTCAATTTATTTCTCCATCTAACGCTGCTAAATGGACACTTGCCAAGGAGAACACAAATGGTCAAGCTAATGCTGAAATTCTTGCCAATCGTGAACTTCAATCTAAAGAATCTGATCGTAGTACTCGTCATATTGAGGTTGATATTACTCATTTAACTCCTATTGGGGAAGACAATCGTCTTTATGAAGCCGGTGACCACATTGAGATCATGCCTGAGAATAGTATCGAAGAAGTTGAGCGTATTGCTTTGGGTTTCGGTTTGATTCTCGATTCTGTCTTTGAAGTCGATGCTTCATCTACTGAAGGTCTATCTCCTCGTTCCATGGCCAAGGTAATTAATGGTCCATGCACTGTTCGTAATGCATTGGTCTACTATGCAGATATTTTATCACCACCCTCTCGTCGTATGTTGAGTTACTTTGCTGCTCAATTGAAGGCTGCTGCTCCAGAAACTGCTGACCTCTTTGATAAACTGACTATGCCTGATGAAAATAATAATGATCAATACCCTGAATTCATCAAAAATCACAGAACTCTTCTTGATTTACAAAAGGCTTTCCCTCAAGTAAAGCGTATTGATTTAGGTCAATTCTTGGCTGCTGTCAGTGTCATGCAACCTAGACGTTATTCTATTGCCTCTTCACCTTTCGTTCATCCCACAAGTGCCCACATCTCTGTCGGTGTAGTAGATGATGTAGCTCATGGTCGTCATTACCCAGGTCTTTCTTCCTCTTTCTTGAGACGTTTGGAGCAAGGAAAATTACGTGCTAGTCTCAAATCTTCAAAGAGTACATTCAGTATGCCCGCTAATCCTGAAACACCATTGATTATGATTGCTGCTGGTACAGGTTTATCTCCTTTCCGTGGTTTCCTTCAAGAACGTGCATACCAAAAGAAAAATGGTCAAAACGTTGGACCCTGTGTTCTCTTCTTTGGTTGTCGTCGTCCAGATCAAGATCATATCTATAGCGATGAAATGGAGGAATATGTTAAATCTGGTGTTATTGTGCATCATCATGTTGCTTTCTCCCGTACAAATCCTCCTTCGGCTCAAAAGTATGTTCAACATGCATTACTTGCTCATGCTGGTGAAGTCTGGTCTTTGATGTCAAATCAAAATGCTGCCATCTATGTTTGTGGTAGTGGCTCCATGAGCAGTGATGTAAGATCCACTTTCCAACTTATGGCTAAGAGCTTTGGTGTAGCTGAAAACGATAATGAAGCTGAAGAATACCTCAAGACATTAGATGGTAACAAGTCTTATTTGGCCGATGTTTGGGGATAATTATTTCATAGCATATAATAACCAAAGTTTTTCATATTCATATTTCATCATTAAAAAAAATGCAATTATTTATTATACATACTTTTGATTTAAAATAATGTCTTTTTTTTTTTCTGTCAAGTTTAGCAGTAATTCAATTTATAACTGTTGAAATTAATATCAGATATATGTCCAAAGTTTTCGAAAAACAAAAAAAAACTTTGATTATATATGAAAGGAACGTTTACTTAATGATCTATGCAGTTGTTGTTGCTATATAATATGCTGGCTTTGGCTGATTTAGCGCTATTTCTAATTTGAAATAGTCTACCGAGTCAAAACCACACTAGAAAAAGGACGAAGTTTATTCCTACGATTTAACCAGCAAATCAACGGCATCAAAAGTTTTAATTCTGAATTTTTTTACAGTTGTTACATATGTTCTGAAATTTTCAGCCAATTTGGATTGATATTCATTGATTCCCAGCATTTTTCAAGTTGTTTTATTTTTTTTAAGCAGAGGAAGAGATATTTTTTGTTAAATAATGTGTTATACTTCTTCAAAAATAGCCGTTAGATAATGAAATTAAGATATATTATTCGTATTCATTGAGCATTCAGTGCAACCGCAAAATTTAATTTCCAACCATTATTTGATTTTATAAAAATTTTCGAGAAATATCTGAAACAGCCCAACGTACAAACTAGATGAAGCAAACGGGCGTTCTCACCTCCCCCCCCCTCATCCTCACAAGAACTTGGAGAGGTCGAAACTTTGAAATTCTGTGGATAAACCCGAGAAATACATACTATTGCAACGAGATCCCATTTGAATATTGAATCCACATTCGACAAAAACTGATGCTTACTGGCCTTAGTAAGTGTAGATAGCAGGTAACCAACTTATTGTTTCAACTTACCGAATGCACAATAACTCATGGAAGAAGCTAAAAAAACGTGGAGTATGTATTCATCAACCATAATAATACTGAATATTTGTAAAATTAGGGCTTACTTAGGCCCATATTTATGGGAAACAAATTTGAAATTGATCAGTATCCGTAAGAATATGCTGCAAAAAACTAACTGGTGTTTTTGCTAAACTCAAGTCGCAGAAGCTCATGGAGGCTGAGATCTGGAGCACTTTTAATACCAACCTGACAACTAAATGTATTTAGAATTTAAGCTTATTACTTGAATCAGTATTTGTAGAGAGCGCGATGCTTTCTGGTTTCAGCAGATATAAGAATTGAAACAACAGGGTACCAACTTATACTGTATTAAACAGTTTAAATGACGGTTTTAACAATAATTGCCATATGTTAAAGAACTTCAATTTTGGGCAAAATTCATTCACCAATTGGGTAGTATTAAAACATCATTACTTGAAGCATTTTGAAGTAATTTAGGTCGACTTGAAGGGGTTGAGAGACATCAGTCAAGAAAGTTACACTCCATAATTTTTTTCATATACTGAGGTAAGAGTGGATTCTAATACAAGCTAATGCTGCAATAACTATGGTGCTATTTATATATTTTTAGCTATTTTTTTTGCGGAGATATAGCCGTTCAAAAAATTATAGGAATATCAGAAAAACAAGTATACCTATTGATTTTATTAAGCATTACTTACAATTATAATAAAAGTTTTTTGTCTATATTATAGGTATATTATTTGTTAGATATAAATACAGCCAAAATAAAAATTTGAAGGATTTACCCCATAAAACACACCAAAAACTTATAAATTATTATATTATTTTCCAGTAAGTTATCAAACAAAATGTCATTTCCATAAAAATAATTGCGAGTAGCAATATATATAGATCCGTTTTTAGTTTTTTCAAAAAGATTAATTTTTCAAGGAGTAATGAAGATTTGAAGGTGTACTCTTGTTTTTTGACCCCAACCCCCATCCAAAAATCGCGATTTTGAGCGATTTTCATAACAAAATAGTAAAAAGCTCTTATTGAAATTAGTTTGATTGGATACAAATTTTTAAAGGCTACAAATAACAATTAATTGTCTACAGACTATCACTATAGCATTTGTCGAATAAATTCGGAAAAACCGATAATTTTTTCTTCCAACTTTGGTTTTTACAGCTTAAATATGAAAAATTGAAACTTTGAGCCTTAATATCTCTGCAAAAAATTAAGACACCCAAAGACTTTTTTATAATAAAATTTACTTGTTTTAAAATTCTCTTTAACAAATCTGAGTTTGAAAAATATGGTGTTACGGCCTGGTGGTAACTTCGCCGCTACTTTAATTTTTTCTATCTCCTATGCTGTTCCTGATGCCCTTATCTATATGTTCATTCACACGTTCTTTTTATGATACACAAACTTATCAATTTCTTATAAATATGCCCTATGTTTTTCTTTAAATAAAATCTTCAGATTATTTTCTTGCTTAAAATTAGCCTTATTTATTAAAAACTTGTATATCTATCTCAACCCATTAATAATACTCATATACCTGTATTATTAAACCCCTTTATCTGTTATAAGAACACATCTGTAAAAGAAACATTCTTTATAACTTCGAGTTTATAAGCATAACACATCCTATAAAACGGAAATCATATCTTATTTACTTTTGTATCAAATCTTTATCTATTGAACACATCCTTACTGAGGAAATCATCATAGTAAAGTAAATAGAGGAACACATTCTTAATCTGAAAATCATCCTACTATTTTTTAACAAATTCTTTGTTTTTGGAAATCACCTTTATTATTAAGGACACATTCAATTCAAAGTACAAACGGAACACATCTAAATACCATAGAAATCTTCTCGTTTGATTAATAAAATCTTTCTAAAAGAACACATTCATCTACTAGCTAGAGATAATCTTCTATATAAAAGTGTATTTAACTGAACACATTCCTAAATTTACTGGAAAATCATCATTTAAATATTAATAATTTCGATCGCTCGTATAAACTAAATCATTTTTAATCTCATACGACTCGATCTGTATCAATGGGCATCTTTTTTTTTTATTTCTTTTTTTTTGACATTTTTGTAGTAGATTCCAAAATATTCGTTAAATTGTGCTGATTTTTTTACATTCATATCATCAACCTCGTTGAGCTCTCTGGGTCCCAATTTAAATTTCTTCAAAATATTGATTTTTCGTGGAGATGTCCTCAAAAATGTGTACAAAAGAATATCCTCAGTTTTGCTCTACATTTCAATCCATAGATTACTATCAAACAAATCTAATGGTTCAATAGTGCCTTCAATTAAATCTCAGGATCTCAATGCCAAATCAATATAAAAGGCCATATTTTATATCTAAATAAACAATATCTTGTTTTTATTATACAGTTGAAGAACTGATTCATTTCTCACTCTTTTTTAAGTGTATTCTTTTTAAGTATTATTTATCAAACATGAAAATACAGGACACAGCAGGTGGTTTTATTGGACAGAAATATTATGTTTTGCTGATGGTCTTCTCGATTCACAGTGGACTGTGAGAGTAGAAATATAAATTTTTATGCAAGATATATTTAAATCTACCATTATGTATAATTGGAGATTAATTGGATCAATATTCACGAGAAAGGGATTTCTTTCTTTTTTTCTGCAGTTGTAAATATTAGTTTATTTTTTGTAAAACTTAAAACTCATTATCCAGGGCTTAATTTCTGTATTCACAAGAGAGATCTAATTGATTGCTACTTTGTATTTTTTGTTTTAGCAAAAAATATTGATTTTTTATCGAGATAAACAAAATAGTAGTTCTTATCACAGCTTAAAATCTATCATCACGGGGTTCCAAAATTTATTTGTTGAAATGAATGAAAAATGGTCCAAAAAACAAAATCGTTTAAATGCTCATAAACTACAAAATAAGTAGACCTAGCGTATTAAATGTTTTTTATACAGTTTTGGATTCTACATTTATCTAAATAAAATTTGATTAAATGCTTCATATTAAATTTTGCGTAAAATGCAATTGAAATTTTGGAGGTTTTTTGAAGATACACATCACTTTTTATAAACACATTTCAAATATATCTAATTGATATAATGTAACAAATTATTATCTATCGATCGAGTCATTGATGAACCTTCTATCTGCATTTTTCATAGAGAAAATATGATTTTTGTCAATTATTTTTCAAATTCAGAATTTTGGATAAGGAGTTGTGTACTTGCTGAATATATAAATAATCATGCATATTTATTTCTTTCCCTTTTCCTCTTTCTTCTTTATCTATAATTATTATTATATTTCAATCAATTCATATTCTAAATCATTTCGTATTAACCAACAATTGGTAAGTTTCCCTTCACCAATTCTTTCATTTTTATTTACCCTTCAATAGTTGGTTTTAGTAATAAATTAATATATTTAAATTCAAACGTAACAAAGGGTATATAAGGGAAAAATTGAGGTTAGAAATCATGGCATCTTTTTGTACGCATTTTTGAGGATATCTCCACAAAAAATCAATATTTTAAAAAAACCTAAATTGGGTCCAAGAGAGCTCAACGAGCTTGATTATATGAATGCAAAAAAGAATGCTGCTCAATATAACAAATATTTTGAAATCTACTACAAAAATGTCAAAAAAATGAAAAAAAAAATAAAAGTGCTCAGAATTTTTTTATACTGAAATATGTTATAGAGCACTTTAAAACAAGTAAGTTTTATTATTAAAAAGTACTAGTATAGCTTAATTTCTCTTGAAGATATGAAGCCTCAAAGTTTTCAATTATTAGCAGTGGAATACGCGTAAAAATCTGAAACATTAGCATTGAAAAATTAATACCACCTGCAAAAAGTAGGATATTTCTGGATACTTGTTTTTGGATTAAAGTTGAACATCTCAAGTACATTGGCATATAATTTTATCTTGGTGTTATTTAGTGAAAAAAAAAGTAGAGCAGGGATGAAAAGTGAGTCCCAGTTTTCAAGGAAAAAGCAGTAGATTTTACGTGTTTTTGAGCCTTTCATGAGATATAACATGGATTCAGGAATAGCTAGCATAATGCGACTAATTCATATCTATTTTGTGGTCTCTGAGGTATATCCTAAAAAATGTTTACTATGAGGTTAGTTATAGAAAGAAGACATACTTCGATTTGAAGATTGAAACTATGACTTTTTTTTTTTGAAAATTCAAATTTAATATTACAATTCATTTTAACTTATCGAGCGTAGTTTTTTTGTGTACGACAGCAAGTCAAAATAGGTCGGGAAGGACAGAACGAACAAAATAAATTGTGATTTTTTCATTGATTAATTAGTAAGAAAAATAATTACATAAATATCGTAGAGTGTGATTGTTTAGCTTCTACATAGAAAAAATCTAAAAATCATTTCTTATTATATATACTGTATTAACAGATATTGTTTTCCTGTGGAAATCGGACGAGATCTGGTATTTTCAAGATTGATGACCGTAACTTTTATAGATTATAAAATTTCTGTTACTGTATAGTATATATATACAGTATATATATATATATATACACGCTTTATCTACTTCTAAATTTTTGTATATATACGTAGCGCTATTTTGTATCTATTGATTATATACTCACCGGAAACTTCAATTATATTTTCTAGTGAAATAAAGTCAGCTTTTGCATTATTGTAACTAGCATAATTATTCAATGCCATACATTATAAAATATTGAAAATGAATCTCTATCTCATTAATTGGAATATTATGGCAGCAGGCTTAGTATACATTGTATCAAACCATCAACGCATCATCGCCGTTTCTTTGGAAATATCTTATAGCCCATTAGGGGCCATGTTTAACGAAATGTTGAGCAAAAAAAAAAAAAGCTACAAGTCTTTAATTTGAAAAGTTCATATATGAGAAATAGAATGCTTTTTTTGTGTAAGCATGAATCCACCTAATTTCGATTAGCAATGCATTATGTTGAGACTATTTATGATTACATTAATTTATTACAGTTTATACATTCTGTTGATATTATTTATAGGGGATTACAGATCAGATCATTTGTATGGCACCGGTTTCTTCATCTGTAGCGATTTTTTCCGTCCAACCTTCTATAGTAACCAAAAATGTGATAAGAGAATACTGTTTAGCGCTGTAATTTATTTTTTCTGCTAAAGGTACATCATTTCTTCTTTTAAACAATGGTGTATAGAAGCTAAATGCGAATGGGAAACTAAGAATCCAAAGCAACGCCATTATCATTACTGCACAACTTTCCAGTAAATATACGTTCTGTTTACTCTCGCTGTCTGTATTTTGTAAATGTAAAAGAAAGAAATTAAACATGTAGAATATAAACGTTTAGGTCCATATCTTACTTACAGTAACTAGCATACCGATCTTTCAAGTAAAATCCAGTAGTGCCAACTCTGAAAAGAAACGCAAATAGATCAAAGATCATATAAGGTAATGGAAATTGAACAATAAATATAGTTTCGCCTCTAGTACTTTTGCTGTTACAACAACACAAAAGACAAGATAAGGCTATTGGAACAACTACTATTGCAAGTATGATTCCCTCCTAATAAATATTTGATAAATAAGGATCTAGATGTAATTATGAAATTGTATATTTACTTGGGCCATAACAATAGTAGGATAATTTTCTTGACTCAAAAGGCCGTTTATTGCCACTTTATCATTGAATCATTTAAGTATACTTTTATATATACAATTCAATTTTATATTTCTTACTTGCAGATAAGACAAGGCTTGCGAGAGAGCCAAACAAAAAGCCTATGCTTGCAATTGTAACAAATATGGCACTATGCCATGGTAGGTAATGAATTCTTATAAACTTAGCCATGATTTAAAAAGAAAAATAAGAGGCTAAAATTGTAAAATCGAATTGGAAACGTCTTTTTTATAGTGGTGTCAGCATTAATTAGATTATTTGAGGAAATGAAATTAATCCATATGATTTTCCATTGTATTACCAGACTGCGCCTCATACAGTGTGTAAAGCAACGTTAAATCCTAGTATTGAGTATCACAAAAGCATTGACTTGAATTTTGTATCTTTGGATTTTATATTTAATAACTGAGGCTGTCTGATGAGTGGCAAAGTGCTTTTTAATTTTCACTACAATGATTCGATTGTACAAAGATTTCGTTTATAGCTGCAATGTAACTGTTCTAATAAAACATGGAACTGCTGAAGTAATACAATGTGTATTTTATTGAAATAATTAATCGAAAGTATGTGCCTGAATTGACCATTTTCCCCATTAGCCAAATCACTTTTTGAAGCCCGGATAACTTCAAGACTGCGATAACTTTGAATTAGGTCTTGTTTTACTCTTTCTTTTTTTTTTTTTCTGTTTCTTCATTCACAAAACAATAGAAAGATGAGCGCTGAATCATCCCCTGAAAGCATCGCTTCATCAAAAGACCTTGTTGATCAGCTTGAACTTGTCCAAGAAGAGATTAAAGGCTTAAACGGTGATTACGAAATGGTGCAAGATAGACTGCGCGCTGTTGACAAAAAATTAATCAAGGGCGAATCTGTAGACAAAGAATTAGCTAAATTAAAAGAAGAAGAAGAACAATCAAAAACCCAATTAGAAGCTTTGAAACAAAAAGTAGAAACAACATTGTCTTTAACCGAGGAATTAGAAGAAAAGGGAGTTTTGGATGATGAAGCAACTGAGCAATTATTACAAATTAAAATCAAAGAAAAACTCGAGTTGATCGCATCGATCAAAGCAGATGTGCAAAGAAAAGAAGAAGAACTAGCCAATTTACAAAAAGATACAGATTCAAATTAGTTTTTACATGATATACCAAGATTACTATGCAGATGCAGAAAAGGAAAAATGACATAACCTTCAAGAAAATGCATTCAAATAAGCTTTGATTATTTTGTGCAACTACAAGTATTCTACATTTAGAAAGACAATAACATCCCTTTTATACATATAATTCAAAATTATCTTTAGCCAAATGTAAACTGATCATCTTTTTTTCCTATTAAAAATCACTTTTTTTTTTATTTTCTATTTTTACAAAAATGATATCAAGATCCAAAGTTGAACATATTGTTTGTTTAGCTTTAAATGGTATCAATATCGTATTTTATTTGTTGATAATCACTGCTGTCATTTTTAAATGTATTCAAGGAAATTTCGCTGACATTGTGATGGGGATTTATGGCATGTAAGTATTTCAGTTTCAAGGATTTTATTATAAAATACTAAAGCCATGTATTATAAAGTGTGGTAGCTGCTCTTTTAGTAGTAAATGAAATGAGAGAATTCCAATTTTCTTATACATATTTTTATTTTCTTTCAGTGTATAGAGGAAGAGGCCTTGTCATGATATTGTAAGTTGTGCAAAATGTTTTTTTTTTTTTTTTTAATCGATATTTTCTGACGTGTGTACAGTTTTGGGTGTTTAGTGCTTGATACAGGCATCGTTAACATTGTTGTTGGTACTTTGGTATTAGCTACAGGTTTACTTTATGTCATCATGTCCTTTCTATCTCACTTTCCACCACCAAACCCTATTACTATCAACTGGAGAAATTGGAATGATTTCTCTGCTGAAGGTCTAGATTTACCACACCCTCGAAATATGAATAACCATGTTGTGGTAAGCGAATTTTGCGTTATATCTCTCAAATAAAATTATACTGATTTTATTATAATAGAGCGAAATGCATGAACGTTTAAAATCACCAGCACCTATTTTATCAAGCCAAAGTCAATTACCCCTTAATGAAATGATACATCCTCAACAGCAACAAAAACAGCCATCAAATAGAAGACATTAAATGTAGTGCTTTTTATTGTTGTACTTTTTTATACACTTTATAACCAGCTAGTAGACCACTAATAAAACCTGACCATGCCTGAAGACCTTTACTGAAAGAAGGGTGAAACACATCACATCCTATATATAGCATTGTAAATAAATTATATGGAAATCATTCATACACATTTGCATCTTTTTTTTTTTTTTTTACCACAAAATAATAAATCTGCTATTGACTTGTACAAGGTAATTTGTGCCAATTTCAATTCTTGTCGTGTACCATAAACTTCTATTCTACACATATTTTCAAAATTCTTTTTTAACCCAACAATGATACTTGCAAACCAACAGTGTGCGGATATAATTTCAGAATAATGGCCGCAAGCCTTTTGTGGCAATACACCAATTCGATATAAACAATAAATGTCATCTGCTAATGCATTTGATATGCTATTTATCAGCAGTAATTGCTTGCATAAATCTTTTTTGGTTGCTAGGAGTTGCTTAACATCTTCGCTTGCATTTCCTAGACATAATACTTGTCTAGTAACAGAAAATTGAGTTGCCAAACTTGTCAATTGTTTTAAATGTGCGCTTCGGTGGTATTTGTGATACACCAAGATCTTGATGATATATTGAATAATTTTCATTGACTTATCACGGCCATCTAAATCTTTAAGGATACGTTGAATTACTAGAAACATTGGTGGTTGTTTATATGATGTTTTTTTCGGTAAAGGCGTAGATGGAAATTGTTGCTGTTTTTCCAAGTTACCAAATGATGGAATTTTTGGTAAAGACATGGTATGAATAGATGAATGATGAGGCGAGTTGATTGGTGTTGGTAAATCCATGATAATATACGAAAAGAAAAAAGAAAAGAAAGCAAGGAGAAGAGGGAAAGATACAGAGATTAAAGGGGAAAAACTAAACCAATACTTAAATATGCAATAAGCCACGGCTAAGGAACGATTTATTAAAAATGCTTAAAATGATAATCAATCCCAACAGGAAACTAGGCCAATAATTTAATCGACCTAAGTTTAAAAAAGAAAAAGATAAGCAAAAACTGATGGATTGATAATCTTGATTTTTTAAAGATTTACCTTTACAGTACTATAAATTCTTCTAATAATGATATATGAACTTGCAAACCCAAGTGTACCTGTACACAAACCAATCAAACCACATCCAATCAATAAATTGACAACATAAATTGTCCCCCCAACGACGCCTTGAATGTTGGATTTCTGTAAATAATAGAAAATACCATAAGCAAACATGTAAAGAGCAGGTGAACCACCAATCATCATTGATTGCCACCACCAGTGATAATTCTCATTGCAAAGTTGTAAAAAGATGAAAACAATGGTCATTTCTGCAGTAGCGATTAATAATAAAATAGACACCCAAATGGTATAATTGATTGACAAGATGTATTCTCCTTTTGTAATTGAGTTCAATAGCTCGTGCCAATTTAAAAATACAACTGCAAATGGTACAATTCCACCTAAAAGAATGCGAATAAAATCCAATTGATACCAACGTTTTTTAGGGATCATACGAGGTATTTGTGTTGTACGAGATGGATGTTCAATGCGTTCTGCTTTTTCACCAAAATAAGCACCGACAAATGTCAAAGGTGTCAAAATAAATAACCAAATAGAGACTAAGCTAGCCCATCCAGAGAAAGAAATAGCAAGTGATGATTGTTGAAACCAATTTATCATGCTTGCACCAAATTCAATAATGACAAAGACGCTTGGTACAACAAATGCAGTCTATATAAAATAGGTGAATATGTTTATAATGTAAAATTTTCTTATTGCATAAAACTCACAAGAATACTATTCAAAACCCAAGATTTACCACGGAATACTTTGTACAATCTAGCGCTACAATAACCAGCTGGCATACTTCCCAATAAGAATAAGAATGTAAACCAACGAGTTAAAGAACCAGGTTGAGCAGGATGATACCAACCGAATTGTAAGCAAGCTATTATATACTTTAGTTTACATATATAAATATACATTGCAAGCAAATTTACCAATTAATCCAACTGAAACAATCAGTAACTGAATTCCTGATCCCATTATTGGGGTTAATAATCCTCCATAAATAGGTCTTCTAAACACATCTCGATTAATCAATTTCCAACCAACAAAATCATCAGCGTCATCGTAAATCTTGAAATCTTTATCGTCACCATTATTGCTATTATCCTTATAAATTGTCTTTAATAATATAATTGCAATAATAGCAAATAAAATCAATACAACAATAACACCATTTAACAAGGCAGAATAATTTCTATCAGGGTCGGGTTTCATCAAGAATGCATCCCAACGAGTATTTTCCTTTACTTGTTTCCATTGAACTGAATATGAGAATGATACTTGAGTTCTTCTACCAGTAACTTGCTGATATTCGTATTCTACATTCTTTTTTGTGCATTCACCCTCAGCAATTCTATCACACATGCTAAATCGTTAGGGGATTTTTAAAGAGTAAAATTATTAATCAAAACTTACGAATCTGGATAGACTTCAAATCCTACTATATCATACTGTCCAAATTGATTTTTATCTGCCGTGTATAATATTTGAAAGATAACATGATTGTTGATATACGTACTATCGCCCTATATAAAAAGAGGTGGTTGAGTTTTTTTAGATTCTTGGCAAACCATGGTTTAATTTACTTTTTTGAAACCCAAAGGAAATCCAATTCGATAATTATGCTCAGGGGCTTCGTTTGTATATGAGACAGTTGCTCCTGGCAACCCATCTAATTCCCTACAAAATTATCTCAAGAGATTAGCTGCTTGGTTAGGTTATATATTCTCAGTACAAACCATTCTACAATGTAATCTTTTGATATCAATTCTTCAACTTGAATAGCATCTTCAACGCTCCAAGCTTGTTTACAAAGTAATTTACAGTCTTGGTTTTCGAGGAAATTAACCTAATTATAATAATCAGTAAATTTTACATGGATTTACACCGAGAAAATCTACCTTGTAATTACTTTGAACGAGTCTATCACCTCTAAAATCTTGATCAAACACCAATAAACTCTTTTTTCTAGTAAAAGTTGTTGGGCAAACAAAATCAAGTGATTGATAGCTATATGACAGTTGATTCTGTAATGAAAAAACTTTATTATAATAGATAGGTATAGAATCACCTTGTTTAAACGTCAAGGCCAAGTGACAATAAACTAGTAATAAAATAGCAACTATTTTGGTTGTCATGGCGATTTTTGTTGAAAAGGAAAAAGAAAAGCTAATCGCCATTTGAATAAATTATATTATTGTAATCTACAAAATAGTTTATAGTTCAACAAGACATCATTCTTCCATATTTGAAAGAAAGAGAGGCTGAGAAAATCCAATGTGTAACTACAACTAAAACATATAAAAAGCCAAGCCCATTATAAAATTTTCTCTTTTCCTTCTTTCTCTTTTTCACTTGTATCTTTCAATTAAAAATCACAATGGCAGGATATAAATTAGATGTTCCTGTTGATCTATCAGAACAAGCAACAGACAAGCTTGAACTTGCAAAGAAAATCATCCATTTAATTACTGGTGCATGTAATGTTTTGACTGTGTGTGTAGTAGCACCACTCATTGCCACAGAGGCGCGCTATCTTGGTGCTGGTGTTGCAGGTCCAAATTATACATTATTCGTAGCATTGGTGAGTTTACCAATGCCATTCTTATTGGTTTACTTTCCCTGGATGTACGAGAAACACAATAAATTCAAGCGTCTTGGCAAATTCTGTTTAAAGAATAGAACAAACTTGATCTTTTGTAGTTTTCATACCTTTTTATGGGCAACCGCTGGTATCGCTATTACGGTTCATTCAAACAATGCAAGCAATTGTGCATTAGATGCTGATTTAACTGAAACATATGGAGATGATTATACAAGTGCATGGTCAACACAGGTATGTAAAAAAAAAAAAGTGAACTACAAGTGATTTGATTTGTTATTAACAGTTAATTTATTTTTAGTGTAATTTAGCTAAAGTAACTGCTGGATTTGCTTGGATCACTTGTATTTTATGGTTAGTAACATTAGCAATTACCGGCGTTAATTTCTGGAAGGAAAAGAGTTTAATTCAACAAAGATTGAATGAGCATCGTTTAAATAAACAAAGCAAATTGGAGGAACAACAACAGCAAGATGAAGAATATGGTCATGGTGGCGGTGGAGCTGTTGGTGGTTATGCTGCTGCTAGTGGTAGAATCTATGATGAAGATGATGATCCATTCTCTGATAGTCATAAGCAACAACAACAACTACCTCATCATCATCAATCTCCATTTGTTGATCCTATGAGCGAGCACTATGATGTTTATAATCAAAATAGAACATCGTATACACCAGGATTTGATCAGCCTGTTGGACAATATGCTGCTGATCCTCATCAACATCAAACATTTTCTCCAATGCCTACACCACAACACATGCCTCATCCTGAGCCTTCTTATAATCAAAACCACTTTTAATTAACCTGTATATTCTTTATATTTCTCCCTCTTTTTTCCCTATTATAAATAAATATATCCATGTATTATTTTAATCCATATTTATCATATAAATCTAAGCCCAAAATTTACACTAAAATGTGTTTTACCAGAAAACAAAATCAAACCCTAACCCTAACCCTTTTCTCTGAGCTTGAAAAGCGACAATCATCATCAATCCTTCCTGCGTTTCCCTTGCTTGCTTGGCATTACTAGGTTGATTTCGTTCTTTTATTTTCATTCCAAGTTGCATAAAATAATGTTATCAGTCTTGAAAAAGTCTATATATCTGATAATATTATATTTGATTTTGGTTTATGCTACACCACAACTTGTTATCAAAAATGACGATCGCACGGTTATTGAAGTAGCAGAGTTTGGATTTTTAAAAGGAGGTCAATTGACTCTTACGCTAGACGAACTCAAGGTAAATAACCGTATAAATATAAATATATATATACTACACTACTCATATCAATGACAGTGGGAAAAAAAAGAGGAAGGTATAGCCGCATTTTATATACGAAAAGGTTGGATATTAGAGGATGATTACGATATCGATTATTCCCCTATACATTACAGTGAATGCTTTTTGAATAACAGTTTTATCAAAGACGAAGTAAATGATGGCGCTAGTATTGTAGAGATTTTACCGAATGAATTGACATCTATAAAGTAATGTTTATCCCGGGAGTTTATTCATAAAAGCAAATTTTCATTGATTTATTGTAATATAGATGGACCAAAACTTTCGAAATAAAAGAAGGAGAAGAGGGCTTGTGGCAAGTTTTATATATCAGTTGTAAAGAATCTGCCATTTCTTTCAAGGTAAAAAGAAATAATGTATATTTAAGCAAACTACTTACTTGCAATTCGACATTATTTAGTTGTCAGTGATTGAAGTAAATCCCAATGGAAATTACCTTTCTGCCGGCGATATTCCATTACCATATGTTTATGCATTTTCATCACTTGCGTATTTATTAGCTGCTGCATATTGGTGTAGCTTATTAATATTTAAAAAGGATAAAAGAGTGTTTAGAGCACATTGGCTTATGCTTGTACTATTATTATTCATTGTGATCAATAAGGCACTACAATCAGTAGGTTACGCACTCAAAAGCGCATTTTGCTCATTCATACTAACAATGATATCTATATAGACAAAATTTCATTACATGCGTTTAGGATTACTTTCAGAAGGTTGGAAAATTGGATATTATATATTTGCCTGGTACGTAATATATATTTTCATGTTTTCATGGCAAAAAATGTTGATTGTATCACGTAGTATAAAAGGAATTTTGAGTCTGTTGATTATTGGTAAACAAAGGGTTCACAGAAAAAAAAATGACAAAAAAAAAAAAACTAATATTTATTATTAGTTCTCTTGGCATCAGGATGGATGTTTATCAAGCCATTCTTATCATCTAGAGACAAAAAGATTATTTCAATTATTATACCTTTACAAGTATTGGCAAATGTTGCATCAGCCATAGGCACTGAATCAGCTATCGGCTCAGCAGATTGGTCGTTTTGGGTAATTTGTTGTTTCTGAAATTTTGTATGAATTACTAAATTTAATTAATCAGAATATGATGCTACCATTGATTGATCTGATCAGTTGTGGTATTATTTTATGGACTATTTTACAAACAAGAAAGCACTTGGCCTCAGCAACATCAGTCGATGGCAAAGGTATTTATTAAACTCTGGTTCAGTTTCTAGACTGATTCATTAATCTCAACATTTAATAGAGCAAGACATCTTGAACAAATATAAACTGTGGTCATCATTTTACGTCGTGACATTAGTCTACATCTATATTACACGAATTGTAGTACAATTGTTTCAGGCTTCATTGCCTTTTCAATACGTTACTTGGGCTGGTGAGGCTGTCAATGAAGTGGCTACATTTCTTTTTTACATCTTTATCGGATATAAATTCAGACCATATCCAGATAACCCATATATGCAAGTGCCTGACGATGAAGATGACCATGAGGAAGAAGAAGAATATGTTAGCAATATAGCTATGAACCCTGTTAACCGAAGAGAAAGATCTTGACTCAAACTTGAGCCCTTTCATAAATAAACGTATTACCTAATGTAACATATTAATGCTTAAATAGCTAGTAGAATTAAAAAATTAATCATTTAAAACATGTTGCAGCCACATTGGACGCTAAAGCATTCAAGTAATTTGTAAAAACTCAATTGAAGAAGTCCTTTCAAACTGATTTTTCTTGTAAACCAAAGTTTTGCTTAAAAGTGATAACAAAAATTATACGAAACTACACCTTATAATATACTACAAAAGGGTCAGAATTTTCATTGAAAAAAGATTGTTCATAAAATTCATTGATATCTGTTACATTAAATCAACACCATAAAAACATACATTCTTCGACTAGAGATACAGTAATCGGGATTAGCGGGATAGAGCTGGCAGTCATATAATACATTCATTAAAAAAATTGCAAAAGCGAGCCCACAGGGCGATGCCATCATCGAGTATAGCGATATTATACATCTATCATATATGATTCGTTAATTAATCAAGAAAGTACCGAAAAAAAAAAGAGCTCACAGGGCAGTTTCTTTGCCGTAATCGAGTATAGCGAGATTAAGCGGCTATTTGTAATACTTAAGCATAGTACACATTGCAAAAAACGAGCGCAGCGAGGTCAAAAGACTATTAATATGAAGTATTTGGCATAAAATAAATTACAGAGACGAGGGTAGCGAGACAAAACATCTAATATATAAAACACATTAATTACAGATAAAGTGTAAGAGTATAGCGACATCAAACGGTTTTATATGAATATAATACTTCTACTATAGAAAAGATTGCAAAAAACAAGCGTAGCGAGATTAAAAAGCTATTATATATTACAAATTTTAAACTAAAAAAACAGCCCACAGGACGACCCCGTAATTGAGTGTAGCAAGATTGAACTGCTAGCCCTCTTATACTATGATATATCCAAATTTTAAATAAAAATGCGTTTTTTTTTTTTTACTTTTCTTATATTTAACCACGTACGGTCTGAAAATTCAGTTTTTGTAGCGGACATTTTCGGGAACTCATTTTATCCTTACCAACACTCATGATTTTGATCAAAAAACAGAAAAATCAAATTTTGATACCAAAATCAACGTTTAAATATACTACATTGTGAGAGAAAATTGTAGCCATGACTGATATACATTTTATAAAAATTTAATAGTAAATGTTAAGTAATGAAATTTAGCATTTTTGGCCCAAAAACGGATTTTTGATTAAAGGATTTTCATGTAATATTTTGCAGTAAAAATGTTCATTATTTTTTATTGAGCAAATAGAGCGCTAAATTCTGTATATGTGTATATTTTTTGTTTTTATAATTGGTAGTATAATTAGCTCTAAATTTGCAAAACCAGAAAAAAAAAATTAAAAAATGTCAAAATTGATGATCTGGACAAGAATAATTTTTGAAATTAATATTCCGCTTATAAGCCTTGTAAGTCTTAAAAATAAGATATTTTATTATACTTGTGAACTTTTTCAAGAATTTACAATGCTGTACCCACTTGATTCAAGCTTATTGCTGTAAATCATTATATATGTTAATATTGTGTGGTAGTTTATATGATGATAATATAGTCTTACTTTATAATTATTGCGTTAGAGATAATTTACATTGAGTCTTATTCTTACCTCCCCAATATCATAAACATAAACATAAACATAAACATGGCCATCACTGGAACCTATTGCCGCCTTTTTACCCTCTTTGTCCCATGCCAATTTATTCAATGTTTTACTACAACCAACTTACGTACTTACACATGGTTCCTCGGTATTTGCATTCAAGTTCCATAAATTGAATTAAGTGATTCCATCTACAGTACCAAACAAAGCGGATGTGTAGGAGACCATTTTACATAATACACATAATCGTCTGCTTGTACAAATAAAGAAAAAGGAAGAGTTGCAGATGCTTTTTGATAATATACTACAAAAGGTGGGGTTTTTTTTTTATGTATAAAAAAGGAGCATTAATATTTATTACGAAAATATACATTTATCGACTAGAAAGACAGTAATCCAGCGTAACAAGTTTGAGCTGCCAGTCATATGATACATGCATTGAAGAATTAAAAAAGCAATCCCGCAGGGCAACGCCGTAATTAAATGCAGTGAAATTGAACGGCTAGTCTCCATAATACATACAAATAATAATAAACAATGTTCTTTTGAGTCGCAAAATCTACTTAAAATTATACCCTTGCTCTGAAAGTTTAACTGCACGAAGTAGATTATTTAGCGCAATTTTTGAGTAACTGTCAAAGTAAAGTTCATAAAATAGATGTGATAATGTCTGAGAAATTTTACGATACAATGTTATTCGGATCATGAATGACATGTAGTAGATCAATTTGGTATGTACAGTATTTTACTTTATGCTACGCAAGTTGCGGTTCCTCTTAAATAACAAAGACTCATCTCAGTTAAAAAAAAACTTTCTTGACATACTGTTGCAAATCGAACAGCAACTCTTCTTTTTTTTTCTTAAATAAATTATCTGTCAAAAATAAACAAACAATCTTGATCCCCAAAAGTTATATTGTACTTCCAGATTCTAGTTCAGAAGTAACACAAATCATACACGAAATTCACCAAACCTTATATAATACTATTGATTTAATCTCCCATTGTATTATTTAATTTTACAACTCATACAAAAGAACAACAGATTCAATTACCATAAATACAACATAACCGAATATTGACAGGATCAATATCTGAAATCTTTGTCTAATCTTTCCAAATCTTTACTCAGTGATTATAAATCAACACATATTCATGGAAATATACGGATGTAACAACATCTCATATCATTATAATCTACAAACTCAACTTTTTCTTTAGATGTCAGTAAAGACATTTTATTATCAAATTCAAATAACATTATCAACATCAAGGATGTTCTAACAGACAAACATTAGTATAAATAACAACATTTAAAAAGAACAATTAATAAAGATATCTTATTTCTTACCTATATTTTGATTATATACTATTCTTCAGATCCTTTTTGATATTCTTTACTTTACATTTACTATTTTATAAGATCCCTTGAACTATTTTCTATATATTTCATTGTACATTTCTTATTTTTCTTTATTCATTTCGTTTTATATATTTATATAAAACATTTATTATAGTTGGACAACTTAAAACCTGGTGCTCATTTAATAGATATAACTGCATTGGCTATATTCTATTCTCTTATTCTTCATTTCTTATTCACTTTACTACAATCTCAACTGTAACAATACGTTCACTTATGAAAACATTTATGCAAATATTCTTTACATCAAGAAACAAAAACAAAAAAAAAAAATCACAGAAAACGTCTCACGCAAACAAAAATTTGCCAAAAAATAAACGCTCCCGGGTGGGCTTGAACCACCAACCTCCTGATTAACAGTCAGACGCGCTAGCCAATTGCGCCACGGAAGCTGATATGTGTTGTCAAGTGTCATTTTTAATAAATAGTAATGATAAATATATTAAGCTCACGTGATATATATCACGTGCATTCCGACCTGTTCGGTTCGATAGATCTGTTCGGTATTTAGTCATTACTAGTTATGAGTATATAAGCTCATGTTATATACTTCAATAATAAACTTAACTTCTTTCTAATATAAATCTATTACCACTACATTTATTAATAGTCGTTCCTTACAGACTAAACATATAAAACATAACTAAAATACCTAATAGCCTTTGGCTATAGGTATATAACAGTTATGACAGTGTTAATAAATTAAAATAAATTAAGAACCAAAATAATCAAAAAATTTTCTATAAAAGGAAATTGTCTTTTACTATATTCTATCGACTGTTTGGATCGAATTGGTAGCTATTTTGGGTATAATTGTGTATGTTAAGGTTGGAATTCTATTAAAGATATATTGTTTGAATTTTGGAAGCAATTGATTCATTGGGATTATGGAATTAAGTGGTATTTAACCTCGTCAAGGATTTTCTCATAAGATTTAGTGATGCGGTTTGGATTTTTTTCAACGGTTTTGGGTTTATTATTGTTCATTCTATTAGTTTGTATTTTTACTTTGGAACTGAAAATGGTTTACTTGGAGTTTGATGGAATTTCAAGATGGAATATCCAAAAGATGTATTGAAACAGTGATTAGGCGATGCGGGGTCCCAATTTGATTTAAGCTTGGTGATGTTTGCACTGGTGATTGAATAAGCATTTGGATGAATTGAAGTTCGGAAGGTGTTCTATGAATGAATTCAATTAATGGTTAGTTTGTCGTGGTTACGAACTTGCATTTAATTTTCATCTGGGTACTCATTATCGTTGAATTAATTGTTTGGGGTTGGTTTGAAAGAACAATAGATTTACGTTCTGTCTACACGGGTTAACTTATTTTTAGCATTGTTTGCATCAAGTTTACTCGGGATCAGTTGGGTTATTATGGGAAATCATTATTGCTAATCAATTTTAAAGGGTAACTAAAGGCTTCAAGTACAGTGCAATAAAATATTTCAAATGATGGATAATTATTAAGATTTACTATAGCATTACTATAAATGTTGTTTTGAATCTGACAGTTCAATGAAGATAACCTTATTTTTGATCTTAATTTTTGGATAAATACTTAGTTGTTAAATATCTATTTAACACAAACTCCTGAAGAAAGAATACAATTTATCTCATAATTACTGGAAATAGTTCTTACAGTATTGCTATTTTATTTCAAACATTAATTATATTTTGTTTAAAATGTTTACCGACTTATCATTTTATAAGGAAGAATGTAATCATTAAAGATATATTTGCATTTATCAGTTGGTCCGTCTTACCTGATTCGAATAAGTGACCTGAAGATAATTAATATGGCTTTAGAAAGGAAGCATGGAAGCAATGATGGTGCTCATCACGCCAGGTTTTTAAAGGAACCCAAGGCCTTCAACGGAGAAAATAAGGAGAAAGCCACTGTCGTGTGGTTATCAAGAATAAATCGCCTCAAGAAAAGTGCGAAAATTAATGACGAAGAAATGTTGTTAACCGTAGAAGGAAATTTGGTCATGAGAGCAATTTGAAGAGGCTTTCAAGAAGCAATGCTTGTCGGATCTGGAGGACAAATAATGGTCTGTTATCTTTGAGTTAAAATAAGGAGATGAAATCCGTTCCGTGATTGAAGTGGCCATTAGAATGGAGGAGTTATTCACACTTCTCGGAAACGAGGACCAGGGCTTGCACGTTCGCACTTTCTTAAATGCTATTAAACCAAAAATAGCGTATGAAGTTGAAAATTAAAATAAATCAAGTACCTTCGCCATCGCTAAGAAAAGGGTCCGTCAAAATGACGATAATTACTGTTTAATATTGTTACTGCAGTAAATGACGACGTTATTTACTAAAATAAAAAAATATAAAAAATAAAAGCAATAGAAATACAATTACTGTATAAGGTCAAAACATCTTCTTTTATATTCACATTCTCTAATTATATGACCTGTTTAAATGAGTCTATTTATATATATACATATATCTAATCAAGTATAGGTGACACACACTAGTTCCACATTCCTGTATAAACGGAGCTTCATAAAATAATACACAGCAATATAGAACTTAACATATCAAACTGTGTCGTAATCGTAACCAAGGAATACACCCAGATCTGTGGATGCAACAAATATCATGCTGGAACCGTGGTTTCGTTGATGTTTAATAGACTTGAGTTTCGGTTCCTGAACTATTGTTTTATTTTTGGATTTGGCATCCGGTTAAGAATAATAAATCGTTGGCGTTCAATGTATTTCAGTTAAATTGAACAGATAGAGATATTATGGTTTATGCAGAGATCTATGAACACAAAAAAAATGATCCAAATTGTGATGCTTCGTCGAACTATACGAGATTTTTTTGTGGCGATACTTGGTGGCTTAAGTGTAATTTAGGCATTTAATTGTCAAACGTATCAAATCAAGATGAAGCTGGTTGGTTGATATAAAGGATAATAAATGCAATGTCATTTATTGAATGGATAAATGTACATGTATTTTATAAAGCAACGCAGCTTACTTGTGAATGAAAATACCAATTATTCTGATTAACATCAATAGCTTCAAAAAGCACAGTTAAGTGCAATTATTGCTACTAAATTGCATAATTTGATATGCAGAAAAACCTTGAAGTATTATTTCTTTTTTCTTGGCAGTGCTACAAATCATCGCTCAATATGACTGAATATTAATGAATTAGAGAAAATACAGTTGGCAAAAAACTGATATCCAACAATGTACATCGAGATCAAGATAGATAAAAAGTGCATTCATTGATTGTGTAGTGGTGGAAATCGCAACATTTTGATGGATAGAAATTACAGGATCAAGATGTTGTGTTTGCTTTAGGATTTTTAAAAGGGTTTAAAAGCATACTTTATCAAACTTACTTAGATGTTATATACTCACCATATGCTATTATCAGTATTATCTTGCTTTTTATTTAATTGCTGTATTATTAAAAATCAAGCTTTTTATAGCTTACTGCATAACAATGACAATGGGATATTTCTAAGTTTAGATTGACATTTATCATAATAAGGTGTGCTGATGATACGTTTGATACTAACTGTGAATGCAGCCATTTAATTTAGTTTATGAAATTTGAATGCAAATACCAAGGAATGATCTGTAAGTACTTAAGTTGGTTTTGGTAAAGCATTGAATAAATTGGCTTGGGACACAGACGGCAAAAAGGTGACAATAGGTTCCAGTGATGGCCACATTTATGTTTATGTTTATGATATTGGAGAGGCGACACTAAAACTTAATGTAAATCACCTCTAGCGCAATAATTATAAAGTAAGACTATAGTATAATCAAATAAACTATCACACAATACTAACATGTATAAATATTTACATTAATATGCTTGATACTAGTGGGTACAGCATCGTAAATTCTTGAAAAAGTTCTCAAGTATTATAAAATATCTTATTTTTAAGACTTACAAGGCTTATAAGCGGAATATTAATTTCAAAAATTATTCTTGTCCAGATCATCAATTTTGACATTTTTTAATTTTTTTTTCCTGGTTTTGCAAATTTAAAGTTAATTATACTACCAATTATAAAAACAAAAAATATGCACATATACAGAATTTAGTACTCTATTTGTTTAATTAAATACAAAAAAGGTTTCTATTACAAAACATTACACGAAAATCCTTTAACCAAAAAACCGTTTTTGGGGCAAAAGTACAAAGTTTCATTATCTAACATCTAATATTAAGCTTTTATAAAATGTATATTAGTTATGGCTACAATTTTCTCTCACAATGTAGTATATTTAAATGTTGATTTTGGTATCAAAATTTGATTTTTCTGTTTTTTGATCAAAATCATGGGTGTTGGTAAGGATAAAATGAGCCCCAAAAATGTCCGCTAGAAAAACTGAATTTTCAGATTGTATGTGGTTAAATACAAGAAAAGTTTAAAAAAGCGGTTTTTTATTTAAAACTTAGATATGTTATACCATAGTATAGGAGACGTAGCTATTCGGTCTTGCTATGCTCAATTACGGCGTCGCTCTACGGTCTCGCTTTTGCAATTTTTTAATGAATCTATGATATGACAGCCGGTTTTTCTGGTAGAAAATGCATGTTTCTATAATAACAGATATTGCCTATTTTGTTTAGTTTATGGGTTGATGCGCTGTAATACTGCTTTTACGTTGGCTGAAATGTGCAATTTAGCAGGGTTTTAATTGCGCTAAATAATGTAAAGCCTTGAAAATCCTTTTCCACGTGTGTTGTTTCTCTCTTTTTGCTTTCATATTCCAAAGATATTATTCACCGTTCGATAAGGCATATCAGACTATCAAGATGGTATTCTTTTCCTTTATCTGAATACGCATGCTAACATAAGGGGCTGATATTTTTAATATAGGTAGCAGTCTATATTAGAGCCTGATATTTTTATTTAGCCGCATTCTAAGGTCAAATATCATTATTTACTACTGTATTGTTGGACGTATTTCTTGATTATCAGATCAAATTAAAGGCAATAATATTTATATCTACTCAATGAAAAGCTAGAACTGGCTACAAACTCACGAAATGTTCCAGAAAAGTGATGATGAAATTTTAAATAATATAGAATCACAAAAAAACAATGATCTTATGTCTTGCCTAATAACCATAATAGTCTTGATCGTAGCTATACTTGAAAACAAATCTTTTCACAGCTGACAATAATAGTAAATTAAAATAGTAGTAAGTTTAAAGAAGGTTAATTTGTTTAAAGAAGGTTAATTTGTTTAAAGAAGGTTAATTTGTTTAAAGAAGGTTAATTTGTTTAAATTTTATGAGTGATAAAGTAACATTTATAATTTTAGATTTGTCTTGCGGTATAAATTTAAGCTGTAAGTGCTATGAGAGTTATATGTAGATAACAATTATTTCCAATACAAATAAAATAAAGACTACAAGTGATTATATCACGGAGAACGTAGGGTCTTTATTATTAAGTTAAAAAAGGAAGCCAGGAACCATCAGATCCTGGATTCTAAAAGTATTTATACCATTTCAATTCCATTTGGATGTCAGGTTTAATACGGTATTGAAATGAGATTTAACATAAATAATAGGCAAAAACCTACATGCTATTTAAGTTTATGCCCGAGCAAAAACCGTTCTTGCTGTAAATATTATAGCTATAAACATATCTACAAAAAATGATGATAATTGTAAATATATTGGTTTTTGCATGTATTGCTCTACATCATCAACAACGCATTGAATTGTATTATTGTCTATAATCTATATTAATAAAAGCAAATGTAATTTAAAAATCCATTATTCCAGTAAAACATGCAATGAAATTTTAAAAATGGCACGATGCTCATGAACAAACCGATTTGTGCCCATACAATCAGCTCATTATTATTATGTTCATGGTCAGATTTCTTATTATGCACAAATAAGGATAATGATATGTTTATGGGCAATTCTACTATTATGCACATATAGGATTAATGTCATGCACATGGACAGAATCTATAATCCTCCTGCACATACATTCTTAGCATTGTGCACGTGTGCAGTTTATTTTGTTGTGCCCGTGTGCACCTTGCTATCTTTTTAGCCATATTCAGTGAGCACAGCAGCTCAGGCTATAGTGTGCAGCCCACCTGGGGACAACGAAATCATCTTGTGCAGCACCACAGGTCGGCTGTAGTGTAGTTGAATTCTATTCTTAGGAACGAATTCATGACTGACCCAACTCCAGGACCTCAGACTACACCATTTCATCATAGATTAAACGTAACATAACTAAACGAAATAAAACTGCAATACATCATTATAACGTCATACTCATCATTCTACTACTGTATGCTAAGAATTATGTCTAAATAACCCTTTGAGTACTTCTATTAGTAGTAATACATGTACCCAGCCTAGTTTATGTCCTAATCAATTATTAAAGAAATATCTGCATTTATCAGTAGTGCATAAAAATCTAAAGTCAATGTTGTATTCCACCTACTTGTATCATACATTATCACCTTCTACAGTATCAATACATCTTACAATCTATTGACTACGACATGTATTGAAGTGCAAGTCTTGATATCGGATATAAGAAACTTCTAGCGTATCAAGTTTAGTCCAGTAATTACCAAGAACGCTTTGACCTCAATTATGACACCACATTATTTCATCCCAGCAGTTAACCAATCAAGTAGCTATCAAATCAACATCCAAGCATATTTAGCGCAGCATTGAAACAAGACAACTCACAAGCTCTGCAAGAACGGTTAAATTATGATGATTGATCCATTTCAATCCATAGATTACTATCAAACAGATCAAATGGTTCAATAGTGCCTTAAATTACATCTCAATGCCAAATCAATATAAAAGGCCATGCTTTTACATCTAAATAAACGATATCTTGTTTTTATTATACAGTTGAAGAACTGATTAATTACTCATTCTTTTATAATTGTATTCTTTTTTAAGTACTATTTATCATTCCTGAAAATATACGACAGTCAATTTATAACATAAATGACCAAAACTTTGCGCGGCGCGCATGGGGGCACTCCAAATATATTGCGTATTTGTGTGTATCCCCTGCAGGTAATACGTCTATTTTTTTTAGCGGTAGAGTAAATGTCGTAAGCAGTAAAAATATAATAAAATATTTGCTTGTCTCTGGATAAATTCTTAAAAAGCGAATTTTTTCTGAAATTCCAAAATACCCGCTCCCTTTTTTTAAAAATATGAAAAAAATTTATAAGAAAAAAACCTTTTTCGAATAGAAAATACCAACAGTACTTGATTACAAAGAAGAATATATTCTGACATATATTAAAATGAAATGAATAGCATGCATATTTTAGTTTTATAAATCCCTTAAAATTTGTGATTTTGTACATTTTTTCGAATCTGATTGTACCATCATACTTTTCAAGTTAACACTACGGGTAAAATAATGTAAAAATATGTTAAATAATGTAAAAAGTTTATGTTAACATTATTATTAATTAATATGTACGTAAATGTACTAAAATGTTATCATGGTTTTTTTCCTAGTTAAATAATATTAAAGATCAAAATTTACATTATTTTCATGCACGATATATGATGTATTTGCATTATTTTTTTCGTAGTGTAAACCCTGTTATTTACTAGGCTAATGTTGTATGCTGTATCTTATACTTTACATAAAATAAGCCTTTGAATAACTAGTTGTATATACATTTGAACCTTTAATTTTTGTATACCTGCATCTCATAACTACTTGAGAGATTTAAACAGCCGCTTCCGGGCTGTCCGGTGTTTTCTTTTAAAAATTTACAGCTTGAAAATATTATCAGCAGATGGTCGCCTCCGGAGATTGTTCGGCACTTTTTTTGGGAGCGTATTATTATAAATACTCGTACTTTCTCAATTATTTTGAATCTTTAGATCTCTTTTATAATAAAACCCTGAACTGATTATAATTGCATTTATACGGCTTTTATTTCATATATATATTTTTTATTTTAGCAACATTGCCATTTACTACTGTAGTACAAACAAATACTACTGTTGGAAGCAATAATCAGTGGTAAAAGCAAGCACTCCTTTTATTGGCTCTGTATAAATATAATCCTCATAGTGCACCTGAAAAAAAAGCGTCTTTTTCATCAATATCAGCTCTAGGAATGTTGGCGAGCCCAGCTTATATTAGTAAAAAAATTGGCTGGTAAAAACCCGTTCGATACTAATATTAGTCAGCTTCAAATTCTGAATTTGACTTTTTTTTGGATAAAAACCTCGTTTTCTCTACGAAAAGTGCAGCTAAAAGATTCAGCAATAGCTCGATCGATAGACGATTTTGCTGCTCATTATTTTCATTATTTATATTTGAAACATGCTTATAAAAAGTGATTTGCATCTTCAAAAAAGCTCTAAAATTTCAATTATATTTTACGCAAAATTTAATGTAAAACACTTGTCTAAATTTTATTTAAGTGGATGCAGAATCCAAAGCTGTACAAAAGCCATTTAATTTACTAGATCAACTTTGCGGTTCATGAGCATTTAAACGATTTTGTTTTTTTGATAATTCCTAATCGATTTGACAACCGATTTGGGAACTCAGTTATGATAGGCTTCAAGCTGTAATATGTTCCTATTATTTTGATTATCTCAACGAAAAATCAATATTTTCGCTAAAACAGAAAATGTAGGGTAGATTTCAACTGGATCTATCTTATGTCTGCAAATAAACTAATACTTAATGAGTAATAGTAGAGCTTTTTAGCTGGCTTCAAGATTCGTGAAAAATATAGCTACCCACAGAATACATGAAGCACCTGAGCAGCTAAAAAAATTGTAAATCGACATAAATATCAAATACGTAGCCCCATTTGTAAAAACTGCTGTCGATGTTAATCTTAAACCAGTTGTTTATCGGCAAGCTGTTGTATTACTATTAATATCATTGTATAAAAGACGGTTCTCATTAGCAAGAAACGGTTTTCTAAATGTAGGGATATACCTTTTTGAGATTTCTATACAAATCCAGACATAAAAGTATCAATTCAGAAAGGCTGCTGAAATTCAATTCAAACGGTTGATGTATGAAGACAGGGATTTCAGAGATCAATCTATTCCATCCCAATAAATAATCAGGGAATAAAAATACAATATTACACTTCAAATGCTCCATAATATCGCCAGAAGACTCATTTTTATTCATATTGATTCAACACTTCCCCTGAAAAGGTTGAAGAAGATAGAGTTTGAATTGCTGAGATCAATAAGAAATAATGCATAAAGGGTGCAGCTGCAAGAAGCGAGGGAAAATTTCACCTTTGCCATCACGATTACAGGTGAATTCTGGTATATTATTAATTAATTTAATAAATGAATTTGCCTTTATTGGCCTATTATATTTATTATATATGTTTCAACAAATGTATTGTGGTGTCTAGGTTTTCCTTAAGCTTGAGATCTTAAAAATGAGACCGCCCTACTTCTCAAGAAATGCCTCTGTAATACTTATTAGTTTGACATGTAGTTTAGGATAAACTGAATCATTTCGGATTATGCTACTTTTTCTCAGGACAAGACGGCCATCCAACCTTTTTTTTTCATTGAATGTGGTCAACACAAGTTGCTCAATATTACTTGTAATTCAAACCGTTTATCCTCTGCGACAAAAGCTATACTCTTCACATTTCCGTATTGTCTTTTTTGAAATGACTAATGAGCATCAAACTTCAAACAAACCCAAGGTAATCGTCAAAATCAGCGATATCCCCTTATGATGGAATAAACAATATATCAATAGGAAGTAAACAGTGATTCGAAATTACAAGTTCCTTGATTTGTAAAGCAAGGTAAACAAAACATACTTGACTCAAGTGATGATTTGCCGCCAAATTGTCCTCAAGTATATCGGGATTTATGCAAAAAGCATATACATTAATTTTGCATGAAAGATAGATATAAATGCGTAATTCAAAATTGTCTCAAATTCTGCTATACATTTTATTAATTAGTTTTTTTTTGTTAAAAAGAGATGATTTAAGTGATGATGGTTGAGATATAGTCGTATGTAATTTCTTAATTGAAAAAATGCAAGCAAGAAGTACATGTACGAAGAACAATAATGAATTGTAGAAAAAAATTAAAAAAAAGGGGGGATAGTACGCTTTCAATGCCATTTATTAAGTTTAAGCATCTTCCTTCTTTTCCTCCTTCTCTTCGTTACCCTTCTTGGATAAACCTTCGTTAATCTTTTGAACTTCCTCGAACTTCTCCTTGAAAAGGTTGGCATTTTCAGAGTTGGCAAAACGGATAGCCAAAGTCTCAGCCTCAGGCTTACCGTCAGAAACATCAGCAGTTACATTCCAAACCCAAGAACGGTCAGAACCAACGTTGGGAGAAAGCTTCATGAGAGAATCGACCAAATGGTTGGCGCAAACCTTGAGAGTCTTATCACGACGCATCAACAAACGGACCTTCTTGGATTCCTTGTGTTGCAAGAACTTAACATCACCAGTACCACGTTCCTTCCATTCTTTAGTATCCTTGTTGTAACGGAACAACTTGGCACGCCTATTATTTTTTGGTTTAAAAAGAAAAAAGCATTAGAATCATGTACATTTACTTTTTTAACGCGCTTAAATTATTTACATTTTGAAGAGGGATTCTTCTTCTTCTTCGTTAGTCTTAACTTCGACTTCTTCTAATTTGATAATAGGTTCAAAGTGAACATCAGGGGATTCAACTTCCTCCTCTTGCTATTGAAAAAATATCGCATTAGTCATTCCATTCATATTTAATCTATAATATAAATTCGCTAAATTTGATTATTTACTTGTTCGACAATCTTTTTCTCTTCAGTATCAGCCATTATTATAATTTAGAAAGGTGAAATAAACAGGATAGATGGATGGATGGATTCGTGTAAATTGTTAGATTCAAACAAAGGGGAAAACGATTACGTATATCTGGTTATTGCTGCGGAGATTGCCAATTGAGAAGTCGAATATGGCAATTGCTTTGTGTAAAGTATTTGGAATGACGAGTTCTTGTTGGTACTTTATTATCATCAAAAGATCAATGAAACTAAGACATTTTTAGTTATTTATGCTTTTCAATGAGTCTAGTATGCTTAAGAAATATGTATAAATGTTGCACAAATCAATCAAAAGATCGTTATGTAATGCTCAGCGTGGTCATAAAGATATTATACATTCAATTTCTTACCACGCATTGATCTGCTATTTCATAACAATAAGATCAAATATTACGTACATGTTTTTTACTTGAATATGGAACTATTGTATCGCGTTATGTTTCAGCAAATCAAAAATTGTTCAAACCAGAAATTGAATAAATTTTAGTTGTCTACAATCTTCAAAATTGGAGCACGAGCACTTTTCGTTAAATAACCATTAAACAAAAAATACCAGAAGATACGTGAGGTGCTACAAAAGTCATAGATATTAAAAGTTTTATATTACTGCAAGTTTTATTTTTAGATTAATCCTTTGAATAACAAAAAAAAAGGCAATTTCGATTCAAAATGTTTTTTTTTGGGAAATGATTGAAGGATGCTGTGGTATAGCCACCATTTGGATGCCATCTATGTTTTGCGATAATAAAGTATATGTCTTCATAATAATAAGCTATAAAACACAAATCTTTTATTAACAGTGAATTATAAACATAATTCATCAAAAAAGGTGTGGCAGACGGCTGGAAACAGCAACAGCAAATATAATGTTTCTACTTGAATTTCAGTGATTTGAGATATAGATAGAGTAACAATGGAATCCCAGTAAAGTTTGGATAATTATTTAGACAATGGTGATGTGATATTCGAATAATAGTTGTA
Source organism: Mucor racemosus (assembly GCA_027405735.1). Classification (NCBI taxonomy): domain Eukaryota; kingdom Fungi; phylum Mucoromycota; class Mucoromycetes; order Mucorales; family Mucoraceae; genus Mucor; species Mucor racemosus. Next base: position 4,090,105 of record JAPEHQ010000001.1, on the reverse strand, counting down.
ATAAAGGTTAACTTGGTCGTGAATTGAGCTGATTAATGTAGTTTACTATAATTTAGAAGATAAGAAAATTATGTAATGCCAGCTTCGAAGGGCCATTTTCTCATACACAACCTAGCAGATATATTCCCTGTCAAGTGCGTCTTTTCTCAAAGCTATTTTAATAATGAACACTTTTCTTCATCGTATTAGTCCAATATTTTTACTGTCTGTGGTGAAATGTATTCTTATTTTGTTGATTCATTTTCTTTTGTTCATTTCATCCATTACCATCGTATTAAATATATAACACTCGTATTGAATCAAGTAACTAGTTATCTCTTACAAAATATTATCTACGATAAAAACCTAGTGTCAAATGCCAAAGAAATTCTCAAACGAGTTAGTAATTATAACGAAACAATGAAAAGCATATTTATTCTAAATGTCAAATTAATTGTTCCCACATGAACAGATTGTGGTTCAGTTGGACATTATAACAAAAACTACTATAAATGTAGCAATTACAGATTTTTACAGGCAATATATTCAAATATATTATCTGATCCATCTAGAAACTAATTTTATTTCATCCCAATTTCTTATTTATTTGTCTGAATATGAAGTTAATAAATAAGCCAAATGCCAATCTTCAAAGGATTGTTTTTAAACAATACAGCACATCTATACAACATGACTAATCAGAAATATAAGAAAAAACCTTTTAAATGCTTGAATACTTTCAATCTTTACTTTTTATAATTGAAATTGCATGCTTTACATGTACGAATACAAATCAACTCCACCTCCATCTTGCAGCACATTTGTTGTATAAAGGATGACGTATCAAAGCTATCAAGATGTTTCCAACACTGGACCCCAGGGCGGAAGTACTAATTCGCCCAGATATTTTATTATTTTCTTTTCTTCCAGTTAAATAAAATCCTTACACTATAATAATATGGTAAATACTGACATGATATCTATATAATAATAAAGAAATAAACAAGAAACCAACCAACATTGATTTTTTATTAGGGTGCTGTTAGTCGTTATCCTTATCCTAAAGACGTTTGGTAATTTAATGGAATTTGAGATTTCCCCACATTTTTATTAACTTTTTACTATTCATAATGTAGGTCTCCTGCCGGTGGTTGGTGGTCCAGACCCAAGACCTGGAAGACAAACACTATTGTTGCTGCTATCGGTATGGCAGTTACTCTTGGTGCTGTCTGGAAAGTCTCTGCTGATAAAGAGGTAAGTTTGATTGATATTGAACATTTGATAGCTTGCTAATAACATTTTTTTAGGTTCGTTATCAACAACCTAAGCGTTGGATTCCTTCCATGATGGTAAATAGAAAATTTATAATTGCATGTTTGTTATTAACTAACCTCGATTATCCTTTAGTGGTCCAAGCAATTCAAAGATCAACAAAAATAAGATGCAATTTACCAACCCATTTACACAACAAAGACGATATATATATATAAATAAAAACGAATTTCGATGAAATAGATTTACATATTATTCTTTTATTTATTGATTATATTTTATTAGTATTATGAATATTGACAGGTTTATAATTCATCTCTATTATTATTGCTTGTTTCCACGTGGATAGTTTTGGATTTATGGATAGCATTAGGCTTTTCTACCTTTATAGAGGCTTTCTCTCCTTTTTCAGTTACAACAACAGGTTCTTGGGAAGCAACTTGGATTACAGGTGTTTCAGTAGCCATGGATTCAATTATGCTATCGATACTGGAAGATTCATAAACTGAAGATGTAATTTGTGGCACAATTGCTTTAGTAGCATCTGATACTTCAATAACATCCTTGCCATCATCTAGATTATAAAATGGTTGAAGATCAATAAAGTTTAGAATCCAAACCAAGATGGCAGCAACTACACATGCTAAAAGTAATGTATGAAGAGGATTGATAGATAAGCCAGTACCAAATTGGACTGGAAGAGAAACAATACGACATGTGTTGTCAGCTGAAGCACTTGCTAATAGACGTCTATCAGGGCTAACAGCGATACATGTAATTGAGAATCCGTGAGCATCTTTGACTTTGGTAAGAGTCTATAATTTCAATATTTAGTTTATAAAAAGAAATGATTTCTTGATAAATGATACAACTTACTCTGAATGAAAGGGCATCCAATAAAGTAATGCTCAAATCTGCAGATGCAAACGCTAAAACAGCGCCATCTTGACTGATTGCAAAAGCAGTAATCGGCTTGTTTCCTACTTTAATGATCTTGATTTGATCGAGTGAATAGGCATCGTACTTGACAATATAAGCTCCAGGCTTTGTGATGCCATTGACGACGGCAAAACCAAAATCCTTTGTAAATCCACGACCATATCTTTTATACAATATTTAGTTAATATAAACGTTTACATGTATATTTTGCTATGTAGACAACATTTACCTAAATGCTCTAAAATGAGCTGCGCTCTTTTTAATGATTGTGGAACTAGAGATTGTTTGAACAACTTGACCCACATTCTTTCCTCGAAGGTTGATTAATTTCAAACCATCCCTTAATACACAGGTAAGTTTTTCGTTTTCAAGATTGACATCAACATCTAAAACTTCGTCGTCCTTTGAAACTGTAATTGCTTGGGAAATACTCTCAAATTCTGGATATTTGAATACTTGTACTCGGCCATCAGTGGTTCCTGTGGCAACTAAAGTTCCGCTCTCGTTGAATCGAACAACTCTCTAAGCTTTCATTTAACCTCTCCTCTTTTTTTTTCAACTCGATATACTTAAATTACCTGATAATCTTCTGCTTTTCTACTCTCCAATGTGTTGACAGCCTTTTCCATTTCAAGTCTATAATGTGTGGATGAGTTATTTCATGTCTCAAATAGCTATTAATTCAACAAAGCCTACTTGTCTTCTAAAATCTTGAATGTACGGCAGTTCTTATTTGTGCCAATTTTCATGTCTTCCTCAGATCCATTCACTCCTGCAACAACATAAGGGCTCTATATTTATCATAATTCAGAATTCTATAAAAGAGAGTATTCCAAACAATGAACTTACGGAAGGATGTACATCAAGGCACATGGGCGCGTCCTCAGTTGCTGCAAAGTCAAAAGTAGCATCTTCTTCTAAATCTTTACGGCGAGTATCAATTTTATAAGAAACCTATACGCTAATGAGTTTACTGTAAATTGAATCATTTTGGTTAAAATTACCAATTTATTCTTGACACCTGAGCGAGAAGCACCGCCTCCACCACCAATAATTAGTTGGTTTTTAGTAGTGAATCCAAGGCCAAATACTGGAATTCCAACAGATACTTTAAAAGTAGGACAGCTCATAAATATATTTAAAGATGTAAAAGAAGTGTGTAAGGGAAAAACAAAACTGGGTACAAATCCGGTAGAATTTGAGGATTTTGATATGATGCCATTGTCCAATCAATTTAGTGCACATTTACTGGATACATTGAACTTTATTATAATCAAAGCTCGAGATTCATTATACATTTTGTCCTGTAATATCTTATAAGCGTAAAAATAGACAAACTAAATGCACCTAAGTATTTCATTGTGGATTCAATGACTCCTTGAAGAAGCAAAAGAAGGACCTGGGTTGTAAATGTAACTTTTGTCGTTAGGAAAGCAATAATAATGTAGGAACTACATAAAGGGCACAAATAAGCCATTGTTCTATTCATATGAAAATAATTCTGTTCATTATTATGTATTTGAGGTTTTAAAACGTATGCATCATATAATGCTATGCTCAACATACCTATGGATCATTATTGCAATTATGTATCACAATGGAAAATCATAATAAAAAGAATTGATTGAGATGTAAAGCCATGCATGTGCAGTAAACTTAGGAATATTATAGATGCCAGAGTTATAAATTTGGGACTTTTAGAGCTCTTTACATGAAAGATTTACCTTTCTGTTAGATATTAGCATTTCGAAAACAATGAGGCTTCTCATCCCATCATATGAGATTTTTTTATAGAATTTTATTCCGACTTTAAATCAAGTTTGAAAATATTTGATTTCTTGAAATTAATGCATAACATACATAGTTTATTTCAGTATTTTTATTTTCTCTATAAAATTGACTGCAACTTACTTTTGTAAGGTTTTCTAACCTCTGAAAACATGGTTCTGAATCAAAAATGGATTCAAATACCCGATTTCTGTTCTACTCGTCATTTCCGAAAAAAATGACATTTCGCAAATTTCTCAACAAATTTCTACCTAAATATACAATGCTCATCAATACTCATATATAGAGCTTTGGATTGTGGATTGAATGGTGGTAATTATTAAAAATCCTCTCATTGAAAAAATTGCACAATTTCAAAAAGTAGAAAAAACTAGTTTTTCCACAAAAGTCTAAATTGAGAATAATTGATAGCTGAATAAACAATTTTATAGAAAATTCAGTCATTTTTGACTTAAGAAAGACACAAGCCGTTTGATCTCGCTACGCTCAATTACGGCGTCGCCCTGGGGGCTCGCTTTTGCAATTTTTATAATGTAAATCAACTCTGGCGCAATAATTAAAAAGTAAAAATTCATTGACATCAAATAAACTATTTCACAGCATTAAAAGATGTAAAGATTTACAGTAATAAACTTGAATCGAGTGGGTACAGCATCGTAGATGCTTGGAGAAGTTTTCAAGTATCGTAAAATGTCTTATTCTTAAGACTTACAAGGCTTATAAGCGGAATATTAATTTCAAAAATTATTCTTGTCCAGATCATTAATTTTTGACATTTTCCAATTTTTTTTTCTGAATTTGCAAATTTGTAGTCAATTATACTACCAATCATAAAAACGAAAAATATGCACATATACAGAATTTAGTACGCTATTTGTTTAATTAATTACAAAAAATGTTTTCATTACAAAACATTACATGAAAATCCTTTAACAAAAAAACCGTTTTTGGGGCAAAAGTACAAAGTTTTATTATCTAACATCTAATATTAAGCTTTTACAAAATGTATATTAGTTATGACTACAATTTTCTCTCACAATGTAGTATATTTAAGCGTTGATTTTGGTATTAAAATTTGATTTTTCTGTTTTTTGATCAAAATCATGAGCGTTGACAAGGATCAAATGAGCCCCGAAAATGTCCGCTACAAAAACTGAATTTTCAGACCGCATATGGTTAAATATAAGAAAAAGTTGAAGAAAAATACATTTTTTATTAAAAACTTAGATATATCATAGTATATAAGAAATATAGCCGTTTGATCTCGCCAAGCTCAATTACGGTGTCACCCTTAGGGCTAGATTTTGCAATTTTTTTTCAATGCATGTATGATATGGCAGACATTTTTTCTAGTCTTAAATTACATGTAGTATATCAGCAAGCAATGTTATAAAACACCAATTTAATAGTTTAGATAAAACACTATATACTTGCTATAGCTCTACGGCACTGTGAAATGTGTTAGAATCCGTATTTTGATGAACTTTGGCGCTCTTGATTACCCCCCCCCCCCAAACAGAGCTGATTTTACAAATTTTAAATTTTAAATTTTGAAGAGGATTTAAAGTCGACCAAAACAAATCTGGCATCAATTTTTTTTTATATTATTTTATCTTAAAGTATATTTATACACTTACTGAAAATTTTAATTTATACAATTCATCTAAATTATTCATTTTATCGCATATTTTTGTTAGTGATATCGATTTGGATAATAATGCGATTTTACGTTCCGCAAAATACCTAAATGACAATTTGCATTAGTTGGTATATACCTCTTTCTTGCATTAAATAGTAAATAAAAGAATATGTATTTATTTTTTAAGAGCGGTTTTCACAAATCACATGGTATGTTTGATGGTCATTTTTGCCTTAGTATATGTAGAGGATATGTAGTAGATGTAAAGGATAATAAAATATCCCATTTTAGGGCCAAAATAGGGATTAAGCGATTTCATCCAATTTTGCTTATATCTGTAAGGGTTTCGACGCGATCGTTCATCATATTTTTCATGACCTCAAAAATTTGAAATAAAAATATAGCAAGAAGGTACCTGTCGCAAGAAATGTTTTGGATGTATTTTGAGCTTCAGATTTGTGCAAAAAGTGCATAAAACAATCCTTTGAAGGTACCGTTTTTTTTCGCTATTTCAGCAGAAATATACATAATTGAGAATATATATTATATGATGTACATCTTAGCTCTTTCATTGACTAACAAGTATTGAATAATGGATGCTGATATTTCATTCTATGCATATTTTTTATATTAAAGCGTCTATTTTTGTACGCCAAATGTTTAGCGAAAAAGTCAAACGTCTTTTGTTAAAAAGTCTAAAAACTAACAAATGACGAATCCCTCTGGCGTGCTTTCGTAACTCTAAAGTTTTGGGCTTAATCACTGCATCTAATCCAAACACTACTACCTCGTCTTATATAGGTGTAACTCTTAATTGGGGAGAATTTAATATGAATGTGAAATGCATTGTGCTGTTTAATCAAATAAATGCTTGATTAATTTTATACGATACTATACATTTGGTTTGTATATTGTCTCTATAATGATACTGCAACGATATAACATCGTGTAACCTACTAAACACAGACCATTTGCTGATGCGTAGTAGCTTAAATTGTCGCCGAATGATTCCGAGCCTATTTCCCACTATGTGGATTTAAAAATAAATTTATTTTGGTCACAAAGCAAATCATATGTCTAATGTTTACAGTAAATTTATAATAGGGCAGTATCTCTCTTGATATGAATACATTGAGCAGCTCATATCTGTGTAACGAGAATATCACTGAATTATACATATACAAAAACATTATGCATTTTGTATTTAAATTTGTAATGAAGTTTAGGTTTCTATATATGTATATAAGGATCTCCCTCCCCTTTTTTTGGTTATATGCTTAGGTATATTTAGTATGATTGGACCAAGCTCTTTTCAAATACATATTAATGAAACCAATTTTCTCCATTTTACGGGATATTGATATAAAGAAAATATTCCATGAATATTTCAAATAAAAAACAACTGATCGATCCAGGAATACATCATATGATCACGTAACATGCAACATACAACATAGCGAATGAATTATTTCAATGCATCTTTTTATTATCAAATAGGCTTTGTTTAATTTCGAATACATTTGGAATTGTTCAACTGAGTTTGGTCTCAGGCATGTCAAATAGAAACAATAAAGCCGGATTTGTCGATTGTATAATTCATTGTTTTGATGTTATATTTTTGAATCCAAAAGTAATTACCAAAACGGTTTATAATAAGGAGGGCTTGTGTATATATTTATATTCAGGGGCGAGTCTGTTTTATCTTATCCGTTCAATCAGGCATATAATTATATGCTAAATTTAATGAATTTCAATCTGAAAATATTTAGCCGGAGAAATTTTACCGGAAGCTATATATATAAAAGAGATAAAGAAACTAACAGAAAATTTCTCTTCTTTTTGATATTATTATAGACATTTTATTTTTGATCTCATTTCTTTTCCTTTACGATATAGAGAAATAAGTTCTTTATTTTCTATAATTTATTGTATATATATATCTACTATCATTTTTTTTCGCATTTTCATTCATATTAATCAACCAACCAATCAATCATTTAAAGAATCACCATGGTAACGACAGCAATGGCTAGTAGTTATCCAATGAGTATACCAGCCTACGTTGCAACAGCTATGGCACCTAGTTTTATGTTTATGGTGTTATCCTTACCAGTTAAAAGAAGAAATATCATTCAAGATGCCATGTTAGCTGTGCTTTGGTTTACAGGTTTAGCCATCCCAATTTACTATGCAGGTCAGTTTTCCTACCTTTGCTTGATAAGTACATCAGTATGGGCATGGGCAACATCAATGAAGATGGGTGTATGGGTTTTTAGTATGTCTATGGAGGAAAGACGTCAACGTCCCTTTATTTTTACTTTATCTGACTGGAGAAATCGCAATGTAAATGCCCCAAAAACGTTAGAATTGGAGCCTTGTGCAACTTCAGATTATGTAGATGATATCAAATTTGGATCTTTAATTTGGGCCCTTTTGAAACACCAAATCTTGTTTGATATGATTGATTTTGCATTTAATTATGCTGATGCTCAACGTCCTATCCGTGTTTTCTCTGCTTTTTTGTCCAAGGTTTATTCTATATTAGGCCAAACTGAAAAAGCCGCATCATTAGCACTTGCCGAACCCTTGACCTGGGGTTGTATCGCAATTAGTGTCCTCATGAGCATGTTGTTCTGCGTCTATATCCAAACTCAGTTACAGGTAACTTATGATACATTCATGATTACATATGCTGTAATTTACAAATGTTTGCCTACATTGGAAAGATGGCAACTGGGAAAGGATTCTCAGAAGTTAAACACCAAGAATATTGCTAAATCAAAGGCTATTTTAAAAAGAATTCGTGGCATTCGAGCAGTGAAGGGTTATATTGAAAGTACATTTAGTATGCAAGTTCTTTTTGATTCGCCTTGGACAGCACATTCTCTCCGTGATTTCTGGGGCAGACGTTGGCACACATTTTACAATGATTGCTTTTATAGACTTGGTTATAAACCTATTCGTGCAGCGGTACAACTCTTTTTCAATTGTAAACCTCCTCGTTGGTTGCCCGCTTTATCCGTATTTGTCATGTCCGGCATTATGCACGAGTACTTTTTATACGCAGCTACCGGATCTTCCCTTTACTTTGGATCACCATTGCCTGCTTGTGGACTTCAATTTATGTTTTTTGTTGTTCAGGTCTGCGGTATCAGCATTGGAGATAAATTCTTTAGTCGAGGATTTTTGGGACAGTTATACACTGTTTTCTGTATGGCAATAACATGTCATTTATTTGTGGTGCCTTACATCTTAACCGGATATTTGTACATGGAACGTTTTTCGTTCTATCGTATCGCAGTTAACTATATGAGAGGAAACCCAAATCTATCTGTTAGTATTTTTTAAATAATAAAAAATACTTTGTTTGGTCATGTTTCATTGTTTACACGGCGTAAGAAAAGCTCGTTCGGAGATTGTAATTTAATTTAAGCTTGCAGTGCACTGTAAATCAATAGAGAAAATGCAGCAGCATCATTCATCCATCACTTTATCCTCTTAAAACGATGAATCTAAACATTATCCGGGATCCGAATCTGTTTTTTTAAAAGCTAAAAATATAAAAGATTATCTTTTTTTCCCCTTTTTCTCTTTTAATAAATAATAATAATAATAAAAAAAATGGCTCCACCAAACATTGAAGAAAGAGAAATGTACCCTACTTCAACTACGTTGGGACCACCCCCAAATTTACCAACACATTATCAACACATGTCACCTTCACCAACACCTACAGTAAAACCGAATCATTCAGAGGATTCTTATTATTCGGATAAATTACAGGATAAAGGTAAAATATTTCAAATAAATTAAGCTTAACCTGTCATTTTATTAAATATTCTTATCACTTTTTGACGTCAAGAACGCAATCAAATGCCTGAATTGGGGTCAGAGCACGACGCTGATATGGAAAATGGCGGAGAAAAGAAAAAAAAGAGGCGTATGGATGATAGAAATCGTTGTGTTCGCTGCATGTGTTGTGCTTGTTGTTTGCCTATATGGGCTGCTGGCATTTTATGGTTTATTATTATTTCTATTATAATTGTTGTCATTGTTATTGCTGCCATTGCAGGCACATTCATCATGCCTACAGTTGATATGGCAGGCGTTTCAACCACACCTACCACAGGCTCACAGTTTAGTTTCACAGGCGACGGAATTAGTATAAATTTTGGTTTGATTGTTGCCGTCAACAATCCAAACTTACTCAGTATAGACCTCACTGATATCAACGCAACGGTAAATTTAGAATTTCTGTAACATTTTATCCTTTTTTTTTTCTTGTGTCACTTATATTCGACTAAATAGGCATATTATCCTAATGACAATGGTGGACATACTTATATCGGAAAGGGTTATTTAGCAGAACAAAATGTACCAAAATACAGTAATTTCAACTTTACATTTCCCTTTGCTCTTGAATATAACCCAAGTTATGATGTGGATCAATCGGTGTTGAATGACTTGGTTGACAAATGTGGTTTGTCTGGTGGTGAAAAAAAGGATATTACCATTGACTACACTATCAAACTTACAGCAAAAGTTCTTGTAATTAAAGTTCATCCAACTATATCATCATCGGCAACATTTGCTTGTCCTATTGATAATGGTGGATTAACTGGCCTCGGTGATGGCACCCTTGGATTGTAAATATTATTGTAGAATTACTAGAAATCTCTGTCTCTATTGGGTTGACATGACGAAATGAGAAGAAAATTGAATCGATGATTAATAGCGCTGTAATTTACACCTCAGAAAGAAAAAGGAATTCATTATACCATTATATATCTTATTTTTTTTTGTATCAAAACGCACAGACCTAAACCAATAATCCTTTTCTCCTCTCTATTACCTTTTATTTCTTTGCTATTCGATCCACTTTCTCTTGCTTATTTCTGTTTATACATGTACAATCTCAAACAATTAAAAATTTTTCTTCTGCGTGAACACAAACGTTATAATTAACTGTTTTAACACCTCTTGGCATCTGAGCTCATAAAAAACTAAGGTTCAAATAGATTGTTTAAGGCTGCTTACCACTATAAAACGTCAGATTCCTTTAGATTGCATCTATAACGATCCATTGGTAATCTTTAAATATGTTGTCATGGATTACGGGCACAATATGATCATAAACATGACTCTCAAACAAACATTCGGAGTTGCCAACCGAAAAAAGATACACGTATAACCTGAAAACGAGACACAATCAAATATGACTTTTCACAAACATAACAAATTGCAGAAAATAAGTCAACGACAAATCCATTAAAAAATATATCAAATATATGAAATATGTACAAATTAAGCAAAAAATTAGATTTCAACTAATAATGATCGGCAATAGCGGAGAAGCGCTAAAATGTTTTAGTATTAAATTGATATGGTGCCTTTCAATTAATGGTTTGGATCGACATGAATCCATTTTACCGGTTTAATTTTAGAGTGTAATAAGTTTAGTATGCACCATTATAGTTTAATTTTATTAAATTTTGGGTGATTCCTTCCATCATTTGATTTACATATATTATACGTCATAAAATTTGTATGATATACATGAATATTGATTTACATCAAGAAAGTAATGCAATGCGACTTCATTTATATGTTTACACAACAAGCCGAAAAAGAGTAATAGGGAAATATATGATACATAAAATGTTGTTTCAGATTATAATCAAACAAATGTATTATAAGATCCTCTATGTTTTATCAGGTTATAAAATGATGCACATCAAGCATATGGAATCGTAGGCTAACTGTTTAGAATCACATTGTTACATTGTTACTACTAATAGTTAAAAAAACATCGTTCAATAAATAGCTTCTGGTAGAAAAATATTATTTTACTTACGATACTTGAGATATTATCAAGTGTGCAATATAATCATGGCAATATCTTTCTCTGTAACCTCACATATACTATCATCAGCTACCCAGATGTTACACATGCAATGCAATTGACTATTTTCTTTTGGTTGCAATCTTGAAAATCGAGACTCGAGACATTATTCAAGCAAAAAGTATGGATGTATAATAAATAGTTTATATTAGGCAGAAAACATTAGTAACCCTTATTTTGTTAATCGATTTACAATCTTTGAAAAAAAGAAAGGCCTCTAAAGCTTTTCATTAATACTGATTTTTTGTGCAACTCAGGTTTGAATTTATGCCAATAGTTATCTATCATGAATTTTGTTTTATCAACAACCCAACCAAAGCTATTATATTTTTTAAAAAATTAGAAATTATTCAATAGATAACGCTGTCTACTATTTGTTTGACCATTAAATATGAACCATTAATAAAGCAACTCATCCAAGAAACAAAGATTTATGATTATCAAATAGTATTGGTGTCGAACTGGGTTTTGCCAGCCAAATTTACTAGTATAAGCTGGGCTCGACAACAATCCCATTTTCAAATGCCTATTTGATTACAGTTACTTAAATTAATATTCGAATTCTGACATTTTTTGAAAAATGAATGTAAACATATTACATTACAATTTTGATTGTACATCAACAGGACGTTTACTTATTAATTCCCGCAGTTAACATTGCCATATATGCTGTGATCTATTAGAATTACAATATTCCAAATATAGACAGATCTAGTAAGTCCTATTATTGTTCAGTAGCTGGTTCCTGTCATCTAGGAACTAATAATGAAACATAAATTATAGCAATATTCCTACTGAAACATAACAACATATAATATCCATAAGTTTATTCTAATTATATTACCATTCACATTTATCGATTAATAATACTCTCCCTGTTCATTAGATCTTATTACATAATTCCAATAGCTATATAAATCCAAGCAAATCTAATTCATTTTAATAAACGGTACTTTTTACGTTGATTTTAATAATTTACAAAGTCTCGATAAATCAAACCTTCATTGAATATTTAACATCTTCGATCACTCGTTTAAGTTTATTTAAGTTCGACTATATAACAAATCAGTCTGTATTAATAAACTATAAAAGCCTTGTACATATATAGCTTTTAGGAAACATCCAAAATTTTGTACAATTAATTGATTAAAACATCTTATATACTGTATTAAACAGTTTAAATGACGTTTTTAACAATAGTTGCCATATGTTAAAAAACTTCAATTTTGGGCAAAATTCATTCACTGATTGGGCAGTATTAAAACATCATTATTTGAAGCATTTTGAAGTAATTTAGGTCGACTTAAAGGCGTTGAGAGACATCAGTCATAAAAGTTACACTCCATAAACCAAAACAGTTACACTCCATAAAAAAAGTTACACTCATAAAAAAGTTACACTCCACAAGTTAAAATGGATTTTTTTTCCTAAAAATCAGGTTTCCAACATTTTTCCCATAATTTTTTTCATATACTGAGGTAAGAGTGGATTCTAATACAAGCTAATGCTGCAATAACTATGGTTCTATTTATATATTTTTAGCTATTTTTTTTGCGGAGATATAGCCGTTCAAAAAATTATAGGAATATCAGAAAAACAAGCATACCTATTGATTTTATCAAGTAAACATTACTTGCAATTATAATAAAAGTTTTTTGTCTATATTATAGGTATATTATTTGTTAGATACAAATAGTGCCATAGTAAAAATTTAAAGGATTTACCCCATAAAACACACCAAAAACGTATAAATTATCAATATCATTTTCCAGTAAGTTATCAAACAAAATGTCAGTTCCATAAAAATAATCGCGAGCAGCAATATATATAGATCCGTTTTTAGTTTTTTCAAAAAAATTAATTTTTCAAGGAGTAGTGAAGATTTGAAGGTGTACTCTTGTTTTTTGACCCCAACCCCCATCCAAAAATCGTGATTTTGAGCAATTTTCATAACAAAATAGTAAAACCCCCTTATTGAAATTAGTCTGATTGGATACAGATTTTTAAGGGCTACAAATAATAATTAATTGTCTACAGACTATCACTATAGCATTTTTCGAATAAATTCGGAAAAACCGATAATTTTTTCTTCCAACTTTGGTTTTTACAGCTTAAATATGAAAAATTGAAACTTTGAGCCTTAATATCTCTGCAAAAAATTAAGACACCCAAAGACTTTTTTATAATAAAACTTACTTGTTTTAAAATTCTCTTTAACATATCTGAGTTTGAAAAATATGGACATCTTTTTTTTTTTTATTTCATTTTTTTAACATTTTCGTAATAGATTCCAAAATATTCGTTAAATTGTGCAGAATTTTTTTACATTCATATCATCAACCTCGTTGAGCTCTCTAGGTTCCAATTTAAATTTCTTCAAAATATTGATTTTTCATGAAGATGTCCTCAAAAATGTGTACAAAAGAATATCCTCGTCGGTTTTGCTCGAAAAAAATAATGTGCATACCCTCATTCCAAATTCTGTGTTACGTTCACAGGTTATTATAGTAACTTTTAAGATAATAATGAACCTTTTGAGTTGCATTGTAATTATTCTTATTGTAAAAATGAGCTAACTAATCTGGGATAGCATTCCTTGTATAATTATCACTTTCTACTATCTACGTACATTACTCTTTTACCGAAACTAGAGCTCGCAAAATGACCGAGCCCAAGCGAGCGCAAGCAATTTCAGCAAGCATTTGCCGAATCTAAAATATTTGAAAGTTACTCAAACAAGCCCGAGCCTAAGCAACGGCTCGTCGAACAGTGGTATATCGAGCATTCTCAGTTTTGAAAGCAAGCATAAATCAAGCATTATCTAAATTTTCAAAAAGCCAAGCAAACCGAGTACGAACATATAAGTAAGCGAGCAAATTTAAGTGCAAGCACAAGCATAGTAGTGCTATATATATTCAGAGTGATATTGGTTCAAAGTGTGCTAGTTGTTTTTGAAATTTTTAAAGCTAAAATTGCGTAAATTAAATAAAATCTCCTTGTGTTACATGCTTGCTTACTTGATTTAAAAACAGGAAAGCAAGCAGATTTACATGCAAGCAAGCCTATTTCAATTTGAAGCATTTCGAGCAAGCATACAGTACAAGCAAGCTTTCAATGTTTTCGTCGAGCGCCAAGCAGGAAATTGCTAAAAAAATTTAATCAAGCAAGCCAAAGCAAGTAATGACCTGAAAAAAATGCAATTCAAGCGAGCCCGAGCATAGGGCTCGCTCGCTTGCTTATGTTCGCGCAGCTCGATTGCAATCGCTACTTAAACCCTATGATAATTGGGTTGCAAAATCGATCTGACAAATCGACTGTAGTAGATCAATTGGTTGTCAAACTGGCTATATAATATGGAAGATTATATGTCTGACTTTGATTCTATGATTGGATATGAGAGGTTGGTGGTGTTACTAATTGTAATTGCTATTACTAGTATACGATTATTACCTATGATTGATTATATGGGATTATATAATAATTGGTTATAAGTAACAATGATAAATAAGTAATAATATATATTTATTTGGATTGTGGTTAATAAATATAATAAGAGGGAAGGAAATAACAGACAAATTCACTAATGTGCAATTGATCCGTTTTTGGTTGTTATTTATATGTGCAATTTGCTTATGTAATATAACTGGATTATTACATCGACCAGAAAATGACCAAAAAAATAAAATTGTTTAATGGCTCATGAGCTGTAAAGTAAGTCGACCTAGCGTATTAAGTAGTTTTTGTACAGTTTTGGTTTCTGCATTTATTTAAATTAAATTTAAATAAATGTTTCACATTAAATATTGCGTAAAATGCAATTGAAATTTTGGAGGTTTTTTGAAGATACGCATCACTTTTTATAAGTATGTTTAAAATATAATTAATGGTAATGATGCGCAAAAACATTATCTATCGATCGAGCTATTGCGGAATTTTTTAGCTGTATTTTTTGTAGAGAAAACAAGATTTTTGTTCACATTTTTTTCAGGTCCAGAATTTAGGATGAGGGTATACAAGGGGAAAATGGAAGCTAGAAATGAAGGTATCTTTTTGTACACATTTTTGAGGATATCTCCACGAAAAATCAATATTTTGAAAAAATCTAAATTAGATCCGAGAGAGCTCAACGAGCTTGATGACATGAGTAAAAAAAACCTGCTACGCAATTTAACAAATATTTTGAAATCTACTACAAAAATGCCAAAAAAATGAAGAAAAAAATAAAAGTGCTCAGAATTTTTTGACATTAAAATATGTTATAGAACACTTTAAAACAAGTAAGTTTCATTATTGAAAAGTGTTAGTATAGCTTAATTATTTCTAGAGATATGAAGCCTCAAAGTTTTCAATCGTTTGGCAGTGAAATACGCGTAAAAAATCTGAAACCTTAGCACTGAAAAATTAATACCAACTGCAAAAAATAGGATATTTCCGGATACTTATTTTTGAATTAAAGCTGAACATCTCAGGTACATTGGCATATAATTTTATCTTGGTGTTATTTAGTGAAAAAAAAAGTATAGCAGGGATGAAAAGTGAGACCCAGTTTTCAAGGAAAAAGCAGTGAATTTTACGTGTTTTTGAGCCTTTCATGAGATATAAAATAAGTTTAGGAATAGGTAGCATAGTGCGACCAATTCATGTCTGTTTGGTAGTGTCTAAAATATATCCTAAAAATGGTTAGTATAAGCTAAGTTATAGAAAAGAGAGCACGCTCTGGTGCTGAAGATTGAAAACTATGAAAATTCAATTTTTTGAAAATTTAAATATTGCTTGACCAGATATCTACAGAAAGAAATACAAAATCCATTTTAACTTATGGAGTGTAACCTTTTCTGAATATATTAAATCGTTGTATGTCAGATAAAGAGTGTAACTTTAGTTAAACTAGATGAAATTTTGTGAAGTGAATATATTATTTTTTTATTGATTAATTAGAAAGAAAAGCAATTAATAACTATGAAGTATAACTGTTTTGCTTCTACGATAAAAAATAAAATAAAATAAAATAAATCATTTTTTATTATTAAAAGATGTTCCGTAAAGGTACAAATTCAATGAGAAAGGCTTAATCTCAGTTCATCGTAGCAACAAAGGCTACTCTAGTACTTACAATGCCCCGTCCATTTAATGCTGCCTGCATGCGATTTATCATTTTGATATATTAGCATTACCATTAGAAAGGATCTAGCAACATTTCCGTTACCAAGCTTAGCTCATCATAAATCAATCTTACACCAACTCTTTGTTCTTACCCAGAAAGACTGAGCAGATATTAATGCCAAATGGGGATATTTTCAACCAAAGTTTGTAGGAAGAATTTTGTAAATTATAATTATGCATTCATGAGAGCTACAGTTATAATAGAGTCTACACTTCAAAAGACATTTTCTACAAATTGGGATGCTATGCTACTGATTTAAACCATCTTTTCTTCTTTTCTTTTCTTTTCTTTATAAATCTGAGAACGCACACAATTATTAAATTATTACTACTTGATGGTAAAACCCTCTCCCCTCAAAACATACGCAAAATCCACTAATACAAAATTGATTTGAAATGCCTTTCATGATCTAAAAAGTAAGGTTATACTGTATTTTCTGTATTTTTTTAATGATGTATACAAATAATCGCAAGGTTGTGTAAAATGTGAGGTTTCGAAGATTTGATTTTGTTAATAAATTATATATATATAAAATTGCTTTAATCCTTGGTAGGATAAACCCATTGACCCTTAGGGATAGGAGCTTCGAGAGGCTCCCAAGCCTTCCATTCTTCAATCTTTGCAACCATCTTTAATTCCTCTTCGGCTTGAATAATGACTTCCTCAATTTGACCAACATTGATTTTTGATTCAATTTCTTCAATGTTTTCGGTAGATTCAACAATAGATAAACGTTGTTGAGTTAAAGATTCTGTAGCTTGTCTGTAAATAGCAGTGCTGGGGATGCGAGTCAATGCCTCAAGTGTGGTGTTGTAGGTTTGGATCAAATGAGGACGAGGATTTTGGTGAACGGGGATACCGGCAATACGAGTGGAGACCTATATTCGTTGATTAAAAAAATAACGTCAAATATTAGCTATAGTTAGTTTACCTTGGTCACAGCTTGGAAAAGGGGGCGGTTGAAAAGCATAATTAATATAATGTAAGTTTGAAGGGAAACAGTTTGAAAAACAAAATCAGAGGTTTTATTTTTCAGGTCGTCGAATATTGGCTAACCCTGCAAAAATCTAACTGTCTAATCTACGTCACTCTAAGGTATCAAAAGGATGAAATAGCCTATCATTGACAGGACTGACGGTAAAACAATTATCTGGGGTAAATGTGCCGCTTTACATCTGTTTGGCTTATTCTTAGCCTTGATTAACAACATCAAACTTTCAAAATCCAAGATAACATTCATTTTTAAAGAGCTTGTAGACATACATTGCCATAGAATTTGAGGATTTAATCAATGATTTGACTAGAATGCTGTCAACGTACAAACGGCATATCACATATTATGTATGACCACTTTAATTTAAATTTAAAGCAAAATTGTGTTATAGGTGATAGACAAATGCAAAATACATAAATGACAACTTTCACACTAGAAATCGCACATCATTCATTAGAGTTTCTTCACATAAATGTTATGTTCCTTCATCAAAATTGCAAGATCCAAGACATTGTTTCTCGAGATTTTTATCACATCATCGAGTTTGAAACTACACGAAATGATCATCCAAGATGTATATACATTTAGTAACGCATTTGTTTGCTTATAGTTTTGCGAAAAACACTTTCTTGAGATCATTTCGATCAAACTTTTTTGATTCTGATGATTCTTTAGCTGGAAGATCCGCTAACGATTCCCGTGAAGTATTAATTATTTGATCTGTCCGCTTTAAAGCGTTTTAATTTATGATATCAAAATCAGAAATAGTGCAATATTTGCACAGCTATTCAATCTAGATACTTATAACAACTTGCCCATTAATTTATTGTGAATTTATCATGTAAAACATAACTGTTTAAGCTCTGTATTTATTAGGAATGACTCCCTCTGCATTTTTACTACTCGATCTTTTGTTTTTGACAATAGATTTAGCCTTTTCAGAAGATGCCTTTCTTTTGTTATTCTTTGGTGCTGATGATGATGGTGCTTTCTTTTTGATATCCTGTTCCAATTTTTCCTCTCTTGCAGAAATAGATGGCAGCTTTGCTGTGATGTATTCATCTAGAGAAATATAACGGTCCTTGTTCATGTCCATTTCCTCGTATACGCGATCAATAATAAGTTTAATATGACTCGTATTGGGATCAATGTCTCTTTCCAAGCCGTACATGGATTGAAGTTCCTTCTCATCCCAAAAGCCATCACCATCTAAATCATGCAATTTGAAGAATGTAACTTCATCGGTTACTTCAATTTGATGAGCTTCATTCATATGTCTGCGATTTTACTATTATAAATACGATTGTATATAGTAAATACAGAATAATATACTTACTGTTGTTCAAATTCGCCTTGAACATTTCCTGAAACCAAGACAGCTGAAGTAAATAATATTGATAAAACAATCGATTTTTTAAGATACATTTAATGTAAAACAAGTAAGAAATAGAAAGATAAAAGATGCTTACTAGTAGCTTTATTAAGGGAGAAGTATATTGTTATTGATAATAATGAAAATTAAGGGGATGGCCAATCATTGCTTCACAACGTCTACTTTATTTATCGCATATCAGCATACAACTTACGAAGTTTAGGATCGAATTTCTTTCCCCCTCTGCCTCTACGCCTTCCGCCAAACCGTGCTCTTACGTTCTTTCTTGCAAACCTACAAGGATATAGTTTATTAACGACGTGGCATTGAAGTGTTCATTTACTGTTTATTACCTTGTAGCTAGTAGACCTTCAATCTCATCATCACACATAATGCAACCTATCATTGGCTCTCTATTCTGATTCTCACGGAATTCTACTTTGAGCATAACAGATCCACAATCACAAACATTCTTTTGAATAATAACATCTATAACAAATATTAGCACCAGAAAAATCATAATATGAAGCTTGATAAATTTACTTTTGACTGTATCAACAAATGATGATACAATGTTGCATTCATTACAACTTAATTTCCATCGAGGAGCTGACGTTGCGTCCAAAATAAGCGACCCTTTGCATGGATCGATTTCGCTCTCTGTTTCAGGACATGGACATACCGCATTTGTCACCATTGAATGAGGACAGGTAGGATGTGGGCAGTGATTACAAGCCATACCTATACAAATTTTCAGTATTAAATCTAGCAATACAATGTTTGATGCTTACCCTTTTTAAAGTTTTCAAAAGGTGGGTTGTTATAACAGCAAGGGCAAATAGGATATCCAGTACCCTTTGATCCAGTAGAATATAAGACTAGCTCGAAATCATCTAGAGGCTATGTAGAAATTTAGATATGAATTTAATCGGCTATTAATCAAATACGTACACATCGAAGCTCCTTGTATAATTTGATGTGGCCATTCAGAGGCAAAGAGTATGTTTCATCACAAGTGGCACAATGGAGTCTATTAGGCTTCAATGAAATGTATTTCATATATCTATGTCAATTATTAGTCTTGAGTCAGAGTTTTTGCATTGGAATTATATTACCTTTTGCATTTACCACATTTAGATAAAGGTCTTCCAGTTGCAGCAAGAGGAGAAAATGTAGCTTCAAAAAGTTCATCCATCGCTTCAATCTACAAGTAATTACATTTTAGTGTACGGATTCATATAGAAAACAGCATCATTTACCTGCTTTGTAAAGTATGCAAATTTCTTTGCAAACATTCTTAAAAAATATTGAAGAACATCATCGTGAGCTGCTTTACCAGATGCAATAAGATTCAATTGTTGTTCGACATCTGATCTCATAGTGGGCAATGAAAGCTCAGGATCGATTTTTTCTATACGTAAATTGTTAATATATCTTAAAAAGCAATAGAAACTTTTTCTTTGTACATACGATATCTACAAAAACAATGTTAACCAAAATGAAAAAGGAAATTAAATTGTACCAACTCACCCATGGATCAACACAATACCAAGATTTGTTGGTATTAACTTTCTCCCTGATCCAGAAACTTGCACATAATTTCTTTGACAGATATTGTTGATATGGGTAGGAATAGAAGCATCTGTTCCAATACCATTATGCTCCATCAAACCAATCAATTCTGCTTCTGTTAAATAATCTGGTGGGCTGGTCTTTCCTTCTGTCAAATTAACAGATGTGATGTTTAAAACTTCGGCTTGCTTGAACTCAGGGATGTACTCATCAGCCTTGGTTATCCAATGCATGACAGATGAAAATCCGGGCGAGGTTACTTTGGTACCCTTGCATTCAAATTCTTCACTACCAATGCCAAATATGACATCTGTAGTGATATATTTCAAACCAGGACTAATTGAACCGATAAATGTACGAACAATAAAATCGTATAATCTCCAAGAATCGCCTCCTAGTTCTCCTTCTCTGGCAAGACTTGTTGGCGTGCTAAATTACATTGATTAATGAATTAGAATGAATACGACACGGAATGAATTTATCTCTTACATTGGAGGATGATCACCACTATCGGTTCCACCTGAGGGCCTTTCATATCCATTACTCAATAGATCCTTACAGAAATGACCCCATTCCGGATGGCTTGATTGTTCTCGAAGCACGCTATTAAGGTCGAAATTTTCGGGATATTTGGAAGTCTCAGTACGAGGATATGAGATATAACCTTGTGTATATAAACGTTCTGCTATACTCATCTAATGAAAACGTGTTAGTACATCCGTTTTGACTAATACAGGATTTCTGAAGATACGTACACATTCACTTGGGCTAATACCAAGTCCAGAAGAGCAATGTTTTAGCATTTCTACCTAGTTGATTACAAAAATGTTAATGAAAATCCTTGTTTTGATATCCCAAAACTCACAGTATTTAAAGCATGAGGTCTAGATTTTGATTTTTTCTGGACATTAATTCTCAAAACTCTACATAATAACGTACATCAGCAATAATACTAAATTATGCTCTAGTTTTTACTAACTTTGCACCTGCTGATTTGAAATCAGTTACTAAATTTACAAACATAGTGCCTACTTGTCTATCAAATACTCGTTCCCTAAGCCAAGATAACTTTATAGGAACATCAGATTTTGTAACTGTAGTCGAGACAGACCAAAAAGGCTCTGGTTGAAACCCTTGAATGCGATCATGACGCTCAACACAAAAGGAAAGAGTCGGTGTTTGACAGGGTCCATAACTAATAACAGTAGAATCTAAATCGCCATACTTGCCTTGAAAGAATCGTGTTTGGAATCGAGTAAATGCCACGCCGACCTTTAAATCAAGTTCTTGACGAGCATCCACAGCTTGTATTGAATTTCGTTGTTAAAAATCAACAGACTAGATATACAATCATCCTCTAAATACTTACCTCTTGCTTCGTTTTCATTGGGTACACCAAGGTTGTTCATGGCTCGACGGACATCCTCCTTGGTGATAGCTACACACATTAATCGTAAGCTCTTTTTTCGATCTTTATCAATGCTTGATTCAATAATGTTATGCCGTACCTGAAAATTTTGCTCTCAAAACGTTTTTCATTTTATTTCCATTTTGAGGATGTTTCATATAAGGCAAACAATTCTCAATGACTTCAAAGCAAATGTTTTCACCCTCTCTATCACAATCCAACCATAATACTAAATAGTCCATTCCTTTTGCAGCAGACTGTAAATGATGGCCAAGGCGCATTTTAGGGTTCGATTCTGATTTGATTGTCTTGGCCTCAAATAATTTTAAAGGGTCGATATCCCATGAATTAAATTCCTTTGTGAAGTCTAAGCTATATACATGTCCAGTGACCGATGTGAAATGAAATTCTGCTGGTTCATTTCGAAAAGTTCCTTTCCATTCGTGAACAGGTGTTGTATTTTTATGAGTTGTATACTGAATTTAGTTAATGGATTAGCATAGGGTGAATTGTATTTCAGGTGAGGAGTTCTTTATTACCTGACCACCAGGAGCCAACAATCGACTAAGAGAGTCAGCTAATGATGGCTTTTCGGCCACCTTTATTTATGTATTAGTTGGTTTCATCACTAAAGTATAATTGTATCAAGAACACTACCATAAGAACTTTGCATGGAGACATTTAATGTAAGAATTTGTCAAGAAAACAGCCTAATGGGTCCACCACGCTCATGCTTTATGTATTTGCAAATTCGCGACATGTAGTCACATGACATCCTAAGGATGGCAAATGGTCAACAAACTTTTTACTACCGTGGAAAGCACAAAGAAGCTTTCGATAGCCCAATCTGCAAAACAGACCAACCAATATTGGAGCAAACAGGTAGATTTACTTAGGGATGTTGTCGAGCCCAACTTATACTAGTAAATTTGGCTGGCAAAACCCGGCTCGACACCAATGCTAGATTTACTCCTGCCTTTGAAGGGATTACATGGGGTCGAATTATATGTTAGTTTTCTATAAATTTAATTGCACGTATCCATTTCAGCCAAAGACCTTTCCGTCTTGCCATTATTGACCACGCTGGGCTCTCAACATCCTCTAATGATATAAAAAATTTTCTAGTTTAAGTCATAGGAAAAATAATTCCCGTAAGCAATCATTATGCTATTTGATTTAAATACTAGGCAATGCAGCAATATCAAAGAAATAGTCCTTGATCGTGGCTCTTCGTTTGAAATTTCATTACGGTTTTTTGATCTTTTGAAAAACAATGATCTGGAGAAATTTAATTGCCAACATGCCAACGTCAAACGATCAACGTAACTATTTATTGATCTATCAGAATGTCTTAGACATTGTTAAATAGATATAAATTAGTCGAATTATGCTAGCTATTCCTGAATTCATTTTATATCTCATGAAAGGCTCAAAAACACGTAAAATTCACTGCTTTTTCCTTGAAAACTGGGTCTCACTTTTCATCCCTGCTATACTTTTTTTTTTCACTAAATAACACCAAGATAAAATTATATGCCAATGTACCTGAGATGTTCAGCTTTAATTCAAAAATAAGTATCCGGAAATATCCTATTTTTTGCAGTTGGTATTAATTTTTCAGTGCTAAGGTTTCAGATTTTTTACGCGTATTTCACTGCCAAACGATTGAAAACTTTGAGGCTTCATATCTCTAGAAATAATTAAGCTATACTAACACTTTCCAATAATGAAACTTACTTGTTTTAAAGTGTTCTATAACATATTTTAACGTCAAAAAATTCTGAGCACTTTTATTTTTTTCTTCATTTTTTTGGTATTTTTGTAGTAGATTTCAAAATATTTGTTAAATTGCGTAGCAGGTTTTTTTTACTCATGTCATCAAGCTCGTTGAGCTCTCTCGGATCTAATTTAGAGTTTTTTAAAATATTGATTTTTCGTGGAGATATCCTCAAAAATGTGTACAAAAAGATACCTTCATTTCTAGCTTCCATTTTCCCCTTGTATACCC
Source organism: Mucor racemosus (assembly GCA_027405735.1). NCBI lineage: Eukaryota > Fungi > Mucoromycota > Mucoromycetes > Mucorales > Mucoraceae > Mucor > Mucor racemosus. The sequence continues at coordinate 4,066,068 of JAPEHQ010000001.1, read as the reverse complement.
TCATCCTAAATTCTGAATCTAAAAAAAATGTGAACAAAAATCTTGTTTTCTCTACAAAAAATACAGCTAGAAAATTCCGCAATAGCTCGATCGATAGATAATGTTTTTGCGCATCATTACCATTGATTATATTTTAAACATACTTATAAAAAGTGATGTGTATCTTCAAAAAACCTCCAAAATTTCAATTGCATTTTACGCAAAATTTAATGTGAAACATTCATTTAAATTTAATTTAGATGGATGTAGAATCCAAAACTGTACAAGAACTACTTAATACACTAAGTCGACTTACTTTACAGCTCATGAGCCATTAAGCAATTTTATTTTTTTGTTTTTTTTATAGGGAAATAAAAGCTTTATTTCATTATTTAAAGTCCTATAACTGTACGCCATGGCGAAGTGAGAGATAAGACTGGATATAAGAGTTCGGGTTCGGAGTTTAAGTAAGAGTTCAGGAGACTAAGTGTATTGGGATACGGATAGTATGTAGCAAGGTTCAAAAGTGAGAAAGTTATAACTGGGATCATTGTTGATGGGACTGGTGTGTAGGTTCTTGGGCAGGGAAAAGTAAGTACTAAGAGTCTGGGAAGAAAGTAGAGATCTAAATGTGGTTTCAGGGGAAGGGTTGTGGCAGAACTAGATGAAAAGGCTTTGAGAATGGAAAAAGTGAAAAAGAATACTGTTAAGTGCAAATTTGATTGATATAATAGCGAGCTAACAGGGCTACCAGGGCACCACTCCTGGAGTATATCACTGCGGCCTATGGGTCACTCACGCCCATTTACAACACGGCACCAAATAAGAAAAAAAAACAGTTTCAGAACAACAATTGCCAAACATAAGGAACACATAGGTGGTTGGAAGGAGGGCATAGGATCAGCAAATTGGGGACGCGTCAGTTTGGGGCATAAGGTCAAGGAACGGTGTTGACCCTTCTACGGTTGACGAGATCGTATTGAAGAACAATTCCACCTACTGAACCACACGCCAGAGGAGTAGACGGAAGAAAGGTGAATTTTATTTTTTTGAATCATTTTTCATTCATTTCAACAAATAAATTTTGGAACCCCGTGATGATAGATTTTAACAAATTCAATGACAAAATCTCATGAATCTCAATACTCTGGTACTTGTAATACCCCGTACGTCATGTTGTCTGTATGCAAGTTATTATTTTGGTGCCTTAGAAAATAGGTCTAGCAATATTCCCATTGTCAAATCTAGCCCGCAAGTAAATGTTTTCAAGCTGAAGCTTTATTAGCACTCATCCTTGATTTGTATTCGATTTATGGAATCAAGCACTTATAACAGGTGCAACTAGTCAAAACACAAATATTTAGAGTAATCAGAGGCATTGAGATAGAATGTATTCAGTCTTCGCAGCATATTACTAACTTATTTGAAACTCTACTGTTTAACTATTGAAATTATGAAAAATGGAATTATAAAATGTTTAAAATATAGTAATTATATTGGAGATTGTATCTCAAGATACCAGAAGTGTGCTTAAAAAATATCAACTTTAAGATTTGAAGGATTCATGCAAGCTTGAAACGCATGATAAAGTTACAATAGGTTTTATAGCATCTTCAAAATAAGTACAATTTTTTTTCTCAAGAAAATTATAGTTAAATGGTGCGACGCTCCGATTTAGAACATAATTGATACAAGAAACATATTTTGTAAGCGATCAATTTTTTGATATCACATTTGAAGCTATATCAATGTACAAGATTCAAGAGGTTTATTATTAGAAAAAAATTGTTATATATAATTAGAAAAGTAAGAGATAGTAATATCTGTAGTATTTGTAAGGGAAAAATGTGATGATATTATAATTTGTAAATAAATGTCTTATTTTCACTATCCGTCAAATCATCCTTGACATCGACAGGTGGAGCAGGATTAGCTAATCTAATCTTATTTTGTCTTGCCATAAGTTGACGAACTACGAAAAGCATAACCAAAATAGCAGCATTTGCAATACAATAAATAATCATACCAGTTTTGTAAACGGGTGCTTCCTTATCCAACATGATTAAAGGACCAATAAAATTACCAAAGGTATAGAAAATCATGTTCATAGCATTATAGAAAATTTTCTTTGTGTATCCTGTAACATTTGAACCAGCAATTGTTAATAAGATTACTGCAGTACCTTTATTTTAAGAGTAATGTTAGTGATAAGTTGATTTTAGCATATAAATTTTGCTCACCATTCATGGCCCAGGCCAAAAAGAAACCTAAAAGCTTGATGCCACTATTGGGAAGAACAGCCAATAAAATGACACCGATCAAAGATATAGTAGTGGAAACAGCTGCACCAAGATACAACTGACCGGATTTACGAGCAATAAAAGCAGCCAATGCTGCGAAACAAGCAGATGCAGCACCTGAAGGGATTTGTAATAGAATAGATTGTCGATGCTACAATAAAATAATCAGTCAGAAAATACATAAACTCAATCAATTTCAAGTAACACATACGTCGAAACCAAAATTTTGGACTAAAATAGTACTAAATACGACAAGACCACCAGTACTGAGATTGTTACAGAGAGTTGAGAAACAAAGAAGCCAGAGTCTAGGTTCTTTGGCAGCTTCCCAAATATGATGTTTCTTAACTTCATAGACACGGACAACTGCATTATCACGAGTTCTTTCTTCGACTATCTCTTTTTCTTCTTCAGTTAATCTGTACATGAAAGAATGAGGTGTATCAGGAAGGAAGAAGAAGGTGATAATACCAAATAAAACTGTCAAAGCACCCCAAATAATATAAGGCCATCTCCAAGAATGTATACCGTTTGCATTATTGATCCAGGAAATACCATAAGCACAAGCAGATCCAAACATAGTACCAGTACCATTACTCAACCAAAGAAAGCCATAAGCTGCTGATTGTTCAGATCGACGATAGACAGTGTTTACAATAATCAAAAGACAAGGATAAGTACCAGCTTCAAATAGACCGAGCAATACTCTACAAGCAGCCAACTGAGCAAAGTTATTACATAAAGCAGTGCAAGCCATTACAATACCCCACAAGAATAGGAGCGTACCAAGGTATTTCTTGATGGGGAATTTTTGCATCAAGTAATTGTTTGGGATTTGGAAACAAATAAAACCAAGATAAAAGAAAGAACCAAGCCAACTGTATTGAGTACCAGTCAAGCCAGTATCTTGAATGATACCAAGTACAGCAGAAATACCCAATGTAGATTTATCAACAAATTGAATGAATACAATAGCACCAACAAATGGTAAAAGTGTGTAATTGATCTTGCGAACCAACTTTTTCTCGCCTTCGCTTTTTATGAGTTCAGCTTGTGGATTGACAGGTAATTCATCAACGCTAAGTTCACCTTTACTGCTATATACACTGGCAGCTTTATCATCTACAAATGTTTCTTTATTATTATTATTATTGCGATGTGTTAGAGTGTCAGACATCGAAATGTTAGATTTGATGATTTTTTTTTAGAATGATTCAAAAAAATGAGCTTGTTTATATAGTTGAAAAAACCCCCAGATTCTTCTCAAGTAACTTTAGAACCTTTATCTGTCATTATATGATTCATATAATATACATCGAAGGCGTTAGTACCGAATTAAGAATGTTTGAGTAACACTAATCCGTAAAACTTTAATTAGCTATTAATATTCGACAACGATTTCTTGGTTTACTAAAATACACACGTACACAAGATCTTTCCTTTTTATTTATACATGCAGAGTTTAAACACCATTTTCACGTATCTCTGCTATATGTTAAGCCAAATAGGAAATAAATGAATTTTGACTTTTTGTCTTCTCACGAGGATTAGGATAGAGTAATACGATTTCCCTTGTAAGCGAAACCTACTTTTGGGCATCTCTCCGAACCTTTGCATCTTCCCATGAATTATATAGATCAAGAATATGTATTTTGGTAATCGAGAGGAAGGAAGAGTGAAATACAGATACAAACATCAATGAACCACAGATAATATTGATTCTATTCATGCTTATCTACTCTTTTCTCCTCCGTCCGTCTCATTAGTTGCATGCCAACTAAAATATTCACACACATATCCACATACAGTGAAGCTTTTAGGCCTCCCTCACATTTTCCCCACAAAAAAAAATGATCCAATTGTAACGTACAGTCCAAAATTCCCCGCCTTCTTTATATTCCTGTATTCAAGACAGTGATACTCGGCCCTAGATTGATGTTATTCTCATTAAATCAAAAAATATTATTGGTCTTTGCCATGATGCACATATTGGCTACATTCAGTGTATTACGATATACATGCAAACTTACTTGAAATAGTATATGTTTGTATTCATTTAAATATGGAATATTTATTAAAATAATATATTAAGTAGCATTAAATGGGAATATTAGAATTATAATCTGTAAATAAAACGCTTGTTTTCTTGATCAGTTAAATCATCTTTAACATCTAACTTTTCAGTGGGAGGATTTGCCAATCTAATCTTATTCTGTCTTGCCATGATTTGGCGGACAAGGAAAAGCATCACGACAATTCCTGCGTTACCGATACAGTAAATGATCATACCAGTTTTATATGTGGGCGCTTCTTTCTCAAGCATTACTAAGGGACCAATAAAATTACCCAATGTGTAAAAAATCATATTTGTGGCATTGTAGAAAAGTTTCTTTGTGTATCCAGTAACATTTGAACCAGCAATTGTTAGTAAAATGACAGATGTACCTTAATTTAGGATATAATGTTAATAATATGTTGAATTTAGTTTACAAATGCCACTCACCATTCATAGCCCAAGCCAAAAAGTAACCTAAAAGTTTTACACCTGTATTGGGAAGAACAGCTAATAAAATAACACCGACCAAGGAGATGATACTAGATACAGCAGCAGCTAAATACAATTGACCAGATTTACGAGCAATGAACACAGCAAGAGCAGCGAAACATGCAGCTGAACAACCACTTGCAATTTGAAGTAAAATTGATTCTTGACCCTAAATTTGACATGAAATGAACAAATTGTTTAATTTACGCTGAAAAGAGAAACTTACAGTGAAACCAAATGCTTGAACGAGAATAGTGCTAAATACAACAAGACCACCATTATGCAGATTGTTACACAATGTAGAGAGAGCAAGAAGCCAAAGACGAGGCTCTTTAATTGCTTCCCAAATATGGTGTTTTTTGATTTCATATACACGAACTACAGCATTATCTTGGGTTCTTTCTTCTACAATGACTTTTTCTTCTTCTGTGAGACGGAACATGAATGAATGTGGTGTATCAGGAAGGAAAAAGAATGTAACGATACCAAATAAAACTGTCAAAGCACCCCAAATAATATAAGGCCATCTCCAAGATTCAATGCCATTTGCATTATTGATCCAGGAAATACCATAAGCACAAGCAGCACCTACCATTGTTCCTGCACCATTACTAAACCAAAGAAAACCATATGCTGCTGATTGTTCAGATCGACGATAGACAGTATTGATAATAATTAATAGACAAGGATATGTACCAGCTTCAAATAGACCCAGTAAGACACGCAGAGATGCTAATTGTGCAAAATTATTACAGAGAGCAGTGCAACCCATTGTGATACCCCATAGAACAAGCAATGTACCGAGATATTTACCAATAGGAATTCTTTGAATGAAATAGTTATTTGGTAACTGAAAGCAAATGAAACCGAGATAAAAGAAAGAACCCAACCAACTGTATTGAGTACCAGTTAAACCAGTATTTTCAATAATACCTAATACAGCAGAAATGCCCAAAGTAGATTTATCAACAAATTGAATGAATACAATAGCACCAACAAATGGCATCAATGCAATATTGATTTTGCGGACCAATTTCTTTTCAGCTTCAGTTTTCACAAACGGTGCTTGATGTTCGGATCGAATATCATCGTCACTGCTTAAATCACCTCCTTTATTACTGCTATACACACTAGCAGCTTTATCATCTGTAAACCTTTCGATTGTAGGCATGAATGTAATAATAGAATTTAAGGAAGTTTATAAAAAAATACTCTTTTGGGGTTTTCCTTGAATAATAGGAAAAAAGAATAGAAGGAAAGGAATCGAAAAAGAAATACTGTATTTATATGAAAACGGATTTCTCTTTCCAGAAATCATGAAACGTTTTGGTTTGACAAGAGACATTGCATCGTCATTTTCAAGGTGGGTGAGAAGATCTTATCGTGCACTATAATCACTATATAATTTAAAAACTAATTGCAACACTAAGCGTATAATATATCATCATTAGTGAATAATTTTAAAGAAAGTGTCAATTAGATTATATACTCACGAACACAAACGACCTTCTTTTGGATTACAATAATGTACACAATGAGGAAAAAAACCTTAATTGTAAAAAAAAACTACAAAACCAGGTATCAAAGTACTCGCTTCTCACGCGCTAAATCATACTGTAATACGTTTTCCCTTGTAGACGAAGCCTTTTATAGGTATCTCTCCGAGTTTTTCTTTTTTCATTTCATTTGACATAAACATAAAACCCACAGTGAAAAAGAATAAAAGGAATCCGGAAACAGGGAAACATGTGAGATCAACTTGAAGTTGGCCGTTTAAAAGCAAAAAGTTCATTTGAGTACAACAGCTACCCGCATAAATGAAGTACAACATTTTGATGAGTTTAAACCTTCTACTGAATAATGGGTTTATCTGTTCAAATTGCTAATTATGTAAATGAAAACACAATAAATTATATCATTGACACATTTGATCAATAATGTGTATTATCTCTATCAAGACTATATCTTGTAGCTTTTTTACACATTTACAACCTTCCATCAGCATCATGTCAAAAATTCACACACAGCAGTTTACCCCACAACAAAATATGATAGGGGCGTTGATTTGTAATATTGCAAAATACCGGGATTTTCAGCATTTACTATTATGTTTCATGTTCATTTAATTAGGTTTTTGTAAACATATCGTATCAAACTAAAACAAGATATCAAGCATTTCATCCTAATTCCATACGTTAGAATGTTGCTGACGATTTTCAAATCATGTTTCCATGTATTGACGCTGGTTGAGATAAGTGAAAAAGAGTGGGTTTCTCTATAATTGGGAAATCTAGATCTTACACGATCCTGACAAAATTTCTCAAGAAAATCATCATACACAACCATAGCTCCATGGGATCATTTTTTTCTTTTTGGTTTTATGCAAATTTTCCATTTTCTGCAGTATTTTTCAAAAGATATGCAAGAATATGACAAAGTAAATCATTTTAAAATATCAATTCTTACCGAAAAAGTCTCACTTAATAGATCAATCTAGATAAAACCTACATATTTCACACAAAAAGATGAAATAGTCTAATATACATGCATTTATTGTGTAAATATGTTTCGAAACCTTAAATCAAGCCACACTTCTCGCAGCTCTATTTTCTTTAAAATTTACTGAAAAAATTAGAATAAAAAATGACTAATCAATATTCATCGTGTATAATTTATTATTTTTGGCTAATGTAGCCGCATAATTTGTGCTGGCTATCTGAGTTTTTCATAGTCTAAATCAGGCCTGATATTGATCCATCACACACATCTCTCACACTTTATTTTCCTTTTATTGAATTAGTTGATATAATAGCACAAATCATAATGACTCTTAACTTTTAATGATTAGACTTGAGATATTGATGCAAACATGTTTGCTCACGGGATTATACATACGTACGCTTGGACGAATCACCAGACACTGGATTTCAAAGAGTTATGTATATGTGATTCGATAGTTTACGAGAGGATATACTGTATGCAGATATATTTCATGCAACCAGGGGCATAATATGAGAGTATTGGAATTTGAATAACGCTTATAGTTGAACATGCTTGGTTTCACATCTTATGAAGCAATGTATGTATAGAAACTAGAGTAAATAGACTGATACTTTTACATCCGTATGATATATGTTTTTCCAAATCTTGGCATTTCTATTTCACTACAACATATATTTATTTATAACTTCGATTTCTGCAATATTTTCTCAGGTCATACAATTCCACTCATTGTACAAATATCTGTTATTACTTTCAATTTCCAGATATTGTGGACTTGATTCATACTTGCTCGAATTGCTCAAACTCCCAAAGGACTTTCTTGCTTGCATACTTGTTTTCAAATAATTTTTATTTTTCATTGTTCCAATTCTAGGACTCAAAAAATCAGAATACAGATATCATATTTTTAAAATTTTACTATTTTTTACAATATATTTAGTTTAATATATTTTCTACTAGCCATTCAATCTCGCTACGCTCAATTACGCGGTCGCTCTGCAGACTTCGCTTTTGCAATTTTTTTAATGAAAATGTATGTTTCTATAATAAATATTAATGCCTCCTCCTCCCCCCCCTTTTTTTTTTAAAAAAAAGCCCACTTTTTGTAGTATATTATTAGATAGCATATCCCTCCTCTTTGCTCATTAGAACACGCAGACGATTATGTGTATGATGTAAAATGGTCTCTTACACATTAAACTCTGTATGGTACTGCAAATGGAACTGGACAGTTTGATTTATGGGATCTTATAGCAATAAACCTGAATCGAGTGGGTACAGCATCGTAGATTCTTGAAAAAAGTTTTCAAATATCGTGAAATCTCTTATTTTTAAGACTTACAAGGCTTATAAGCAAAATATTAATTCGAAAATTATTTTTGTCCAGATCATCAATTTTGACATTTTTTAATTTTTTTTTTATCATTTTGCAAATCTAGAGTTAATTATACTACCAATTGTAAAAAAAAAAATATACACATATAAAAAATTTAGCGCTCTATTTGCTCAATAAAAAACAACAAATTTTTTCATTGTAAAATATTACATGAAAATCCTTTAACCAAAAATCCGTTTTTGGGGTAGAAGTACAAATTTTTATTACTTAACGTTTAATATTAAGCTTTTATAAAATGTATATTACTTATAGCTACAATTTTTTCTCACAATGTAGTATATTTAAACGTTGATTTTGGTAATAAAATTTGATTTTTCTGTTTTTTGATCAAAATCATGAGTGTTGGTAAGGGTAAAATGAGTCCCGAAAAATGCCCGCTACAAAAACTGAATTTTCAGACCGTACGTGGTTAAATATAAGAAAAGTAAAAAAATTTTTTTTTTTTTATATTTAAAACTTGGATATATCATAGTATAAGAGGGTTAGCAGTTCAATCTTACTACACTCGATTACGGCGTCATACTACAGGCTTTTTTTTTTTTGCAATTTGTTGTATATAATAGCTTTTTAATCTCGCTACGCTTGTTTTTTGCAATCTTTTTTATAATAAAATTATTATATTTATATATAAACATTTGATATCGCTATACTCTAGCGCCTTATCTGTAATTAATGTATTTTATGCATTAGATATTTTGTCTCACTACGCTCAATTCTGTAATTTGTTTTATTGTAAATGCTTTATATTAATAGTCTTTTGATATTGCACAAAGTAATATGTCTATATTTATTGCTCAACAATTTTCGAGTAATACCAAAACTTATGTATTTAAGAATATAAATATCTTTTTATACTACATGTACATACTTTTTTTGTGGTTTTTAACAAATACTCAAGGTAAATATAATATATATCACCTGTTGTTATTTATATCTTGTATGCTTTACTTATACACAAAAGACAGCCAAGTAAGTCAGGATGTATATGCATCTGTACATACATGGCGCTTTCACAAATAGTTATTATTGTAAATAACCGTGCATGATTATAGTATCTCATAGAAAGAAGATCAAATGCACTAATGTGAGATGAAGATCAAATTTTTAAGTATTGTAGCTTTTCTTTTACCCCTGAATATAAAAGCAAACATACATGTACCGATGATCTGTTAATAGATCTGTAAGAGATACTTGATCTGCTGCATTAGGTTGTCACTTTCAAGTAGTCATATAATGATAAGATTTACTACGAGACATTCCCCATTATACTGTAGATGCCTCAGTTAAAATCTATATTTATTGCAATTGGATGTTTTAGGTATTGTATTTTAAAATAGAACCTGTTGATTTTGTTTTGAGTGTGTGTGACAAAATAAATCGAGATGTGTAACTTGATTCCAAAACCAATCGAAAATAAGTTGTTTGAATGTGATAAATTGACTTTCTGTTTGTATGTGGACTTTATTTTCATAGAGAATAGCGTATAATTTTCTTTTATTATTGATCAAAATGTATAGAATAGAATGGTTATATAAGGTTAAAATTTAAGTTGGAATTACAATAATTAAAGGATACCAACAAAGTAAAAAAGAAGTAGTTATTATTATTTGAATGTTGAACAAAGAAATTACATTTTACTGATGCACGTGTAGAGAAAATAATGGGACCCACTACATAAATATTCTTAAAGCATGTAAGCTAAAACAGCAACACAAGCAAGGGAAACAATTGCCTTTGAAGGAGACATAGCTGCAACGCCATTACCACTATCTTTAAAGATAGAACCTGCAGAGGTAGATGTAGCAGCAGCAGCACCAGTTGAAGCAGCAGATTTTATAACAGAAGCAGAAGCAGCGGGCAATACATTGATTGGTACATCAAGATGAGTATTTGTCTTGGAATCCATAAACACAACATTGTATGTACCAGGAGTAACATTGGTGGGGATATTATAATTTACAGAATGTTCATAGTAAGTAATGTTACCATTTTGTTTAGCACTAGCTGTTGTCTTTGAAACATCAACTGAAGCAGCAATAGGATAACTGACATTGCTGCCAGCTGCAGCAGAATCAAGTGAAATAGAGAGAGCAATATCTATAATAAATAGTTAATATCTTTGCAATTACGTTCTGTTATTCATTTAATACAGTACCTGACATGACATTTTCAAAGAGTTGAATAGTACAAGGTAAGATTTGGCCTACAACATAGGGACCATTAGAAACGGGGCTACTAACATTATAATTTTGCATAGGAGCAGTTAATTGTGCTGCTACGGATGAAGCAGCCAAAATAATGCCTGAAGCAACAGTAGAGAATTTCATTTTTTTATTTTATTTTAGAGAGAAGGAAAGAAAGAAAGAAAGAAGGAAAAGATATGTATCACCAAAAAGACAGTTATTTTCTCTCCCCTTTATTATTTATAGATCGCCCATCAATTTAAGAAAGAAAGGTATCACAAATTGAACAATTTTTATATTTAAACTATTTGGTTTTTATTACTATTTAACTAGCCATGTAAAACAACTAACTACTATTATTATGATTATATATAATATATCAATTTCAAGAAAATTAAAGGAGAACAAAATAAAAAAAAAGAGAGGAAGGAAGGGAAAGGGAGATGTCTTCTTAATTTAACATGTTTCCTAATATAGCCGCAACTGTTACCGAGAGAATCATTTTACCCATATCAGCAATAACATGGCTACCAATAGAAGTAGTTACTGAATTACTGGTGGTTGAAGGAGGAGTGATTGATCCACTAGGTCTAGGAGGAATAGAACTAGCTGATACAACAGGAACTCCAGTAGCAGAAGAATAATAAACAGATGCACTGCTTGACCAAGCTGCGATGGAAGAAGGGGTAACGGAAGCTATATAATTATTCAAGGGGTCAGAGTAAAGGTAAGTAAGGAGAGTTTGTATATAAATCTAGAACATTATTTTCTTTTTTCTTTTTACCTTCAGATGCGATAGATGAAAGAGTTTCTGATACAGCAGATGATAATGAGTTAATATCTGAAGCAGCAGACGAAATTGCACTTTCAATTGCACTTTCTGTAACTGAAGCAGCAGATTCACTAGCAGATTCACTAGCAGAAGCGCTTACTTGTTCAGAAGCAGCAGAAGAAGTGACAGTAGCAGTTTCTTGAGCAGCAGTAGTAGTTTCTTGACTAACGGTAGCAGTTGCAGCGGCAGTAGCAGCTTCAGTTGCAGGACCAGTCAAGTAATTATTGATCTCATCGCCAGTTAAAAGAGTCTTCCACCAATAAATATCAGTAACAGGAGCGGGCAATGTTGGCATGGCAGGTACAGCTTGTTCATCTAAATCAGATCAATTTTAATAACGTAATTGACACAAAAGCAATACAATGATTACTTACCTTGTTGAGCAAATGCCAATTGTTGGAAAGAGGCAGCAAGGACTAAAGATAAAGCAAATGTGGACTTCATTTTTTATGAGATGTTAAAAGAAAAGGGAAGGAAGATCAGATCGATAAAAGAAATCAAGAAAAAAAAACAACATGTATTTATATTAAACAAGAAAATCCCCTAAAACATGTCTATGATTGTACACAGGGGAGACATGATGTAAAAGATAAAGAGAATAATAGCAACAACATCAATAGCATAAGCTAGAACAAGAACAAGAAGAAGGGTGGTGTATCACTGCAGGGATCGACAAACAAAAAGTAGTCTTACTTTATATTTGTTTACATGTATGAATATACAACTTGTCTCTCTCTTTTTGCTTCTACTATGATTTGAAGATCAGGGATTAATGTAGAACATAGCATAATACTTGTACATGCTTGCTTGCTTTTTTTTTTTTTTTTTTTTTTTTTCTTTGGAAATAAAAAGAGGTTTGTTTATTTTAAATGCTATTTACATTGACAGATGTACAAGGGATAAAAACACAAAATAAAACTTTTCTTTCACTGCCAGTGCATCATTTGAACAATGTAATGGAAAATAGAATTGGATAAAAAAATTATAAAACGCCCTCAGCACCAACCATGATCATCAAGAAAAATTCGACTTGGATGATTAGATAAAATATAATATTGTGGAGGTGTTTATAAATTTAGATGAGAAGTTTCTCGATTTGAGTCTTGATGTTCAAAATTTGAGGCTTCAAGTCAGAGGCTTCGTTGGTAGTGATGGAAGCAGAGATGACGGAACGAGAGACACCACAGGCACGACCCAAAGCAGTCTTGGAAGGAACAAAGACGTAAGGAACGTTCTTATCTTCACACAAAAGAGGAAGATGGAGAAGGATTTCCAAAGGCTCGGTATCAGCTATTGCAGAAAAAAAAAAAGAGGATTTAATATACATCATTCTTTACTAATCTCCTCTTTTTCAAACAAATGTCTACTTACCAGCCATGACAATGAATTCAGAGATACCTCTGTTAAGAGTCTTGGTAGCCTCATTAGCACCCTTCTTGAGTTGCTTGTAGTGAGATGCTTGTTGAACCAAGTCAAGAATAGTGCTGGTCAAAGCAGCATCAGCAAGAGGGAAAGCCTTAGGGTTAACGGGAGCAGACTATAACACATTAGAAACGTAATTAGTTTCTAATGACAATATTCAATATACAAATATTCAATTCTTACCATTGTTTAATATGTTTTTATAAAGAGCAACTATCGAAAAGAAAAATTTTCATTTGGTTCATCGTTTTAATATCATAGGAAAACTTTTTCAAACAGTCACTGTATGGCTGTCAAAATTGAAGATTTAAAGGTTCAAATGGATCGAATAAGCCAATCAATGATCATAAATAAAACTATGGTTTGACAGCCGCAATTAAGGCAAATCACCGAGAGAAAAAATTCTTTAATTCAGATCAGAAATGAGATACGATTTGAACATTAAAACTTTTACTGCACCAAGAAGACTATAGGTTTTGCTTTTGTTTCAGGAGTTTTTTCGTGTTTTTAAAAGTAGTTTAAAAACAAAAAAAGGTTTTGGTTAAAAAGCCTGATATCTGAAGTACATGTACATACTTTTTTTTAGCAAATTTAATGACTTGGGCAACCAATAAATAAGAAAAATTCACTCCTTTTTTTTTTTTTTTTTTTACGAGTGCTTTAAGATTTCATGATATCTTCTAACAATAATATGTGGTTTCGAACATTTAATGCAATTATTCAAAAACAAACTCCCTCAGGTAGCTATATACATGGTATTATTTGCTTTGAAATGTCAAAATGCTTAATTACTGACTACCCAATGTATATAAAAGCTCTATGAAGCATAGCTAAACAAAAGCAAAAATATCTGAGTTTAAAATAAAGATCACGTGCACCAGAAAAATAAATGGATTCAGATCATAAATGGTGTCATTACTCAAATTTGACATTTCCGCAGATCAAAGATAATAATATTTTATTAATTATAAGCGATTTAAGTAATATAATATGCGTTGAAATAAATATCAAGAATATTTACAATATAAATACATGTTATGAAAGGGGGGCTAATTCGCTGATTATTCAGCTGGATGCATAAATTCTCGGTTCGGTAAAGGTGTTCCTATACCCATACTTGATGCACGGCTTAGTGAACCATTTAATGGACTTAATTTTTCTACTACTGTCTTGAGCCCATCCCAAATCATTGAACACCTGACCAAAAATCCATAATATGATAATAGTTTGAGGCCGTCTGTTTTGTCTGTGTACATGGCTACCTTGATAATAAGCTTTAATTCTCGCTGAATATGCAGACTTCCTGCAGTTACCATACGATCAATATCTAACCAATCGTCAGGGAATTCACTCAATGGTTTTCTATGGTTTTTTAATATTTTTCCTAGACGAAGCATAACTGTTAAACTATCATGAAAGCTTTCCAATGTTTCTTTGGTAGGTGTGATGCGTTCTTGCAGCGTAATTGAATCTGGTGATGTAGGTGCTCCATCGGGACGTGCACCTGTTAATTCATCTAATCGGTTTGTTGTCTGACTTAAACTGATCAACGGTAATAATAATCGAAATGATACCAATGGCCAAACCACACCTTTTATGGCTTCAATAGCTTCATTATATCGTTTTGCTCTTCTCATATCTCTTTTACATCTATCTCTACCGCCGCCAAAAATGTGAAATATGATCTGAAAATAATATTCATTAGAGACGTTTCTTAATCTGGTAGCTTCGACTTGCAGCTTTGCTAATACGCTAAAAGCTTGATTACTGATATTAGTAATAGAGTCATGAGTCCAAAATCGATTAGATTCATCGATTTGTTGACGTATTTGGTTTTGTGTATCAGCACTGACTTCAGGTGGTTGAGTGGAGAAAGTTCTAGTCAGTATATCGGTGATTGATAACTGTTGTGCATTAGCTTCTCGTATCATTTCAGCAGGTAATCTACGAGCAATAGTAGATGCAAGTGATTCATCAACATCAGCAGAAGTATGACCACTAAAGTCTAAATAGTATTCGGATGACTTTTTATATAAATCTGCTGCATCTTCTAGTGCTTTTCCCAAATTTTTTCGCATAACACTGCTAGCCTTTAAGGGGAACACTAATAATGATACAAGTCTATATATATATATATATATTTAGTATGCATGTATGGATAAGCTGAATTTGAACATCTAAATCAACATAAACTTACAGTGAAATAACTATACCAAGAATAAGATTCAATGTTCTCCATGCCCCTAATTCTGCTGCATATGATAGTCTGTCGTGGATGAGATCAGGATAACCGGATAATAAAATGATACATGTGGTGAGTAAACCCTAAAAAAATGATAATAATACAAATTTAGTGATTCAACATGTTTTTAATATTATTAAAATCTTACAATGCTTCCAGCATAAGCCATATTGGGCATCATCTTTAATTTAGCGATAAAAAATACTTGAATAAACATCAAAAAACCCAACAAAAGTGCTGCATCCCACTCCCATCTAGGATGGAAAATAGCTCTAGTAATTGTCATGACCACAATACTTGAACCACCACCAATTAATGTTCCAAGTAAACGTTGGACACTTAGATTTAAAAATCCACCTACTGTATTATCCAATACAGTAACCACAGATACACCTAACAGAAAACCATAAATTTCGATTCAAAAATGTCCGCTTTTACATGAATCGTGAAACTTACCAACCCAGAATACGTTAGGAAATATATCATATATAGGGCCTATCATCACCAATAAAGCTGCTAATGTAAAAGCAACACCCATTTGAAATGCATATCTGTTATCAACTGCTATGCACTGTTTAAGAATCCACCTGTATACCTTGGCCTTTTTGATTCGAACTATCCAGGGATGACTATCTCTCCCAACATTATCATTATTATTTGTATTCTGCTGTTGGTAATCATCATTTCTAGGAAAAGGAATATCTTCAACAATAGTAATACGTTCCTGGCCTGGTACTTTTGTAGATCGATGTTGTTCTCGTTGCTGCTGTGGTTGATTTCCTTGGCTTGGATGCACAAGTAAATCTGAAATTTTCTCATTGTAATTATATTGAAATGCTTTTTGATTTGAATCTAATGCAATTGATGCATATATATTAGTTTTTGTGTACAAATAAATAGGCAAATATTTATAGTAAACCAGACCATACCTAGGGTATCTTGAGATTGAAATGAGATATTATCTTGTGGCTCTTGTTGATGTTGTGGTTGTTGATGTTGTGGTTGTTGATTTTGTGGTTGTTGATTTTGTGGTTGTTGTGGTTGTTGCTCTTCTTGTAGATTCATTGCATTATTACCATCTTCTTCTCTCGGTAAATCTTGAATTGTAGAGCTTTGGCTTGTATCAGTTGAAGGCCTATGAGGAGGTGATGTTGTTCTGTAATATTTTTGATTTATAGACATTTTTTCTTGTACATAAAATAGAAAAAAAAAAAAAAAAAAAGGTAGAATATTCGAAATGTCAATATTATATAGAAAATCAAATTTGATGCATTAAAATAACAAAAATTTCTCCTATAATAATGAAAAAAAAAATGGAGATCAGCCAAAATGAGCTCATTGTATAACATTATAAAGATCTATTTTAAATTTGAAATAGATTTCCCTTCCAAAAAAAGGCTATTTTCTTCTTTTCATGATCTATGATACTATTTTTCAATGCACAATTTATTAGGAAATTTAAACTTTCATCCAGATGTTACCAAAAGATCATTGAAGCGGTGATACTATAGTTTAAATGCACGTCATCAAGCATCAGTAACATATGCACACAACAATCTCTTAAATCTAATGTTACAAAGATGACACTACGCATGTAAATCTCTACTAAATATAGCCTAATCTTTGATATTCTTTATCTGTTTTTTTTTATCTTTTACTATATACATCTCTAAACCATGTTTAGACAAGCAAGTTCTAATATCAAGAATCGTAAGTCATCATACCCTTAATAAAATGGCTTTAAACATTATGCAATTCATCTAATATATTCTATACTTATTAAAGACGTAATCATGTCCCAACAATCTCGCTCATTTGGAAGTCTAGTTTCTCCTAAGGAATTGAAATCGGCACTCACAAGTGTCAAAGTCCTCGATGGTTCGTGGCATATGCCGAATACTAACCGTGATCCTTATCAAGAATTCTTACAAAAAAGAATCGCCAGTAGCCAGTTTTTCGGCATAGATACTATCAAAGATACCTCTAGTGACCTTCCTCATATGTTACCCTCACCAGATAAATTTGCTGATGCTGTTGGTAAGTTTATATATATATATATATATATACACGCGCATGATGGAATGCATTATCAATTCATTTATTCTTTGACACAAAAGGTAAAATGGGAATTTCGCAAGATGATCATATTGTAGTATATGATACTGCCGGTGTCTTTTCCGCATGTCGAGTTTATTGGACATTTAAGGTAAATAAATATATATTTATCCATGATGAACAAATTTGTTCTTATATATACATATAAAAAAAGGCATTCGGCCATGAATCTATCTCCGTATTGAATGGCGGCTTACCTGCATGGGAAAAAGTAGATGGTCCCCTTGAAACAGGTTCTCCACAACATGTGCAGCCTAAAGTTTATAAAGTTTCGCATGTCAATAAAGATATCATTCGTGATTATCAGGCAGTATTATCAAATGCTCGCAACATTCAAGATGGTAAAGGCGGTGCTCAAGTTTTAGATGCTCGCCCATATGCTCGTTTTACAGGTGAAGCTCCTGAACCTCGCGTCGGCTTAAGTTCAGGTCATATGCCTGGTTCTATTAGTGTTGCATTTAATGAAGTTTTAGAGTCTGGTGAGATGCTTAATGACGACAAGCTACGAAAAGTATTTGAATCAAAGGGTGTCAATATTGACAAAGAGATCATCACTAGTTGCGGTATAATTCAATTTTATAATACATGTACGTATATGACAAATTAAATGTTAAATTGTTATTTTTAGGAAGCGGTATTACTGCATCCATTCTGTATTTAGCATTGGAAAGAGTTGGTGCCCGTAAATTGGCTGTTTATGATGGCAGCTGGACCGAATATGCTGCAAAGGATGATAGTTTGATAATAAAGGACCAATAAACGACGAATTATTGCTTTTTTAAATTGATATTGCCGTATCTAATCAATAATGTATATCGTTATCATCTTGAAGTCGTATATAAATAAATAGTAATTAAATTTATGCATAAATCGTGTATTTTAATAAGATTTTTCGCATATTTTCTAACTAATTTTTTTTAAAAAAAATCTCTTAACTAATTTGAGTGTAGATCAATATCCTATAGCTTTTCTCCGACCTCGAGTTATCAATAAATGAAGTTGTGTAATTGATTTGCCTAAAGAATGGAATATTCCTTTCATATGATTGCAAATCAGCTATAAATAAACGTAACCGCATTAAATTTCAAGCTTTTTTCTCCGCGTATAGTTATATTATGCAATAATAAGACAGTTTTAAATACCTGTATATGCTCTTAGTAGCTTCTTGTCTTTTGTTTTTTTTATGACTCTGTTAATCATCAAATATTGAATGAGCAACGCTATTTTTGTTGAAAATTCTCTTAATTTTCATACCGATTGACTTTAGCGGGCTTTGAAAACATTACTGAAATTTTGATCTCCAAAATCAAAAAAAAATCCCAAAATTATTGGTTTTCGAGTTTATGCCGCAAATCGAATAGTAAGTTGCTTTTGTGTTTCTAATACCATATATGTAAATTGTAATGATGCATCTGATGGTGTAAATCTTACTGCAACTTTTATTTTAAAATAATGCGCTATCTTAAAAAAACAGAAAAGCAGTTTTTTGAGGAAAACTTAATTTTATTTATTGAAAGTTCTCAATCCAAAGCTTGGATATCATGTAGAAGATCAATATCTATTGAATAAGCTATTATTTGCCAAAATAGCTTGGGTTTTCGTAGAGATATTCGCAATTTTTAAATTTTGGATTCCTCGGACGATCAATTGTAAGGGTTTTTGGCTAATTTGCGTCGATACAACAAAAAAAAAAAAAAGTTCAAGATATTGCTACAAATGAAATTGTCGAACATTGATCGGATCGAGGGCTATTGTTTGGCACTAAAAAACGCAGAATATAATGTCTTGACAACCTGTTAACTGCCTTTTTGGTTGATTTTTTGTATATTTTTGCCTCTCAGGGATTTTTTCTCAGAACCAACACATTGCAATAACTTGAAACTAATTTTATTAAATCTATAAACATAGCTGCTATGTATTGATATTTTTTTATTCGATATTTTATAATTAAATTTGCGTGCAAAACCTGACCAACGGGGTCAAAATTGGAATTCGTGGCTGGATTGATTATGTTTGATACAACGAAATATTCTATATCAATTCAACTTCAATACAAGACTTCTAGTATTATATGGCTCGACCCTTTCATATACATATGTTTGAAAATGTCTGGCTAGTTGTGAGTTGAATAAGATCAGTTATCTTTTCGTATTTCAACCCAATTTGTTAATACATTTTCCTGTGCAAAAAGCCAAAACTCAATTTGTTTCCGTTCCTGTTCCTTGAATCAACAAACCATCATCTTCTCGTGACTTTATTGTGACAAAAATACTTTGATTTAGAGGCTTGGTATAAAAAAAAACTGCCATTTCGGAAAAAGAGTTTGTAGTGCGGGAAAACAACTGTCAGATTTCTTCTCTTTTCAACAACAACCCTTATCCCTTTTTTTTCTCATAACAATATATAATGGCTTTTGAATCTCGTGGTGGACGTGGTGGTTTCGGTGGTGCCCGTGGTGGCTCTCGTGGTGGTTTTGGCGGTGACCGTGGAGGCCGTGGTGGAAGCCGTGGTGGCTTCGGTGGTGGTCGTGGTGGTGGCCGTGGTGGTTTCGGCGGTGGTGATCGTGGAGGCCGTGGTGGTTTCGGTGGTGGCCGTGGTGGAGGCCGTGGTGGTTTCGGTGGTGATCGTGGAGGCCGTGGTAAGTAATTGATGAATTGAAGTGGAAAAGAAAATTTTTTCTTCTGAATAATTTGAATTTTTGATGGAACAATCAAACTAATCTAATCAATTTTATGGAATAATAGGTGGTCGTGGTGCTCCCCGTGGTGGTCGTGGTGCTCCTCGTGGTGGCCGTGGTGGTTTCGGTGGTGGAGCCCGCGGTGGTGCCAAGGTTGTTGTTGAACCTCACAGACATGCTGGTATCTTTGTTGCCCGTGGTAAGGAAGATCTTTTGGTTACCAAGAATTTGGTTCCCGGTGAAGCCGTTTATGGTGAAAAGCGTATCTCCATTGATGGCCCCGAAGGTACCAAGATCGAATATCGTGTTTGGAATCCTTTCAGATCCAAGTTAGCTGCCGCTGTTTTGGGTGGTCTTGATCATATCCATATTGCTCCCGGTAAGAAGGTTCTCTATCTCGGTGCTGCTTCTGGTACTTCAGTCTCTCACGTTGCTGATATTGTTGGCCCTGAAGGTGCTGTTTATGCCGTTGAATTCTCTCACCGTCCTGGTCGTGATTTGATCAACATGGCAAAGAAGCGTACTAACGTTGTTCCTATCATTGAAGATGCTCGTCATCCTCAAAAATACCGTATGCTTGTTCCCATGGTTGATGTCATTTTTGCTGATGTTGCTCAACCTGATCAAGCCCGTATTATTGCTTTGAACTCTCATTACTTCCTCAAGAACGAGGGTCATATTGTTATCTCTATCAAGGCTTCTTGTATTGATTCTACTGTTGATGCCGCTACTGTCTTTGCTCGTGAAGTTAAGAAGCTCCAAGAAGAAAGAATCAAGCCTCAAGAACAACTTACCCTTGAACCTTATGAGAGAGATCACGCTGTTGTTGTTGGTAAATATGTTAGAAACAAGTAAATTAAATGCTTGTAAGTATTCCATTGCTGCTTTTCATCATTAGTTTATTTTTCTCCTTTTTTTTTTCCACATTATCAATTCCATTCCACATTTTTTTTTATATTCTGTTTGTTCTCCTATCCCTTTTTTCGTTCTAAAGCTTAGATTTCTTGTAAATAAATGGAGAACCAGTTTTCTTCCTTTTGTCTTTCTTAATATAAACTTTAATAAAATGTTGTCAATTCATCTTTTAAAAACGCCATTCCAAAAATATCATCAAAGATATTTCGTATTATATTTGATGTTTTCTAAAACAGGTTTCTTCCCTTTACCTTAATTAAAGGATTTTTCCTCATGTTTAAAAAGTGATAAAACGAAATGAATTACATGATATTATTCTCCAACATCTCAGTTATGCGAGAGTATTTTTAAAAGGCATAATTGACATGAATCTGTTTACAGGCGCAAGTTTGTATGAATACAACAATAACAAATCATCTGCTAAAAAAAGTCCGCTTCTTTCCACCATCATCATTGATTTGATTGAATCCTGAACATATTTATAGTGTCACCCAATTTCTTTTTTTCTTTTTCCCTTTCTTTCTTTTCTTTTTAACATAGTAAGCATAATGGATACAAATAAGGAAGAAGCTATTCGTTGTCTTAAGATTGCCAAAAATCAATATGGCTCCAAGAATTACGAAGCAGCTATTCGATTAACCAACAAATCCATTAACTTGTTTCCCACTGATGAAGCAAAAGAGTTTCTAGTAAAAGCTGAAAAAGCAGCTGCTACGAATTCATCGTCTTCTACTTCAACACCAACTACAGAAACATCACCACAAACATCTTCATCAACATCTACGCAAAATAAAGAATCTCCTAAAGCAAAAGAAAAGCCTTCTGCAAGCCAACAAACCACAGAAGTTCGAGAGATTTTATCTTGTGGTACTGATTATTATAAGGTTTTACAGGTTGGAAAAAAATGTACAGAAACTGAGATCAAGAAATCCTATAGAAAGGTAAATGATGAATATGTGTGTCGTTATAAGGGATTTGTTTGTTTATCGTTATTCGTAATAGCTCGCTCTCAAATTTCATCCTGATAAAAACAATAGCCCGGGCGCCGATGAAGCATTTAAATGTAATAGGTATTACAGACAATCTCATTGTACAACAAACTGATTTTTTTTTTTTTTTTTTTTTCAAAAAAGTGATTTCAAAAGCATTTACAATATTATCAGATCCTCAAAAGAAAGCAATTTACGATGC
The DNA here is from genome assembly GCA_027405735.1 of Mucor racemosus. Taxonomy (NCBI): domain Eukaryota; kingdom Fungi; phylum Mucoromycota; class Mucoromycetes; order Mucorales; family Mucoraceae; genus Mucor; species Mucor racemosus. The sequence continues at coordinate 4,043,769 of JAPEHQ010000001.1, read as the reverse complement.
TGGAGGAGGAGATCCTGAGCAGCGTGGTGGAGGAGGCGGAAGACATCCTGGATTTTCAGGTTTTAGCTCACAAGGGTTTGGAGCTTCACCATTTGGTGAAGAAGTCTCACCAGAAGATTTATTCAATATGTTCTTTGGTGGTGGAGGAGGTGGAGGAGTTAATATGGCTAATTTACACAGACAAGGAGGTTCATTCAGTTTTGGAGGACCAGCGGGATTCAGTAGCGCAACTTTTGTCGGCCCAGGCTTCCGCGCACGAACTTTTAATACCGCTCAAGCACAACAACAATACCAACCACAACAGAAATCTGGATGGTCTATTTTCTTGCAGATTTTGCCACTTATATTATTATTTGGATATACATTGTTTTCAGGCTTACTCACTGATGAAACACCCATTTTTTCATTCCAATCGACATCAGTTTATTCCCAACCTCGTATGACATCTAGCCATCATGTACCTTATTATGTGGAACCAAATGCATTTAAACCTTATCTTACCAATAACTATAAATTATCAAAAGTTGAACAACAAGTTGAATTTGATTGGAGACAATCATTACAGCATGCTTGTTTAAACGAACGTAAACAACAACAGATCAAGTTGAATAATGCTCGCGGTGTATTTGGATTTATGGGTCGTGATGAGAAGCAATATCAAGAGGCATTGAACATGCAATTAAGAAATTGCGAAGAATTAAAAAGATTTGGTCAATAATAAATCTCATGAATATATATTTTTTATTTAAAGAGGGATAGTTATTTTTTTGTGGTGGATTAATCGATTAATGGCAGTAAATAATAGTGTTGATATTGTAATATTGAAATAGGAATTCCATTGTTTGTATCTCCTTTTTTTCATCAAATGCTGGGCATAATTCAACAACCGTCAATTTTGCCTCTATATTAAAGAATTGATTCATGCTTTTCAAGTAATTAATCCAACAAAATGAAATGTAATAATTATTTCTAACATCTGAAATACATTTACGTATTTTTTGTTTTTTAAAAAAAAAGCTTGGGCAGTTATTTACGATACATTTCAGACAAGTATAGCATTTTGTAACACCCATCTGGAAGGTATTGTGTGATTTTCACCATTGAGTGTTGATTATCAAAAATGAAAATACTGATGGATACGTTGCATGCCACTAATTGTTCTGTAATTTACATTATCTAATTACTTGTTGTTTTGCATGAGTGAAAATTTTTTAAAATCGAGGTAGAAATATCGACGGCTATTGAAATAATATAAGGTGGTGAATCCAACAATTTGGAAAAAAAAGGGAGATCTACGAAAAAATGAACTTTTTGATTGTAAATGCAAAAATTAAATTAAAGCTAATTCTAATGTCCAAGTGCGTCTTGCCCATAAACGAACTGATTGATCGTTTACGTCGACAGTATTTCCATCCCACCAGCACTTTCTCTATAACAAAGATGTCAATATATTTTCAAGAAAATGTTTTATAGGTTATTTTACCGCAGGTTTTCGCCAAAATAATAATAGTTTCTGTGCTGTTGCCATGTGATTATCTGGTCCTGTAGTCTTCAACAATACTAAACTCATACTGGCAATGCAAGTTTTGTTGGGTTCTAACTCACGATGTCCCCAGCTATCTTCTCTAGTAAATCCAGCATCACATAGCATATCGATTAAATGTTGTTCAGCCACATTATTTTCCCTTGCAATATTCTTTTGTAATGCTGCAAAAACCTGGTCATGTTGCTTTAAATAATCTCCTGCAGCTAATTTAACGTTTTCGTGGTTTCCTTTCTTGTTATTTGGCGATGATACAACACAATAATACTCCAACTCCTCTCTCAAGACTATAATAGGCTGTTTATCAAGCAAAGATGGATAATACTGCGCTGCTGGAGTTGAGGCGAAGATTGATTCAACTTCTTGTTGTTGATCTCTTGCTTCTTGAGCTTGGTGGTAAAACTTTAATACGTATTTCAAACAAGCAGCATCAAAATCTACAAATGTTGTTAAAATATCATCTGTTGCAGCTGTTTGTTCTCCTCGATTTTCCTGCTCATCTTCATCATCATATTCATCTTCTTCACTGCTATCATAGGTTGATGGATCTCTTTTTCCCAATACAAGACCATTAGGAAACATTGCAATCAATAAACTTTCTGGTAAACTAACAAGCGTTTCTCTATCTAATTTGACACGAGTACCACGTAAATCCAAATCAAGTATTTGAGGGATAGCATCAGGAGTATTTTCATAATCTGGATCAATATCATCATATTGTTGTTGCTGTTGTTGAACCGAATAAATCAAATCATCTTGACCATTGGTATTTGTTTCGTTTGTTGTCACCATGAATAAAAAATAAAAATAAAAAGCAAAGACAAACAAGAAGAAAAAGGGAATAAAATAAAAAGTAGCGCGCAATAGATATAGCAATCTATATTGTAAAAAAAAAAATCTCCTTAAAATGTATAACAAGAACGTTTTTTTTTTTTACCCTGAAGTTTTATTTTAATGACAAGTCAAATATTTCAATTGAATTATATATTAATGAGTCTTAAGCAGAAGCAGACTTTTGCATGGAAGAAGTACGACGACGTTCAATCTTCTCTTGCTTGGATTCCTTGACACGCTTAGCAAGCAATTGCTTGTATTCAGCTTCAGCTTCACGAGAAGCTTCACCTCTTCTACGCTTAAGAGCTTGTCTATGTCTCTTACGTTGAAGAGTAAGAGGAGTAACAAGACGTTGGATCTTGGGTGCCTTGGTGTAAGCCTTCTTACCTTCAGCCTTGGGTTGAACCTCACGACGGATGACATACTTACGGACATCATCATCCTTGGTCAAGTTCTAATTATCATTTATCAAAATTAATAAATTAATTCATGAAAAGAAACCCCTTAAAAAAAAACTTACAAAGAACTTTCTGATCTTAGAAGCACGCTTGGGACCGAGACGCTTAGGGACAGTAGTATCAGTTAAACCAGGAATATCTTGTTCACCTTGCTTAACAACAACAAGAGACAAAACAGCGAGATCAGAACCGACGATACAACCACGGACGGACTTTCTCTTACGCTCACCAGTACGACGAGGACGATAACAAGAGTGGCCCTTGGACATCAAGAGACGAACACGGTGGGGTAAAAGAACACCTTGCTTCATGGGGAAACCTTGCTTATCGTTACCACCAGAGATACGGAAAACGTAGCCCTTGAACTCATCACCGAGAGAGTCACCAGAGACTTCTTGAGCCATACGTTTGTCATAGAAACCACGGCTATCATAAACCAATTAATTCATATACTTGTATATTTACTATATCCCTTAACACTTACAGACGACGCTCATCTTCAATTTCAATCAACTTTTGGCAGCCAGTGGCTGGGTTAGCGATATTCAACTATAAATGATGAATGATTTTGTTTAGAAACTTGTATAATTTATATATCAATGCTATCATTGTGAATAAATAGGATAATATATTTCGGATTGAATCAATTGTAAACAAGCTGTCAAAATGTGCTGTTTGATATGGAAGCATAATATGCGTTCCTGGTTTTGATGAATTGCTGTCATGAATGCTGTAAGTGAGGTTTTTAGTTGAAGATGTTGTAATGGAAAAAAGTAATCTCTGGTTGTTTCAAGAGTTTTTAAAAGAATAAACTTTGATCAATTGAGTGTAACTGAATATTGCATTTGTAAATATAGGGTCCAAGATAATTCGATATATTTTATTTTTTGATGATCATTGCATCCATCCATCCATTTAAAACAAAAATGATTTTTTTTATCCATCTCCAGTTCCAATGTTTCAATCCGTTTATATCCTATGTATTCACATTATAGCATAGCTAATGTTGTTATTACCTTCATGCTGGGCGCTGGAAAAGAGGGATAATCAAGCCTGACACTGGGTTCATACAGATATTGTCTCGCACATTTTTTTTGCACACATATCCGGGCCAACATGAACTGCTTCTTCGTCTTTATCCCCTTACATTTTTGAATGTCCGCTTTATACGAGCGATCGTTGAGCAATCATGAGATGAAACTATATTATACTATGTGGGATCTTTTTTGTACATTCCTATTGATTTTTCTCATGTTGTGCAAATCCCAAGTTGATTTTAAATGCTCTCCAATAAATGTTGATTTCACATGATGAATTACAAACATAATATCTGCTTTCTTTGATTTTGTAATGAAGTTTTCGGGCTTTCTTTTCACCAAAGACATAAAGAGAACCGGACAAGCTATTTTTTAATTTTGCTTATTAAATACAAATCTCACAATCTCTATTTTGCATTTTATCTCTTTGCTTTTTTCATTTTATTGACTATTTTCATTACAAAATGACTATAGATTACGAACTATCTACTGTAGGTAAACAATATACAGAAGCTCATCGTATTTATGTTGGTAAATATATATAATTATCAAGAGCGTATATGAAATACCCTCTTACTAAAAGCTCCGTGCAGAAAAAGATGGCCAAATCATCTCACCTTTTCATGATATCCCACTCTACGCTGATTCTGAAAAGAAGGTTGTTAATATGATTGTAGAGATTCCTCGTTGGTCCAATGCCAAATTTGAGGTTAGCTATTATATAAACCATAAAAAGCGCAATCAAATTTAACTGTTTCAAGATTTCTACAGGTGAAAAATACAACCCTATCAAGCAAGATGTCAAAAAAGGTAAAGTTAGATTTGTTCGTAATTGTTTTCCTTATAAGGGGTATATTTGGAATTATGGAGCTTTGCCACAGGTAAGAAAAAAAAACAGGAAAGAGACGGGCACAATCAATGTCTAAATACCTAAAATGTAGACTTGGGAAGACCCCACAGTAATTACACCTGATACAAATGCTAAAGGTGATAATGATCCAATTGACGTTTGTGAGATTGGAGAGGAGATTGCTTATAGAGGCCAAATCAAGCAGGTTAAAATTCTTGGTGTTATGGCATTATTAGACGAAGGTGAAACAGATTGGAAATTAATAGCAATCGACATCAAAGATCCTATGGCTGCGAAACTAAATGGTATGTTATTATTAATGTGATATACAATTATAATTGTGGATTACTTATGCAATGATTGGTAGATATCGAAGACGTTGAAAAGTATTTCCCTGAATTAATCAAGGCTACACACCATTGGTTCAAGATTTACAAGATACCTGATGGTAAACCAGCTAATGAATTTGCATTTAATGGAGAGTGCAAAAATAAGGCGTATGCAGAAGCAGTTGTAGAAGAAACACATGAAGCATGGAAACGCCTTATCAATGGTAAAACGCCATGTAAAGCAGATACTCATGATATCAGTGTGTAAGTAAAACAGCATTTTAGATGGTTGCACAAGTAATAATACACATATTATTTTAGGTCAAATGTAACCATTCAACATTCACCATACAATATCAGCAAAGAGTCGCACAAACAAGGAAAAACTGAAAAGGTAAACAAAGCCTTTGAATGTAAAATAACATGTGTTTTTTAACCACATTTAAAATGATCAAAATATAGTATTTGAACAAGTATAAAAGAAGAGTTCGGATTGAGGAAAAAGACGACAAGTGGTATTATGTAAAAGCACATCTTTAAAAAACTTTACAGTGCAATAAACCATTGGAAACACAAAATGTATTAATTTTTATGGGCTTCTTTTTTCTCCTATTATTCTTTCATTTTGGTGCTCCCCTAGTTTTATATAATCTCCTTTTATTAGGTATAAATATAGGCTTCATTCTCTCTGGTTTTTTTTTTTACTCTTTTTCTCTTTCTATAAGCTATTTTTTATTATTTTTCTCTTCTTCGTCACTTGGGCGTTTGTTTTCTGACTATATTTCTTTTATAAAATAGTTTTTTTTATAATTGATTCAAATAGATATAATAATTAAAAAAAAGATCTATTTTTTTTTGTAGCTTTTTTTTTTATTTTTTCTGTAAAAACAGACAATTGAACAACGCCCGCCTCGCCTCTTTTTTACTTTCCCTCCCTCCCTCTCGCTCTCTCTCTCTCCACCATCGCCTCTTCTCCTCAATTTATAGAAATAATAATAAAAATAGGATAAATACATACATTCACTTTTTACAAAAACTTACCCATTCCTTTCCTTCAACAACAAGAAAATATATAATGAGCTTAAATAATGTAATTGCATTTGCACTCTTATTGAAAAAGGTATTTTTATAAATATAATAGATTCCCTCCTATATTTTCTAACAAAAATTGTAGATTACCCGAAAAGGTTCAATGGGGAAAAAGAATTTTCAACAACGAATGCGAAAAAATAACACAACAACTGCCAATGCTAAATCAAAAACACAAACAATGAAAAAGAATGATATTTCTGTTAGTTCATGTTCAAGTAGCGAAACAGAAGAGGAAGATGAAATTGAAGAAGTCTATAACAATCATCTTCAGGATTTCAATACAATCAACAAAAAGTCATCTTTGATAGTTAACGCTGCTCCTTCAATAAAATCATTGCAAGCAAGTCAAATCAAAGTTGCTTTAAAGACATCAGTTGTACTAGCAGATGAGGACGATAAACAATTGGAAAACGAAGTAGTTCAAGTAGTCGTAGCGACACCAGCAAATGATTTGAAGGTACATTACATGGACAACAATGACTCAGTCATCGTAACTAAAGTTATTATTATAGAAAATATCAATGAACTCTACTGTATCATTATCTTCAACAAAAAATGCAGCTGTTCAGAGTAAATACTTAAAATATGTTGATCAATAATATCTATTTTTAACATCAATGTAAATTAGATGTCATTATTCGTGATTTTGCTTATCCTACAGATTCTCCTTTACATTTTGGTAGAAATGCTCTCACTTCACTCAATAATCAATCCATTGTGTCTTTATCTTCACCTGATTTCAATGGTCGAGATGCTCGAGCCCTATTTGATTTTTCTCCAGAAACGGAATACGAAATTGAACTGAAGGCTGGGCAAACAATTTGGGTTCAATATCGTCAATGCCCAGTAAGTCCTTTTGTTGAAAAATGATTATACAAAATATCTAATATTGTTCAAATTAGGGTTGGTTAATTGCTGATGTACAAGATGAAACTGGTCTGATTCCAGAATCCTATGTGGAATTTATATAATCTATATTCTCTATGTCATATCCAAATATTAAAAAAAAAAAAAAAAAAAAAAAAAAAAAAAAAGGAAAACACACAAAAAATTGGATTTACAAAAGGTTTTTTATTATTGAAAATTACCCAAACCATCCTCTGTTGACAGGCTTCTTCTCCTCCTCTTCCTCTTCCTCCCCCTCTTTCTCCTCCTCTTCCTCCTAAAAATCATTACATATATATATACATATATTCTATTCATATAACTAACTAACAAATTCGCTCCAACAAATCGCAATATCTTCCTTCTCTTGGCAAAGTTTTTCTATTATTACATATTTTCCACACATTTAATAACTTATATATTAATTCTATTATTATTATTATTTTTTTCTTGTTTAATTTCTTTTGTGTAAAATGCTGTCATTTCGTGCAAGTTAAATTCAAGTATTACAGTATCATTAGGATAGTTTAGAATACTTAGGAGACCTTTTAAATTACATGACATGTTCACATGCCTATATAGGCTTAAGTCGTATCTACAAAAAAAAATCTTGTCAACAGATTCCACTAATATATATCTGAATTCTGTAAAGCCATACAAGATTTGAAATGAAGAGAAACCATCGTTTGATTATGTATATGCATTTATTCTATTTTTGAAACTGAATACTTGTATACATATATATATAGTACTTTTAATCACATAATCAGATAGTATACGAAGTAAACTTTATATTTTTACTCAGACTTTTCAGGGTCAATGTAAACAACCAAGCCATGTTTTCGTTGGCTCAAAACCATGCGCATTGGTAAAGATAAGTAAATACATTACAAATCGTATATTTCTAGAGGAACGTGCAGCGGAAAATCTTTGCTGTTGTTTCACAGAGTTCGCATAAACCCAAAACTTCGAAGAGCGGCGCATTTGTAGATAAAATTCTTTTTCTACACATGTAAAGAAGCTTTGGGAAGATTTACTTCGCTTACATAAATTTGAAATGATACCAATAGAAATAATAAATCAAAATATACAAATATACCCAAGTGTACTTTAATACATATGATAAGTATCAAACTTACTTGATTTAAGATAATACATAATACATAATAAACATTATCAGATTATGTTTTTTGAACAATGAACTTTTTATTAATCCATGAATCGTCAAAGTTGCGAAATATGTTACACATACAGTTTCAATCCAAATAAAAATATCATAAACATATATTGTATCACAGAGAAAAGTAGCAAATGTAAGTTTAATTTGCTTCCTTAGACAGATGAAATTTGAAGTTGTGAAATTCACTACATAAATCTTCATGTAAGATTGGTATAAAATAATATAAATATTATAGTTTGGGATAAAAATGGGGCCTTTGTCTATATGGCGGAAAAACATCTTTGCATCTACACAGCTTTCGGTTAACAAAAAAAAAAGTGGATCGCAACATCACAACAGGAATCATGCCTTCATTCGATAAATATTTAGAGTCATTTAAATGCTCAAATTTCATATCACAACACACTTTTTCATTCGAATTCCAAGGAATCTGAAACATAAACCACAGAATAGGCGAAGTGAACCCAAAAAGTGGGCGTTCTATTATTACTATTTAACCAGAAAGGTAATGGATACTGTACTAAATATTTTCATTCTAGATACTGTTACAGCTGCAGCATAAATTTTGAAACTTTCAACCCATTTGGATCAATATTGATTGATTTCCCAGCGGTTTTATTTCTTTTAAGCAGAGAAAGGCCGGTTTCTCGTTGAAAACTGTGCGTTAGCCCTTCAAAAACAGCTTTTAGCTAATGAAATTAAAATATGTTATTCGTATAACTACTGCGCATCATATGCAACTTCAAAATTCAATTTCAAACCATTATTTGATTTTATAAAAAAATTCAAAGAATATCTGAAACAACCCATCATACAAAATAATTTAAACAAGTACGAGTTTTCATTTCTCCATTTCTACAGCAACTCAGCCAGGCTAAATATTTTGCAATTCTGTAGATTAACGCTAGAAGCACCTGCCATTGCAACGGGAGGTCATTTGGATCCATATGCAGTGGAATTACATACTAAAAACGCTTGAAAATAATAAAACAACCTAAATCCTAAGTGTCGCTCATAAAATATGATGCCACTTGAAATTTGAGCAACAATAATAAACAAACGCTTCAATTGAACACAATAACAAACGCATGCTAAAGATATGAAGTATCTTTTTGAACCATACATGTCGTGTAGATGATAGCACCACCCTTGATCACGGTGCAATCAATTACACAAATGACATATATATCAAAACAGGACTCTATCCAAATCAATAATAATATTAAACAAAGATATCAAGTTAGTCAACTGCTCATCTATATTGAATTTGCATTATCAATATAAATAATATTCAAGCATATAAAAGACTACCTCTTAAAATCAAGGCTACATAAAATAGATATAACAATAATAAACAAAATAACCATTTCCCAAAAGGTCGATATTGCCACACTTGACATCAATACCTTATGGTCAATGCTCTACATAATTTACCCCTTAAAATATCAAATCAATAACAATGTACTCAAAACTGGAAGATTACTAAATATACATCCATTCAAGTCTGATGGTATCCAAGTTCTCCAAATCACTATAAATACCCTCATACTTTTTCAATTATTTTAAATCTTTAGAAATCTTTTGTAATAAAAACTTTAGCTGATTATAATTGTATTTCTACTGCTTTTATTTTATATTTTATTTTATTTTAGTAAATAACTTCGTCATTTACTGCACGGCTGTCATATCATAGATTCATTAGAAAATTGCAAATGCGAGCCCGTAGAGCAACGCCGTAATTGAGTATAGCAAGATTGAACGACTAAGTCTCTTATACTATGGTATATATCTAAGTTTTAAATAGAAGAAAGCGCTTTTTTAAACTTTTCTTATATTTAACCACGTACTGTCTGAAAATTCAGAATTTGTAGCGGACATTTTCGGGGATCATTTTATCCTTACCAACACTCGTGATTTAGATCAAAAAACAGAAAAATCAATTTTTGATACCAAAATCAACGTTTAAATATACTACATTATGAGAAAAAATTGTAGCCATGACTAATACACATCTTATAAAAGCTTAATATTAAATGTTAAGTAATAAAACTAGGCATTTTTGGCCCAAAAACGGTTTTTTGATTAAAGAATTTTCATGTAATATTTTTCGATAAAAATGTTTATTATTTTTTATTGAGCAAATAGAGCGCTAGATTCTGTATATGTGTATACTTTTTGTCTTTATAATTAGTAGCATAATTAACTCTAGATTTGCAAAACCAAAAACAAAAAATTAAAAAATGTCAAAATTGATGATCTGGACAAAAATAATTTTCTAAATTAATATTCCGCTTATAAGCTTTGTAGGTCTTAAAAATAAGAGATTTTACGATATTTGAGAATTTTTCAAGAATTTACGATGCTGTACCCATCTGACTCAAGTTTATTACTGTAAAACTTAATACATGTTAATACTGTGTGGTAGTTTATTTGATGATAATATAATCTTACTTTATAATTATTACGTTAGAGTTAATTTACATTGAGTTTTAGTCTTACCCCTCCAATATCATAAACATAAACATTATCATAACTGGAACCTATTACCGCCTTTTTACCATCCTCTTTGTCCCAACAAGCCAATTTATTCAATGCTTTGCCAGAACCAATTTACCTACTTACAAATGGTTCCTCGGTATTTGCATTCAAATTCCATAAATTAAGTTGACTGATTCCATCTACAACAATAGTATCAAACGTATCGTCAACCCGCTTTATGATAAATGTTGTCAATCTAAAATCAGAAACTTCCCCCATTGTCATTGTTATAAGCTATGAAAAGCTTGATTTTTAATAATACAGTAGTTAAATAAGAGACAAAATTAATAATACTAATCGCATATGGTGAGTATTCAACATCTAGTTGAGTTTAATCAATAATGCTTTTGAACCCTTTTGAAAATCCTGAAGCAAACACAACATCTTGGTCCTGTAATTTCTATCCATCGAAATGTTGCGATTTCTACCACTACACAATGAATGCACCTTTTACTAATCTTGACCTCGTTGTACATTGAGTATCAGTTTTCTTACCAGTTGTATTTTCTCTGATTCATTAATATTCAGTCATATTAAACGATAGTGTATCAAATTACAATTTACTAATATACTGTTGGTAGTTTTTTGTTATTACTTTAAAAACTTTATCCTATTTTTATTATTTTTATTATTATTATCATTATTACCATTGATTATAATTATCAAACTGATTGATCCATACAGTATATCATATTACTATTTCGCCGTGATAGAGATTACACAATTGATATCCGCATTTAACACTGGTGGGTTGGAGGAAAATTGGCGTCTGTCTTTAGTTTGATGACTAATGCGTACTTTGGTTTTCTAGCATAGTTTATAATTCTAGGTATTTCGACTCCTAAAAGCTGAATTTTCCAATGCGACTGCATCTGTTGAATATCACTTGATTCTTTATGCGTTGTAGATGATGTTACTGTTTAGGACATAAACTAGACTGGGTACATGTATTACTAGTAGAAGTGCTCAAAGGGTTATTTAGACATGATTCTTAGCATGGAATAATGATGAGTATGAGGTGATAATGATGTATTGCAATTTTATTTCATTTAGTTATGTTACATTTAGTCTATAATGAAATGGTGTAGCCTGAGATTCTGAAGTTGAGTCAATCATGAACTCGTTCCTGAGAATGGAATTCAGCTATTCTATTTGTATAAACATTCACTGTCTAAAGTTAATCAAGCATGAATATCCTATATACTTAACTTGTTCGTATCCTATTAAACTTGCTCTGGCCAATATATTATATTATCATGTTGTAATCAACTAGTTTCTTAAAACTATGAAATCATTCTTTCATACATTCTATATTGTAGACTCTATATCCGCGCTTCCAAAGCATATAAATACCCTGAATCCTGATGTCGTTCGAGATGGATTCATTATTATCTTTTTTACCTACAATATATTCAATAAATATATCTAGTTTTAACTTTATTTTCTAGTTATTAATTGTGTATATTAAACAGTTGTACTAATTCCCATTTTGGCAAAGATTGTTTTACATTCATCCATATTCAATTTTTATGTTATGCAGCTTAATATCAATGTACTAAGAACATTGAGTTTTGTTTATATCTCCATCAAAAATTGGCATTTTTTTCAGATGATGTCTACTACCAATTTCTGGAAAGCTCTAGTATCATTTCCAAAAAGAAAAAATACGTATTAATTTGCTGCATTCCCCAAAATAGTGAAAAAAAAACTGACAAATACATGTTCACATGTATGAGGATTAAAATTGTAGACCAAAAAAGGAGAGTGGCAAGTTTAACGAAGCGCATGCGCTACAATTTGAGTGCGACACACATATTCGTGAGTTCAAACCCGCCAAAGGGGAAGCCCTTTGGTACTAGGATATGAATTTCGAAAGAGAATCTCCGATGACCCTTGCTTCTCATTGAATATGATCCTCCTTTTTTTTCTTAGTATGTTTTGCATCATACTGTATGTCCAGCAAATTTTTCCTTTTTTTTTTTTTTTAAGGTTAAGCCAAGTAGGGCAGTTTTATTAATTTTTAACGTGTTATCCACTATATATTATAACTCCTATTTAACGCGATAATAGCAATGTGTAGAAAAGATGGACATGGTAATGGTTCTTGAAAAGGGACAAAGGGAACACGGGTTATCCTACCAGCCGAAACCGCGGACACACCAGCATTGTTGAAATTCCTGTTTAATCTAACATGAGATGATTATTAAGTCTAGATAGGGTAAGAGTGACCAATAAGCAACAAGTTCAGGGAAACCCAATACGATTGTTGGTAAAAAGCCCCGAACAGCTAGGAGCAGTGTCATGCTTCGACTGTACAGCCTGGTCTCATACGACACCATGCGCCAAAGTACACATGGTGCGGCCCCGAAGGACTCCTTTTTCATTAATGCATATGATATGCATACTGTCGGGGCAATCTAGATCTTTTGTTACGCAAATCAAAATAGTATAAATAGCAGATTCATATGTCAAACTCAATAAACAATGTCTTTTAACTTATAACTAAATTATCTAATTACACTTTTTATTATCACGACAATACTAGTGAATTTGGCTGGCAAAACCCGACTCGACACCAATACTACTACCAGCATCCATGGGTCATTGTACGTTTAGCTAGTTTGAGAAACAAGTCAGTTACCTGCTACTTACGCCTACTAATATCAGAAAACCCATCAGTTCTTCTCAACGAATATGAATCCAATTGACCTCCCGTTGCAATGGCAGGTACTTATAGAGCTAATTCGCAGAACTGCAAAAGGTTTAGCCTTGTCGTATATTTTCAGGTTTGATAAATAATATTTAAAAAATAATACAATTAAAAGAGAATGAGTAATGAATCAGTTCTTCAAATGTATAACAAGAACAAGGTATCGTTTATTTAGATATAAAAGTATAGCCCTTTATATTGATTTGACATCATTAATATCTTGAGACGTACTTTAAGGTACTATTAAACCATTAGATTTGTTTGATAGTAACCTATGAATCGAAACGGATCAATCATAGTTTAACCCTTCTTATAGAGCTTGTGAGTCACCTTGTTTTAACGCTGCGCTAAATGTGCTTGGATGTTGATTTAATAGCTACTTGATTGATTAGCCGCTGGGATGAAATAATATCGTATCATAATTGCAATCCAAGCGTTCTTCTTAGTAATTGCTGGATAAACTTAGTACGCTAGGAGTTTTTTATATCCGATATCAAGATTTTCACTTCAATACATGCCGTAGTAAATAGATTGTAAGATGTATTAATACTGTAGAAGGTGATAACGTATGATACTAGGTGGAATACAACAAATATGATGTCTTGCCTAATAACCATAGTTTTGATCGTAGCTAATTTATACTTGAAAACAAATAGTTTTACAGCTGACAATCGTAAACTAAAATAGTAACTTTAAAAAGGTTAATTTGTTTAAATTTTATGAGTAATAAAGTAACATAATATATAATCTTATTAGATTTGGCTTGCATATAAATTTAAGCAGTAACGTGCCACCAGCTTTAAACCTGCACAAATTTTAACTTTTTTTAAGAGCTATCAACTCACCCAAAACTAACGATACAATAAAAAAAATCCATAACAATCATTATTTAAACCTTTGTAAACAATTGTTATGGCTCGAATACTTAATTTTACTATAAAATCATTCTGTTGATAGCCCTTGAAAATAGACGGTATTTCAAAATTTAAGCTGTGTGCTCTTAGGTGAGGGTAACTTTTGAAACAAGGATACTCTGTGACACATAACCTTTTTACCTTAAACCCAGCTTACGTAAGCAATGCGTGAAATCAGCATTTTCGCTATCAACTTTCCGAAAAATAAAGATATAATAAATCAGAGCCATAACAATCATTATTTAAACCTTTGTGAACAATTATTATGACTTTAATAGTTATTTTTATTATAAAATCATTTTACTGATACCCAAAGCACCATTGCGAATGCAATTGGATCAAAATGTACTGTGGTGCTGCCAAGAGGGAAGCTCGTTTGCGATGTGACTATACATTCAAGTCTCTGGAGAAAAACATCCATTCTTTTCTGGATACCTCTGGTAACCTGACTCAAATCAGACATTATTTCAGAAGGTCGATGGACTACATCGAAGCTTATAACAAATGTAGAGAAGTTGTCCAAGAAGTTAAGAAATTTGTCAAAAAAAATATTTATCTCACAGAAAATTTAGAATTCCTAAAGATTTGTTATAAAAATAAAATGTTTGTTTAAACTTATTATACTTCTCAATCTCTCAAATAACAAATGAGCTACATTATCTGCCATGAGATGCCTCCAAAAAAAATATATATATTGAAATGACGGAGTTCCAAAATAAATAAAAATTGAAACAAAATTAAAGTTTACACAGATTTAAAGCTGGTGGCACGTTAAGTGCTATTTAAGTTTATGCTCGAACAAAAACCATTATTGCTGTAAACATCATAGCTATAAACATATTTACAAATGATGATAATCGTAAATATATTGGTTCTTACATCTATTGGTTCTACATCAACAACGTACTAAATTGTATTATTGTCTATAATTTATGTTAATAAAAACAAATGTAATTTAAAAACCCATTCCAGTAAAAACAATGCAATAGAATTTTGAGAACGGCACAATGCGCATATACAGTGAGTTCCAAAACCCTTTCAATGTTTTGGAATTTTGAATGAAACTAGCCATAACTTTCGCAGTTTCAATCGGAGATATATTAAATTTCTATTATAAGTAATTTAACATATTTCAAATAATTTGCAAAACGTTTGACCTGATTATTTAAAGTTCCGCAAGAACTATATAAATTCAAAATGTGTACATCATTGAAAGGGTTTTGGAAGCATAGGGTAAAAATTACAATTTAGTAACCCACAACTTGTACATTAACGCTGGATATCTTATAAAACAGAGAAATATGCGGAAAATATATGAGATGTTTTTCAACTTTTACCTTACCTTTTTTACTAGTACTTTCAAGCGAAATCATCAGAATGAAGACTGTATCAGATGCCAAACGTAATGACGTTATCTCTCTGTTAAATTCAGGCCATACCGTATCGGAAATTGCTCGTCGTGTAAATGTTAGTCAAGCCACAGTATGTCGTATTTGAAAAAAGGCCTGTCCTGACCGAGAAAAACTTAAAGGAGGCCGACCATCTAAGCTGACTACTGCGGATAAGAGATATTCTGTCCATAAAATCACTAAAGGTGGCTTGGATAATGCGGTACAAGTCAAAAGAGAGCTTCGTGGTAATCTCCACGTTAATGTCAGTGCGAATACTGTACGTAGAGCTCTTCGGGATAATGGTTTAGGCGCATTACCTAAGATAAAAAAGCCAGAAATTAGTGACGCAAATGCAAAGGATCGCCTCCGCTGGTGCAAAAACAGAATTGATTGGACTTTGGAGGACTGGAAACGTGTTATATTTACCGATGAGGCTAGAATTAACCGTTTTAACTCCGATGGCCGTATTTGGTGCTGGAAACGTGACAGCGAGGAGATAAAACCTAGGCATACCAAAAAAACAAGAAAGCATGGAGGTGGTCGCATCATGATTTGGAGCACTATTTCTTGGTCTGGTGTTGGTTGGTTGTGCAAAATCGAAGGTAATATAAACTCTGAGCTATATAAAACTATTGTTGATGATGATTTGGAGAAATCCATTGATGATATGTGCCAAAAATTGGAGTTACGTCGTAATCAAGTCATTCTTCAGCAAGACAATGATTCCAAACACACCTCGAAGTTAATGAAAAAACACTTCGAAACAAAAGAATATGAAGTAATGCCATGGTCAGCTCAATCCCCGGACCTCAATCCCATTGAAAATATGTGGAGGCTATTGAAAATCCGCTTAAACGAATACGATACACCTCCAAAAGGCATGAATGACCTTTGGGAGAGAACACAAGAGATTTGGTATGACAAAATAACAGTTGAGGAATGCCAAAGAGTTATTTCGAGTATGCCTGATCGTTTAAAAGCTTGCATTAAAGCAAAAGGCTACGGCATTGATTATTAACTGCGTTTAAATAAACTTCAATTTTTTTTTCATAATGCTTCCAAAACCCTTTCAATGATGTACCCGTTTTTGAATTTATATAGTTTTTGCGGAACTTCAAATAATCAGGTCAAACTTTTTGCAAATTATTTGCAATATATTAAATTACTTATAATAGAAATTTCATATATCTCCAATTGAAACTGCGAAAGTTATGGCTAGTTTCATTCAAAATTTCAAAACATTGAAAGGGGTTTGGAACTCACTGTACAAACCAATTAGCGCCCATACAATCAGCTCATTATGTTCATGATCAGACTTTATTATTATGCACAAATAGGGATACTGCTGATATGCTTATGGGCAATAATTCTACTATTATGCACGCATGGGATTATTGTTATGCACACGGACAGAATCTATAATTTTTTACATACAAGGTCAGCGTTGTGCTCGTGTGTAGTTTCTTTTGTTGTGCCCATGTGCATATTGTTATCTTTTTAGCCATATTCAGTGGGCACAACAGCTCAGGCTATAGTGTACAGCCCACCTGGAGACAACAAAATCATCTTGTGCAGCACAGGTCGGCCGTAGTAAATAGACGTAGAAAGGAGTTTTCAAGGCTTTACATTATTTAGCGCAATTAAAACCATGCTAAATTACTCATTCAGCCAACATAAAAGTAGTATCACGGCGCCTGAACTATAAACTAAACAAAATTAGACAATCCCTATTACCATAAAAACTAACATAGATTTTTCTACCAGAAAAACCGTCTGTCATATCATACATTCATTAAAAAATTGCAAAAGTGAGCCCGCAGAAGAGCGAGGCCGTAATTGAGCATCATAGCAAGATTGAACGGCTAAGTCTCTTATACTATGGTATATCTAAGCTTTAAATAAAAAAGCATTTTTTTCTTACTTTTCTTATATTTAACCATGTACGGTCTGAAAATTCAGTTTTTGTAGCGGACATTTTCGGGAATCATTTTATCCTTACCAACACCCATGATTTTGATAAAAAAACAGAAAAATCAAATTTTGATACCAAAATCAACGTTTAAATATACTACATTATGAGAGAAAAATGTAGGCATAGCTAATACGCATTTTATAAAAGCTTAATATTAAATGTAAAGTAGTGAAAATTTGCACTTTTGGCCCAAAAACGGTTTTTTGGTTAAAGGATTTTCATGTAATATTTTGCAATAAAACGGGTTGTTATTTTTTACTGAGTAAATAGAGCGCTAAATTCTGTATAAGTGTATATTTTTTGTCTTTATAATTGGTAGTATAATTAACTTTAGATTTGCAAAAACAGAAAAAAAAAAATTAAAAAATGTCAAAATTGGTGATCTGGACAAGAATAATTTTCAAAATTAATATTCCACTTATAAGCTTTGTAAGTCTGAAAAATAAGAGATTTCATAATACTTGAGAACTTTTTCAAGAATTTATAATGCTGTACTCACTTGATTCAAGCTTATTACTGTAAACCTTTATACATGTAAATATTGTGTAATAGTTTATTTGATGGTGATATAGTCTTACTTTATAATTATTGCGTTAGAGGTAATTTACAGTGACCCCCAAAACTGTCCCAATGTTTTCTAGTTTCGAGTTTAGTATGATTTTCAGGCACAATAGATATATTTAAAGTACGACATGTTTTATATATTTCGGAAGATCAATTAATTATCTTTTATAATAAATTAGAAAAAACTCGAATTTTATTGGTCGAATGAATTTATATCCAATTTGGGACAGTATATGCATTGGGACAGTTTTGAGAGGCTTTTTTGATTTTTAGGTAATCGATGATTGTAGAACCACAATTTGCACTAGTATTTTGAACACTTGACAGTCAATAAAAAAACACCTAATTTGATAAAAAAAATAAAAAAAAAGCATATTTCATATACAGATTTTGGTGCTTTGGCCTATTGAAAATTAATATGAAAAAACTTCAGCAGAATAAGGAAAATGATGTCATTAGTCTTTTAAACACCGGTAAATCAGTGCGCCAAGTTGCGGAAATATTGCATGTAAGTAAATCTGTTGTGGGAAGAATTAAAAAACGGTGTTGCACAAGCTTGGGTGTGTCTAAAGGGGGTCGACCTAAATTGCTGTCTGAGGCTGATGAAAGGTTTTGTGTCCGCCAAGCAACAAAAAACGCAGTCAAGAATGCAAGTAAGATTTCAAAACTACTCGAGAGTGATGTCGGAGTTAAGTCAAGCCCAGAAACTGTCCGAAGGGCGCTCCGTAGGGGGGAATTAGGGGCAATTATTAGGCCTAAAAAACCTATGCTATCTCCAGCTAATATCCAAAAACGTTTAGAATGGTGTCATCTTCGCAAGGATTGGACTTCCGACGACTAGAGAAGAGTGATTTGGTCAGATGAGACCAAGATTAATAGGTTTAACTCAGATGGTAGAAGCTGGGTTTGGATTCGAGGCGGTGAGAGCTTGAAACCTAATCATGTGAAGATGACCGTTAAAGGTGGTGGTGGGAGTGTCATACTTTGGAGTGCCATTACGTATGCCGGAGTTGGATGGATATGCAAAATTGAGGGTGCTATGGATCGGCATTTGTATAAGCAAATTTTAGAAGAAGATTTGGAGCTGACTATCAATCATACTTTGGACAAATTAGGCCTCCGTCGTGATCAGATCATTTTCCAGCATGACAATGATCCAAAGCATACGTCAAATTTAGTTAAGGAATATCTATTGGATCAAGACTATAAAGTAATGAATTGGCCTCCGCAATCTCCTGACTTGAATCCGATCGAAAATATGTGGGCCTTATTGAAGAGGAGGCTCAATGAGTACGAAACAGCGCCCAAAGGAATCCTTGATCTTTCGGAGCGTGTAACTGAGGTTTGGTACAACACCATTAAACAGGAGGAGTGCCAAAAAGTCATTGATAGCATGCCCAATCGTGTGAAAGTATGCTTGGAAAGAAACGGCCTTTGGACGGACTATTAAATAGAATTTTATTTTTTTCAGCTTGAGCTCTCAAAACTGTCCCAATGCATGTGATGTGCTAGATCAGATATAAATTTAACCAGCCAATAAAATTCGAAATTTTTTTAACTTGATATAAAAGAAAATTAATTTATCTTCCGAAATATATAAAATATGTCGTACTTTAAATATATTTGTTGTACCTGAAAATCATACTAAACTCAAAACTAGAAAACATTGGGACAGTTTTGGGGGTCACTGTACATCGAGTTTTAATCTTACCTCTCCAATATTATAATAAACATAAACATGGCCATCACTGGAACCTATTGCCGCCTTTTTTGCAATCTTCGTCCCAAGCCAATTTATCCAATACTTTACCAGAACCAACTTAATCACTTACAAATGGTTTCTCGGTATTTGCATTCAAATCCATAAATTAAATTGATTTGTTCTATCTTATCGGTTTTCGCCCTTTTATTTAGTTTCAGTTCCTATTAGAACTGACATTTGATAGAAATTGTAATATAAATATTTTCAGGAACCGAGATCTAATAGTTCTTGGTTCCCTTTTCATTTTACAACAATAAAGACCCTACGTTCTCCGTGATTGAATCACTACTAGCCTTTTTATTACTTCTCCCTTTATAAAAATAAGATCTATTTCCCCAATAACTCTCACATCTACAGTAGTTGTATAAAATGTATCATTAGTCCGTCTTATTATGATAAATGTCAATCTAAAATTAGAAACATCCCATTGTTATTGTTATGAGCTATAAAAAGCTTGATTTTTCATAATACGGCAATTGAATATAAAACAAGATAATACTGATAGCATATGGTGAGTATTTAACATTTAAGTAAGTTTGACAAAGTATGCTTTTAAACCCTTTTAAGATCCTGAGGCAAATACAACATCGTGGTCCTGTAATTTTTATCCATCAAAATGTCTTGATTTCCACTACATAATGAATGCACCTTTTATCAACCTTGCCGGCCTCGATGTACACACTACAGCTGACCTGTGCTGCACACGAGCACAATACTGTCTGTATGTGCATAACATTAATCCCTTGTGTGCATGGTAGTAAAATTATCCATAAGCATATCATTATCCCTATTTGTCCATAGTAATAAAATTTGACTATGAGCATAATGAGCTGATTCTATGGGCACAAATTGGTTTGTACATGAGTATCGTGCAGTTCTCAAAATTCCATTGCATTTTTTACGGGACTAATGAGATTTTAATTACATTTGCTTTTATTGATATAGATTATAGATGATACAATTTCAATACGTTGTTGATGTAGAGCAATACATGCAATTGCCAATATATTTACGATTATCATCATTTGTAAATACGTTTATACAGTGACCCCCAAAACTGTCCCAATGTTTCTTAGTTTTAAGTTTAGTATGATTTTCAGGTACAACAAATATATTTAAAGTACGACATATTTTATATATTTCTGAAGATCAATTAATTTCCTTTTATATTAAATTAAAAAAATCTCGAATTTTATTGGTCAATTGAATTTATACCCAATTTGGGACAGTATATGCATTGGGACAGTTTTGAGAGCCATTTTTGATTTTTAGATAATCGATGATTGTAGAACCATAATTCGCACTAGTATCTTGAACGCTTGGAAATCAGTAAATAAACACCTAATTGGGTAAAGAAAATAAAAAAGATGCATATTTCATATACAGATTCTGGTGCTTTGGCCTATTGAAAATTAATATGAAAAAACTTCAGGAGAATAAGGAAAATGATGCCATTAGTCTTTTAAACACCGGTAAATCAGTGCGACAAGTTGCGGAAATATTGCATGTAGGTAAGCCTGTTGTGGAAAAAATTAAAAAACGGTGTTGCACAAGTTTGGGTATGTGTAAAAGGGGTCGACTTAAATTGCTGTTTGAGTCTGATGAAAGGTTTTGTGTTCGCCAAGCAACAAAAAAAGCAGTCAAAGATTCAAGTAACATTTTAAACTACTTGAGAGTAATGTCGGAGTTAATAAAAGCCCGGAAACTGTCCGAAATCGCTCCGTAGGGGGAGCATAGGAGCAATTATCAAGCCTAAAAAACCTATGCTGTCTCCGGCTAATATTAAAAGGCGTTTAGAATGGTGTCATCTTCGCAAGGATTGGACTTCCAACGAACGGAAAAGGGTGATTTGATCAGATGAGACCAACATTAATAGATTTAACTTAAATGGAAGAAGCTGGCTTTGGATTTGAGACGGTGAGAGCTTGAAATCTAATTATGTGAAGATGACCGTTATAGATGGCGGTGGGAGTGTCATGTTTTGGAGGGCCATTACGTATGCCGGAGTTCGATAGATATGCAGAATTGAGGGTACTGTGGATCGACATTTGTATAAACAAATCTTTGAAAACGATTTGTAGCGGACTTTCAATTTTACTTTGGATAAATTAGGCCTTCGTCGTGATCAGATCATTTTCCAGCATGACAATGCTCCAAAGCATACGTCAAATTTAGTCAAGGAATATCTATTGGATCAAGACTATGAAGTAATAAATTGGTCTCCGCTATCTCCTGACTTGAATCCGATCGAAAATATGTGGATCTTATTAAAGAGGAGGCTTAATGAGTACAAAACAGCGCCCAAATGAATCCTTGATCTTTCGGAGCGTGTAACTGAGGTTTGGTACAACACCATTAAACAGGAGGAGTGCCAAAAAGTTTTTGATAGCATGCCCAATTGCGTGAAAGTATATTTGGAAAGAAACGGCCTTTGGACGGACTATTAAATAGGATTATATTTTTTCCCGCGTAAGCTCTCAAAACTGTCCCAATGCATATGCTGTCCCAGACAGGGTATAAATATAGCGGACCAATAAAATTCGAGATTTTTTTAATTTAATATAAAAGGAAATTAATTGATCTTCCGAAATATATAAAATATGTCGTACTTTAAATATATTTGTTGTACCTGAAAATCATACTAAACTCAAAACTAGGAAACATTGGGACAGTTTTGGGGGTCACTGTAGCTATAATGTCTGCAGCAACAATGGTTTTTGCTCGAGCATAAACTTAAATAACACGTACTGCTTGAATTTATATGCAAGCCAAATCTAAGATTATATATGTAAGTATAAAAGACGAGCCGATCTTTAATAAAAGCTCGTTTGACAAAGACGAGTTTTTGACTTTTTTTTAAAAAGCTCGTTTGAGAAAGACGAGCTTTTGACTTCTTTTCAAAAAGTTCAAATTTAAATAATAATTAGTAAATGCTATGACATTATTACTTTAGATAATTGTCAATTGGCATTCATAAGTTTGCTTTACTTTAGATATTTGTCACTGGAAAGGTAAAATAAAGCTCGCATTGAGATGATGAGTTTTAGTCGCTGCATAAAAAAGCTCGTTTGGGGTAAACGAGCTCTAGTCACGCGCAAAAAAAAGCTCGGCTGCATAAAAAAGGCTCGGCTCGTTTAATATCACTATATATATGTTACTTTATCACGCATAAAATTTAAACAAACTAACCTTCTTTAAACCTATTATTTTAGTTTACAATTGTCAGCTGTAAAAAGATTTGTTTTCAAGTACAGTATATATACAATCAAAACTATCGTAATTAGGCAAGGCGTTAGATTGTTCTTTTTTTTTTTGTGTTTCTATATCTTTTGAAATTTTATCACTTTCCTGGAACATTTCGTGAGTTTGTAGCCAGTTCTAGCTTTTTATTGAATAGATATAAATATCATTACCTTCGATTTGATCTGGTAATCACGAAATATGTCCAAAAATACAGTAATAAATAATGATATTTGATCTTAGAATGCAGTTAAATGAAAATATCAGCCTCTAATATAATAGCGACTGCTACCTATATTAAAAACATTAGTCCCTTACGTTAGCATGCATATTCAGATAAAAGAAAAGAATATCAGCTTGATAGTCTGATATGCCTTATCAAACGGTAAATAATATCCTTGGAATATGAAAACAAAAAGATAGAAACAACACACGTAGAAAAGGATTTTCAAGGCTTTAAATTATTTAGCGCATTTAAAACCCTGATAAATTGCATATTTCGGCCAATGTAAAAGCAGCATTAAAGCGCATCAACCCATAAAATAAGCAAAACAGGCAATGTCTGCTATCATAGAAACATACATTTTTCTACTAGAAAAACTGTCTGTCATATCATAGATTCATTAAAAATTGCAAAAGCGAGCCCGTAGAGCGACGCCATAATTGAGCATAACACGATTAAACGGCTAAGTCTTTCATACTATGGTATATATCTAAGCTTTAAATAAAAATGCGTTTTTTTTTTTTTACTTTTCTTATATTTAACCACGTACGGTCTGAAAATTCAGTTTTTGTAGCGGTCATTTTCGGGGATCATTTTATCCTTACCAACACCCATGATTTTGATCAAAAAACAGAAAAATCAAATTTTGATACCAAAATCAACGTTTAAATATACTACATTGTGAGAGAAAATTGTAGCCATGACTAATACACATCTTATGAAAGCTTAATATTAAATGTTAAGTAATGAAACTTCGTATTTTTGGCCCAAAAACGGTTTTTTGATTAAAGAATTTTCATGTAATATTTTTCGATAAAAATGTTTATTATTTTTTATTGAGCAAATAGAGCGCTAGATTCTGTATATGTGTATACTTTTTGTCTTTATAATTGGTAGCATAATTAACTCTAGATTTGCAAAACCAAAAAAAAAATTAAAAAATGTCAAAATTGATGATCTAGACAAAAATAATTTTCTAATTAATATTCCGCTTATAAGCTTTGTAGGTCTTAAAAATAAGAGATTTTACGATATTTGAGAATTTTTCAAGAATTTACGATGCTGTACCCATCTGATTCAAGCTTATTACTGTAAAACTTAATACATGTTAATATTGTGTGGTAGTTTATTTGATGATAATATAATCTTACTTTATAATTATTACATTAGAGTTAATTTACATTGAGTTTTATTCTTACCCCTCCAATATCATAAACATAAACATTATCATAACTGGAACCTATTACCGCCTTTTTACCCTCCTCTTTGTCCCAACAAGCCAATTTATTCAATGCTTTGCCAGAACCAATTTCCTACTTACAAATGGTTCCTCGGTATTTGCATTCAAATTCCATAAACTAAATTGACTGGTTCCATCTGCAGTAGTATCAAACCTATCATCAGCCCGCCTTATGATGGCTGTCAGTCTAAAATCAGAAACATCCCATTGTCATTGTTATAAGCTATGAAAAGCTTGATTTTTAATAATACAGCAATTAAATAAAAGACAAAATGATGTTATTTGCATATGGTGAGTATTCAACATCTAGGTAATTTTGATGAAGAATGCTTTTGAACCCTTTTGAGGATCCTGAAGCAAACACAACATCTTGGTCCTGTAATTTCTATCCATAAAAATGTCGCAATTTCCACCACACAATTAATGCACCTTTTATCAATCTCGACCTCGTTGTACATTGAGTATCAGTTTTTTGCCAGTTGTATTTTCTCTGATTCATTAATATTCGGTCATATTGAACGATAATGTATTAAATTACAATTTACAAATATAATGTTGGTAGTTTTTTGTTATTACTTTAAAAACTTGACCCTATTATTATTATTATTATTGTAATTACCATTGGTTATAATTGTCAGATTGATTGATTCATAAAGTATATCATATTACTATTTTGCATTGGTAGAGATTATACAATTGATATCTGCATTTAACACTGGTGGATTGGAAAGTTGGTGTCTGTCTTTAGTTTGATGAATAATGCGTACTTTGATTTTCCAGTATAATTTTAGGTACTTCTGCCACTCCCTTCTGTAACATTGACATAAGTTCAATTAGTTTTAGTTAGTTTAGATTAGTATTTCTAGAATTATTTTATTACTTTATTTCATCTCAATTGTACCAGCCTCTTCACTCTGACCTTTTACTCTTAGCGTACGCGGCCCAATCAATAAACAAATTTAAAAAAGTAGGTATTTCTACACCTAAAAAATAAATTTTCCAATGCAGCTGCATCTGTTGAATATTACTTGAGTTTCTGTGCTGCGTTGTAGCTCATGTTATTATAATAAATCCATTTTGGCTAATATTGCTTTATAATTTATCAGAATATGTTTATGTTAAAATAAAAATTAGAAATTTAATCAAGTAAAGAGATTCTTTTATTAAAAGGAAATAAAGAGGGTGTATATACTAATTGAGTTGAGGGAAATGATGATGTGATAAGGATTATAAGTATCATTTATATCACTAATGTGGCATGATGGTGGGGCATCATGCTTTAATGTTATGCTGTAATATCACGCTGTAATATCATGCTGTAATATCATCATGCTGGAACTGTGATTCCGTTGATGTTTAATAGACTTGAATTTCGGTTCCTGAACTATTGTTTTACTTTTGGATTTGACATCCAGTTAAGAATAATACATCATCCAAGTTCTCCAAATCACTATAAATACCCTCATGCCTCATACTGTACTTTTTCAATTATTTTAAATCTTCAGAAATCTTTTGTAATTAAAACTTTAACTGACTATAATTGTATTTCTACTGCTTTTATTTTATATTTTTTTATTTTAGTAAACAACTTCGTTATTTACTGCACCATACTGTATTTGACGAGAACTGGTGAGCTTACCGACCTTGTAACCTTAGTAGGTGTAAGTAGCAGGTAACCAACCTGTTGTTCAAACTTATCGAATGCACAATGACCCATGGAGGCTGATATCTAAAATACTTGTAGTATCTATATATTTATATCCGCGAAGAGAGGAAACTAACTACTTGGGTCAGTATTCATAGAGATCGTATTTAAATTGTTTTCAATAAAAGTGCGCAGCAGTAAACTATAGTGTACACTTTGGCAATAATTTTCTCAAAACACAGTAGATTGTGAGCATTGCCCTTTGAAATCAACATGTCCAAGATGTGTACCCACTACCCTCATGTAAAGTTGGACGTTATTAAAATCAAAATTTACCAAGATAGGGTTTTTGTTGTCAATTTTTTATGATTGTAAAAAGTAGGTTTCAGATGGTTTTTAAATAGTTTTCGAATATTTTCGCCCAATATTGAGTTGAATTACGTAAAATCTTCAAATAAGATAGATCCAGCTCAAAGCTACTCTTTATTTTTTGTTTCAGCAGAAAATATTAATTTTTCGTCGAGATAATGAAAATAATAGTTCATATCACAGCTTATACCCTATAGTGACGGGGCTCTAATATTTATTTGAAAAAAATGATTAAAAATGATTAAAAATGATTAAAAAAAACAAAATGATTTAAAAGCTCATGAACTGCAAAGTAAGTAGATCCAGCATATTAAATGGTTCTTGTACAGTTTTAAATTCTGCATCCATCTAAATAAATTTTGAAAAAATGTTTCACGTAAAATTTTGCGCAAACAGCAATTGAAATTTTGAAGGTTTTTTAACGATATAGAACACTTTTTATAAGCATATTTTAAATTTAAATAATGGAGATAATGCATAACAAAATTATCTATTGATCGAGCTATTATTTAACCTTTTAGCTGCATTTTTCATAGAGAAAACAAGATTTTTGTTATTTTTTTTTCAAATTCAGAATTTGGGATGAGGGTATATAAGGGAAAAATTGAAGCTAGAAACAAAGGTATTCCTTGATTCACATTTTCGAGGATATCTCTACGAAAAATTAATATTTTGAAAAAACCTAAATTGGGACCAAGAGAGCTCAACGAGCTTGATGACATCAATGCAAAAAAGAATGCTGCTCAATATAACAAATATTGTAAAATCTACTACAAAAATGTCGAAAAAATGAAAAAAAAATAAAGGTGCTCAGAATTTTTTTATACTAAAATATGTTATAGAGCGCTTTAAAACAAGTAAGGTTTACTATTAAAAAGTGTTAGTATATCTTAATTATCTCTAGAGATATGAAGCCTCAAAGTTTTCAATTCTTTGGCAGTGGAATACGCGTAAAAAACTGAAACATTAGCACTGAAAAATTAATACCAACTGTAAAAAATAGGATATTTCCGGATACTCGTTTTTGAATTAAAGCTGAACATCTCAGGTACATTGGCATATAATTTTATTTTGGTGTTATTTAGTGAAAAAAAAGTAGAATAGGGATGAAAAGTGAGACCCAGTTTTCAAGGAAAAAGCAGTGAATTTTACGCGTTTTGAGTCTTTTTCGTGAGATATAGAATAAATTTATTAGAAATAGGTAATATAATGTGATCAATTGATACCTATTATACAGTGTCTAAGGTATATCCTAAAAATGTTTAGTATGAGGTTGTCAGTTATAGGAAAGAGAGCACGCTCTGATATTGAAGATTAAAAACTATGAAAATTCGACCAGGTACCTACAAAAAAAAAATACAAAATCCATTTTAACATATGGAGTGTAACATCTTCGAAGTATATCAGAGCGTTAATAATGTTTGTTAATTATACAGTGTCACTTTTATCAAACTAGGTGAATTTTTGTAAAATGAATATGTTTTTTTTTTATTAATTAATTAATAAATTGGAACGAAAAGCAACTAATGGCGATAGAATGTAACTGTTTAGCTTCTACAATAAAAATATATATATATATAAATATTTTTTATTGTTAAAAGTTGTTCTTGAAAGAAACAAATTCAATGACAAAGGCTTAATCTCAGTACATCGCACGCGCGTAAGCTCACTTGAAATATACTGCTTAAACATTGGAATTACACAGTGTATTCCCAAGTTATTTCGCAATATGCAGTACAAATTTAGTGGCTAAGCTTAGAAATGTAAAATGATTTTAGAATATGCTTCGTTTTTTAATATTTAGCAGGTCTGTTAGAGAGTGGTAGCTCCAGGCATCAGAAATGTGCCAAACTTGTACCAACTTTGATTTATAGACTTTAAATACAACTCAGCCTAATTTTTTGAACTTTTGATATAAAAACTGTTCAAACATTGACAGTTAGCATCCCATCACATCATTATTTGAGCAAATAAAAATTACGAGACAACTTGGGATACTATGGAATATTTTCTCGTATCATATAGATTTAGTTTTTCTCTTTCAAGCATATGAAAAACGTTTTTTAAAAAAACATAATAATATAAATAACAATAATCCGTCTGCTTTATTTCAGAGATTATTTTATAATGTTTTGTATGTACAAATCGAGAATGAATACATTTAGTTATCGGCTTGAACCCAGTCAACGTTGGCAGGAGTCCATTCAACAAGGTCACCAGCCTTACCGAACCACATACCAATTTCCTTCTCAGCGCTTTCGAAGCTGTCAGAACCGTGAATGATGTTTCTACCAACAGTGGTCTATTTAAAGATAGGATTGTTTAAACATGATAGTATTTACATTATTAGCATTAACTTACACAGTATTGACCACGGATAGTACCAGGAGCGCTATCAAGGGGGTTGGTCTCACCCAACATCTTTCTACCTTGTCTAATAACATCCTTACCTTCCCAGACCTATTTCAAATAAAGTTGAGTCATTAAAACTAATACCCAAGTGATAACCATGAATACATACCATAGCAATAACGGGAGTACCGCTAGTCATGTACTTGACAAGACCGGCAAAGAAAGGACGCTCCTTGAGGTCTTCATAATGCTTTTCAGCCAATTCCTTGGAAGGAGCAAGAGCCTTCAAACCAACGAGCTTGTAACCACGGTCTTCGAAACGAGTAATAATCTTACCGACCAAAGCACGTTGAACACCATCAGGCTATAATTAAAAAAGATAAACGGAGATGAATAATTTTGCATTGTGATTCGTTGCTCTATTTATGTATTTACCTTGATGGCAATAAAAGTACGTTCGCTGAGAGTACCCCTATTAATTAACCTATAAATAACAACATCATTTACAATTTTAAGATGGTATATCTTACTTGACACCAGCAATAGGCTTAGAGTCAGCAGCAATAGGCTCTATTATTATAGATTAAATTTAGTTTTTTGTTGCGTTTTTTTTTGGTAAATGTGTCAGGAAATTTACTTTGGAGATAAGCATAAGAGAGAGCACTGGCAGTAACAACACCAGCAGTGGCCATGACCATACGGTTAGGACCAGCAGAGGCGGCAGCACGGCTAGCAGTAGCAAAAGTGCGGGCTAATTGAATAAAATCGCGTTAGATGTTTCTTGATCTGAAGGAAAAAAAAAAGATTACTTACCCTTGATGGAAGCAGTGGCAGGTCTGACAGCTAATTTAATTTACATGTTAATTGATTAATTGATATTACATCTTTGATATAAACACAAACCGAAACGGGCAGCGGTACGAGCGAGCATTATTTAAATAATTTGAAATATGATTAGAAAAAAAAAAGAAGAGAAATGTTGATGCTCTTCAAAAACCTTTTTTTATACCCCCTGGTGGTATTAGGTTGTTGTTTTTTTGTATAGAAACGAAAATAATCGACCAATAAAATGATCTATAGAGTGCTTTTACAAACTTTAATTTTCATATAAACACTCATTTGGTGAATAAATGTATTTCTACAGGTTTTTACAATATATGATTGGCTTGACCCTGAATTCAATAAATCCGGGGGACACTAGTGCGCTTTTCCACCGCTTCACAGAGGGTCTTTTGAATCTAGATTAATAAATCACTTGAAAGCATGATGTATAAACAATAAAACCAACCAAAAAATGAATACGATGTAATAATAACTACAAAAATATAGTAAAATGGGCTATTTCAGTTGCTGAAATGTTAGATTTTAACAATTTACGGCCATCTCTAACTGTAAAAAACATACCAAACAAATACTATCGTTCAACAGACTTGATTTGATGCATTTTGGTGATTCTTTCAGATATTTTAATAAGGTGTTTATTGGAGTTGTATGACTAAAATAAAGCTGGATTCATATTGGCAGCGTTTATTTTGACTTGGCAAGCCTAATGTTTTGATTTTTCTCGGAAAAATCAAAATATCACAAGAGTATAGCAAATTAAACACAAACGAATGAAAAAAAAATTTATAAATATTCCAGTTAATTGATTTTCGAGAATTCGGCGTTATATCAAGTACATTCCATTTTCAAAAACTAATTTAAAATATATGCGTATTCGTAAACGTATGAACTGAATTATTGTGTATTTTTATTTGAAATCCAAGCCCATAAAACTGAATAAACGATTTTGAAAGTCGGGAGAGATAGCTTGAATATCTCGAAATTGGGCGTGGTCTAACCATAAAAGGCGATTTTTTTAAGCACTCATTTTTATTTTATTATTTAATAACATGTTAACATAAAACACCTAATCTACATATACTTGGTTAGTAAATTTCTAATAATTATTCTTCAAAAATGTCAAATTGGCTTTGGGATGTTATTTTTTGTATTTTAAACTCCGACAACATCAACTTTGCATTGCTATCATGTCTCCTTATTATAAATTCGTTACATATAACAAGATAATATAAGGTGATTAATAAAGTATTGAATTCGAAGAAAACGAGGATGTAATATCAACAGCTTTTTCTAGTATAAAAGTGCTTATACCTTATGCCAATATAAACCTTTGATTTTTGTATTTAAAGAATGGCATCAATACATCAACATAAATTAAGAAAAAAAAACAGGAGCGAAGGGAATGACAAACAAGATTACCCAAAATAAAGTGATGATCAACTCAAAAGAACAATTTTCAAAAATTTGTTAAAAAAAAATCAAACTATTACAAAAGTTTTCAGTGATTGAAATTGAAAAAGTTTTTCATCCATAATCAAATACTGATCGACCGAAAATGAAAAATTATCGACATTTAGAGATAAATGCAGAAAAGTGCCATGATATTCAAGCTCATGCTATCTAACTACATTGGGAACTTGCATAATTGCTCAAACGCTTAAATAATTTTATGAAAACGTAAATTTACAACGAAATAAAAATAAAAAAAAAAAAAAAAAAACGTTCGTTGACAGATCGCATTTCTTAATGCGGATGTGCAGTTTCCATGGCAACCATACCTATCATCTGTCAAAAATCGAATGCAGATCACATTACCTGATCAAATTCAGGTACGAATTGTCTGATCCAGGTAGGTTGGACCAAAAATATGTCAAAGAGGCAATAGATTTACATGACATTCCACATTGATTTACAAATTTTGGATGGCTTATGTGGCTTTGGATATACTAAATCTTGATGGTAAGGATGGGTAAAGCAAAAACAATGAAGTGACTCTTTTGACTTGATCGGACCACTTAAAATTTTTTTTCGGTATAACAATCAGAACAAGACAAGTACATATCTAGTTCTTTCTTTTTCTCCTTTGTGAGCTTATAATCTTATAATTGAAATGTCTGCTGAATACGAGGGTGCTATCGGTATCGATTTGGGTACTACGTAAGTAGAATAAAAAGATTAATTGTGTGCATTTTATGTTTATATACATGAGATTTGTATACATCAAGATGAAAATCAAATTACATGTATATATTTATATGCAAATACCACATCACATTTTCCGACATTTTGGATGTTTTAATTAATCAAAATTATCAATAATTTAGCTACTCCTGTGTTGGTGTTTGGGAATCCGAGCGTGTTGAAATCATTGCCAACGAGCAAGGTAACCGTACCACTCCTTCTTATGTTGCTTTCTCTGACAACGAACGTCTCGTCGGTGATGCTGCCAAGAACCAAGCTGCCATGAACCCCAAGAACACCGTTTTCGATGCTAAGCGTCTTATCGGTCGTCGTTTCGATGATCCTGAGGTCAAGGAAGATATGAAGAACTGGCCTTTCACCATTGTTGATAAAAATGAAAACCCTTTCATTCAAGTTGAATTCGAGGGTGAGACCAAGAGCTACTCTCCTCAAGGTAATATGAAAAAAATTTGCTTTTTTTTGTGACGATTTTTAACTTTTTAATGTTAATCCATGTAGAAATCTCCTCCATGGTTCTCATCAAGATGAAGGAAATTGCTGAAGCCAAGCTCGGTAAGAAGGTCTCCAAGGCTGTTGTCACTGTCCCTGCTTATTTCAACGACAGTAAGTATAAACTAAATAATTGTAATAGAAATTTGCATTGCTAATCTTTCAAATATTTAATTAGGTCAACGTCAAGCCACTAAGGATGCCGGTACCATTTCCGGTCTTGATGTTCTCCGTATCATTAACGAACCTACCGCTGCCGGTAAGTTTTTAGTATTTAATATAAATGTAGAGCATTGGAATTGATTTTATTATTATTTTAGCTATTGCTTACGGTTTGGATGCCAATGACAAGAAGGAACGTAACGTTCTCATTTTCGATTTGGGTGGAGGAACTTTCGATGTTTCCCTCTTGACCATCTCTG
Organism: Mucor racemosus; assembly: GCA_027405735.1. Classification (NCBI taxonomy): domain Eukaryota; kingdom Fungi; phylum Mucoromycota; class Mucoromycetes; order Mucorales; family Mucoraceae; genus Mucor; species Mucor racemosus. Next base: position 4,010,685 of record JAPEHQ010000001.1, on the reverse strand, counting down.
GTGGTGTCTTTGCTGTCAAGGCCACTGCTGGTAACACTCATTTGGGTGGTGAAGATTTCGATAACACTCTTGTCAACCATTTCGTTACTGAAATTAAGCGTAAGCACAAGAAGGATATCACTGGTGATGCCCGTGCTCTCCGTCGTCTTCGTTCTGCTTCCGAGCGCGCAAAGCGTACTTTGTCTTCTTTGACTCAAACTACTGTCGAAGTTGACTCTCTCTTTGATGGTGTTGATTTCCAATCCAACATCACTCGTGCCAAGTTCGAGGAAATTAACTCTGCTGCTTTCCAAGGTACTGTTGAGCCCGTTGAGCGTGTCCTCAAGGATGCCAAGATCGATAAGAAGAAGATTGACGAAATTGTTCTCGTTGGTGGTTCTACTCGTATCCCCAAGATTCAATCTCTTCTCCAAGATCTCTTCGATGGTAAGGAGTTGAACAAGTCCATCAACCCTGATGAGGCTGTTGCCTATGGTGCTGCTGTCCAAGCTGCTGTTCTTACCAACCAAGCCGGTAACGAAAAGACTCAAGATCTCCTTCTTTTGGATGTTGTCCCTCTTTCTCTCGGTGTTGAGATGCAAGGTGGTATCATGGCTGTCGTTGTTCCCCGTAACACTCCTATTCCTTGTCAAAAGTCCAAGGTTTTCACCACTGCTGCTGATAACCAAACTACTGTTACCTTCCCTGTCTACGAAGGTGAGCGTTTGATGACCAAGGAGAACAACCTTTTGGGTGAATTCTCTCTTTCTGGTCTTATCCCTGCTCCCCGTGGTACTCCTGAGCTCCTCTGTACCTTCGATCTCGATGCCAATGGTATCTTGAAGGTTACTGCTCAAGATAAGACTACTGGTCGCAAGGCTGATGTTACCATCTCCAACTCTACTCGTCTCTCTGCTGCTGATATTGACCGTATGGTTGAAGATGCTGCCAAGAACGCTGATGCTGATAAGGAGCGTGAAGCTGTTGTCCAAGCCAAGCAAGATCTTGAATCTTATGTCTACCAAGTTGAGAACAACATCTCTGACCCCAATGTCAACATGAAGCTCCGTCGTGGTGATCGTGAGGCCATTGAGACCGCTCTTGCTGAAGCCATGGAACTTATGGAAATCTCTGCTGATGATGCCAACGCTGATGACCTCAAGTCTGCCCAATCCAAGTTGAAGCGTGCCTCTACTCGTGCTTTCGCTCACGTCTACTCTCAACGTCGTTAAATCCCTATTTTTTGTTGATTCAATTACGATAAAAGATTTTATAAAAAAAAAGGATTATTTTCTTTACTTGTTTATATATTAAAAAAAAATTACATTTTCATTTTACATTATTTTGTTGTGTTTTTCTCTTCTACAATGATATTTTACTGATTTATGTAATGCAATCGGACATGAAAATAGATATTGACCCAAAAAAAAATTTTTTCTTAAATGTAAGGAAGCTCGCAAATTACTGCTTTTTCGTGAATTCTTGATACATTTTTATCGAATAACAAATACGATTATGAATTTGACATGCAAGAGAATACTTTTCTTGCATCAAATGTATTTTATCATTTAAAAAGCATCCGGAAAAATTCTTTAAAAACGGACTTCTGCTTTTTGTTGTTGTTCCGACTCACTTTTCTTTATATAAATGAGAGAAAAAGGTGCATACATGCTAAATCTATTTTAGAAAAGAAAAAGAAAACAGATGTATATAATAATAACAATAAAGTGGGAGAACACATTTTGATTATTTTTTTTTTTTGGGGGGAGGAGGAAAAAAAGAAGGGGAGTAGATGAATTGAAATGCCTAGTGAGTGTTGTAGTAAAAAAAAAAAAAAAAAAAAAAAAGTTGATCTGGTTTATTCAAATGAACGAAGTTCATCACCGCGCAGATACGGAATGAAATGAGAAGGGTACGTTTAGACAAATTAAAGATACAGAAACATGCATAGGATTTAATGCTTTTCAGGGATGGCTATTTAGGAGGTGATCTTTCCATGTCAAGTAAACAGAAAAAAGAGCGGAAGAATAAAGACCGGAAATGAATCGATGAATAATGAAACATAACGATCAAACTATATGTGATGCTAATGATGAAGCAACAGCATAATAATTAACCCCCTTGAACACATAAAAGGTAAAAAACACTAATATTATCGTAATTAAAAAAAGCAAGATTCACATTAATGTTTGAGTAACAACAACAACAAAAGTATACGTTTTGACGTAAATTTAATTTACTCTTATTTAAAATTAACTTGAACTCTATATCACGTAATGTTTAAACATACAAGAAAATCAAGATATAACCATTTTGAGCCATGCTTTAAACTTTTAGGGAAACAGAAGAATATCGCCAAAAAAAGAACAAGAAGGGGATATATAATGATTATATAATAAATTTCAAGAACATTCATTCCATTATATATAAATATATATATATTATAACATTTTACATGTATATGTAGATTATTTCACTCTTGTTTATAAACTATACTCAATAAGGAGAGATTACGATTTTCATATTAATGTAAATCATCAAGGAAGACTATTAATATATTTAATATGGAGATAAATATAGTAGAGAAAATCATTACATGTACTGCGAGAGAAAAAAAAAAAAGATCTCAATATGTAGTGATCTACTACGCTGATAAAATTTTAATATATCAATACACATGTAGGTACGTTCTAATAATAGCTTTATACATAAGCTGTGATAATAAAGAAATTCAGTACAAGCAGCATCAAGCATAAGCAGCATTGAGCATTAAACAGCAACAGCAGAAGCGGACACCAAACACCAACATTTCATGTACTGCATAATGAGGAGTAGTGCAACAACTTGCAAGAAAAGAACAAGAGGAAGAAGGGGAAAAGAAGAGAAATATAGGGAATCGAGGGAGAAGAGAGAATATTGAAATTTGGACAGTTTATATGTATTGTAGTATAAGGGAGAATATAGTTATAGTGACAAGACGGATTTCCTTGATTTTACACATCCAAAGCGATTACAATTTATACTACACATAAGGAGATTAGTAAATCAACATTTAGATGGCTCCTCCTTTTTTCTTTCTTTCTTTCTTTCTTTCTTTTTTTATATTATATGAAATGATTTCCCCTTGGTATACTAACAAACAATAGTAAATTGTAAATTTACAATAAAAAAGAAAACAAAGAAAGAGAGAAGCAGAGAAGCAGAGAAAGAGAAGTTAAATGATGCTTCTGTCTGTACTGCTGCGAAATATTCTTTAAATTGATGCCCGATATGATTAACCCGATAGTAATGATATTATACAGACAGATGGACAGTTACATTGTAATTGTGGCAACTACATTATGTTTGTAAAGTGATTCCTTCTTTATTTTAGTCGCTCCTTAATTAATAAGAAATGAACAAAAGGGAGGGAGGAGAAAAAAAAACAAAGAAAAGATGCTACATACATACATTACATTACACACTAAAAAAGATCAAGTTAATGTCAATAGACAACAATTTTTTTTTTAAAGTTGTAAATTAGAAATAAGAACAGGGATTTTTTTTATTTTTTTTGAGGAGATGGTACATTACATACATTTACAAATTGGGGAGAGCTAAGAAAGGGTCAAATTGTTGATAGATGAAGGCTTTTTTTTGGGGGGAGTTACAAGCTGCCTGCTGCTGCTGCTGCTGCTGCTGTTGCTGCTGCTGCTTTTAGTAGATTTTATAGGGGATAAAGTTTATATTCAAGTATATATGATTTTTGTAACTGTGAGACTATAAAAGCTTCTGATTTTTTTTCATCAGATTTATTTCTTCTTTTTCTTCTTCTTTTTAATACCTTTACATATTATAAATAAAAATGAAATCTACTTGCGTTTTACCTTCACTCTCAGATATTTTAAATCCTACGACAGCACCTTATTATAACAATCATCAAAATCAACGCAATAGTCATCGTCATCATAACCAAAGATATCAAAGACCATTATCTCATTCAGTGCTCCAAGTATCAAATCTATTAACAGAAGATGATATCGAAGATTATGATGATGAACCTGTAAAAGCAAAAAGAAAAAGAGCTTCTCCATCTCAATTGAGTGTACTCAATCGAGTATTTGAACAAACATTTTTTCCCTCAACAGAACTTCGAATGGAATTAGGAAAACAACTTGGTATGAGTCCAAGAACAGTTCAAATTTGGTTTCAAAACAAGCGTCAATCAATTAGAACACGAGAGCGAGTCGTGACCCATATCGTTTCGCCACCCATTTCACCTTCTATTCGACATTATGCATCTTCTCCTCCTCCTCCACCTCCTTCCTCTTCAAATTATCATTATAGTCAAAAGCCTGCTCATATTTCACTTCCTCCACTTCGATTACCTCAACCACCAACATTTCCATTAACTCCATCTTCATCAGTTCAATCAAGTCCAAGTTCATTTGATAATTCAATTCTATTCCGTGATTATTAACAATTATAACAAAAATAACCATCAAACAACATGTGTATGTGAATCCTTTCTTTTTCAGCTCTCTTTCTCTATTTATCTCTGTCTCTATCACTCTTATAATTATCTATGTTTAATATTTTCTTTCCTTTATATGTTTTATATATATTTTATGCAAAAAAACAATCCAAAAAAAAAAAAAAAAAAAAAAAAAAAAAAACAAAACAAAATCATCCATTCACAATTGACATTGCACGCATATATAGTTTTTTTCATATACATATTTATTCTCGCTCTTTCCTTCTTTTTTTTTTCTCTTTGTTTTTTGTTTTTCTATTAATTAAAAAAATAAAAAAATCTACAAGTATATAATTCAATACATTTAGTCATATTAGTAATAAGAAATGAATATGTATTGTTGAATACATGATACTAAATCAGTGACATCATATACACAACTGTACAGTGATAGCAATTGGATTAAATGAAAATCATTCTCTTAATAATAATAAATAAACAATCATGTATGACCCCAGTTAAGAATTTATAATATGGGAAATCTTAGATTGTTTATCATTAAATAAAGAAGAACTTTAAATTTTTGTCAAGTCTGGCTTTGCACAAAACTCCCTTAAAAAAATCAACTTTTGTCTCGACTGGTTCACCAACATCAATCTTTATAAAAAAAAAATACCAGCCTTTTGGGTTTTTTTCCTCATGATAGATCTACTAATTTTAATTAATCATTTGTTCTTAGTTACATCAACTTTACAACTAAAAAAGATGTATTTCAATGGGGGGTGTAGTTGGTTTAAAGAGGAGTGTCAAGATCAAGGTCAACACTTGCAACGAGGGGCTATTTTGTATATATATATCTATCTCCTCTCCCTCTCTCTCGTTCTCTCACAATTATTACTACATGCTGAAAAAGACAAGAGCACGGCCTTAACATTTATTTGGAAACATTCGCTTTTTGTTTTGTGTAGATGAATCTGTTTATTGCATCTTCCGGGATCAATTTCCTTTCATTAAAATAATATTTGTGGTGATTTTTAAGGAGTAAATAAAAAAAATTATGTGTGTGAAATAACCATCAAGTTGGATTTTATTTTAATATCAAATAAACATGTGCATATATACATATAAATGTTGGTGTTGGTGTTGATTTTACGGATTGCGCATATTTATTTACCTTTATATAAAATTCGTTTTATTTAAATGATACCCGTTTGATTGATTTGTGATTCTCGTTATCCTGTTATTATTAGTAAACCCTTTGACAAGTTCTAAATATTTAGTTTCTTTATGGTGGTTTATAACTGTTTTCTTGAACCTCTAAACCTTATTTTTTAACTAGTATTTATTAACAGCATGTTTAATACTATATGCAGTATTATATAGAGGAGGCGTGTACTATTGTAACATTTAACAAAAAAGCCAGTGTTTATTATATGAATGTATCACAACCCAACAACAGATCAAGATTAGTATATAAATAAACGCATGCCTCCTTTTTTTCCATTCTACCATGGCATTGGGATGTATATAGAAAAGCTTGAGAATCGAACATAGCTTGATTTTCGCATCAAATAATTCGGAAACAATTGTAATAAGGCAATATCAATAGTTTCAGCATTGTATCCAAACGAATGTTTCATTTTTTTTTGTTTTTGTTTAAATAAAGTTCATTAGTCAACCTTTTACAATTACAAAACTATAAATCATAAATGTTACACATCGAGCTGCAAACTAAAAATAACAAACAAATATGAAATATGCCCTTTTATGAATGATTTAATCAGATTTTTATAATATTAAAGGTACTGAAACAGTGCAAGTAGCAGTAATCATACTAAGCAATTCATTACCTACTACAAATTGAGTATATACACCATATAAATAAGAATATTTGATAATGTTTGTATTGATCACTGACAAGATATCATATGTAATGCATATAAATTTGTTGACGCCCTATCAGCAGTTGGCTCAACATGCTTGCTTTTTTCATCTATAAATGTAAGTTTCCTTTTCTCAAGGGTTCTATAAGAATTTATACAAAATAAGCTATTCATGACTCCTTGATAGATTTATCCGCAGAATTTTCCTTTTTAAAACAGACTTCCCTTGCCCAGCATACTTCCCTGATTTACTAAAAAATGCTTATTTAAATCATATATATACAACGTAAACGTTCTTTACTCTTCGACCAGTGATTTTTCTTTTGTGAGTATACTAGATTTTATTGCAGTGACCAAATCATATTGAACAATGTCATGCTGCTATATAAATCATAAATAAAATCAATCTTTCAGTATCGGAACGCCACATTATTACTAACAACCACCCTCATAATAAACTTCTAAAAACTTTTTGGGGATACCTTAGACACTACAGAATAAATATCAATTGGTCACATTATTCTAGCCCTTCCTAGATTTATTTTATATCTCACAAAAGCCTCAAAAACAGGTAAAATTCACAACTGTCTCCGTGGAAACTGGGTCTCACTTTTCAGTCCTCCTCTACTTTTTTTTTCACTAAATAACGCCAAGAAAAAATTATATACTAATGTACCTGAGATGTTCAACTTTAATTTAAAAGTAAGTATCCTGAAATATCCTATTTTTTGCAATCAATATTAATTTTTCAATGCTAATGTTTCAAATTTTTAAGCATATTTCGCTGCAAAAATCAAAAATTTGAGGCTTCATTCCTCCACGAAAAATTAAGTTATACTAACTTTTTTTAATAATAAAACTTACTTGTTTTGAAGTACTCTAAAACATATTTAAGTACAAAAAAATTCTGAGCACTTTTATTTTTTTTTATTTTTTTGGCATTTCTATAGAAGGTTTCAAAATATTGGTTAAATTGAGCAACATTTTTTTTGCATTAATGTCATCAACCTCATTGAGCTCTCTCGGACCTAATTTAGGTTTTTTCAAAATATTGATTTTTCGTGGAGATATCCTCAAAAATTTGTACGAAGAGACACTCTTATTTCTAGCTTCAATTTTCCCCTTATATACCCTCATCCCAAATTCTGAATTTGAAAAAGAAATAACAAAAATCTCGCTTTCTCTATGAAAAATGCAGCTAAAAGGTTAAATGATAGCTCGATCAATAGATAATTTTGTTATGCATTATTTCCATTATTTAAATTTAAAATATGCTTATAAAAAGTGTTCTGTATCTTTAAAAAACCTTCAAAATTTCAATTGCTGTTTGCGCAAAATTTTACGTGAAACATTTTTTCAAAATTTATTTAGATGGATGCAGAATTTAAAACTGTACAAAAACCATTTAATATGCTGGATCTACTTACTTTGCAGTTCATGAGCTTTTAAATCATTTTGTTTTTTTTAATCATTTTTAATCATTTTTAATCATTTTTTTCAAATGAATATTAGAGCCCCGTCACTATAGGGTATAAGCTGTGATATGAACTATTATTTTCATTATCTCGACGAAAAATTAATATTTTCTGCTAAAACAAAAAATAAAGAGTAGCTTTGAGCTGGATCTATCTTATTTGAAGATTTTACGTAATTCGACTCAATATTGGGCGAAAATATTCGAAAACTATTTAAAATCATTTGAAACCTACTTTTTACAATCGTAAAAAATTGACAACAAAAACCCTATCTTGGTGAATTTTGATCTTAATAACTTCCAACTTTACATGAGGGTAGTAGGTACACATCTTGGACATGTTGATTTCAAAGGGCAATGCTCACAATCTACTGTGTTTTGAGAAAATTATTGCCAAAGTGCACACTATAGTTTACTGCGCACTTTTATTGAAAACAATTTAAATACGATCTTTATGGATACTGCTGTCCCAAATTAGTTTCCACTCTGTAGTAGTAAACTACATATATCAAGTTTGTTTAGTAATCAAGTTGATTATAATGATCTGTAATTTTGGACTAACAACAAAGGTGGATAATATGCTTATAGATATTATTATTGTTATTGTAAATTGTTGATCACTGGATTGATGAAGGTTGGTATTCTTATTTGTAAATTAGACGTTTATTAATGATAAATAAAAGTGAAGGGAGTGTAATAAGACAAATAAATCTACAGGGGATTATTTAATGATTTCCTTGTAGTATTTATATAAGGAATGAGGCAAGGTTTTGCATGAATAAAACTGAAATGTTTGACTCATTACATTGATCTTAGACAACATTTAAGATCTAATAATTTTAAAATCACAAAAACATTATAATGTCAAATTGTACAACTGGTATTTCCAAACTAGGAACTAAACCATAAAGATCTTGTTTTAAGGTCTTATTACTGTATTATTAATATAATTAGAAAATAGTATTCAGATATCAGTTTCCATGGGTCATTATGCATTCGATAAGTTTGAACAACAAGTCGGTTACCTACTATTTACGCCTACTAAGGTCAGTACGCTCATCAGTTTTTGACGAATATGGATCCAAATAACCTCCCATTGCAATGGCAGGTACTTCTAGCGTTGACACACATAATTGCAAAAGGTTTAGCCTCCCCAAGTTGCTGTGAAAATAGGGGAATGAAAAACACACGTTTGTTTAAACTATTTTGTATGGGTTGTTTCAAATATTCTTTGAAAAATTTTATAAAACCAAACAATAGCTCAAAATTGGATTTTGAAGTTGCATATAATACGCAGTAATTATACAAATAACATACTTTGATTTCATTACCTAAAAGCTGTTTTTGAAGGACAAACGCACAGTTTTCAACGAGAAACCTGTCCTTCTCTGCTTATACGAAATAAACCCGCTAAAAACTCAATCAATATTAATCCAAATGGGCTGAAAGTTTCAAATAGTTGCTACAACAGCTGTGGAAATATCTAGTAGTGCTATAATTTCATCATTCCATTGATTTGCTGATTAAACTGTAGGAATTGAGCTCGCACTTTTTCCAAGAGGATTTTATGACTCAGGAGACCATTGAAAATTAGAAATAGCGCTAAATCCAGCAAAAACAGGATATATGACAGTTAATAAGTAAACGCCCTCTTTTTGCATAATCAAAGTTATAGTGCAATGTATGTATTCTACATTGATTTTTCCAAAAAAAAGAGTCTGATTTCAAGTATTAATTTGAATAACTGTAAGCAAATAAGTATGAAAAAAATTGTAAATCTTTGTTTCTTGAATGAGTTAATTTATTTATGATCAGCAATTAATGATGAAACAAATACTGTAGTAGTCAGTGTTATTTACTGGATACTTTTTAAATTCTTAAAATTTGTAAATTTTTGATGGATTTACTGATAAACAAGATTTTAAAACAGATTATTAGGTTAAATACAAACATCAATAGTAAAAAAAATCTGTGATTTTTTTGCGAAAATTATAAATGATTCAGAATTGGATAAACCTCAAAAAACAAATTGACAATTACTGGCGGTATATATTTGGTTTGCTGCCTACTGTCAAATTTCAAAAACACTCTTGCTTGAGCATTTTCTAAATCATTATTTATAAAAAGAACATAAGAATACATCCTATCGCCGGTGGCTATACTTTATTTAGCCGTATGTTTGAGTATCTACATGATGTAAAGCTTATCAATTGATTATATACACTTTATGGAGGATTTTTCGCATTTTTTTATATTTCTTACAAATTTTACACCTTGAATTCAAAGGATTTTCACGCAATATTTAACAAGTAATTTAATATATTTTTAAACTACTTTATGTTAAAGTTAACCACAAATTATATATATATATTCTATTTGCACACTTGTGTAAATATATTTCGTTGTAGGTCCTTATCAAATTATTACATTTTCAAACCCTCAACTTTAGTTATGGGTATAGTACCAAAAATTTGAAAAGAAAAATTCTTATTTTTGAATTTTACGTAACAACAGACTGAATAGTGAGTAGCTTTTGCATGTCAATAATCTTAGATGTAGATATTGAAGCTCTATTTAATGGTGGTTATTAAATAGAATTTGATCTGCTGTACGGTTTGTTAAATTTGAAATGAAAAATTAAGTTTTTGACTAAGGAAGCATGAGATTTTTAGAGCCAGTTACAAACTAATAAACTTACATTGCAGTACAAATATATACCTACAATTTATGTGCTTACTCGCCTTGATAATTTTATTTTTCTTGGAGAAATTGTGATTTTTAGTCGATATTTTGGACATCCGAATTTTTGCATGACCAGATAGTATATACAGGGGATAGAAGGGGGTTAGAATGAGTCAATGCAAGTTTCAAATATCTCCATCAAAAATCAATATTTTTTTCGAAATGAAAAAATAACGGATAGACGCTAAGTAGTGCTATTATATGCAGCTAAGAAAACAATATGTTTATATATTAGATTTATTTCAATTCTTGAAAAACTAGTGAAATAATACACAAAAAAAACAAAAAAAAAATTTTACTCTGAACCAGAATTTATTATATAAAAGCAAAAAATAATTAGTGCATAGTTAAAACTAATGTCAAAGTAGCTTATTGTTTCGTGAAGATATTGTCAATGAAAGACCTAGATTTACAATGTAAAATTACAAAATTAGATTTTTAAGCAACTTTTGCCAGCTCACAATGCATACTACTTTAGAAAAGTTACAACACTATTCTTCTCTAATACTTAGGACATACATCCACTTTTTTCTGTAGAGCGTTATACTTATAAAAAGCTGACAGCAGGACATCCAAGATCTAAACTCGAAATTGAGTCTAAAACATGCTTTGCTCATTAAATCCTTCTTCAAGCAGTAGAATTACACTGCTGTATGTCGTTTAACAAATGCAAAAGGATGGATGATGATACTTTAGAGTGATTGTGCTTATTCTATGCTATCCCACTTGTTGTATTGTTTTTATTGAAATATTATTAAAACTTTGTCCTATTTTGGAAAGAATTCACTTTCTTTGATTTTTCAGTAAATAATTTCAAAATCTCTGTGTCCATGAGATATTTCCTGAATTATTAATATCATTAATATATATATATACCTATGTATCAAAGTTTTGAACAGAGAACCATATCAATCTATGTATTTAGAAAAAATGTTTTAGACCATGATGAGTGTGCATATATAGTTAATTCAGTGAAACGTATTACACAAGCATTTAGAAAGTTTCGGCGTCTCGTTCATATGCCACTGTTTATTTGGTTCAAGGAGTATTCAGCAAACCTTAATTACTTTTATAGCAAATTCATTATTGACATATGTAAGTAAATAAAAAGTTGGTTCTAAATCCTGAAATTGAGTAATGTATATCATTATAATAAAGAGAAGAATGTTCATTATCAAGTTGAATGATATATCTATTTTGAGATATTGAAGCATATGATTTTGTCCTAGCGTGCCTGTATGTGTGTGGATTTCTCAAGGAGGGACCATTTTATATAAATCTGAGCATAAAAACATTGAACCGAGATAAATATTACCTTTTTCCTTTCTCTTTTCTTCCACTTTTTTCAATTTCAAACAACTAATTCGTTATCCAAAAATGTCAAGAATTCAAACCAGACTACCTTCAATTCCAGTGCGAACACCTAAAAATCGTTTTCAAGCAAGAGATGATGAATCATCAAACAAGGCAGGCCAACGCGTGACCATACCATCTCTAGATAACATGACTGGCATACTTCGATATGTTGGTCAAGTTGATTCTAAACCTGGTATATTTGCTGGTATTGAGCTTGATAAGAAAGGACAAGGAAAGAATGATGGCAGTGTTCAGGGGTAAATAATTTTTTTTTATCAGGTATTTTCTATCGGAATACTCATACATTTTTTGGGAAAAAATTAGCAAGAGATATTTCACCTGCCCGGCAAAATCAGGTTTATTTATTGCAGTAGAAAAAGTTACTATACATTCTCCCCCTTTGCCAGCAACAAAATCATCATCCTCAATCACTCCACCGACCACGCGTCGATCTAATTTACCCTTAACGAGGAATGGATCTGCAAGTTCAACTGTAAGATTAAGTGCATCAACTTCTACATCTACAAAGAAACCACATACTTTACGTACTTCAGCAATACCCAAAACTAAATCTCTATCATCGCCTGCCCCGCCCGCAATAAATAACTCTACTAGTACTATTTCTACCTCTCCTGCTGCTAATGCTGTTGTAACTTCAGCTGCTACTTCATCAACCTCTTCTACTTCTTCGTTGCCCGCAATTAACAAGAAATCAACTCCTACTCCGCCTCCTACTATTGCTGCTCCATCAAAGAAACAAACACCGACCCCATCAACTCCAACTCCTCCTCCTATGGTAGCATCACCTGTGTTGGCTCAACAACAACAAATAGAACAACAAGAGGCTACAGATCAACTATATGAAATGCTAGAAAAGACTCAAAGGGAAAGAGATCAATTATTAGTACAAATGAAAAGCAAAGAGACAGCGTGGGAGCGACTAGTATCTTCAAAAGAGAGTCTTTCATTGCAAGTACAGGAAGGCGACAGTCAGTGTCAACGACTATCTAGGGATTTAGAGAAAGCGCAGGAGGAAGTAGAACAACTACAAAATGATTTAGCTGAGCGTGATGCATCATTAGCTAAAAATCAAAGAGATGAAGAAAAGCAATCTCAAGATCAACGGCGTATTGAGCGATTAGAAAATTTAGTGCGTGAATTACAAAATCAACTTCAAGCAACAAAAGATGAACAATTGCAGTTGAATAGAGAACATGCAGGCACAATGGAACAAGTAAGAAAGGAAGTGTCAGCAAGTGAAGCTATGACAGCCTCCTTAGAGAAGGAATGCGAGGAATTGAGAAGAGCAGGATTGGAAGCAATCCATGCTTATGAGGAATCGGTCATTCAATTAAATCAAAAGCACGAGTTAGATATACAACAAAAGGATCAACACATTCAACAATTAGATTATACAATTGCAGATTTGAAATACAAGCAAAGTACCTTATTTGATGATGATGAACGAGACATTGAAACTCGATTGAGTGAAATGAATCGTAGCCATACAAATGAATTAAATATTGAAAATGGCACCACTAATGAAGCAGATCAAAGACATCGATTGGAAGAGCAGTTAGAATTAGCAATGACTGAATTAGATAATGAAAGGTTAACTATTCAAACTATGAGTCATGATATGGAACAATTGAAATTGGAGCTTAATCAAGCTAGACAACAAACTGTATCTGTGGAACAAAAGTATGAAGGTTTACAAACTGATTTCGAGAAAGAATTGGCCGATAAAAAACGACTCATCGAAGAGGCAGATAATGCATTCGAGGCACAAGCTAAAGCAGAAGATGAGCATTATCAAATGAAATTATCTAAAATGGCATTGGAGAAGGAGAACGCTGAATTGGCCGAATCAAACAAGCAATTAGAGCAAGACTTTAACAATTTAATGGATGAGATGTTAGCGCTTGAAAAGCAAGATTTGAAGAGACCATTAAGCAACGATGAAGGAGGTGGATCAACTACTGTTCAACCATCTAAAAATGATAAAGAATTGCAAGATAAAATACATAAACTTGAAAAAGAGAATGAGAGCCATAGACATAGTTTATCGGCAGAAAAAAATCAAGTAAATCAATTGAGCAAAGATCTTGCAGAACTGGAAACACTAGTGGAAAGTCGAGTGTTTAGTGAAGCTGATTTAGAAGAGAAATTGGAAGCTGAAAAAAAGAAAGTTGCTAGTCTACAAAGAGAATTGCAAGATCTTAAAAATCACAGCGATAATGGTAATAAAAACTTTCTTATGTCACCCACAAACACTACAACAACAACATCACCTACACCGCCACCAGTAACAACAACAACAACAAAATCCAATAATAATTTAGAAGAAGATTATTGTGAATTATGTGATAGCTATGGACATGATGTTTTGCAATGTAAATCTGATCTTTCATTAGGAAAGGTATGTATAAATGATTGATTTGTTGTTGGCCTATTCCCCTAATTGATATTTTTAGTATTGCGATAATTGCGATGATATTGGAGATCATTTAACTGATGATTGTCCCAACCAAGACGAAACGTTTTAGATATAAACATTTCTATTGTACATACTTACTATTTTATCATAATGCGAAAATGCCTATTTTATCTGTATAAAACCTTCCCCCCCCCCTTTTTTTTTGCGCATAGTTGTACAAACTAACAGTAACAAATACATAAAATACAGATCAATGTCAAATTGTCCTTTTTCCCTTTCTTTCTTTCTTTCTTTCTTGTTTTTTCTTTTTATAATGTCTTCGTCCTATTTTTCAAGTATTTGCTCTTTATTTGAAAGAAAATCAAAATCATCTCGTCTAGAAAATAAAAATGACAGACCAAAATCAATAGCAACAAGATCTTCTTGTAGTTCAACTGCCGTTGTTAAATGTGGCTACGATGAATTATATTACAATACTGACGAAAATGATACAATGGAAGACCCTAATGACATTAGTAGTAACGAAAATGATTCCAATTATTGCATTATAGATAATTTTAGATCTCTGCCATTCAAAAAATTAGCGTTAATGTATAATTTACCGGAATCATTTTCAGGAAATGATCAAGATATTATTAGTGAGTTTACCTTTTTGCAAACGCAAACCAAGCAGATCTGTCATCAATTAGACAGCTGCAGAGGAGCTGTTCAATTTGCAGAAACTGATGTCACTATTGGTCAGAAATTGAAGGATATCATATTATTTATTTGCAGTCGATACCATGAGGATGAAAACGTCGGTGACAGTGGCATTGCCTTTTTAGCCCTTTTGTTACTAAGTATTCAGGTGCTTCAAACTGTGCCTGAAGTTAAAGAACAACTGTTGCATAGAACACACATTGGAAGGTGCATCATTTTGAATATGCTTTATGTCCTGAAAAATCCCAAAAATGAGATTAATACCCCCAGATTGTTGTATGATCAAATTGATTTTATGCAAATCTTATTTGATTGTAAACACTTGAAAGAAATGCCAGATATGATTGACATTTTGACAGAAATCTCTGAAAAGTTTGCAAAAATCGACAAGGATTGGTTCCTAATTGAAAATTATACTCGAGTTGTAACATTGGCAAGAGACTTATTTTCGTATTAAATTATTGTATATATACATATATACTTTATTCCCATTTTATATTTCAGTATTATGCATTATTTAAATAAAATAAGCTTGCTGCGGTCAAGCCTTGTTTACAGAAAAGAAAAAAAAAAAACGTAGTTCCTTTTGTGTGGTTAAAGTCTCCTGAAAAAGCTAAATCCTCCAGAATACAATATTTATTGATATAGATATTTAGATTTTTTCATATAAAATGTCATAGTGGCCTAATTTAATAAATTAGTTCTGTGAATTTTCTGAATAACAATCGTTTTAATGAATGAAATACCTGGTCTGTAGATTAACTTGATAGGTGTCTTTGATTTCTCTCTTTCATCTTGGTCGGAAGGCCAGAACTCATGAATAGCAGCATCATCACCAACACCTCCATCTAAATAAACAACCTGAATAGGAACATCTAAAGCTTTACTAAGAGCAATGATTTGTAAATGGTCAGATTCTCTACCAAATGCTTCTACGTGCATTGAACAAAACTCATCAATTGATACCATTTCATCAATTAAAAATGGTTCATATTCTGCAGCGTGAATACGGAGATAGGCTGATGCAATAAATCGAAAATGCATTACAATGGCATTACTAATTTCATCGGATTGAAATCCAACCAAGAGCATATCAGGGTCGTTTTGATTTAAAGATTCATATTGTTGAAGTGCTACTTCATAGAAATCTTCAAATGCTAGTTTTTCGAATCCACTGGATTCTAAAAGATCGCATGTTTGTTTAAGTTTATCAAGACGGATATCATATTTTGATTTATCCTTCATTGCGCTTTCAAACCAAGCAAATGATAAAGCTATTTGTAATGCACATGAGTATTGTACAAATATATTGTAGATTTTATAACAAAATACCTCGATAGAAACAATTACCTATAGAAAAAAAAAGAGAGAGATAGGCGTTAAACCTTTTTGCATAATAGAAATTCATCTCAAAAATTACCATCACCGCGACATTTTCTAATTTTGTCATGAGCTTTGCTCAAGTTCTGCAGAGATAATATTTATATAATTTAGTTGAATGATTTCTTTGATTGAACACTTTTTTTTCTTATTACACTAATCTTTTTTAAAAAGGGTTCATTGTCTTTAAACTCTTCCTGTAAGGTTTCAATTGATGCTTCTTGACAAACTAAAGGTATCTGTAAAAAATATCTTTTCAGATTTATTTTGTAAAAACATTGTATTCGTAAACATTACTTTTTGAGCTTCCTCATCTTTTATTTGTTGCTCGAATTCGAGAATTTGTTCATCAGTGAGTAAAGGCTCTTCGTTTGTATTGGTATTAGACATTTTGTTTTATGGAAAGAGGAAAAGGGTAGCAAACTAGCATTTTAATACGTGACTCACCTAATAAACGCTTCATTTAATTCCTTCTTTCTTGTGTTCTATTCTTTTACTATCTTTAACAATGGCTACTACCCAAGGAACTAATCTTAATACCCAAAATACCACAGATGATTTAGCCACCTATGTAATTTAAAATGTCTATCATTTCAACTGAAAATAGAAAACTAATTAATACACTTTTGCTTTTGTTTCGAAAATAGCTTGTTAGTGTTGCAAATAAACTTGTATGAATAATGACGAATAAAGCATCTCTTAAAATTGGATCTAACCTTTCATTATTTCACAGCAAACAAGAGTAGATGATGTTAGCACCAACATGAATAAAAAATGTAGTATCAGACATGTTTCTATGATATCCAATATTGACTTTTACCTCCTCTAGTGGAAGAAATGACCAAGCGTATCGACTCATTAGAACGTAGCTTGAAGCAAATGGAAGAATCTCCTGCAAACCTCAACTTACAAGAGACAGACCTCAAATGAACTAAACCCCATAGAATAATCTCATACATACCATATATTCAGACACATTTTGATAGCAAAAATAATAAATCCAGAGCTTGATTTGTTTCATTCAAAGAATTGAATGCTAACCATAAATAAGCAAAACAATTGAACCACCTAATTCTTTTTTTTATAAACTACTAATGAATCAGAGATTGTATCATATTTTTTAATTCTCGAAATACAAGAAGATATATTCAAAAATTGGTGGGTTAGATTGAACTTCAATTGAATCGAATTTGAAATAGAAAGGTGCTTTTACAATGAATTGTCAGTAGCTGATTACAACAATAGAATCATATCTTTACATTATACAACTATCAATTAGCGATATGGGAATTAAAAGAGCAATAAAAGGTAGGTTGAAGCTGTTATAAAATCGAAATTATTCAATGGTCTGGTTGAAGTTACACTACTTAAAAGTCGAAACTTTGAGCTGCTATATCTCAGCTAAAAACTAAGATATAGTAACATACTGCAACTATTTCCTATTGAATAATATGCGGGGAGTACGTAGTTAAAACACTACATATCATCTCCGTATGCAGTAAATAGTAAAACAAATATATTACCTTATAGTGGAATATGGTGTAGTAATACCCTCATATTACCTTGCGAAATACGATGATAAAACTAGCATATTACGTGTATACTCAAACGTTTTACTCAACATTTGATATTTCCTACTGATTCTCTGTATTCCTAAATCTTTTATTCGCTTATTTTTTCTATATTAATACCACTGTATTATAACGTTTTCAACTAAAATACATCACTATTATTGGCTTTTACATGAGAAAAAACATAACTCTATTTGCTAATATTCCTTTAATTTCAAAACATATTCACTTATTGCTAACCTGTATTATATTGTATTATCATCCAGATGTTATTGATTTATGGATGGCCTACCATTAACAGTATTTATTTATTTGATTAAACTAGTATCTATTATTTAAATTCTTTATTTTCATCAGGCTTATTTTGTTTGCACGCTTTTTGATAATTCGCTAAAGTCAATTTTTTTGGGTTGATATTAATAGAATAATGGGAATAAAAAAATTATTTGGAAATATATATATATAAACTGATAAGCAGCACATTTTTGTAAGTATTATTTTGTTCTACTTACCACTTTCAGACAACTGAGAAACCAAGATATTAGCAGAAAAGCTACAGCAAGCTTAAAGACTAGATTATAGAAGATTAATTTATTTTAATATAAAGATGATATTGTAAAAAAATATTTATAATCTTACGTAGACAGCGGTTAAATGGTTTGGCTAATACAAATTATTTATCTACTGGGTATTTATTGAGAAAGTTAAATTAACAATCAAGGCCTCGCGTTAGTTTCTAATGTAAAATAATTTATTAACAAACATGCATCGTAATTATTTTAGTATCTTAATGAATAAAAAATCTTCATGAATGAAAGGAAAAAAACCTAATAAAATGATGTAAGAATTATAATTAAAAGTAGAATTACTACCTTACGCACTTTTTTCATCTCAAGTTAAAAAGATTGCAACTAAAACAAAAGAAGTTAGATTCACAATATTTTCTGGCTTATTTATAAACCCTTAAGTGTGGTTTTTAAAAAGAGGTTTTTTTATTATAAACTAAATACTGTATATGATACACATTTTGTCAATGATCGCTCTTCCAAAAAAAGAACACCAAACAATCTCCGGAAACGGCCATCTAATATCTCCAAGCAGTAAATCCCTAGAAAAAATTACCGGACAGTCCGGACATGACTGTTGTTTAAAAGTCCCAAGCTGTGCGATCTGAGATGCAGATGTCAAAATTTCATACAAAAATTAAGGTTGGACTGTATTACTAATTATTCAAAGGCTTGTTTATTTTTTATTTGTGTAAAGTATGAAATACAATATGTTATGTCAATACTCATCCTATGTCTCACATCCAAGGTCACAGTCTATAATTAGTGTTACAGTAAATCAATGTGGATCATTGACTTACATCATATTCTTAGATAGTAAAACCCTAGTAATAGTTATAATTAATGTATATAAATACATCCAAAGGATGTATTGTTAATAAAAGTGTAATATTCTGGCAAGATTATTTATATAGACTCTTTTGACATTTCACAATATACAGCATTTGTCTAATAACGGGGTTTAACTTGGGAAGTATAAGATGGTACAACCAGATTCAAAAAAAAAGTCTACAAAACCACAAATTTTAAAGAATTTAAAAAAGTAAACAATTATTTTGGAATTCCAGACAAAATTTCGTTTTTTAAAATTCAACCGGATGCAAATAAATATTTCGCTATTTTTTTTTACTGCTTACAGCTTTTACTTTATCATTAAAATCTATGGGGGATTACCTAGAGTGGATACAAGGTAATACGCCCCAAAATTGCAGTGGTGCAGCCTCTAATAATAAACTTATTTGGAGTTGTTCTGTAGTACATTAAAGTATAAAAAATTTAAAGCGCTTGTTGCTCGTTTTCATAATTTAAGAACGGTATTTAGCCAACATGTGATACTACTTTAGCATCCCAAGTAATTAGTTCTATGTATTGTATTAACATTATGGAATAATTCGCATATACTTTTTTTGATAAATAACCGACTATTCTTAGGTGTGCATTTAGATAATCTACAAGCTATATCATAATATCAAAAGCTGCTTCTTATTCTTTTATACATTTTGTTCTACGAACCAATTTTTTCCAATTTGTTTTTCTTCAAAAGTTTGATTTATTTTCAAAAAAAAAAAGACTATATAAAACGCTTTAGATGTAGGATTACGGGCTCTTATATCTAAAAAAGGGAATCTTTTAAACCTTAATATGTAATAAAACATTGAAAAACAAGAAGATTTAGCTTAGAAACTATTATTTGCAAGCTTATAAAACCTCGAGATATTTGGCATCTTAGGTTGAGTTTTTAAGCGGGGTAAAAGCAAGTGTTTCACTTTTGAAACCTTTATACTCGCTGAGAAATCAACATAAATAGAAATAAGTCTTTTGTCAATATTCTGTAGCATATCAAGTATAGCCCTACATTTTTTATTTCTTGATTATCTATTGAAATGGGGGCACGCTCCGATTTTGAATATCACCATATAAAATTGTATAATCAGATATACACATGTAACTGAGCTTGAATCCAAAAAGTGTTCAAATGGAAAAAAAATTCGAAAAAATCCAAAAAAAAACCTTCTATGTTTAATTGCTCACAAAAATGCATAGTAAGTTGAACTAGCGAATTAAATATTTTGGGCTCAGTTTTTAATTCTGAATCGATCTGTGTAGGTTTTGAAAATATTTTTCTCATAAAGTCCCTAGTAAATTTAATGTAAAATTTTAACGGTTTTTGATCAAAAAGTACCCTTCATTCAAATTCAATCCTAAAATATTTTATTTTCACATTATGCGCAACAAAATTATCTACAAAATGAGTATTTATACGTAGCTGTAGCCTTATTTTTCGTGGGGATATACATTTTTTTGATTTTTTTTTTTGGTCGGCGAAAATTTTTTCTTGTATATCCTCGCCCAAAATTGATTCTTTTTTGTATCACCAAAAATCAATCATTCAATCTCAATTTTCTCGACCAAAAATCAATATTTTTTCACGAGATAAAATTCGTTAGATAGACGTTAATGAGTACTATCCTATGGTTTTAGCTTTGCATACCTGTCATCCCTTCATGGATCTCTATAACAGAAAAAGTGCTCTCACAAAGTTTTCAAAGAAATAAAAAAGTTTTCACAGCCATCCAAAACCTAAATATCCTGGTAGAGAATGAAAAATAATCTAGACTTTACTTAATAAACATCATTGCAATACCTTAGTATTTTCTCGACTTATTTTCATTCCAAATGCGGGTTTTCAATCTTAAGCTGGCCGTTTCTGCATCATTCAAATTTATGAAACAATCACTATAGTAACCATCCTTGCTTTATTTAATAAAGTTTGTAGCAGGGACGATTTTGAATAGATGGGTACTGTTTTTGAAAAAAAGTTTCTGCTAAAATTAATCACCGCCTATATTAAAGTAATTAAAAATGTCATAACTGTTATATACCTATAGCCGAAGGCTATTAGGTATTTTAGTTATGTTTATATGTTTAGTCTGTAAGGAACGACTATTAATAAATGTAGTGGTAATATATTTATATTAGAAAGAAGTTAAGTTTATTATTGAAATATATAACATGAGCTTATATACTCATAACTAATAACGACTAAATACCGAACAGATCTATCGAACCGAACAGGTCGGAATGCACGTGATATATATCACGTGAGCCTAATATAATTACTATCACTATATATAATAAATAACACTTAACAAAAATATCAAATGCCTAGCTAGCTCAATCGGTAGAGCGTGAGACTCTTAATCTCAAGGTTGGGGGTTCGACCCCCCCGTTGGGCTTTCATTTTTGCTAAAATCTCGCCTAACGTGAGACGTTTCCAGTTGCTTTTTTGTGTATCCTTGGCAGCTATCTTTTTTTAACTCAAGGTTTAGTTTTTTCATTTAAAAGCTGCATTAAATCAGTCAAGATTGCATACACTAGAACGCTTTATCTCGATATGTGATTTGCATGTAACCATTTGTTTTTTTTTTTTTTTTTTGTATTTCAAAGTATGTTGCACAATAATCAAGAAATACACGTTTTTCTGATTTGATTTGATTGATATGTAAACTTTTAAATATTTGGAAAAAGAATAGACTTGTCAAAAAAAGAAACAAAAAAAAAAAAAAAGTTCCCATTGATAGATTTGACAAAGATAACCTTTTTATGTACATATCTTCATACATTACTTTTATGATAGTATGAAATGTTATAAATAAAAAGAACGTATATTGTTCTACAGGCAACAAAATCAAATGTATGGCGGATATATTGGCGGAAAAGCAAAACCGAATTTACAGGCCCATTTGACAAAATGGTGCTGTGTTGTTTATTTTCTAGGTTTCTCTCTTAACCCCCCCCCCCTCTCTATTTATTTATTTAAAAAAGACTTACTTACATTAAAATGTCTGCTATTTATTCATTAAACGAGGTCAAGAAGCACAATGTCAAAGGTGATCTTTGGTTGATTATTGAAGGAAAAGTATACAACGTTACTACTTTTGCTGCCGATGTAAGTTTTTCTTGTTTCATATTGACATTTTTAACTAAAAAACCAATTTTTGATCTATAGCATCCTGGAGGTATATACAAACCACTGATGCATTCAGGGGTAGGGAAACACTAACATTTTTTTTTTTTTACTATATTAGGTGAACTTGCTATCTATGAAGAAGCTGGTAAAGATGCCACCGAATCCTTCAATGATATCGGTCACTCTGAGGCAGCCCATGAATGGTTAAAGGATTACTACATTGGTGATGTAGAAGGTTTTGAACAGGTAAATACTGATTTAATCTTTTTTGACATTGTTTATTTATTTGTATGATAGCCCGAAGAAAAGGAACAAGAATTGAAACAGGAAGATGTAACACAGGTGCCTGTACAAAAGCCCAGAGGATCGTAAGTTAATTTCTATGGATAATGAAAGGAAAAATGTGAAATCTAAATTAATTTATTTAGAGCTTTACGAGTAATTATTCCTGCAATCGCTGTTGCCGGCATTCTTATTTACAAGTTTGTTATTGCACCTCAACAAAAGAATTAGATAAACTCTTTTTTTCCCCTTTTTTTCCAAGAAAATACGTTAGATTTTGAAATGATTATGCATGACGACTAATTCTGTTTTTTGTTATCCAATTTGTAAAATAGATAAGCCTTACTATAAGATTTTTATGACGTTTTTTGTTGAATGAATTTGCTATTAGCAATTAAATGAATCCCCTTTTTAAATATTATCTATCTATATACCACAGTAATGAACGAGGGGGGGAAAAAGAGAAAAAAGATTACATCATGTAGATAGATTATGTAAAACCATAAAAGACTTGGCTTCATATAGGGAGGAGCTAATCTATCTGTTTTCCATAAATACTGTTGTTCTCCTTGCATATTATAAAAGAGGCAGCGTAGTGGCTGTAGTAGCATGTCCATCTACTATATTCGAGCTACTGTAATCCGATCAATACATTGCAATAGTAACAAAGGCGATTTCAATGGAACAAATGTAAACTTTAAATTTTTGTATCAATAATATTTATAAATTTGCATTTTTTGTATATAATAATCAATCAGTTTTCAATTTTTAAATGCACTTTTTTACATTTAATATACGCACATTGTATAAATTCAATTTTTTTACTTGCAAATTGGTCTATTTAATTCATGTTTTTCTTTTTTTTTTTTAATTTTTAAAAAGAAATATCATAGTCATGCATAGACTACTTTATTAAGGAAAAGAGGGTACCATGTATAATTGACGCATGACCAAAAGAAAATCTCTGGTAGTACTAGATAAAGAAGATATTGGTTAGGTGACACCCGGTTATTGAAGAAGGGGCTGTTTTCATTGGGAGATGATGTTTTAAAGATAATACTATTATGTGAGAAGAAATCAAACTTTACGCCCAAACACAAGATATCCAACATATGAAGAAATTTGGATATTTAGATAGCTCTATATTAAAAGCATATTAAGAGAGAGAGTACGTGTGTCCGTATGCCTTAAGAAAATCCCCTTCTTTCCCTTTCCCATGACTTGAAGCTATGGAAATGTACACAAATCGATAACCTCACATGGCTCAATAATAATATCAATGTCTATTACTTGATTAAGAAAAAACTATATAATTTTCAATATAAAAAGGGTATTTTTGGTTTCTGATTTTTTCTTTCTTCTTTTTCTTTTTTGATTATAAAAAAAAAAAAAAAAATTATTATTATACACACACATACATACACACATCTACAATGTTATTTGAGTCTCATCAGTACGGTAAAATTGTAACTTAATACATTATAAACGTTCCTTTTCTTACTGTATAATAGCCACAAATACTTTAATCTCAAAGCAAGATAATAACAATAATAATAACATGCCAACATCAGTTAAACATTATTATGATAGTGAAGATGATGATGAGACATTAGCAACTGCAATTGATGATTTATCAAGCTTAATTTTATACCCAACTCACTCGAATCAAGATATTGAATCATTCCAAGATCAAATGTTGGATCCCACAAATGTTCGTATATCACAATGTCAAAATACATATTTCATGGACGGTGGAGTTCGATTTATTTCGGTATAAACTATGATTTACATTAAATGTATGCTATATCAAAAAAATTAATGAATATAAGTAAATATAGTTACCAACCTTAGGAACAAGTAATAACAAAGCAACAACCCCAATTTCTCGTATATTTGAAGAATGGCTAGCAAATAAGCTATACAGCCATCCCAATAAAATGGTAAATCTTAGCAATCATGATGATGATGAAATGATGATAGACCCACCGGAAGATGAAATGTACAACCACCAATTACCTATATTAGAAGATAATGTTGAATTACTATCTGAAGATATCGTCAACATGTTCAAATCAAGAAAAAGAGGTCTAAATGGTCTTTCAAACATACTCATAAAAATTAGAACAGGCCATGTTTACAGCTATCATCAATTAGAGAATGGCCAACCACTTATAACTGAAGATATGGAAGATTTTTTTCAACAATTCCCATTGTTTGTTGAAATATTAATTTATGCCACACAAGAAGAAAACACTGACAAAAATATAAACTTTTTGTTAATAACTGAAAACACATCTTTGAATCCTGGTGATCCTTATAAAATTATGGAAAATATTCAATTGTAAATATATATTTATTTGTCATACTTTAATTTAAAAAACTACCATCACTGTTGTTATTTACATTGTTGTCATGGAGAGGTTCATAGACCAATCTTTGGTTGATTGAAGGATATCTAGTGCTAGTAGTAGTGTTATTATTTTGTTGTTGTCCATTAGATGCATGTGCTTTGAGTATATGTGAAAAAGACCAGATGAAACCATAAATAATACAAAGGCTGTAAATCTACAATACAGATATTAACTTTAAATTATACACTATTTCTAAATTCAAGTCTTACCATAGTCTTTAAACTCAATATTTCGGAAAATCCGTTTGCTGCTTCACCCATAATCTCGGCTAATATTTTGGTTTTTCCAATTGAGAATGGTCGCATCATACATTGCTCCCAGTTTCTACAAAGATCTTGAACAGCGGGCAACCTTGTATTAGGTCCACAACGATTAGCATGATATTGTTCTTGGCAATATATTTGATTTCCAAGAAGATCTATATGATAATTAGTATTAAAAAGACTCAATTAAAACCTAATAAACTTACCAGATTCATAAGATGCAATTTTGGATTTCATATCATGATGTATATTAAGTACAAGCTGATATCCGATATAAATACAGCAGAATAAAATAATTGAATAACATGATATTTTAAATAATCCAAATACATAAGCAATACGACCATGATTAGCATCAACAGTTTGAGCTGCATGGTATACGAATGTAGGATTATGAGTTGGATTATAATGATTTGTACGGTTGGAAACTGTTGTAAAAGGAGATGAATCAATCTCTTGACTAGGTGAAGTTGACATTTCTGGCGAATTAGGTAAGGAAATAGGCGTAACAGGTGTATCAATTGAAGAATGCTCAATGCGAGCAATTGGCGAAAGGCGTTGAGCTGGCGATGATGGGGGGCTTTGAGGTGCAATTAATTGCTATAAAGAATGACAAGGATCAGTCAAAACAATCTAAAATCGATTTCGTATATAATACTTACTGTTTCGTGCGTAGTATTCTCATTATCATCAATGGTAACCTTTCCGAACATATCAGAAACATTATTGAAAATCTCTCCTGACTTATTATAAGTATGTTGGAAAAACGATGAAGAAATATAAATGTTATCTGAAGACATGGTTTTGATAAGTGGTTCGTGAGTGAAATCCATTTCATCATCTTCATCAATAAATTCAGATTTATCAACAGTTAAACCATCAATGTCCATGGGATCGTATTGGAAGGCCATTTTATCTTGATTTTTTTTAGTATTA
This sequence comes from Mucor racemosus, assembly GCA_027405735.1. NCBI lineage: Eukaryota > Fungi > Mucoromycota > Mucoromycetes > Mucorales > Mucoraceae > Mucor > Mucor racemosus. Next base: position 3,984,283 of record JAPEHQ010000001.1, on the reverse strand, counting down.
TCGAGTATACTAGAAATAGACCAAGTTGTCTCTCTGTTTACAGTTGTATTTTCTTGTTTTTAAATAGAGGCTTGAACTAGAAGGAAAAAAAAAAAGAGAATCCTAATTCTTTTGTTCCTCTTTGGTGCATTAGAGGTTTGTACAGTCACCTGTAAACGCGTGTGTTGACCAATCAATCTATTCACGCAAATACAATCAAGGGACAATTGACTCAATAGAATGGACCTGAACCATCAAAGAAGTTTATTACTCTCATAACAGACTTCTAGAAAAAGAAATTAACAGATAGAAACGTTTCCATGGCGATAAAAACATGATATTACGGAATGATTCTGCGCTCAATTGAAAAGTAATAAACGTTTTAAAAATCGCTCAATCACCCTAATTTTGGTATTATTTTTTACAAAAAAAAAATACGTTTATATAGCTTATATGCTAGAAAATGCAGTAAATTTAGTTTTACTGTTTTTACTGCTTTCAATCCCTGCATAAAACTCTTTATGATTTAACATCACGGAAGCAAAATGCTTCAAATCGCGGAGTTTAAAATTTAAAATCATCGTCAACACAAAAATAAACGATTTCAGCGAATATATGAAGCATCTACAAGAGAGAATCAGATGCAATTGACAATTAATAGTCAATACTATAGATATTAGGGTGTAATTTATCATACTTTAATATACATAATATAGCGATACCACCATACAAAAATAATGTTACATTTGCTAATTATAAAATCTGGGCAGTTTGAATGGTATCGTAGTACTAACATTTGATTGGCAACTCCCTGTTGCACCCCTTGTGTGGTTCGATAAAAATTCATTAAATATATCAAGAACAATTAGTAAGGCTCTTTGCATCTTTTTCTGTAATAATGTTGAGAACTAAAATCCTTTGTAAGTCAATTTGATAGTTTTATAACAAGATGTTTAATAGTTTTTGTATCCTCTTACTTTCCAGTGAGCTCAGCTCGCTCATTCCGTCGTACACCTTCTTCTTTGCTGTTAGTATGAAACATTGATTCATGTTTTTATGTGTGTGTATGTGGGGTAAACTAATACAATTGTACATAGTTTAAATAGTCAGCGTTTCTTTGCTACTTCCAGAACAACTGTTGCTAATAATGCATGGAGAAATAAAGCTTCCATGGCTGCTTTAGGAACTGCTGCTGTTGCTTTCAGTGTATGGAACGCAAAAGAGGTATAAATTTAATAGTAAAACAGAACGAAGAATGTATTCTAATTCAAGGAGAATATTATAGGTTTATTGTGATGCTATTTCTGATGACAAAAAACGTGTAAGTTGAATATTTTGATGAAAAAAAAAAAAAAAAAGGGTTGTCTTTCCGGAAAATGTCAAAAAAAAACTAATTATGTCAATTCAGAGAACTGAGGGACCGATTTCTGACAAAGATCCCATGAGACTTCGTATGGAAGCTTTTGTTAAAGGTCTTCAAAACCGTATCGTAAATGATATTGAACAGATAGACGGCAAGCAATTTACAAGAACTGCATGGGAGCGTTCCGAAGGTGGAGAAGGTATCACTTGTGTCCTTCAAGATGGCAATGTTTTTGAAAAGGCAGGTGTCGGTATCTCAATCGTATATGGTCAATTACCTAAGGCTGCTGTCGAGCAAATGAGACATGATAGAGGTAAAGATATTAGTGCTGATGGGCCTGTACCTTTCTTTGCTGCAGGTATTTCCTTGGTTATTCATCCTCACAACCCTAATGCTCCTACTGTTCATTTAAATTATCGTTATTTTGAAATTGAGAACCCTGATGGTACACCCAAGATGTGGTGGTTTGGTGGTGGATCTGATTTGACCCCCTCCTATTTGTTTGAAGAAGATGCTATTCATTTCCATCAAGTACTTAAAGATGGTTGTGACAAATATGACAAGAAATATTACGGTCAATTCAAGCAATGGTGCGATAAGTATTTCTTTATTAAACATCGTGGTGAAGCTCGTGGGCTTGGTGGTATTTTCTTTGATGATTTAGATGATAAACCTGCTGATGAAGTCTTCAGTTTTGTAAAGGAAATGGGTAACAGATTCTCTTTATCTTATATTCCTATTGTAAAGAAGAGAATGAATATGAAATTTACCCCTGAAATGAAAGAATGGCAACAAATTCGTCGTGGTCGTTATGTAGAATTTAATTTAGTGTGGGATAGAGGTACCAAGTTTGGTCTTCAAACACCTGGTGCACGTATTGAAGCTATTCTAATGTCTTTACCTCTTACATCTCGTTGGGAATACATGAAGGAAGTTGAAGAAGGTTCAAGGGAACAAGATTTAGAAGAAGTTTTGAAGAACCCAAGAGATTGGATTCCTCTTGATTAAAGCATTATAGAAGCATTTTATTAATAAAAAATCATTTAATTCTTGGAATGATGTTGTATGATAATTGCAGCATAGATTTAATGCGATGAATGTAATATGCACAAATGTTTATTCATGCAGATATGTAATTTTGTTTGTGAAAGGTTTTGGATTTATACAATAGTGAAATAATTGTATGTCACTCTTGATTTCACATTATAATCAAATTTTTACTAAACAGAATCAAAAACAAAAAAGATCATCAAAGAGAGCAACATCTGAAGGTCATTTTGTATCACCAAATATATTAGTGAATTGTCTCATTGTAGACCTCAAAAATTATTTCAAAGCTAACACTATGATAAAAAACCATGATGGTATAATATTTTATTCTTATTTTTGGCCATATCCACCTCCACCTGGTGTATTGACGATAATACGATCACCACGACCAAATTGAGCTGAATTCTTTCCAGTCATGTTCAATGTTCTAATAACATCTTCTCCTTGGCTTGATTTTTCATGTCTAACCCAGATATTAAGACCATTTTCGCCATCATCTCCACCAGCTAGACCATATGGCTTGAAAACTCTACGTTCAGATAAAATAGAGACTTGGATACCATCTTCCAAGAATTCAATTTCACGAACAACACCATCACCACCTTTGTGTTTGCCCTGACCACCAGTATGAGGACGAATTGCAAATCGATGAAGTATCACAGGATAACGTCGCTCTAAAATCTCAGGATCAGTAATACGAGTATTTGTCATGTGAGTGTGTACACCGCTTTGCCCATCCCAAGTTGGGCCAGCACCACTACCGCCAGCAATTGTTTCATAATATCCCCAACCAGATGTTATTTTGCCTGTATCTTCATTTTTACCGCCTTTACCAAATGTAAGATTGTTACAGCATCCTTGACTAGCTGCACACGCATTGAATGCTTTCAAGACTACATCAACTAATCTTTGACTAGTTAAAACATTACCACCTACTACAGCACAACGCTCAGAAGGACTTAATATAGAATTAGCAGGAATTTTGATAGAAATTGGTTCTAAACAACCAGAGTTAAGTGGTATATCTTGATTAACTAAACAACGAATAGAGTAAATGATTGCAGAGTGACACACACTTTCAGGTGCATTTGTATTTCCATATACTTCAGGTCCTGTTCCTTGGAAATCAAACAAAGCGGTACCTTGAACCGGGTCAATTGATACTCTTAAACGGATAGGTGTACCATCATCCATGTGATCAATAGCTATCAATTTCTCAGAATGATCCTTGGCAACTTGCTTCAAAAGTGATTTAACCGCATCTGAAGCATTTTTACGAATATGCAACATGTAAGCTTGCACCACTTCAAGCGAATATTCTTGAATAAGTGATTTTACTAGACTGATACCCTTTTGATTAGCAGCAATTTGTGCTTTAAGGTCTGAATAAGACAGTTAGTAAATGTTATAAAGCACTAATAAGTAATAAAATGGTACCTGATATATTATCTCTAAATGCACGTGAACCAGAGCATCCAGGATAGGAAGCTGGGATAGTGCACAGATGTTCTTCAAGCCCCTTTTGATCAAAATGACCTTTTGATACAATTTTAAATGATTTAATAGCAGCACCTTCTTGATATAATTCTTTAGAATGAGGAGGCATTGAACCGGGAGAAATACCACCAATATCTGCATGATGTCCTCTTGATGCTACAAAGAAAACAATCTTGCCATTGTCAAATACAGGTGTGATAATTGTAATGTCTAAATAAAGAATCCTTAATTAAGATTTCAAAAAGTGTTGTTTCACCTATATATATATATGCATACCAGGCAAATGAGAACCACCCGCTTGTGGGTGATTTGTCATGATAACATCTCCTTCTGATAATTTACCATTGTAAAAGTTTAATTGATAAATAACTGCATGACTAAGTGAACCTAAATGTACAGGAATATGAGGTGCATTTGCTACAAGACCACCATCAGCGCCGAATAATGCACAAGAAAAGTCTACGTTCAAATCAATACATTGGGTTTGTTTATACAATGTAGCTGCACATACCTAATCTTTCTTTAATGTTTGTTGAAATTGCAGTTTTCTGTAATGTTCGGCCCATTTGCTCAGCAATACTCATAAATCGATGTGAAAAGATAGATAGTTGAATAGGCTCCATTTCAGTTGTAACCACTTTTTTCTCACCACGGCCTACAGTAATAGTGATATGTCCTTGTGTAATCAATGCAGTACATGAGGGCTCAACTACTACAGTAGCTGTAACATCAATGATGATAGCAGGTCCTTTGATAGAAGAACCAGGCTTCAAATCACCCAAACGATAGACAGGAACATGATCATCTCTTCCTGTTTCTTCGAAATAAACTGATGCAAAACTATCAGTAGCATTCGAGATTTCTACAATTTTATTAGCTGATTTGAGCTCTTGGATATCACGATCAGGAGTAAGATCATTATTTTGATTGGTTTTTCCAATGCCACGGACACGAATATCATCAACAATGATATCTCTTTCTTTAAGCAAGAAACCAAATTCTTGTGTATATAGTTCAAAGAATGCGTTCTCGAAATCCCAATTATCGGCAGAAGGTTGAAGTGTCATTAAAGCACAATCAGTACCATCATAGCGAAGATTAAGATAGACTTCCGTAGCGATATCTTTATCTCGGAATCCTTGTTTGGAAAGCTCAGCGATAGATTCTTTTTGAAGATATGATACACGTTCTTGAATACGAGATAATCCTGCATTTAGCTTTTCAGCCGAGGGCTCCTGTACCTCATGCACAACATCAGCGAGTGCTAAGCCAAATGCAGATAAGATAGAACTGTGCCGATATAATACAATTTTATTGATACCAAGATTACGAGCTATGCCACATGCATGCTGACCACCAGCGCCGCCAAATACAGCCAAGGTGTGGTTGCTTGTATCGTGGCCTTTAGCCTCAGTTAATGCACGAATTGGACGACACATGGTTTCGTTGGCTACCTTGATGAAACCATAGACAATTTCATCTAATGATTTATCTTCTCCTGTAGAAGTATTGATAATCTTGGCAAGTTCTGTAAACTTTTTCTCCACAATATCTCTATCCAAAGGCTGGTCTTCATTAGGTCCAAAGATTTTAGGGAAAAACTCTGGTAAAAGTCGACCAAGATATAAATTGGCATCAGAAACTGCCAATGGACCGCCCTTACGGTAACAGGCAGGACCTGGATGAGCACCAGCACTCTACATGGTATATTAAATAGAATTTTTAGCAAAAATCAATGTGTACATTTCATCTTGAAAAAACTTACCTCGGGGCCGACTACAAACATTCCATTTTTAAAGAATAACATTGATCCACCACCCGCAGCAACAGTATGGATATCCAATTGTGGTGCCTGAATTGTGACACCTGCAGTTGTAGTTTCAAATACATGTTCATAATGACCATCAAAACGAGACACATCTGTACTGGTACCACCCATATCAAAACCAATGACAGGTACTTTAGATTGCTTATCAAACGTTGTCAAAGCATATCCAACAACACCTCCTGCAGGGCCTGATAAAATAGCCTTAAAACCTGAGAAATTACTCACAGGAACCAAACCACCATCACTTTGCATGAATTGTAATTGAGTGGTCCCTTTTTCAAACCCATCATCGAACCCGCTTACAAATCCCTTGATATATTGTTTGATACAAGGAGTCAAATATGCATCTGCAGTTGCTGATGTGCCACGAGGAACAATTTTAACCATGGGCATAACTTGGCTTGAGAGTGAAACATGTCCGAATCCAATTGATTTGGCTAATTCTCCAATTTGTTGTTCATGATCTGGGTAAGTATAAGAGTGTAACAAGCAGACGGCGATGCTTCTGTAACCATCGTCGTACAATGATTGTAGTTGAAATTTGATAGCCTCAAGATCTATATTTTGTTACATTAGATGAAAATGCAAATCATTTTCGATTTGTTGAATCTTTACCTGGTGATTGGACCACTTTAATCCATTCTCCTGATATACCTTGACTGATATTTTCATCCTTGTTTTCTTTAGGATCAATTTGTTCTGTTGAGGCAGCTGAATTCAATAATACAACACTATAATAATATAGATTTTTTTAAGCAATTTGTCAAGTTTTACTATAATTTACGCTTACCGTTCATCAACTTCAATAACCTTTTGATATAAAACGTCGGGTTTGTTGATTGAAAGATCAAAAATCTTGGGTCTTGCCTGATTACCTTTATAAACAAACAAGTCGGTAAATATTTTGAACCTTCCTTTAGCGTGAGAATGAACTAACTAACCTATCGTCAAAAGGTCTCCGAAACCTTTAGTGATTAATAATGCACTTGATTCACCTTTTCTTTCAAGCAATGCATTCGTAGCAACGGTTGTACCCATACGCACACTCTCTAAAAGAAAACATTACTTGTCATTTTCTCGTATTAGTCATCTATGATTGCTTACCAATATTTGTAGTTGGTACAGGATCAGAGCGAGGATGTTTTTTGCCTGTAGCAAGCTCCACAATTCTTCTGATACCTTCAGTTGGTGCATCTTTGTAATTTGAGGGATCTTCTGAAAGTAATTTCACTACATATTCTTGATAGTTTTCATCTCCCGGTTTTCCAACGAAACCTATGCAATCAGTAAATGTGCCTCCTCTATCAATACAGATAGTAAGTGGTGAAAATGTGTTTTCTAAAGCCATTAATTGATATATTGTCTAGTTATAAAAGATAAACTTCAATTTAGACAAGTGAAAAAGAAATGAATAGATAATCTCTCGCGATATAATCTAGATATACCTTTTTGTAATTCTGAAGAGGACTTTTAAAAAGCGTGTATATATGTGTGTGTGTGTGTGTGTGTGTGTGTGTGTGTGTGTGCATGCAAACATCTATTTAGTTCAAAGCAGGGCATTCATATTGGGCATTTCAAGTCAAATTTATAGTAATTACAAGATTCGATGCCAAATATTTTCTTGACCTAATTAGTAATAATGAATCTTTCTTTATTGTCGTATATACCGTAAACATTTTTCAGTTTTATATTGCATTAAATCATTGAAGTTTGATATTTATGATGATAATTCAGATATTAAGAGTATTAACACAGATCCTTAACTACCAATTTTTTTGCGTTTCTTTTTGTAAATAAACTATATTCTCAATATATGCATGAAATTACCTATGCTCATATTATGCACTTTCGTTGCTAAAAAAATGTATATGTATCTGTCTTGCTCATGCAAATCTCCCTCACAAAAAACTGCATATCAGATCAAGGAACTTTTTAGGAATCGTTGATATATTTGTCAATTTTAAAGGCTTTTATTTTCATTGGGTTTCAAAGTTTTGTGAAAGCTTTTGGCATTTGTATCATCCAAAAATGTAAAGATTTGTGCAGCCTAATAAAACAGCTCATTTAACAAAACAGGCTTATGATTTTCTGCTTATTGTTAATTAATTATTAAATCAATCTTTGAAATCCCACGTCTCTCTTTTTTTTTTCAAAAACATGTGCTAAAACCGTTCAAAAACAGCTGTTAGTTAATGAAATCAAAATATGTTATTTGTACATCTACTGCACATTAAGTGCAAGTTCAAAATTCAACTTTGAACCATTATTTGATTTTATAAAGCATTTTAAAAAATATCTGAAGCAATCCATGCAAAATAACTTAAACAAGCACGAGTTTTCATTTTTCCATTTCCATAGCAGCCCGAGGAGGCTAAATCTTTTGCAATTCTGTGGATCAACACTAGAGGTACCTGCTATTGCAACGGGAATGCAGTAAACAACGATATCTTTTACTAAAATAAAAAAAAAGGCAGTAGAGATACAATTATAATTAGCTAAATTTTTATTACAAAAGATTTCTCAAGATGTAAAATAATTGACAAAGTATGAGGATATTTATAGTGATTTGAAGAACTTGGATACCATCAGGCTTGAATGGATTTATATTTAGTAATCTTCTAGTTTTGAGTACATTGTTATTGATTTAATATTTCAAGGGGTAAATCATGTAGAGCATTGACCATAAGGGATTGTATGTCAAATGTGACAATATCTGATTTAACTGCTGATACTAAACTAGCATCAAATTAGTTGTGTTGACACGCAATAAAGTAAGGCGTTTCATCAAGTACGATGTTGGCGTTCAATATATTTCAGCTAAACTGAACAGATAGAGATATGGTTCATACAGAGATCTATGAATGTGTGAGATATCTCAGATCTATGAATACAAAAAAATGATCCAAATTGTGATGCTTCGCTGACCTGTACGAGATTTTTTTGTGGCGATACCTGGTGGCTCGAGTGTAATTTAGGCATTTCATTATCAAATGTATCCGAATCAAGATGAAGTTGGTTGATTGATATGACGGATAATAAATGCAATGTCATTTAGTGAATGGGCGAATGTGAATTTATAAAGCAAAGCTTACTTTTGAATGAAAGTAATAATTATTCTGATTAACATCAATAGGTTCCAAAAAGGATAGGTAAATGCAATCATTGCTACTAAATCGCATAATAATTTGATATGCAGAAAACTCTTGAAGCATTTATTCTTTTTTTTTTGGCAATGCTACAAATCATCGTTCAATATGACTGAATATTAATGAATCAGAGAAAACTCAACTGGTAAAAAATTGACACCCAATGTACATCGAGGTCAAGATTGATAAAAGGTGGCGCATTCATTGTGTAATGGAAATCGCAACATTTTGATGGATAGAAATTACAGGACTAAGATGTTGTGTTTGCCCAGGATTTTTAAAAGGATTTAAAAGCATACTTTATCAAACTTACTTCGATGTTAAATACTCACCATATGCTATTAGTGTCATCTTGTTTTTTATTTAGTTGCTGTATTATTAAAAACCAAGCTTGTCATAGCTTATAACAATGACAATGGGATGTTTCTGATTTTAGATTGACATTTATCATAAGGCGGGCTGATGATAAGTTTGATACTACAGTAGATAGAATCAGTCAATTTAATTTATGGAATTTGAATGTAAATACCGAGAAACCATTTGTAAATACTTTAGTGGATTTTGGTAAAGCATTGAATGAATTGGTTTGGGACAAAGAGGGTAAAAAGGCAGCAATAGGTTCCAGTGATGGCCATGTTTATTATGATACTGGAGAGGAGGTAAGATTAAACTCAATGTAAATTACCTCTAACGCAATAATTATAAAGTAAAACTATATTACCAACAAATAAACTACCACATAATATTAGCATGTATAACGATTTATAGTAATAATCTTGAATCAAGTGGGTACAGCATCGTAAATTCTTGAAAAAGTTCTCAAGTATTATAAAATCTCTTATTTTTAAGACTTACAAGGCTTATAAGCGGAATATTAATTTAGAAAATTATTTTTGTCCAGATCATCAATTTTGACATTTTTTAATTTTTTTTTTTTTTGGTTTTGCAAATCTAGAGTCAATTATAATACCAATTATAAAAACAAAAAATATACACATATACAGAATTTAGCGCTCTATTTGCTCAATAAAAAATAACAAACACTTTTATTGCAAAATATTACATGAAAATCCTTTAACCAAAAAACCGTTTTTTGGGCAAAAGTACAAAGTTTCGTTACTTGACATTTAATATTAAGCTTTTAGAAAATGTGTATTAGTCATGGCTACAATTTTCTCTCACAATGTAGTATATTTGAACGTTGATTTTGGTATCAAAATTTGATTTTTCTGTTTTTTGATAAAAATCATGAGTGTTGGTAAGGACAAAATGAGTCCCCAAAAATGTCCGCTATAAAAACTGAATTTTCAGACCGCACGTGGTTAAATATAAGAGAAGTTAAAAAAAAACGGCATTTTTATTTAAAACTTAAATATATACCATAGTATAAGAGATTTGGCCGTTCGATCTTGCTATGCTTAATTACGGCGTTGCTCTACGGGCTCGCTTTTACAATTTTTTAATGAATGTATGATATGACAGGCGGTTTTTCTAGTAGAAAAATGTATGTTTCCATTATAGTATCAGATATTGCCTATTTTGCTTATTAGGTTAAGGTTCATGCGCTGTAATGCTGCTTTTACATTAGTTGAAATGTGCAATTTAGCAGTTTTTTTTTTATTGCGCTAAATAATGTAAACTCTTGAAAATTCACGTATGTTTCTCTCTTTTTGTTTTCATATTTCAAGGATATATTTACCGTTTGATAAGGCATGTCAGACTATCAAGCTGGTATTCTTTTCTTTTATCTGAATACGCATGCTAACATAAGAGACTAATATTTTCAATGTAGGTAGCAGTCTATACTAGAGACTGATATTTTTATTTAACCACATTCTTAAGATCAAACATCATTATTTAGAACTGTATTGTTGGACGTACTTGATTACCGGATCAAATCGAAGGCAATGATATTTGTACATGCTCAAGGAAAAGCTAGAACTGGCTAAAAACCCACGAAATGTTCCAGAAAGTGATAAAATTTCAAATGATGTAATAAAAACAAAAAAAAAAGAATAATCTGATGTCTCTGATTTATCGAAAAGTAAATCGTATGAAATTAATCAAATGAAAAAGTACCGTTTTATTATGAGCTTATTAGGAATGGGCTTCGATTCGAGTTTGAATCGAGTTTTAACGGAAACGGCCATTCGATTCGAGTTGGAAAACGGCCCGTTCTTTTGTAACCCAGATAAAAAACGGGGTGGGAGCAAGTATTGGTTTGCCTTAAGGAGGCTGTTAATAGCAACATTGTCAAGTTAATATGGGATTATGAATTGATAATAGCATATTTGACAGTTTCACAACTTGAAGTATTTTTTCAATCCTGTTTTCGAGCTTAGCTAACAAAAAAAGAAAAGAAGAAACTCGAATACCCTCATTCGAGTTTGCATAAAAAACGGCCCGTTAAAGCAGTCAAACTCGGTTAACCGTAATACGATGCGTTGTTTGTGAAATCCTAGAGCTTATAGAGAGGGTTTATATACTAATTGGATGAGTGTATTAAATGTGAATAATAATATAATTAGAATGAGCATTATTTGTGTCATATATTTTCAAGCTTGATAAATAATAATACTTAAAAGAGAATGGAATGAAAAGAAAATGAGTAATGAATAATGAATCAGTTTTTCAACTGTATAATGAAAACAAGATATTGTTTATTTACAGTAGATATAAAAGTATGGCCTTTTATATTGATTTGACATTGAGATCCTGTGATGCAACTTAAGGCACTATTAAACCATTAGATTTGTTTGATAGTAATCTATGGATTGAAATGGATCAATCATAATTTAACCATTCTTGCAGAGCTTGTTAGTTGCCTTGTTTCAATGCTGCGCTAAATGTGCTTCGATGATAATTTGATAGCTACTTGATTGATTAACCTCTGGGATGAAATAATATGGTATCATAATTGAGGTTCAAGCGTTCTTAGTAATTACTGGATTAAACGTAGTATGCTAGGAGTTTTGTATATCCGGTATCAAGACTTTGCACTTCAATACATGTCGTAGTCAGTAGATTGTAAGACGTATTGATAGTGTAGAAGGTGATAACGTATGATACTAGATGGCATAGAACAAGTTGGATATTGTATGGATATATTGGAATCATGCTTCTATGGTTCAATAGTAGCATGATGATAGACGCATGAAATATGACCTTGCTTGATTTTGCATGTTGAACATCATGGTTTGACAGACGTTCTAAATTGGTAATTAGGTAATTCCTGATTCTGATAGATCAACTGATACCCAGCAATGTACATCGAGGCCAAGATAGATAAAAGAAGCATTCATTGTGTAGTGGAGATTGCAACATTCTAATGGATAGGAATTGCAGGACCAAGATGTTGTGTTTGCCTCAGGATTTTAAAAAGGATTTAAAAGCATACTTCATCAAACTTATTTAGATGTTAAATACTCACTATATGCTATTAGTATCGTCTTGTTTTTTATTTAATTGCTGTATTATTAAAAATCAAGCTTTTCATAGCTCATAACAATGATAATTGTATGCTTCTAATTTTAGATTGACATTTATCATAAGGTGGGCTGATGATACGTTGATACTATTGTAGATGGAACCAGTCAATTTAATTTATGGAATTTGAATGCAAATACCGAGGAACCATTTGTAAGTGCTTAAGTTGGTTCTAGTAATAATAAAGCATTAAATAAATTGGCTTGAGACAACAAAGAGGATAATAAAAAGGCGACAATAGGTTCCAGTGATGGCCATGTTTATGTTTATGTTTATGATATTGGAGAGGAGGTAAGACTAAAACTCAATGTAAATTACCTCTAGCGCATTAATTATCAAATTAGACTACATTATCATCAAATAAACTACCACACAATATTAATGCGCATACATGTTTACAGTAATAAGCTTCAGTCAAGTGGGTACAGCATCCTAAATGCTTGAAAAAGTTCTCAAGTATTATAAAATCTCTTATTTTTAAGACTTACAAGGCTTATAAGCGGAATATTAATTTAGAAAATTATTTTTGTCCAGATCATCAATTTTGACATTTTTTAATTTTTTTTTCTGATTTTGCAAATCTAGAGTTAATTATAATACCAATTATAAAAACAAAAAATATACACATATACAGAATTTAGCGCTCTATTTGCTCAATAAAAAATAACAAACATTTTTATTGTAAAATATTACATGAAAATCCCTTAACCAAAAATCCGTTTTTTGGGTAAAAGTACAAATTTTTATTATTTAACATTTAATATTAAGCTTTTAGAAAATGTGTATTAGTCATGGCTACAATTTTCTCTCACAATGTAGTATATTTGAACGTTGATTTTGGTATCAAAATTTGATTTTTCTGTTTTTTGATAAAAATCATGGGTGTTGGTAAGGACAAAATGAGTCCCCAAAAACGTCGGTTACAAAGTCTGAATTTTCAGACTATACGTGGTTAAATATAAGAAAAGTTTAAAAAAAGCGCTTTTTTTTATTTAAAACTTAGATATATACCATAGTATAAGAGACTTAGCCATTCAATCTTGCTATGCTTAATTACGGCGTTGCTCTACGGGCTTGCTGTTGCAATTTTTTAATGAATGTATGATATGACAGCCGGTTTTTTCGGTAGAAAATACATGTTTCTATGATAACAGATATTGCCTATTTTGTTTAATTTATGGGTCGATGCGCTGTAATACTGCTTTTACATTGGCTGAAATGTGCAATTTAGCAGGGTTTTAATTGCGCTGAATAATGTAAATCCTTGAAAATCCTTTTCCATGTGTATTGTTTCTCTCTTTTTTTTATTTTCATATTCCAAGGATATATTCACCGTTTGATAAGACATATCAGACTATCAAGCTGATATTCTTTTTTTTTATCTAAATACGCATGCTTACATAAGGGACTAATGTTTTTAATGTAATCTAGGTAGCAGCAGTCTATATTAAAGACTGATATTTTAATTTAACCGTATTCTAAGATCAAATATCATTATTTACTACTGTATTTTTGGACGTATTTCTTGATTGTCGGATCAAATCGTAGGCAATAATATGTATATCTACTCAATGAAAAGCTAGAACTGGCTACAAACCCATGAAAAATTTCAGAAAAGGGATAAAATTTCAAATGATATAGAAACACAAAAAAAGAATGATATAATGTCTTGCTTAATAGCCATAGTCTTGGTCGTAGCTATTCTTGAAAACAAATCTTTTTGCAGCTGACAATTGTAAGCTAAAATAGTAAGTTTAAGAAAGGTTAATTTGTTTAAATTTTATGTGTGATAAAGTGGCATGTTTAATCTTACATTTGGCTTGCATATAAACTTAAGCAGTAAGTGTCATTTAAATTTCTGCTCGAGTAAAAACGTAAAAACCATGGTTGCTGTAAATATTATAGTTATTAAAATATTTACAAATGATGATAATCGTAAATATATTGGCAGTTGCATGTATTGCTCTACACCAACAACGTTGATGTATTATTCTTAAACCGGATCATGTCAAATCTAAAAAAGTAAACTGTAAAATATGTACACATTTATCCACTATATTGATCTCCATTTCATCTGATTCTCAATTAAAATACAGTTGGAATGAATAGACATTACACTACTAAATGATATATGTTGATTCATACTAATATTAAATTTTCTACCGAGCTTCTACCCTAGCAGCTTATAGTTAAAGAACAATCAACGTAATGTGGATCTAATCACACCATTATGATCAAGGACCCATGAACTCTATGAATACACCAATTGGTTACTATTAAGATTTATATCTGACAAGGGGTATTGTTGGCTATGCGTGGACCTAGAAATGCTTACCTAATCTCTCTGATGAAAACTATATAAAGAGGACATTTATTTACTACAAAAGTCCTCAAGTAGAATTTAACTTGAGAATAAAACCCTAATGTTATCTAGTCGAATTCCTATTGTTTTTGTATACTTATTTTCCCGCGAATATCTCTATCTGTTCCACATAAACAATAGCAGATTCGGAACCGGAAGTTACTTAATTGAATATTAACTATACCATGCTCCTAAAAGCATGGTATAGAAGCATGGTACAAAAGAATGGTACTCCAGTGTGATATCTCAACATGATATACCAACATGACACATTACTATTATTATATAACATCATTAATTCCCCAAATCAAATAGTATATAAACCCTATTAATTTTATCCCAATAAACGATATCTCTTTACTTGATTAAATTTCTAGTTTTTATTTAACAAAAACATATTCTGATAAATCAATCGTATTAAATTGTATTATTGTCTATAATCTATATTAATAAAAGCAGAAATGTAATCTAAAACCCTATTCCAGTAAAAAATGCAATAGAATTTTGAGAACGGCATAAACTAATTTGTACCCATCATACAATCAGCTCATTATGCTCATGGTAAAATTTTATTATTATGCACTAATAGGGATAATGATATGTTTATGGGCAATTCTATTATTATGCACACATGGGATTAATGTCATGCACACGGACAGAATCTATAATCCTGCACATAGATAATTTTTGTTGTACTCGTGTTCAGTTTCTTTTGTTGTGCCCATGTGCATCTTGTTATCTTTTTAGCCATATTCAGTGGACACAAAAGCTCAGGCTATAGTGTACAGCCCATCTGGGTACAACAAAATCATCTTGTGCAGCACAGGTCGGCCGTAGTGCTATTCTAACAGTACCATTAAACCAGTATCTACAGCCTTCCTAATAATGAAAATTATTTAATAATGTCAATACAAAGGAAAAATGGAACTTCTTGAAATTCTGTCTCGGATGATGAAGATATTGAACTCAACGACTCTAACTCCCTTGTTGGTGATGGTGAACCAACACCCAGACCTTAAAATGTTGGCCCTTGGGTCAACATCCAGTGCCTCGGTGCCACACCAATTTATGTTTATGAATATGCTTATTAAGGTAATGAATGAGTTCTTTAACTGTATAATAAAAACAAGATATTGTTTATTTATTTAGGTATACAGTAAAAGTAAGGCTATTCAAAATGATATGACATTGACGAGATTCTGAGATGTAATTTAAGGCACTATTAAACAATTAGATCTGTTTGATAGTAATCTATGGATTGAAATGGATCAATCATAATTTAGCCGTACTCGCAGAGCTTATTGTTGTAAATGTATGTAATAAAGAAAGATAAGTACGTGAGAATTGGTCAATCTTTATTAAATATAAAAACGAGATGGGGAAATCAAATGAAGGGTGAATGTCTACTGCTATTTATATTTGATTTAAGGATTGCTTACACACCTGTCTAGAACAGTGTTCTCATACTAAAATTTAGTGTCAATCCTCACTTATGCTAATGTAATTATATTCAGATATAGATGATCAGTCTAAAGTCTTTAGTTGCTCTTGGCAACACTAATTATTAATATTCTTTACTTTCTATCTTTTATTGTAAGTCTAGATTATCAAAACTTAGATTATGTGATTATCAAAGTAATCATCATTTACAGTGTTTATATGACACATATGCTAAATAAGTTAAGGCATAGTTTATTGTCATATTTAAACTACGATTTAAGGTACATTTATATATGCAAATACAACACTTATGAGTTGCCTTGCTTCAATGATGCGCTGCTAAATATGCTTAGATGTTGATTAACTGCTGGGATGAAATAATACGGTGCCATGATTGATGTCCAAGCGTTCTTATTAATTGCTGGGTAAACTTAATACAATAGGAGTCTCTTATATCCGTTATCAAAACTTTGCGCTTCAATACCTGTCGTAGCCAATATACTGTAAGATATATTGATACTGTAAAAGGTGATAAAGTATGGTGCTTGGTGACATATAAGATAATCAATTAGGCTTTATTATGCCAAAACGGTTTATAGGAGACAATGGAATGTTACTCCAAAGTGCACAAGCCATTGCTACGACAACAAATCAACATCTACCGTTCTCCTGCTGGATCATAAAAAGGAGTACGACAGGGTCCATTTCAAATATCTGGCCGCTGTAACGATGGCACTCAATATCTCTGACTCTACTATACTGCATTAAGAACGTAGCACTTCAAAATAAAGAAGTTTTCAGGTAATACCAATGCATACCAGGTATCATAATTTATAAATTGATAAGCAACACATTTTTGTAAGCTTTATTGTAATAGACCAATTGCTTGTCAAACTGGATAATATATAATATGTAGGATTATATGACTGACTTTGATTCTATGATTGGTTATGAGAGGTTGGTGTTACTAATTTTAATTGCTATTACTAGTATACGATTATTACCTATGATTGATTATATGGGATTATATAATAATTGGTTATAAGTAACAATGATAAATAAGTAATAATATATATTTGTTTGGATTGTGGTTATAAATTTAAAAAGAGAAAAGAAAAGAACAGATAAATTCACTAATGTGCAATTGATCCGTTCTTGGTTGTTATTTATGTGCGATTTGCTTATGTAATGCAACTGGATCATTACATTTATTTTGTTCTTATCACTTTAAAATAATTGGGAAAAAATAAAGATATATAATAGGAAAGATACAGCAAGCTTAAAGGCGAAATAATTATAGGTTAGTTTATTTTAATATGAAGATGATATTGTAAAAGAATATTTATTACTATCTTATTACGTAAGCAGCATTTATATGGTCTAGCTAATACAAATTATTTACCTACAGGATATTTCTTGAGGAAATTAAATCAGTAATTACGGCCCCATGTTAGTTTTTAACGTAGCGAATAATTTGTTAATAAACATGTATCGTTATTATAATAAGATTTTATGGACAAAAGATCTTCATGAATAAGATGAAAAAAACAACCTAATAAAATAGTATAAAAATCATAATCAAAACTAGGACTACTATTATAATTACTTTTTCCAACTCAAATTAAGAAGATAAAACTAAGAGAAAAGAAATTAGATCCACAGAGTTTTCTTGCTCATTTATAAACCCCTGAGTGTGGTCTATCAATTGAATATGTGATCTACATTTTTGCCAATTGTCACTCTTCTAAAAAACGCTGAAAGATTTCCGGATGCGGCCATCTAATAATATTTCCAAGCTGTAAACTTCTAGAAAACTTTACCGGACAGCCCGGACGCGGCTGTTTAAATATCTCAAGCAGCTATAAGCTGCAGGTATCAAAATTAAGATTCAACTGTATAACTAATTATTCAAAGGCTTATTTTATCTAAAGTATAATATACAGCATCATGCAGCACTAGCCAAATAATGGGTTTAACTTGGAAAGTATAAGATGATACAACCAGGTTTAAAAAAAAAGTCTATGAAATCACAAATTTTAAAGGATTTGAGAAATATTATACGTAGATAACAATTATTTCCAATACAATAAAATAAAGACTACAAGTAATTATATCACGGAGAATGTAGGGTCTTTATTTTTAAATTAAAAAAAGGAAGCCAGGAGCCATCAGGTTCTGGATTCTAAAAGTATTTATATCATTTCAATTCCATTTAACATAATAAATAATAGATAAAAAACCTACAGAATTTATAAAAGCAATATATACGTGATATCCATTTAATTTTAAAATATATATCCATTTTTTTTATTTAAATACATGTTGGTATTTTTTATTTTTTATTCAAAAAAGATTTTCTTATAAATTGTTTTCATATTTTTTTAAAAAAAAGGAAACGAGCATTTTGGAATTTCAGACAAAATTTCATTTTTTTAAAATTTATCCAGATGCAAAAAAGCAAATATTTCACTATTTTTTCACTCCTTACTACATTTTCTCTACTACTAAAAAAAATATGGACGTCTTACCTGGAGGGGATGCAAGGTAATACGCACTATAGTTGCAGGTTGCAGTAAAAAACAAGGTAATAAATAAGTAGAAGGACGGTAATTTACAAAACAAACATTAGAGGGACATTTGTCTAAGTTGCTAGACTTATGCGCTTTACAGCTAATTCAAACGGAGAGGTTGTGGGTTCGAAACTCATGTAAACGGATTCTCTTTGGAACTTGTGTTTGCCGGGCTAGAAGCGCAACTAATTGCCCCCTCCCCTTTTTTTTCATTTTACCTTTCTACGCACAGCTTTCAAAAGACTACCAATTATTTTCTTCTTTTCTCTACTCCAGTATTTTTAGTGCTATTTCGGAAATCCATTTTATTTATGAATATCTCATCTTACAAGCACAAGAAATTTTATAAAAGTAGACACGTTCTGCATGCAATAATTTAATAGTGTATGCAGTTGCAGTGGAATTACATACTAAAAACGCTTGATAAAAATAAAACAACCTAAATTCCAAGTGTCGCTCATAAAATATGATGCCACTTGAAATATGAAGAACAATAATAAACAAACGCTTCAATTGAACACAATAACAAACGCATGCTAAAAATATAAAATACCTTTTTGAACCATACATGTCGTGTAGATGATAGCACCCTTGATCAAGGCGCAATCAATTACACAAATGACATATATATCAAAACAGGATTCTATCCAAATCAATAATAATAATAAACAAAGACATCAATTTAGTCAACTACTTATCTATATTGAAGTTGCACTATTAATATAAATAAGATTCAAGCATATAAAAACTATCCCTTAAAAATCAAGGTTACATAAAATAGATATAACAGAAATAAACAGAACAACCATTTACCAAAAGGTCGATATTGCCACACTTGACATACAGTCCCTTATGGTCAATGCTCTACATGATTTACCCCTTAATATATTAAATCAATAACAATATACTCAAAACTGGAAGATTACTAAATATACATCCATTCAAGTCTGATGGTATCCAAGTTCTCCAAATCACTATAAATACCCTCGTACTTTTTCAATTATTTTAAATCTTCAGAAATCTTTTGTAATAAAAACTTTAGCTGATTATTATAATTGTATTTCTACTGCTTTTTTTTTTATATTTTTTTTATTTTAGTAAATAACGTCGTCATTCACTGCAGTGTAAACTGTATTGTAAGCCTACTACTGTCTGTATATTTTGATTTTGGTTTTCATCCAGTATGCAGTAAAATATGGGTATAAAAAGCGATAAAGAATACTGTTAAAATCCTTCTTTATTAAAATATGGATAATGTGCAATAAAATGGTTATTCTACGTCTCTATTTATATTATTTGGTGATTATTTACTATCTTGCAATTGAATTGCAATTGTCAACGATTCCATTAATTTTGAGTATAAATGTTGGGTTGTTCGGTTATTGATTTGGTGGATCAAGAACGGTGTTTTAAACATAGTTTGTCAATAATGCTTTCAGAACAGCCCTTACTTGTTCTACTTGATAAGCATGTACTTTTTGTATCTTTTATTTAGGATATCCCACATTACTTTAGTATTTTAGCATCTCTTATTTGAGTATTATACCCTTGCTATCTTTATGCAATTGTCTATTTACTATATAGTCTTATCTTTGATAGCATGGTTTCAAATGAGATGACATTTAATTTAGGTATTTTATGATGGGAATCTAGCTTAGTTCACTTCACAGTAAGTAACAAATAGAGTATTACTAATTGTAACGTAAAGGCAGGCATGATGGAATATCTTTAGTCATTTTTCACAGAGGCTTGAAAAGAGCTCAGCGAATAACATTGTTAATCATATTTGGATTTTTATCAGGTCCAACTTCAGTCATCATCAGTTACAAATCGGTTTGTCACTACTAACTTTAATTTACCCTTAATAATGGACTTTAGGGCAATTATTACTGCATGAACAATGCTACTAAAGATATATCACTCTTCACTCAAGAAACACTTTATATGTAAAAGTTTAATAATAATGCCCAAAGGTATGTAGTAGTAGCTTCTGTCAATTTATTATTTATCATTATGCATGGTATATGCTACGTACCACCAAATACCATACTTGATCACCTTCTATAGTGTCAATACATCTTATTACTATCTATTGACTATGATATGTATTGAAGTGCACATTATTGATATCGGATATTATAATTAAGAAACACTTAGCGTACTAAGTATATCCAGTAGTAGCAATTAACAAGAACGCTTAGACCTCAATTATGGCACCACTATATTATTTCATCGCAGCGGTTAATCAATCAAGTAGCTATTAAATCAACACCCAAGCACAATTAGCGCAGTATTGAGTATTGAAACAAATCAAAGCACAAGCTCCGCAAGAACGGTTAAACTATGATTGATCTATTTCAATCCATAGATTATTATCAAACAGATCTAATTGAAATGTCAAAAGAGTCTATATAAATAATCTTGCCAGAATATTCCACTTTTATTAACAATACATCATTTGGATGTATTTATATACATTAATTATAACTATTACCAGGGTTTTACTATCTAAGAATATGATGTAAGTCAATGATCCACATTGATTTACTGTAACACTAATTATAGACTGTGACATTGGATGTGAGACATAGGATGAGTATTGACATAACACTAATGGTTTAATTGTGCCTTAAATTACATCTCAACATCTCAATGTCAAATCAATATACAGTAAAAGGCCATACTTCTATATCTAAATAAACGATATCTTGTTTTTATAATACAGTTAAAGAACTGACTCATTACTCATTCTCTTTTAATTGTATTCTTTTTTTAAGTATTATTTATTAAACATGAAAATATAGGACACAGAGGGTGGTTTTATTGGACAGAAATATCATGTTTTGCTGATGGTTTTCTCAATTCACGGTGATTTGTGAAAGTAGAAATATAAATTTTTATGCAGGGTATATTTAAATTTACCATCATGTATAATTGGAGATTAATTGGATCAATATTCACAAGGATGGGGGATTTTTTTTTTGTTTTCTGCAGTTGTAAATATTTGTTTATCATTTTGTAAAACTTAAAATGGGTCATTATCAAACGAGGTCTCAGGTTTGGTTTACACTAGAATATAATAAAATTTATTTAAAATAAAACAGTTTTACATTTAATTTTTATTTATAATTTTAGTTTTTTCATGATGGGTGCTATTTCATCAATTATCATATCATTTTTATTATTGTCTAATATTTTTCTTTTTTTGTCTTTATTTTTATCTTTATTGTATGTTTTAAATTCATATACCTTTCTTAATCTTTTATTTGAACCATTTTTTTTCATATAAATTTCATAGCACCCATCCTTTTGTTTTATTTTATATTCTGCCAAATCATATTTTTTCATATCTTTTATAAATATACTTCGTTTAATATTGTATTTATATTTATCATTTACTATCATTTGAAATATATCTTCCATATTGTTTTTTATATTATTGCTTTTCAATTTTTTTGTTATTATTTTGATGCGCAAAATATTTAATCACACTCATAATATATTATCCAGCTCTCTTAGGTATAAATATATAATCCTTGTGTATTAAATAGACTAGTTTATTGACATAGTCAGGTCTTCATAATAAGAATAATGAATATCAGAAATGCATTTCATATATAAATTGATTATTCTTTTATCTATCATCTTTTTCTATAAATATAAAATTCAATTTTTCATTCTATTTAAAATTAATCCTTTAAAAACTTTCTCCATATATCATATTCTCTATTTTTCTTACGCCATTGATACTCTTTTAAGTACAATGCTATATCTTTTTTATTTCTATTTCGTGGAATAATACTTTGCTTAAGACCATTCCATGTTCCTTCAATAGTATTAGTATGTACACCTGTCACTGGATCTTTAAAATTTTTAGAATGATTTACAGTCATATGTTTATAACCTATGTTCTTTAAATTATTATATCCTTTCCATAAATCTGTATATATTGTCGTACCTTTTTTTACATATCTTTTTATAATTAAGTCTATATTATCAATGTTTCTTTCTGCAATAGGTAATAAGAACATTTTTTTGTTTTCATTCTTTATTTTATTTTTCAATATACTTCTTTCGATACCACCAATGACCCAAGCACCTTCTACTTTATTCCCCTTGTTATATTTCCTTTTTGCAATTTTACTTTCATCTATTTCTACAATTTTATTTCTACCTCCAATTTTAATATTTTTGTTACCTAATAGTTGTTTATTTTTTATGTATTTTCTAAATATTTTATTGTATGATGATACTGTGTTTTTACTAATTTGCAAACTTGATGCTATAAAGGAAGAAGGCGCTTTCCCAAGAAAAAGATATAATATGTGTAGTTGAATATTTAATGGTAAAGTTAAATTATTGAAAATTGTACCTTTTAATGGAGATAATGCTTTTCTACATTTATAATATTTACAAACATATAACTTTTTATTTAAATTTAATTTGGTTTTATGATCACATTTATCACAATTTATATATTTATTAACATAATCATTATTAATTAAATATAATAGTGCCTCTTTCTCATCGTCAAACATTTTTTTCAAAGATTTATATGGTTCTATAAACATATTATTTTTATGAAAACCTTTTTGAGTTTTATTTTAAATATAAACAAAATTCAATTTTACGTAAAAATAAAAAACTAAACGATTTCGGAGTTTTAAATATAAACCTGAGAGTTCCTTTGGGATACATCCCTTAAAATTCATTACCCAGGGCTTAATTTCTGTACTCACAAGGTAGATTTAATTGATTGCTACCCTGAATGTTTTGTTTTAGCAAAAAATATTGATTTTTCGTCGAGATAACCAAAATAATAGTTTTTATCACAGTTTAAAATTTATCACCACGGGGTTCCAAAATTTATTTGTTGAAATGAATGAAAAATGATGAAAAAAACAAAATCGTTTAAATACTCATAAACTACAAAGTAAGTAGACCTAGCGTATTGAATAGTTTTTGTACAGTTTTGGATTCTGCATCCATCTAAATAAAGTTAAAATAAATATTTCACATTAAATTTTGCGTAAAATGCAATTGAAATTTTAGAGGTTTTTTGAAGATACACATCACTTTTTATAAAAATACTTAAAATATAATAAACTGCAATAATGCGCAAAAAAATTATCTATCGATTGAGTCATTGATGAACCTTATATCTGCATTTTTCATAGAGAAAATAAGATTTTTGTCGATTTTTTTTTTCAAATTCAGAATTTGGGATGAGGGTATACAAGGGGAAAATGGATGCTAGAAATGAAGGTATCTTTTTGTACACATTTTTGAGGATATCTCCACGAAAAATCAACATTTTGAAAAAAACTAAATTGGATCCGAGAGAGCTCAGCAAGCTCGATGACATGCGTAAAAAAAAACTGCTACTCAATTTAACAAATATTTTGAAATCTACTACAAAAATGTCAAAAAAATGAAAAAAAATAAAAGTGCCCAGAATTTTTTTATATTGAAATATGTTATATAGTACTTTAAAACAAGTAAGTTTTATTATTAAAAAGTGCTAGCATAGCTTAATTATCTCTAGAGATATGAAGCTTCAAAGTTTTCAATCTATTAGCAGTGAAAGACGCGTAAAAAATCTGAAACACTAGCACTGAAAAATTAATACCAACTGTAAAAAATAGGATATTTTCGGATACTTATTTTTGAATTAAAGCTGACCATCTCAGGTACATTGGCATATAATTCTATCTTGGTGTTATTTAGTGAAAAAAAAAGTAGAGCAGGGATGAAAAGTGAGACCCAGTTTTCAAGAAAAAAGCAATGAATTTTACGTGATTCGAGTCTTTTGAGATATTAAAATAAAATAAAAACATGTAGGATAATATGGCCAATTCTTATCTATGTTTGCAGTGCCTAAGACATATTTTAAAAAGCATTTTCTATAATGCCAGGGGAAAATGATCAAAACTTGATTTCACGTATTCAAACATTAATTTCACTCAAATCAGAATATCAGATCAAAAAGAGTACTGATATTTTGTTAAAAATAACAATCGGTGTTGTATCTGCGGATTAGCAATGAGATGGATACCAATCTTAACATAGACGATAAACTTGAATAACAGCCTTTATCAGTTTCATTGAAAAATGATATATAATGATAGCATAAAGTTAAAGCTATTCTTCATCGTTACATTATGCGGCAATTACGATGATACTGATATCGTGCATATATATCTATATATACGTATCAAAAATATTAATATGTTCTTGCTTTTTAATCTTAGGTTCTAGATGTGCGTAGTGGATATCTATAACGAATGTCAATGTATAATGTTATGGATTATGGCGTCAAAGATCCTGTGAAAATAACGTCCAATTTCGAATATGTAACTGATCTCAATATATCAGGTTGTATATATATTACTGGATATTATATGTATATATTAGACTTGGTCGACAAGGCTATGTACAGACATTTGCACAGTAGAATTATTATAATTTCAACTAATCAATGATATTTCTCTTTTTATGCCAACAGCCAAAAAATTTGATTTTTTAAAGAATTATGCAATTTTATTTATTTTTATTATAAACCCCAGATTTTTCTTCTGTCTTTCATGAATTTAGCAAAACCTTCTATTATTTACATTGATATTATCGAAAGTTTTTTTATGAAAGAGAAGGTAACCAGAACGCTAATTCTCCTGCACCAGTAGCAGCCATTGCATTAGAGGGGTTATAGCCTACAATTTTGATCCCGGTTTTATGAGGTGTAGGTAGTGTTGCAAATGGTTGATTATCCAAAATGTCTCTCTGATTCAAATCCCAAATGCGTAAATGTGAATCTCGACCACCTGCCATAACAAATCGAGCATCTGGTGTTACACAGACTTCCTCACCACAAGAAGCGACATTGCCTGTACCAGAATGACCAACTAATCTTTGTAATAATTTGCCTTCGAATGCATCCAAAATGTAAATAATGTCTGCTGTGGTGGTGATGATTAATTGTTTGCCGTCAGGGGAAAACTTTAAACTGGTCCATTCAGGTAATCGTCCTGGTGTAAACTGTGCATCCTCTACTATCCAAGTGGCGAATGGTCCTTTCGTGTAATCTCTCAAATCGTAAACTCGGATTTTATCACAATTGCTGCCAACAGCAAATACTAAACCTTGAGGATCAAATGCTGCTAATGTTCTACCCTCTCCATGCAATACGCCCTAATATTGATCTGCAAGTTAGATTAATTTCCGGTGTTATGTAAGCGTTGAAACTACCTGGCATGTTGATGATCTTAAATCCCATAAGCGTACAGTTTGGTCCAATGATGAAGTCATGACAGTATCATTGACGGGAGACATTTCGACTGCAATTACTCTACACGCATTTTTAGATATAGTTGATTTATGAAACGTTGATTTTGATATACCTCTTCTTATGTCCTCTGAAATAGCGAATGTATTTATTATCGTGAACAGATAGGTATCTTAGTGTATCTATATCTCATATCAGCATGATAATGGAATTAAATCAATATATACGTTGTTACCATCTTCTTTTGTTGATGCATAAATAACGTTATTTTTATGATGTGTAAAACGTGCAAGAGTGACACCATACTTTTTAGAGTAGAGTGTAGAACGAACACTGTTGAAAAGATCATTAGCATCCCAATTAACCATTCTATATGAAACTCTCACTTACGTGCCCTCTTTGCAATTATATACATTTAAACTATCATCTTCACCAGCAGTAACGCAATATTCTCCTGTGTCATTGAATGAAATAGAACTCATTGGTCTATCGCTTTCTGGGAATACTTTTGCTACGTTACTAGCTGTGAGTAACTCCCTTGATAACTCGACCTTTCTAGTAGCCATCTTAGTGTAAAGAAGAGTGCATCTTGTTGAAAATTTTGACTGCAATCAAGGTAGTTTGTCTGTGACCGTAATACTCCTATTGGTTAACATTGGTTGTCGCGTGCTCATGATTTGAAAATATTTTAAAGAAGCACTCCCTCTTTTTTTTTTTCCTCTTTTCTTTTTATCAATTATTATTCTTTTACATAATAAAAAATGGCTTTAAAACGTATCAACAAAGTAAACATTATGTCTATAAATAATTTGAAGTGAAGGGATACTAATGAATTTTGATTAGGAACTCAAAGATCTCGAACGCGACCCACCCTCTTCTTGTTCAGCCGGCCCTATTGGAGATGATTTCTTTCATTGGCAAGCAACTATTATGGGTCCTGTAAGTATTCCTAAGAATTTATGTCTCTTTTCTTCTTTATTTTCTATTTCGATTGGATATTAAATAAAAAAAATATATTAGGAGGATAGTCCTTATCAAGGTGGTGTTTTCTTCTTGTCTATCCATTTCCCTACTGATTACCCCTTTAAGCCTCCAAAGGTAAAAAAATATAGACATTTTAGCGTAGTAAATAAATATAAAAAATACTAACATTACGTAATACAGATTAACTTTACTACCAAGATCTATCACCCCAACATCAACAGTAATGGTTCTATTTGTCTCGATATCTTGAAGGATCAATGGTCTCCTGCTTTAACCATCTCCAAGGGTAAATATATAACGCGCGGTTTATCTCTCGTTATAAAATGTTATGAAACTCAGATGAATGTTTTACTCACATTTCAAAATATGTAGTTCTTTTATCTGTCTGCTCTTTGCTTACTGACCCTAACCCTGATGGTAAGTTGTATAAGGAATTAGAAGAGATATGGTATTGATTCATTGTTTTATTTAATAGACCCACTTGTACCCGAACTTGCTCATATTTATAAAACTGATCGTGCTCGTTATGAGTCTACAGCAAGAGATTGGACCAGAAAATATGCTAGTAAGTAATTTTATTTTGACAGTTGGGTGTTGTATACTCATAAAAGATCTTTTGTAGTGTAAATGAGTTCGTTTTTTTTATTCCCCCCATTTTTTTCTTTTAAATATTTGATAAAAATGTCGTTTTTATTGTTATTATAAAAAATGGTGTGATTTCAATGTTCTTTTTTTAATATTTGTATGTTGTTGATGATTATTAAGACGGCGAATAGCCTTTAAAATATATTAAACTCTTGGCTTGAAGCTATTGGCATTTTCTTTAAAGAACGTTTGAATAGACTCACAAGATGAATTGATGAGCATAGTTGTATGAGGAACACAAATACTGCCAGCCGTTTGCTGTACCCAATCAAAATAATCAAGATAAGTTTGGATTTGTTTATCTAAGCAAAGTCAAAAATGAGTAAAACAGAAATCATTGCATTACGAAAACATTTTTTTTACCTGTTGGATTTGCATATGCTTTATCTCTATAGTTGTTATTTTCATATGTATCGTGGTAAATTTGAGACATTTCTTGCTTTAATCTGGCATCGAACCAAACGTCTTTACCGAGCCCGCTCATGTAGTAACCGAGATCCATAAGGCGACCATGACAAAACTTGAAATGTTCATATCCTGTTGATGAAGATAATAATTCTACTATACGTTGACCATTTAGCATTTCAGGACCTGTTAGTGTATAAACTTGTCCATCATGCTTATCATTTAAAGGCTTGTATGTAAGATTATTTGGATCTATTAATAGTTCTTCAATCACTTTGCATACGTCTGTAATATCAACTGGACATATTTCTGTATCTTGAGTCAATGGTAATAGAATTTGACGATTTTTCTCCACA
Source organism: Mucor racemosus (assembly GCA_027405735.1). NCBI lineage: Eukaryota > Fungi > Mucoromycota > Mucoromycetes > Mucorales > Mucoraceae > Mucor > Mucor racemosus. The sequence continues at coordinate 3,955,890 of JAPEHQ010000001.1, read as the reverse complement.
CAATTAGACCACAAATGGAAATATTGTTGCACAAAATCAAGCCTAAATCAATTAATTACCAAGAGAATATAATGCGTTTTTAATCATGTACCTGAGAATTGTATATTGACATGTACTTTCCATTACTTGTTGTTCAATCTGATGAAAATCTTGTAAAGATGGATGAAGTTGAGAGACAGCACCAACATGAGAAATACAAATGATGCTAGTGACACCAGATTGTGCTGCTACTGTACAGATATGTTTAGCATGTTCAACACGCTTATTTTCATTTCCAATAGCAAGTACGATGTGATCTACTCCTCGTAATGCAAGTGAAAGTTGATTTGGATGGCTGTAATCTACTTCTCTTACATCAATGCCAGCATTAGAGAAACCATGACAACGAGATTTACTTTGACAGAGAACTCGTAATTGAGGACGTAATTCTTTGAATTGTGCAAGATGAGATGTTATGGCATATCCCATATATTGATCTACGCTTGTTATCAAAAGCATTTTTCTTGTTTTGATTTGTTTGTTTGTTTGTTTGACTGATTGAATTATCTATCAAAATAAAGCTTCTTTTTTTTTATTCCTTGAATAATATAAATATCTATAGCAACGTATGTAAAGTCAAAAGAAAAACAGAAAAAGAAAAGAACTTTTGATTATGAAAATTTAACCTTGCTATTTATCTATGTTTAGCATTTGCCTGTTAGTAATTTGTGTTTGCTTGCTCGGAGAAAAATATGAATATGACGGTACTGTCATCACGAGTAGAACCTGATCTCGATTACCTGAAAGTTATATCATTGTAAAGATCAGCAGAGAAAGATATCATCAAGCAAGAAAGTGGATGCCTTGATATAGGACGAATGTGTCTTATTTTCCAGCCGATTTCTGAGTAGTATATCCCATATTAACAATCAGCACGTGCTGAAATACTGAAATTTGCATGAATCTGTCAAAATAGCATATAATCATTGGCATCAGCAATTGAATCTGTCAAAATAGCATATAATCATTGACATCAGCAATTGAATCTGTCTCAAGACGGGGATAAAAAAAGGCATAGTTCCTCGGTTCATATACACAAATACCAAGAAAAGCAATATATAAATACATAGTTAAAATATAAACATCATATAAAGATCGATTGAGCTGTGAATTAAACATCTGCTTTATATTCTATACATTGATTGGCTTTTTAATTTTAATACTAATCAATCGAACACCATATGAACTTTTTAAAATCTACGGTTGGACCTCATGAAATGTTCCTTGAAATTTGTCTTTGCCAATGATGAACAAGGATCGACCACACATGATAATAAAAAAAACAGAGTGTTAAAACCAAACAAACTCACCGAGTTTGTTTGTTTCAATTACCCTCAAAAAGAGGGAGAAAAAAAGTAACGGTGAATATCAATAAAGCTTAATTTCTCTCCGAGAATTCTGGGCAAATCGATGATCCGCTTACCTCTTTGATTTGACAGATTAAATTCCTTTTTTGAATATATTGAAACCAAGTGAAAATGTCGAGAAAATTTTTTCATTTCTTATCATTTTAATATGAATTCCATCGAGATTGCGTTTTTGCCTGGAAAAGGTAGAGGTTATAAAGCTACAACATATATAGCTGCTGGCACTGTCATTCATGTGTCTGAACCACTTGCTACAACTGTATCACAAGAATGGACGCCCGAAACCTGTATGTGGTGTTTTAATTTTAGTTATCCAAAAAAGCAAAAGGTGAAAGTAATGTCATTACAAGAAGAAATATTGATTTCAAATGAATGGAAGATACCAAGCAAGAAAAACAGCGGTAGTCTATTCAAAGATATGCTATTTTGCTCAGAATCATGTAGAGATGCGTTCAAAGCGCATGACAGTAAATCTTGCATTTTGGCATCTAACTATCGGCTTGATCAAGAGTATAAATTAAGTTCAAGCTACAAAATAAACGCTCTTTCATCAAGTGTTAATTCTCAAAATGTCGAAAGTATATCTTGGTTTGATGTAAATAATGACGAGGCATTGACAATTTGGTTGAATGATGCTTGGGATTGCCTAACAGCTAACGCCGATCTGTATCGAGGCATTGAAGATACTGATAGAGCCATGTGCCGATTCATTGCTGCTTGCATTGCTCGTAAAAACGTCGATCAAGTACAATTTGAAGAGTTATTAGTCATTCAAAACAATGAATTAGCTCATTTTAGAAGCCATCTAGGCAGCTCAACGTTATACCCTGAAAGAAAGGGTCAATTGCCACTACTCAAGAATGGTACGGATAAGAAAGAAGCGATACTATCAATCTTGCCCGCCGAAGTATTAGATGTTATAGCGTTATACTCATTTTTCGATCGTGCATTGACAAGTCCACTAAACAATGTGCCGATTCTAGAGAGCGTAAATCATCAATTATTCCGTTCAATCTTTTTCAGGGAGAGAGCAAACAGTTTTGGATTATGGGAATTGGGTGATAGTGGTATTTCCTTGGCTGATGGAGGTGTAACTAATGATTTGGAGTTATTAGGCTGGGGTATTTATCCTTCTGCCGTTTACTTCAACCATTCATGTGATGCAAATGTCATAAAAATGAGAGAAGGAAGAAATATGAAATTTATTGCAAGACGCATGATTGATAAAGATGAGGAAGCTTGTATTTCATATGGCTCAGTTGGTGAAGATGTAGATAGTCGTCGTGCAAGATTATTATCTCATTATCATTTTATTTGTCAATGCTCAAGATGCATCCATGAAGATTTGCAACATCATTCCATTATTCGTTAATTATTAAATAAAATACCTATGCATTTTTCTTTGTTTCAATAATTCACTTTTTGTATTTAGTAAACTCACTACTTATCCTGTAAATTATAAGCAATTGAATTTCTATATTATTAACTCTTTTGGTTCATCCGAGGCGTCTTGCCATTTTTTGATGCAATTACGTGAAAGCTTATTTACGGCTGTAATTATTTCTCAGACTTTATTTTCATCAATTAGATCACTCCTGCACATCTAAAGTGCTGTTAATTGACATTAGACACATACCAAAAGAAAGTATATGTAGATAAAGTCTTGGAACCAACAAAATTGCTTTGAGATATCATAGTATTTTAAAGCTGTAAGTTTTTCTTTTGATAATGCAGTAAAAAACTATTTAGCTTTGATAGACTTATTCTATCTTTAGTACCTAGTAATAAAGCTACGGTATCTACTACTTAATTTATCACTAATTGCTGACCATCGAATAAAGCAACTCATTCAACAAACAAAGGTTTACGATTTTCTGGTTTGTAGCCCATTCCATAAAGGCCATGAGGGCTTGTCTTAAGTCTTAATTATTCCAGCTAATCGCTGGAGGAGTAACCTCATACTAAACACTTTTTATGATACCTCTTAGATACTGTTAAATAGATACGACTTGGTCGCATTGTGCGATCTGTTCTTGAGTTTATCTTAAAAACTGAGTCTCACTTTTCATTCCTGCTCAGCTTTTTTCCCACTAAATAATACCAAGAAAAAAATATATGCCAATGTACCTGAGATGCTCACCTCTAATCCAAAAATTAGTATCCGGAAATATCCTATTTTTTACTGTTGGTATAAATTTTTCAGTGCTAATGTTTCAGATTATTACACGTATTTCACTGCTAAAGAATTGAAAACTTTGAGGCTTCATACCTCTACGAAAAATTAAGTTATACTAACACTTTCCAATAACAAAATTTACTTGTTTTAAAGTGCTCTATAACATATTTTAGTATAAAAAAATTCTGAGTACTTTTATTTTTTTTTATTTTTTTTGGCATTTTTATAGTAGATTTCAAAATATTTGTTATATTGAGAAGCATTTTTTTTTACATTCAAATCATCAACTTCGCTAAGCTCTCTCAAACCCAATTTAGTTTTCTTAAAAATATTAATTTTTCGTGGAGATATCCTCAAAAATGTGTACAAAGAGATACTCTCATTTCTAACCTCAATTTTTCCCTTATATACCCTCATCCCAAATTCTGAATTTCAAAAAAATTTGGACAAAAATCTCGTTTTCTCTACGAAAAATGCAGCTAAAAGACTCAACAATAGCTCGATCAATAGATAATTTTGTTATGCATTCATTCCATTATAAAAATTTAAAATATGCTTATAAAAAGTGTTCTATATCTTCAAAAAACCTCTAAAATTTCGTTTGCATTTTGCGCAAAATTTAATGTGAAACATTCATTTTAATTTTATTTAGATGGATGCAGAACCCAAAACTGTACAAAAACCATTTAATACACTAGATCTACTTACTTTGTAGTTTATGAGCATTTAAACGATTTTGGTTTTTGAATCATTTTTCGTCCATTTTTTCGAATAAATTTTAAACACCCGATACTATAGGGGTTAAGCTGTGATAAGAACTACTATTTTGGTTATCTCAACAAAAAATCAATGTTTTTTGCTAAAACAAAAAATGCAGAGTAGCTTAAGGCTGGGTCTACCCTTTGAATACAAAAAATTAATACCTCAGTTTAGTTGCCCAATTTTTTATAATCAGTTTTAGGTCTATCTTGGTCAATGTTTATCCAGTACACTTATATTCTTGTATTAATATTTCTATTTTTAAGAGATATCAACGACCTATAGAGTGAAGGCATATCTTCCTTGAATATTTTAAATAATTCGACTAAGTATTGGGCAAAAGCATTCGAAAACTACTATTTAAAACCCATCTGAAAAAAACCTACTTTTTACAACCGTAGTAGTAAGAAACTGACAACAAAAAACCCTATCTCGGTTAATTTTGAACCTAATAAATTCCAACTTTACATGATAATAATAGGCGCGCATTTTTGACATGCTGATCTCAAAGGGCAACTTCCACAATCAACTGTGTTACAATGCCAATATTATATCTTAGGTTTCAAATTTATGATTTTGGTCAATATTCGGTATTATAGTAAACCAGCGTGCATCCACGTTGATTTACATGCGTCCTAGTAGTTAATTGATGATGTAATACCCTTGGATAGTGATTCTGTATAATAATTATAATAAAAATTATATAAATACATCCTCTCTGGGTGCATTGTTAATTAATAAAAAATGGAATATTTTGGCAAGATTATTTCTATCGACCGTTTTGACATTTTATGTGTTTCGATAAAATTGCCGCCAAAGTGCTGCACCTATAGCTTACTGTGGGCTTTATTAAAAACAATTAAAAAGTACAATTTCTATGAATACTAATCCAAGTAAGTTGCCACTTTACATGGATGTAGATATGCATAATATGCACTACAAGTATTTAAGATAACCATCAGCTTCTATGGGGTATAGTGCATTATTTGGTAAGTTTAAGCAACAAGTTGGCTACCTGCTATATCATTATACCTGCTAAGATCAGTAAGCTCACCAGGCATCGCCGAATATGGATCCAAATGAGCTCTCATTGCAATAGTAGGTACATCTAGTGTTGATTCGCATAATTATAAAAGGTTCAGCTTTCCCGAGTTGCTTTAAAATGAGGAAATGAAAATGTACACTTTTTTAAACTATTTTGTATGGGTTGTTTCAGATTGATCTATCAGAATTAGGAATTACCGAATTACCAATTTAGAACATCTGTCAAGCCATGATGTTCAACATGTAAACCAAGCAAGATCATATTTCATGCGTCTATCACCATGCTACTGCTGATACATAGAAGCATGATTCCAATATATTCACACAATATCCAAATGCTCATTCTAATTATATTATCATTCACATTTAATACACCCATCTGTAATGAGTCAAACATTCCAGTTTCATTCATGCAAAATCTTCCCTCATTCCTTATTATATAATAAATACTACAATGAAATTATTATGATCCCTTGTAGATTCATCTGTCTTGTTACACTCCCTTTACTTTTATTTATTCACTAATAAATATCTAATGTACAAATAAGAACAGCAACCTTCATCAATCCAGTGATCACCAATTTATAATTACAAGAATAATATCTATAAACAACATATTATTCACATTTGTTGTTGATCCAAAACTACAGACCATTACACCATCCAATTAGCATATAAACCCTCTCTATAAGCTCATAATAAAACGGTACTTTTTGATTTGATTAATTTTCATACGATTTACCTTTTGATAAATCATGCAATTGGATTCTTAAAGTGTAAAAAGCCAAAAATGTTTATATATACCCTCCTAAAACAAAAAAAAATCGATTTATTTGTGAGATGACTCGAAAGTTTTATCCATTCCTTCTTGTGCCTCAGTTTAGAGTTTTAAATGAATATTTTAAGCTATACTTCCCAAAACAGAAGTTTTTGAAATGAATAAGGTTAACTGATGTCTGTAAGTGCTAGAGTAGCCGTTATTGCTACAATATATATACATATAAACTTGAATAAAATTCAAATTTTTTGAGAATTCAAATTTTCATAATATTTCAACCTTCAATATTGGAGCGTGCCCTCTTTTACATAACTATTCTCATACTAAACATTTTTAGGATATACTTTAGACACTACTAAACAGACATGAAGTGGTCGCATTATGCTACTTATCCCTAAATTTATTTTATATCTCATGAAAGACTCAAAAACGCGTAAAATTCATTGCTTTTTCCTTGATAACTGGGTCCCATTTTTCATCCCTGCTCTACTTTTTTTCCCCTAAATAACACCAAGAAAAAATTATATGCCAATGTACCTGAGATGTTCAGTCTTAATCCAAAAATTAGTATCCGGAAATATTTCACTTTTTGCAGGTGGTATTAATTTTTCAGTGCTAAGGTTTCAGATTTTTTACGCGCATTTCACTGCTAATGGATTGAAAACTTTGAGGCTTCATATCTCTAGAAAAAATTAAGCTATACTAACACTTTTTAATAATAAAACTTACTTGATTTAAAATGCTCTATAACATATCTTAATATAAAAAAATTCTGAGGACTTTTATTTTTTTTCATTTTTTTTTGGCATTTTTATAGTAGATTTCAAAATATTTGTCATATTGAGTAGCGGTTTTTTTTACTCATGTCATCCAGCTCGTTGAGCTCTCTCGGACCCAATTTAGAGTTTTTCAAAATATTGATTTTTCGTGGAGATATCCTCAAAAATGTGTACAAAAAGATACCTTCATTTCTAGCATCCATTTTCCCCTTGTATACCCTCATCCCAAATTCTGAATTTGAAAAAAAATTGACAAAAATCTTATTTTCTCTATGAAAAATGCAGATATAAGGTTCATCAATGACTCAATCGATAGATAATTGTTTTGCGCGTCATTTCAGTTTAATATATTTTAAGTATGCTTATAAAAAATGATGTGTATCTTCAAAAAACCTCTAAAATTTCAATTGCATTTTACTCAAAATTTAATGTGAAATGTTTGTCTGAATTTTATTTAGATGGATGCAGAATCCAAAATTGTACAAAAACTATTTAATACACTAGGTCTATTTACTTTGTAGTTTATGAGCATTTAAGCGATTTTGTTTTTTTCATCATTTTTCGTCCATTTTTTAAAATAAATTTTTGAATCCCGTTATGATAGGCTTTAAGTTGTGATAAGATCTATTATTTTGATTATCTCGACGAAAAATCAATATTTTTTACTGAAACAAAAAATGCAGAGTAGCTTAAAGTTGGGGCTACAGTGAGTCGCAAAACCCTTTCAATGATTTGGAAATTTGAATGAAAATAACCATAACTTTCTCAGTTTCAGTCGGAGATACACTAAATTTCTATTTTAAGTAATTCAAACGTTTTTAAATTATTTTCAAAAAGTCCGATTTAATTAATTAAAGTTCCGCAAAAACTATGCAAGTTTAAAAAAAGGTACATCATTGAAAGGGTTTTGCACGCACAGGTTTAAAATTACAATTTTGTAACCCCTAACTTGTACATTAACGCTGGATATCTTATAAAACAGAGAAATATGCGGAAAATATATGAGATGTTTTTCAATTTTTACCCTGCCTTTTTCACTAGTAGTTTCAAGCAAAATCATCAAGATGAAAACTGTATCGGATGCCAAACGTAATGACGTTATCTCTCTGTTAAATTCAGGCCATACCGTATCGAAAATTGCTCGTCATGTAGCTGTTAGTCAAGCCACAGTATGTCGTATTGAAAAAAAGGCCTGTCCTGACCGAGAAAAACTTAAAGGAGACCGACCATCTAAGCTGACTACTGCGGATATGAGATATTGTGTCCATAAAATCACCAAAGGTGGCTTGGATAATGCGTTACAAGCCAAAAAAGAGCTTTATCGTAATGTACACGTTAATGGCAGTGCGAATACTGTACTAGGGCTCTTCGGGATAATGGTTTAGGCGCATTACCTAAGATAAAAAAGCCAGAAATTAGTGATGAAAATGCAAAGGATCGCCTCCGCTGATGTAAAAACAGAATTGATTGGACTTTGGATGACTGAAACCGTGTTATATCTACTGATGAGGCTAGAATTAATTGTTTTAACTCGGATGATCGAATTTGGTGCTGGAAAAGAGACAGCGAGGAGATAAAACCTAAGCATACCAAAAAACAAGAAAAATGGAGATGGTCGTATCATGATTTGGAGCTCTATTTCTTGGTCTGGTGTCGTTTGGTTGTCCAAGGTCGAAGGTAATATGAACTCCAACCTATACAGAACTATTATTGATGATGATGTGGAGAAATCCATTGACAATATGTGTCAAAAATTGAAGTTGCGTCGTAATTAGCTTATCCTTCAACAAGACAACGATTCTAAGCACACCTCTAATTTAATGAAAGAAGACTTCAAAACAAAAAAATATGAAGTAATGTCATGGCCAGCGCAATTTCCAGTCCTTAATCCCATTGAAAATATGTGGAGGTTATTGAAAATCCGCCTAAACGAATACGATACATCTCCAAAAGGGATGAATGATATTTGGGACAGAACTCAAGAGATTTGGTATGACAACATAACAGTTGGGGAATATCAAAAAGTTATTTCGAGTATGCCTCATTGTGTAAAAGCTTGTATTAAAGCAAAAGGTTACGGTATTGATTATTGGCTGCATTTAAATAAGCTTCAATTTTTTTTTAATAATGCGTGCAAAACCCTTTCAATGATGTACCTTTTTTTAAACTTGCATAGTTTTTGCGGAACTTTAATTAATTAAATCGGACTTTTTGAAAATAATTTAAAAACGTTTGAATTACTTAAAATAGAAATTTAGTGTATCTCCGATTGGAACTGAGAGAGTTATGGTTATTTTCATTCAAATTTCCAAATCATTGAAAGGGTTTTGCGACTCACTGTACCCTGTGAATACAAAAATTTAGTACTTCAGTTTAGTTGCTCAATTTTGTATAATCAATTTTAGGTCCATCTTGGTCAGTGTTTGGTCAATGTTTGGCCAGTACACTTATATTCTGGTATTAATATTTCTATTTTTTAAGAGATATCAACGGCCCATAGAGGGAAGATAAATTGTTTTTGAAGTTTTCACGTAATTCAACCCAATATTGGACGAAAATTTTAAAATAATCTGAAAATCATCCCAAACCTACTTTTTAAAACTGTAAAAAACGGGCAGCAAAAAAGCCTGTCTCGGTGAATTTGAACCATAAACCATAATAAATTCCAGCTTCACAGAGTGAGAGTAGACACACATCTTTGACACGATGATATTAAAGGGCAACTTCCGCACAACATACTGTGTGTCGAGAAAATCATCGCCAAAATACACCTATAGCTTACTGTGCACTTTTATCGAAACAATTAGAAGCGCGGTCTCTCTGAATACTGATTCAAGTAAGTTGTTACTCTACATGGACATAGGTATGAGTGGATGCTACAAGTATTTCAGATATAAGCTTCCATCAATCATTGTGCATTTGATAAGTTTGAACAACAAGTAGATTGCCTACTATTATTTACGTCTACTAAGTTCAGTAAGGGCACCAGTTCTTGCCGAATATGGGTCCAAATGAGCTCCCGTTGCAACCATAGATATGTCCAAGGCTTATCCACAGAATTGCAAAGTTTCAGCCTACCCGAGTTGCTATGAAAATGAGGAAATGAAAACTCGTACTTGTTTAAACTACTTTGTATGGGTTGCTTTATATATTCTTTGAAAGTTTTCATAAAATTTAACGATAATTTGAAATTGAATTTTGAAGTTGCACTTAATGCGCAATAGCTATACAAATAATATATCTTGATTTCATTAACTAGCAGTGTATTTTGAGGAAGTATAGCACAGGTTTTAACAAAAAATCTGACTTCCTCTGCTTAAAAAAAACAAAGCAAATAGAAAATACTCGTAATCAATGAATATTGATCAAAATGGACTGAAAATTTCAAATATATACTAAAGCTGTAACAGTATCCAGAATTAAAATTTTAACACCCATTAATTTGCAAGCTAATTCGCTAAAAGAGAACGCATAAAATGTTCTCTACAAAAAATGCAGCTACAAGAATCAATAGGGTCTCAAAAAGATACATAATTTTTTTCTATTGCAATAAATACTTAAATTTAAGAAATTGCTTATGAAAGTATCCTATATTGTCGAAATCTTCAAAAGCTCATTGAATTTTGCGTAATCTTTTTTTGTGTAAACAGTTCTGAAAATTTATGTGGATGAATGCAAATCAAAATCGTGCCTGAAGCATTTAGTAGACTAGTCAAACTTACTACATATTTTAATGAACTATTTCATATTAATGTTTTTGGGGTCATTTTTTCAGAAGAGATTTTATTTGGACTTGGTACTCGATGTGAGTAATCCGAGATATTGATTTCCTAAATGAAAAATCAATACTATTATATATATATATATATAATACAGGATTCATTTCAAATATTTGATTACAAGAATAGAAAGAAATTTTTACCTATCTGCTGAAGATACCTGAAAAAGCATTGAAAAATTGCCAAGCTCGAACGCATTGGATGTGGAATTTAATTGTATCTGTTGCTTGGTTGTAATATGCAACTCTCAAACTAAGGAAATCAATTTGCCTTATAAAATAGTACTATTTAGTGAGTAATTACAAGAATACAGATGATTTTACATGTAATTGTGGAAGAAAAGGAGTAGAAACATTCATAATAGGAATGATCTGAATAAATACGAATCCATCCGCTCATTTATCCTCTCATAGTCATCGAAAAGGAGGCATGTAAATGTTGGAGCCACATACTCATATTTTGATTTGCGACATTCTCATGTAGCTATATACACTTTACATGAATTATGGAAGAATAAATTTATGGGATGGCCAATCTTGATATCCGCAATGACATATATATTATATATATCAGGCATTTGAACATTTTATGTAAGTCCAACCTTTACAGAGAATTTCCAGATATAGTCAAAGCATGCAAATTATTGGTCTACATCAAATAATCTAGCTTGCTAAACAATTTGACCTTGTATACATCTATCAATTTTTCAAAAAAAAAACTGCATTTTATGATATTTTATATCAGTTCAAGTATATTATGTATTTACCAAATACGGTCATCTATGCTTGCCTCTTTGTTCGTTCATGATCATATTTTTACTCAACTGAACACAAGAGCACATGAACTGTAGAAACTCAGATATTTTCTATATGATGATTTTCTTCAGAGGACGTCATTGGCGATTCCCCTTTATTGGATAATTAGCAGCCTTTTTTCTCTCGTTCTTCTTTTCTCTTTTTCTTTTTATTACATTTTTTGTTTTATATAACAGTATTATATACTTGCATACATGACTACACAACAAGGAAAAACCTACCAATTTAAGCTTGTCCTTTTGGGTAAATTTGATATTTTTTATGATCATGAAAATGTATGTTAATAACTTATTTAGGCGAGTCTGCTGTTGGAAAGTCAAGGTAAGTGAATTTAAAAAGAGATCTGTTGCTTGGCAACTGATTAATGTTTTTTTCCTTGGCTTATAGTTTGGTGATGCGTTTTGTAAAAGACCATTTTGATGAATATAGAGAAAGTACTATTGGTGGTAAGTACACATTTTGAGAACATATGACTCTTTATGGCTTCGCTTCCTCTCTCTATCGCTTGTTTTTTTTATCCCTTTACGCTTATTATATATCATATGTATATAAAGGGGGTGAAGGATAAACAAAATACAAGTAGAAAAGGAGGGATAAAGAGACAGAAATTGTTGCAAGGGGATGTTCTTCATTTGCTGAATCTCTTCTTTTTTCCCATATTTAGCTGCTTTCTTGGCACAAACTATTTCATTAGATGATAACACTACAGTAAAATTTGAAATCTGGTATGTTAAATAAATATTAAATTAACACAGATGACTCATGCATAATATATAGGGATACAGCAGGTCAAGAGAGATACAAGGTAATTTTTATAATACTTCTAAAAAAAGGATAATTTGTATTAACATTTTGCTATAAAGAGTTTGGCACCCATGTATTATCGTAATGCTAATTGCGCTGTTGTTGTGTATGATATTACTCAAGCTGTAAGTTTTATCAATTGTTAATTAATTACAAGATTATCTAATTTAATTTCTAGTCATCTTTGGATAAAGCCAAAGCCTGGGTTAATGAATTACAACGTCAAGCAGATCCTAACATTGTAATTGCATTAGCTGGTAATAAATGTGATCTTGAAGCTAGAAGAGCCATCGAAACCAAGGTATAAATTTGGTTAGTTTTTAGTTAATCATATCATCAACTAAGTGAACATATTTAGACTGCTCAAGAATATGCAGATGAATCTGGTTTATTGTTTTTTGAAACTTCGGCAAAAACTGCCGATAATGTAAATGAGTTATTTCATGCGATAGCTAAACGTATGCCCCTCGATCAACTTGCAGATAGCTCGCGTGGTGGCAGAAATAGAGCTGGATTAAACTCTCGTGGTGGTGTAGATTTAGAAAATTCGGGAAATTCAGCTGCTGCTGGTGGATGTGCCTGTGAGTATATTTGAAATAGATAGTGTATGCTCTATGATTGACATTTTACTTTTTTTAGGTTAATTCAAATATCGAATATTATGCTTATCTGTTCCCCCTTTTCTTTCTTCTTCATTAATGTATTGCTACCCTAATTATATTCTTTTCTATATGAATCTTATACAACGCATATTTTCAAATATTACACACTTTCAATAAATCCTTTTTTTTATTTAACATAAATTGATGTTTATGCATATTATTTGTTTATGCTTTCTTCAATGGCAAATGTTGAAAACATTCGAAAGCTTAATTCTTTTTTAGATCCCGTCAAGGTAACCTTCACTCTCAAGCCAATCAATATTGTTGCATAATGATATTATTTTAACAAAAAGCTCACAACGGAATGTTTATTATGGACATTTGATACCAAAATGCGTTATGCATGTACCAAAATTGATTTAAATATCCTCGCGGGGTTTATCATCAAGAAAGCAGCATAAAAGGCTGTCTTCCAAATATGTAGGCTTATCTGATTTGTGTCCAGATTTTAATACGGTTGCTAAGCAACGAATTTCACGAATTATGCCCTCATGATCAAATATAACTGCTGTACCAATTGAGATTTAAGTTATTATGAATCAAACAAAAAGTGTATTGCATATGAGCGCTGATGACTGAGATGTGTTAAGGAATGTCAGAGTAAAATATTATCTTAAATCAGCATAAATTTTACCAGATTTTAATTTTTATAGCAGATGTTAGTTTATAGATTACATATATACTGTCTCTCAGAAAAAGTCTTTATTGAATAGATTTTTTCGAGGTATTATTGCCCCTTATTACTATAACAGATAATGATCCAAATCCCGGAGTTCAAACAAAAGCTATGGTGGTGGCACCCTGAAGGCCAAACAAAGCTACATCCACTTACATTTGTAATATTAACGCAGGCGCGAAATAATTTTTACCATTTTATTATTCTTTCATTGAGATAAAATGTCACGTATAAGTAGATCACCAACTCAATCACCTTCATTTAGAACAGAAAGGCCATTTAGAACAACACTAAACTCATCCTCGTCAGGTGTACCTGGTCAAGCTGATACAATCAATACCACAACGAATAATCCGGCGTCAACTAGCAAAAGTGTATTATTATCAGAAAATCAACTTAGCAAAGTAAGATTGAATTGCCCTGATAAACAAACGATTTACCCTATTCTGACATATATTGTGTTAGATCAGTAAAAAGCTTGCAAATATAAGAGGTGGGTCAGTACCTTCCTTGAATACGAGCATGATTGACACAGAAGCATCGTTTCAATCCAGCCCTGTCTCCATAAATACTCCTTCAGGTAAAAACTAAGACAGTTTTGTGTTTGAATAAGGTGATTTTAATTATTTATATAGGCCAGCGAAGTACTGTATTTCGACAAAATGTTGTAGGCGACTTTTCAGTTCAAATTCAAGAATATGCTGTTATAGAAGATTTGTTATATGTATTGATTGTAAGCTTATAATTATTTTCATTATTATTTCAATGTATTGAATATAGTCTACATTTTTATTAGGGTATTGATGGTTTATATATTAAATGCGATTATCCAAAAGCATTATTAGAAGATGATGATATTATGGAAGACGATAGTTCACATTATTCGCAACAACAAAAAGAATATTCGTGGGATTCAATGAAATATACAATTGATCCAACATTAGGTAATAATGAGTAGTAGATTATTACGATAGAAACCCACTCAAACGTATTATATAGACCCAAGCTTGAAACATTTAGTAGAAAATATTTTACCGCTAGCAACATATTACATGTCCGTAAGCGCATTTATTGACCAATTCTCTCGTTTTGAATATGGCACAATCAATCATGCGCTCTGTGCTGGTATGCGAGTATTTATTAAGGAATATTTGACTTTTATCGCTCAACTGGAACACGGATTTCAAACATCAACATCATTTACATTACAGAGATTATGGTTTCATGCTCAAGAACTCTTGCAAAGCATGAAAATCCTACATAATTTAACCATGACTATACGATCAATCAAATCATCAAAGACTGTGGACGAAGGAGAAGATAATATCGAAGCTGTTATTGAAGGTCTTCAACAAGAAGAATCAGATGGAGAGGTACAAATATCAGAAAATCAAAAAGGTGGAGCTATTCTCAACATTTTATCAGAGAGATTAATCGGTTTAAGTGGGTAAGTACAAGTCATTTTTTGTTATGAAAGATCCTGTAGTTGCTAAATGGCTTTAGTGATCCCAAATGCAAAAAAATCTATACATTTTTACTGTCAAAGGCCTCTGTACCTTATTTTGACATATTGAACTTTTGGATTTATCATGGAGAAATCAAAGATTCTTATAACGAGTTCATGGTTTTAGAGAAAAAGAGCGTTAAAAAAGAAAATCTAAAAGAAGATTACAATGATACTTACTGGGAAACTCGATATACTATACGTGAGGGAAGTGTACCTGTATTTCTTGAGCCTATGAAAAACCAAATTTTGTTGGCAGGTAAATTCTTGAATGTGGTGCGAGAATGTGGTGTTAGGATTGCAAACCCACAAGAGATGCAAAGCGAAATTTTAGGACAAAATATAGATCAAGAATTAAGATTGAATAGCCCAGATAGTTTACCCCAGGAGAATGCTCACAATCAACAAGCGCAGAATTCAACTAGTAATCCTACTTTCATGCCAACAAGAAGTGAAGTTTGGGCTGCTGTGGATGGTAGTCGGTAAGAGGAAAATATACATGAGCAATGCTATTGTACTAATAAGTCCCATAATCAGGTTTGTAAAAAGCTTAGACATTGCTTATAAATATGCAAATCAAACACTGTTGAATTTATTACTCAAAGACCAACAATTGATTGAACGTTTACGGTAAATGTTTGAATTAACGCAATCGAACCATCATTGTATGTAACTCTTTTACCTTTAGCTCATTGAAACACTACTTTTTCTTGGATCAATCCGACTTTTTAACGTCTTTTCTGGATTTGGCTAAAGATGAATTAAAGCATTTATCGTCTGATATCTCGCAAACTCGATTGCAATCGTTAATGGATTTAGTATTACGAAACCCTTCATCAGTAGCTGCATATGACCCATTCAAGGAAGACGTGAAGGTTTCCATGAGTCATTTGCGTCTCATCGATCAACTTTTGCGAATTATTAGTGTTTCTGGTATGGAATCTGCTTCAACAAATCCTCGATTATCTACATTAAATGCTGCAGGATTAGCTAGCTCTAGCAGTGGACTCGAAAGAGGCCAAAGTTTATCTAGCAGTTTTATGTCGACTTTAACATCTACCAACAAGGAGCCTCTTTCTGGTTACGAAGCATTAATTTTGGATTATACCGTTACATTCCCACTTTCACTTGTTATATCCCGTAAAGCTCTGACCAAATACCAACTCTTGTTTCGACATATTCTCAATATGAAACATGTAGAAGATTTATTATGCAGTGCATGGATGGATCAAAAGAATACAATGTGGAAAAGAAAATCAGCAAATCCAGAAATTGAGCATTGGAAATTCAGGATTTTTTCTCTGAGAAATCGTATGCTAACATTCGTACAGCAATTCGCATATTACGTAACAAATGAAGTATTAGAGCCTAATTGGCGTCGATTGGAGTCTAATTTACTGAACATAACTACCGTCGACCAAGTATTACAGTATCATTCTGACTTTCTAGATACTTGTTTGAAAGAATGTATGCTCACACATTCAAAACTATTGCGAGTAAGTCTTGTATTAATGTTCTGCTTTTTCGAAAATTTATTAACGTAAACTACACTAGATCTTTAATAAGCTGATTGGCTCATGCATGACTTTCACAACCCAAGCCGAGAAATACAGCAATCTTTTGTCAGTATTAGAAGATGGACAATCTGTGGATAAATTTGGTGTACCTAAATCGGGATTGCATGATACTGCGACAGCATTATTTGATAATGCTAATCGATCTCTTTCCAAAATAGAAGATTCGTTTTCATATCATATGAAGCTGCTGATCGATGCTCTTAATTTTTATTCAGCACAGGAAACTATTCAATACTTGTGTTTGGTGGTCCGTCTAGATTACAACCAGTTTTATAATAATGCCCCAATGATAAGAGATGGTTCAACCTTCAGGCAAAGATAATAATTGTTGATGCTTAAATAAAACGTTGATTTTTATACCCTTTCTCTACTTTTATTTTCTTTTTGGAAAGCAAATTAGCAACAGAAAGCCAATATATCTGAAAAGCTGGTCATAAAATATTAAGCCTTACTTATGTTACGGTATATACATCTTGATATTACAGTTAATGTAAGATGTCTAAATTTTATTTGCACTACTCCGCTAGTGATATTAATTACATTTTTCATATTGTAAAGGCAACTCAGAGCTTTCTAGCTAAAAAATGGTAGTTTTCTCCATACGTATTAATCAGCAAATTAATGAATGCTTATACCTGGATTGTGGATATATATAAGATCAAAAGTTGCCAAAATAAGGCTTTTTGTTGTCTAGTAGGTTTCAGATAATTTCCAGATGATTTCCAGATGATTTCAAGATGGTTTTTAAATCTTTTCACCCAATATTGATTTGAATTCTGTCAAGCTTTCAAAGAACATGTACCTTCCCTTTATGGGTCACTAATATATGTCCTAAATAAAAGTATTAACACCGGAATACATGTGCACTGGTTCAGCAATGACCACAGATTGATCTAAAATTGATGGTGAAATTTAAATACCTCGTAATTTAAGCGTTAGCTTTTTATATTCACAAGATAGTGTTATGTCAATACTCATCCTATGTCTCACATCCAAGGTCACAGTCTATAATTAGTGTTACAGTAAATCAATGTGGATCATTGACTTACATCATATTCTTAGATAGTAAAACCCTAGTAATAGTTATAATTAATGTATATAAATACATCCAAAGGATGTATTGTTAATAAAAGGGTAATATTCTGGCAAGATTATTTATATAGACTCTTTTGAAATTTCAGATAGATCCAGCTGTAGGTTAGCCTGTATTTTTTTATTCAAGCGAAAACTATTGATTTTGATAAAGAAAATCAAAATAATAGTCTACTTTACAGCCTGACAGTATGTGCCAACTGAGTTCAAAATTTGATTTGCTGCAAAAAATGATCCAAAAATGACTAAAAAAACAAATTTCGTTTATAAATCATGAACTGCAAAGTAAGTTAAACTAGTGTATTAAATATTTTTTGTACAGTTTTAAATTCTGCATCTATTCATACAATGTTTGGACAAATGTTTTACTTTAAATTTTGCGTAAAATGCGATTGAAATTTTGAAGGTTTTTTGAAGATACGTATCACTTTTTATAAATATATTTTAAATATAAGTAATTAATATAATGTAGACAATTATTATCTATCGATCGAGTTATTGATGAACCTTCTATCTGCATTTTTCATACAGAAAACGAGATTTTTGTGAAAATTTTTTCTGTTTCAGAATTTGGGATGAGGGTATATAAAGGAAAAATGGAAGCTAGAAATGAAGGTATCTTTTTGTACACATTTTTGAGGATGTCTCCACGAAAAATCAATATTTTGAAAAACTCTAAATTGGGTCCGAGAGAGCTCAACGAGCTTAATGACATGAATGTAAAAGAAATGTTGCTCCATTTAGCCAATATTTTGAAACCTACTATAGAAATGTCAAAAAAAAATGAAAAAAAATAAAGGTGCTCAGAATTTTTTTGTGTTAAAACATGTTATAGAGCACTTTAAAACAAGTACGTTTTATTATTGAAAACTGTTAGTGTAACTTAATTTTTTCTGGAGATATGCAGCCTCAAAGTTTTCAATCCATTAGCAATGAAATACGCGTGAAAAATCTAAAACCTTAACACTGAAAAATTAATACCAGCTGCAAAAAGTAGGATATTTCCAAATACCTATTTTTGGATTAAAGCTGAACATCTCAGGTACATTGGCATATAATTTTTTCTTGGTGTTATTTAGTGAAAAAAAAGTAGAGCAGGGATGAAAAGTGGAACCCAGTTTTCAAGGGAAAAGCAGTGAATTTTACGCGTTTTTGAGTCTTTCGTGAGATATAAAATAAATTTAGGGATAGGTAGCATAATGCGACCAATTTATGTCTGTTTAGTAGTGTCTAGGATATATTCTAAAAATGTTCATTATTAGGTTAGTTATAGAAAGAAGGCATACTCGGATTTTGAAGATTGAAACTATGAAATTTTTCTTTGAAAATTCAAATTTAGTATTAAAATTCATTTTAACTTATCGAGGGCAGTTTCTTCGTGTACTACAGCAAGTCAAAATAGGTCGTGAAGGATAGAAAAAATAAAATAAATTGTAATTTTTTTTATTGATTAATTAGTAAGAAAAATAATTACACAAACATCATACAGTGTGATTACTTAGCTTCTTCATAGAAAAAATTTAAAAATTATTTCTTATTATATATACTGTATTGATAGATATTGTTTTCCTGTGGAGATCGGACGAGATCTGGTATTTTAACATTGATGGCCGTAACTTAATTTTTGTTACTGTATATAGTATATATATATATATATATATATACGCTATATATACTTCTAAATTTTTGTATATATATGTAGCGCTATTTTGCATCTAATAATTATATGCTCATTGGAAACTTTAGTTATATTTTCTACTGAAATAAAGTCAGCTTTTGCATTATTGTACTTAGCGTGATTACATGATATAGGGCAAAAATAACAAGGTTTTTTTTATATTTCGGTCAGAAATAAAGATTTTTTTGTAAACCAAACTGCCGCTGATACTCAGCAAACAGTAGTAGTATATACCAAAGAAAAAAAATATGATCAAATCATTCAATATTGCACAAATCAAGAAAAACAAAATAACAGACAAGTAGAAGGACGGCAATTAAAAAAAGCAAACATAGAGGGGACGTTTGTCCTAGTTGCTAGACTTATGCGCTTTACAACTAGTTCAAACGGAGAGGTTGTGGGTTCGAAACTCATGTAAACGGATTTTCTTTGGAACTTGTGTTTGCCGGGCTAGAAGCGCAGCTAATCACCCTCTCGCCTTTTTTTTTCGTTTGACCTTTCTACGCACATCTTTCAAAAGACTACCAATTGTTGTCTTCTCTTCTCTACTCCAGTACTTTTAGTGCTATTTTGGAAATCCGTTTTCTTTATGAATATCGTATTTCTGAAGCACAAGAGAGACACATTCTGCACGCAGTAATTTAATCATGTAAACTGTATTGTAGGCCTACTACTGTCTGTTGTATATTTTAATTTTGGTCTTCATCCAGTAAGTAACAAATAGAGTATTACTAATTGTAAAATAAAAGCATACATAATAGAACATCTTTAGTCATTTTTCAGAAAGAAAACTTGAAAAGAGCTCAGCGAATAACATCGTTAATTATATTTGAATTTCTATCAGTTCCTGCTTCAGCCATCATCAGTTAGAAATCGGTTTGTTACCAAATTTAATTTATTCTTAATAATGGACTCCAGGATAATTATTACTGCATGAACAATACTATTAAAGGCATATCACTCTTCACTCAAGAAACACTTTATATGTAAAATCTTAAGAATAATGCCCAAAGGTATGTAGTTTTCGTCAATTTATTATTTATCATTATGCATGTTATATGCTGCCACCAAATACCATACTTTATCACCTTCTACAGTGTCAATACATTTTACTATCTATTGAATATGACATGTATTAGTGCACAGTATTGATATCGGACATTATAAATAAGAAACTCTTAGCGTACTAAATATATCCAGCAGCAATTAACAAGAACGCTTGGACCTCAATTATGGCACTATATTATTTCATCGCAGCGGTTAATCAATCAAGTAGCTATCAAATTAACATCCAAGCGCAATCGCAGCATTAAAACAAGACAACTCACAAGCTCTGTGAGAATGGTTAAATTATGATTGATCCATTTTAATCTATAGATTACTATCAAACAGATCTAATGGTTCAATAGTGCTTTAAATTTACATCTCAGAATCTCAATATTAAATCAATATACAGTAAATGGCCATACTTTTATATCTAAATAAACGATATCTTGTTTTTATTATACAATTGAAGAACCGGTTCATTACTCATTCTCCTTTGATTGTATTCTTTTTTTTTAAGTATTATTTATCAAACATAAAAATATAGGACACAGCAGGTGGTTTTATTGGACAGGAATAACATGTTTTGCTGATGGTTTTCTCAATTCATAATGATATGTGAAAGTAGAAATATAAATTTTTATGCAGGATGTATTTAAATCTACCATCATGTATAATTAGAGATTAATAGGATCAATTTTCACAGGAATGGGAATTTGTTTCTTTGTTTTCTGCAGTTGTAAACATTAGTTTATTATTTTGTAAAACTTAAAATTCATTATCCAGGGCTTAATTTCTGTATTCACAAGAGAGATCTAATTGATTGCTACTCTGTATTTTTTGTTTTAGCAAAAAATATTGATTTTTCATCGAGATAATCAAAATAATAGCTTTTACCACAGCTTAAAACCTATCATAACTGGCTTCCAAAATTTATTTTAAAAATGGACGAAAAATGATGAAAAAAACAAAATCCTTCTAAAGCTCGTGAATTGCAAAGTAAATTAACCTAGTATATTAAATGGTTTTTGTACATTTTTAAATTCTGCATCCATCTATATAAAATTTGAAAAAAAATTTTACGTAAAATTTTGCGCAAAATACAATTGAAATTTTGGAGGTTTTTTGAAGATACGCATCACTTTTTATAAGCATATTTAAAATATAATAAACCGAAATGATGCGCAAAAAAATTATCTATCGATCGAGCTATTGCAAAATTTTCTAGTTGCATTATTCGTAGAGAAAGCAACATTTTTGTCCAAATTTTTTTCTGTTTCTGAATTTGGGATGAGGGTATACAAGGGGAAAATGAACGCCAGAAATGGAGTTACCTTTTTGTACACATTTTGAGGATATCTCCACGAAAAATCAATATTTTGGAAAACCCTAAATTGGATCTAAGAGAGCTCAACGAGCTGGATGACATAAATGCAAAAAAAATGTTGCTCAGTTTAACCAATATTTTGAAACCTACTATAGAAATGCCTAAAAAAATGAAAAAAAAATAAAAGTGCTCTGAATTTTTTTATATTAAAATATGTTATAGAGCACTTCAAAAAAAGTAAATTTTATTATTAAAAAGTGGTAGTATAGCTTAATTATTTCTGGAGATATGAAGCCTCAAAGTTTCAATCCATTAGCAGTGAAATACGCGTAAAAAATCTAAAACCTTAGCACTGAAAAATTAATACCACCTGCAAAAAGTGAAATATTTTTGGATACTTATTTTTAGATTAAAGCTGAACATCTCAGGTACATTGGCATATAATGTTTTCTTGGTGTTATTTAGGGGGAAAAAAAGTAGAGCAGGGATGAAAAATGGGACCCAGTTTTCAAGGGAAAAGCAGTGAATTTTACGCGTTTTTGAGTTTTTCGTGAGATATAAGATAAATTTAGAGATAGGTGGCGTAATGCGATTAATTCATTTATATTTAGTAGTGTCTAGGGTATATCTTAAAAAATGTTTAGTATGAGGTTAGTTATAGAAAGAAGGCATACTCGGATTTTGAAGATTGAAACTATGAAATTTTTCTTTGAAAATTCAAATTTAGTATTAAAATTCATTTTAACGTATCGAGGGTAGTTTCTTCGTGTACTACAGCAAGTCAAAATAGGTCGTAAAGGATAGAACAAACAAAATTGATTTATCAAAATATGTTTAGGTTAAATAAAAACTAGACATTTAATCAAGTAAAGAGTTACCGTTTATTAGAATGAAATTAATAGGGTTTATATACTATTTGATTTGGGGAATTAATGATGTGATAAGGTAGCTTAGATGTTATTTAATAGTAATGTGTCATGTTGGTATATCATGTTGGAATATCGCACTGGCGTATTATGCTTTTGTACCATGCTTCTGTACCATGATGCTTTTAGGAGCGTTGAATAGTTAATATTTAATTAAGTAACTTCCGGTTCCGGATCTTTTATTGTTTACTTTTTTGAATTTGACATGATCCGGTTTATTAGGAATGATACATCAAAAATAAGTTGTAATTTTTTTTATTGATTAATTAGTGAGAAAAATAATTACACAAATATCATACAGTGTGATTATTTAGCTTCTACGTAGAAAAAATTTAAAAATTATTTCTTATTATATATACTGTATTGATAGATATTGTTTTCCTGTGGAGATCGGACGAGATCTGGTATTTTAACATTGATGACCGCAACTTTTATAGATTACTGTATGTTTTATTCTAACATATATCTGATATGCTAGAATAATTAAAAATAATAAAACAAAGTAAAGTCTTGATAAATGTCAGCTTTCCAACTGTGGGTCAAACTAAAGGATCAAAACTAAACTGATCCTTATTCTTTTATTCATGAGATGTGGTTTATATACTAATGACAGACTAGTAGGTAAGGACTGCTTGAAGTGACAGTATAAATTAATAATGAGTTCATGGAGTGTAACCAAAGGTAGTGTGTATAGATAGTAGAAGGTGATAATTATACAACACTGTATAAAATTTTTGTTACTGTATATAGTATATATATATATATACACGTTTTATCTACTACTAAATTTTTGCATATATACGTAGCGCTATTCTGTATCTATTGATTACATGCTCATTGGAAACTTTAGTTATACTTCCTACTGAAATAAAGTCAGCTTTTGCATTATTGTACTTAGCATGATTACATGATATAGGGCAAAAATAACAAGGTTTTTTTTATATTTCGGTCAGGAATAAAGATTTTTTTGTAAACCAAATTGCCGCTGATACTCAGCAAACAGTAGTAGTATATACCAAAGAAAGAAAATATGATCAAATCACTCAATATTGCACAAATCAAGAAAAACAAAATAACAGACAAGTAGAAGGACGGCAATTAAAAAAAGCAAACATAGAGGGGACGTTTGTCCTAGTTGCTAGACTTATGCGCTTTACAACTAGTTCAAACGGAGAGGTTGTGGGTTCGAAACTCATGTAAACGGATTTTCTTTGGAACTTGTGTTTGCCGGGCTAGAAGCGTAGCTAATCACCCCCTCGCCTTTTTTTTCGTTTTACCTTTCTACTTTCTACGCACAACTTTCAAAGACTACCAATTGTTCTCTTCTTTTCTCTAATCTCTACTCCAGTATTTTTAGTGCTACTTCGGAAATCCATTTTCTTTATGAATATCTTATTTTACAAGCACAAGAGATTTTACAAAAGTAGACACATTCTGCATGCAATAATGTGATAATGTAAACTGTATTGTAAGCCTACTACCGTCTGTATATTTTGATTTTGGTTTTCATCCAGTAAGTAACAAATAGAGTCTCACTAATTGTAACATAAAGACATACATAATTGAATATATTTAGTCATTTTTCAGAAAGAAGACTTGAAAAGAGCTCAGCGGATAACATTGTTAATCATATTAGGATTTCTATCAGTTCCTGCTTCAGTCATCATCATTTAGGAATTGATTTGTCACCAACTTTTAACTTGATAACCTTAAAAAAGGGTCTCAGTATAATTATTATTGCATAAAAAATACTATTTAAGGCATATAACTCTTCACTCAAGAAACACTTTATATGTAAAAGCTTGAGAATAATGCCCAAAGGTATGTATAGGCTTCCGTCAATTTGTTATTTATCATCATGCATATTGTATGGCACCTAGTATCATATGTTATCATCTTTTACAGTATCAATACATCTTACAATCTATTGATGACTACGACATGTATTGAAGTACAAAGCCTTGATATCCGGATATAAGAAACCCTTAGCGTACTAAGTTTATCCAGCAATTATCAGGAACGCTTGGACCTCGATTATGACACCATATTATTTCATTCCAGCGGTTAATCAATCAAGTAGCTATCAAATCAACATCCAACAATCGCATTTAGCGCAGCATTGAAACAAGGAAACTCACAAGCTCTGCAAGCACGATTAAATCATGATTGATCCATTTCAATCCATAGATTACTATCAAACCGATTTAATGGTTCAATAGTGCCTTAAACTACATCTCAGGATCTCAATGTCAAATCAATATAAAAGACCATACATTTATATCTAAATAAACGATATATTGGTTTTATTATGCAGTTGAAGGATTGGTTCATTATTCATTCTCCTTTAATTGTATTCTTTTTTAAGTATTATTTATCAAAGATGAAAATATTAGGACACAACAGGTAGATTTACTGGACAGAAATATCATGTTTTGCTGATGGTTTTCTCAATTCACAGTCATTTGTGAAAGTACAAGTATAAACTTTTGTGCAAGATATATTTAAATCTATCATCATGTATAATTGAAGATTAATTGGATCAATATTCTTCACAAGGATGGCATTTTTTTTCTTTGTTTTCTGCAGTTGTAATTTGTAAATAATAGTTTATTATTTTGTAAAACTTAAAACTCATTATCCAAGGCTTAATTTCTGTATTCACAAGATAGATCTAATTAATTGCTACTCTATATTTTTTGTTTCAGCCAAAAATATTGATTTTTCATCGAGATAATCAAAATAATAGATCTTATCACAGCTTAAAGCCTATCATAACGGGATTCCAAAATTTATTTTAAAAATGGACGAAAAATGATGAAAAAAACAAAATCGTTTAATTGCTCATTAACTGCAAAGCAAGTCGACTTATTATACTAAATAGTTTTTGTACAGTTTTAAATTCTGCATCCATCTGAATAAAATTCAGACAAACATTTCACATTAAATTTTGCGTAAAATGCAATTGAAATTTTAGAGGTTTTTTGAAGATACACATCACTTTTTATAAGCATACTTAAAATATAATAAACTGCAATGATGCACAAAAAAATTATCTAACGATCGTGCTATTGCAAAAATTTTTAGCTGCATTTTACGTAGAGAAAACAATATTTTTGCCCAAATTTTTTTCAGATTCAGAATTTAGGATGTGGGTATACAAGGAAAAATGGAAGCTAGAAATGGAGGTACCTTTTTGTACACATTTTTGAGGATATCTCCACGAAAAATCAATATTTTGAAAAACTCTAAATTGGATCCGAGAGAGCTCAATGAGCTGGATGACATGAGGAAAAAAAAACCGCTACTCAATATAACAAATATTTTGAAATCTACTATAAAAATGCCAAAAAAAATAAAAAAAAATAAAAGTGTTCAGAATTTTTTTATATTAAAATATGTTATTAAGCACTTTAAAACAAGTGAGTTTCATTATTAGAAAGTGTTAGTATAGCTTAATTTTTTCTAGAGATATGAAGCCTCAAAGTTTCAATCCATTAGTAGTGAAATACGCGTAAAAAATCTAAAACCTTAGCACTGAAAAATTAATACCAGCTGCAAAAAGTAGGATATTTCCGGATACTTATTTTTGGATTAAAGCTGAACATCTCAGGTACATTGGCATATAATGTTTTCTTGGTGTTATTTAGGGGGAAAAAAAGTAGAGCAGGGATGAAAAATGGGACCCAGTTTTCAAGAAAAAAGCAGTGAATTTTACGCGTTTTTGAGTCTTTCGTGAGATATAAAATAAATCTAGGGATAGGTAGCATAATGCGACCAATTCATGTCTGTTTAGTAGTGTCTAGGGTATATCCTAAAAATGTTTAGTATGAGGTTAGTTATAGAAAAGAGAGCACGCTCCGGTGTTGAAGATTAGCAACTTTGAAACCAGCCTTTCTCCCATGACTTTGAAAGCTAATTCGATCCAGAAAACAGACTTCAAAATACGCATGAATGATGTAAGAAAGACTTTCTGGTTTTCTTTATGGTGGAAATATACAATGTTGAATTAAGTTTAATATTTACAAAAAAGGATGAGTTAAAAATTATGTTGATAAATGTGTGTTGAACGGGTTGAAAAAAAGAGAGAGAATTATGATGTAGGTGTATATATTGATATGTTAATACTGTCTAAGCTAAGAAATCTAAGCTTCTTCGTTGATTCGCAATAAATCATCTCGAGTTTTCTCTTTAGCTTCTTGCATTGCATCAGTATTTACAGCTAAAAAGCCAGCAACGACAAGCAAAGCGCCAACTGAATATTTCATACTAGGCATAAATCCTTTAAAAACAATATCCCCAATTAATGCGAGAGGGATCTAATATAGATATATGTGGTTAATAAAATTTGATGTGTAATATAAATATAAAAACTTACAGTTAAAGAAATACCCAATGTCACAACAAGAGGAGAGGTCATGAGCATTGATAACAACCACAAGTAATCGGATCTATATACAGTAAAAGCCGATTAGAAATACAAATAAAGATTTACAAACGATAAGCAAACTTACAAAAAGGTACCAATGAATGCATTCAACAAAATGATAGCCCACAACGTAGCATTCATGGGCATTTGGAATGTTTCAAGACCAATATAATTGAGAATGGGTATCAGAGGCCATAATAACAAAACATTGAAAGCGCCAACAAAACCAAAAAATAATGACATATCAATACGGTCCTCACTACCGATTCTCAATTTTAAAAGAGTAGTATAGCAACCGTAAAAAACAGCGCCTAATAATGCAAGGATGTCACCGATAAGGGGCGCAGGAATTGAAGATAATAAATGGCCTCGATCGGCCAAAAGAGGGTCTTTATCAATAATGTCATCCCCTCCATTCAAATGATCAGAGTAAGAAACAAGTGATACACCTATTAAACTAAAATTTTGATGAATACAACAATAATCTCCTGGAATACAATAAGATTAGTGTTACATACCTAACAAACACCGCTAGAATTTTGATGAGATTCATCTTTTCCACTTTGAAGATGGCACCAATGCCTAAAGTAAAAAGACCAGACATGGATGCTAAAATAGTACTGCTACCAACTGTAGTGTATGCTAAACTGGCATTTGTTGTATAATTTGCAATGAACCACAAGATACAAAACTCTAAACTTAATTTGATGGTATCATAGGTTGATAACTTATGGTGTGAGGTGTTGGTTATGTTATTGGTTGCCACATCAGTTGACCCTGAAACTGCGGCATAGGTGGTTGCATGCTATTTATTATTGTAGATGATCAGTAAGATATTATTTCTGTACAACAGGTTTTCCTTTTCAGTCAATGATATCCTTTTTTGTAATATCAATGCAGAAAAAGGAGGAAAGAAAGCCTATACATTACCTCTAAGGATCTATTATTATTATTGCTATTATCGTCTAATAATCTAAAAGAAGGAATTGTATAATCCATTAGTAAAATTGCGTGCTTGGATAACTTGTCAATTATTCAAAATATTTACTTTGTGTTTTCGTCTGATGAAATAGCTGACATTGGCTCTTGATTATTGTGTTTTTGTCTCAATCTCTTGAATAAAAGTGGTATAAGATAGAATGAAAATGTTGCTGTATTCAGATAAGTGACAAGAAAGGGTTTATTGTATTCCATTTCACCAAATAAGCTCTGTAATCGAAATGATATTTAGTAACCAAGGCAACCGTTGAATTAAATAAATATTTACATTCATTGCAAATGAGGATGAAACCCATATAAATACAACACCACCAAGAGCGAGGATACCTCCCCAGTATCTCTTTTGTGATAAATCTTTCAAGTCAGACATGATTATTTCGAGGTATATTTGTATATAGAAGAGAAGATATTTGATGACCAAAACAAGAGAAAGATTTTCTTTTTATATTAATTACAGAAAGATGCTTTCAAGGTGACTTTAATTGCAAATAAATGACAGGTTTGATTGGATAAAAATGATAAATAAATAGATAGGATTTAATTCGTTGTTCCATCCAATGAGATCAACATTACAACGGGTTGTGCCTCTCCAGATGTAAATAATCCGCATAATCAAAAGGTGACCGAATATAATATATTCAATTATTAAATTAATCATATCAGCTTATTGATAGAAATCAAGGATGCTTTTTACTTTCTCAGCCATGACAACAAGCAAATAGAAAAAATAAAAAAAGAGTTGCCATGACAACGATCAAGAAATGTTGAACTCAGCTAGTGGTTCTGTAATGACATTTTTGTATTTGTTGCACACACACAATCTAATGGAGCCACACACCAAAAGAGAAGCCTTTGCTTGCAAATATCCTAAAAGTAGAAGCATTTCTGGGCTTCAATACGCAGTTAATTGAGAACTAATACTCAACCCATTAAAAATGATATGAAAAAAAAAGGGTCCGCCCCTTCTATTTTCCCTTTTTCTTTCCTTTTCCCAACCCTCTTGTCATTATCATTTAGTTTGTAATTTTTATATTTTATAATAACAATAAAAGAAAAAGTAAAGAATAAGCAGTGTTCAATACTTTTTTTTTTCTTTTTTTAAAAATGAGGTTACTCAAATGTTTATTAAAATAGGGAGACAAATTTAATCAAAGAAAAGAAAAAAAAAAAAAAAACGATATGTCTTTGAATCAAGCTTCATCTGGTTGGGAAGAGAATAGAAAATATGGCGTTATCATAGATGCTGGATCTTCAGGATCTAGAGTGTATGTTTATTCCTGGAAAGATCATGAATTTGCTAAAAGTTCATTTACGATTGAAGAATTGAAAGGGAAAATTCCTATAGTCGAAAGAGGTGATAAGGATGGACTTAAATGGACAAGTAGAGAAGAACCGGGTAAGTGAGATATATTCAACATGGATATACTTGGAGTACTCACTATAGAAAATTAGGCATATCTACTTTTGGTTCAAAACCAAATGAAGTAGGCGAACATCTCGACATGTTGCTTGATTTTTCAAAGGAAGTTGTTCCTGAGGACAGCCATGCTTCGACACCAATATTTTTAATGGCAACAGCTGGTATGAGACTATTACCAGAAGAACAACAAACAGAATTATTGAGTTCAACGTGTAATTATATGCGTGAAAAGACATCTTTTTTTATCAGCGATTGCGATAGCCATGTTAGAATTATTCCTGGAGAATTAGAAGGTGTTTATGGTTGGGTTGCAGTTAATTATTTATTGGGTGGATTTGATAATAGTATAAAAGCGTATACAGAAAAGAAGGAACCTGAAGATGAATTAGAGCAACACCATACATTCGGATTTTTAGATATGGGTGGTGCATCTGCACAAATTGCATTTGAACCGGAACACCATCAAAGACAAGAACATATGCATGATTTAACACGTATTACACTACACACATTAGACGGTAGAACTGTAGATTATGATGTATTTGTTACTACATTTTTGGGCTATGGAAGTAATGAGGCTAGAAGACGATATCTTGAAGATCGTGTCAAGAATTTATTTGCTACTTCAAATGGTAAAAATCTATTGGATGAGCATCGTATGCTACAACTTGATGATCCATGTCTTCCGTTGAATTTAAATTTGACAGATGCAAGCTCAACAAGCGTTGCATTATCACTTCATGGAACTGGTGATTTTGATAAATGTATTGAATATACTGTGCCACTTTTGAACAAAGATGCTGATTGCCCTACAAAACCATGTTTATTTAATGGCGTCCATACACCTGACATTGACTGGTCCGTGAATAAATTTGTGGGTATTTCCGAGTATTGGTATTCATCGCACGATATTCTTGGTTTAGGCGGTGTTTATGATTTCATTGAATATGAAAAAAAGTCAACTGATTATTGCGGTAAAGATTGGTCTCATGTATTAGAAGAAAATCAAGATTTTAGTGTAGCTGAATTGCATCGCTATCAAATGCAATGTTTCAAATCAGCTTGGATCGTCAATGTGTTGCACGAAGGCATCGAAATTCCAAGGATCAAAAATCCAAGTGGACATCATAATTTGACTGAAGATCAAGAAATTTTGGAACAGACAATCGAGAGTGTAGATGCTAAAAATTGGAATCCTCCGTTTCAAAGTATTGATACAATTAACGATATTCAAGTTTCTTGGACTTTGGGTGCCATGTTGTTACATGTTGCAAGTAAAATACCTCTTGTCGATCATCAAGATGGATTTTTAGGCCATAGTACAGACGATGAAGGAGCACATGAAATCGCAGATGGAGTATCGCAAAATCCAAATCCTTCAGGCTCACATGAAAATGAAAACACTAGTTTCTTGAATGATGTTCGTAGCAGGTCAAAGCCAACAGCATTGAGCATTACAGCTTTTATATTTACAATTTTATTTATTATATGGCTTTTGATGAAATGCCTACAAAAGAGACGAAATTACATCAATAGAAACAATGTCGGAGCAAATGGTGGTATCCTTGGTACAGAAAGTACAATTGCAGGTGCAGGATCAGCATGGAGATTTGTGAACCCAATGACATATCTAAGTTCTATTACAAATTCGATATCTCGATCAACAATTTCAATGAGACATTGGGCATCTAAATTAATACTCGGTAGAAACAATCAACAATATACAAGTGTCAGTAACATTATCCCGGTTGATATGGACACATTTGATGATGGAAGTAGTAATGTAATGAATGGTGCAGCGGATATGAATGTATCAATCAGTATGCCGGGTAATGATCGAGTTCTTGGTGTATCCAACAAAACACCAAGCGTCATTTCAAAGCAATATTGGAGTAAGAAACGGTACAGTGGCGATAGTCATAACGTTATTTTCCAAATGGGAGATGTCGTAGAAGGGTCAAGCGTACTGCCATTTAGAACTTCCTCTGCTATGGGTCTAGCGAATCGAAATAGTAGTACTTCTAATCTAACAGCACGTACTGGTAGTTCTCCTAATTTAAATGGATTGGTAAATGGATTAACTGCTATAGATCGAACTCCATCACCGTTAACTGCCGATATTAATCTAACTAGATCAAGATCAAGAGTTGGTTTTGTGATTCATGAACAATCTGACGAGGAAGATTATGCAATGAGCGATGGTCCATTACCGTCAGATAATCCTGCTGCATCGTGGCTTCAAAGTGCTAGTCGATTAGCAAGCCCTAAAGGAAGTCCGAGGGGCAGTTTAGATGAGCGTAGAAAGAAGAAGGAAGAAACAGAATAATAGTAAACATTTCCCTTAATAGATATCAACATTAAACATAATAATTTAAAACAACAACCCCTTTCCCATCCCCTTCACTTTTCCCCTGTTGTTCTTATAGAAACCACCTTTCAATATCCCTTTTGACATTTAATTAAATACATTATAGCATAAAACATCAAAACTAAACACTGCTTTCCTCGGACTGCTTAGGACTAGTATACAATGTGGCTTTTTTTCCGATAAAAACCAACCTTTTTTTTAAAAAAAATTGCTTTACAATACATTTATATCACTTAATTTTATCATGTCAACTTTGTATAAGGCTGCTGAATTGGTCAAGACCAAGTCTAATGATCGTAAATCAAAAGATAAAAGAATTAACAAGCAAAGAGTCATGATGCTCTCTTCTCGTGGTGTTACTTTCCGGTAAGTTTTGTTGATTGATTTTGACATTTCTCGAGCTAACATTTATATAAAATCCAGTTATCGTCACTTGCTTACCGATCTTGAATCTTTATTACCTCACTCAAAGAAAGACGCTAAACTCGACACAAAGAACAACCTTTACGTTTTGAATGAATTAGCAGACCTTAACAACTGTAACAACGCTGTATTTTTTGAAGTCAGAAAGAAGCAAGATTTGTATGTTTGGATGGCCAAGACCCCTAATGGTCCTTCTGTTAAATTCCATCTTCAAAATTTGCATACTATGGATGAATTAAAGATGACTGGTAATTGTTTGAAGGGTTCTAGACATATTTTATCATTCGACAAGACATTTGATTCTGCTCCTCATTGGGGTCTTTTGAAGGAATTATTGGGTCAAGTATTCAATGTACCCAAGGGCTCTAGACGTTCCAAGCCTTTCATTGACCACGTTTTATCTTTCTCTATTGTTGATAACCGTGTTTGGTTTAGAAATTATCAGGTAATTTCATATAAAGTGTGATGCTAGATTTTGTAACTAAGAAATACATTTCATAGATTGTTGAAAAGAATGCTACAAACACACCTGGTTTCGATCCTTTGGACAAGGAAGATATTTCATTAGTCGAAATTGGTCCTCGTTTCTGTCTTACTCCCATTCGTATCTTTGAAGGTTCATTTGGTGGACCAACAGTATTTGAAAATCCTGAATTTGTTCATCCCAATTTCGTTCGTTCAGCTCTTCGTAAGGATAAACTTCAAAAGTATAGTAATAGACAAAAGAATCAAAACGAGCGTGATGCTAGAATCAAGATGGCCGAGGAAAGTAGAGAAACAGATGCTAGTGATAAGCGTGTTTTCAAGTAAATAAATAAATATAGTATTGTACCTTTTTTTTAATCAATTGCGGTTTATTTAAGCAATGTTTATCCTTGTTGCTGTTATTGTTGAGTCTAAAATACATCTTTTTGAAATGGTTGAATAAATCCAGAATTTATGAATAATTTGTAAAGTAAAAACTATCGACATGCGCTTCATATGTTTATTCTTCTTATAGATAGAATTAGAGCAAAATATCTTGGGAATTTGCATTGAAAGAATTCTTTAAAAAATGAATTATGCTTATTTTTTCGGCTGTTCATTAGGTATTCATCGTTCAGGATTTGATGGAAAAATTACTGTCATTGTTAATTCAAATTAGCCAGCATTTGCACAAAGGCTTAAAGAATTCATGCATGGTATTTTGAATTTGCCTAATGTCAATAGCGATGAAAAATATGACCAAAAACAATGAACAAAACTTAATTGATGTCAATGAAGTTGTAAATTCAATTAGAAAATATTGCCAACAAGATACAAATAGAGCCATATTTTCAATGCTAATAGAACATTGATAATCTCGGGTATATAGTAAAAGTTCACAAACAGATGTTGTATATTGGAATATATGTTGAAAAGTGAATATAACACTGTATAAATGCTAAAATTGATGTTGAAAGCAACAGTAACTATAGTTCTTTACTTACTAAATCCAAAGACTCCAGCGTTATATATTTCATTTTTTTGTGGAGTCTTCATTTCCAAAGATTGCAGCAAAGTTCTATGATATGTTCATGATTGATTAACTAAGAATCGCTTGAAATAGATGCCTTTCCATTTGAATTTAATCTATCTTCACCATCATGCGGGAACTTTTTGTGTAAATATCTTGGTATTCTTATCTGCCTTAGTGATATTGACTCTTTTAAATACAGTTTCCCAATCTAAATCATCTTATATATAAACCGAGAAATTAGTTGTATGCAAGCTTGCTGTTAAATGAATGATTTTTAGTTGCAAAATGGATTGAAAAATAACGAGAGCGGTGCCTGAATTCAAAATGGTGCCTGATCAATTTTTTTTTGCAAAATGCCCAGTTCTTAAAAAATAAAGCTTTGAAGGATTTTTACAACCAAATATTATCAACAATGCTTCAAAATATTTATAATAAAACATATGCCATTTATAGTTTTCTATTATATGAAATTTTTTGTTACTAAATTTGTCACACAAAACTGTCTGATAAGCACTTAAACGTAAAATAACGGTTTTTTAAGGAAAAGTAAAAAAAATATGCTAATATTCTCAAATAAAACATTTTTATTGATAAAGGATCAAAGTTTCAAACATTTTTCTCTAACATGTATCTTAGAAAAAAGCTTCATTTTTCAGTTGAAAAATCAAATTTTATTCAAATTGAATATTTTCCTTTACCATAGCTCGTTCAAAATCATGAGAAAATCAAAGGTTTGTAAAATACGCAAAATCATAATGTAACAAAAGCACTAAATCAGGGTAATCGTTTGGTACGTTTTTGAGTACTTGCAAAAGCCTACAATTGTCGAAATGACGCTCTTTAAAACGCGGATTCATGCAATTTCTGGTGAAACAGCGACTTCCAGTTACACAGTAGGCCAATAACAACCTCTATGTGCTTGTAAAAGTTGCGCCTCGTTATGGGTTACTGAAAGAGATCAAACCTAAAATGTAAAATAATACTTTCAGTTATGTTTTTCAGAAGAATTACCAATTATATTACTGTGATATTGCTATTTGGATGCTTTTAATTCTACGTTTAGTACTATATCAGGGGTGTTTTTTCTTTTACAAATTCGCTTCCTTTTCACATATTTCTAGTTGCATAGCCTGTATAGTTATATAGAGTGTATAGTAGGTACTATTGACAGAGAATATAACGAGATGTAATCACAAAATTCAGCAAAAAAGCTGCACATACGATGTTTCAGGTATTTTTACGAGCCATTTTGCATATGTGCAAACGCTATATGTAATGTTATATAAATACCTATTAGATGCATTTGTCTGCTTATAATTTTTTTATAAAAAATGGTGTCTTGTATAATCCATTAACGTTTGAATGCTTATCAATCAAAATTTGCCTTTCGCTTATTTTCCAAAAAAAATTGACTTAATCATGCCAAAACAATATGAATTTAAATGTATTATAAAACTAAAAACTATATAATCATATAATTAAATGTAGATAATCCATAACTCATTTTGAAATCTAGTTTTCATTATAGGTTGACATGATGATTTCAAAGGTTTAATGTCAAAATAATGGCATACAATTATTCGCCCGGAATTCTAAAATTGTAGAATATGCCAGAATAATGGAGAAAAAGGACAAACAGTCTGTCAATCAATATAAAAGGAGCTCCAGAAGATCAACAATTTTTTTCTCTGCATCGTTTTAACAACTGTTGAAATGGAAGAAACCAATTACTATGCAATTCTCGGTGTATCAAAGAATGCTTCCGAAGCCGAAATCAAGACTGCATATCGCAAAAAAGGTGAGCCTTTTCTTTCCACTTGGATTAAAGAAAATGAAGCATTAACAGTTGAATTTAGCTTTGAAATACCATCCTGATCGAAACAAGGACAAGTCAGCCAAACAACAGTTTCAACAAATAAGTGAAGCTTTTGAAGTGCTTGGTGATGAAACTAAACGTCGACAATATGATGTGGGTTCTGCATATGGTGGAAAGCGACCTTTCAATACCTCTGTAAACCCAGAAGAAACTTTTGCACATTTCTTTTCAAGCCCTACTTCCAATTTCTATTTTTCTACTAATGGTGCGTCTAACAGTGCAGAGGATCTTTTTGCACGTTACTTTTCAGCTTCAAACATGTCGCAATCAAGTAGTGAGGATGAGGATTTTAGTGATTTGTTTCGTAATCATACTTATCAACCTCCATCTCCTCCTTATTCGCAGACAACAAACAGAAAGAGATTTAGATCAAGAAAACAGCCTTCAAATTTTCCTTCTTACTCTTCGCCCAACAATGATTATGAACCATCTTTCAATGGGTTTTCCAATCAATCATATCAACAAAAGCCTCGAGCTGTCAAGCGACCTCTACCTGTCTCATTAGAAGATCTTTACACTGGTACCACAAAGAAATTGAAGGTTACTCGCAATATTTCAGGCCAAACAACTGACAAGGTATTAACTGTCAATGTCAAACCTGGTTCAAAAACTGGTAGTAAGATTTATTTTCCTGGTGAAGGTGATGTATTACCTTCTGGAAAAATGCAAGATCTTGTATTTGAAATTGAACAGAAACCACACGATTTATTTGTTCGAAAGGGTGATAATCTGTACACTACTGTTAATCTTTTATTAAAGGAAGCTCTTACCGGGTTTAAAAAATCAATTCCTCGCTTGGATGGTAAAACAATGACTACTGTAGAAACTCAAAATCGCATTGTTCAAACTGGTCAAGAAGAAATTCTTATCGGCGAAGGCATGCCTAATGAAGAAACAGGAGAGAAGGGTGATTTAATTGTTAAATTCCAAGTAGAGTTTCCTGAATCATTGACGCCAGAACAAACTCAAAATTTAAGGAATATTCTTTAAATGAATAACTGTAAATAGCCTAAATGCATATATATATATACCCAAAACTCATTGAGAATAACCGCTTCATGTTACACGATATAATGATCATATTTTCCTTTTGCAATAAAAAAAAACCCCTTTCTTTCTTTTCAACTTGAGCTATTTGCTCTCATTCTTTTTGATTGTTTAAATTATGGAAAGATTAACTAAAAGAGGTACATTCCTCAGCAACACAAGAGTTCCTTTATCTTCTTCTTCTTTTGTTGATCAAGAAGAACAGCAGTTGGAACCTTTAATCAATCAAACCATCAATTTAAAACAAAGTGGAATGACACTGTGGTCAATTATTGCGACATGTATTGCTTGTTTAGGCGGGTTCTTGTTTGGTATAATATATAAATTTTCAAATACCTGCAATTTATATATAGTAAATCCACATTATAGGTTATGATTTGGGTGTTGTTGGTGGGCTATTAATTTCATCATCTTTTCAAACATATTTTCATATTGACCCAAATAACAAGATCCAAGAAGCCGAAATAAATGGAAATATAGTATCTGTATTACAGCTCGGTTGCTTGTTTGGAAGTTTATTAGCAACTAATACTGCAGGTAAAATCATTAGCATGCATATTGATATCAAATATGTAGTAATTCAACCGTCCAAATAAAGATGCCTTGGGTCGAAAATATAGCATAATGACAGCTGCATTTGTATTTACGATTGGTGGCATATTTCAGATTATAGGTTATAATCTGATGGTGTTGTACTTTGGAAGGGTCATTTCTGGACTTGGTAAACATTTAAAATATGCACTAAATGTTTGAATAATACTAAAAAAAAAAAATTGCACCTTAATTAGGTGTAGGTGCCTTGAGTATGCTAGTCCCTGTAAATATGAATTATATCTCACAATTTATCAGATAACAAATATTGATCATGTTACTGTATATACTCTAGATTTATGTAGCAGAAATTGCACATCAGAGACACAGAGGTTTACTAGGTGGTTTATGGATGTTCTTTATTGCCACAGGTCTTGCTTCCTCATACTGGTCTAATTACATTGTAAGGAAACTAGTTGATGAACATGATAACATGTTGTGGCGAATCCCGTTGATAATTCAAATCATCCCATCGATTATGCTTTTATTTGGGATGACTTTGCTGTTTGAGACACCTCGATGGTTGTGTGCTCATAATAAAGCAGAGGAAGCTTTCCAAGTTCTTTGTAAAATACGAGATTCAGAAGATGTGAAAGAGGAAATGGAACAAATACAAAGCTCGCTGAATGCCCAAGCTAAAAATACATCCTGGAAACAAGCTATATCTATTCCAAATAGGAAGCGTTTATTCTTGGGATGTGCATTGCAAGCACTTCAGCAAATGACGGGTACTAACGTTATCAACTACTTTAGTCCTATTATATTCAGATCAATTGGTCTTTCATCAAATGAGGCTGAATTACTTGCTACAGGTGTTTATGGAATTTTGAAAATGATTGTAGTTTTAATAGGGTTTTCATCATTAATTGATCGTTATGGAAGAAGACCACTACTAGTTCTCGGCGGCGTGGCAATGGGATTTTGTATGTATGCTGTTTCTATTTGTGTGGCATCGAATCCAATTGGAAAAGATATACCACATAGTAATGAAGGATCCTCTATAACTGCAACAGCTGCTCTAGTAAGTTTATAATACATACAAAGTTTTTAGGTTTATTCATAAAATTCTATTTTCAAGGGAATTGTCTTTATGTATAGTAAGTGGAAATTTTTAATATTGCTCGAGAATAGCACTACTAATTATTTTGAAAGGTTATGCTGTATTCTTTGCTCTGTCTTGGGGGCCATGCCCATGGTTATATTGCTCAGAAATCTATCCTATGAGGTACATGCATTAAATTGTTCACATTTTGTATATCACAAATCTAACTTTTTTCGATAGTACAAGAGCGAAAAGTATCTCTCTCACAACAGCAATTAATTGGACTTTTAATGCTATCATTGGAAAAGTGAGCCCTATCATGTTGGCTACGAACACCATTGGAACCTATATATTTTTTGGTAGTTGGTGCATTGCAGCGAGTATATTTTGTTATGTTTTTGTGCCTGAAACAAAGGTAAAACTAGACAATAATAAAGCATTTAACACGACTAATTTGTGCTCACATTTAGGGAAAGACATTGGAAGAAATTAATAGTTTATTTTAGCGTATTACAGATTATAAAATAAATGATTTATTAAATATAAGCCAATTTAACGCTACCACTAGATGTTTTCAATAAAACTGAATTGTTAGTATCCTTATCGTCACCATAGTAACCAGAGGTAATACCCCATCCGCCAGAATCGCGGTGAATCTTTTGAGGATTGCTTGATTCAACAGTACGTCTTCCAACAAAAGATTTCAATTGGAATTGACTATTGAAAGTAGAAGGCTAATAATAAAAGTATAATGTGAGTAATGTTGCATTTTCTAATCATGATATTCAGTATACGTACCAATTCAAGGATATTTTGACCATTGGCAACAACAGATTTGATAGAAATGTTCTCAGAGTTGAATTGTTCAATTTGCTTGATAGAGATTTTGACATGACCATTAGCAATAGATGAGGAAAGATCGTTGCTCAAGGTATTGATGACACCACTAACGTAGCCATTGGCTACAGTAAATGCAGTAATTCCTGATGAAATACCCTAGAAATCAGTTATAAATTAGAATGTTTATTCAACAAGGTATAAACAATATGCCACCAACCTCTTCAAATTCAACATGACCATTAGAAACTGAGATAGCAAGATTTTCAAAGGTCAAGCCTTCTTTGAGATTAATGCCAGCATTAGACAAACTAATAGCTAAAGTGTTCAAAGCAGAAGCATCAGGTACACGAACATTGATATCGATAGTAACACAGCCATTGTGGTTATAAGATCCATCAGCCTATTTTAGTTGCATTAAAAAAAGACTGTATGTACTGGTCAATAACTTGATACTTACGCGAATGACTAAAGAGTATACACCTTGTTCTTCGTCTTCTGTTTGTTCAATCCAGAAAATATCTTGTAATTCCTCATAATCAAACTTTAAATCAAATTTAACAGATACTTTTGATAAAGTCTTATCTTCAATGACAACGGTTTTTCCGCTCTATAAATGAAACAAAATATTAGGTTAAATATATCAAACTATCGTTAATAACACTATTTACAGTGACTTGGAGGGATCCGTCGCCTTTGTGGGTGCGTGTCTTTTGTTCGATTGAAAGACGAGGAAAGGTTTTTTGATCAAATTCAAATTCTGATAAGCCTTCATAAGGAATGGTAGGTTTATTATCGCCATTGCAAGTAACAACGATTCCAGATGCAAATGGTGAGTTAAGCTATGAAATTATGCATAAAATTAAAACCTTAAACAGTAATCAGTAATTGCCGCATCTACAAACCTCATTTTCATTATAGTTTTTGATATCTTGAAGCGATTCCAATTGAAAAGCGTTATTAACGCTAACATTATCATCTTCTTTTCCTTTAAATTGCATCAAAGGTGTGTTCATTACAATAAAAATGATATAAAAGAAAAGACCATAAACAAGAGCACGGTAAAGATGTTCTGTGAGCCAAGCTTTAGTTCTTAATTTGCGATCAGTAACTAGGACAGGTTGACTATTCAAAGGAAGCAAAGGCTCCTTTTCATCAAGGACCACAATTGTAGCAGGAGGGTTAGAGAATGGTTGCATGATTTTAATTTGTATTGGAGATATAATTGATTGAGAAAATGGAAACCGTCTCTTTTATAGCAACTACATCCGTGTAACTTGAGATCTTGGTTCCTTGGCATTTGGCAAGTTTTGATATTGGTAAGCAGCCAAGAACTTGGTGCATTTGTCGATCTCATAATATTTAGGCATTCCTAATTTGACAGCAGATTTTGATCCCTTTACTTTACAAGGCGGATACCTTGGTAAATGTTTTCGCTTTGGTTCCAAATGCAGAAATTTTATACGTTTTTGTCAATAATAGCCATTTACTCTTAGAAATATAGCCAAGAATAGTAGTTGCCATTTTTCTTTGAAAATAACTGCCGCAGTTGCTATTTATCGACTCCCATGCTATCCACCATCAAAAAACAAAAAAAATTCACAAAATGCTTATATATTGCACATATATACGATTGTGAAGATTAATCTGATGAAATCACTATATATCGTCAGCGTTATTTACAGCTTCAGAATAATCAAGCAATGGCTCCATATGAAAATTCTGCATTATACATGAAACGAAAATGATATGATACGCAGCAAAAATAGCAAATCGTAAATACAAAAGTTGAACAAAAACAATTAGATCAGAGCCTAGGATTACAGCATTAATATCTTTTTTCGTTTACTTTTGTAATTCCTCATCCTGAAACCAACAAGTTCAATTTATTAGCAGCTTTTGATAGATTAAAGCCCTCTTTGATAAAAAAAAACCTCACAACTAGAAAGTGTTTATATGTTTTACAATCAATGACACTAATCCTAAATATAATCTATTTACGAAAGATCCTTATTTACTTTTGTTGAAGGCAAGGACAAAAAGAATAATATATCGATCCATGGCACTGATCAACCTAAAATTGATTATAAAAATTGCGCAAATAAACTGAGGTACTAATTTTTTGTATTCACAGGGTAGCCCCAACTTTAAGCTACACTGCATTTTTTGTTTCAGTAAAAAATATTGATTTTTCATCGAGATAACCAAAATAATAGTTTTTATCACAGCTTAAAACCTATCATCACGGGGTTCCAAAATTTATTTGTTGAAATGAATGAAAAATGGTTAAAAAAACAAAATCGTTTAAATGCTCATAAACTACGAAGTAAGTAGACCTAGAGTATTAAATGTTTTTTGTACAGTTTTAAATTCTGCATCCATATAAACAAAATTAAAATAAATTTTTTGTATTAAATTTTGCATAAAATGCAATTGAAATTTTGGAGGTTTTTTGAAGATACGCATCACTTTTGATAAATATATTTCAAATATAAATAATGCATATAATGTAGAAAATTATTATCTATCAATTGAGTTATTACTGAACCTTCTATCTGCATTTTTCATAGAGAAAACGAGATTTTTGTGCAAATTTTTTTCAGTTTCAGAATTTGGGATGAGGGTATATAAGGGAAAAATGGATGCTAGAAATGAAGGTACCTTTTTGCACACATTTTTAAAAATATCTCCACGAAAAATCAATATTTTGAAAAACTCTAAATTGAATCCCAGAGATCTCAACGAGCTTAATGACATGAATGTAAAAGAAATGTTGCTCAATTTAGCCAATATTTTGAAACCTACTATAGAAATGTCAAAAAAAAAAATGAAAAAAAAATAAAGGTGCTCAGAATTTTTTTATATTAAAATATGTTATAAAGCACTTCAAAACAAGTAAGTTTTATTATTGGAAAGTATTAGTATAACTTAATTTTTTCTGGAGATATGAAGCCTCAAAGTTTTCAATTCATTAGCAGTGAAATACGCGTAAAAATCTGAAACATTAGCATTGAAAAATTAATACCATCTGCAAAAAGTAGGATATTTCCGGATACTTATTTTTGGGTTAAAGCTGAGCATCTCAGGTACATTGGCATATAATTTTTTCTTGGTGTTTTGTAGTGAAAAAAAAAGTAGAGCAGGGATGAAAAGTGAGACCCAGTTTTTAAGGAAAAAGCAGTAGATTTTACGTGTTTTTGAGCCTTTCATGAGATATAACATGAATTCAGGAATAGCTAGCATAATGCGGCCAATTTATAACTATTTAGCAGTGTTCAAGGTATATTCTAAAAAGTAATTAGGACGAGAATAGTTATGGAAAAGAGGGCACGCTCCAATAGTGAAGGTTGAAAGATTATGAAAATTTGAACTTTTTGAAAATTTGAATTTTATTCAAGTTTATATGTATATATATTGTAGCAGAGACGGCTACTCTAGTACTTGCAGACATCAGTTAACCCTATTTATTTCAAAAAACTTCTGTTTTGGGAAGTATAGTTTAAAATATTCATTTAAAACTCCAAACTGAGGCACAAGGAATGGATAAAACTTTCGAATCATCTCACAAATAAATCAATTTTTTTGTTTTAGGAGGGTATATATATGAACATGTTTGGCTTTTTACACTTTAAGAATCCAATTGCACATAGTGTACTAGTTTGTAGGAAACGCATGCATTTTTGCGATATGTTACATCCAAGACACTGGGATTATAA
Source organism: Mucor racemosus (assembly GCA_027405735.1). Taxonomy (NCBI): domain Eukaryota; kingdom Fungi; phylum Mucoromycota; class Mucoromycetes; order Mucorales; family Mucoraceae; genus Mucor; species Mucor racemosus. The sequence continues at coordinate 3,912,821 of JAPEHQ010000001.1, read as the reverse complement.
AATGGAGTTTTAATAATAATGAATAATGATTCAAAAAAATGAGTATTTCTTTCAAGATGTACATCAAAACTTTTGTTTCTTTTTACTCTTTCAATATATGCATTGTACTCAATATTTATTAACATATTTACTCATTTTATTACCGCTGGTATTTACAGGAAAGTCAACCTATAAGCCTAAGCAATGTTTACGCTATCGTGACAATGATATATTTGCAGAAACCTGCCCTGCGTATTCTCAAGGCACAGTTGATTTTTCTGCAGCTCTCTTTCCAGATGCTGCTGTGATATCGGGTTTAAGCAAACCAAAAATCATTGAAAAATCAAATTGGATTAACCCAGTACCAGAAGATCCAGATAATGGCATCGATAAACCCATCAAAACATTGGCTATACCTCAAACAAAAGAAACATATGCAAGCCAAACTAAAATCTCACAACAGAATGAAAATAAAATTAATACAAATATCAATAATACCGAAGGAGAAAATAAGCCTGAAGAAGAGTCAGCAGATGAAAAGAGAAAGCCATTAGTTTCATTTGAAGAATGGCAAAAAAAGATTGCACAAATCGAAAATGACAAAGAACGTCGACATAAAAGAAAAACTTTGGAAGAAGAAGAGGGATCATCGAACAAAAGACAACAGATAGTGGATAGCATCGATGGTGGATTTGCTGATGATTTTGGATCCATGTTTGAAGATTTGTTGGGTGGTGTTGGTGGAAAGGATAAAAAGAAGCCTAATGTATATGCAGAAGGAGAGTATATTGCACCTAGTCAATCGGGTTCAGACAATAAAAGCAAAAAGAAACAGCAATTTGCCGATGTTCGTATGAAATCATTAAAGGAGAGATTCAATTACGCGTCAACAGATTGTGCAGCTACAGTGAGGAAAGTGAACAAGCAAGCTAAAGGAGCACAGTCTATCTTGTACGAGTCAAAAGATCAATATTTGCTAAACAAATGTTCTGCTGATAAATTCGTGATCATCAACTTGTGTGAGCAGATTGTTGTTGATACCATTGTAATGGCAAACTTTGAATTTTTCTCTAGTACATTCAAGGATTTCCGTGTATATGCTTCATCAAAATATCCCTCAAAAGATTGGAGACTTTTGGGTCAATGGCAAGCTAGAAATACCAGAGATCTCCAAGTCTTTAAAGTACCAGATAGTGGATTTGTGGAATATATGAAGATTGAATTTCTTACACACTATGGTCATGAGTATTATTGTCCTCTTAGTTTAGTCAGGGTGCATGGTATGTCAATGATGGAATATTACAACACTGTGGAAAGCCAGGATCAGGATCCTGTCTTGGAAGAAGAGCATTTATGGCCTGCAGAGGTTCGTGAGCAAATCATTCAACCTCAATTTGATATCACAGATACTTCTGAATCGTTTCCGGTTAAAATTGATTTTGACGAAGATGATGTGAAGCCAATGATTCCACCTATCAATATTGAAGACGAATCATCTTCATCCTCAACGATTGATAAACCAGAGATTATTAACTCGGATACTACATTTGAGGTAAAAACTGTTAAAACCATTGTCAAGGAACCTCATAAAGACGACATTGTAGATGAGGTTGTGCAAGAAAAAACAGAAACTGTAAATATTTCAGTTAATCAAATCACTAAACAGAAGATCCCTGAATCTACTCCTTTCATTGAATCATCAACGGCAACAAAGACAGCTACCGAGGTAGAGAATGCTCCTGTGCCATCATCATTAAGTATAAAGCCTTCCTCAGGCAAATCAGGATCTATAAAGACCAAGAATTCAACAAATAAAGGAAAACAAATGGACATTACATCCTCTACAAAAAGAAAATCAAGCAGCACTAGCATCAGCAGTAGTAATGGCAGTAGTGGCAATACTATCAATAACAACAATAATGATAACAATAGTGATGCTAGTAGTAAGATTAGTGGCGACGTTGCTGATAACAGTACTGGTACTTTTATTAACAATGATAACAATGAAGCATCCAGTGTAAATAACGGCGAAATTGATACTGAGACTAAGAGCGGTATTGTTCATGATAATGTTAATTTGACAGTTTCAACAACATCTTCAACAACAATTATATTACCACAAAATACAATGCCTATTCCACAGCCGCCACCACCACCACCACCACCACCAAAAGTGAACATGCCAAATGCGCATCAAAAAGAAGGCAGTACACAGGAATCGATTTATAAAACCATCATGAAAAGACTAACTGTTCTTGAAGTTAACATGACGCTATCACAACGTTTTCTCGATGATCAAAACAAGATCCTGAATAATGTATTTATGGACATGGAGAAAAGACATCAAGATCAATTAATATTACTCATTGGACATTTAAATGAAACTGCCAGCCATAAGATTGATAGCATGGTAAAGTTGTAACGGATAATTTGTAATGTGTATGCTCATATGTTTGAAATGTAGAAACGTCGCTATGAACAGTGGTATGAAGAGATGAAAGATCAAACTGAAAGTGATATGAGAGAAATGACAGCAAAAATCAGTATATTAGCAGACCAGGTAAATTATATGTAGTATAATATCAAATTATTGTTTTCATTTATTTGAAAAATAGTTATCATTTGAAAGAAGAGTATCAGTTTCTCAACTTGTTATTATGATTACGTTATTTGTGTTTATGGCATTATCAAGAGGCACATTTAGTACACTTTCACCTGTAATGGCTGCACAACAAGTAGAGAGAAAACGAAGGGAATCAATTGATCAATCATCCAGTTTGTCAAAAGAAACATTGGAGATTTTACAAAAATCAAGCGATAATTCAACAGATGCAATAGTTCCATCAATTCCAGTAACAATAACAGAGGAACCTAAGCCGCCAGTAATACGAAAATTAAGCGAAATACCAAAGAAACCAAATAATCCTAGAAGACATAGCGATAGTCCTTATCACATAATAGGAAATATTTATAATGAGGATGATGTGCCTCAAAATTCTAGCTATGAATCACTTGGTATTGAGCTACAAAATGAATTACTGCACAAAAGATTAGATGATTTATCCCAACAACAACAACAACAACAACAACAACAACAACAAGGACCGCTATTGAATAGTACTTCTAAAAAATCAAGTTTAGAAAACTTTACAGATAATTCTTCAACTATAAAAAATCGTAAAAGATCTAGCACAAGTCCACCATCTTCTACAATTGCTCCATAGAATAAAAAAATACCTAGAATAAAATAATACATACCGATAGTTTTCAAAGGATTTTTTATGATCCAATTTCCAGAAATATTTCGTATCTTTGGTAAATAGCAATCTTCAGATGCAACTTTCTCTCATTCTATTTTTTGTTTCTATATCACATTGGTAAGCATCGAGATCTTATAGACAATCAGATCAGCTTGAACTTGTTTCAGCACTGATCACTCTGGTAATAATCTGTATGTAGTCTATAATTTTTACCTTTAAAATAAGTACATATTCACTATTCTTTGAATTTATGAATGCAGGAAACTCATATAACGGCTTGTTACATTTTATTAATGATTGTATTGATGCGTGGAACATCAAACGTCTCGAAAAATGCATTTCATTTGGTCTCAGCTACGGGTATAAATCAAAATTTTCCTGATGAAAATGCCATTCTTTTTTTTTTTTTTTTTTTTTTCATATATATATATATATATTATATATATAAAAGTTTTGATATGAGTTCGCTTGCTGGCCTTGTGAATTATTCTGATGACGAAGGCTCTTCTTCCTCTGGCGATGAAGCACCAGGTAAATAATTAGATCAAAGACAAACTATACAAAATATTTACTAACACCTTGCAATAGTTGATATTCTCCAAGTAAACTTTTATAAAGAATCGAAACACGTAGAAAGCTAACATCATAGTCATCATTTTTTATTATTAGAATATAAAGAAAACACAAATAGAATCACAACCTAGAAAGCCTGTAAATGTGGCGACGCCCATAGCAACTGCAGCAGCTCCTGCACAATCAGTGAAACCAGCACTACCGACTATTTTACAAACACCTATAACAACAGCAAGGTCCAATGTGTCAATGAATGAGCATAACAAAAGATTAATGGCTGCACTAGCCCCTAAACCCATCGAGGGTGTTGATAATTGGGGAATTCCTGATGAACCAGATACGCCTTGTGATGCTGAAAGAGAAGTAAATATTGAAGATGGCATGCCAATTAACGATTAATATAATTTATGCATTTTCATAGGAACGTATATCACATTTCTTGTCTTTGAGAGCTTCTGGACATCGATTAAACGATCATCTACAACACAACAAAGCATTTCGCAATCCTCGTATTTATACAAAATTAGTAGAATTTACTGAAGTAGATGAAATAGGCAGTAATTTTGAAAAGAAGGACTTTGATCCTCATGGATTTCCTGCAGAAATGTACATAGATGGTATTTTAGAAACACAAAAAAAGCTTGCCGAGGAAAAAGCAGCACAACAGCAAAATCGAACATCTGTCAATTTTGTTTCACAACAACCAGAATTATCTCAACAGCAATCAACAGCAATGGCGCAAGCAATGGCAACGGCTGCTAAAGTGGCTAGTAGAATTGCTAAACCACCTTCTCAAGATAACATTGTACCTGAAAAGAGAAAGAATAAATGGGATGATGATGATCAACATCTTGTCAAGAAATAATTTTTTGATTTTGACGTGCTTTGAGTCACAAGCAATTTAACTGGTTCTGTGGGTATTTGCATTACAATAAAACCCTTGATTTTATATATCTTGTTTTATCTTTCTTATACATACATACATTTTTATAAATTATGCGTTTATTCCAATTGAATACTCGCTCATTATTAAATCCTAAACCATTATACAATATCCATGTTTATAAGCGACTTTATAATACAGGCTTACTAAGAAAAACATCAACTTTACCTGATAAAGTTGGTTTATGTTTATCAAAGGAACAAGGTAATTTAACATTTTACCAGGGAAAATAATCGAAAAACTAAATTGTATGTTCTAGTTTCGAGCGATAAAGACAGCGACTTAATAGAAACTCGCCGACCTGGAGACATAGTTCAGGTTCCTGGAAGCACATACGGGTAAAATTATTAGAAATCACACTGCAGCGATCTATATTGACATTTTATAGAGGACAATATGCTCTAAAATGGAGTCAAAAACCAAACAATGTATTAATTGTCAAGAAGCCCAATGATATAAAGACTGAAAAGGCATTTGTTGAGGTTGCAAAGTAAGGATAAATATTCTTGTTCGACCAAAAGAAAAGCTGTGATTAAATGTCCTTGTTAACAGTTGGCTTCATCAGTCGCAACCTGATATGAATATTATTGTAGAACCAGAAGTAGCAGAACAATTCCAAAAAGAGCTTCCATTTGTTCATGTCATTGAAAAAAGTCATAAAGAAGATTATACTCGTACTGTAGATTTTGCTGTTACACTTGGTGGAGATGGAACAATGCTTCATTTATCCTCGTTATTTCCTAAAGCTGCACCTCCGGTAGTGAGTTTTTCTCTAGGAACTCTATGTTTCTTGATGTCTTATAGTAAGTAATATTTATATACAGTATTTAGCAAGCAAATCGTTTACTCAATCGTCATTTACAAACTAGAATTCGAAAGATTTAGACATGTTTTGGATGATATGATTGCAGGAAAAGTCGGACTTATGATGAGAATGAGATTGTTTTGTTCCTTGCATCAACCAAATGGCAAAAGAATCGAAATAGATGGCGTGGAAGTAGACGATAGACAAGCAATGAATGAAGTAACACTACATCGTGGTAGATTCCCACATTTAACGACTATTGATTGCTTTGTGGATGAACAGTATTTGACGGAATGTGTAGCAGATGGTTTGATCGTTTGTACACCAACAGGGTCTACAGCATATTCTTTATCAGCTGGTGGCCCGATTGTACATCCCAGCGTACAAAGTTTAGTTTTAACTCCCATTTGCCCTCGATCATTATCATTCAGAACTGTATTATTACCACCAAGCTCAAATATAGAATTGAAGGTACTATGAAATTGATTTAATCTGCTTTGTGATTCTAATTCTCTTTTCAAAAAAGATTGGTGAGCAGAGTCGTAGCCAAACTGAAGTCTCGATTGATGGCCGAGAAATTTTCATGCTGCATAAAGGAGAATATGTCAAGGTAAGTTGAGATAATGGGAATACATAATAAAGTAGATGATAAATCTAAAAATATATTAGGTGAGAATGTCAAAATACCCAATTCCCTGCGTGACACATATCAGTGATGGTGCTGGTTGGGAAAAAGATATCAATGAATTGTTAAAATGGAATCAAACTTTTGGAAGCAATATACATTAAATGCCCAAATGTAGCTTCATCTCATTAATATTTATGAAAATATGAAAAAGATACCTTCAAAAACTTGATATTTTACTTTGTTAGATCAGCATTCTCTGTTTCCAGCCCCTTATGATTAATCATTATACTTCATTAGCACCAAATGGATATAGAAAATGTAAAATAAACTGAAGTCGGGTTTGAAAATAAAAGTCGCGACCGAAGATTTTTTAATCCAATTTGCAATTATGAAAAAAAAAAAAAAAAAAACGCTTTAAAGAATTATTATTACAAAACTCTTATAAATAAAACCCAAAAGTGTCCTAATTAGAAAAATATATTCTTTAACAAGCTATGCAATTATATTTTTTATTTAGAAATATTGCTCACAAAACTTTTCAGTATCTTTGAAAAGGTGGTTGATCGAAAAGTAGATTTACTTTTTTTACGCCAAAGCCTAGAATACAGTTGTTGTGAATATGGACGCTATGATGATCCCACCAAATAATTACATGACGGTGGATTCAAAATGACAAAAGTGTTAAAAGACATGTTATACTGCTTATATAAATCAGCGCCTGATGTATTGCGGGATGTGGCCCTTCTTGGTTTTTTATTATTTGGTAAAAAAAAATACGACTTTAGCAGGATCAGCGCTAGGGATTAAACTTTTTTTTTAGAAACCAAGTTTACAGTGATCTTATGTGATGCGCCTGCAGGGCATGTCTGCAGAATTATTCGTTCCAAGACTATGGATTTGCCAGAAGAGCCCGATGAAATTTACAATCAACTCTTTTCAATATTAACCCTGGTGTATAAATCAAGATTGTTAATGAAAAATGCGAGGAATTTGATCAGGCAGATGCCTGATATTGTTCAGTTTGATCAGTGAAATACAAAATATTACCACCATGCTACCATCCTGACTTCAATTAAGCAGAAAAGACGAAGGAGCAGTAGTGAGGAAATTTTTTCTTAAAAACTGGATCCAACCTTTTATTCCTATTCTATTTTTTTTTTCACTAAATAATACCAAGATAAAATTATATGCCAATACACCTGAGATGTTCAGCTTTAATCCAAAAATGAGTATCCGAAAATATCCTATTTTTTGCAGTTGGTATTAATTTTTCAGTGCTAATGTTTCAGATTTTTTACGCGTATTTCACTGCTAATGGATTGAAAACTTTGAGGCTTCATATCTCTAGAAATAATTAAGCTATACTACCAGTTTTTAATAATAAAATTTACTTGTTTTAAAGTGCTTTATAACATATTTCAATATAAAAAAATTCAGAGCACTTTTATTTTTTTTTCATTTTTTTAGGCATTTCTATAGTAGATTTCAAAATATTGGTTAAACTGAGCAACATTTTTTTTGCATTTATGGCATCCAGCTCGTTGAGCTCTCTCAGATCCAATTTAGGGTTTTTCAAAATATTGATTTTTCGTGGAGATATCCTCAAAAATGTGTACAAAAAGGTAACTCCATTTCTGGCGTCGATTTTCCCCTTGTATACCCTCATCCCGAATTCGGAAACAGAAAAAAATTTGGACAAAAATGTTGCTTCCTCTACGAATAATGCAACTAGAAAATTTTGCAATAGCTCGATCGATAGATAATTTTTTTGCGCATCATTTCGGTTTATTATATTTTAAATATGCTTATAAAAAGTGATGCGTATCTTCAAAAAACTTCCACAATTTCAATTGTATTTTGCGCAAAATTTTACGTGAAATTTTTTTTCAAATTTTATATAGATGGATGCAGAATTTAAAACTGTACAAAAACCATTTAATACACTAGGTTAATTTACTTTGCAATTCACGAGCTTTAAAAGGATTTTGTTTTTTTCATCATTTTTCGTCCATTTTTTAAAATAAATTTTGGAAGCCAGTTATGATAGGTTTCAAGCTGTGGTAAAAGCTATTATTTTGGTTATCTCGATGAAAAATCAATATTTTTTGCTAAAACAAAAAATACAGAGTAGCAATCAATTAGATCTCTCTTGTGAATACAGAAATTAAGCCCTGGATAATGAATTTTAAGTTTTACAAAATAATAAACTAATGTTTACAACTGCAGAAAACAAAGAAAAAAATTCCCATCCCTGTGAAAATTGATCCTATTAATCTCCAATTATACATGATGGTAGATTTAAATACATCCTGCATAAAAATTTATATTTCTACTTTCACAAATCATTATGAATTGAGAAAACCATCAGCAAAACATGATATTTCTGTCCAATAAAACCACCTGCTGTGTCCTATATTTTCATGGTTGATAAATAATACTTAAAAAAAGAATACAATTAAAGGAGAATGAGTAATGAACCGGTTCTTCAATTGTATAATAAAAACAAGATATCGTTTATTTAGATATAAAAGTATGGCCTTTTACTGTATACTGATTTAATATTGAGATTCTGAGATGTAAATTCAAAGCACGATTGAACCATTAGATCTGTTTGATAGTAATCTATAGATTGAAATGGATCAATCATAATTTAACCGTTCTCGCAGAGCTTGTGAGTTGTCTTGTTTCAATGCTGCGATTGCGCTTGGATGTTAATTTGATAGCTACTTGATTGATTAACCGCTGCGATGAAATAATACAGTGCCATAATTGAGGTCCAAGCGTTCTTGTTAATTGCTGCTGGATATACTTAGTACGCTAAGAGTTTCTTATTTATAATATCCGATATCAATACTACTGTGCACTAATACATGTTATAGTCAATAGATAGTAAAATGTATTGACACTGTAGAAAGTAATAAAGTATGGTATTTGGTGGCAGCATATAACATGCATAATTGCAGTAAATTACGATGTTAATTTACTAAAATAAAAAAAATATAAAAACAAAAGCAGTAGAAATACAATTATAATCAGCTAAAGTTTTTATTACAAAAGATTTCTCAAGAGTTAAAATAATTGAAAAGTATGAGGGTATTTATAGTGATTTGGAGAACTTGGATACCATCAGGCTTGAATGGATGTATATTTAGTAATCTTCCAGTTTTGAGTACATTGTTATTGATTTGATATTTTAAGGGGTAAACTGTATAGAGCATTGACCATAAGGGATTGTATGTCAAGTGTGACAATATCGACCTTTTGGGAAATGGTTGTTTTTGTTTATTTCTGTTATATCTATTTTATGTAACCTTGATTTTTAAGGGGTAGTTTTTATATGCTTGAATCTTATTTATATTGATAGTGCAACTACGATATAGATGAGTAGTTGACTAAATTGATATCTTTGTTTATTATCATTATTGATTTGGATAGAATCCTGTTTTGATATATATGTCATTTGTGTAATTGATTGCGCCGTGATCAAGGGTGCTATCATCTACACGACATGTATGGTTCAAAAAGGGTATTTCATATTTTTAGCATGCGTTTGTTATTGTGTTCAATTGAAGCGTTTGTTTATTATCGTTGTTCACATTTCAAGTGGCATCATATTTTATGAGCGACACTTGAAATTTAGGTTGTTTTATTTTTATCAAGCGTTTTTAGTATGTAATTCCACTGCAATAATGATAAATAATAAATTGACGGAAACTACATACCTTTGGGCATTATTCTTAAGATTTTACATATAAAGTGTTTCTTGAGTGAAGAGTGATATGCCTTTAATAGCATTGTTCATGCAGTAATAATTATCCTGAAGTCCATTATTAAGAATAAATTAAATTTGGTAACAAACCGATTTCTAACTGATGATGGCTGAAGCAGGAACTGATAGAAATTCAAATATAATTAACGATGTTATTCGCTGAGCTCTTTTCAAGTCTTCTTTCTGAAGAATGACTAAAGATGTTCCATTACATGTGCCTTTATGTTACAATTAGTAATACTCTATTTGTTACTTACTGGATGAAAACCAAAATTAAAATATACAGACAGTAGTAGGCCTACAATACAGTTTACATGATTAAATTATTGCGTACAGAATGTCTCTCTCTTGTGCTTTTGAAATAAGATATTCATAAAGAAAATGGATTTTCGAAATAGCACTAAAAATACTGGAGTAGAGAAGAGAAGACAGCAATTATTGGTAGTCTTTTGAAAGCTGTGCATTGAAATGTGAAACGAAAAAAAAGGTGAGAGGGTGATTAGTTGCAGTTCTAGCCCGACAAACACAAGTTCCAAAGAAAATCTGTTTACAAGAGTTTCGAACCCATAACCTCTCCGTTTGAACTAGTTGTAAAGCACATAGTTCTAGCAATTAGGACAAACGTCCCCTATATGTTTGCTTTTTTTAATAGCCATCCTTCTACTTGTCTGTTATTTTGTTTTTCTCGATTTGTGCAATATTTGATCATACTTTTTTTTCTTTGGTATAAATGTATAAATACTGCTATTTGCTGAATATCAGCGGCAATTTGGTTTACAAAAAAATCTTTATTCCTGACCAAAGTATAAAGAAAACCCTGTTATTTTTGCCTTATATCATGTAATTATGCTACGTACAATAATGCAACAGCTGACTTTATTTCACTAGAAAATATAATTGAAATTTCCGGTGAGTATATAATAATCGATAGATGCAAAATAGCGCTACGTATATGTGTATACAAAAATTTAAAAGTAGATACAACAACGCGTATACAGTATATACATATACTATACAGTAACAAAAATTTTATAATCTATAAAAGTACCGCCATCAATGTTGAAAATACCAGATCTCGTCCGATTTCCACAGGAAAACAATATCTGTTAATACAGTATATATAATATGAAATGATTTTTAAATTTTTTCTATGTAGAAGCTAAACAATCACACTGTATGATATTTGTGTAATTATTTTTCTTACTAATTAATCAATAAAAAAAATTACAATTTATTTTATTTGTTCTGTCCTTCACGACCTATTTTGACTTGCTGTAGTACACAAAAAACTACGCTCGATAAGTTAAAATGAATTGTAATATTAAATTTGAATTTTCAAAAAAAAATGTCATAGTTTCAATCTTCAAAATCGGAGTATGTCTTCTTTCTATAACTAACCTCATAATAAAAATTTTTTAGGATATACCTCAGAGACCGCAAAATAGATATGCATTAGTTGCATTATGCTAGCTATTCCTGAATCTATGTTATATCTTATGAAAGGCTCAAAAACACGTAAAATCTACTGCTTTTTCCTTGAAAAATGGGTCTCACTTTTCATCCCTGCTCTATTTTTTGTTTCACTAAATAACACCAAAATAAAATTATATGCCGATGTACCTGAGATGTTCAGCTTTAATTCAAAAATAAGTATCTAAAAATATCCTACTTTTTGCAGTTGGCATTACTTTTTCAATGCTAATGTTTCAGATTTTTTACGCGTATTTCACTGCTAATGGATTGAAAACTTTGAGGCTTCATATCTCCAGAAAAAATTAAGTTATACTAACACTTTTTAATAATAAAACTTACTTGTTTTAAAGTGCTCTATAACATATCTCAATATGAAAAAAATCGGAGCACTTTTATTTTTTTTCATTTTTTTTGACATTTCTATAGTCGATTTCAAAATATTGGCTACATTGAGCAACATTTTTTTTATATTTATGTCATTAAGCTCGTTAAGTTCTCTCTGACACAATTTAGAGTTTTTTAAAATATTGATTTTTCGTGGAGATATCCTCAAAAATGTGTACAAAAAGATACCATGATTTCTAGCATCCATTTTTCCCTTATATACCCTCATCCCAAATTCTGAAACTAAAAAAAATTTCCACAAAAATCTCGTTTTCTCTATGAAAAATGCAGATAGAACGTGCAGCAATAACTCGATCGATAGATAATAATTTTCTACATTATATTCATTATTTATATTTGAAATATATTTATAAAAAGTAATACGTATCTTCAAAAAACTTTCAAAATTTTAATCGTATTTTATACAAAATTTAACATGAAATATTTGTTTGATTTTTATTAAGATGGATGCAGAATCCAAAACTGTACAAAAACTATTTAATACACTAGGTGGACTTACTTTGCAGTTCATGAGCATTTAAACAATTTTGTGTTTTGGATGATTTTTCGATAATTTTTTGCAAATCAAATTTTGAGCTTAGTTGGAACAGATTGTAGGCTGTAATGCAAATTATTATTTTGATTTTCTCTATCAAAATTCAATAGTTTTCGTTCGAATAAAAAATACAGAGTAGCTTACAACTGGATCTATCTTATGAATACAAAAAACTAATATCTCAATTATGAAGTTTAAATTGTACCATCAATTTTAAATCGATTTTAAGTGAATGTTAGGGCAATCTTAGGTTAATGTTAGGTCAATGCACTTACATTCTGATATTAACCCTTTTATTTTGGGACAGATACCAATAGCAATAAAGCGAAGGTATATTTCTTTTTAAAATTTGAGAGAAATAAGCTCAATATTAGGTGAGAAAATTCGAAACCTTTCTGAGAACCATCTAAAGCCTATTTTTCATAACCGTAGAAACCCGACAACAAAAACCTCTAACTCGATGAATTTTGAACTTAATAATTTCCAATTTTACATGATAGTAGGTACACATGTTTCACAAAATTGTCTCAAATGGCAATTTCAACAAGCTACTGTGTGTTGAGAAAATTATTGGCAAAGCACGCCTATAATTTGCTGCACATTTTTATTCAAATCAATGTGAAATTCGTTCTCAATGAATAGGAACCCAAATAAGCCCTAATTCCACAGAAAAAAAATAGTATTACTGTATATTTGCTGATAAATAAATGCTACAAGTTTCAGCTCCCATAGGTTATTGGATATTGTGCATCCTGTAAATTTTCTTAAAAAAAACAAGTTTATTACCTGCTATTTACATCTACTAAGGGCAGTAAGCAGACTCGTCCTCGATTAATTATTATAGATTGAAGTGAACTCCCATTGCAATGAATATATATCTTAGACATTTTTAATTAGATATGAATTGGTTACATTATGCTACCTGTTTCCAAATTTACATTATATCACATAAAAGACTTGAAAAACGCGTAAAATACACATTTGACAAAACAACAATACTTCCTTTTTTATACCATATCATCATTATATTATAATAATTCTTTTAGTTACTTCAATACTTCAATCATATCAACTACTTAATATCATGAATATATCACTTGGGATCTGTCTCTATATAGCTATATATATTTTTTACCTTTTACCATATCTCTCATTTCATCATAGTCTCAATTTCATCTAAATATAGTGGCATTACAATATAATAAATATTTATATGTAGTCAAACCCTGATAATAAAATGTCGTGTTATAGGGGGGGGGGGGTTTCATATTTTATATTCCATTGTCGAGGTGCTACTCACAAATCTCATAGGCCAATTGTTATTTTTCATGCCTAAAAAAAGCCAAAAGTTTTCCTATTTCGAGAGAAAGAGAGGATATACTTCTATTCTTTGGTGTATATTTTTCGATAAAACTAGGCCCCAATATCTATGTGTTATAATATCCATGATCTGGTATATCACCCGAGTTATCATTACCTGATACATCTATTATGATATCTTGGGTAATAGCACCTTAACGAAGTTCGAAATGAATGATCAAGAAAACCAGCTGGAGCAAGTTGAAAAGCCAGATCATCCTACCCTTCTTCTACCGTCACCACAGCCAACACGTCGACAATCATTTCCATCCCACAACGGCCATAGATGCCACAACAGCAAGCATATTCTGCAAAACAAAATCAAACTACAGATCAAGAATAAAAAGAAAGGTGTATACACACAAAAGCAAAAAGATAAACGCAATGCTTCCCAAAGAGCACACCGGCTGAAAAAAGAGTGAAAAGCAAACAACAATTTAAATAAATAAAATGAAACGATTACTCACAACACCAAGTTATGTTGGTGATACGCCAGAGCCTCAAAATATGGGAGAATAAGTCATTGCTTGACCTTGAATTTAGCAATAATAAAAATACAAAATTAGGAGAGCTTAGTAAAGGAACAAAATTAAAAACTTTATCAATAATAACAGCAAAGTAGGCTCTTTGCCCACATAATAATAAAGTATTGATTATTGATAAAAATGTTGAATTGTTTATTAGATTTATTGCTTTAGTATGTTGCTTATATATAAGCTGTAGTTATAAATCAGTTCATCGTATAGAGTGAGCTAATCAATAGTAGTATATATATTCTACATTACGAACTTCTAAACTATTTTGCCTCGGTTTTCCTCCATCTGAAAATCTGCTTTTGATTTGCTTCAATTCATCTAATTTCATTGTTTCAGCATAGTCATCGTCATCATTAATAAATGGCCCCTTTTTTAACATCTTACCCAAATACAGACGTTATTTTGCTTAAGATGTACATCTTCCTTAGCTTCGAAGCGAAAATAAACTTCTACTGACAGGAGTAACCTCGTGAAGATGAAGATAATTGTACTCCCAAAAAATATCAGTTGCATTGCGCTACGAGTCGAGGAAGACGGCACTTCCCGGCCGGTTTACTCCTAGATCTTGACAGAGAAAAAAAGGGGATGTTGTGGGTTATACAAAGAACAAAGATCTTTGAGAAAAAAAAATAAAGGAAGTTGAAACAAAAAGCATAACAAAACATGGATTACGACATGATTTAAGAGGTTTTCTTGAGACCGATTTCTTATATAATGCCACAAGCCTCGGCCGCTTTTGGTACAGTGGCCCCTGTTTCCTGTGATATGTGCATAAAGCGTGCTATTTACTCAGGCCCATACTTTTTATATGTTTTGGTTTTAGTAATAGTCATCTCCTCCAGCTCTAAAACTATTTCGTTCATTTTCTCATCTTCTACGCTTTCATAAATATCTTCTACGAGGTACTCATTTCCCCTGAGCATCTCAAATGTAACCGAAAATACTGTAGTAAAAAGTCTCGTTTTTCGATTGAAAAATTGAGATTTTGAACGAGGTATGGTAAGGCAAAAATTGGTATGAAATCAAGGTCAGCGAAAAATTACAGAAATGTACTAGTATAGATCTATTAAACAGTGGCTTTCGTTTGATGTGCTTTTGGGCGCTGGAAATAGCCAAAAACTATCAAAATGCAGGGTTCAAAATAACATTTTTAGTGATTTATAGGCAAAAAGCTTATATTTATATTGATTCTATTACATGTAATTGCGATTGAAGGTTTTATTCTTTAGTTTTGACAGTAGTCAAGATCTAGGAACTCTGAAGAAGGTAATACACAATTGTTTTCTTGACCAATGACACAGTTTCTCAAATCAACTGCCACCACAAATTTGAACCGGAAAATTGAGCTTATATCGAGAAATTGAAAGGTTTCTATATTTATTATATATATAGAATACCTTTTGCTTTTTTTTTATTGAAATACTTATTTCAATATTGAGAGCAACTATATTCTAGCTACCTATTGCATTTTATGAACCCCATCCATGGATATTGAGCTAGAACTGAATGAATGAATTTAGGCACCGCCATTTAAACTTTAACATACAGCTGTATCTTTCAGAATAAGCTCAAATTGTAT
The DNA here is from genome assembly GCA_027405735.1 of Mucor racemosus. NCBI lineage: Eukaryota > Fungi > Mucoromycota > Mucoromycetes > Mucorales > Mucoraceae > Mucor > Mucor racemosus. Next base: position 3,896,977 of record JAPEHQ010000001.1, on the reverse strand, counting down.
CTATTAAAACAAAAACAAAACGCAAGAAGAAAGTTAAGCATTTTAAAAAGATGCTATACTAGCTTTTGTAAGGATATGTTGCTCGAAACATTTGCGAAATTTCCCTAAAGAAATGCGGTTTTTTAATGTAGTTGATTTATTTAGAAGGCGATTATTATTTTGGCTTCTGGGTAATCATCCTATACTAGTCCACATGTGTCTCAAAATCAAGGTAACCAGTATTACAAACGCACAAAATTATAATTGTAATATTATTTACTTTGGGTATGCATATTGGAGTCGTGTATATACGTTACAAAACTAAGCCATACCAAAATAGAGTCATATTTAATTGCTGTATTGTTGTATTCTGCCTCCTATTTTTCATGGTAAAACTTGGTGGTTTGTGCATAAACAAATCGGCGTTTGCAACCACTACAAGAAGATATGCAAAAGCATCTAAATTAATGTTATTCAGTGTTTCTTTCTGAATACAAAAAGTATTTACGAGATATAATGCAAAGTGCTGTGTATGAGCATTTTGATTCAATAGCAAATCTAGTAAATTAAAATGAAGTATTGCTCTTTGTTCCATAGATGCAACTGCTACCCATATCAAAATGAAAAAATACCCATGACTGCACCGAATCTTGCATGCCCAAAGCCTACTTTGCATATACTTTTTGTTTGGCTTAATGAACAACACAGATTTCTAATGACTGAAACTACCGAGTGTTTTGCTCCCTTTACCAAGCAGATATTCCTGCAACAGGAAAGTCAACTCCAAATATAATAAACCAATGAGACCAAGAAACAGAATAGATTTATTCAAGCTCCATTCTGTGCCCCCCTTTTTTATTTCAAGTTGGTTGTTGTTGTTGAGTAAAATTATAATAAAACAGACTTTCTTTCTTTGGGTATTTTCCTTTTTTTTTCTCATTTTGTATACATTTTTACTATGGCGACCGCAAAAAGTGCTTCTTACGATTATCTTATAAAGCTTTTATTGATCGGTGATTCAGGTGTTGGTAAGAGTTGTCTCTTGCTTCGTTTCTCTGATGATTCTTTCACACCATCCTTTATCACTACTATTGGTATTGACTTTAAGATTCGTACTATTGAACTCGATGGAAAACGCATTAAACTCCAGATTTGGGATACTGCTGGACAAGAGAGATTCCGTACTATTACCACTGGTTAGTTTTTGTTTATATATATTAATATGAAATTTAACACTAACCTTATCGTTAAAATAACAGCTTATTATCGTGGCGCTATGGGTATTCTATTAGTTTATGATGTTACCGATGATAAATCTTTTGGAAGTAAGTAGTATTTTCTTTATTTTTCACAAGTATATCAATTTTAACACATAATCTAGACGTAAGAAACTGGTTTTCAAACATCGAACAACATGCTAGTGAAGGAGTCAATAAGATACTCATTGGTAATAAGTGCGACATGGAAGATAAAAGGGTAAGTTTTTACTACAATTTTTGCATTTTGTGATGGAATAATTTACTTTTAAAAAGGTTGTTTCTGCCGAGCAAGGTCAAACATTAGCAAATGAACTGAACATTCGATTTATGGAAACAAGCGCAAAGGCAAATATTGGAGTTGAAGAAGCCTTTTTCGACTTGGCCAGGTAAACAAAAACATTACTAATAAAAAAGCAATATCGTATTAATATTCTCTATTAAAACAGAGATATCAAAAAGAGATTAATTGATACACAACAAGCTCAACAAACTCGTCAAAGAGAAGAAGTTAAGCTTGAATCACCTGCAAAAAATAATGGTAACAATTCTTCAGGTGGATGCTGTTAAAAATAAAAACCCTTATGACATAAAATTTGTGTTTCTTCTCCTACTTTTTTTTTGTTTTTTCATTTTTCTTCCTCTTTTTTCTTCCTTTTTTAAAATAACAAAAAGTAAGAAGAAAAATGGCCTCTTCTTCTACTACTACTGATACTACACCTTCTAAAGAAAATGTCACTTCTGTTGGCCATGCAAATGTTGGCTCAGATGTACAACTAACTTATCTACGTGACTTATACCTACCTAAACAACAAAACGACCGAGAAATAGATGAAGCAGCAGGTCTAGTTGTTTATAAGACTATTGCTGCTTATCCACCTGTTAAACAATTAAGGCCTTCCGATCGTAAACGTATTTTGGTTACTGGCGGTGCAGGTTTTGTTGGTTCTCATCTTGTCGATCGTTTGATGTATATGGGCCACGAAGTCATCGTTTTGGATAATTTCTTTACAGGTTCAAAACGCAATGTGCAGCATTGGATAGGGCATCCTCATTTTGAATTAGTTCGCCATGACGTTGTTGATCCTTTTATGATTGAAGTATCACAGATTTATCATTTAGCTTGCCCTGCTTCACCACCTCATTATCAATATAATCCAACAAAAACAGTAAAAACAAGTGTAATGGGAACTATCAATATGCTTGGTCTTGCAAAGCGTACAAAAGCTCGTTTTTTGTTAACTTCTACATCAGGTAAACTACGATTAATAATAATTTATCACCATGGAAACCATACTGATGTTGAATTTAGAGGTTTATGGTGATCCTGAAGAACATCCTCAAAAAGAAACGTATTGGGGTCATGTGAATCCAATTGGTCCCAGAGCTTGTTATGATGAAGGTAAACGTATTGCAGAGACATTAACTTATGCTTACATGAGACAGAATGATGTGGATGTTCGCGTTGCTCGTATTTTCAAGTAAGTTTGAAAGAGAAACTTTATTTTTAAATATCTATTAATGTATATATATATATATAGCACATTTGGTAAAGTCAAATGAACCAATTTGAAATTGTAAATTATATTGGATTTAATTTAATTTTTTTTTTTTCAGGTCCTAGAATGTCACCAGCCGATGGTCGTGTAGTGAGTAATTTTATTATGCAAGCCATTAAAGGTGAATCTTTAACGTTGTATGGAGACGGATCACAAACGAGATCATTCCAATATGTACATGATTTAGTCGATGGGCTTATTTTATTAATGAACAAAAATTACAGTGAACCTGTCAATTTGGGTAACCCTGAAGAATACACAATCAAGAATTTTGCAGATATGATTAGAGAAATGGTTTTAATTCCTCCTTTATCACCTGAAAATGTCGATATCAAGATTTTACCCGCTGCATTGGATGATCCCAAAAAACGCAAACCAGATATCACCAGAGCTAAAAAATATCTAGGCTGGGAACCAGGATTTTCCGTGAAACAAGGATTACAAGAAACTGTAGATTGGTTTAAATTACAAGTTAAAGAGGGGTCAATTTAATCATGATGTATAGAATAAACAAAAAATATATATTTTTATTCTTTACTATTACTACCACTATTACTATTGTTTTCAATTAATCTACCAACCAACAAATATTTGCCTGCAAAGAGATTTTCCTAATTTACATGATCAATTTACTGCTTTTTTTTTTTGTATTCAATCTTTCATTTCCTTACCCATTCTCTCAAAGATTCCCAATCATCTGCTTCCAAATCTTCAAGCTTATCAATAGGACCATGTGGATCTACCATCATATCCTCATCAAATGAGTTTTTGGCTAATCCTCGTGACGCGTCGTGTCCAGCAAAGTTGGCATAAGGACTTCCTAATAGTTGCGATATCAGTATATATGTATTTAATTTCAATCAGTCAAGTAAACTAACCAGGGCCATAAAAGTTTCGGCCTTGGGTAACATCATAAACTGATCCATTGACACCCATCAAAATGCGAGCATCGTTTTCTCCATTGTAAGGTAAAAGGTCGACAGGTGTGTAGTTTTTGAAAACGAGAACTTCTGGATGCTTTGCTGGAATATAAGGAGGCTTATTTGAAATTGTAAAATAGCGCAATATGTATGTTAGAATCTACAAAATAATAATTTAGCTTCTACCCTTTAAAATTCTGCATTGTGGGTTGATTTTTTACTGCTGCTAATGCCCAATTAATTGGATTATCTGTGACAAATTATTACTTTTTCTAGATTACAAAAGAGAAGCTTTGAAATAAATTACCTTTAAGTTGTTCTAATAATACATGCAATGTCGACATTTAAGCAATTGTAATTAAACAGAGAAAGATAGAGAATAAAGAATTCAAAGTGGTCAGATGTTTTTAGTGGTTAAAATACCGCTTTGTTGACCAGAGTATTTTATATAAAATAATGTGGATCAATAAATTGTATCCTGTGCTTCTGCATTAGGATATTGTTATCACACCACCGATTTAAGATTATGACTTTTTTGTAATGCAAAAATGCTCGCTGGAGTAACAAGGATTGAAATTTTAATGCCCTTTTAACTTTTATTGAAAGAATAGCAATAGTTTCTTGATTTCACGGCATTTTCTTTTTTTGAAAAAAGTGCTGATTTGTCATTGCTGCTTCATGCAAGTAACTGCAAAATAAAAAATATGAAAATATACCTGGAATGTGATTGATAAATATAATTTACATGGTTTCTTCTTATCAGGCTTCATGATTTAGAATAAACTCTTTAAATGTCTGAACTAACTTGCAATGCGTATAAAACTCAATTAGTAGACTATTATTAATCTATCATCATAGCTTGAGCTCGACCTGATAACTGCCGCTATTTCCAGGTATGCTTTTAAGGAAATTATTTGACTTGCAGCTTGCTTTATCAATTGCATACTTCATTCTCCATCAAAACCCATAATTAAACACGGGGACGTACCATAGATGACGCTATCGGCTATTATTTTTATTATTTCGACTATTATCTGTTGACCACCTAAAAAAATTGGTTTATATATCAGGAAAACAATGGTTTACGATTTCCTAATATTCTCCAAGCATGATACAGTTTTTCGAATTAATATTTTATATCTGACGTTTTCTTTTAAAAGAATAGATGCAGAACACATTGCACTAATAATTGTCATTGGCATATGTGCTGGTTTTGGCTAATTTAACGTTATTTCAAATTTGAAATGGTCTGCTAAGCCAGAAATCACACCCGAAAAAAAAGCACGGTTTGTTCCTACACTTTAATCAAAAAATCAATAGATGTTAAAAAAATTATCATGGATACTGTTACAGCTGTAGCATATATTTGGAATTTTTTAGCCCATTTGGATTAATGTTTCCTGATTACAAGCATTTTTTCCATTTATTTTAAGCAGAAGAAGGGAGGTTTTTCTTCAAAACTTGTGCAAAAATTCTTCAAAAATAGCTGTTGAATAATGAAATCGAGATATATTATTTGTGAACTTACTGCGCATTCAGTACAACTTCAAAGTTCAATTTTGAACCATTATTTGATTCTATAAAATTTTTCAAAGAATATCTGAAACAATTCATACAAAATTGCTCAAACAAGTACAAATTTTCATTTTCCATTTCCACAGCAACTCGAGGAGGCTAAATCATTTTAGATTTTGTGGATCAACACTAAGCATACCTTCCATTGCAACAAAAGGTCGTTGGGGTCTATATTCGTCGAAAACTGGTGGGTTTACTGACCTTAGTAGATGCAAATACACTACGACCGACCTGTGCTGTACACTAAAGCCTGAGTTGTTGTGCTCATTGAATATGACTAAAAAGATAACAAGATGCACATGGGCACAACAAAAGAAACTGCACACGAGCACAACGAAAAGCCTGTATGTGCAGGATCATACAGTAGATTCTGTCCGTGCGCATGACATTACTCCCATGTCTGCATAATAGTATAATTGCCCATAAGCATATTATTATCTTTGTTTGTGCCTAATAATAAAATCTGACCATGAGCATAATGAGCTGATCGTATGGGCGCAAGTTGGTTTGTATATGAGCATCGTGCCGTTCTCAAAATTTCATTGCGTTTTTTTACTGGAATAAGTTTTTAAATTACATTTGCTTTTATTAATATAGATTATAGACAATACACTTCAATACACAATACATTGTTGATGTAGAGCAATACATGCAACAGCCAATATATTTACGATTATCATCATTTTTAAATGTGTTTATAGCTATGATGTTTACAGCAACAATGGTTTTTGCTCGAGCATAAACTTAAGTAACACTTACCGCTTAAAGCTTAAATTTATATGCAAGCCAAATCTAAGATTTTAAATGTTACTTTATCACACATAAAATTTAAACAAATTATTCTTTAAAAACTTACTATTTTAGTTTACAATTGTCAGTTGTAAAAAGATTTGTTTTCAAGCATAGCTACCATCAAAACTATCGTTGTATACCACCAAGTACCATATGTTATCATCTTCTGCAGTATCAGTACATCTTACAATCTATTGACTACAACATACTGTATATTCAATTGCAAAGTCTTGATATCGGATATAAGAAACTCCTAGCGTACTAAGTATATTATCCAGAAGCAATCAGCAAGAACGTCTGGACCTCAATTATGTCACCATATTATTTCATACCAGCGGTTAGTTAATCAAATAGCTATCAAATCAACATCCAAGCATATTTAACGCAACATTGAAACAAGGCAACTCATAAGCTCTGCAAGCATGGTTAAATTATGATTGATCCATTTATATCCATAGATTACTATCAAACAGATCTAATGATTCAATAGTGCCTTAAATTACATCATCTCAGGATCTCAATATCAAATCAATATACAGTAAAAAGTCATACTTTTAATGTCTAAATAAACGATATCTTGTTTTTACTATACAATTGAAGAAATGATTAATTACTCATTATCTTTTAGTTATATTCTTTTTTAAGTATTATTTATCAAAAAAGAAAATATAAGGCACAATAGGTGGTTTTATTAGACAGAAATATCATGTTTTGCTGATGTTTTTCTCAATTCTTCACAGTCATTTGTGAAAGTAGAGGTATAAACTTTTATGCAAGATATATTTAATATATTATCAGGTATAATTGGAGATTAATTGGATCCATATTCACAAGGATAGGGGGTTTTCTTTGTTTTCTGCAGTTGTAAATATTAGTTTATTATTTTGTAAAACTTAAAATTCATTATCCAGGGAGTAATTTCTGTATTCACAAGAGAGACCTAATTGATTGCTACTCTGCATTTTTTGTTTTAGCAAAAAACATTGATTTTTCATCGAGATAATCAAAATAGTAGTTCGTATCACAGCTTAAAATCTATCATCACGGGGTTACAAAATTTATTTGTTGAAATGAATGAAAAATGATTCAAAAAACAAAGTCGTTTAAATGCTCATAAACTACAGAATGTAAGTGCATTGACCTAACATTAACCTAAGATTGCCCTAACATTCACTTAAAATCGATTTAAAATTGATGGTACAATTTAAACTTCATAATTGAGATATTACTTTTTTTGTATTCATAAGATAGATCCAGTTGTAAGCTACTCTGTATTTTTTATTCGAACGAAAACTATTGAATTTTGATAGAGAAAATCAAAATAATAATTTGCATTACAGCCTACAATCTGTTCCAACTAAGCTCAAAATTTGATTTGCAAAAATTATCGAAAAATCATCCAAAACACAAAATTGTTTAAATGCTCATAAACTACAAAGTAAGTAGACCTAGCGAATTAAATAGTTTTTGTACAGTTTTGAATTCTGCATCCATCGAAATAAAATTGAAATAAATATTTCACATTAAATTTTGCGTAAAATGCGATTAAAATTTTGAAAGTTTTTGAAGATACGTATTACTTTTTATAAATATATTTCAAATTAAATAATGAATATAATGTAGAAAATTATTATCTATCGATCGAGTTATTGCTGCACGTTCTATCTGCATTTTTCATAGAGAAAACGAGATTTTTGTGGAAATTTTTTTTAGTTTCAGAATTTGGGATGAGGGTATATAAGGGAAAAATGGATGCTAGAAATCATGGTATCTTTTTGTACACATTTTTGAGGATATCTCCACGAAAAATCAATATTTTAAAAAACTCTAAATTGTGTCAGAGAGAACTTAACGAGCTTAATGACATAAATATAAAAAAAATGTTGCTCAATGTAGCCAATATTTGAAATCGACTATAGAGAAATGTCAAAAAAATGAAAAAAAAAAAAAAGTGCTCCGATTTTTTTCATATTGAGATATGTTATAGAGCACTTAAAACAAGTAAGTTTTATTATTAAAAAGTGTTAGTATAACTTAATTTTTTCTGGAGATATGAAGCCTCAAAGTTTTCAATCCATTAGCAGTGAAATACGCGTAAAAAATCTGAAACATTAGCATTGAAAAAGTAATGCCAACTGCAAAAAGTAGGATATTTTTAGATACTTATTTTTGAATTAAAGCTGAACATCTCAGGTACATCGGCATATAATTTTATTTTGGTGTTATTTAGTGAAACAAAAAATAGAGCAGGGATGAAAAGTGAGACCCATTTTTCAAGGAAAAAGCAGTAGATTTTACGTGTTTTTGAGCCTTTCATAAGATATAACATAGATTCAGGAATAGCTAGCATAATGCAACTAATGCATATCTATTTTGCGGTCTCTGAGGTATATCCTAAAAAATTTTTATTATGAGGTTAGTTATAGAAAGAAGACATACTCCGATTTTGAAGATTGAAACTATGACATTTTTTTTTGAAAATTCAAATTTAATATTACAATTCATTTTAACTTATCGAGCGTAGTTTTTTGTGTACTACAGCAAGTCAAAATAGGTCGTGAAGGACAGAACAAATAAAATAAATTGTAATTTTTTTTATTGATTAATTAGTAAGAAAAATAATTACACAAATATCATACAGTGTGATTGTTTAGCTTCTACATAGAAAAAATTTAAAAATCATTTCATATTATATATACTGTATTAACAGATATTGTTTTCCTGTGGAAATCGGACGAGATCTGGTATTTTCAACATTGATGGCGGTACTTTTATAGATTATAAAATTTTTGTTACTGTATAGTATATGTATATACTGTATACGCGTTGTTGTATCTACTTTTAAATTTTTGTATACACATATACGTAGCGCTATTTTGCATCTATCGATTATTATATACTCACCGGAAATTTCAATTATATTTTCTAGTGAAATAAAGTCAGCTGTTGCATTATTGTACGTAGCATAATTACATGATATAAGGCAAAAATAACAGGGTTTTCTTTATACTTTGGTCAGGAATAAAGATTTTTTTGTAAACCAAATTGCCGCTGATATTCAGCAAATAGCAGTATTTATACATTTATACCAAAGAAAAAAAAGTATGATCAAATATTGCACAAATCGAGAAAAACAAATAACAGACAAGTAGAAGGATGGCTATTAAAAAAAGCAAACATATAGGGGACGTTTGTCCTAATTGCTAGAACTATGTGCTTTACAACTAGTTCAAACGGAGAGGTTATGGGTTCGAAACTCTTGTAAACAGATTTTCTTTGGAACTTGTGTTTGTCGGGCTAGAACTGCAACTAATTACCCTCTCACCTTTTTTTTCGTTTCACATTTCAATGCACAGCTTTCAAAAGACTACCAATAATTGCTGTCTTCTCTTCTCTACTCCAGTATTTTTAGTGCTATTTCGAAAATCCATTTTCTTTATGAATATCTTATTTCAGAAGCACAAGAGAGAGACATTCTGTACGCAATAATTTAATCATGTAAACTGTATTGTAGGCCTACTACTGTCTGTATATTTTAATTTTGGTTTTCATCCAGTAAGTAACAAATAGAGTATTACTAATTGTAACATAAAGGCACATGTAATGGAACATCTTTAGTCATTCTTCAGAAAGAAGACTTGAAAAGAGCTCAGCGAATAACATCGTTAATTATATTTGAATTTCTATCAGTTCCTGCTTCAGCCATCATCAGTTAGAAATCGGTTTGTTACCAAATTTAATTTATTCTTAATAATGGACTTCAGGATAATTATTACTGCATGAACAATGCTATTAAAGGCATATCACTCTTCACTCAAGAAACACTTTATATGTAAAATCTTAAGAATAATGCCCAAAGGTATGTAGTTTCCGTCAATTTATTATTTATCATTATTGCAGTGGAATTACATACTAAAAACGCTTGATAAAAATAAAACAACCTAAATTTCAAGTGTCGCTCATAAAATATGATGCCACTTGAAATGTGAACAACGATAATAAACAAACGCTTCAATTGAACACAATAACAAACGCATGCTAAAAATATGAAATACCCTTTTTGAACCATACATGTCGTGTAGATGATAGCACCCTTGATCACGGCGCAATCAATTACACAAATGACATATATATCAAAACAGGATTCTATCCAAATCAATAATGATAATAAACAAAGATATCAATTTAGTCAACTACTCATCTATATCGTAGTTGCACTATCAATATAAATAAGATTCAAGCATATAAAAACTACCCCTTAAAAATCAAGGTTACATAAAATAGATATAACAGAAATAAACAAAAACAACCATTTCCCAAAGGTCGATATTGTCACACTTGACATACAATCCCTTATGGTCAATGCTCTATACAGTTTACCCCTTAAAATATCAAATCAATAACAATGTACTCAAAACTGGAAGATTACTAAATATACATCCATTCAAGCCTGATGGTATCCAAGTTCTCCAAATCACTATAAATACCCTCATACTTTTCAATTATTTTAACTCTTGAGAAATCTTTTGTAATAAAAACTTTAGCTGATTATAATTGTATTTCTACTGCTTTTGTTTTTATATTTTTTTTATTTTAGTAAATTAACATCGTAATTTACTGCAATTATGCATGTTATATGCTGCCACCAAATACCATACTTTATTACTTTCTACAGTGTCAATACATTTTACTATCTATTGACTATAACATGTATTAGTGCACAGTAGTATTGATATCGGATATTATAAATAAGAAACTCTTAGCGTACTAAGTATATCCAGCAGCAATTAACAAGAACGCTTGGACCTCAATTATGGCACTGTATTATTTCATCGCAGCGGTTAATCAATCAAGTAGCTATCAAATTAACATCCAAGCGCAATCGCAGCATTGAAACAAGACAACTCACAAGCTCTGCGAGAACGGTTAAATTATGATTGATCCATTTCAATCTATAGATTACTATCAAACAGATCTAATGGTTCAATCGTGCTTTGAATTTACATCTCAGAATCTCAATATTAAATCAGTATACAGTAAAAGGCCATACTTTTATATCTAAATAAACGATATCTTGTTTTTATTATACAATTGAAGAACCGGTTCATTACTCATTCTCCTTTAATTGTATTCTTTTTTTTAAGTATTATTTATCAACCATGAAAATATAGGACACAGCAGGTGGTTTTATTGGACAGAAATATCATGTTTTGCTGATGGTTTTCTCAATTCATAATGATTTGTGAAAGTAGAAATATAAATTTTTATGCAGGATGTATTTAAATCTACCATCATGTATAATTGGAGATTAATAGGATCAATTTTCACAGGGATGGGAATTTTTTTCTTTGTTTTCTGCAGTTGTAAACATTAGTTTATTATTTTGTAAAACTTAAAATTCATTATCCAGGGCTTAATTTCTGTATTCACAAGAGAGATCTAATTGATTGCTACTCTGTATTTTTTGTTTTAGCAAAAAATATTGATTTTTCATCGAGATAACCAAAATAATAGCTTTTACCACAGCTTGAAACCTATCATAACTGGCTTCCAAAATTTATTTTAAAAAATGGACGAAAAATGATGAAAAAAACAAAATCCTTTTAAAGCTCGTGAATTGCAAAGTAAATTAACCTAGTGTATTAAATGGTTTTTGTACAGTTTTAAATTCTGCATCCATCTATATAAAATTTGAAAAAAAATTTCACGTAAAATTTTGCGCAAAATACAATTGAAATTGTGGAAGTTTTTTGAAGATACGCATCACTTTTTATAAGCATATTTAAAATATAATAAACCGAAATGATGCGCAAAAAAATTATCTATCGATCGAGCTATTGCAAAATTTTCTAGTTGCATTATTCGTAGAGGAAGCAACATTTTTGTCCAAATTTTTTTCTGTTTCCGAATTCGGGATGAGGGTATACAAGGGGAAAATCGACGCCAGAAATGGAGTTACCTTTTTGTACACATTTTTGAGGATATCTCCACGAAAAATCAATATTTTGAAAAACCCTAAATTGGATCTGAGAGAGCTCAACGAGCTGGATGCCATAAATGCAAAAAAAATGTTGCTCAGTTTAACCAATATTTTGAAATCTACTATAGAAATGCCTAAAAAAATGAAAAAAAAATAAAAGTGCTCTGAATTTTTTTATATTGAAATATGTTATAAAGCACTTTAAAGCAAGTAAATTTTATTATTAAAAAGTGGTAGTATAGCTTAATTATTTCTAGAGATATGAAGCCTCAAAGTTTTCAATCCATTAGCAGTGAAATACGCGTAAAAAATCTGAAACCTTAGCACTGAAAAATTAATACCACCTGCAAAAAGTAGGATATTTCCGGATACTTATTTTTGGATTAAAGCTGAACATCTCAGGTACACTGGCACATAATTTTATTTTGGTGTTATTTAATGTAAAAAAAAAAATAGAGCAGGGATGAAAAGTGAGACCCAGTTTTCAAGGGAAAAGTGTGTATTTTACGCGTTTTCTAAGACTTTTATGTGCTACAATGTAAATTTGGAAACAGGTAGCATAATGTAACCAATTTATATCTAATTAAAAATGTCTAAGATATATATTCATTGCAATGGGAGCTCACTTCATTCTATAATAATTCATCGAGGACGAGTCTGCTTACTGCCCTTCTTAGTAGATGTAAATAGCAGGTGTCGTATATTTTCAGGATTGATAAATAGTACTTAAAAAAGAATACAATTATAAAAGAATGAGTGATTAATCAGTTCTTCAACTGTATAATAAAAACAAGATATCGTTTATTTAGATATAAAAGTATGGCCTTTTATATTGATTTGACATTGAGATGTAATTTAAGGCACTATTGAACCATTGGACCTGTTTGATAGTAATCTATAGATTGAAATGGATCAATCATAATTTAACCGTTCTCGCAGAGCTTGTGAGTTGTCTTGTTTCAATGCTGCGCTAAATATGCTTGGATGTTGATTTGATAGCTACTTGATTGGTTAACTGCTGGGATGAAATAATGTGGTGTCATAATTGAGGCCCAAGCGTTCTTGTTAATTACTAGATTAAACTTGGCACGCTAGGAGTTTCTTATATCCGATATCAAGACTTGCACTTCAATACATGTCGTAGTCAATAGATTGTAAGATGTATTGATACTGTAGAAGGTGATAACGTATGATACTAGTAGGTGGAATACAACAGCAGGTAATAAACGTTTTTTTTAAGAAAATTTACAGGATACACAATAACCAATAACCCATGGGAGCTGAAACTTGGAGAATTTATTTACCAGCAGATATACAGTAACACTATTTTTTTCTGTGGAATTAGGGCTTATTTGGGGTTCTATTCATTGAAAACAAATTTCACATTGGTTTAAATAAAAACGCGCAGCAAATTATAGGCGCACTTTGTCGATAATTTTCTCAACACACAGTAGCTTGTTGAAATTGCCATTCGAGACAATTTTGTGAAACATGTGTACCTACTATCATGTAAAATTGAAAATTATTAGGTTCAAAATTCATCGAGTTAGAGGTTTTTGTTGTCGGGTTTCTACGGTTGTGAAAAATAGGCTTTAGATGGTTCTCAGAAAGGTTTCGAATTTTCTCACCTAATATTGAGCTTATTTCTCTCAAATTTTAAAAAGAAACATACTTTAGCTTCATGGCTATTGGCATCTGTCCCAAAATAAAAGGGTTAATACCATAATGTTAGTACATTGACATAACGTTAACCTAATATCGCCTTAACATTCACTTGAAATTGATTTAAAATTAATGGTACAATTTAAACTCCATAATTGAGATATTAGTTTTTTGTATTCCTAAGATAGATCCAGTTGTAAGCTACTCTGTATTTTTTATTCGAACGAAAACTATTGAATTTTGATAGAGAAAATCAAAATAATAATTTGCATTACAGCCTACAATCTGTTCCAACTGAGCTCAAAATTTGATTTGCAAAAAATTATCGAAAAATCATCCAAAACACAAAATTGTTTAAATGCTCATGAACTGCAAATTAAGTCTACCTAGTGCATTAAATAGTTTTTGTACAGTTTTGGATCCTGCATCTGCCTAAATAAAAATCAAACACATGTTTCACGTTAAATTTTGGGTAAAATACGACTGGAATTTTGGAGGTTTTTTGACGATACGCATCACTTTTTATAAATATATTCCAAATATAAATAATGGATATAATGTAAAAAATTATTATCTATCGATTGAGTTATTGCTAAACCTTCTATCTGCATTTTTCATAGAGAAAACGAGACTTTTTCGGATTTTTTTTTCAGTTTCAGAATTTGGGATGAGGGTATATAAGGGAAAAATGGATGCAAGAAATGAAAGTATCTTTTTGTACACATTTTTAAGGATATCTCCACAAAAAATCAATATTTTAAAAAACTCTAAATTGTGTCAGAGAGAGCTTAACGAGCTTAATGACATGAATGTAAAAAGAATGTTGCTCAATGTAGCCAGTATTTCGAAATCGACTATAGAAATGTCAAAAAAAATGAAAAAAAAATAAAAGTGCTCCGATTTTTTTTATATTGAGATATGTTATAGAGCACTTTAAAACAAGTTTTATTATTAAAAAGTGTTAGTATAGCTTAATGTTTTCTGGAGATATGAAGCCTCAAAGTTTTCAATCCATTAGCAGTGAAATACGCGTAAAAAATCTGAAACATTAGCACTGAAAAATTAATACCACCTGCAAAAAGTAGGATATTTCCGGATACTTGTTTTTGGATTAAAGCTGAACATCTCAGGTACATTGGCATATAATGTTTTCCTGGTGTTATTTAGTGAAAAAAAAAGTAGAGCAGGGATGAAAAGTGAGACCCAGTTTTCAAGGGAAAAGCAGTGAATTTTACGCGTTTTTGAGTCTTTCGTGAGATATAAAATAAATTTAGGGATAGGTAGCATAATGGATTGCGTATTTTCAAGTGGCTAGGAGCCTGAGCTCAATTGGTTCAATACGTATGTAGATGTTACGAACCTCGTTGGATAGGTTGAAACCCAAACAATGAATTACTCACATTTTATTGTTTGAAACCACCCTCTCTATGAGATGTGGGCCCTTTCAGAGGTACTTTGTCTTCGGTTCCCAAAAAACTGGACACATATTAGTGTTTACTCTACGTGGACAAATACAATTGCATTATTTAACTTGCATAGCGAGCATTTAAGATTGCAAAGTCAGGTGTGACATATTATGTGTCTATGTGTCAGTGATTTAAGATATTGTATCAACATCTTTTAACAACAATCAGACCCTAGATATATCTACCTACTACGAGAAATCAGGTATTTCAAAAAATGTTTGTTTACTTAAAGCAGTAATGTAAAACCTTGTGTAACAGATAATAATTTCAGTTATTATCAGATTGATGCCAAATAGCTTTACCATTCAGATTAAAAGAATTTACAAGGCTATGTTGTTAGTTTTAAATGAACTCCTTAATGAACCATAATCTATCTGACATTAGTTCATGTAGCACAGACTGGTCATATCCAATCAAAGAAATATGATTATTATCAATCATAATTGGCAGAACTGTACCTGGAAAAGATCTGATAAAAAAAAGAAGCTGGGGGACTGTTCAATATTTAATAGATTCCAAAAACCAAAACAAAATATACCTTCTTTTCCTTGCTAATAATCATGTGGAGATCATCTGCTTTAATCCAGGGCAATAGCTCGGCAGTATACTCAATATCAAGATCAACAATAATATCGAAAAGACGTCAATATATGAACGTTGTTTTACCTTCGTTACATAAATGTAGACCTATCAAATATCCTATTCAATTTCAAACAAGTCGATTTATCAGAACGGAACAACCACACAGCCATATTCATGCTGATGATTTCGCTTCCATGTTGGAGCATTCAAGTAAGATTTGAATTATCAATTTGATTTTCGTCAATAATCTTATAATGACTGCATGCATATAGGTAAAAAAGGAATGCAGGTTACCTGGATCGGATTCGTTTCCAATGTTGGATTGACAGTATCAAAAGGAGTCGCAGGCTGGTAGATAAAATCATAAATTTAATTATTTAGCAGACCATTGATTAGCAATTCTTTAGGTTCATGAATTCTGCTGCTTTATTAGCGGATGCATCTCATTCATTTAGTGGTAATGTAAATGTCATGTTGCACAATCTAACAATACCACTAATTTGTTATCAGATCTTCTAAGTGATTTTGTAACTTTATATACATTTAAGATGTCAAGAAAAGTGCCAGATAATATATTTCCATATGGCTATGGTAAAATTGCATTTTATCTTGTGATTTGCTTGATATCTCAAAAATTAAAACTATTTAGGTAAATACGAAACGGTAGGATCTTTATCCGTTTCGGCTATATTGGTGGCGGGGAGTATCGGTATTGGTATACATTCATTTGATTTGCTTCTAGATATATGGAGCCAGCATCATAGTCAAGCTGCTCAGTCCCTAAGTGATACAGTAGCATCGGCGGTGACAACTACATCCGATAATTCAAGCCAACAACAAAATATATTAGACCCCAATGCTGCTTGGTTTGCGTTAGCAAGTGTTGCCATCAAGGAGTGGCTGTATCGTATAAGTAAATATATTTCTGCAAGTGTTGTGGCTGAATATAGGTTACTTAATGTACGTATAATGTACTTACCCCTTTCTTATATAATTATTAGCTCTCAAAGTGGGTCAAAGTGAACGTAGTGACGTATTAGTTGCAAATGCATGGTATATAAATAGCAATTGGGAAACACAATTTGACACATTAACATATTTTGAAAATTCAAATAAATAGGCATCATCGGTCAGATGCTTATTCTAGTTTTGTTGCCCTTGTAGCGATAGGAGGCTCATATGCCGGAATGCCTATTTTTGATCCATTGGGAGGTATGATAGTTTCAGGTATGATATTTAAAAGCGGGATAGACATTATGCGACAATCTACAAGAGAATTACTTGATAAAAGTATTAGCGAGACTGAACTAGACGAAATTAAATCAATCATTGCCTCCGTCAAGGTACAAACTTATCTGCAAATATGATATATATATATATATATATAAATAAAGGAGTTACTAATATAAGTATTGATAGAATAAAGACGTTAATTTACTTGATTTCTATTCTATTCGTGGTCGTAAATTCGGACCATTTCATCATTTGGATCTAGTTATTCAATTAAATCCTCAATTATCTATAACGAAAGCTCATGAAATTGAACAAAAAGTTAGATTAGCTATCAAACAACATTGCAGTCATGTTCAAGAAGTGATTATTCATATAGACGCTGAGAAGCAACCTAGACATTTTTAAAATTATGCAAGCTATTTGTAATAAACTATTTTTATTTATCACTTTTGACATGTATTTTATACGAACCACATATTCGGGGAGAAAGGGAGGAGAGAGTGAAGAGAAGCGGAAGGGAAGGGGGGGGGGAGAAGGAGGAGGAGGGAGGAGAATCATGGGGTTGTGTTACTTTTTACGGAACATCCGATTTATCTCTCATATATCGTTCTCTTGGACTCATAGTACATTACTTAAAACAGAATACCCGAATGTTCAAGACATGGAATCTTGAGATAAATAAATGTATTTCGATCAGCCAGAACAGCAATTGTTTCATTCAATTCATCAGTAAAACAATATGATTGACAACATTTGTTTCAAAAAAAGGCAATGTTACTGAAATCCCAATTAGTTTGTTTCATTTTAATATGATTTTGAATGGTAATTTGGTTTTATTAAATAGAAAAAGAAAATGTGTTCATAAGAAAATGTAAGATTGGTATAATTTTTATAATAATATGTATATAAATATTCAAATAAATAATATTGAAATGTCCAAAGTTAAATATCAAATATTTTTTTTTGCGTATAGAATTGATGGTGGTATATAGAAGTCTTTTTTGCTGCGGGTTATAATAATACTAAAAAGAAATTTTTTTTTTGCATAGAAGTCTTGTTGTTTACTTGATGTTTTTTTAAGGGGATATTTTTTTTTTCCACCAACGTAGTAAATAAATAAACAAAAGCTTAATTTTCATAAGAGAATATATAGAGATTTGATTATTCTGAGGAATCAAATGGTAATGAATCTAGACGTGATCGAAGTTCGAATAAAATATCAGTCCATTCTTGCTGAAATTTGTGAGATCGATCTGAATGTAATGTCAACATTAGTTGTTGAAAACGATCCAAACAGTTATTCACTGCTTCTGTAGTCGTTATCAAATCACCGCTGTAATAAATGGAACCTTGAGATTCAATAGCATAAGCCATCTGTAGAAAAGAGTTAATATCGATTCTAATTGACATTGCAAAATATAAAGTACCTCATCTACTGCTAATCTGTATGAAACTTCAAATTCATCAATTTGTTTGTCTTCAATTTCATGTATATATTCTGCTGATGCTCTTCTACTACTGTTTGCACTGCTTGTACTATTTTCTTCAAATAAAGATGTACATGATGAAGCAGATGAAGATCTACGACGTATACGAGGAAACCATCTTGTAGGTGACAATATAATAGTAGATGTTTCTTCTGAAATGTTGTTGGCGTGGTGTTGTTGATGATGATGACATCCGCATGAACAACACAAATGTTCTTGTTGCTTATTGTTATTATTATTTTGATTATGATTGAATAAAAGTGATGTTAAAGAGGGCATTTTTTGTATATTTTTTACAAGGGAGAAAAAAAAAGAACGACCAAATACAAATGTGGCATGTATTTATATAAAGAAATGGATTGATCTATCCCCCCAAGCATTGATCTCCCCCAATTGGTCTTTTTTTTTCTTTTTCTCTCTCTTCCCCTTACGTCTCCTTGTCCCAATCTCCTAACTTGACCCCTCTTGTATCAATTGTTTCATTGTACTACCATGCTAACTAACTATCAACCAAAACACCTGTTTTACCATATAAACTTATGTTTGTGTATATGTATTCTTGGAAAGATAACATATAATTTGTATTAATATAGTATTGTGTGTTTATAATATATACACCTTACATGTGATTTATATAGAACGAAATTGTTTGTTATTTAAGCTATAATAATTATATATATATTATTCAAGGAGTTTTGAAGGAGAAAAAAAAAAAAAACACACACACACACACACAAACACACAACGCTCCTTAGTTCGATTACTTTGCTGTAATTATCATAAATAAATGACAACAATTTTATATATAGCCTTGTTTCATATAACAGATATTCTACAACTTAAAAGCAGGGATATTCTATCATTTATTCAACAGAATCAACAACAAAAAAAAATCTATTTTTGTCAATTAGAAATAAAATTTTTCAAGGAGATTTGTATTTCTTTGATAAACAAGCGTCAATATAATATTTATATTATTATGCAATTATAAGAAATAACAATTGATTGTTGTTTCCGAAAATGTGAAATACTAATATGTAGATCAGCAAGAACGTAACATCTACTTTTTGTATCATGCCCGATCAAACATTACATTTCATCATGTTTGTACTACCAATGTGGTAATTTTGTGTGTTTTTGTGCGCAATCAAGATTTATATCAGTGTGTGAGTGAGTGAAATGAGTGGGTAAGTGCGTGTGTAAAGCAAGCGTAATGTATGTACGTGTGTTATGTCTTCAGTCTTATTTAACCCTATGAACAATCATTGGTGTGTGATCAGTGCAACATTGAAACTTTATATCTTTTATATAATCAAAATGATGAATGGAGGGTATGTATTATGAAGAAACTAGTAATAAATATAATAAACAATGAAACTGGTTGAATAGCCGTTGCATTTCATTATTAGGTATATGTAATTCTCTATCTAAATGCGTGCGTGTAATAGTAAAAGTGTAGGTAATTTATGCACACAATTTTTATTCATCTTGTGATGCTGATTTGTTTGTTTTCTTCATTGTCTTTAACATTGATTTTACTTCTTCTACTTCAAGAGAGACGCTTGCATCCAAATCAGCATAATTTCTACACAATGGACATGAAAACCCAGGATGATTCAATAATAATGGACGTAAACATTTATAATGAAATGTATGAGAACAAGGCGCAACAAATAATGCTTGAAAGGGCGCAATTGCAAATAGACAAATACAGCATTCGTCAACATGAACATCATCGTCGTCGTCGTCTTCGTTTTCTCCTTCTGCATTATTGCCTAATTCATCAAATTCGATTCTTCCCATTGATTGCGTGATTGTTGAAATATGATTGGGTGGTGTAGCCAGATTACGAAGAGAATTGTATGTTTTCAAGCTTTTAAGAATTGTATAGGATTAATACATTTGATAATAAGAAACAAAAATCAATCTTACTTGTATCTGTTCATATTGTCAATTTGCTGGTTATTTTTGTTCAGTTCTAATCGCATTTTGACCGCACGATAAATCTCTAAAATGTTGTGTCAATATTGACATTGTCACTTGTTTTTCTTTGTTTTTACCTTGTGTTCCTCCTTGATAATCAACACCCAGTTGAATTATATCATTATCGTGAAGCTGAAATGGCTGTGATTTTTGGTTTGGCCCACATAATCTTCTACTGTTCAAAAATGTACCTGAAGAAGATTCCAAATCACGAATAAAAACCTGTATAATGGATCAATATCAAGGCAAATGTCTTATTATTTGTATAATAAATACCTTGTTGGCTTGTACAAATATTTCAGCATGTGTTCTACTTACAACCTTACTCCTAAAAGTCATTTGTGTATTAGAAGATTGCGGCCTTTTATTACTTTCAGCGATGGAGCGTCCAATATGTACAACTGCTGAGCCATTCAGTGTGAACTCCATGATTGGAAATACAATTGCGCTGCTCGAATCAAGATGTGGTACTATACGTAATTTATGTTGATTTTCTTCCATTTGTAAAATATTGAGGAGAGAAAAAGAGAAAAAGATAATATAATATGTATAAAAAAAAAAAAGAGAGAGAAAGGGGATGAAAAAATGAGGAGAATAAGAAGGATAAAAGATAAAAAAAAGTGCTATCGAACTATAGCAAGAACAATAAAGAAAAACAAGAGGATATGTGTGTGAACTTGCTTTTCACTATCTCTTTATTTATTTGTTTATTTAAACGGTGCAAAGAGAAAGAGAAAATTCTTAATTCAATTCGCCACTCCAAAAATTACGATTCTGTTACTGAAATCCACAAATGTATTGTGGGGTAAAAATGCGAAAAAAGTTGTAAAAAAGTTATAGAAAAGAAAGAGATTTGATACAACATGTTGTATATCAGCTTATCTATTCTTTTAATAGAATAAAAAATGCTTTTAAACAGAATAAAATATCGAACACCAGCCAATTCTTGTGTAATCTCGTTTTTTTTTTCTTTTCTGCTCAGTAAATCAACATTATCATGTTTAATATAAAAATTGAGTAATTGACACATTAATTACATGAAAAGATGCATGTATTTCTATTACAACCAACTGATGGTAGATCATTTTTAATTGTTGAATTTTGACAGGTACCGTTGTCATGGTAGCCAGATTGAAATGCAATAAGCCACTTTTGATATGGTGGTTAGTTTTATATGATCCCCGACTTCAAACAAAACAACATTCTAGGCAGGGGAGATGAAAAAAGTCCTTGTTTTTGTATATATTCTTCAATATCACTATTCCATCAGTAATGAGCAATACATTCGGTAGCTTATTACGTAATTCAAGGCTTGCATCTTATGATCGTACCATAAGTCAAGTATATACAACACCCTTAAAGCGTAAACAAATTGGTGATTGGGGTTTAAAGCGTAATTTACCAACTGTTATTCGTACTCGCTATGCTACTATCGAAGCCTTGGATACAGCAGAACATCAAACTCCTTGGCAATCAGGCAACAGTAAAGTATTGTTTGTAAAACGTTGGAAGGAAAATTTCCCCGAATCCAAGAAACCAACATCTCGTTCTGATAAACAAACTTACAATATTGCCAAAATGACCCCTGTTGACTTTAGACGTTTCTTACAACAATGTGCTAAACGTGCACCCGAGTTCCAGCAATTACTCAAGCAAAAAGATTTGGTACAAGATCAATTATACGACTATTTGGATATTTCTTTTGCTGATACAGATAGTCCCGTGGGTCCCACTTATTCTGATTACACTTCTGATGAACCCTATTCTGTGGAAGGTCGTATTTTGAATGCAGGACGTCATGGTCATGCAGTTGGTATTGGTGGTGTTGTAGCTCATTTACCCAAACGTCATTCATTAGGATTACGTCAATTAGGAGATAGAAGAGTTCGTACATTCTACGTTGAAAGTGCTCATATTGATGATGAAGGAAAGCCCAAGGTTGTTCTTACAATGACACCACCTGGTGCTGCTAGTTTACCATTCATGTTGGCATTTGATGATGTTTTGGATGACAAACATCAAACAATCTCAACCGCAGAAATGTTTTTAACAAGAAAGGAGTCAATAGGAAGAGTGAGAGATGATAAAGATCAAGTGCAAGCTAATCCAAATCATGACAAATTAATGAGTAGAATTGCTGGTTTAATCAACAACACTAGATAGAGAATATGTATTATAATTATAGTAAAATAAAAGACGTCCATCGTCCTGTAAAACAATCTATAGCTTTATCTATTGTACAACGACGAAAATAAGCATCTGATTGATTTTCTGCTATTGTACGGCCTAATTGACCATACGTATTACTACCACAAGACCATACATGACCTTGATCTATTATAAAAATAATTAGGTCCATGTGTGCCCTTGATTTATGTGCTATTAATTTACCATCTAAAACCAATGTATGAGCTGAACCACATACTACTTTTTTTGCATCGATCTCTATAGGCTGATCATTAATATCTAAAAACACTGCCAAGGAGATTATATCGTCTTTATCTTCAGACGCTCCCCAGCCCAATCTACCATCTTTTGACCAACCAAATGTATATACATCACCACCTAATATAATGGCAGAATGAAATGGGCCACAAGCAACATCGCTTGCATCTCTCAACCCACAGAAATATTCAATCATGGACGGTGATTTCAATTCCTGCTGCTGATAATCAATGCCTAATTGAGATAAACGATTGGATCCAAGGCCATATACTGGTGCATCAGTCGAGTTTGTTAAAAACAAAATGTGTGTATTGGAAGCGCTCATCTTTGTCACCTGGCATGGCAAATCAAGTATCTCGCATTTCAAATCATGTATACTATATTGCTCAACTTGGCCTGATTGCTGCTTTAAAACAAATATATCTTGTTTGCCCTGACAATAGACAGCTTGTTCAACATTTAGAATGCAATCAACATGTTCAGATGTCACTTTGACGAATGAGAGGTTATGTTGATCATCGATCAATCCCATCATGCTGTCAGGGTCTCCAAAAATGCTGATGATGCCTTTCTTTTGTTGACATAATGTCTTGAATTTAGAAAACCATGGAGGTTGAAATCCCCAGAATTGAATAGTACCTTCATCTAAAAAATTCATTAGATCCTTGATAACAAATTAACCTTCTACAATCAATTTACCGTCAATTATAATCGTTGTTTCCCAACTAGCAAACAATACTTTACTCGTATGTGTATGACAGTATGGTGATCTTATAACAGTTTCGCCTGATTTCTTTGCTTGCTCAAACGCGTTGAAGCCGAAACTATATAGTCTATGCTGCATTGTTGTGTTAGAATCGGCAGAAAAAGACAGGCTTGCTTGGTTTTTTTAATGTGTCGAGGAACGACAGTCCGTGTGGTCAGCCCATTTTTGCGATTGATTTTCGGTTTCATAAAAGCTGGATTGAACTGCAACCATGGCCAAAGTACAAAAGATATTTTTGAAAAAGGGCCATGTACTTTCACAAGCTTATTATCATCATTCAGTGGCATTTTTACAAAATTTTGACCAAAAACAGGTCAAAAAAATATGCTTGCGGAGGTTGAAACGCAAAGTCGACCATGGTTCTGAAAATAATGAAAAAACATGGCTTTCTCCGCTAAAGATCAGTTTTTAATGCGAGAATCTACCTCACAGGGTAGATCAACGTTGGATTCTAGCCATAATCCAAGCAACAAACCATTTACATATCAGTCTTTCACAGATGCAATCAAATTTCAAAAACGACACGCATTCAATGTTACTCCAGATGTGGATAATACGGAATGTTTTAAAACCTTAACATCCAACTCGACTTTCATTGAAGCGAAGGAAAAAAACTCTATCGTCATTGATTGTTCTCAATTCCTTGGAATGGTGTTCAAAGATAAGACCCTCTTAGGTATCATGAGAGAGCAATATCCCAACAGCTTAGGTATGAAACCAAGAATTATTGGAAAGAACAAGCGAAAAGTTGTCGAACTTAGCTTCTCTACTGAAAAGGAATGCAAAGATGCGCTTTTAAAGGAATTTGTAGTGGAAGGTAAAGCTATTGAAGTTAGTAAAACCTTGACGAGTACATCTCAAGTAATTCGGGTTGGAATTACTGAGATCCCTCTTGATGATGAGGATGCGTTGATGGAATCTCTTGTCAAGACATTTGAAAGATACGGCGATATCCTGAACATTGGATTGATGAAGGTGGAGGATCATGATTGGTTTACTGGCCGAGGCTTTGTCACTCTTAACAGGGATAAATTAAAAAATTATGCAGCTGACCTTACTCCTCAGGTACAGCTTATTGGCTATGAGGGAACAGCCCTTCACCTAGTATGGTCAAACATGAAGCCCATTTGTCCTGAGTGTCATTCGGATGATCACATCAAGTATGATTGTCCCAAGAAGCAGCGAAAACTTTGCCATCGATGCAGGAGCCCTAACCATTTACAGGCCGACTGTCCAGCTGCTCCCTGGAACAAAAAGGACCTTAGAAACAAGGAAACTTCCAAGTATCAAGATTCGAATGACAATGGTGATATAAACCAAGCTAAATCTAGTGGCATGGAAGTTAATCTATTGGATGCGTTGAAAGGAGGTAATCCTAATGCAAAATTCACTTCTAACAATACTTTTGAAGTGTTAGCTGCCTCGGTAGAGGAACAGAATGAAGAAACCAGGAACATTGTGGAAGAAGAAAACATGGAAGATGTTGTCACTGAATCAGCTAAAGGCACTGAAGCCGAAACTAATGAAGAAAATACTGTGATTGGAACCAGGGAGGAAGATGTCGCTTCAGAATTGAATGAAGGGAACTTCGAACCTAATATCAATGAGGATGACAATGTCGGGGTGCAAATTAATCAAGAAGGGGAAAAGCAAATTCAACATGCTAAGAAGAATATTGCTTCGACTTCGAGGGCACCAAGATTGCTGAGATCAAGCCAATCTTCGGACACCGCAAATAGAGGTTTAAACTCAACTACAAGTAAGGATCAACTCAAGCCGTCTAAGATCAATACATCCAAGAGACGTCTGAATGATGCTATATCTCCTGGATCGGTTGAGCCTACCACGCCTCAGAAAAAGGGCACCAATGATAGCAAAGTAATAAAAGCAACGGAAGACATATTTGTGTCTCCAGTAGGTGCTAGCAATGAAGAAGAAATATCTGAACATTCAGATTAATTTCTGATCTATAAATATCAACAATACTTATGAATAATACCAAATATGTTAACATCAATATAGGCTCTGTCAACTGCAGAAGTCTATACAAACAATCTCAACAATCAACTACAGACGACTTTATAGCTATGTTAAAGAACAAGAAATTAAATATCCTACTATGTCAGGAAACCAACATACCAAATCACTCGTTTGAAGAAATAATCAACAATATGGAAATCAAATTTAAATATCACCAAGCAATATGGACTGAACACTGTTCCATCATTAATTTTAACAATGCAATTAACCTTGAGAAAATCAAGATATCTACAGATGGAAGAATGATTTTATCCAAACTTACCTTTGTAGACAATCCTACGACACCATTTTACATCATGAACATTTATGCACACTCTGGACATGTTCAAAGACAAGAGAGGAATAATCTTTTTAAAGATATAGTTAACATACTTTTATCTATGCCAGAGATTCTTCCACATTTGATTATGGCAGGGGACTTTAATTACAGTTTTGATAGTGGTAGCAGACATGGATCCAGAATACGTAAAAGCAAGGAGTTAGTCCAATTTATGGCGGGATATATGAAAGACTGTATGAACCAAGAAGGAGAAGGATATGGGCCTACATGTAGACAGAATAGACAAGGACGTATCTCTCTCTCGACTATAGATTACATGTTTGCCGGGAAGGAGCTCTTTCAAAGGATGAATGGTGGAGATGTAGAATTTTTCGGTCAGGAATTTACCGATCATGCACTACTTACCAAGACCTTAACTATAGAAATGTATAACTGTGGAAAAGGTATATGGAGAGCCAATCCTTACCTATGTAAGAACAAAAGATATGTTAGCATTTTGAATAGAGAAATAGAAAACTACGTTCAAAACAAGCTAAATCCTGAACTGTCAACTCAAGACCAATGGGATTGTCTTAAGAATATGGTCAAAAAAGTTACAACTAATTTCTGTCGCACTACCAACCAAATCAGAGAGACAACACTGAAGAAACTAAACAGTGAGAGGAACCGTATCTTGAGGTTATACCGTGATAATAAAGAATGTCTGAATATACTACTGCCTGATATTGAAACACAAATTTCAAAATTACAAAAGGAAAAGACAGACATTGCAAGGTTGAGATCAGGAAAGTATTGGATGGAGAACAACGAAAACTCGCCGTCATATATCAAAAGAACCATTGACCAGCGAAGAGAAGCTCGTACCCTCAATATGATCAAACACCCGGATACTAGAACTGATTGCAATGATAAGGATTCTAAGATTGGAGCAGCAGAATCTTTTTACTCTAAGTTGTACACTGAAGAAAGAATAGATATTAACTGTTTAGATGCAATACTGAACCACATTAACAAATCCATCTCTAAAGAGGAAACTGAGGAAATTACACAAGACATATCTTTTGAAGAGATCAAACAAGGTGCAAAACGAAGTCCACGTAAAAGTAGCCCTGGTTTGGATGGATTGCCATATGA
Source organism: Mucor racemosus (assembly GCA_027405735.1). Classification (NCBI taxonomy): domain Eukaryota; kingdom Fungi; phylum Mucoromycota; class Mucoromycetes; order Mucorales; family Mucoraceae; genus Mucor; species Mucor racemosus. The sequence goes on along the minus strand of JAPEHQ010000001.1, from coordinate 3,869,838 downwards.
AATTCTCAATATTGTAATGATTCACCCAAGATGTAAAGAAATTGTCGAAAAGGTGTACAATGATGCATTGAAATATGGAATTATTCCTAAATCTTGGCAACAAGCATGTATTATCCTACTACCAAAGAAAGGCGATTTGTCAGATTTGTCAAACTGGAGGCCGATTTCTCTAATCAATACCGACTGCAAAGTGTTTACTAGGATTCTGAACTCCAGACTCATGGGAATAGCTTCACAGCTGATTAATAACTTCCAAACAGGATTCATGCCACAAAGATTTATTGGAGATCAAGGGTTTTCATTAAACCTCATGATTGAAAACTCAAAAGTATGCAAAGGTTTGAATAAATCCGAGTTCACTGAATATGTTGGTATAATGCTAGACAACCATAAAGCCTATGATAGAGTTCATCCATACTATCTGACCAAGGTCCTAGAAAAATTTGGTATCCCTGAGTCCATCATTCAATGCATCCAAAATCTGTTCTTCAACAATGAAATATTCGTCAATGTCAATGGTTTTCTAACAAATCCAATTAAACAAAAACGAGGCCTAAGACAAGGTGATGCTATTTCACCTCTTCTTTTTAATTTTGCGATAGAGCCATTTCTACTCTCTATCCTTAATAATGAAGCTGTAACTGGGTACACTATGCAATCAACTAAACCAAGCAGTCAAAATTCTATGAACATGGTTTCTCCAAAACCAATTAAGCTACTAGCCTATGCTGATGATATACTAATTTTTGCAAAAAACAAAGCTGAATATTTGGCAATTGAAGATTGCTTGAAAGGATATAGCAAGGCGTCAAATTCTAAAATCAACTTAGATAAGTCGGTCGCGTTTCCCCTCCATGGCAGTAAGATGGTGGGTCATAAAGGTGCAGAATTACGGAACTATATCACAAACAATCAACGGATGAAATGGTTTGATAATTCAAGTACAGGCTATCTTAAATATCTAGGCTACCCTCTCTGGTTCAACAATCAACAAAGAGATACCTTTGTGGACAACATTAGTGGAAAAATTCAAGCAACTGTCAACTTTTATAAAGAAAGAAATATATCAGTATATGGTCGAGCAACTGTGGCCAACACAATGATACTATCAAAACTGTGGCATGTCCTAAGATTAACCAACCTACCAAAGGTGGTTACTTCAAGATTGAATTCCATTATCTATCAATATATTGTTGATGACAGACGAATCCAAGTGAAGAAGGATGTCTTCTATCTGCCAAAAAACGAAGGGGGATTAGGCCTGCTAAACATATCAGTGCAACAGAAGATGCTACAACTTAGATACATCAATGCGTTACTTAGTGTGAGTGGAACTCCAAATCCAGTACCTAGCCATTTATATAGCTTGATGGTATTTGCCCTTCAAAATGGATGTGATACACCTCACCATGAAGTGCCTCTCCTGTTTCCTGAATCTCGTTACAAAAGTTCATTTACTGGTTTACACTCCTTTCACAACATCTTCGAAGCTATAGACTCTTGTATAGAACAATGCAAACCGGATGCTGAAAAAATAAAAATATCACCTAAAATACTTCTCTCGCTGCCGTTCACCACCATATGCAACAAGGAACAACTCAATAATGAATTAATAAATATAAATACTGCCACAATCAAACAAAGCAAGGTACAAGACTTCTTTCAATACACTCCTTTGACAAAATCCATAATCTACAAACCAAGACAAGAATGCAAAAAACCTAAAGTGTTATCAAAAATCATTCGACTTGAAAGAGAACAACACATTAAATACAATCATTTTTTCCAACAATACATGGAAAACAATTCCATAGAAAATTTTTTTGAAGAATCAAATGATTTATCAGAATACTCTAAACTAATACAAGATGTCAACAAGAAGCCATTGCTGGATCAGAAGAAAAAACGTATAAGATACATCCTAAATCAAGGCATTCCTTTAATAATACCAAAAGGTTACAACAATAATATATCCAAAAAACAATGGACAGAATTTTACAAGACAAATATGCATCACACAGCAAGAAACCTTTGGTTTAAAGTTATCCATGACAGAATACCATCCAAGTCCTTCCTTTACAACATGCAAATGAAAGATATTGATTCAGACAAATGCCACCTATGCAATCTTAGAGAAGACAGTATGCATCTGTTGATCTCGTGTGTACACAAAAAAGATATATGGCAGGAAATTTTCAACAAGTTTCTTGGGTACCCAAGAGTGGTAAATCCTCAACAGACTTATCATGACTTCAAAAATTTAAAACTGTCCAGATACTATATATACAATTTAGACATACACATCAACATATACGACATTTTCTCAACGATAACACGCCTTATATGGTTTCATCACTTCAATCATGTGCTCAACTCAGTGCCATTTAACAGCACAATAGTCTCAAAGAAAATATGCTCAGAGCTATATAGAATGTCTAATATGAATGACTTGTAGGATAATATATATATATGATACTAATATGGCAGGTCACTTTACCTAGTATACACCTTGTCCATCACTATGATGAGTTTCAATTTTCTTTTTTTAAATAAAATTTAAAACTTTCATCCCATAAAAAAAAAAAAAAAAAATAATGAAAAATGGACATCAAATCTGAAAATCCGAAATTTTTATAATAGAAACTTGGGATAACTAAATTGTTACTTGGATCAATCTATGCATATTTTTAGCCCCTATCTGATACTGTATTCAGATTTTTTTTAGCACCACTGTGGAAGCATATATAGCGTAAAATATAAAAATCAATTTTTTGAAAAAAAGTTAATTTTTTGCAATAAAAAGTTCCAAAACAAAAATACGAACGTATAGAGAACGTTTTTACAGTCATTTTGATATTAGGAAAGCATTAGTAAAAACTGTTGATTTTGAGGTGAAAAAACCCTTGAACCGTTTTTGACGTTCCAGCCCTTGTATACCCTCGACAAAATTTGGATCAAATCGATCAATTTTTGTCTAAAAAATTTTGTCCTCCAAATTGCTTGAAATTTATACATAATATATTTTTGATATTTAGAACACTATTTTCTGGGTTTTCAGGGCACTTTTATCATAAAAATTGGGCAGAATTAGTATTTTAAATTGATTTTTTTGGTTTTTGGCTGTAAAATGATGGTTTGACCATCCCACTTCATTCAATATGCATCTAATATCAGCTACAACTATTGTAAACAATGTACAGAATGTCGATGCATTAGTACTATTTAAAAAAAGTCCATTATTCGTAATGATTGAGTACCCATAATAGCTCTATAAGGATGGATTTAGATCATATTCTGGATCACGCCACATTTGTACCAATTAACTTTGTGATCATTTTTGATATCAACCATATAAACAAGTAAACTCATGCTGGTAAATTTACAGGTTTAAGGTTAATTGAATATTTCACATAACGGGGTACAACATGCATTCGAGGTGTAAAAATGGTTCAAATATCAGTGCCACCGCAAATAATGAAAAATAGCATCTTGTCAGATCAAATTGATAAATTTTATCTGAGAAAAAGGTCCAGCCCCTTCCCCCCACCCCACCCCACCCCCTCTACCTCCTTATTCTTTCATACAAGTAGTAATGCTGTCAATCCAACTTTTTGTATAACCTACAAAAATCCTCAAACCAGTTCGTATTTTAGGGGTATATCTCAACTAAACAACTTCTGTGTGTGTTTGCGTCTATTTGAAATGATATAATGATTTTATTTTTTGATTTATTCTTCTTTACCGAATGATTTCCAAACAGCATTTTCTTCATTATCGCCTTGGTCTTCAAAAGCACCACCACGGTCTTCTTTATCAAATTGAGAAGCGTCCACAGAAACATCACCTTCATCCATGTATTTAGCGTCAGATAAAGCGAGTGATTTATCTTGTTCGAACAATTGACGGCCTAATATATGCATTAGTATCAAGGGGAATTACTGTATAGATTTTTATCGAAATTACCTGATAATTTGCCCTTTAATTCCTTTGCTCTTTGTGCCTTTAAAACCGCATCCTTTTCCAACATCTCGGCATCAAATTTGATTTTCCATTCCATGAAACTTGCAACTGTAACCTTTGTACCAACAAATTTAGCTTGTTCGGCTTCTTCTTCTTTACGTCTCTTTTCATTGATGATTTCCTCTTCTGCCTTTTGTACATCCAACATGATATTATCGAGTTCTTCCTTCATGGTCATCACCATGGTGAAAATCATTGCCATACCGATGGACTCTTCAGCCTACAAATTTAGATTCATTAGTAAGCGCGTTTTATATTAACTCTCCAGGATAAACTTACAACTTGCTTGACTGATTCTCTAATTTTATTGTAATAAGTCGATGGAATTTGACCTTCAATTGTTTCGATTTCATATTCTGGTAATTCTTCGGGGTAATTAGGTGTATAAGTTACGTGTAAAGAGAGACCACCTATATAAAAGTATAAATGAGAATTGAATCAAAAATTGAATATTGTTGTCTTTAACTAACGAGGATTTTCTTCATCTTGCTCTTCGGGATATACAGCAATTCTGAATTCCTTATCACTGATGGCTTTTATAAACAACAAAATAGAATTAATATGTGTATTATATAGTTAAAATTTTTTATCTTGCTTGTTACCTTCAAATTCATCAGGGTAGATAGATTCGAGAGCTTCGATTTCATTTGCTTGTTCTTCGGCGTAGTCTAATCGTCAAGGTGTGAGTATGAGCTTTTATATAAACGGGAGATTCTAAACTATTCACCTGTCATAGTATAGATATGTGTATAAAGAGATGCTCTTTGATATTGTAAATTTTTTCGAATCTTAGAATCGAGTTTAGAACGACCGACTGGTCTTTAAATAACCAATAGTATCAACGAGTGCCTGCTTCCTTCATCAAGCAACAGACATCAAATGTAAGCGCTTGAAATATATCTTATTCTATCTTGATTCCAGGTTATTAACTATAAGCAATGTGGGAACATTTCGATAAAAATTCAGGACAAATAAAATGCTTACAGATGTGAAAATAACATTTTGATAGGTTCAGGGTCAAGAATCTAGAACCAAAGCAAAAGTAGGGTTTATAATGGATTTGTATAATTAGTACAACAGAATTATTGCATTCATATATGCATTCGTATAGCTACTGCAACAGAATTATTGAATTTATATATGCATTTTCTTGTTTGAATATGCTTAAAATGAGGCTATATTTTCCTATAAAATGACTAAAATAAGCATTGAAAAATTCAAAATGGCATTATTTACTAGTAGTAGAAATTGAAATCTTATATATGAATTTAAAAAGAAAAAAACATAGCAAAAAATATTAATATCTGGTAACTACATTTCATATATTCATGTCATAGTAAATTCTGGCTTTTCAAATATGGAAAAAAACCTTTGAAAACTGATACTACACTGTCGAAAACAAAGTATTTATGCACAGCTTTTTTTTACACATCCTTAAAGACAATTGAAAGGCTGCACGTGCCCAGTCTAGAAGCAATTGGTAGTGATATCATACTACTTATTGATGTGATTATCTTAGTGGATGCATGATGAGCCATATATAAACATATTCGAATCAGATGCTGTCAAAATGACAGCCAGTATGGTAGAACATGGGTTCTCTAAATTAGTTTATATAAAATATTCCCGCTTTGATTAATGCATTTTTCTTTTTTCTTTATTATTTTTCTAAATTTATAAATATTCTCAAGCGAAAAAATGATTTTAAATGAACAAACTGCATGCGAGTTGCAATGGTTGGCTGCAATGAATGTAGATGTTACAACAGCAGCTACAAGAAAGACTAGTATCATTGGTACTATTGGTAAAGTATCTTTTTTTAAAAAAAATTATAATAAACAAATAAATTAAGAACAAATCAAGGCCCAAATACCAACAGTGTTGAAATGATTACTCGACTTCGTAATGCGGGTTTAAACGTAGTTCGCATGAACTTTTCTCATGGTTCTTATGAGGTATATATTTACAAAACTACAATTGCGGAGATTTTAACCTTATTCATCATGCTTTGCTGATATATTTAGTACCATCAATCTGTCATTGACAACACACATCAAAGTACAAAAAGTAAGTATATCGAGATTGGTTCTACAAAAAAAAACTTGAATCTGATATTCTATTATTAGTGTATCCTGGTAGACCTACTGCTATAGCACTTGATACCAAAGGTCCCGAGATTAGAACAGGCGTTATGAAGGATAATATCGAGGTATAATTTGATATGATGACATTGGTTTTAGTATTAAACAGAAGGAAGTATTAATTTTATTTTGTAGATTCCAATCAAAGCTGGACATACCTTTACATTAAGTACCAATGATTCATACAAAGAGGCATGCGATGATAAAATCATGTATATTGATTATAAGAATCTGCCCAATGTGATCGAGGTAAACAAGATGATTTATGTTGATGATGGTATTTTATCGCTTCAAGTTTTGGAAATCTTATCTGAAGGTGTTAAAGTCAAAGCTTTGAATGGTGGCAAACTTTGCTCTCGTAAAGGCGTCAATTTGCCTGGTACTCCCGTTGATTTACCAGCTCTATCTGAAAAGGATAAAGAGGATTTAAAGTTTGGTGTCGAGAATAAAGTGGATGTTATTTTTGCTTCCTTCATTCGTCGTGCTCAGGATGTAAAAGATATTCGAAAAGTTTTAGGAGAAGAAGGTAAATATATCAAGATTATCTCCAAAATTGAAAATCATCAGGGAGTCGATAATTTTGATGAGATTTTGAAAGAGACAGATGGCATCATGGTTGCTCGTGGAGTAAGTACTACTTGTGTATATTCAAATAGAAGGTTTAATATTCTGATAAAATCTTAAAGGATATGGGTATTGAGATCCCTTTGGAAAGAGTGTTTATCGCACAAAAAATGATGATTGCAAAGTGTAATTTGGCAGGAAAACCAGTTATTTGGTAAGCTTCTTTTGGAATTGGAAATATGAGTGCTCAATTGATTATTCACAATACAATTTAGTGCTACTCAAATGCTTGAATCAATGACTGTAAGCTATGAACTACATATGTAGTATTCTGTAACCTGATTTTGTTTGATAGTATAATCCTCGCCCCACTCGTGCTGAAGTTTCTGATGTTGCTAACGCTGTATTAGATGGTGCTGATTGTGTAATGCTTTCAGGAGAAACAGCAAAAGGCATTTACCCTATTGAAGCAGTACAAACAATGCATAAAACATGTTTGTTGGCGGAATCTGTTATTTGTTATCCTAAACTTTTCAATGAACTTCGCAGCCTTACACCTTTGCCCACTACAATGACTGAAACGATTGCATTTGCCTCTGTTGCAGCTGCTCATGAACAAAATGCAAAATCTATTATTGTTTTGACAAGCTCAGGAAAATCTGCAGCCCTCATTTCTAAATATAGACCTTCTATGCCTATCATTGTGATTACTCGTAACCCCCAAACTGCTCGTCAAATTCATCTTCATCGTGGTTGTTTTCCCTTTTACTATCCCAAGGCTTCATCTAAAGAAGCTAGCCGTTTAAGTGCCTCAAATAGTACAGATTACCTCAGCCCTCTTGACCTTTCTCCTTGGCAAGATGATGTCGACACAAGAATAAAATGGGGTAAATACTACATTAAATTAATGATTTCCATATACTAACCTGATATTTTCAAATTAGGAATGGAACAAGGTATTAAATATGGGTACATATTATTTTCTATGTAGATTAGCTACAAAACTAACTATATTTATTAGCTTATTGAGGCATAATGAGGCGGTTATCGCAGTTCAAGGATGGAGAGGTGGTTTGGGTAATACCAATACACTTCGAATTCTAATTACCCCATAAACAAAAAAATTGAAACTATAAATACTATTAACCCCAATAAAATGACCTTGACTACTCATAAGGTTACTTTTGGCATAAATTCATGCAAGGAAACTCAAACTTTGAAGCTTTTCCAGGTAGAAAAGGGTTAGAAACATATAAAAAATGGTTGCATCGGAGCGTGCATTTCTAAAATGCGCACTGTCGCACCCTAGAATCAATTTGATAATTTAGAACATTTAAAGAATTTTTGCAACCACATTTTTATAACTATATTATTATTATTTTATAATATATCTTATGTCATTTTTAGTCCTCTATATTATGGTATTTTATTTTTGAGCATTCATGGTACAATTTCTTTCGATATCTACTTAAAAGTGCGATTTTTGTTTTTCGATAAAATATCAAAAATATTAGCATGAAGACTCAAAATAAATATTACCACTATTAAACCAGCTTAATTTAAGTCTTATAACTCCAATAAACAATATAGTAAAATGTCTCATTTTTCGGTTGAAAAATTGAATTTTACCTAAATTGAGATTTTGGATGAGGTATAGTAAGGCAAAATCGAATTGAAATCATCGTTGGAAAAAACCGCATAAATGGTTTAGAACGAATCTATTAAATTGTAGCATTTGTTTGATATATTTTAGAGCCCTTGAAATAGCCGCAAACTATAGAAATCTAGCAATAATAGGTTTAATTTGGATCGTTTTGCTAAATCAATGGCATTTATCATGTGTAATATGCTCTTTTGTTTAATTCTAGATGAGAAAGGCAGGTTCATTCTAGGACTTTAAAGCATTCTGCATCCAGCAGCAGCAAAAAAAGGCTGGTATATTTTTCTCAATCTACCGTATTCGAGCTAAATATAGCTATTCAAAACTTTGAATTGCATCTATTTTAAGCAATTATAACCAGCGTATCACTAATCATTACACAATACGCTTCGCATTATGATATTATTGGTTTTAAGACCCCACGCATCTTCAAAATATAAGATACTACCTCTCGGGAATGCTAACCGAAAAACAAATGCTTGATCATGATTCTTAAACATATAACAGTTATACACAATATATCAATAAAAAGAAACGTATATGAATTATTTTTTTATAGGATTTTTATTATGATTTTTTAAACAAGTTTAAATCCAAAAGAACTTTATAGAACTTTTCTGTATATGTAAAAGCAACTAGATAATTAACTACTATAGAGCAATTTATTTCTTGGAAGCCTTGGCGGCGGCCTTGGTGACCTTACCAGCCTTGTCAACCTTCTCAACGGACTTGATGACACCGACAGCGACAGTTTGACGCATATCACGGACAGCGAAACGACCAAGAGGAGGGTAGTCAGTATAAGCTTCGACACACATGGGCTTGGAGGGAATCATCTTGACGATAGCGGAATCACCAGACTTAACGAACTTAGGGGCATCTTCCATCTTCTTACCTATTTGATTAAAGAGAATTAAGAGTTAGTAATGCATTTAAATAAACAATGTCAAAAATTGAAAGAGAAATAAACATTTTGATCGGAGAATCAAATGTGTGTAACGGAGTTTCAAATATTTTGACAGATTCAGGTACTTACCGGAACGACGATCAATCTTCTCAACGAGTTCAGAGAACTTACAGGCGATGTGAGCAGTGTGACAATCGAGAACTGGTGCGTAACCAGCAGAGATTTGACCGGGATGGTTCAAGATAATAACTTGAGCGAGGAAAGAACCAGATTCCTTAGCGGGATCGTTCTTGGAGTCGGAACAGACGTTACCACGACGGATATCCTTGACGGAGACGTTCTTGACGTTGAAACCAACGTTATCTCCGGGAAGACCTTCAGTGAGGGTTTCGTGATGCATTTCAACGGACTTGACTTCAGTGGTGACAGCAGCAGGGGCAAAGTTAACAACCATACCAGCCTTGATAACACCAGTTTCGACACGACCGACGGGAACTGTACCAATACCACCAATCTTGTAGACATCTTGAAGAGGAAGACGGAGAGGCTTGTCAGAAGGACGGACAGGGGGCTCAATAGCATCAATAGCTTCAAGAAGAGTCTTACCAGTCTTGGAACCGGCCTTAGTCTCCTTGTTCCATCCCTTGAACCAAGGCATGTTGTTGGATTCATCCAACATGTTATCACCGTGCCATCCGGAGATGGGGACGAAAGGAACAGACTTGGGGTTGAAACCAATCTTCTTGATGAAACTGGAAACTTCCTTGACGATTTCTTCGTAACGAGCTTGAGACCACTTGGTGGTATCCATCTTGTTGATAGCAACAATCAATTGACGGACACCCAAGGTGAAAGCAAGAAGAGCGTGCTCACGGGTTTGACCATCCTTGGAAATACCAGCTTCGAATTCACCAGTACCACCAGCAATGATAAGAATAGCACAATCAGCTTGAGAAGTACCAGTAATCATGTTCTTGATGAAATCACGATGACCGGGAGCATCAATAACGGTAACGTTGTACTTGGGGGTCTCGAACTTCCAGAGAGCAATATCAATGGTAATACCACGCTCACGTTCAGCCTTAAGTTTATCAAGGACCCAAGCGTACTTGAAAGAACCCTTACCGAGTTCAGCAGCTTCCTTCTCGAACTTTTCGATGGTACGCTTATCAATACCACCACACTTGTAAATCAAGTGACCAGTAGTAGTAGATTTACCCTAATATTGGTAGATATGTTAATAAAACACGCACATAAGAGATTTCCCAGTATAAAAAGTGGGAAAACCCCAATTTCAAAATGTTACTTACGGAATCGACGTGACCGATGACGACGACGTTAACGTGAGTCTTCTCTTTACCCATTGCTATAAAAGAAATGTATGTTAGGAATAAATCAAGTGATAAAACAACATTATACGCACTAATTAAACTTGTAAATTGATAGAAGGAAAAAAAAAAAAAAAAAACAAGAAAGTTTTTATGAATTAATGTTTTTATATACTGCAAAAAAATTTTTGTTACGCAGCTCAAAGCCACCTATACCAGATGGTCACAGTAAAATGCATTGATTGGACGTTTTACAATAAAGGAAAACTGCAAAACTTCTATCATAGTGGCTTATGATGAAGTACTAACTGCTTTTTGAATAAAAGATCAGTTGATTTAGTTGATTTTAGATGTTATTATCTAGAAAATATACTTTACTTTGATTCAGTCATTTGATATAATTCAAGAAAGTATCTTTCAGAAATTACAGTTTCCAAGTATTTTATTTGAGGGACTTTGTCATTTCTTCCCATTTGAAAAACACCGAATGCGGAACCCCAAGATTTAGTTACCTTTTCGTCCATATATGGTCTAATCTAATTAGACATATTTGTTGTTTACGCGACACAAAAGGAACAAAATGCAATCCTTCTACGGCTTCATTTTCTGAAATATTGTGGTAGATCTTGTATCAAACTCGCTAAGAGGTACTGTTGGCGTATATACGTAAATTTGAATAGTAATTGCGAGAAGAAAACGTTAGAATTCCATTATTAGTTGATGTAACATTCGCCGTTGAACTAATTATGATCCGAGACCCAAAAAAATTTTCTTCAAGACCATTGTGCAACATCGAAGGTTTAATAGATTAAATTGCAGCTGATTGTTCTCGATTCATTACTCCGTAATAATGCAAGCATCATTTCTTACGCGCATCTTAAACAAGAGTAGCACAGTTTATGCCAAATTCTTTGATATATTGGGATGAAATTTCGATTTATTGATATTGTAAAGGTATAAAATATACTGGACGTAGTATTATCGTCTTCTATGCATATTATCAGTTATGCGCAACAACTTGTCCTACAGTAAATAATAATTTCGATAAATTCAGCCACTTTATAATACTTTTTGTTGCCTGATTTGATTCGATTTGATCTGATCTCTGTTTCCATAAACTCTACACTTTTTATAGCTAATTCGTAAATATTTGTACATAAATTAAAATTAAAAAGTTTTAAAGTATATTTGATACAATAAAAAATAATACGCAAACAAAAGTATACTTTTATCGTATGATTTACAATCAAACAAATTCTTTAGATGTCAAAGACAGTAGGTAAAAATGCGTGGTATTCTGGCGAAATGTACGGAGTTTTAATTTTCAGATCTGAAAATTCAACCTTTTGAATTCAATGCATTATAACTTCTCGATATGTAGCTTTGGTGTTTAGAAAAAGAAAAGATAGTTTCTGGAAAATCTGAAGTATACTTTTAACTTGTTTTTTTTTAAAAGTTAGATATTGAAAAGATGGCGCGCTCCAATTTTGTAGTTGTTTTTATCGTTAAAAGGAGAAATCGAACAATTGAATATCCGCTTTTCTATAGGAAAATTTACCGTTTTTATCCAAATTTAAACAATTTTTGCAAGGGTCTAGTGCATTATAAAGTAGAAGTACAATTTACATCACATTTATTAAGTATTCAAGCATATTATTAAGTTTTTAATTCCATTATTCACTAGTGAAAACATCTTGCGCTCCGATTTTAAAGTTTTGTGAGATCGAAGTCCCCCCCCCCACTTTGATATATTTTGCATTATCTCACTGGCAACACATTTAGGTCATTATGTTACAACTTGTACATGTAGTATATCGCTTTCAGAATTTTTCTTATAATAGCATTAGTTGTTACAAAGTGATATAGCTCACCTTTTTGATTTATTATAAAAAAAGTATTAATAAAAAAATCTAATTGTTGATAGAAATCAAGAAAAGATGGAGAAAAAAGCAATAGATGATAAATTAAGTTAAATTGAATTGAGGATGATGATAATGGTAACTGTACAGAGGTTAAGGAAATAAAATGAGAGAGAAATATAAATTATTTGAATTGGGTGATTAGTTTATCAATCGATTCTTCTTCTTTTGGCTCAAGTTTCAAACTTTTTGCATAAAATACTTGATCATCTTGTTCAACTGTTTCCAAGATCTTTTTTAAGAAGTTCTGAATATCATCAATCTCGAATAGTTTATATGAAATTTGAAATTGATCAATCTCGTTCAAGACGCGAGTTACTTTTACGTATTTGTCAAAATTGATGAGTTGTTTGCCGCCAGGTGACATGCGATGATCTGCATTTCCATCATCTATAAATGTCATATCTGTCAAATAAACACCCAGAAATGGTAAACAGGGTGCAATCGTTGTTTTTAAACGCTGTCTATATTCTGCAAAATTTCTTTGAGAATCAGTTGCACGGTAAATGGGTTCCCACATGGACTTATATTTCGGTGTAATGTATTCCCAAGTTCTTCGTAATCTTACAATACTCGTTGAATCTAAAGCAGATCGAATAGCCATGAGAGTATTATAATTATTGAGTTGTAAACAAGCCTATTGTCGTTTCATTAGCAAAAAAAGATAGGTAGATTTAATGTGTATATTATACTTACATCTCCAACTTTAATCCAATATTTCAATACCTGAGCACGTTTTTTATTATCGGATTCGTTTAAGATAGTATCAGATACCCAACTTGTAATCTGGGTGCTTTTTTGAATCATGGCTTTGACATGAATTGCTTGACTTGTACCAACCTTCTTTTTGAATTCTTGTCCTATCATCTCGTTGGGTCGAATACGGCAAAACAAGCTATTTTCCATGATGGTTAATTGACGAGCAAGTTCAGTAGGATCGAAGTCATTGACATGTACAATGATTAAATTGTTTTGACTCAATGCTTTCTTTAATGTATTTCGCAATGATTTTCCTAATATTGATGGAGGATATTTATCTGTGGAATCGACATTGTGGTGATCATCAAATAAAGCTAAATTTGAGAATATATTACCAGAATTATGATTTACGGCAGAGGATTGTAAACTAGTAGAATACGACTTTTGCATGATAATTTTGGTCTCATTGTATGAATGCTTACGACCAGCGCAACTTAATCCTTTTGACGCAAACTAATGGACACAAAACATGATTAATCTCGTATTTTTTATATTTCAACATAAGAAAACTTACAGTTCGTGTAATTAGTTCAGTCATTCGCTTGGCAGGACCTGGCATGGCTTTACTCATTTCATTGGAAGCAAAATCCACAAGTGATTGTTCTACACTAGAATCTTGCTCAAAACTAAAATAAGTTTCCAACCAAGTTTTGATAACATTATAAACACGCAAACGAATAGGTATTAAAACCCGGTTTGTCCAAAATGTCAGTTGATCATCTGGAAGAGGTGCAGGTTCTGTAGGTGGTTTCAGTGTAAATCGATCTTTGAGTAATCTAATAAAATCTGCAGGATTTGTGAATAATCTGAAATTATAGAAAAATGCACGAGTGAAGATCAAATCTATTTAGCAATTGTTAGCTTATAAATGTTCTTCTTTCTCTCTTTCTCTCTCTCTTACCAGGAGATTTTTCGTGTAATGTTAATTTTCGAACTAATGCTTCAATAGTAGCACCTGTAACTTCTCCATCAGCATTATAAATCATTTCATCTTCTGTTAAATTATACTGCTTCAAGAAATCATATTCAGGTTCAATCTACAATTAATAATTAGGTTTGCAGCTTTGTTATTACAGAAAATGCTTCTACCTTTGCTAACTGCAGCTGCGATGATGGCGTAATGTCAATGCTATTTGCAGAATTGCGCTCATTCTTTTCCGCTGCATTGCTGCTGATCGACATCCAAGAAGGTAATTTCTGAATTCTCAATGGTTCAGGGAGACTTTCCAGTGAAGTTGATGTTGATAACCCACTAGTTGTGGTAGTAGTAATGCGTTCTGATTTGGATTTATTAATAGAAGATCGTAATGAGGAGACACTTAATCCACGAGGACGTCGGGATTTTAGCAGTTGATCCTTTTGAGCTCCTTTTACCAACAAATCTTGTTGAGGTTGTTGTGGTGATGGCTGTGGTGTATTGACAGCAGGAGGAAGTGGAAATGCCGCTGCCGAGACAGATGGTTTAACAATGATGCTATTTTTAGGTGGTAATGGTGGCAATGGGAGGAAATGAGAATTGTTTACTGATGCAGCCCTTGGTCTCAATTTATTGTGTTTTTGTGGAACTGTCTCAGGAACAATGGTGTTTACAGCAGATGCTAAATTCACGGAATCTGATCCAATGGTCGTGGTATTGATAGACGAAGAAGATGTTGATGTGGATAGCAATGTTGATGGTAAATTTCTGCTTGAATTTAATGAATGAGTACGGATATCTTGTCCATTGCTCATACTTTTGAGAGCATTATTCTCGGAATTTGTACTAATTTTTGGGGCTGTTTCAATAGCAAGACCTTCAATATCTTGTTCATTATGTCCCCCATCTCGTAATTTCTCGCATGAATCAGTTTCTTCACTCTGATCTTCATGATAATGCTGAATAGCATGCAGGCTACTGATTTTTCTACCGAGAATACTTAAATCATTATTGTTGTTGGAATGTTGAATGTCGTCTGGTACTACTGCTGCTGCATCTTCAGATTTCATAGTTTCCTGCATTGTGTACAAGATTTTGTCATGCTCTTCTTGTTCAGCTTGTTCAGCTTGTAGACAAGCTCTTACACATGCTGCACATTCATTTGTAGTTTTTACTACATCTTCACAGCATAAACAAAGATGATCAAAATCTTCTTTTACAACACTTTTATCTTCCTGTTGTTGTTGTTGTTGTTGTTGTTGCTGCTGAGGGCCAGTTATTACTCTTACAGATGTCACCAGATTTGTAATTGCACTATAAACTGATTCTTTTGTAATCACAAGTGTAACAAGACAAGGATCTTCTGGAATCATCGAAATACGTCTATTATAATCTAAATCGCCTAAATTTGAGCAAACATGTTCTACAACGGCCAAAAATGTTCTGACAGCTTCTACTGCTTTACGAGTTGTCTCCAGCATTTCGGTAGCTCTTTGTCTATTTACAAGGTATCTCTCCAATGTCATGACTAAACTTGCCATTAATTCATCTATACTTGCTTGATGATCCAGAATATTATGCAATATGTGTTCTTTGTCTGATACAGGTACAGCTTTTGCAATCAAGGAGGCATTGCTCTGATTTAAATGGCGTGAATCTGTAGCTATTTGACGCAGAGAAGTTGAAAAAGACGCTGTTGAGATAACAGATGAATGTCCTAATGAAGATACTGAAGAACGAGGTGTATCAAAATGAAACAGGGAAGAAGGTCTAGTTGTGTCCACTGTACATTCCGAAACGGATGATTGACGCGGGATGACCATAAGTAACTTTTCAAACATATCCA
This sequence comes from Mucor racemosus, assembly GCA_027405735.1. Classification (NCBI taxonomy): domain Eukaryota; kingdom Fungi; phylum Mucoromycota; class Mucoromycetes; order Mucorales; family Mucoraceae; genus Mucor; species Mucor racemosus. Next base: position 3,853,778 of record JAPEHQ010000001.1, on the reverse strand, counting down.
TCTCATTCAATAATTGATCTGCGAAATATAAAGGTTGGTCATGTTCATCAACTATTTCTTCTGTTCCTGGCTGTTCTTGCTGTAATTCTTTTCCCTTTAAAACCAATCGACTTAGAGCGCTTAGAACAATCTTTCTTTGTCTTGCTAATTCCGGATACATTTTAAGTAATGCGCTTTCTTTATTTAAAATATTAGCTTCTGTAAGAACAGATCTAACAGCTGAAACGACTTGAAATACAAGTAATTGGACATTTGATGAGATTGGTTGATTACAAGCATCGACTAATTCAGCAACTCTTTTTGATACATCTTGTACAAGTGAATGCAACTGGGACGATGATTGTGTTGGTTGTTTGATGATCATAGATGATGACCTTCTTCTATCTTCTCTTAATAAAGCTCTCGCCATTTCAACTCGAGTCTGAATAGCTGAAACCTAATTACGAATATTTAAGTATATATTTATACATTAACTTTAAACTGATTGCTACCTTTGTACTGTATTCATCAAGTGATACAGTAGATGTATTATTGACATGATGATTCATTTTTTGATGCCATAATTCTAATTCTTCATTAGTATAATCATCTTCAAAATCGGCACTTGATCTTTTCAATTCGCCGATTCTACCAACATAATTACTTGGAAACCATCCTCTCACATCAGCACATTGACCATCCCACCATCCAGAATCATCTCTATTGAATACTTCGATGATTGTTCCTTTTTTAAAAAATAAGCAAGAAACAGAATCATCAGTATTATTTACAGAAGAAGGTAAATAATCATGTAATGCTTGAACAAAATGTGAAGTTAATGTTGAAGGAGGATGAGAAGAAGTTAAAGGGGATGTTGGCGGAGACAAAGAAGTTGGAGAAGATGATGAATTATGATATTGATTTAAAGGTAATGTCATGGTATTTTATTACAATCAAGTAATTATACATCAATAACGCGTTTTTGTTATGTGTATATTTGGTGGCAATTTTACAATAAAGAAAAAAAAGGAAGAAAAGAGGGGAAGAACAGGAAGAAAGAAGGAGTGAAACTGAAATATATTATTATAATGATTGTTATATTTAGAAAAGGAGCAAAGTGTGTAACATGTACACCAGTTAAACTACTATTACACCTGTCAATCTATATTACAATTAGTATCAATACACTCCTTTTTTTATTTTTTTTATTTTATTATTTTATTATTTATTTATTTATTTATTTATTTATCATTTTATATCAGAAAGTTTTATCCACTAAATACACGAAGGACAAGATATAATGTTGATCCAACAAATCGAATAACTGCTAATGCAGCAACAGACCAAAGCACAAAACCGAGATAAGCAGCACTTCTAGCTTGATATGTACCTAATGCATCATTAAATGTTGTAGTATTTGTAATAATTACTACCAAAAGTAGATTTGAGATGATCCATGAAATAACCAAACGAGTACGAAATGCTCTATAATAATCTTCCTGCTTTGTCTTTGCATCTCTATGTTGCTTTTCAGGTACAAATTCTTTACTAAGATCCAAACATGCTTCTTCATATATCTCATTTAAATCCTTTTGTTCTGTTGGTAACTCCACTTCAACTGTGTGCTCCCCAGTTTCTGAGTCTTTCTTGTGTTTCACAACACCTAAATCAGTTGCAACTGTATTATCACCTTTTGTACCCCATGAAACATCGTGTGTATTACAAAATGCATAAACATTTAATACATTTGTATAACTTGGTGCTAAAAATATGTATTGCAAAAAGCTTGTAAACATATGCCATGGGTCCAAAAACAATGCACTCGACACCAAATAAAGAACATATGTTGAACTGAGTGAAATGATGATATTTCTAAATGTAGTTTCACCAAGCATAGTAGCAAGAGAATCACCCCCATCTTCAGCAATTGCCTGAATACCAACTACTGTAATCCAAATAGTAGCAAACATCATATATGCCATTAATAATGCAAAGAATCCCATACATAATGTATATGCAATCCTTGATCCTTGAGGTCGATTACCAAGAGCCATAATAAATTGAACAATAAGCAAAATGATATAGATGTAATTAAGCACGGTATGAACAATATTAGCAGCATTTGTAGAGAATGGTCTCGGATCCAGACTATCAGAAGCTAATGCATTTGTTAAGATGAAGAAAGTTAAATAAAAATTACCCTATACAGAAAAATCAGTTTTTTTTTTCTTTTTTACAATTGCCAATATAACCAAATCAATCTTACCAAAGCAAACCATGAAAACAACATGTTGTAGGTTGTATATAAATTCTCAAAAACAAAGGCAAGTTTACGTGATATGGAATGATCTGATCCCCATACTTTTCTCCAATGCCAAAGAGAATAAACACCAGCAAAGAATGAGCCATTCAACCAACGTCTACGTTGAGAAATGAATTCGTCTACTTTATCAGGCACATCTGTTTCACCATAAGCACTTGATACATAATGAAGCACCCATCTTGCATCCTTTTTAGCCACTAATTCATAACATAAAATACGATCTTCAGCCAAGTACATATTTGCTGTAAAAATATCTGCATCACCACCATGTTGTGTTTCACCCAAGAAATACTTTTCTAATGGACCATGACCATCAACATCATTTTGCAACGCTTTGAAACGATAAGCTGAGAAAGCACCGGGTAAAACTGAAATATAACCAAATACAGATTCAAGTGGTTTATCCAAAATATTTGACATTTTATATTCAAAATTCTGAGCAGCTACCAAAGGATTTAATAAAGCAGACCCAAATTTTCCTGTCATTGTTCTGATTTCGCCACAAGCACCGGCAATATTTGAATGAACATCGAATGATTTCCATAAATGATAAATTGAAGTATTGCCGGGACGAGTACCCACATCAATCAAGACACAAACATGAGGTTGAATTATTGGACCAAACGCTTGGAAAAACCAACGGTGAGAGTTGATCTTTTTTTGATTCTTTTCTTTGAGACAAAACAACATTTGACATGGCACAATTCCTTTATCTGCGCTCTTGAATTTCATTTTTGGATCAACGGATAATTGGGTTGTATACTATATGCAATATATTAGCAAATTAATTAGACACTATAAAATAAAATGCGTATATTTATATACCTCGTAAATGTGTGCTGTAACTGGCTTGTCCCCAACTATATTTTTAGCTACACCATCTTGATATACACCCAACGTTGCCAATAAAGATAGTGTCCTTTGATTGATTTTACTACGACCATCTGATACAATACAAACTGTTACTTTTTTCCAACCATCTGGACCCCATGTTCTTGACCTATCTCTTGTACATAAATGTGCAATGTTCTTCATGACACCATGCATTGTTCTAGCAAATAAAACTTCATCCTCCTAATCATGTTTGAATGTTTAGAATAAATGTACAAAATATACAAATCTAGCAAAATCTTACGTTGTACATGGTCAAAACAATAAACAATTCGGTTTCTCTTCCAAGCAATTGTTGTCGTAATGTGTAACCTTCACTAGCAAAATCCTTGGGATCGCATGTGGCAGCTACAAACCTTATATTTTTAGTAAAAAAAGAAAAAAGATAATAATCAGCATTGTGTTTACCTGTGTATCTCATGTGGGTAAATTCCTTTGTATCTTTAATTGGCACTGATTGAAGATATCGTGTAGGAACAGGGCAATCAAGAATCAAATTACCTCTTGTTAATTTAACTTTTTTGGCTGTTTTTGGAATGATGAGTTGAGCATATCTTTTTTAATAAATCAATTGACTTACTTGTCTTGTAACGACGAGGTTGACGTCTTGGAGCACCAGTAAAATAGAAAGGAGGTGCTTCATTTTCATCGTTTAAACCAAGATGAGGAGAAGGTGTATCGGGATATCGGTTTTCTGAAAATGGTTGAGGCATTGGAGGTGGTTGATTGCCATTTAATAAAGGTTGGTTACTCGTATCGTAACTAGGCATCGGTGGTTCATGTTGTTCTACTGTGTAATTTTGTTCTGCAGAAGCAGAAAATGGATCTGCAAATGGAGATTGCATGACAGGCCTTTGTTCCACAAAATTTGTATCATTTAATGGGTATTGATCATATTCATCATCTCTTGAATGAGGTGGAATTTGAGGAGGACCTGATGGACGATACATTTTTAAGAATAAAAAAAGAAAAAGAAAAAGAGTCTTGGGATAAAATACACATACTCTTTTATATGTATACCCAAGATGTCAGGAGGTAGGGTTCTCCGCTTCGATTACTCAATAGTTCCAAGACATGATCAATAAGCATTAGCTGCCAAGAATAGTTTTTTTTTTTCTATATAATAAGTGTCTAATTTATTAACAAATTGGTATAATATATTAAGCAATTTGTGGTGTTGTAACTTGGCTTTGAATGTCATGGATTTTGTCATCAATTGCCTCTGCATCCAGCTGTTCACCTTGAACTTTTCTGATATCGTGAGCCTAAAATTATACAAATGTTACTATATTTAGTTTTAAAATAGAAGAATGAAACAGAAATTTACCTGGAACATAGCTACAATGAATTCGGTAAGTGGCTTGACCATCCATCTTGTTGGATATTTATTATGTTCAAACCAACCAAGATGTCCTCCGTAATCAGTAGTTGCAAGAACAACATTGGGATTGGTCTTGATTTCATCGTATGGAATGCATTCAGCCGCTGCAATTGGATCGTCTAATGCATTTAAACACAATAATGGCACTTTGACATGTTCAATAAATCGGCATGAACTGGCATCTCTATAATAATTATTAACTGTGGTATAATCAAACATCTTTCTTGTACAGGCATCGTCAAATTCACGGATAGTTTTGGCTGCCATCACTTCTTCGGGTATAATTTTACCGCCTTTTGCCAATGTATCTAAATGTCTGGAAGAGTGTTTAGTATTATTTTTCGTGAAAAAATAGCTCTTTACACTTACTTGCCAAATGCAGCTTTTAAATTATTAGCCATAGTAGCCGAATAGATTTTTCTTCCAATATAGGATTCATTCAATCGATCCATTGACCTAAATCCAATAAGAAAGCTTTAGTCCTGAAACTATATCCCCGCACACAAAAAGATTCCTTACATTCTAAAATCAAAAGGATTAGCAACTGAGATACCAGCCTTGAGTGGTGTTTTTTCTCCTTCCTCGCCAAGATACTGAAAAAAAAATTTGTATCAACATCTGATCATCCAAATTTGAATTAAAGCATTTTTTTTTTATTTTTTTTTTTGAATACCTTGACCAGAATATTTGAGCCCAATGAAAATCCAATGCCTACTAAAGGCGTATTGGGTGCAAGTCTCTTTTGAATATGAGCTAAAACTACTCTTAAATCATCAGTATATCCTCCACTATACATTTGAGGTGTCTTGATTTCTGAATTGGCACAACCACGGCAATTCATAACAACAGCACGATAACTGAAAGGTGGATAAGTGAGCTAATAAGAGAAAAGTTAGGCCCTGTAAACTGTCATTGTTAAATTGTAAGGATATTATCTACCACTTCCAAAAGACAACGGATATAAGACTCATGGCTACCACCTGTCAAGCCATGAAGTACTACTAGAGTAGGTGTATCATCATCCTCTAAACCCTCCTTAGTAGGTGCCCAATCGAGAGCAACACATCCACCATCAGGAGTATCTACGAATTCTCTAATTTTTTATATTTTCCTTGATAAGTATCCATGTATCCATATATCCAAAATAATGATGTATTTTTACCTTTCGTATTGAACAGCATTGATCGTTGGTGAATGAGTGTAATAAGCAGCATAGCCAGTTTGTAAATGACCGTTGAATAGATAAGATGTTGGGTTATAAACAGCTTTGGGTCCAACCAAAGAAGGACAAAATTCAGCAATGTATTCAGTCAAGGATACAGTGCGATTTCCAGCATTTGTCAAACAGATTTGAACAGGATTTGCGTTGTGAAATAACTTTACTTGAGACATTATTGAACGAACAGTTGAAAAAAATTTGCTTGTCATACACGAGATGAAATATTTATTCTAGTTTTTATAGGTATATACTAAAGGATTGGGTCATTATACATTACAAATCTTAAAAAGACGGGCATTTAATGGCCGGTGTTTCTTCATTCCGTCCAATCATTCCGTTATTTTACTAACAAAATTCATATATTCTATCGTTGTTTCTACAGAAAAACAAAACTATTTATCCATTTTGCAACAATAGAACTTTTTGCCCAATAGGGAAAATAAAACAACCTAATATCATTGTGTTGTATTGTATTTGTCATTATCATACAGATTGAAAAATCAATTCAGGTACGCAATTAGATTCACATTGGGTCGGCCATTTTATGATAGTGGTAACTTGGTCTCTGTTCCATTTTCTTATGAATCGCATTTTTCTTTTACTACCAATGAGAGGGCTGTCCTTTTTAGGGGATGTTTCAAGAAAATTGCTCGCATTGTGCAATTGAAGCAGTTCACCAAAGTTGGGTTTGAGAGTTCTTATAACCATCCACTGTTTATCCCCTGGCATACATAAAAGGCGTAAAAAATTAAGTAAAGAAGAGTCTCTTAAAAATCGCATTTCAATCTGTTGTTTCCTTGAGAAAAGCAGATTTTTACCTAATGTCGTGGAAAGTATTTCTCATGTAATCTACGATTTTTGTAGAGCTTTCCCATGAATAATATTCAATATTAATGATTCTAAGAACATCACGACTGATCGCTTGATCACAGTTTGGCTTCTTCACATTGTTATTCTTATACCTTATATTTAGCATGATCGAAATAAATTGATGTTTCTTTGAAAATTATGATATGCATACGTTTAATTAAAAATCGAAATTTTAACCTCTACAAGTTGATTATTCTGTAGCTAGTTTTTACATATTAAAGAATCCTGCTTTTGATCATTAGTGATATCTCTACCAGTTTAAGCAATGTAAACTGTGATTCCCCAAATCAAAAGGAAAACTAAACCTATTGATTTTCTCTAATGTTGATACATTTCAAAACTTCTTGCATTCTAAGCATCGATTAGTGTAAAAAATTATCAAATGATAGGTCGCTTTAGTCGATCAACAAATGAAAATTTAATCTTTGCATGCCATATTTCTCTACATGCCAAAATGTGGGCATCTTGCTCCTACAATTTAACTGACAAATAAATAGATGTTAAAGTTTTTAATTTTGGGTACTAAAGCAGCCATAGTATATATTTTGAAACTTGCAGCCTATTTGGGTTAATATTCATTAATGAAGGGCATTTTTCCAGTTGCTTAATTTTTTTAAGCAGGAGGAAGAGAGATTTCTTTTTAAAACGTGTGTTAAACTTCTTGAAATCAGCTGTTGGCTAATGAAAACAGGATATGTTGTTTGTATAATCACTGCACACGAAATGCAACTTTTGAAATTCTATGGATCGACACAATATATGCTTACCATTGCAACGGGAGCTGTGGAATAGTTATAGATATTTACGGGAAAAAAAGTATAAAAAAACAATGGGAATTCGACTAGATAACGTTAGGGTTTTATTACCAATGCAGTGAAATTACATACTAAAAACGCTTGATAATAATAAAATAACCTAATTTCCAAATGTCGCTCATAAAATACAATGCCACATGAAATATAAGCGACAATAATAAACAAAATTTCATCATCATTGATTTTGGCACCACCCTTTTTCAGACGATTCATTCTGGACAGCCAAAAAACCGCAGTTTGCTCTTCATTTTTACCGTTAATAAAAGCTGCCTTAGGTTTCTTCAGAAGAATCTTTTGTGGGCACCACCATTATTACTTCCATGTTTTCTTTTTTCTAAAGTCATTTAGATTGTTTCCAGGGAGAATGAGTTATTAGTAATTATTGAAGGCAGGGCATTTTGATTGAATATACAGCATTTAAAGGCAATTCCTCTAACCCAAATTGCCAAATATCATATTTGTTGCGAATTCTTCTTTTTTTACTGTATGTAATTCACATTTTTGCCAGTGGCCGCTCTTTCAAAAAAAAACGCCGAAACCCCTCCGGAAGCGGCCATCTAATAATATCCCCAAGCTGTAAATTTCTAGAAAAAATTACCGGAACGTCCGGACGTGGCTGTTTAAATATCTCAAGCAGCTGTGAGATGCAGGATTATTTGTGCATAATAATAAAATCTGACCATGAGCATAATGAGCTGATTGTATGGGCAAAAATTGGTTTGTACATGAGCATCGTGCCGTTCTCAAAATTCCATTGCATTTTTTTACTGGAATGGATGTTTTTAAATTACATTTGTTTTTATTAATATAAATTATAGACACTACAATTCAATACGTTGTTGATGTAGAGCAATATATGCAACTGCCAATATATTTACGATTATTATCATTTGTAAATATGTTTATAGCTATACGTTTACAGCAACAATGGCTTTTGTTCGAGCATAAACTTAAATAACACTTACTGCTTAAATTTATATGCAAGCCAAATCTAAAGGTTATAAATGTTACTTTATCACACATAAAATTTAAACGAATTAACATTGTTTAAACTTATTATTTTAATTTACGATTGTCAGCTGTAAAAAGATTTGTTTTCAAGTATACAGTAGCTACGATCGAAACTATGATTATTAGACAAAACATTAGATTATTCTTTTTTTTTTTGTTTCTATATCATTTGAAATTTTATCACTTTTCTGGAACATTTCGTGGGTTTGTAGCCAGTTCTAGTTTTCCATTGGGTAGATATAAATATCATTGCCTTCGATTTGATCTGGTAATCAAGAAATATGTCCAAAAGTATAGTAGTAAATAATGATATTTGACCTTAGAATGCAGTTAAATGAAAATATCAGTCTCTAATATAACTACTACCTATATTAAAAACATTAGTTCCTTATGTTAGAATGTGTATTCAGACAAAAGAAAAGAATACCAGCTTGATAGTCTGATATGCCTCATCAAACGGTGAATATATTCTTGGAATAATATGAAAACAAAAAGAGAGAAACAACACAAGTATAAAAGGATTTTTAAGGGTTTACATTATTTAGCGCATTTAAAACCCTGCTAAATTGCACATGTCAACCAATGTAAAAGCAGCATTACAGCACCTGAACTATAAACTAAGTAAAACAGGCAATATCTGCTATCATAGAAACATACATTTTTCTTCTAGAAAAACTGTCTGTCATATCATAGATTCATTAAAAAATTGCAAAAGTGAGCCCGTAGAGCGACGCCATAATTGAGCATAACACGATTAAACGGCTAAGTCTTTTATACTATGGTATATATCTAAGCTTTAAATGAAAATGCGTTTTTTTTCACTTTTCTTATATTTAACCACGTATGGTCTGAAAATTCAGTTTTTGTAGCGGACATTTTCGGGACTCATTTTATCCTTACCAACACTCATGATTTTGATCAAAAAATAGAAAAATCAATTTTTGATACCAAAATCAACGTTTAAATATACGACATTGTGAGAGAAAATTGTAGCCATGACTAATACACATTTTATAAAAGCTTAATATTAAATGTTAAGTAATAAAAATTAGCATTTTTGGCCCAAAAACGGTTTTTTGATTAAAGGATTTTCATGTAATATTTTACAATAAAAATGTTTGTTATTTTTTATTGAGCATATAGAGCGCTAAATGTTGTATATGTGTATATTTTTTGTTTTTATAATTGGTAGTATAATTCACTCTGAATTTGCAAAACCAAAAAAAAAAAAATTAAAAAATGTCAAAATTGATGATCTGGACAAAAATAATTTTCTAAATTAATATTCCGCTTATAAGCTTTCTAAGTCTTAAAAATAAGAGATTTTATTATACTTGTGAACTTTTTCAAGAATTTACGATGGTGTACCGACTTGGTTCAAGCTAATTACTGTAAATCTCTATACATGTTAATATTGTGTGATAGTTTATTTGATAATAATATAGCCTTATTTTGTAATTACCGCGCTAAAGGTAATTTAAATTAATTTTTTTTTATTCTTACCTCTCCAATATCATAAACATAAACATGGCCATCAATGGAACCTATTTACTAAATGTCATACATAACCACTAGCATTAACAGCAACAATCAGGAACCTTCAGGAACACTTGGCAACAATGAAACATAAGCAATCCTACATCATATCCAAATGATACAATTATAGATTCTTAATTTCACAAATTCCATTGTATATGATTTGGGAACAAATCATATCAAGTACCTCAATACCCGGAAATTCATTAATAATATTAATAATCATAAAACTATCTAGAAAACATATAAATACGAAGCATCAATGAATTAATAAAATGTATATTTTAGCAGAGTATTTTTATATTAGTATCTTTTGATATAACAATGTTTATAATTTATAATATTGGAGAGGTAAGACTAAAACTCAATGTAAATTACCTTTAGCGCGGTAATTACAAAATAAGGCTATATTATTATCAAATAAACTATCACACAATATTAACATGTATAGAGATTTACAGTAATTAGCTTGAACCAAGTCGGTACACCATCGTAAATTCTTGAAAAAGTTCACAAGTATAATAAAATCTCTTATTTTTAAGACTTAGAAAGCTTATAAGCGGAATATTAATTTAGAAAATTATTTTTGTCCAGATCATCAATTTTGACATTTTTTAATTTTTTTTTTTTTGGTTTTGCAAATTCAGAGTGAATTATACTACCAATTATAAAAACAAAAAATATACACATATACAACATTTAGCGCTCTATATGCTCAATAAAAAATAACAAACATTTTTATTGTAAAATATTACATGAAAATCCTTTAATCAAAAAACCGTTTTTGGGCCAAAAATGCTAATTTTTATTACTTAACATTTAATATTAAGCTTTTATAAAATGTGTATTAGTCATGGCTACAATTTTCTCTCACAATGTCGTATATTTAAACGTTGATTTTGGTATCAAAAATTGATTTTTCTATTTTTTAATCAAAATCACGAGTGTTGGTAAGGATAAAATGAGTCCCGAAAATGTCCGCTACAAAATCTGAATTTTCAGACCATACGTGGTTAAATATAAAAAAAGTTAAAAAAAATGCTTTTTTATTTAAAACTTAGATATATACCATAGTATAAGAGACTTAGCCATTCAATCTTGCTATGCTCAATTACGGCGTCGCTCTACGGGCTCGCTTTTGCAATTTTTTAATGAATGTATGATATGACAGACGGTTTTTCTAGTGGAAAATTTCATGTTTCTACTATAGTAACAGATATTGCCTATTTTGCTTAGTTTATAGTTCAAGCGCTATAATGCTGCTTTTACATTGGCTGAAATGTACAATAATTTAGCAGGGTTTTAATTGCGTTAAATAATGTAAAGCCTTGAAAATCCTTTTATACGTGTGTTGATAAGGCATATCGGACTATCAAGCTGGTATTCTTTTCTTGTATATGAATACGCATTCTAACATACTTTAACAAGGGACTAATGTTTTTAATATACAGTCGTGATTCCATTTTGTGGAATTGCTGGGAGGGAGAAAAGTGTCCACTAAATCGAATAAATCATTTTCCGCAACATTGAATCAAAAAATGAGAATAAAAAGGCGTTACTAGTTTATAGTATTAAATAATATTGTTAATAAAGGCTTTTCATATTCGAGCAGCTGAATTAAACAGTGGATAACAAGAAATTTAATAAAAAACGGAGGTAAATTAGGCACGCGATTTGGTTATTCTCCATATTTCTTCTAATTTCATGGCTACCAGCTCAAGCTATTACTGGCTAAATACAGTTTTATCCAATAGTATTTATATTTTACTAATATAATGGACTGGTAGAAACGAAATTGTCCACTATCTACTGAATCGGTTCAGTGGATTTAGGCAGTAAAATTATGAAAGAAAAAACGGGAGATTTCAAACTGTCCATTAAATCGAAAATCCACTATTTACGAGTTCACTAAATCGAATTACGACTGTAGTTAAGTGCAATCATTGCTACTAAATTGCATAACCAAGATGTTGTGTTTGCCTTAGGATTTTTAAAGGGGTTTAATAACATGCTTTATCAAACTTATTACTTAGATGTTAAATACTCACCATATGCTATTATCATCTTGTTTTTTATTTAATTGCTGTATTTATTAAGAATCAAGCTTTCCATAGCTTATAACAATGACAGTAGGATATTTCTGATTTTAGATTGACACTTATCATAAGGCGGACTGATAATCTGATGATACATTTGACACTACTGTTGATGGAACAAGTTAATTTAATTTATGGAATTTGAATGAAAATACCTAGGAATCATTTGTAATAAGTACTTAAGTTAATTCTGGTAAAGGATTGAATAAATTGGCTTGGGACAAAGAGGAGGTAAAAAGGCCGCAATGTATGAGGTACTAAATGTCATGCCATGTTGGATTTCAATAGTTGTTCCTGAATTTCTACATCTGGGTAAACTTCTGATATATCAAATATGGCCATCACTGGAACTTATTATTACCACCTTTTTGCCCTCTGTGTCCCAAGCCAATTTATTCACTGCCATGCCTCACCCGAACCAACTTAAGTACTTACAAATGGTTCCTCGGCATCTGCGTTAAAATTTTATAAATCAAATTGACTGATTCCATCTATAAAAGTATCAAACGTATCATTAGCCCGCCTTATGATAAATGCCAATCTAAAATCAGAAACATCCTATTGTCATTGTTATAATAAGCAGCTATGAAAAGCTTGATTTTTAATAATACAGCAGTCAGTAAATAAAAAACAAGATGATACTAATATTATATGGTGAGTATTTAACATCTAAGTAAGTTTGATAAAGCATGCTTTTAAAATCCTTTTTAAAAATCCTGAGGCAAATACAACTGTTACGCCATGAGATTATATTAATCTCAAAGCTAAAATATGTACTAAATCATTTAATAAAAATAAAGGAAAACTGTTATGAAATGAAAGGGCACACTAAAACTAAAGAACTTTATTATAAGATCGAACCATCTTCTTTTATATTCACATTCTCTAATTATATGACCTGTTTAAATGAGTCTATTTATATATATTCATATATCCAATCAAGTCTAGGTGACACACACTAGTTCCATATTCCTGCATACACGGAGCTTCATAACATAATACACAGCAATGTAGAACTTAACATATCAAACTGTGTCGTAATCTTAACCAAGGAATGCACCCAGATCTGTGGATGCAACAACAACATCTTGGTCCTGGAATTTCTATCCATCGAAATGTTGTGATTTTTACTACATATTAAATGCACCTTTTATCAACGTTGACCTCGATGCACATTGGGTATCCGTTTTTTACCATTTTTATTTTCTCCGATTCATTAATATTCAGTCATATTTAACGATAATAATTTTTAGCATTAAAGTACTATACGTTATCACCTTCTACAGTATTAATACATCTCACAATCTATTGACTACGACATTTATTGAAATGCAAACTCTTGATATCGGATATAAAAGACTCCCAGCGTACCAAGTTTAATCCAATAATTACCAAAAACGCTTGGACCTCAATTATGACACCATATTCTTTTATCCCAGCGGTTAATCAATCAAATAGCTATCAAATCAACATACAAGCACATTTAGCGCAGCATTGAAACAAGACAACTCATATGCTCTGCAACAAGAACGTTTAAATTATGATTGGTCCATTTCAATCCATCGATTACTATCAAGCAGATCTAATGGTTCAAGATTGTCTTAAATTACGTCTCAGAATTTTAATGTCAAATCAATATAATACTGTAGGCCATACTTTTACTGTATATCTAAATAAACGATACATTGTTTTCATTATACAGTTGAAGAACTGACTCATTACTGATTCTTTTTTAATTGTATTCTTTTTAAAGTATTATTCACCAAACCTGAAGATATACGACAATGTGCACCTTGTTATCTTTTTAGCCATATTCAGTGGGTACAACCGCACAACAGCTTAGGATATATTGTGCAGCCCACCTGCTGGGCACTACAACGAAATAACCTTGCGCAGCACAGGTCGGCCGTAATGACTAGTCTTGGTGGCATACAACAAATTTTATCAAAATGGGTAAGCTCCAGCCAAGGTTTTGAGGCTTTTGCATTTTTTACCTTGTAGCCAGTTTTCGACAACATTTATTAATATAGTAATAACAGCTTGATAAACTACCGCGCAAGCTAACATTAATTTGAATAATGATGCAAAAAGGGCCAGCTTAAAATTGAGAAACCGCGTTTGAAATGAAAACAAGTCGAGAAAATACTAAGGTATTAAAATAATGGTTAATAAGTAAAGTCTAGATTATTTTTCATTCTCTACCAGGATATCTAGGTTTTGGATGGCTTCAAAGACTTTTTTATTTTTTTATAAATTTTGTGAGAGTATTTTTTCTGTTATAGAGATCCATGAAGGGATGCCTGGTATGCAAAGCTAAAGCCATAGGATGATACTCACTAGCGTTTATCTAACGAATTTTATCTCGTCAAAAAATATTAATTTTTCGTCGAGAAACTTGAGATTGAATGATTGATTTTTGGTGATACAAAAAAGGATCCATTTTGGACGAGGATATACAAGGGTAAATTTTTGCCGACCAAAAAAAATGATCAAAAAAAAATAATATCCCCACGAAAAATAGGTCTACAGCTACGTATAAATGCTCATTTTGTAGATAATTTTGTTGCGTATAATGTGAAAATAAAATATTTTAGGGTTGCATTTGAATGAAGGGTACTTTTTGATCAAAAACCGTTAAAATTTGGCATCAAATTTACTAGAGATTTTATGAGAAAAACATTTTTAAAACCTACACAGATCGATTCAGAATCAAAAACTGAACCTAAAACATTTAATACGCTAGTCCAACTTACTATGCATTTTTGTGAGTAATTAAAAATACAAGGTTTTTTTTTGGATTTTTTGGATTTTTTTTCCATTTGAACACTTTTTGGATTCAAGCTCAGTTGCATGTGCATATCTGATTATACAATTTTATATGGTGATATTCAAAATCGGAGCGTGCCCCCATTTTAATAGATAATCAGGAAATATAAAATGTAGGGCTATACTTGATATGCTACAGAATATTGACAAAAGACTTATTTCTATTCATGTTGATTTCTCAGCGAGTATAAAGGCTTCAAAAGTGAAACACTTGCTTTTACCCCGCTTACGAAATCAATCTAAGATGTCAAATATGATGGTATACAATAAAAAAATTGAAGCTAGAAACGAAGGTATCTTTTTGTACATATTTTTGAGAAAGTTATTTCCACGAAATATCAGTATTTTGAAAAAAAAAAAAAAACTAGATTGGGTCTGAGAGAGCTTAACGAGGTCGATGACATGGATGTAAAAAAAAAGTCAAAAAACTGTCAGAAAAATAAAAGTGCTCAAAAAATATGTATACGATTATATCTGCTATGGAGCGTCTCAAAACAAGTTTTACTATTATTATTAGAAAGTGTCAGTAAAGCTTACCCTTTTACAAAGATTTGAAGCCTCAAAGTAGTGGAACTTTTTAATCTAAGGAAATAGGTTTCTTTTTGACAGCCGTGCCTTGATCATTTAAAAATAATTTTTAATCAATGAGATCAAGATTGTATGTTATTCATAGGCTCACTGTGCATTAATTCTAACTTCAAAATTTAATTTTGAATCATTATTTGATTTTATAAAAAATTTCAAGGAATATCTGAAACAAGTGATACAGAATAGTTTGAAATTTGAACACCTATTAGTTTTTATTTCTCCATTTCCACAGCAACTCAGGCGGCTAAACCTTTTGCAATTTTGTTGACCAACATTAAAAGTACCTGCTATTACAACGGGAGGTCATTTGGATCCATATCCGTCGAGAGCGAGTGAGATTACTGACCTTCATATAAGGCATAAATAGAAGATAACCAACTTGTTGTTCAAACCTATCAAATGCACAATAGCCTATGGAAGCTGATACTGTATCGGAAATGCTTTTAATGAATGTTCATATCTATATCCATGTGGAGTCGCAACTTACTTGGATCAGTATTTATAGATGCCCTATTTAAATTGTTTTCAATGAAAGTGTGCAACAAAATATAGGTGCACTTTGGCGATTATTTTCTCAACACACAGTAGGTTGTGGAAGTTGCCATTCAACATCATTACGTGGAAGATGATGAGTACCAAACTCTCGTGCATATTTGGAATTTACTCGGATCGAAGTTCCTCAGGATACGGTTTTGTTGCCACTTGAATTTTGGATGGTTTTAGATGGTTCTCGGATAATTTTCAAAACTTTTCGCCCAATATTGAGTCAAATTCAGTTAAATTCTCAAAATAGATGTATCTTGTCTCTATAGGTCATTAATTTCTCTCCCCCAAAATAAAATTGCTAATATATACCGCTCTCTAAAACAATGATTTCTATAACACAGATGATTGTATTTACAGTGTGGTTTAAGTTTATAAACAGCATTTCAATCAAATTACACTAAATTTTGAAGACGTCATCAATGGAACTCAAATTTTAGGGTTTATTCAAAAACACGATGGCCCCCTGTTTTTTTTTTTTTTTGTTTTTTTTGACAACCAGGTAAATTTGATGAAGCAAAACCTTATGGTTTGGTGGAATCACGAGTCTATCTTGTACGTGCCTTATTCGTTGGCTAAGGTCTACCATAGTATCTCGCAAGATAAAGTTTCATATGTAGCTGCTGAAGGTTAGGTGGGAGTTTCGACGTTAAAGTAACGTCTGGTGCGTGAAATTTTAACGAAGCTTCTATCATAAACTTTCCTAGTATTCTAGGTTTGAGTAAAAGAAAAACAAGTAAGCTGCACTTGTTTAACTTTCTTTTAGCTCATCCTGGTACAGGGTTTATTCTATCTGCGTTTGGTTCTTTGGATTGTTTACCTGCGGTTATCAGCTGTTTGTTATCTGATTTTTGGCACACCCTTGACCAGGGTTTAAGAGTCGAAATGATTTGAACGAACAGTTGGTATCTATTGAGCTATCAGCTGTTTTTTATCTGATTTTTGGCACACCCTTGGCTAGGGTTTAAGAGTCGAAATGATTTGAGCTAACAGTTGGTAGCTATTGAGCTATCAGCTATTGGCTATCTCATTTTGGCACACCCATGGCCAGGGTTTAAGAGTCGAAATGGTTTGAGCTAACAGTTGGTAACTATTGGGCTATCAGCTATTGGCTATCTGATTTTGGCACACCCTTGGCCAGGGTTTAAGAGTCAAAATAATTGGAATTAATAGCTGATGCCTCGATTCTGCTATTGCACCTCTCTTTTCTTTAGCGTCTGTTCTCTTTTTTACAAGGTCTGATCTTTCTGGTATGTTTCTAAAACGTAATATATTTTACTTTCTTCTAATCTAATCTTTTTTTTTTTGCATATATTCAATAATCGTTTTTCTGCAATATCTACCTCTCTTCTCAAAGATCCAGCACCTTTTTTTAGCATATCTGGTCTCTATTATTTAACATCTGGTCTCGTGTCTGCAACATTTGTTATCGTTACTGAGCAATTTGGTCTATCATACGCAAATCTGGTCTCTTTCTGTAATATATGGTTATCCTCTTTCAATACCTGGTAACTTTATGTTAACATTAACTTTTTGTTTAGGTTTGGCTTGCCTTTTATTCTATATGTCTCTCCTACTATGACTTTTCTGCTATCTGGTTTCTCTATATATGCTATTATCTTGTCTCTTGGTTTTTAATGCTGCCGTCTCTCTATGTTCATCTACCTCGTCCGTTTCAGCCAACATCTGGTTTTTCATATCCTGTATCAAGTTTTGGTCTACTCTATGTGGTTCTATCTGACGTCGTGCTTTATCCATCTGGTTTCTGTTTGTCTTACATGGTCCTTGATTCTCCATTCCCACTGCCCTAAATGTTTTAATTGCGTGGTGCCTTTTTGTGTATGTCTTGTCTCGGTTCTTCACTAAATCTGGTAGTATTCTGGATATCGTATGACATTTAAGCAATATCTGGTTTCGATTAATTTACTTCTGGTCTCAACTCAGGTTTATATGGTCTCATTTCATGCTCATCAGATCTCCATTCATGTACTTTCAGTCTTAATTTATCAATGTTTGGTCCTTCTTCAAGTATTTCTGGTTTTACTTCATGTTTATCTGGTCTCATAACATGCTCTCCTAGTCTCATCTCATGCTCGTCTGGTCTCAATACATGCTCTTCTGGTCTCAACCCGTGCTTATCTGGTTTGAACTCATGCTTATTTGGTTTCAATTTAATGCTTATATGGTTTCAATTCATAGTTATCTGGTTTAGGCTTATGCACATCTGATTTTCTTTCATGTGTTCCTCATTTGAATTAATGCGCATCTTGTATTGTATCATTAGCATCTCGTCTTTCTGGTTTCATCTGGTCTCATTACATGCTTACCTGGTTTCAATGTATGCACATCTGGTATTGTTTTTTAACATCTGGTTTTTATTTATGCACTGTTGGTCTCAATTTATGTTTATATGGTATAGGTTTATCAATATCTGGTTTTTATTTATGCACTTCTTGTCTCATTTAATGCACATCCGTTCTGCCTTTGTCAACGTATAGTCTTTATTTTCATGCACATCTGGTCTGTATTCATGCACTTCTGGTCCCATTTTATCAGTATGTTGTCTCATTTTATTCTTATCTCGTCTTTAGTTTTGCTCGTTTGGCCTCCATTCATGTTTAC
Organism: Mucor racemosus; assembly: GCA_027405735.1. Classification (NCBI taxonomy): domain Eukaryota; kingdom Fungi; phylum Mucoromycota; class Mucoromycetes; order Mucorales; family Mucoraceae; genus Mucor; species Mucor racemosus. Next base: position 3,835,078 of record JAPEHQ010000001.1, on the reverse strand, counting down.
CTGTTCTCCATTATTTATGCTCGTCTCAACTCCATTAATTTTTCTCTGGTATCAAGTTGTTTACATCTGGTCTATTTTAATTCTTGCTCATCTGATTTCTATTTATTCACAGTTAATCTTGGTTCGTTCAAGTGTGTTCTCAATTCATTTCTACCTGGATTCAATTTATTCTGGTTTGGTCTCCATCCATTTGTATCTGGTCTCAATTTATATTCATTTGTTTTCAAGTTATCATGATGTGGTCAAAATTCATGTTTATCTGGTCTTATTTTATCTTTAACTGGTCTCAGTCTATGCTCTTGGTATAAAGGTATGCTCTTTCATGCTCATCAGTTATTCAATTAATGCTTATCTGGTCTTACTTCATATTTATCTAGTCTCAATTTATCCCCATCGGGTCTCAATTTGTGTGCTTCTTGTCTCATCTCTTTAACTTGTGGTTTCAATTTATGAAAAAGGTATATTATTGAAAACTTAAAAAGTATCGTCAACGTCTGATCTTAATTTGGTATCTTTTTTATAATTTTAAAGGTTTCTTTTGATATAACCTCTCCAATCTAATGTCTCTGGTCTTGTCTCTCTGGTTGTATCATTTCTCTGGTCTTGTCTTCTTTTTTTTTATTTTATTCCATCTAGAAGTTAAAGCATCTTTTCGTTATCTGATTTTTGATACACCTAACGTAGGTTTAAGAATCAAAATGATTTGATCGAAAAAAAGCGATAACTTTTACCACCTTTATTGGGATAGTATCTGTTTTGATGCTATCTTAGTAAATTCGGTTATTATACTCAGTTGTTTGTTTTTGTACAATCGGTAATCCTGAGTCAATTTAACCTGGTTGCTCTCCATTCGTGGACTTGCGACCTCTCCCCCTTTTAGGGTCTTATAGTCTTCTTTCACGGTAACCGGCTGGAAACTATAGCCCTTTCTGGCAATCGGAGTCGTATTGATTTCATAGCATCTGCTTGATTTCAATATCACTTTATAGTATGGTGGTATACAAACTATAAAGTCAAATGGCAACATGTAGATAGACCTCCTCGTGGTGTTGCTGGAAACGTTATTTTGAGCGGCTAACTATATACTCCATTAAACCAATTATATCAAAAGTTACTTTTCCTCCATCTTAGAGCATTTCATCGTTTATGATATCGATCCATAATTTTTTACTTGATTTTTTTTTCTTGAATTCTTTATATTGCATAATAAAAATTACAAGATTGAAATTAATTGTTTTATCCATCTATTTGTTATTTCTTATTTTTTGTTCTGATACAAAAAAGTATTGAATAATACAACTAAGCACTTATAAAACCATTGAGTCCTTCGGGGCCGCACCATGTGTACTTTGGCGCATGGAGTCGTATGAGATCAGGCTGTACAGTCGAAACATGACACTGCTCCTAGCTGTTCGGGGCTTTTTACCAACAATCGTATTGGGTTTCCCTGAACTTGTTGCTTATTGGTCACTCTTACCCTATCTAGACTTAATAATCATCTCATGTTAGATTAAACAGGAATTTCAACAATGCTGGTGTGTCCGCAGTTTCGGCTGGTAGGATAACCCGTGTTCCCTTTGTCCCTTTTCAAGAACCATTACCATGTCCATCTTTTCTACACATTGCTATTATCGCGTTAAATAGGAGTTATAACATATAGTGGATAACACGTTAAAAAAATTAATAAAACTGCCCTACTTGGCTTAACCTTAAAAAAAAAAAAAACCATTGACAGTATTAAAAAAACGTCGACTGCACAGAATATATATGTATTAATGTATTTTCTATAAACCCACCACGCAGTTTCATCAGAAAAATTGCGCAAATTTGCTTGATTGTTATATACAGTATATACAAGGAAACTATTTACCAACAGTATACGTATACTGTATATATTGTATATATATCCGAGAGCGCTTTGATTTTACGCCAGGAGATTATATCAATTTAGAAGCTAAAACATGTACTAAATCATTTATTAAAAATAAAGAAAAACTGCTATCAAATGAAAGAGCACATTAAAACTAAAGAACTTTATTATAAGATCAAAACATCTTCTTTTATATTCACATTCTCTAATTATATGACTAGTCTAAAATGAGCCTATTTAAATACATATATATCTCCAATCAAGTCTAGATGACACACACCAGTTCCACATTCCTCAATACGTACCGTATAAACTGAGCTTTATAACATAATACACAGCAATGTAGAACTTATCATATCAATCTTTGTCGTGATCTTAACCAAGAAATGTACACAGACTTGTGAACGCAACAATTTAGTTTTAACTTTGCCGTATATTTTTAGGTTTGATGAATAATACTTTAAAAAGAATACAATTAAAAGAAAATGAGTAATGAATCAGTTCTTCAACTGCATAATGAAAACAATATATCGTTTATTTAGATATACAGTAAAAGTATGGCCTATTATATTGATTTGACATTGAGATTCTGAGATGTAATTTAAGACAATATTAAACCATTAGATCTGTTTGATAGTAATCGATGGATTGAAATGGACCAATTATAATTTAACCGTGCTCGCAAAGCTTGTGAGTTGTCTTGTTGTAATACTGCGCTAAATATGTTTGGATGTTGATTTGATAGCTACTTGATTGATTAACTACTGGGATAAAATAATATGGTGTTATAATTGAGGTCCAAGCGTTTTTAGTAATTATTGGATTAAACTTGGTACGCTAGGAGTTTCTTATATCCGATAATATCAAGACTTTGCACCTCAATACATGTCGTAGTCAATAGATTGTGAGATGTATTAATACTGTAGAAGGCGATGACGTGTGATACTATCTAGGTGGCATACAAAACACATGGACACAACAAAAGAAACTGCACACCAGCACAACGAAAAGCCTGTATGTGCAGAATTAAGGATTCTGTCCGTGTGCATGATGACATTAATCCCACGATAGTAGAATTGCCCATAAGCATATCGTTATCCCTATTTGTGCATCATAATAAAATCTGACCATAAGCATAATGAGCTGATCGTATGAGCACAAATTGGTTTATACATGAGCATTGTGCCGTTCTCAAAATTTTATTGGATTTTTTACTAGAATGTGGTTTTAAATTACATTTGCTTTTATTAATATATGTTACAGATAATACAATTCAATAAGTTGTTGTTGTAGAGCAATAAATGTAACTGCCAATATATTCACAATTATTATTATTATTTGTAAATGTGTTTATAGCTATAATGTTTGTAGCAACAATGGTTTTTTTTTTTGCTCGAGCATAAACTTAAATAGCACTTACTGCTTAAATTTATATGCAAACCAAACCTAAGATTATAAATGTTACTTTATCACACATAAAATTTAAACAAATTAACAATTTTTGAACTTACTATCTTAGCTTACGATTGTCAGCTGTAAGAATATTTGTTTCCAAGCATAGCTACGATCAAAACTATGGGTCTATGGCTATTATTAGCCAAAACATCGGATTATACTTTTTTTGTGTTTCTATATCGTTTGAAATTGTATCACTTTTCTGGAACATTTTGTGGGTCTGTAGCCAGTTCTAGCTTTGCATTGAGCAGATATAAATATGATTGCCTTCGATTTGATCTTGTAATCACAAAATACTTCCAATAATACAGTAGTAAATAATAATGATATTTGGTCTTAGAATGCGGTTGAATAAAAATTTAAGTCTCTAATATAGACTGCTACCAATATTATAAACATTAGTCCCTTATGTTAGAATGCTTATTTAGATAAAAGAAAAGGATACCAGCTTGATAATAATTTGATATACCTTATCAGACAGTGAATATATTCTTGGAATAATATAAAAACAAAAAGAGAGAAACAACACACATAGAAAAGGATCTTCAAGGCTTTACATTATTTAGTACAATTAAAACCCTGCTAAATTGCACATTTCAGCCAATGTAAAGCAGCATTACAGCACCTGAACTATAAACTAAGCAAAACAGGCAATATCTGCTATCATAGAAACATACATTTTTCTACTAGAAAAACTGTCTGTCATATCATAGATTCATTAAAAAATTGCAAAAGTGAGCCCGTAGAGCGACGCCATAATCGAGCATAACACGACTAAACGGCTAAGTCTTTCATACTATGGTATATATCTAAGCTTTAAATGAAAATGCGTTTTTTTTTTTACTTTTCTTATATTTAACCACGTATGGTCTGAAAATTCAGTTTTTGTAGCGGACATTTTCGGGACTCATTTTATCCTTACCAACACTCATGGTTTTGATCAAAAAACAGAAAAGTCAATTTTTGATACCAAAATCAACATTTAAATATACGACATTGTGAGAGAAAATTGTAGCCATGACTAATACACATTTTATAAAAACTTAATATTAAATGTTAAGTAATAAAAATTAGCATATTTGGCCCAAAAACGGTTTTTTGATTAAAGGATTTTTATGTAATATTTTACAATAAAAATGTTTGTTATTTTTTATTGAGCAAATAGAGCGCTAAATGTTGTATATGTGTATACTTTTTGTTTTTATAATTGGTAGTATAATTAACTCTAGATTTGCAAAACCAAAAAAAAAAAATTTAAAAAATGTCAAAATTGATGATCTGGACAAAAATAATTTTCTAAATTAATATTCCGCTTATAAGCTTTCTAAGTCTTAAAATAAGAGATTTTATGATACTTGTGAACTTTTTCAAGAATTTACGATGGTGTACCGACTTGGTTCAAGCTAATTACTGTAAATCTCTATACATGTTAATATTGTGTGATAGTTTATTTGATAATAATATAGTCTTACTTTATAATTATGGCGCTAAAAGTAATTTAAATTAATTTTGTTTTACTCTTGCCTCTCCAATATCATAAACATAAACATGGCCATCACTGGAGCCTATTGCCGCCTTTTTACCCTCTTTGTCCCAAGCCAATTTATTCAATCCTTTACCAGAATTAACTTAAGTACTTACAAATGATTCCTAGGTATTTTCATTCAAATTCCATAAATTAAATTAACTTGTCCCATCAACAGTAGTGTCAAATGTATCATCAGATTATCAGTCCGCCTTATGATAAGTGTCAATCTAAAATCAGAAATGTCCTACTGTCATTGTTATAAGCTATGGAAAGCTTGATTCTTAATAAATACAGCAATTAAATAAAAAACAAGATGATAATAGCATATGGTGAGTATTTAACATCTAAGTAATAAGTTTGATAAAGCATGCTATTAAACCCCTTTAAAAATCCTAAGGCAAACACAACATATTGGTTATGCAATTTAGTAGCAATGATTGCACTTAACTACAGTCGTGATTCGATTTAGTGAACTCGTAAATAGTGGATTTTCGATTTAATGGACAGTTTGAAATCTCCCGTTTTTTCTTTCATAATTTTACTGCCTAAATCCACTGAACCGATTCAGTAGATAGTAGACAATTTCGTTTCTACCAGTCCACTATATTAGTAGAATATAAATACTATGACGGATATCTTATCTTATATGAAGTTAGTATGTATCTTAAGAGAAAGCATAAATATAATGTTGCTTTTTCATGCAAAATGGAAAAGTTGCCTTCTTGATAATGTTTATTATATTTAATAATCATTTTAATTCATAAAGAAAGTTATAAAAATATGAAATCTGAAGATATACAAAAAAAAATAGGATATATATAGAAAATTAAAAAGATGTGAAAATTATAGATATCCGTCTATTGGATAAAACTGTATTTATCTGGTAATAGCTTGATCTGGTAGCCATGAAATCAGAAGAAATATGGAGAATAACCAAATCGCGTGCCTAATTTACTCCAGTTTTTTAATAAATTTCTTATAATCCACTGTTTAATTCAGCTTCTCGAATATGAAAAGCCTTTATTAAACAGTATTATTTAATACTATAAACTAGTAACGCCTTTTTATTCTCATTTTTTGATTCAATATTACGGAAAATGATTTATTCGATTTAGTGGAAAATTCGATTTAGTGGACACTTTTCTCCCTCCCAGCAATTCCACTAAATCGAATCACGACTGTATATTTAAAATATAATTATTGACAATGATGCACACAAAAATTATCCATCGATCGAGCTATTGTAACATTTTCTAGCTGTATTTTTTGTAGAGAAAACAAGATTTTTGTTCAAATTTTTTTCAGTTTCAGAATTTGGGGTGAGGGTATATACTGTAAAAGAAAAATTGAGGTTAGAAATGAGGGTACCTCTTTGTACACATTTTTGAGGATATCTCCACGAAAAATTAATATTTTGAAAAAGACTAAATGGGATCCAAGAGAGCTCAACGAGCTGGATGACATGAATGCAAAAAAGAATGCTGCTTAATATATTAAATATTTTGAAACCTACTACAAAAATGTCAAAAAAATGAAAAAAAATAAAAGTGCTCAGAATTTTTTTATATTAAAATATGTTATATAGCACTTTAAAACAAGTAAGTTTTATTATTAAAGAGTGTTAGTATAGCTTAATTTTTTCTAGAGATATGAAGCCCCAAAGTTTTCAATCCATTAGTAGTGAAATACGCGTAAAAATTTGAAACATTAGTACTGAAAAATTAATACCACCTGCAAAAAATAGGATATTTCCGGATACTTGTTTTGGGTTAAAGTTAAACATCTCAGGTACATTAGTATATAATTTTATCTTGGTATTATTCAGTGAAAAAATAATAAAGTAAGAATAAAAAGTTGGATCCAGCTCTTAAGGAAAAAGTGTGTATTTTACGCGTTTTCCAAGTCTTTTATGCGCTATAATGTAACTTTGGAAACAGGTAGCATAATTTAACCAATTTATATCTAGTTAACAATGTCTAAGGTATGTATTCATTGCAATGGGAGCTCATTTTAATCTATAATAATTCATCGAGAACGAGTCTGCTTACTGCCCTTAGGAGATTTAAATGGCAGGTAGTAAATTTGGTTTTTTTTAAGAAAATTTACAGGATGCACAATAACCAATAGCCCATGGGAGCTGAAACTTGGAGCATTTATTTATCAGCAGATATGCAGTAATAATATCTTTTTTCTGTGGAATTAGAGCTTATTTGGGTTCCTATTCATTGAGAACAAATTTCACATTGGTTTAAATTAAAATGCACAGCAAATTATAGGCGTTCTTTGCCGATGATTTTCTCAACACACAGTAGCTTGTTGAAGTTGCCATTCGAGACAATTCTGTCAAACATGCGTACTTACTACCATGTAAAATTGGAAATTATAAAGTTTAAAATTCATCGAGTTAGGGTTTTTTGTTGTCGGGTTTCTACGGTTGTGAAAAATAGGTTTTAGATGATTCTCAGAAAGGTTTCGAATTTTCTCACCTAATATTGAGCTTATTTCTCTCAAATTTTAAAAAGAAATATACCTTCACTTCATGGATATTGGTATCTGTCTCAAAATAAAGAGTTAATACCAGAATACAAGTGCATTGACCTAACATTAATCTAACATTGCCCTAACATTCACTTAAAATTGATTTAAAATTAATGGTACAATTTAAACTCCATAATCGAGATATTAGTTTTTTGTATTCATAAGATAGATCCTATCGTAAGCTACTCTGTATTTTTTGTTCCAACGAAAAATATTGGATTTTGATAGAAAAAATCAAAATAATAATTTACATTACAGCCTACAGTCTGTTCCAACTGAGCTCAAAATTTGATTTACAAAAAATGATCGAAAAATCATCCAAATCACAAAATTGTTTAAATGCTCATGAACTGCAAAGTAAGTCTACCTAGACGGATATCTATAATTTTCACATCTTTTTAATTTTCTATATATATCCTATTTTTTTTTGTATATCTTCAGATTTCATATTTTTATAACTTTCTTTATGAATTAAAATGATTATTAAATATAATAAACATTATCAAGAAGGCAACTTTTCCATTTTGCATGAAAAAGCAACATTATATTTATGCTTTCTCTTAAGATACATACTAACTTCATATAAGATAAGATATCCGTCCTAGTGTACTAAATAGTTTTTGTACAGTTTTGGATTCTGCATCTATCAAAATAAAAATCAAACAAATGTTTCACGTTAAATTTTGTGTAAAATACGATTGAATTTTTGGAGGTTTTTTGAATATACGCATCACTTTTTATCAACATGTTTCAAATGTGAGTAGCTGAAATGATGGTTAGCAAAATTATCTATCGATCTAGCCATTACTGGGCGTTTTAGCTACATTTTACGTAGAGAAAACAAGAATTTTGTGAATTTTTTTTCAAAATCAGAATTTGGGATGAGGGTGTATAAGGGAAAAATTGAGGTTAGAAATGAGGGTAACTTTTTGTACACGTTTTTGAGGATATCTCCACGAAAAATCAATATTTTTAAAAACACTAAATTGAGTCTGAGAGAGCTCAATGAGCTGAAAGAAATGAATGCAAAAAAAATGTCGCTCAATTTAGCCAATATTTTGAAACTTACTATAGAAACTCCAAAAAAAAAGAAAAAAAATAAAAGTGCTCAGAATTTTTTTATATTAAAATATGTTATAGAGCGCTTTAAAACAAGTAAATTCTATTATTAAAAAGTGTTAGTATAGCTTAATTTTTTCTGGAGATATGAAGCCTCAAAGTTTTCAATCCATTAGCAGTAAAATGCGCGTAAAAAATCTGAAACCTTAGCACTGAAAAATTAATACCACCTGCAAAAAGTAGGATATTTCCGGATACTTGTTTTTGGATTAAAGTTGAACATCTTAGGTACATTGGCATATAATTTTATCTTGGTGTTGTTTAGTAGAAAAAAAAGTATAGCAGGGATGAAAAGTGAGACCCAGTTTTCAAGGAAAAAGCAGTGAATTTTACGTGTTTTTGTGCCTTTCATGAAATATAACATGAATTCAGGAATAGATAGCATACTGTGACTAATTTATGTCTTTTTAGTAGTGTCTAAGGTAAATACTATATTGTAATGGGCGCTCATTTGAATTTATATTCATCGAGAACGAGTTTGTTTACTACCTTTATTAGATGTAAATAACATGCAACCAGTTTGTTTCTCAAACTTATTGAATGCACAGTGACTCATGAAAACCGAAAGTTTAAGCATTGGTTCAGTAGATAGAATACTCAATTCCAATAAAAGTAAGGTTTACTTGAATCCTTTTTCCACATTGGGAGCAATTTTTCCACTATGTTAAATAAATGTGTGCAGTAAACGACCAGCCGGTATCTTTACTTTTCTCTTGAAAACTAAAACTTAGATCATCAATGAAGCTCAACAAGGGCTATCTACATATATAACTTGATTTTAAGGGAGAGAAAAGTTGTTATTGTAACCCGAATTTTCAAGCTGTAAATTTGAAAGTTCAGAAAATGTGCTGGAACTGTTATATTTATTGTTTTCGCAATTATCCAACAAGTTACATGTGTACCTATGTCTATATATCCGTTGTCGCTATCCGTTACTTATTATATGTTGTTTTTGAAGAAGTTGCTTGTAAGAGCATTACAATATTGTAATTTAATGTTCAATTGGAGCACAAATTTGGCATATTACATGTTGCCATCAACTTTATTTTTGCAACTTGATACTTTCAACATATTATGGCTATATGAAAAAAAAAAGAATATATACATTTATTGGAAAAGAAAATAATAATTAGCTAATGAGACGAAGTGATCAAATGTAAACGGTTGTGTCTATTCACATTTATTTCCCTTGTCACGGCAGGATAGCAATAAACTGGAGGAGAGGGCTCCTCATCATAAGCAGGCAATTGCTCATCCAAAGTTGGAGGTCGAATGAATTTAGGCTTAGTTGAAAGTGTTGTATCTGAAGTTACTGAAGGGTCACGGTAACTAACTAAAGTAGATGGCAATTGTTCACCTGGAGCGACAGTGCCGAAATGTAACGGTATACAGAACAGTTGGCGTTTTGTCCAAATGAGACCATGGCGAACTCTTGCAATGATATGCAGCTTATATTCTATCTTGATGTGCTTTGAGTAATTCGTTGTTGTGGTCATCCCAAGTACACTAAAGTTTTTCAGTATAATAGGGTTGTTCTTTTTGCTAATTTCGATTGGTATAGGTATGTTTATGTAGTAAGTACGAGCACCATAATGGTTACCAACGCCAAATTTGGATTGTTCAACGTGAGTCATGACCATGGTGTCTGATCGATGGTACGAGCCATGTGTGACATTCACTTCACGTTTAACAAATGCTTCAATGTGGTTGAACAATGTTGCATTATTGTCTTGATTATGTTTATCCTTTTGGAGATTAATAATAGATAATTGAACTTTCATTGTTTCAGTGTGATTATCTAATATATTGTAATCACAACCTTTAACAAGAGTAGCAACCACATTATGTGTATTATCTAGACGCAATTTTTCTTGGTATACATTGGGAGATTTAATCGATTTTGACTCAATAAAAGGTTCGTATCGAAGTTGATGTGAAATTGTTTGAAATGGTCGAAGCGCAGGACGTTCCAAAGATGCCAATAATTCGAATTCACACGAAGCAAGATGGTGTCTGAATGTTGGTGGGTAATTTACCATAGGGATTTCGCACATGAATGGAAATAAATGCTCACCAGCTTCGATAAGGGGCCACATTTCTCCTTGGCAAGTTGGCTTTCCCCATAAAATTGTTCTTATGGCAAACAATCGTTCACCTCTCTTTTTGTTCGCTTTTCCAATGGCATCGCAGTGAATGCGTTCTAATGTATATATTTAGTAGGCTATTCAACTTGAAATATCACATGGTCGTTAATATTTTTACCTGCTCCTTTAAAAACGAGTTTGAGATGTTGAGCAGCAAGAGGCGTATCTAATTTAAGCTTGACGACACCTTCAAAGATTGAACCTGGATGACATGTCTTTTTTTGAGTGTCTCCATCGATACGAAGAATTGAAATAGAGAAATGAATTGGAGGTTTTCTAAATTTTCTATTGGCAGGATCCACATATCTGTAGTTATCATCATCTGAAGATGAGGATGATCGTCCTTCTTCAAGCTCAAGAGCGGGAGTATTTAATAAATCATGCCACGAAGAAGTTCTTTCTAATGGCATTTGATGAATATATTGTTGTTGTTGTTGTTGTATTTCTGGCATTATGTAAGAAATATTGCATACAAGAAAGGAAAGATATTTTTTTTTAAAAAAAAGATGGAAAAGATGAGATGACACTAAATGATGAAAAAGATGGAGCGGTTGAATAAGAAGCCGAATTGAAAGGTTTGGATAGATGATTGCCCCTTTTATAATTACAGTTATTTTAAAACCCAAATAGACTTTCGGAAATGGGATGTGGCAATACAATTTGACGGATTATGCCGTTTTATTTTCTTACAGCGAGTTGATATCAAAGGCTTTATTTAATTTATTTTACACAGAAGATACATCATAAGAAGGAATTACTTTGAAAGGATGAGGAATCAAAGCACTTGAAATGTCATCGCCCCACCAAGTATCAGTGCATTGTCTATACCATTCAACTTTTTTTTTTTTTCATTATTAGCTTTTTCCTTTTTTACATTTGCCTAAAAAAATACTCACTTGTCTTTAAAAGGCCTTCATCAAATTTCACTTTTGGAGACCATCCCAATTTCTCTATTTTAGTACAATCAATTGCATAACGTTTATCATTATGAGCTCTATCTCGAACAAATTCAATATGATCCATAATCTCATCTTCTTTATATCCAAACAATAAAATCAACCTTCTTGCCATTTCTAAATTTGATATTTCTGATGGAGAACCAATATTGTAAGTTTCACCAACCATGCCCTTATGAAAAATAATGTCAATTGCATTTACAACATCTGCAGCGTACAAATATTTTCTAGAATTCTGTCCATCTCCATGGATATAACATTTTTTTCCTCGAAGCAAACTGCAAACAAATTTAGATGTGATTTTCTCTGGAAATTGATATGGACCATAAACATTATTTGATCTGGTAATCATGATGGGTAATCCAAATGACATGTGATAAGCTTTAACAAGACATTCGGCTGCTGCTTTTGTTGCAGAATAAGGATTTGTAGGTTGTAAAATGGTATCTTCTGGGCAATCAGGTCCATTGATGATTTCGCCATAAACTTCATCTGTACTGACATGAATAAATCTCATAATTTTTCTAATTTTAGCTGCTTCTAGTAATACATGTGTACCCATAACGTTGTTTCTATTTGACTCGTTAAAATGTATATTGAATTATTGAAAAAAAAAAAAAAAAAAAACTTACTTTGTGAATTCAAAGGAATCCCCAAACGAATTATCAACATGAGTTTGTGCTGCTAAATGGAATATAACATCGATCATTTTCTCTTTTAAAAAGAAGGTAATAAAATCAACACAGGTAATATCTCCCTATAGATATAAAAAAAAAAAAAAAAAAAAAAAACCGTTAATTGCAAGCTCTATTATCTAGTATACAAAGCTGATATTCTTACCCTGACAAACGTATAATTGGGGAATTCCTTTACTACTTTTAAATTATGTAATGATCCACAATAGTCTAACTTGTCGATAACATAAATATGATATTCTGGATATAATACAACCAATTTTCTAACAAGAAATGAACCACTATTACAACAAGAGGTTAGGCCAAATCTTGATGAATAATTGTTATAATTTACATAAAGCCTGCTCCACCGGTAACCAAAATATTCTTTGCTTCCTTCAAATCACTTGGTAGCTCAGGAACTCTTTCACCAATATCCACCAAGTCAAATTCGGTTATTGTCTTGACAAGCTCAGCGTGTTTTTCTAAATCTGTTTCCATGATATTCTTTGAAGGAGACATGTCTAATTCTCTTTTCTTTTTTTATATGTAGTAGAAAAAAAAATGAAACTTTTTATCAAAACCCTTCTACTCTTCTTTTATACTAACAGACAATCCCATTTTAAATGGCGTGCGCTAACTGGATTAGTATGAAAAACGGGACGAGGGGAGTTATTTCAAACATTGTTCCCAGTTTTCTTACTCATAAATGGCTTACATAATCAGGTTTTATTATTAGATTTTTTGTGGTAAAAATGAAGCAGGAATACGTGTTGCAATTTTAGAGTAATCTTGGACATATTTGTATCCATTATTGCCATGCCAGAATAAAACCCAATTAGTGTTAGGTAATCTTAAATACCCATTAGATCGTTCAAAATACCTAATTCATATAATCAAGAAAGGTTTTAGACTCAAAAACTGACATGTGTTACATTTTGTCTTTTTTTCCATACCATTTATTCACTCCGTTGTCTTTTCGACTTCTCCAAAGCAATTCGGGGTATCCATCACACATACGTTTCCATAGAATATCAGTTAACCCAATGCCCTGACTAGAAGGTGCAATTGCAAACTTATCAAGGTAAGCATGCTGAGCATTATTTGCTGTTTCATTGGTCATAATAACTGCTCCTTCATAATCACCTGCAATAATGGCTCCTGCTAACACATGCTCTAATCTTCCGTAAAACGCATCTGTATCTACCTTCTTTTGAAAACTAGCTTCTAATAGCTCAGTGAGTCGATTGAGGTTGAGATCACCCACATGAGAATAATTATTAATCTTGATGCCATGTCGAAGTACTGTAGTTTTAGCTTGATTGATTCGGGTATGATGAGTAACGGGCAATGATGAAGAATACAATGGTTTATCTGTTACTAAATTTGTGATTAGTGCTGACGGTAATGAACTAGTTGGTACAATAATGGCAGAAGACGATGTGGGCAATTGATCTAAGCAATCTCGGACCATGGTTAAATCTTTCATGGTACTAGGATATGATTTATTCCAATAGGTATTCTTTGAAAATGCTAATTCAATGTCACTGAATTCTTCTTGTACATTGACAAGACTATGCGCTGTTCCTGGTAAGTTGTGATTTGGAATACCACCTTCTTTGTTGATGATTACAATCTTCGAAGGTACTAATTTAGGATCAAGTGCCTGATTTTTGAGTCTCTGAGTTAATGCAATTACTGCTTCATTTGCATTAACAGGCACCAATTGACCATCATGCTCAGTAAGAATAGGTACCACAATAGGAATCTGATTATTGTTCAATGCAGATATTATAAAATCTAAATTAATGTCAATTGATGTTGCTGAATTCGCTGATCTCTCCAATGCGGAGTTATAAATAAGTCGTGCTCGACCACCTGCTTGCTCAATGGATTCAACTAGTGTCATGCTCTCGCTAAACATTCGCTTTGCTAATTCACTAGGTGATGATTTGTCAGTTCGCCAACATGGATTATCTGAAACAACAATAGAAGATAAGCCTAATTTCTGTAATTTATAAAGTGTATTTCCAACTTTTTGCCAATCATTCTTATCAAAGGGCCCCTCAACTTTTGTAAGAGCTAATTGATGGTATGTTGGTGCTAACAACTCTTTGACATATTCCTTCGGTGATTTAACTCCTGGTGCGCCTTTAATTTCTTCAAAGCCAGAGAGCAATGTCGGTTTTTCAGTCTTGACTTCAGGTCCAAATCGCTTTAAAAAATGCTGCAATTCTCTTTTACTAGGCCCTGTATCCATTAGATTTACTAGTAATTCCTAATAATAAATAGCACGTTAATAAAAGCCATATAAAAAAGAGAGCCGGACTGATTGCATTACCCTGACTTCCTTTTGTTCCGGAATAGAAGGCTGATGTTTTTGTTGTTGACGTAAATAACAGATTAGTGAGCATAATTTAGGAAAAAAGACTAAAAAATGAAACATACATTTGACTTTGTTGTACTGTAAGCTTTACATAATTTATTAGACCATAAATGAATGAAAGGTCTGTTGATTCTACAAGTGATATTCATTATGAATTTGGAATAAATAAAGAAAAAAAGAAAAAGATCCTTGAATATGGTGATGAGTCAAAATATTTAAAAGTTTTACAGCGCTAAAATGTGTCACGATGAGTGATTTTCAAAAACTGGGGAAATAGAGTTTAATAGTTTACAGGATTTTTTCACATTTGTTTTGAGAGGTTTTTGTAAATTTTAAACTTGAATAGGTAATAGTTTATCTCTTTTACACTTGTGTATTTTTATTTTGGTATTTTGTTAGTAATAGTTTAACCTACACATCAAACATAAGTGAGACATGCTACATGCAGTAACAATTGCTCTTTTTCTTGCTCAAATCTTGATTTCTCTTTTTCGTTGGCTGAGGCATAGGTGTGATGCATTTATTGATTACTTCATGTTGCTGTTTTGTAATAGAATTATTGGTTTGCATTAATCTAGATCTTGCCCCCATATCGCCTTGTTCAGCTGCCATTCTATAATATTTCTCTGCTCTACTAAAATCCCTTGGACTACCAAATCCTTGTTCGTAAAACCAACTAATTGATGTTAATTCTTGTAAATATCCTTTTTTTCAATTGTATTCACCAACCCTAATAATGACAATGCATCTACAAGACCTGCTTTTGCTGCTTTTTCACACCATTGAAAAGATAAATCTTCATTGATTGGTGTAGCAGCTAACCAACCCGATACGTCGTTCTCCAATCTAAATGCCTCATTGTTATCTCCAGGACCATGATTTCCGCGGTTGTTGAGGCGACACAAACCCAACATAGCCTTGGGATTACCATTAAGAGCCGCGGTCTCGTAATGGAAGAATGCTCTTGCAAAATTCATTGATTCGCCATAGAGACCATGTTCATAAATGGAGCCTAACTTGCATTGTGCCTTGTCATTATTTAGATTGGCAGCTCTTTCATAGTATAGGATACCAGCTGCTTTGCCTCCATATATTTCGCTCAAAGAACTTCCAACATGTTAATAAAAATGGTAATTCATAAAAGTAATTCAAATATTACCTTGGTACATCCACTTGGCTTTGTTCATCATTTGTCAACATGAGACCAAATGCAAATAATGGTTCATTAAATTCTTCAGTACACAATTTACATGCATCGTACATGAATTGTAGTCCTTGTACTAGACTTTGTCTAATACCAAGCTGTCCTTTCAGTGTCATTACAGCCATTTTCTACAAAAAATTTTTTTTAGTCAAACAGTAGAATATCAGCATAATTCACTTACATAGATGGCATTCACATATCCCTGATCTGCTGAATATCTATAGTATTTTAATATACGAGCAGGCTCATCTTTACCTTCATATTGAAGATATTCTGCAACTGCATAAGCAGATTCAGGAATACCAGCTTTTGCAGCAATTTGATGGAATTGTATTGATTTTGCCTTATTCTGCTTGAAACCATACATTTCTTTATCCATCCAATGTGCTTGCATATAACAAGCTTCAGCAACGTTTAATTTTGTCAATCTTTTGATCCATTTGACACCTTCGTCTTCTAATGCTTTACGTTTTTGAATTCTTGCTTGATCTGCAGTTTCATTTGGTTTATTATGTCGATCATTTGTTATTTGTTGCTTTACAAGGAGAGTAGCAGCAATGGCAGACGGTCTATCTCCATAAGAGCGTAAAGATGTAGTCGCACCAAGTGAGGATGGTTTATTTTTATTACTTGAGTTTATACTGTGAGTGGAAGAACTTGCTTCTTCTGTTGCACTAGGAACTACTATAAAAGGCTCAGGTCGCTGTACCTTTTTTGTCGTTGTACCAAGACCCCACATGCTACCAACAACGGTTGGGTTACCAGTTGCGGATGTATTAGGGTAAAATGCATTGGCAGTTTCTAATAAATACTTTGCAAACATTAATTGTACAGTTGTATCGTGTGTTTTTTCTGCCATTTCTCTGTATAATTTAATAGCACTTGGGTCATTCGTAAGATGATATGATACTTTGGCATACTTAGAGGGGTTCTTAATAGCATACTCAGTTGCTAACTGCGTAGATGTTTTTGGAGAAACGGGTAAATTAGCTTCTGAATAACTATCGTTAAATGTTGATGAATAAAGAACAGAGTTGCTATCGCTATTTGATTGATGATGATGATAAGATGGCACCATTTGTTGATTAGTTGTGATTGATTGTAGCTAAAATAAATAAATAAATAAATAGGTTTAATTGAATGCAACAAACATGTTTATTCTACTACCTCATTATTATATGTTACTGTAGTGTCGTTTCCTGGCAAATCTTGCATGTTTGCTGCAGGTGTTTTAGACTCATGATGTGGCAAATCGGGATTACTATACATTGAGCGTATTTTTAAGTTTGTTTCATTCATGTGAGGTGGCAAAACAGGTACTTTGTTGGTTTGTAAATCAACATTTGTAGGTTGCTGCTGATTCCAATGTGTTTCTTTGGCATGTGAATCAACAGCAGTAGGTGATATTGAATGTTCATCAACATCATGTATAGTTTTATTATCTTCTGTTTCCATATCTGGATTAGTTACTCTTAGCATTAGACCTTGTTGAGGTAACGTAGGTCGACAGCCACCTTCATCCGATGAATCAGAATCATAGCCACTGCTACCTTCTGTCTTTTCTCTTATATGCGGTTTACTTGTAAAAGCATTTGAATATGATGTATGTGGGGTAGTAGGCATATATGAGCCATTTGTAGTTGTAGTTGCAGTATTCGAACTAGAGCTTTTATATATTGGAAAATAAGAGGTTGCCATTGCTGGTCTTTTTACAATATTTGGTTGACTCATAACAAAATTTGGCATGCTAGCGAAAAGAAAAGAGAAATGAAGAGATAAAAAGAAAGAGGGAAAGTGTGTATTATAAACATATATGTTGAGACAAGTTTATTTATAAAATGCTTATTAACAAAACAAGCCAATTCCGAGGTTTCTCCTCCTTATTTTTAAGCATTGGTTGTTGGTAAATTTTGCAGTAATCTACTAATAAGTTTATCTGTTTTACATGCCATTACGATATCTTCTTCAATCAAATTAAGCGATAATCTCATACAAATATCCATCCTACCACCCTCCATTACAAGTGCTCTTGTTTGACCTAAAGATTCACATACACGCATCAAATCACTGGTATTGGGTGGTTCTATATTATGCCATTTGCAGGTTTGAATATGATAATGTGCCACATCACCAAATTCTATTTCAGCTAAACCTATCGCACGTGAGCGCTGCATACATGCAACTAAAAAGATCTTTTGATGTAATGAACAGGAGCGAATAAATGCAACAGATGGCGAAGAGAACATTTCTTTAACTGCTTCATCGACAATAGCAATAGTAACATGCTTATTAGCCACTCCTTCACTCGTACGTAATTCAACAATTTCTACAGCTCTTCTGCAAATATCAAGCGCACGACGAGCATCGCCACTCACAGCACTCACTTTACGAGCAGCAAATTCGACAGCTTCCTTGGCAAATGCATCAATACCTGCAAGACGGGATTGTACAATTTGAAATAGTTGATCGTATTTATAAGGTTGAAAGTTGATACGAGTTAATCCCATACGACTAGCAATTTTGTTACTCATAATACGTTCAGGTAAATCCATGGTATTTGCAACTGCAACAACAATCAATTTAGATAATGGTCTACTGGGCCAATCAAAGAAATTGTACATGACAGTTTGTTTCTTGGTAACCAACAGATCAAGTTCATCCATTAAAACAACACTAGAATAGATTTAATAAAAATTTCTTGCTATTCAAACTGCTGTAAAACTTACGTTGTACGTTGATCATTGCTTTGTTTTGAAAATTTAGCTTCCAACATTTGCAAAGCATGAGCAGATGTATATCGTTTTCGTTTTCCGTCATCGTTTTTGTTTGAAGATCTCTCTATACATTCCCATAAAATACTATAAGCTTGGTTTGGATCCGTTAATTTCATGCCATTGATTTCAACAAAATCGAATTCAGGAATTGATTTTTCCTCTGCTTGGTGTTGTAAATAACGAATTACTTCTAAAACAGTAGCAGTTTTTCCTGTACCAGGTACGCCAGATATATAAACACAAGTTCCAGTAGCTTCTTCAATAGCACTTTGAATATAACCCATAATATTTACAAATTCATCCTCTCGACAAGGTAAAGAATCAGGCACTGCTGAGACATGCAATCGCTCTCTAGCTAATGCGTATGGTGATAAATTTGATTGATCTCGCTTTTGAACTTGCCGTAAAGGTAAAACTGGCATAATTTGATTAACTCGATGCACGCTTCGATTGCCAGACGTTGATGGCTTTTGTCGCTTTGGTGTTGTGGTTACAGCTCGTTTACTTGATCCTCGGCCTCCTCTTGTTGCGGTCACTGTTTTTCCTGACCTTGGCTTTCTTGTTGAATTCTTTGATTTGTATATTTCATCTTCTGATTCTTCGTCTTCTGATTCTTCCATGTCTTTGTCAGTATCTTCATCAATTGATTCAGATTCTACTTCTGCTTCAGATTCGACTTGTTCGTCAGATTCTACTTGGGATTCGGATTCGGATTCGGATTCGGATGATGATGTTTCCATGGCATTTTGTGTCGATGCTCTTCTTTTCTGACTCTTTGGTGTTTCATCGCGCCCTTTAAATGGAAATGTATTTACTCTAGTTTTTTGCACATCATTTTCAACATTGTTGGTAGGTGCTCTTCTTGTCTTTACTCTAATAATTACTCGAGCCTTTATTCTCTTTTTGAGAGGCTCCATTTTCTATTCTTATACTGAGGCCATCCCATCCTAGAAAATCTCTCGCCTTTTGATATTGGAAATGCAAATTAGAAAAAGACGGTACCAATGCGGTCCCGTTCAGTCCACGTCATGAAAGGCTTGTTAAAAGGTCATTTGTAACGTATGCAAAATGTACCTCTTTTAAGCTTTTATATATATATACAACATTATAATGACTGATGCAGGAGATTGGTGTTTAATTGAAAGCGATCCTGGTAAGCGGAAATGTTGTAATTTTGTCTGTACATAAAGGTTTAAAAATGGTGGTTTTTCAGGTGTATTCACCGAATTGATTTCAAATATGGGATGTAAAGGAGTTCAAGTCGAAGAGATTTGGAGTTTAGATCCTGAATTTACAGCAGATTTAGGGTATAGATCAATCTTCTATATTCAATTCACATTTCCTAATTCCTGAAATATTTAATTATAGGCAAGTATATGGGTTGATTTTCTTGTTCAAATGGCAGAATAATAAGGGCTATGCACCTCCCGCCGATGAAAATGCTGATCATGTGTTCTTTGCAAACCAAGTTATCAACAATGCATGTGCAACACAAGCTATTTTATCTATTCTACTCAACAGAGATGACATTGAACTTGGTGAAGAATTGAAGAATTTCAAGGAATTTACTGCTGATTTTCCACCAGATGTAAGACTGAACTCGAAAGAATGTAATTAGAAACAAATGCTTACTTTATTTTCAATCAGATGAAAGGTTTAGCTATTTCCAATAGTGATTTGATTCGTTCTGTACACAATAGTTTTGCACGATCAGATCCCTTTGTCAATGAAATGGTTGATCCCAATGCTGGAAAAGATCAAGATGTATACCATTTTATTGCATTTACACCTATTCATGGTGCGCTTTACGAATTAGATGGTCTAAGCAGAGGACCTGTTAATTTAGGGCCTTGCGACGATAATAATTGGGTTGAAAAAGCAAACGAAGCAATTAAACAACGCATGGAAAGTTATGGTGCATCAGCATTGCATTTCAGTTTGATGGCTCTTATTAAGGATAAGGTGGAACAAATGGAGGAAATGATTGAAGAAACAGATGGTATCTTGTTGTCGTTATCTGAAGATGATGTTGAGGCAAGAAATAGAGCAAATCAAGATCGAATGATGTATGAACAAGTATTACAACAAGAACAAGATAAGAGAAAAAAGTGGCATGTAAGTTTAAGAAAATGCAATAAAATAATGCGTTGTATATTAAAAGAGTTCTTTATAGAGAGAAAATTTATTAAGAAAGCACAACTTTATACCAATTATCTATAATTTATTAAGAAATCTTGCTGAGAAGGATCAACTTGATCCACTTGTGAGCCAGGCAAAAGAGAAGGCCAAGAATAGAAGAACGCAATAAAAAATATTTAATTGATCTCTATAAGAAAAAAACAGCTTTGGGTTATATTTAATATGGTCTAGTACGGATTTACATTGCAATCATATAGTTAAATCGTCAAATCTGCTTGAAAATTCCTTTTAAAATACCAATTTACATGCAAAATTGACATTTTCTGAGTTTGAACTTCTAAAATCGTACCTGATCATTTTTGCTTCATTTTCATGAGAATTTGATTTTCTCTAGACTTTTTCAAGAATATCTCGATATATCTATAAGTTAACACAGGTAGCTTTTTAATTGACTTTAGTAGTACTTTTTCTTGCGGATCAAATGGCAATACTCGTTTAGAAATTTTACTGCTAAAATTTCATAGAATATTGTCAAAACGAAATTTCGGATTTTGTACAGAAAATCGAATTTCTCAATAAGCAACATCGTATTAAACACTTTTATATGAAAGATCGAGCTTTTACGGTCATTTAATGCCAATATTTACCTTATAAAAAAATCTCATTTTCAGGGGTAAAAATTGAATTTTGTCCAAAATGGGATTTTCAATGAGGTATACCTCGTCCAAAATCGACGGAAAATGATAATCTGGAAAAAATCGGAAAAGTGTTATAGAAAGTATCTATTAAATGAGGGGAATCCTTTGGTATACTTCTGAGTGTTTGTAGTATCCTAAAACGATCAGAATTCGCCCTTTAAAGTCCTAGTTTGGGGCACATTTTGGTGAAACAACGAGCTTTTCATTATACGTTTCTTGAGAATAATGTGTTTTTTATAGCTTTAACTTGTTATTACAAGTTCAATCGATTCTTGTCTACTAAATAGAAGCAAAAATGGGGTTGTAAAGTGCCAAAAAGCGAACAAATATAGGATTAAATGTCTTGATTTTGGTGATTTTCGCACAAAATTTATCTCTTAAAAATTTTCTGTACTTGCCAACTCACGTTTTCTTCTCAGTATAAATCGGAATAGGCTTTGAGGTTATGAATATACATGACGGTAATTTTTGTTTGAATTATTTCCTAACTATTTATGAAAAATCGAACAAGAAACAAGAATAATGTGATTTCATAGCCGCGTAGTGAAGATTATGTTTATTTTCTTCTGAAATCGACGTCAAATTGCAAGGTTTTTTCATCTTTACTGAATTTTATGATCTATACACAATATATGCTTGAAATGAAATGTTTCATATTCAAACAGCAAATACTTTTTTATTACGGATTTTTACAATAATGCATAAATTATGCACATGAAAGTTTAATTTTATACTGTAGTATAGATATTTATATATTGACCAATTGTCATACCCTGAAGATATCTTCTGATCTACCGTACAATGCGGCCGCTTTGGCCAGATACGTTTTTTCGTAAGATTAACAACTATCATTGGCCCTTTCAAAGTATGTTTGTTACACTTGTTTATTGTGATAGGTGAGGTAAAAATCAGGTCCATGATCTTTTTATCTTTGCAATTTGTATGAACATGTTGTGTTTGTAAACGTACAAATCATTCTTGGTTTTTTTTTTTTCGATGGCCTGACACTAATTAGCAAGTAATGTTGTTTCAAGCCAGATTATTATTCGAAACAAATCTTAAAGTGCCACAATCAATGCACAAACTGTTAAAATCTCGACTATAATGCAAGTTGATTGTTTATTTTTTATTTTTTTTGTGTTTGTACGTATCCTTATTTTATCCAATGGGCCTAAGCTTTTATTTTTTATTTATATTGCATTTGACAAGATGGATATTTGTTTCAATTGGTTTAAATAGTATATAATTATTTTTCATGATACATGCATATGACGATGATAACACATGGTTTGCTTGATCTTGGGTATGATTTAAAGCATTTAGACGAGTGATTTTATGTTGTAAAAATAATATGATTTATTATATATATATAAAAAAATGATGATAAAAAGAATGATGATGATCATTGTTTGGTTATAAAAATATGAATGTGGCAAAGTAAAAATGAAAGTCTAATGATTTGAATGTGGGTAAAGATCATGATTTATCGTTCAAAGACACCTTTACGAGGTACTCTTGGATTTGAAAAGGTACGAACTACATTTTCTCTGTCTGCCTTTTCCTTTGCAAGCTCTTTTTCCTTTTTCTTTTGAGCTTCTTCTTTTTTCTTTTTCTTTTCATCAACTTTCTTGACATCCTTCTTGTCAGGTTTTTTCTCTGGTTTCTTGTGATTGCAATGACATTTTGCAGGAGCTTTTTCGACCTGATGACAGAATGGAGTAGGTATGATTTGCGTGTAAGTAATTTCAGAATATATGAATTGTTGTGCCATTGGCATTTGATAGCAAGGCACTGTATAATAATATTGTACCTTGGGATGCTCAGCAGGAGCAGGAGGAGGAGGGGGAGGAGGATTTCTACGTTGATTTGGCTATTAAATGTATTAATAATAATTCAAAATGTTGGACCTATATAAATACATACCTTGATTAATTTCAACCCAAAAGGATCTTGCCAGATGTTGCTCATTTCTAATATGAAATTGAATTGTAATGAAATGAAGAAGAAGAAGAAAAAAGAGAAAATCGACTACCTATTTATATTTTTTTATCATCTTTGTGAAATGTTGGTCATATACTTCTTTTTCTAAGTGTGTTAATACAATTTTATTTGTACAATGTGGTTAAAATAAGAAATTGCTACGGAGGAAAAGGGCTCAACACATTTTACTTTTTGTGTATCATGACGAAATATTGTGATACATTCGTTTTCTAATTTCTTAATTAGGCTTGTCAATCTTTACATTACATATCACTTGATTTTGTAGAATGGAGTTGTTGGGTGATACACCGTTGTACATCTCCGGAGGAATTGCAATTTGGTTCCATTCCAAATCATCTCTCTATTTTTTATTTTTTTTGTATAATATTCTTTATTATATATGTATTATTATTATGTGCAAAAAGAAACTGTCAAGATTATGAAATAATCTAGTGTAAAATTAATGGAAGAGGAAAAGAGAAGAGAAGATTTACAAGATAATACAACTCTTCTTCTTAAGGAAAGATGGCTTATTACGATTCTCTGGTGACTTGGTGGTAGTTTTCTTTGGAACATCTGGAGCCTTGGCAGAAGATGGCATAGTTGGTTGAGTGTTTGATCCAACTGCTGCTTCAGGACGCTTAATTTTTTGGGATGAATTAATGATGCCATAAACGTCTACAGATGGGGCTTGAACTGCTGATTTAATACAATATTGAACACTTTCACTCAATTTAGGGGCTTCAAATGTTGTTCTACTTGCTGTTGATGATGTTGGAGGAGGGGGTGCTGGTGCTTTGTTAATTGTAGAAGTGTTATTAGTAGTTGCATTAGTGTTAGCATGATTCAATTTGTTAGTTCCGGCTGCAGCTGCGCTTGCGCCGGCGACAGCAGCTCCGACACCGGCAACTGCTTTCTTGATAGGATTCTTACTAGAATTGGTACTATTAGAGTCATTGTTCGATGTAATTGCAGCAGGGGCATTATTGGGAGTGCCAACAGAACCTTTAGAATTAATAGAAGCATCTGTATTGACAGATTTTGGTACTTGAGATTGATTGACATTTGTATTTGCATTAGGTGGCAATTTAGCCTTTTCTTTATAGTCGCCAACAGCAATATTGTTTCTAATTTTATCAACAATGCCATCTAAATTAATTGATCCGGAAGCAATGACTGATTTAATTGCATATTTAACATTGTCAGATAAAGGAAGAGGTTTAGAAAGTGCAGCAGATCCACCAGAATGGCCTGTATTGATAGAATCGGTAGTTGTGGTAGTAGTAGCAGCAGCAGTGGTACCTGCAGTAGCAGCAACAATTGCAGCACCAGCGGCAGTGGCTCCATGAGCTCCAGGACCAACTGGGCCAGCAGCAGGAATATTACTATCATGAATAGAGCCTTCAATTGGTTCATTAGGTAACGATGATGCAGTTTCAGCATTAGTATCATGAGATTCATCAATTGCTTTAGCAGGTAAGGATGAAGCTATAGCAGATCCTTCGCCACTTAATGTATTAGTATTTGCCGGAGTAGTTTGTACATCAGTGATGATAGCTGAATTACTATTACCACCAACGTTATCATCAATTGGTTTAGCAGGTAATGAGGAAGCAATAGCAGATGCTTCACCGCTCAATGTATCAGTATTTGCCGGAGTAGTTTGTACATCAGTGATGATAGCTGAATTACTATTACCACCAACGTTATCATCAATTGGTTTAGCAGGTAATGAGGAGGCAATAGCGGATGCTTCACCACTCAATGTATCAGTATTTGCCGGAGTAGTTTGTACATCAGTGATGATAGCAGTATTATTATTACTACCAAAATTGTTATCAATTGGTTTAGCGGGCAATGAAGAAGCCGTTAATGAAGCTTCATCATTTAATGGAGAAGGGTCAGTATTTTCTCTATCTGTCAAATTGGGAGTATTCAATTCTGATGGAGTATTTGATGTATCGGTTGTATTCTGTTTCTTTGCCTTCTTTTTTGCCTTCTTCTTTCTGTTTTTTGCCGTATTAGCATTAATTGCCGAATTATTGTTGTTATTAAAATCAGACATTTTTATTATACGTAAAAAGAAAAGAGAGAGGGAAAAAAAAGAGAAAATGTCAAACTAAAGCCATGTATCTCACATTCCTTATTCGACTAGTTTTTGTTTATTTATCATATGAGCGATTCCGTTCTTTCACATCTGAAATGTATCCAGTTAAACCTTTTTTCTCTTTATGAAACCGCCAGAAAGCATGTTTACAGCAGGTCTTTTATCCGCGTTTGTATAAACTGCATGGATATTTGTTCCGATTGATGCTTTGGATTTGATTTTCATTGGCTGCATGTCTGGGAATATGTCATTGATAAATTGCATAGTTGATTTGGTTGATTCTACGTTGGTCTCATCACTGTGAAAATCAAGTGACATGAATTTATTCCAAAACACTGTAAAATCTTTATTCTTGACATTATCACTAGATTCATTGTCTGTTCCAAGTGTCTCATCCAAAAGTCTTAATTCAAAGAATCCAGTTATTTTTCCAGATCCACATTCTTCTCCAAATGATAAAATATTCCAAAAATCATTTACTGTCATATCTTGTTCTTTTGTATTTTTTAGTAAACGTGATTTTGCATCATCATCGAATCTGGGGATCACTTGTTCTGCGATTGCATCTTGAGCATATGATGTACCATAATTCCAATTGACTTTTTCAGATGGTTTCCATCCTCTTTTTTTAGCTCCAATTTCTATCAATGCACTATTAATATCATCAATGCCTGGCACTGACCACCATCCGTCACATTTAATTGATAACTTATTGAATACAGATAACCACCATGATACTAATTGACGATCGTTCAATACAGATTTTGCCTTATTTTCAGCTGATTTAGCAAACAAGTATTGTGGTTGAGCTCTCGCAAATACGAATACAGAGGACAAATTTGGTAAACTTGCAACATAAGATTGCACAATACGTGCAGTTAAACCTTGATATTTCTTCCAAGTTTTTGTTGTATCGACTTTGGAAATATATATGATATGCTTGGGTTTTTCATTAGAATCTGGTGACAAAAGTACATATTCATATGCTTCTAAACCAGTGAGAAACCCTTCAGTTGGCGTTGAAACAATAATAAGACGATGTTGACAGTGTGTTTCTCCTTTGTGAGCTTTTATTAATGGTGTCGAACATTTAAATGAATTAGACTTAATGTCGTGAACTTCAAAAGTAGTCTCTTGGCCAATATTCTCCAAGTTTTTGTTTAAATTCGATTCGAATGTCATGAAATAAAACTGATAAGGGCTTTTTGTGTCTAGGGAAAAAAAAACTTTTATTGAAAATTCATCTGTTTCACAAACCTCTTTTTCCATGTATTCAAAGCCAGGGGAAATATGATTATGTATATAAAAATCCATCTTATAATAAAAATTGAAACTAGACCTATTGTAATTACAGTTTAATCATGTAGTAAGGAACCACTCTCAGATCATCGTTCTGAATCAAGAAAACTGTGCCTCTTTTCCATTTTTCAAGCAGTAATAGACGATAAAATCAGTTGCTTATCAAGTGATTTAATAGTTACATGTGGTGTATTTTTTGCCCAATCTGATTTTTCAAGAGTTTGTACTGTTCCAATAACCCCAAAATGGTGCCCAGATGCATACTACTTGATCACCAAAATTCCATGATTACCGAGAAATGTAACATGGTGTTGTTTAAATTGAAGTTGCGTTGTCTAGATGAACTTGTATCCCAGCTACGCACTGATGGTAACCGACGTGTGAGAATGTTCTCTATAGAATGGTTACATATAATTGTGCCATACTACAAGATATGCTCATTAGTTAGCTTTATTTAGCCAAGAGTATCCGCCACAATGATGTCCAGCCTCTCGCAGGCCAAACATTACAAATATGGATTCCAGAAAACCGCGACAAACGTGCTCAATTCTTTAAATTTTCTTTATAAACACTCTAACCATTTTAGAGGATAATAATTGTGCAAAAACATTTTCTATCATGTCAAGTTTGTTACTAGATTTTTCGTATTTCAATTTTGAACGATGAAATCTATCTATTCAAGACGAGCACGTTCATTCAGATAGATCATATGCCAAATATGGTATATATTCACCGAAAGAAACAATGGCAGCAAATAAAAGTTTAAATAATATAATGTCTATAGTGTTTTATTATACGAGTATATTAAATAAGGATTGGAATTATACTGTTTAGATTCTTTTGATTATTTTATAAATTACTCTGGTAACTGGCAAAACTGATATCACCTTTTCAAAAGTGCCAGGCTCCGCATAGTTGGAGTTGTTGTGTGATGATGGTTGTTGTTGTTGTTGTTGTTGTTGTTGTTGTTGTTGCTGTTGCTGTTGCTGTTGCTGTTGCTGTTCTGGATAGTAGGAAGCATTGTTATTGTTTGTATCCTGTAAATTTAATTGTTCTGAACCAATTGAAGCTTCCTTTGCATAAAATTTTTCATCTGCTGTTTCATTGTTGTGTGGAATGTAATTACCGATAAAGAACACACAATGGAAAGTCAAGCAAAGGCAAATCATAAGAGTATCGAAAGCGTAAAATGTCCATTCATGAGAAGCAATGGCACCTCCTGTTCCAAGAGCATAATCAGCAATACGATAAATAAGACGAATACAAAGCAAAGTTGTAGTTGCATAAATGACAGTAAAGAGTTTTCTTTTAGGATCTTTACCATGAACATGAAAGCGATAATCATCGGAGCAATGAACATAACGAGCACTAACAAGGAAAAGAATCAATGATACCAATTGGACACAAGAACCAGCAATTGTCAATCGAAGCCCTATAATGCCGTTGTCTTCATCAGATTGTAACCCACCACCAGCACCTTGTAAAGCAGAAGCAATTATATTGAAATAATAAAAGGTTCTGGCAAACTTGGGACCGATCACCACGAATCTCGTTTCAACCCCTGAAAATATAATTATCTCTTCAATGGTCTTATAATTGACAATAGCGATGATATTTGCGCAGAGAAGCAAGAAGATGGACATGACAATGAAGAGACTGATAGTAGGATTATTAGCACATTCGTAACGCAGGGCGTATCCAATAATTTGCATTATGGATGTAAATGGTAAAAGTAGTAAAAACAATCGGCTATGAGATGAAAATATTCTTGCACATAATAATAAAAAGAGAATACTGAATATACCCATACTAACGTAGGTCAATGGCAGGTTTGGACTATAACCAAAGTATAAGGTTGCTACATCCTGGCCGTTCGGTAGTAATTGCATTTTGATTTTGTTTGTATAAGGTTCTCTATAAAAAAAGGGGATATGAAATAGAAAACATCAAATAACTGAAAAAAGTTGCTTGATTTATATAATAAGGTCAGAAAGTCAAAATTCTGGACAAGAAATCTATGAGGAACATGATTTTTAATTAATCAAAGGGGCCTTTTTACGTCAATGACAGTGTGGATTGCTCTTTTTGACACTATTCGTGTAACATTTACTTCGGCCAATTTAGTACAAATTAGGAAGAAATTGACCTTTTTTTGCAAGATTAAACAGAAAATGATCTGCTGAGTAGACAAAATCATATAATATTTCTATATTTCACTTTGTATGCTTTGCCAAGATCGAACAGAAAGTTATCTGCTGAGCAGACAAAAACATATAATATTTCCATATTTCACTGTTTAGGGCAGTAACTCAACGCAACTTGGACGCACTTTAGTTTAAATGCCTTTTTTTCCCTGAGTATTAACCAAGACTTTCAATTTGGTTTCTGCGACATCTAAGACAATCAGAACTGAAATTGTTGTACATAAAATGCCAAATTGGCATCATTTATAGTCATCATTCATTTAACTATATATAATAGTATTTCTTGTATAAAGTATTATTACATTTGTTTCAATCGCTAATAAATGATACACACATATTACCACAACGGGTTCTATTTTTCTGTTTCCTGTAAAGTTTATTTACGAGTAGCAGCGTACTAGAGTTATCATTTCAAGATTGCATACATATATATCGTATATTACCGATTTATCGTGCTTTCAGTTCAAATTTGTTCAAAGTTATTTGAGTTCTCAAAACAGATAGACCATTTTAAAGGCCATATCTAGTAGCGTTATGTATGAATATACGACTGCATACGTTTTGAAACCGCTTTTTATTCAAAAAGGCGTAATAAGCTGTATAGTGCTTAAATCAATTAATTTGAGCGCTCAAAATGAAACTTAAGATGTACAAATTACGCACAAATGGGATGGATTATAGTATCAAGTTTAGTAGTGTCGTATATACATACATCTTAGGCACTGCAGAATAGACATAAATTCGCCGGATTATAATACCGGTTATTAATTTATTTTATATCTCACGAAAGACTCAAAAACGCGTAAAATTCACAATTTTTCCCTAAAAACTGTGTTCATTTTTCATCGCTGCTATACTTTTTTTTCACTAAATAACGCCAAGATAAAATTATATGCCAATGTACCTGAGATGTTCAGCTTTAATTCAAAAACAAGTATCCAGAAATATCCTATTTTTATGAGGAGAAATTATTTTTTTAATGCTAATGTTTCGGATTTTTACACGTATTTTACTGGTAAAATTAAAACCTTTGGGCCTTCATATCTCTACGAAAAATTAAGCTATACTAGCAACTCCCAATAATAAAACTTACTTTTTTGATGGGCTCTATAACATATTTAAGTATAAAAAAATTCTGACCACTTTTATTTTTTTTCATTTTTTTGGCATTTATATAGTAGATTTCTAAAATATTCGCTAAATTGAGCAACACTTTTTTTACACTCATGTCATTCATCTCATTGAGCTCTCTTAGACCAAATTTAGCGTTTTTGAAAATATTGATTTTTCGTGGAGATATCCTCAAAAACGTGTACAAAAAGATACTCTCGTTTTTAACCTCAATTTTTCCCTTATATACCCTCATCCCAAATTCTGAATTTGAAAAAAAATCCACAAAATTCTTGCTTACTCTACTTAAAATGTAGCTAGAACGTTCAATAATGGCTAGATCGATAGATAATTTTGCTACGCATCATCCCAGCTTTTCACATTTGAAACATGTTTATAAAACGTGATGCGTATCTTCAAAAAACCTCCAAAATTTCAATCGTATTTTGCACAAAATTTAACGTAAAACATCTGTTTGATTTTTATTTTGATAGATGCAGAATCCAGAACTGTACAAAAACTATTTAATACACTAGGTAGATTTACTTTGCAGTTCATGAGCATTTAAACAATTTTGTGATTTGGATGATTTTTCGATCATTTTTTGTAGTAAATCAAATTTTCAACTCAGTTGGAAAAGACTGTAGGCTGTAATGCAAATTATTATTTTGATTTTCTCTATCAAAATCCAATATTTTTCGTTGGAATAAAAAATATAGAGTAGCTTACAATTGGATCTATCTTATGAATACAAAAAACTAATATCTCGATTATGGAATTTAAATTGTACCATCAATTTTAAATTGATTTTAAGTGAATATTAGGTTAATGTTAGATTAATGTTAGGTCAGTGCACTTACATTCTGGTATTAATTCTTTTATTTTGGGACAGATCGATACCAATAGCCATGAAGCGAAGGTATATTTCTTTTTAAAATTTGAGAGAAATAAGCTCAATATTAGGTGAGAAAATTCGAAACCATTCTGAGAATTACCTAAAACCTATTTTTCACAACCGTAGAAACCCGACAACAAAAAACCCTATCTCGATGAATTTTGAGCTTAATAATTTCCAATTTTACATAATAGTAGGTACACATGTTTGAAAGAATTGTCTCAAATGACAACTTCAACAAGCTACTGTGTGTTGAGAAAACCATCGGCAAAGCACGCCTATAATTTGCCGCGCATTTTTATTTAAACCAATGTGAAATTTGTTCTCGATGAATTATTATAGATTGAAATGAGCTCCCGTTGCAATGAACATATACCTTAGGCATTGTTAATTAGATATGAATTGGTTACATTATGCTACCTGTTCCCAAATTTACATTATATCACATAAAAGACTTGAAAAACGCGTAAAATACACATTTTTTCCTTAAAAACTGGATCCAACTTTTTATTCCTACTCTATTTTTTTTTCATAAAATAATACCAGGAAAAAATTATATGCTAATGTACCTGAGATGTTCAACTTTAATCCAAAAATGAGTATCCAGAAATATCCTACTTTTTGCAGGTGGTATTAATTTTTCAATGCTAATGTTTCAGATTTTTACGCGTATTCTACTGCTAATAATTGAAAACTTTGAGGCTTCATATCTTCAAGAGAAATTAAGCTATACTAGTACTTTCTAATAATAAAACTTACTTGTTTTAAAGTGCTCTATAACATATTTAAGTATAAAAAAATTCTGAGCACTTTTATTTTTTTTTCATTTTTTTGACATTTTTGTAGTAGATTTCAAAATATTTGTTATATTGAGCAGCATTCTTTTTTGCATTCATATCATCAAGCTCGTTGAGCTCTCTTGGACCCAATTTAGTTTTTTTCAAAATATTGATTTTTCGTGGAGATATCCTCAAAAATGTGTACAAAAAGATACCATGATTTCTAACCTCAATTTTTTCCTTATATACCCTTATCCCAAATTCTGAATTTGAAAAATAATTGACAAAAATCATGTTTTCTCTATGAAAAATGCAGATAGAAGGTTCATCAATGACTCGATCGATAGATAATAATTTTCTACATTGTATCCATTATTTATATTTAAAATGTATTTATGAAAAGTGATGCGTATCTTCAAAAAACCTCCAAAATTTCAATCGTATTTTACACAAAATTTAATGTGAAACATTTATTTGATTTTTATTGAGATAGATGCAAAATCCAAAACTGTACAAAAACTATTTAATTCACTAGGTAGACTTACTTTGCAGTTCATGAGCATTTAAACAATTTAGTATTTTAGATGATTTTTCGATCGTTTTTTGCAAATCAAATTTTCAACTCAGTTGGAACAGACTGTAGGCTGTAATGCAAATTATTATTTTGATTTTCTCTATCAAAATCCAATATTTTTCGTTGGAATAAAAAATATAGAGTAGCTTACAATTGGATCTACCTTATGAATACAAAAAAACTAATATCTCGATTATGGAATTTAAATTGTACCATCAATTTTAAATTGATTTTAAGTAAATGTTAGGGCGATGTTAGGTTATTGTCAGGTCAATGCACTTACATTCTGGTATTAATTCTTTTATTTTGGGACAGATACCAATAGCCATGAAGCGAAGGTATATTTCTTTTTAAAATTTGAGAGAAATAAGCTCAATATTAGATGAGAAAATTCAAAACCTTTCTGAGAATCATCTAAAACCTATTTTTTACAACCGTAGAAACCCGACAACAAAAAACCCTATCTCGATGAATTTTGAGCTTAATAATTTCCAATTTTACATGATAGTAAGTACACATGTTTGACAGGGTTATCTCGAATGGCAGCTTCAGCAAGCTACTGTGTGTTGAGAAAATCATCGACAAAGCACGCCTATAATTTACTGCGCATTTTTTATTCAAGCCAATGTGGAACTTGTTCTCAATGAATAGGAACCCAAATAGGCCCTGTTACGCCAGGAGATTATATCAATCTCAAAGCTAAAATAATATGTACTAAATCATTTAATAAAAATAAAGGAAAACTGTTATAAAATGAAAGAGCGCACTAAAACTAAAGAACTTTATTATAAGATCGAAATATCTTCTTTTATATTCACATTCTCTAATTATATGACTAGCCTCAAATGAGTCTATTTATATATATATATATATATATCCAACCAAGTCTAGGTGACACACACTAGTTCCATATTCCTGTACAAACGGAGCTTCATAACATAATACACAGCAATGTAGAACTTAACATATCAAACCGTGTCGTAATCCTAACCAAGGAATGCACCCAGATCTGTGGATGCAACAAGCCCAAATTCCATAGAAAAAGGATATTGTTACTATTATATATTTTCTGATAAATAAATGCTACAAGTTTCAGCTCCCATGGGGAATTGGGTATTGTGCATTCTGTAAATTTTTAAAAAAACAAGTTTATTACCTGCTATCTACATCTACTAAGGGCAGTAAGCATACTCGTTCTCGATGAATTATTATAGATTAAAATGAGCTCCCATTGCAATGAATATATACCTTAAACATTGTTAATTAGATATAAATTGGTTGCATTATGCTAGCTATTCCTGAATTTATGTTATATCACATAAAAGGCTTGAAAAACGCGTAAAATACACAATTTTTCCCTAAAAACTGTGTTTCACTTTTCATCGTTGCTATACTTTTTTTTTCACTAAATAACGCCAAGATAAAATTATATGCCAATGTACCTGAGATGTTCGGCTTTAATTCAAAAACAAGTATCCAGAAATATCCTATTTTTTTTATGAGGAGAAATTATTTTTTTAATGCTAATGTTTCGGATTTTCACACGTATTTTATTGGTAAAATTAAAACCTTTGGGCCTTCATATCTCTACAAAAAAATTAAGCTATACTAGCAACTCCCAATAATAAAACTTACTTTTTTGATGGGCTCTATAACATATTTAAGTATAAAACAATTCTGACCACTTTTATTTTTTTTCATTTTTTTGGCATTTATATAGTAGATTTCTAAAATATTCGCTAAATTGAGCAACACTTTTTTTACACTCATGTCATCCATCTCATTGAGCTCTCTTAGACCAAATTTAGCGTTTTTGAAAATATTGATTTTTCGTGGAGATATCCTCAAAAATGTGTACAAAAAGATACTCTCGTTTCTAACCTCAATTCTCCCTTATAAACCCTCATTCCAAATTCTGAATTTGAAAAAATTGGACAAAAATCTTGCTTTCTCTACGAAAAATGCAGCTAAAAGGTTAAATAATAGCTCGATCAATAGATAATTTTTGTGCGCATCATTTTCATTAGTTATATTTTAAATATACTTATAAAAAGTGATGCGTATCTCCAAAAAACCTCTAAAATTTCAATTGCATTTTACGCAAAATTTAATGTGAAACATGTATTTAAATTTAACTTTGATGAATGCAAAATCCAAAACTGTACAAAAAACACTTGATACACTAGTTCAATTTACTTTGTAGTTTATGAGCATTTAAACGATTTTGTTTTTTTGAATCATTTTTCATTTATTTCAACAACAAATAAATTTTGGAATCCCGTGATGATCAATTTTAAGCTGTGATAAAAACTATTATTTTGGTTATTATCTCGATGAAAAGTCAATGTTTTTTGCTAAAACAAAAAATGCAGAGTAGCAATCAATTAGATCTATCTTGTGAATACAGAAATTAAGCCCTGGATAATGAGTTTTAAGTTTTAAAAAATAACAAACCATTATTTACAACTGCAAAAAGCAAGAAAACAAATCCCTTCTGTTTTACCAAACCTAATAAGAATTAGGCGAGAGTAAAAGGTGGGTTTTATTCAATGTAGAGGATGAGATTATATATGGAAGAGGTTATCAAGTGATACAATAGCTATTAATGGTGTAACAGTAACAATATCCTGATAATACAACTACTGTAGCGCTATATCTAGATTCTGATATAACACCTTCCTTGTGAATATTGATATAATTAATTTTCAATTATACCTGATAATAGATTTAAATATATCTTGCATAAAATTTTATACTTCTACTTTCACAAATAACTGTGAATTGAGAGAACCATCATCAGTAAAACATAATATTTCTGTCCAATAAAACCACGTGTTGTGTCGTATATTTTCACCTTTGATAAATGATACCTAAAAAAGAATACAATTAAAGGAGAATGAGTAATGAATAATTTCTTTAACTGTATAATAAAAACAAGATATCGTTTATTTAGATATAAAAGTATGGCCTTTTATATTGATTTGACATTGAGATCCTGAGATATAATTTAAGGCACATTTGAACCATTTGATATATTTGAAAGTAATTTATGGATGGAAATGAATTAATCATAATTTAACCGTGTTTGCAGAGCTTGTGCTTTGCCTTGTTTCAATGCTGCGCTAAATATGCTTGGACGTTGATTTGATGGCTACTTGATTGATTAACCACTGGGATGGAATAATACGGTACCATAATTGAGGTCCAAGCGTTCTTGATAATTTCTGGATAAACTCAGTACGCTAGGAATTTCTTATATCCGATATCAAGCTTTTGCACTTCAATACATGGCGTAGTCAATAGATTGTAAGATGTATTGATACTGTAAACGGTGTTAAAGTATGGCACTTGGTGGCATACAACATGCATAATAATAAATAATAAGTCGACGGAAGCCTGTATATACCTTTGGGCATTATCCTCAAGCTTTTTACATATAAAGTGTTTCATGAGTGAACAGTGATATGCCTTATTAAATAGTATTTTTCATGCAGTAATAATTATCCTAAAGTCCTTTTTTAAGGATAAGTTAAAGTTGTTGGTGATAAACTAATTTCTAACTGATGATGACTGAAGCAGGAACTAATAGAAATCCAAATATGATTAACGTTGTTATTCGCTGAGCTCTTTTTAAGTATTTCTGAAAAATGACTAAAAATATTCCATCATGTATGCCTTTATGTTACAACTAGTAATACTCTATTTGTTACTTACTGGATAAAAACCAAAATCAAAATATACAGACAGTAGTAAGCTTATTACAATACAGTTTACATTATTAAATTATTGCATGCAGAATGTGTCTACTTTTGTAAAGCCTCTTGTGCTTGTAAAATAAGATATTCATAAAGAAAATCGATTTCCGAAATAGCACTAAAAATACTGGAGTAAATAAAAGAAGACAACAATTGGTAGTCTTTTGAAAGCTGTTGTGTGTAGAAAGGTAAAACGAAAAAAAGGCGAGGGGGTTATTAGCTGCGCTTCTAGCCCGGCAAACACAAGTTCCGAAGAAAATCCATTTACACGAGTTTCGAACCCACAACCTCTCCGTTTGAACTAGCTGTAAAGCGCATAAGTCTAGCAACTAGGACAAAAGTCCCCTCTATGTTTGATTTTTTAAATTGCCATTCTTCTACTTATCTCTTATTTTGTTTTTTCTCGATTTGTGCAATATTGAGTAATTTGACCATATTGTTTTTCTTTGGTATATAATCCTGTTATTTGCTAAGCATTAGCAGCAATTTGGTTTACAAAAAAACCTTTATTCCTGACCGAAATATAAAGAAACCCCTGTCATTTTTGCCCTACATCATGTAATTATGCTGGGAACAATAATGCAAATCTAACTTTATTTCACTAGAAAATATAATTGAAGTTTCCAGTGAGCATACTGTATAATCAATAGATACAGAATAGCTCTACTACGTATATATACAAAAATTTAGTAGTAAATAAAGCGTGTATATATATAGTATATAGTATATAGTATATAGTAACAAAAGTTTCATAATCTATAAAAGCTACGGTTATCAATGTCGAAAATACCAGATCTCTTCCGATCTCTACAGGAAAACAATATCAGCTAATGCAGTATATATAATAAAAATTAATTTTTAGATTTTTTCCATGTAGAAATTAAGCAATCGCATTGTATGATATTTGTGTAATTATATTATTTCTCATTAATTAACAAGTTGGGATTACCCCGATCGGCCCATTTGGGCTGATTTGTTTTAATAATTTTTTCGCTGCAAAATACACTCATCTAATAAAATTTAATTATATTTTAAAGAGGAAACCTTCCTGTATATGATTTGTTTTGTTTTTCTTCAAAAAAGTAAAAATTAGGTTGTCAGGGATTCATTTTGTGAAGGCTGTTTTTCAAAATTTTGATCAGCCCATTTGGGCCGACTCTGCGAACGAACATAAATATTTATATATTTGAAAAAAATTATTAAAAAAACAATGAAGATATACTCCAGTTTATAAAGAATTATTTAAATGTGCTTGGAGAGCCCAAACATCATGTAAATGCTTGTTATGGCATGTTTGACACATGGGTATCAGTGGGCTGCAGCTGCAAGATTTTTCAATTCTTGTACCACTTCGACCAGAACTAGAGCAGCTTCTACATGCTAATCTAATTCTTTTTTTGCCATTCATGCCTGTCATTGATACAAGCTCATGGTTTAGATTACTTCTAAATATACGTTGTTCAGGGGAAATTGACTCAGTCTGACGAGCCAACCCTTCACAATGCTTCAGGAGGGTCCAAGCCAATGTATCCTTGAAGGAACTATGTGCTATTTTTCCATCATTAGCAAATACTCGAAAAGAACTGTAAGCGTTTGCTTCACAGATCCCCAAAAAGAAGCCAAAGAAGCGCATTTCCCATCTTTCAGTAGAAATAATGTCATGATAAGATGTTAAATTGTCTCTGAGGTTATTAGCCGCATCGACAGAACCTAAAATTGTGATAATTACTATCTATGCTCTCATTACATGAAAACTTCTTACTCACTCTTATGAGACTCATATTCATCAACTACTGCAGGACGTTGAATGGTTACTAGTTGACCCCCTGACCCTATAAATGTTCTCTGACCAGTAAGTCTAGTAGTGCCACACGATGATATGAACGCTTTAACCTTCTTATCACGATATGCACACGTAAAGATTCTACCGCTACCAGAATCCTTTCTCATCGTATAGAAGCTACCATCTGCTTCTTCAACTTGCTCAACAATGTCAGTAATGGGCATTCCACGAGGCCAGTAACGACGCTTGGTT
This sequence comes from Mucor racemosus, assembly GCA_027405735.1. NCBI lineage: Eukaryota > Fungi > Mucoromycota > Mucoromycetes > Mucorales > Mucoraceae > Mucor > Mucor racemosus. Next base: position 3,796,855 of record JAPEHQ010000001.1, on the reverse strand, counting down.
ACTTGCATAATGGAATAGAGCCCCAAATCAGATAGCATTGTTGTCATATCTGGAGATCCAAACCAAGAATCAGCAATGACAGTACGACCACTACCAAACCAAGGCTTCGCCAAACGCTTGACAGTAGCTGTCAATTTACGCATTCCAGGATCATCATCGTATTCTTTTGGTGTTGGATCACTGACTGTATCCATTTGTACGATGCAAAACGTATGATGATCTGCAAGCGTTTTAAACTCTTGGCCGATGGGATGAGGCTTTCGAGGTACCTTTTTTAAATTAGGTATACCAGTACCTAACCATTGGTTCATGGACTCGTCAATAACCAAATACTTACCAGGAGTTAAGCATTTTGCCATATGCTCATTGAACGCCTCAATTGTTGAGCGAATCTGGTACAAAGGGTCACGTTGTTGCTTCTCAAAAGAGTGGATCTCAAAAACATGCATTTGCATAATATCATTAAATCTTTTATAAGACATATATTCTGAGAAGTTGACGTTCATCATAAAATGACTAGAGCCTTGTTTCCAGTATGCCTTACGATCAGAGTGTTTGACTACTGTCATGATTGTCAAAAGCGCAATCCACATCATATACTCATGATAAGTGATATCTTTCCATGAGCCATCTATGCTTCTTGCAGAAAGATTGGTATTATTTATGATTTTATGAAAGTGATCAAGAGGCAAGAAGAACAAGAAATAATCCAAAGGTGTGGCATTTTTTGAATTAACCAAATTCAACTTTGCTTTTGATTGCTGATAGCTTTCACCGGAGAGTCTACTATCAACAAATACTTCACCATTTGTCCAACCATCAGTAGGAGTTAAATCAAATTCCAACTGTTCATCTTCTTCAATAGCATCTTCCAAGAGGTCCTCAGTTTCTTCGAGAGCAGTAATAACATCAGTAGGATCAACAGTATCGGGAACGCCAGTTTCAACTGGACCAAGATACTTAATACTACCTTGCTTTACTGTCATTCTAACACCGGGTACTTCATCCAAGATGACCTCGTACATGACATGGTTATTCACCTCTGAACGACCAGTTGTCCTTCCTTTGAAGCACAAACGAGGTGTATTCCAATCATACTTGGCACGTAAAACGTTTTTAGCATCTACATCCTTAATAAAACGCTTACTGATGGATACAAGTACGTTAACATCGAGATTGGGGTGAGCGGGAGGCATGATTTTTAAGGTTTCAGATGTAAATTATGTTTATTTCAAATGTAAAATTTAACAAAAGTTAATAATGAATATAATTTTTAACAAACAAAAAATATTTATGATGGCCCTGAACTTTAGAACCCCCACACGCGATTACAAAAAATCAATTCCCTATCCATTCAAAAATCTCTATTTATTATCGGCCCTTTTGGGCTGAATCGGCCCAAATGGGCTGACCTAATCTCTACTTGTTAATTAATTAATCAATAAAAAAAATTACAATTTATTTTGTTTGTTCTGTCCTTCACAACCTATTTTGCCTTGCTGTAGTGCACGAAGAAACTACGCTCGATATGTTAAAATGAATTGTAATGTTAAATTTGGATTTTCAAAAAAAAAATGTCATAGTTTCAATCTTCAAAATTGGAGTATGCCTTCTTTTTTCTATACCTAACCTCATAATAAACATTTTTAGGATATACCTCAGAGACCACAAAATAGATATAAATTAGCCGCATTATGCCAATTATTTCTGAATTTATGTTATTGTTATGTCAATACTCATCCTAGGTCTTACATCCAAGGTCACAGTCTATAATTAGTGTTACAGTAAATCAATGCGGACCATTGACTTACATCATATTCTTAGATAGTAAAACCCTAGTAATAGTTATAGTTAATGTATATAAATACATCCAAAGGATGTATTGTTAATAAAAGTGTAATATTCTGGCAAGATTATTTATATAGACTCTTTTGACATTTCAGTTATATCTCATGAAAAGCTCCTCAAAAACACGTAAAATCCACTGCTTTTTCCTTGAAAACTGGGTTTCACTTTTCATTGCTGCCATACTTTTTGTTTCACTAAACAACACCAAGATAAAATTATATTCCAATGTACCTGGGTTGTTCACTTTTAATTCAAAAACAAGTATCCGGAAATATCCTACTTTTTGCAGTTGGTATTAATTTTTTCTGTGCTAAGGTTTCAGATTTTTTACGCGTATTTTACTGCTAATGGATTGAAAACTTTGAGGCTTCATATCTCCAGAAAAAATTAAGCTATACTAACACTTTTTAATAATAAAACTTATTTGTTTTAAAGCGCTCTATAACATATTTTAATATAAAAAAATTCGGAGTACTTTTATTTTTTTCATTTTTTTGACATTTCTATAGTGAGTTTCAAAACAATTTTTAAATTGAGTAGCAGTTTTTTTTTACGCATGTCATCGAGCTCGTTGAGCTCTCTCGGATCCAATTTAGTTTTTTTGAAAATATTGACTTTTCGCGGAAATATCCTCAAAAAGTGTACAAAAAGTTACCACCATTTCTAGCTTCCATTTTTTCCTTGTGTACCCTCATCCCAAATTCTGAATCTGAAAAAAAAATTGAACAAAAATCTTGTTTTCTCTACGAAAAATACAGCTAGAAAATGCTACAATAGCTCGATCAATAGATAATTTTTTTGCGCATCATTACTATGAATTATATTTTAAATATGCTTTTGAAAAGTGATGTGTATCTTCAAAAAACCTCCAAAACTTCAATTGGATTTTACGCAAAATTTAATGTGGAATGTTTGTCTAATTTTTATTTAGATGGATGCAGAATTCAAAACTGTACAAAAAATATTTAATATGCTAGGTCTACTTACTTTGTAGCTTATGAGCATTTAAACAATTCTGTTTTTTGAACCATTTTTCATTCATTTTTTTAAATAAATTTTGGAACCCCGTTACTATAGGGCTTAAGCTGTGATAAGAACTATTATTTTGATTATCTCGACGAAAAATCAATATTTTTCGCTGAAGCAAAAAATTCAGAGTATCTTGGAATTGGATCTATTTTTTAAATACATAAAGCTAATAACTTAGTTTAGGTACTCAATTTTTTATAACCAATTTTAGTTCAAATTTGATCAATGTTTGGCCAGTGCACTTATATTCTGGTATTAATATTTGTATTTTTCGAGAGATATCAATGAGCTATAGAGTGAAGACGCATATTCTTTAAATATCTTACGTAATAATTCGACTCAATATTGGGCGAAAAAATTTGAAAAAACATTTTAAACATCTGAAGCCTACTTTTTACAGCCGTAAAAAATCGAAAACAAAAGTCGTGTCTCAGCGAATTTCGATTCAAACAACTTCCAACTTTACATGATAGTAGGGACACATTTTTAGCACGCTGACCTCCAGGGGCAACTTCCACAACCTACTGTGTGTCCAAAAAAATTATCGCCAAAGCGTGCCTATAATCTACTGTTGTGCACTTTTATTGAAAACAATTTAAACAGTATCCCTATGAATATACTAATCCAAATATGCTACCATTTTACATCAACATATGTATGAATAGATACTATAAGTATTTTAGATATCAGCTTCTATGGGTCATTGTGCATTCGGTAAGTTTGAAAAACAAGTTGGCTACCTATTATTTACACCTATTAAGGCCAGTAAGCTCACCAGTTCTCGCCGTATATGGTGTTATGTTAATATCCATTATAGATCTCACATCCAAGGTCTCAGTCTATAATCGGTGTTATAGTAAATCAATGTAGATCATTGATTTACATCATATTCTTAGATAGTAAGCCCCTATAGTAGTTATAATTAATGTATATAAATACATCCAAAGGATGCATTGTTAATAAAAGCGTAATATTTTGGCAGGATTATTCCTTAAGATCGTTTTGACATTTCATATGGATCCGAATAAACTTTCGCTAGAATGGTAGTTACGCCTAATGCTGACCCAAAGAATCAAAAAAGTTTTAGCTTCCCCGAGTCATTGAAAGAATGGGGGAAATGAAAACATATACTTGTTTAAACTATTTTTTATAGGTTGTTTCAGATATTCTTTGAAAAATTACATATATAAAATCAAATAATGATTCGAAATTGAATTTTGGCATTGCACTTAATGCGCAGTGGATGTACCAATAACATATCCTAATTTCATTAGCTAACAGCTGTTTTTCAAGGGTCTTTGCACACATTTTTTAAAAAAAAACTCTTTTCCTCTGCTTGAAAGAAATTTAGCAATTGGAGAAATGCTTGTAATCAATGGATATTGACCCAAATAGGCTGCAATTTTCAAAATATGTACTACAACTGTAACAGTATCCAGTACTATAATTTTAGCATCCCATCAATTTGCTGGTTAAATTGTAGGAATCCAAAAACTATTTTTCCAAGTGTGATTTAGGGACTAGCAAACCATTTCAAATTAGGTACAGTGCTAAATCAGCCAAAACCAACATATATGATAATGCCAACTACCGAAATTAACAAGTAAACGTCCTCTTCGTGTATAATCAAAGTTGTAGTGCGATATGTTCTACATTTATTTTTGAGTTGCTTTATTAATTAATCAGCAGTTAATAGTAAAAAAAAACATTAGGCAGCGTTATTATTTGAATACCTTAAGAATTTTTATGGGGTGATTGATAAAACAGGATTTCAAGCTAGATTATTGACCTAAAGCATATCATAGCAGTATAGAAAATTTAAAATTTCAAAGTTTTCAATCTTCAAAATCAGAGCGTGTCTTTTTTTCTATAATTAACCACATATTAACACTTTTTAGGCCATTTCTTAAGCAGTGAAAAATATATATAAACTGGTAACATTATGCCACCTGTTCTTGAATATATATATTTTATATCCCACAGAAGACTCAAAATCAAGTAAAATTTGAAAACGTAAGTCTATCGTTCCTGCTCAACTTTTTTTTTTTTTTCTTTTATATAAATAAAATCAAAATATATGTACATGTCGAGTATGTACAAGAAGATTAATGTTTGCTCTAATTTTCCAGCAATGATTTCAAAAAAAAAAAAAAGAAAAGATTGCGAAAAAGTAAGATTGATTTTCGTAGCTCGCCATCAGTTCTCTAGATAATCAAAGCTAATCAGTACCTGACTTTCAAATAACTATTCATAAGAACATGTATTTTGCTAAACTAGATACAAAACAAATTAATAGAATCGACCGTATAATAATAGAATACTATTACCATATTGAAAAATGTTTCAGACATCTAGAATCTAGCAAAAGATGAAATGCGTATATAGGTATTCGCATCTTTACTTTATTCATCTAAATGAGAACCACTGTGCTTGACTTTGATATAAGAAATAATCATAAACACTAACATTGTGTTCTGGTTGATTGATTCGTCGATATGTTGAGTATAAATCTTGAATCATTAACAGATTTTATCATGTTTCAGTCATATTTAAATACTAAATTAAACTTAAAATACTGCAATTAAGTGCTACAAAGAGCTTAATATAACATACATGCGTATATACATATGTTTGCATTAAATTAATGTGTCGAAAAAGCGATTTATGCTAGGCGAGCCTCGGCATCAACAAATTATTTTTGACATATTTTGTGACACATGAAAAACTAATGTATTTAATAAACATTGCAGCATAAATACTGCTTCAAGATCAACCCCTCCCCCATTAATTGGGTTTCGATTGTACACATCTCTTTGTTCTCTTATACCGCTTGCAATAGAAAGGGGAAAAGATTAAATCATTTAGAATCATGATTAGAACGATGAATTACAAATCCATTGAACAGACCATTATTTTCATTTATTCATAAACCGAAACAGAATAAAGCCCAAATAAAGGGGTAAATGCAATGTCACATCAAAATCATGATATGATCAGCACAAAATGTCCCCAAAACTGGCCATGATATATATATGATTTCTAATTTAATTTGAAATGGATCATATCTCTTTAATCTCTTTCAATAACTCTACACAAATACGAAATGGATGCTTTTTTTGAACTGGCATCCGCCAAACTTGGAGGCAATCCTACAGCCGAACAATTAAAAATTGTAGCTTCCATTTTATCATCCTATCCATGTGCTCTTTTATTCAAATTGATTCCTGCCAAGCAAACAAAATTAAAGCATTTGTTTTCAATTTTAGTAACATCTTATATCATGACCTCAGTTTTGCATTACTATTTTGGCTTTATACATATCATCTTGGTGTGTTTGTTTACTTGGGCTTTTATGAAGTTTTATAAGGGTAAAAATGGTTCTTGGATTAATTTTGCTGTGATTATGCTTAGCATGTCGATTTGGTAAGTGGTTGATATACTTGAACTAGATCTCTCGTTTATATTTAAGCTTTTTTTTTTTCAAAACTAGTCATTTACAACGTCAATGGGGTGGTTATGATGTTGATGATTCAAATGATTATTCTGGTATATTGATGATTGCCACTGTCAAATTGACATCTTTCGGTTTTAATGTAGCCGATGGTCGTACAAAGAATCAAGCTATTTTGTCCAGTTATAACAAACGCATGAAAGTGGAGCAATATCCAACTTTAATTGAATTTTACGGTTGGATGTTTTTCTTTGGCGGTTTCTTGGTAGGCCCGACATCTGAATTCATGGATTATATGCGTTTTGTATCTATGCAAATGTTTCAAATCAAGGGAAAAATCCATGTTCCTTCTCCCATCAAGCAAACGCTATTCTTGATAGCTAAAAGCTTATGTTTTGTTGCAGTCATTGTTACAGTTGCTCCTTATTATAATTCTGCTAGTGTTAGTTATGCTGCATTTGCTGATTTATCATTTGGTAAAAAGTAAGTTTGATCTAATCTTGGATTATTTTATCAATTACCTCACACATAGAAATAGAATGATCTATCTCCAAATTGCTGCGTTTACATCTCGTTGTAAATATTATGTTGCATGGTTCTTGTCCGAAGCTGCTTGTGTGTTGTGTGGTTTTGGATTCAACGGATATAATGCTAGTGGAAATGCTCGTTGGGATCGTTTCACTAATATTATTGTGCGCAAATGTGAGCTTAGTCAATCTATTAAAGAAATGATTGATCATTGGAATATTGGTGCTAATCGTTGGTTGCGTTACTATGTCTACATGCGTATTACTCCTCCTGGACAGACTGGTGGTTCTTTAAGTGCTTCAGCTACTTATGCTGTTTCAGCTCTCTGGCATGGATTTTATCCTGGTTATTACCGTAAGTGTATAAATTTTTTAGAAACTGTCATTTATCTAAAATTTATACAGTGTTCTTTTTGTCAATTACACCTTTCCAAATGTTGGCTCGTCATATTCGCAGAACATTTCGTCCTTTAGTTATTATTCCAGGCACTAAAAACCCTCAACGTATTCTTAAGTTCTTTTACGATATGGCTGGAACCATTCTCACAATGTCTATTATTAATATTTTGTCCGCTGCTTTCAATTTGTTGTACTGGCATCCAGCCATCACAGTATGGAAGCAAATTTATTTTATTCATTATATAGTTGGCATTGTAGGCTACTTTATTTGGAAAGCAACAAATCGTCCATTAAGAGAATACCAAAAAAAGAGAGAAGCAAAAGCTATTTCTGAGTATGCTCGACCTCCTACTCCTCCCATTGAAGAAAAGATTCCTTCTCTTCATCAACAGAAATTTCAGTAAATAATACACATTTTGTAAATAAACATCAAATACATCTTTCCATAAAAAAACATTTAATGAAGTATGTAGAATATATAGAATATATAATTAATTTTGTAGACCTTGAAATAATCATTGCTGTTATTACCAACAAGTTTTTGGGAGGAAGAGGATGACCTTAAATCTTGTTGTTGTTGATTGTATGGAAGAGGATACAATGATGAATAATTGGATGACAATGAAGGCTACATAATGGCATTTTAATGTAAATTGTAATAGATCTTTGAGATGGGTAAGGATAATGCGTTGGATTATCGCTAGTTGCATTAGGATCATGAGGTTTGACAGCATCATTGATTTGCTGTGTAAATGCAGAAATAGCAGTAGCTGTTGCTCGTTCTTGTTGTTATCGTTTTTGAATAGCATGATCATGAGGATCAGTATTTGCTAAAGACTAGAATTGAGATACTCTTTTGATAGTTAAAAATTTATGCATTTATAATATATTTACTAAATCTGATAGATCTAGTGCATTAAGACATGCTTGAAGTAAACTCTTTCCTTCTAGATCTGCTACCACAGGCTGAAGTTTAGCGGTAGTAAACGAGACCAGTTTCAGATACCACTAAAAGAAGGACTTGAGTACCAGTCAATGTGTCCAATTCATAAGCCTGAAATGTTCATTAGCAATTGCACATAAAATATAAATTCATATTCAACTTGATACCTTCTTCATAATGCCAGCTTTTCTTTTGGAGAATGTAATATGTCATCTAGATTTATTTTCAATATATTCAATATTTATCTTGGGTCTACCAGTTCTTTTCCTGGGTTTTGAGTCAGCATTATCCGATTCCATATCTTGTTGAATTTCTGTATTAGGGAAAATACCGAGATTTGAATTGATAGATGGTGTTTGATAATTAAAATCATTTGAATTCATTATTTTATTATTGAAAAATGTAGTATTAAAAAAGAAGAAGGATGTGATATTTTATGATACAAAATGATGTATATTCAGTATTATATACATGAGTCCAAAGTCATATATGAAATCCGCCTCAACAACAAGCACCAAAAAAAAAGTACTCAACAATTTTATTGTGAAGTAATGAAATGGCTAGCGTCATACATCATTGCAAACCAAGGATGAGGGAATTGATCATAGTAATCAACATCAAATTTACTACCACTCATTACCTCAAACATATTTGCTACCAGTGGAGATGTCAAGGCTTCAGATGGCACTTGATGACCTTGTATAAGCTTGATAGAATCTAATTCATTCAAACAAGATTTCATCATTGATCTAGCTTCTTTTGCAATATGCTTATTGGGTGATAAAGCTAATAACACTAGCACATCTAGAGCATGAAATAAGAATTCGCTAGCAGACAAAATGTAGTTGCCTATGTGATGTTGAGTATTTTATTTTATCTACGGCAGACACAAAAAAAAACAAAAAAACTTACATGATGTTGCATCAGATACTGCTAGTCGGTGAATAGCATGTAATACCAATTGGCAACTTTTTAGCGCTTTACTTAATGAATGTTCTTGTACCCAAGAGAGTAATTGTTGACCATAATCCGATAATGATTTTGGTTGTAATAGACAGGAATAAATGCTAACATGAAATATATGAAATTGTATGAAATTAGTTAATAGTACAGAATCTGTTGCTTGATCTATCGCCTTGTAGCATAATTCTGAATCGTGTAAATCACTACAGAGTCGGAATTCTTCTGGTATAGCTGCTGCCCATTCTTTCATAACATCCTCCATTCTAACAATAGATTCGAAACTAAGAGTGCAAGTTCTGCCAACATGGACACGATGAATTTGTTTCTAAATGTACATTAATAACAAAACCATGGATAAATTCAAACAACTCACCATGAAATTCTTTACAAACTCATGATTATACAAGTTAATCACCCAATTTTGTGATCGAACAAATCTCTTTGTTTCATCAGGTTCATCAGCCATAAACTTCCAAATGGGAAAATGAAAGCAATCCAGGTCAGTCATATCATTTGCAATGTAATCCATTAATCGACTGATAGTAGTTGATATCATAACATGTCGAGTAAAAAGCATTTTATCTACATCGGTAATGGGTTCTTGGTGTTTTGTATAGGTATAATGTCCAGAATGTGTTGTCTCATCAAAACAAGCGTTAAGACCAGTTGATCGGAACTCGGGGTAATCATTTCTTAAATCGAGTAAAATCTGATAAGCCATTGATACTAATTGACGGCATTCAGCAAATTTAAGTGTAATATGCATATATTGTATAAGTAAATTGATTCCCATTACATTTTCCAATCTTTTCTCGGGCTGATCAAATTGATCTAAAATGATATTCTTTGCTTTTGCATGAAAATAATCGCCCATGCTTCGTCTTTCTCGAGGGGAGAATTGTAAATGTTTACAGGGAGTTGAACATACATAAGAACATATACCAAGTGTAACAAGATCTGTCAATGGATCTTGTATAGAAGTTAATTTTTCTCGATAGGAACGCTCATGTACTAATGGATTATATACATTATGGCATTGGAAGTAAATGTGCAGCAACTGATCTACTAATGAATTGGGGTCCAATAATAATGTACTCGGTAACAACAATGTCAAGGGCGGATTGGTAGGTTTTGTCTTTATACATCTTGTCAATATTTTGATTGTAAATGGAATAAGACTACCAATGCCTTCCTTTCCAAAACTCATGATTATTCCAGCATCGCGTCCTCGATAATAAGAATCACCATGGAAATAAGAACTATCTTCGCTGTCACTATTGTTTGAAAATGATGAAAATGATGATGCTGATGAAAATGTTGTTGATCTGCTTCTACCACCACTGCCACTCAATGTTGATAAATAAGTTACAGAAGGATTAAATTGTAACAATTCGCCTATATTTTGAATGCCTGTTTCTATTTGAAAATTGCCATTTTCAATTTTCAATTTCCAGTTATGAAATAAGCTTTGTATCATTGTATTTGCTAATTCTGATAGAGGCTGTTTATCATTATTTATGAGCGACAGTTGGCTGCTACTATTGCTGCTGCTGGTATTAATATTATTGCTGCGGTGCATTTGTATTTGCTCTTCCATGAAAAAAACTGCTTCTTCGAGTTGTTTTACTTGATCTTTTAAACTATCGATATCTTGATCTCTTGCTACATTAAATTCATCGTTTAATAATAGTTGCTGTCCTTCTTGTTTTGTTGGTTGGTAACATATTCTGCCAAGCCTTTCGCATCTGGAACATTTGTGGTTCAAATTGGCTCGAACACATTTTCGACGATGTTTTCGACATTCTAAATCAATGAGTTCATTATATAAATATTAAATGTTTCCAATTAAAAAGTTATTACCAGTACAGGGTGTATTTCTAACTTTCATGTATTAATGTCGTATTTAAAGCCAAGCAAAAGAAGGGGAGTATATATAAATCGCACAAAAAAAAAAAAAAAATCTCGTATTTATTGAAATGTACTGAACATATGATTGGTTATATCAGATCGCAAAGGTTTAACTTTTCTTACACCTGCAAATCCTCTTCTATCACCTTTTGTCATCATAATCTTCCAATTTGCTTTTAGATTTGATAAAACCCTTTCAATTTCTTCATTATGATCCGGTGAGGATGCTAACAATGAAGTCATTTGAAGCATTTTAGCTGCTGTTGCTGCTGGGTTTTGTGATGATCCAAAATCAGTAAACAATTTATTGAATACATCTAGTTTGATACAAATTGTTAATATCCGTATTTATATCAACAGTAAAAATTATACCTTCTAATCGTTTTGTCTGTAATAATATAACGTTATCTCTAAAACTACGTAAAGCCATATTACGCACGTTCCACATCTCTGCTTCATCAGGTGATCTATATCGAACATCTGTTCGTAATGGTAAGAAAACAGCTTCAAAATACGGCAATGCATAAGTAAAGAAAAAAGACCATTGCTCAACAAGTCGATCTAATAACTTCTCATCTGTTACGCCAAACATCTTTGCATTCAATGTAAACATCCCGTCTCTTAATAAAGCTTCTATATCACGATAAAATTTTGGTGTAATTGATTCTGATAAACATCGTCGTAACAATTCGTTAAGATCTTCAATTGCTCCTTGAACTCCTTCTCCGTTAAATAGCGGCAATACTCTTACACACAATGTCTGCCAAGCATCTCCTTGAGCTGAATTAACATGATGATTTACTGCAGGTGGTAAAGTAGCACTACTTAAACTATTTTGTCGATGATATTGAAAATTAGAGGGTGCTGCTGCCGCCGCTGCCGCCATGGATTGAAAGGATATATTACTGGCAGTATTATTTGCAAAGTAAAAGTTTTGTTGTTGTTGTTGTTGTTGCGTGGTGGTATTAGTAGGTGATGTAGGCGACATGACATCGTCTCCTCCCCGTAATTGTAAAGCTGATTTTTCCATATCACGAGTAATTGATTTTGCATCCAATGCTGTTAACGATTTATGAATTGATGGTGAAGTAATGGGAGATGTTGGTCTTTGTGCTGGTTGTGATATTGACCTATCTAAGCTAGCTGAACTAGCTTGTCTTGAAGTAGAAGAACCAGAATTAGACCTTACGCTATGGCGTTTAGTTTGGCTGCCTCCACCACTAGGTGGAGGTCGCATGGTGAGCGTTGTTGCTGATAATGATCGTATAGGGTTTGGCTGTATTGTAGAACTAGATGTATTAGTAATTGCAGAAGCGTTGTCTAAGGAAGTAGAAAGTGATGATGACGAGTTGGAAGACGAGGAAAGAGCAGCTGATGCTTTGTCATTTATTTCATCTTCAATTGGTAATGGTGGAAGTGGCGCATCATATATACTAGGTGATACCATCTCGATAGAATATAAGGGCAAAAGGTATATGAAAAAAAGTGTTTTATTCAATTAAATACTGCAACCCATTTATGGTTATATTTTTGATTGGTCCTCATGACTCGAAAATTGAGGTGAGGGGTTAGTTTTGTTTACAGTTGTATAATGGAAGTTAGATGCAAATTGTCTTTACATTCAAATAAATCATGCTTCAATAGTTCTTATTTGATATTTGCTTCGGCAGAAGTCTGAAGTATATACTGAAATATCTCTTGGATAAATGGAAAATATAGTAATAAATTCAATTTTATTCTGCGTTAAAAATCAGAATATACAGTTTTAAAGAGTTTTTTTTTAAGGATGAAATAATTATTTTACAAATTTAAAGCTACATGCGTATTTTTTAACGTGTGTAAGTTATACTAGTGTTTTTTTTCATTGTAATAAAATCATATATTTGTTTATGGAGCTCATTTTTAGAAAAAATATGTGATTATAAATGGATTTAGCTGAATTTCAAGGTTCAAATGCAGCCCAGTACTTCAACGTTCGGTATAAAGCATATATTCTATCTATTATGCACATTTCTTGATTTCCTCTCGCAAATTGTTAAATATTTAATCAATTTTATCAAATAGAACCTGGTTGAAAGCTTTGTTTTTTTGACAAACATCGAAAATTTCGATAAACAAGCTAAATCAAACAAACCATGTTTGTGCTACAAAAATAGGCATTTTAATATAAAATATAACGAATGTCAACATTGTTCATTACTTGCTGGCTAAATGAATGAATTAAAGTGTATAAACTCTATTACATTATATAATATATACCTTCAATTACGCATAGATCTACTAAAATCATCAAAAAATGGCATTTTCAAAGAATTGTTTTATGCACTTTTTGCACAAATTTGGAGCTCAAAATTGGTCAAAACTATTTCTTTGATCATATATCTCCTTCTTATATTTTTATTTCGAATTTTTGGGATCATAAAAAACATGATGAAAATCGACCCCAAAACCCTTACAGATATAGGCAAAAATTGGATGAAATCGCTTTTTTCGCATTTTGACCCCGAAAATGGGATTTCTCATTAGGGCCTTCCTAAGATCAAAATGAGCAGATTCTTTCAGGGAATTATGCAAAATTATTTATTTGGCTATTAATTATTCATAAAATAGACCTTTTTGAATAAAACCAATTTTTACAATTTCCAAAATTGCGCAATTTTTTTGGTGAAAAAAATTTAGATAGACACCACCATTTGACGCAGAATCTAACACTCTACTGATAGTAATTAATATTGCTTGTGTATTTGTCTATTATTTTTTGGAGTAATATCCAAATGAAAGAAAAAAAAATTAAAAATGACACTTTTTTTTAGTTCTAGCGATCAGCAATGAAATCGGTGTTTGAATATATATCTGCTGCTGCTGCTGCTCTAAAACCATGCTTCTAGAGCGTCAAAACAACTCTTATAAAAGGAAGTTACAAACAGCTTTATAAAGAAAAGAAATGATATAGTAGACTATTCAAATAAGTTGATTTTAAAAGTAAAATAAAAATCATTTAAAACGATTTTATACCATGCGCCCCGAGCTGAAATTTCTATTAAAAGCCCAATCTTTATTAATGCAAACAATAACAATACTGCTAGAGTTATAAATAATACGCCAAAGTCTTAATATATCTCTAAATGGGATACTTATATGTAACTATATGCTTATATTTATGAAAAAAAAGTAAAAAAGAGATATATAATAAATGAATAAAAAAGAGAGAAATGATTAGAAATGGGTGTAATATTAGATAGTAGGGTTATGTTATATTGTTAATTATTTGTTTTTAGGCTAATTCATATGCATAATATTGATGAGGAAATAAGTTAATGAACACGAAGCGCGTTTATACTATTTTTTAGAGAATGTCCGTTTTCTTTACTGCTGTTGTTGCTGTTTGATTTTTTACTGGTACGTTTACGTTCATCATCTAATGCTTTTGGAGCAACAGGCACAGATTGTCTTTTTAAATTGTTGGTGCTTTTACTATCGAAAGGTATACTGGGTATAGATTTATAAGATGGTGGTTGTATGTTTGATGATGAGGATGAAGCAGCGAATGACATGGGGCGCTTCTTGTTTGTACTTGTAGGGCTTGTAGGTTCTCTTAGTTTATTGCTTCCAAATAATTTACCAAATCGATGACCCAAAGTAGGTGATAATTCATTTTCGGTTGGCATATCCTCTCTTTGTCTAAAAGATTGTCGACGACCATTTGTACTTACACCCATCATTAATCTAGCAGTTCGGCTCTCTCCAGCAGGAAGTCTCTTGCGATAAATTGAGCTTTTTGGTGGTAATTCCCTTTTGGTTTTAGGTGCTGTTGCTGTGGAAGTATTAGTTTTTGGTTTTCTGGTATTAGTTTTCATTTCAGAAAGTGGGGATCTTTGAGATGCTCGTTTATTTGATAACTTTTCGTTAGTTGATACAGTAGCTGTTGGTGGTTTTAATTGACGAGTGGGTGTTTTTAATACTTGATCCATGCGAAGAGGAACAGTATTTGATCTAGTTAATTGTTTGCGCATCGAATTCTCTTTAGTGTCACCTGATACAGATTTCTTTTGCATTGGTGATTGAAGTCTGACTGATTTGACTGATCTCAATTTTGGTACATTCATTTCTTTTGGTTCCTTTAAATTTTCAATGACAGGTTGTAAAATACAAAGCATTGGAATGCGAGAACCTTGACTACGATTAGAATCGGATATAGATTGTCTTTTACGAATAACATTGGCGATTTTTTCTTTAACTGGAATAGAAGCTGAAACACTTTTATCAACAGAAAATGCTGGAATAGGAAGTCTACATTTTCCTGTATTAGGTGAAGTTGAAAGCGGTTTTTCGATCATGATAGTGTCATTATCACTGTTTATAGTTGTTGTTGTGACGGTAGATAGGGGTAACACAGTATCGAAACAATGCATGTCCTCTACAGTATTTAACTGTTTATGATCTAGTATATCCTCCTGTTCAACATCGTGCATAATATCCGATGGATCAGATTCTGATTGAGAGGAAATATCATGATCAAGTCGAGTTGCTGGAAATAATAATTCTGGTTCATAATCATTTAGAAATGGATGCTATTGTTTATATATATTATAAAAGGAGATAAAGAAGGGGGGATGGGGGGGATGAGGGTTAGCATTTTGTTTATCTAATATTTAATATTTTTGTTTACCTGTAATATATTATTTGCTGATGACCTAGTACGAGGATCAGGATCAAGACAACAGTCTAAAAGATCAACAAGACGAGGTGGTAAATCTGGAGGGTATTCTGGCTTTCCATTTAACAGAATTCGTTCTTTAATCTACAAAAAGATAGTTTGTAAGCCTCATTGATTACACACACAAAAAAAAAAAAATTTTTTAGTACCTCTTCTTCATCTAATTTTTCATCTTCGTAAGGTGCTTTTCCTCCATTCAATACTTCTAAAATAACAATGCCTAATGCCCAGATATCAACTTTATGATTGACAATCTTTTGTTGAACTAATTCAGGTGACCAAAATAAAACAACCCCAGCTTCTTCCACACTTGAATCTGCTGCAGGTGAAATAGAAACCACGCCAAAATCACCTAAATACAATAGATGAAAATCAATTTTGCTTTGTATTATTAAATCAAATGTTTACCAATGACAATTGAATTGCTTTCTTGATCTAAAAAGATATTATCACATTTTATATCTCTATGAATATAGCCATGACCATGTACTTTAGCTAGTCCAGATGTGATTGAAGTAATTATATGAACAAGTTGACCAACAGTAAGTTGATGCTCAAACACATATTGCTGTAATGAACCGCCTGTACAAAGTGGCATCACTAAATAAACAAACTCTTGATGTAAATGAACAGCCAATAATTTTAAGATGTTGGGATGTAAGCATTTTGTCATTGAATATATTTCATTCTCTACAAGTTCTTTTGGCATAACAAACATATCTTCGTATTGATTTTCTTCCACGAGATACTTTTTAATAGCAACTTGCTTATTTGTTGCACGCTCGATACATTTATAAACTCCACCTTGAGCACTGAACCAAGTTGGTTCCTTTTCTAAACCATAATAAATCAAATCTGGATCTGACGAAAGAACGGGAACTCCATTCACCTGTTGCATATTATAAAAATTAACAAAAAATAAAAGAAAGAAGAAAAAGAGAAGGGAGAGAAAAGAATTGGAAAAGAAAAACGTGCGCATCAAAATTATATCTATCGGAACACAAATACTGAAATGAATAAAAAGAAATGAAGCTCGAGTTGTAATTGCTATTCCATATATTCACCCTGAATGCATAGACAGCAGCAACTATGCTCGAGAGTATTCATACTTGCTTGCACACACACAAAAAGAAGGGGCTCCCTGTTGTTTTCTACCGGTGCTTTCGTCTACATGATCTATCAATAATCCTCCTACAATATCCAATTATTATTTCAATCATAAATTCTAAATTTGTCATATTGTTTACTTTATTTCAGTCAACAAATGTATTACGTTGATATTACTAAATTACTTTCTTTTCTTGCAATTACATATAAACAGCATCTTTCTTGTATATTCAAATATCAACGAGGTTACGTTTTTTTTTTTAATCAATCAGGAACACAACGAAATGATTAACAATCGCTGAACTTGATTATTACAGCAAAATTTTAAATTTTTCAAATAGGGTCATTTTCAAAGATTTTTTACAAGAGTTTTGGTATGTGAATTGTACAAAAATAGTATGGAGTCAAGGTTTGATTGCTTTGGAAATATTATGGCATTATTTTTTCGCAATTAAATATATAAGCGTGGCATCGAGATGCTATGTATAAGTTCATGTATGACACTATTTCCGCCTATAAGCATCATATGAACACAAGTCAAAGTCGAATGGTATTGTATTTAATCTTTATCCTTCTTGGCTTGACCAATAAACGACATTAGTATCAGATTTATTCATGCATTATGATGAATGTACACGCATAACATTAATCATAAAAGGCTTGTTTTTTTGTTTTATATATAAAGATTCTTTTTTTTTTTTAATTTTGATTATATAAAAAAGATGGTAATTCATGAAGAATCTTCAGACTCTGTTTTACCCATTAATTGCGATGAAGAAGCCTCGTCCTTGCCTGTGCCTGTGCCTGTGCCTGTGCCTGTGCCTGTGCCTGTGCCTGTGCCTGTGCCTGAAAATCGACAGCAAGAAAATAAAAGCCCCGCATTACATACCTGTACCGATGGCATATCAAATTTAGAAGACCAAAGAGTGCCAATGAAAGGCTCTTCAATCGATAAAATACCTTTATTTTCTACTCTTTGGTTTCGTAAACAGCGGAAAGATATATTCCACTCACCAAAAGGGGTTCGACCAAATCATCGTTTTGTTGTAACTTGGCTAGGAAGGATTGGGTTTATCTCAAAAGGGATTGTGTACGCCGTTATGGGTGGCCTATGCATCGCAACAGCACAACATTTGAAAGGTGATATTACAGGAACAGAATCTCCAATGGTTTGTATAAATTTTATTTGTATAATAAAAGAACTTAGTCTATATCTGATGTAGGGAGCCTTTGTATTTCTCAGTCTTTTCTCCATAGGCACACCTATCTTGGTGGCCATGTTTATCGGTATACTTTTCTATTCAATTTGGAGATTGTAAGTGTATTTTGTTTTGATAAAACCTACAACATATTTACTAGTTTTATAAAGTTGGGAAGGATCAACAGGGCAAGGATATGATGCTCTATGTTCTCATTTTAGTAACTTTTTTCGAGCAAGGTTATCTCCAATTGTATCTGGTATCGTTTATATTGTATATTTAGTATATATTGGGAAGTTATTAACACAAACAAGGGATGAGAGAATGAAAAGCGCTGTACAATCAACTGGTTGTTTTCCTTCTTGTTGGGCAAGCTCGGATTATTGGGTTTATCGAATGGCTGTAGGCGTATTTGGAGTTGCATTTGTGATCGCATTTATAACACAAGCACAAAATGGATTTTCAAATAGGTGGCATAAAGACTTAAGAGCTGAAGATAAAAGTAAAATAGAAAAATACATTGTTTATGTTCTGGGACACCTTGGATTTCTTGCTCGTGCAGGAGTAAATATTGATGCAAAACTGTCTGTAATATAGCAATTATACTAATAGATACGCTTTTTCTTAGGTTTTCATGTTTGTTGCTGTGTTTATGTTTAAAACATTGCGCCATCCAACAATTGTTTCGGAGAGAGATGCTTTTTCTGATGCCATTAATCAAGTTATCAGTGCACATGGTGGATTTATAGGCTTATGGTTTCTTGGTATTGGTCTCATACTATTTGGTGCATTTGCAGTTTTAAATGCATATTATAAATATTTTCCAACACCACCACCTAGTCGAAATTATATTTACAATGTAGAAACAGAGCCCATAGATGCAACTACGTCTAATAGTCTTGAAGAAAGACTCGAAAATACTGATTCCCATTATCATACACTGCCAGAATCATCAGCTATCAATGTCAAGCCGTAGTTCTATGTTGGTATTCAGAAATGATATATTATTTATATACTTAATTTAACAATTAATGAGGCATAGTAATTTAAAAAGTGTTAATGTACGTACATATATATATATATATATATATATACATAATCTAATAATACATTTGAATGTTAAAAAATAAACCACTCTTTTTATTGAATTATTATCTTTCCGAGATGAAATATGTAAGTTAACAATTGTACTATATCATATTTATTGGGCTTATTTATTCTTCATCATGCCATAATGACTGTGGCAGTTATATAAAAAGTCTACATAACTTCGAGTAAATCTATTTTAAATATTGAAATGATTTTGATTAAGATCTACTTGGTACATTGGGCTGTTTCGGTCATGGTTGGCAAATAGCTCAAGTTTATGCACAGGATTTTCATGCAATTATTAGCTTAAATTTTGAGGTTTAATTTGAAAACATTTGTAGACAGATTTGTATTACCTTTATTTTCTAGCTTTCTCGCATCCGCAAGCATATAAAATAAAGTCTTAAACTTTATGTGTTTATTTTCATGTTCTATTATTAATTTTACACTACTTCAGTATGATAGGTTAAATGGTTGTCAACTGAGATATATAATATAGACGTTATACGATTAATTTTTATTCTATGGTTAGAGGAAGAGTTTGGCAATATTAATTGTAATTACTATTACTAATATGATTATTAATATCTATGATAATTGTGAAATGTCAAAAGAGTCTATATAAATAATCTTGCCAGAATATTACACTTTTATTAACAATACATCTTTTGGATGTATTTATATACATTAATTATAACTGTTACTAGGGTTTTACTATCTAAGAATATGATGTAAGTCAATGATCCGCATTGATTTACTGTAACACTAATTATAGACTGTGACCTTGGATGTGAGACCTAGGATGAGTATTAACATAACAAATTGGTTATAATAGTTGGTTCAAGTAGCAAAAATAAATAAGTAATGAGTATATATTTATTGTGATTGAGATGGTAAATATAAAGAAAGGGAGGAAACTAATAAATCCATCAATGTTTATTGATCTGAATTGATTATCAATATTTATATTATTATACAATATTTGATCGTAGTTCAAAGAGATGCAATAGACCATTCCATTTAGACTAATCAAGATTTCAAGCAAATTCAAACCATCACGAAATATAATCAATTTATAAAAGTACCAGCTTGAATATTTTGTAGCTAATGATGTAATGATTCACATTACATAATGTTTCAACAATAATTGCATGAATTAGTTTCAGTTGTATAATTCATATAAATATGTAAATGTTAAATCAGATATTGAACATTAGTGAAAATATCTGTTTCTTTACTTCATTAATAATTTTAATCAAATAAACTTATTATCACAACCATAACCGATCTATTACTTAATATTACTTGTCAAATATTAATCACACTTAATACATAGTAAGTATTGACCAAAGTAATAGTCAACTACAATTAGTAACACCAACAATGTCCACCTCTAGTACTTCTTTCTTAATAGACTCGACCTATTACAAGATCATAGTACTTATTACAAATAAACAATAATTTTGTGTATTCTGCACATTTCAATGGCTACCTAATAGTTTTTCTATGTCTACCAAAGACAGCATCCGAAGTTTTCAAGCATTCTCTCTCAAAAAATTATCTTCATAATAAATATCCATATATTAATAAAAGAAGCTAGTTATTTTTAGGTAATTTCCATGGCAACATTTTCAACACTGGATAGAGATTATGATGCACTTTCATTAGAATATCTACAATCGTTCAGCCCATATAATTACGGACAATTAGATTTACCATTCGGAAAACGCAAAATCCAAACAACCAAACAAACAATCAAACGGATTCAGGGAAGCGGTCTTTTAAATATAGCAGATGTTGAATTATATCATTTTAAATGATTCAAATAATATATCAACGGTTTCTTGGTGTAGTCGGTTATCACATCTGCTTAACACGCAGAAGGTCGCCAGTTCAAGTCTGGCAGAAATCATTTTTTTTTCATTTTTTCCATCCAGATTTTTTAAAACGTCTTGCGAAATGCTATTGCAAATCACTTAGATGATCTCAAGCAATTTTTCTTTTCTTTTATTACTAATGTTGCTGTTACAATTGAGATTGTAGTAGAGTGAATATAGAATAAAGAATAAGAAAGATAGTGTATAGTCAATGCAGTTATATCTATTAAATGAGCACCAGGTTTTAAGTTGTCCAACTGTAATAAATAAATGTTTTATATAAATATATAAAACGAAATAAGTAAAGAAAAATAAGAAACGTACAATAAAACATATAGAAAATAGTTCAAGGGACCTTATAAAATAGTAAATGAAAAGTAAAGAATTATCAAAATGACATGAGAATAGTATATAATCAAAATATTAGGTAAGAAATAAGATATGTTTATTAATTGTTCTTTTTAAATGTTGTTATTTATACTAATGTTTGTCTGTTAGAACATCCTTGATGTTGATAATGTTATTTGAATTTGATAATAAAATGTCTTTACTGACATCTAAAGAAAAAGTTGAGTTTGTAGATTATAATGATATGAGATGTTGTTACATCCGTATATTTCCATGAATATGTGTTGATTTATAATCACTGAGTAAAGATTTGGGAAGATTAGGCAAGGATTTCAGATATTGATCCTGTCAATATTTGGTTATGTTGTGTTTATGGTAATTGACTCTGTTGTTCTTTTTGTATGAGTTGTAAAAAATATAATGGGAGATTAGATCAATGATATATAAGGCTTGGTGAATTTCATGTATGGTTTGTGTTAATTCTGAACTAGAATCTGGAAGTATAATATAATTTTTGGGGATCAAGATTGTTTGTTAATTTAAATAATTATGCTGTGCATTAACTCCATTAATTATATTTGAAATAATGCTTATAAAAAGTGATGTGTATCATTAAAAAACCTTCAAAACTTCAGGTGTATTTTACGCAAAATTTAACATGAAACATCTGTCTGAATTTTATTTTGGTAGATACAGAATTCAAAACTGTACAAAACAATTTACTGCACTAGATCTACTTTGCAGTTGATGGGAAATTGAATAAATTTTTTTTTTGAATCAGTTTTCGGTGATTTTTTCAAATCAATTTTGGTACCCTGTTGGTATAGATTTTAGGCTGTTATATAAACTATTGATTTGATTATCTCGACGAAAAATCAAAATTTTTTGCTGAAAAAAAATTCAGAGTAGCTTGGGGTTGGATCTATCTTTTGAATACATAAAAGTAATACCTCAGGTTAGGTACTCTGTTACACCAAGAGATCATGTCAATCTCAAAGCCAAAACAAGTAGTATTAAATTATTTAACAAAATAAAGGAAAACTGTTACAAAATGAAAGAGCACATTAAAGCTAAAGAACGTTATTATAAGATCGTATCATTGTTTTTTATATTCACATCCCCTAATTATATGATTAATTTAAAATGAGTCTATTTTTATATATATTAAGTTGACACTACGGCCAAAGTATGCTTCCCATGGGCATAATGATCGGCACAGATGGGCAGAATAAATTTTTTTTGTGCAGATCAGGCAGCCCAGATGAGTAGAGCAATGAGATCAAGGTTTGTTAGTCAATTTATTAAAGTATATCAATCATAATAATATAATTAATAACGAAGATAATTTGAATGGTTCAAAGCAGATGTGGGTTACTCTAATTCAACATAATTGCTTTATTGACGAGATATATCAGTTTTAAATTTGGGGTTTGAAAGAGTTCTGCCCATGTTCTTCTTTTGGTGACTAAAGGGAAACAACGACAACAACCTGTTTGGTAATACTAAAAGTATTTATGCCTTTGTAAATTTCTGTTTGTAACGCACAAAATCTTTTGTCTTCCTTACTCTTTCCTCAGCTCTTTTATTTACATTTAAAATTACAACGAAAAGACCAATATTCTTTTATAAACTGAAATCAAGAAGCAGGTACAAGTACATATTTTTCCTATTGTTTATTTGGAAATAAATTATTAACTATTAATGTTAGGGCGCGTTATAATATCTTTTTCGAACAAAAAAAGCATCCAGGACTTAATCATTTTGTTCCATTATCTACGTTGTAATCAATGCTTTTTTGGTCTAAAGTTGATATACTGTACTGTACGATGTCCCTACCTGAAAAAAAACTGGTGATTACAAAAGTATGTATAGTATTGACCTGATTTGAATGAATGAATAAACTCATGTTAGTATATTTAGTCTCTAAAAAAAGCATTTATTTCTATTTAGTGGCCAACAGCTAAGAAGAGGAAAACAAGATGTTGTCTTGTATACGACTACCAACTATCAAAGGTACACCATCATAATTATTATTTATTAGCTTGTTATTAATAATTGATTTTACTAATAAATCAATTTTTATAGGTCAAAAGTAAGTTTGTTCTGGTAAAGCGTTGAATAAATTGGCTTGGGACAAAGAGGGTAAAAAGGTGGCAATAGGTCCCAGTGATGACCATGTTTATGTTTATGATGTTGGAGGAGTAAGAATAAAACTTAATGTAAATCATCTCTAGTGCGATAATTATGAAGTAAGACTATATTATCATCAAATAAACCACCACACAATATTAACATGTATAAATATTTACAGTAATAAGCTTGAATCAAGCGGGTACAGCATTGTAAATTCTTGAAAAAGTTCTCAAGTATTATAAAATCTCTTATTTTTAAGACTCACAAGGCTTATAAGCGGAATATTAATTTAGAAAATTATTTTTGTCCAGATCATCAATTTTGACATTTTTTAATTTTTTTTTTCTGATTTTGCAAATCTAGAGTTAATTATACTACCAATTATAAAAACAAAAAATATACACTCGTACTAAATTTAGTGCTCTATTTGCTCAATCAAAAATAGCAAACATTTTTATTGCAAAATATTACATGAAAATCCTTTAATCAAAAATCCGTTTTTGGGCGAAAAGTACAAAGTTTCATTACTTGACATTTAATATTAAGCTTTTATAAAATGTGTATTAGTCATGGCTACAATTTTCTCTCACAATGTAGTATATTTAAGCGTTGATTTTGGTATCAAAATTTGATTTTTCTATTTTTGATCAAAATCATGAGTGTTGGTAAGGATAAAATGAGTTCCCGAAAATGTCCGCTACAAAGTCTGAATTTTCAGACCGTACATGGTTAAATATAAGAAAAGCTGAAAAGCACCTTTTTATTTTTTGAAACTTAGATATACCGTAGTAAGAGACTTATTAGCCGTTCAATCTTGCCATGCTCAATTACGGCGTCGCTATACGGGCTCGCGTTTGCAATTTTTTAATAAATGTATGATATGACAGCCGGTTTTTCTGTTAGAAGAATATATGTTTTTATAATCTATGATAACAGATATTGCCTATTTCGTTTACTTCATGGTTCATGCGCTGTAGTTTACTTTATATCTTGTTGAATGAACTTAGAAGAGTTATAATTGTACGTCCCACCACCTTTTTCATAATTACATTTTTTTAGCATCAAGTACAATGCTGGCATTCAATGTATTTCAGTTAAATTGAACGGATAAAGATATGATTCATGCAGAGATCTATGTGTATGTTTTTGCCTATTATTTATGTATTATGTTAAATCTCATTTCAATCCCATATTGGACCTGGCATCCAAGTGGAATTGAAATGGTATAAATACTTTTAGAATCCAGGACCTGATGGCTCCTGGCTTCCTTTTTTAACTTAATAATAAAGACCCTACGTTCTCCTTGATATAATCACTTGTAGTCTTCATTTTATTTGTATTGGAAATAATCGTTATCTACATATAACTCTCACTATGAATGTGTGAGGGAACTCACATCTATGAACACAAAAAATGATCCAAATTGTGATGCTTCCTCGATCTGTACGCAATGTTTCTGTGGCAATACCTGGTGGCTCAAGTGTAATTTTGGCATTTCATTGTCAAATGTATCGGATCAAAATGAAGTTGGTTGATTGATATAACGGATAATAAATTCACCGTCATTTACTGAATGGGCGAATGTGAATGTATAAAGCAAAGCTTACTTTTGAATAAGAGTACTAATTATTCTGATTAACATTAATAGGCTCAAAAAGCATAGTTAATTGCAATCATTGCTACTAAATTGCACAATTTGATATGCAGAAAACTCTCGAAGCATTCATTCTTTTTTTGGCAATGCTACAAATCATCGTTTAACATGGCTGAATATTAATAAATAAGAGAGAATGCAACTGGTAAAAAACTGATACCCAGTGCACCTCGTGGTCAAGATTGATAAAAGATGCATTCATTATGTAGTGAAAAGTCGCAAAATTTTGATGGATAGAAATTACAGGACCAAGGTGTTGTGTTTGCTTCAGAATTTTTAAAAGGGTTTAAAAGCACACTTTATCAAACTAACTTAGATGCTAAATACTTACCATATGCTATTAGTGTCATCCTGTTTTTTATTTAATTGCTGTATTATTAAAAATCAAGCTTTTCATAGCTTATAACAATGACAATGGGTGTAAAGAGTCAAACATTTCAGTTTAATTTATGCAAAACCTTGCCTCATTCTTTATATATACTGTATACTACAAGGAAATAATTACATGATCCCTTGTAGATTCATCTATCTTGTTGCACTCCCTTTACTTTTATTTATTCACATAAATATCTAATTTACAAATAAGAACACCAACCTTCATCAATCCAGTGATTACCAATTTGTAATTACAAGAATAATACAGTATCGATAAACAACATATTATCCACATTGGTTGTTAGTCCAAAATTACAGATCATTACAATGAGATGTTTTTGATTTTAGATTGACATTTATCATAAGGCGGACTGATGATGCGTCTGATACTACTGTAGATGGAACCACTCAATTTAATTTGTGGAATTTGAATACAAATACCGATGAGCCATTTGTAAGTACTTAAGTTGGTTCTAACAAAGCATTGAATAAATTGGCTTGGGAAAAAGAGGGTAAAAAATGAGAGTTTATGGATACATACAATCTTATTTATAGAAAAAATAATAATAAAGACTAGTAACATTTATCATGGAGAACGCAGGCTTTATTACCAGAAAAACTAATGGTAAAAGAAAGAACCAAGAGCTTCTAGGTCTTGGTTTAAAAGACTATTTATGATAATTACATTTCCATATGGGTTAGAAATGAAATTAGCTTCAAAATAGGCTGTCTAATATCCTCGAAAACCGGCAAAAGGGCGGCAATATGTTCCAGTTATGGTCATGTTTATGTTTATGATATTGGAGAAAGAAGACTAAAACTTAATGTAAATCATCTCTAGTGCGATAATTATGAAGTAAGACTATATTATCATCAAACAAACTCCCACACAATATTAACATGTACAAAGATTTACAGTAATAAGCTTGAATCAAGTGGTTACAGCATCGTAAATTCTTGAAAAGGTTCTCAAGTATTATAAAATCTCTTATTTCTAAGACTTACAAGGCTTATAAGCGGAATATTAATTTAGAAAATTATTTTTGTCCAGATCATCAATTTTGACATTTTTTAATTTTTTTTTTCTGATTTTGCAAACCTAGAGTTAATTATACTACCAATTATAAAAACAAAAAATATACACTCGTACTAAATTTAGTGCTCTATTTGCTCAATCAAAAATAACAAACATTTTTATTGCAAAATATTACATGAAAATCCTTTAATCAAAAATCCGTTTTTGGGCGAAAAGTACAAAGTTTCATTACTTGACATGTAATATTAAGCTTTTATAAAATGTGTATTAGTCATGGCTACAATTTTCTCTCACAATGTAGTATATTTAAACGTTGATTTTGGTATCAAAATTTGATTTTTCTATTTTTTGATCAAAATCATGAGTGTTGGTAAGGATAAAATGAGTCCCCGAAAATGTCCGCTACAAAGTCTGAATTTCCAGATCGTACATGGTTAAATATAAGAAAAGTTGAAAAGCACCTTTTTATTTGAAACTTAGATATACCGTAGTAAGAGACTTAGCCGTTCAATCTTGCCATGCTCAATTACGGCGTTGCTCTACGGGCTCGCTTTTGCAATTTTTTAATGAATGTATGATCTGACAGCCGGTTTTTCTGTTAGAAGAATATATGTTTCTATAATCTATAGTAACAGATATTGCCTATTTCGTTTACTTTATATTTTGAATGAACTTAGAAGAGTTATAATTGTACACTGCTATGGGTTATTTCAGATATTTTTTGAAGTTTTTTTATAAATCAAATAATGATTCAAAATCGAATTTTGAAGTTACATTTAATGCACAGTAAATATAAGAATAACATATTTTGATTTCATTAGCTAACAACTGTTTTGAATGATTAAAGCACTGTTTTCAACAAGAAACCTGTCTTCCTCTGCTTTAAAAAATTAAATCAATTAGAAAGATTCTCATAATCAATGAATATTAATCCAAATGGGCTGCAAGTTTCAAAACACATACTACAGCTGTAACAGCATCCAGATGTAACATTTTAGTATTTCATTGATTTGCTGGTTAAATAGTAGAAATCGACCGCGCCCTTCCTCGAATGAGGTTATTGGCTTGGCAGCATATAAGGCAATGACAACTACCGAAATCGATAAATAAACGTCATTTTTATGCATAATCAAAATTGTAGTGCAATGTGCTTCACATCTATATTAATTGTGTTAATTTTTCTCAAAACATTTCTCAATGAAATCGAGAAATATCATGTGTCCTCGAACAATAATATTAAAGCTGATGTAAAATACAAAAATTAAAGAATTCACCAATCCGCAAGCTCCTTTTACGCACGAAATATTTATTTATTTGATTTTGGAGTTGATTCTATATACTAGCATTAGTTTATTGATTAAAGGTTAATTAGGTGGTTGTTGTGGTGGTGTTA
Source organism: Mucor racemosus (assembly GCA_027405735.1). NCBI lineage: Eukaryota > Fungi > Mucoromycota > Mucoromycetes > Mucorales > Mucoraceae > Mucor > Mucor racemosus. The sequence goes on along the minus strand of JAPEHQ010000001.1, from coordinate 3,768,859 downwards.
GTGGTGGGCATGGTCTTTTCAATTCTATCAGCAAATGACTTGATTTGAGAAATCATATCTTGCACAACAACAGATTGATGAGATTTGAAAACTTGCTCTACTGAGGGTATCCATTCTTCATTGACAATATTCGAAATTTTGATTAATGGAGCAACCCAATCTTGATTTAAAGGTAATAAAACAGGTTCTGTATTGATGTTGATGTTGTTCTCTTCAACATTAGTGGTGGTGGTAGTTTCGACAGGTTGCTTCTTTTCTGTCTTTTCACCGTCGGAAACGCTCTCGTCATCAGAATCGTCAGAATCATCAGAATCGTCATCATCAGAATCTCTTTCATAGACAGCATTAGCATACTTGTTCTCACTGCTGTCCATAACAAGGTCAATGACCAATGTCAATATACGCCAACCAGCAAAGAAAGCAGCCATCAAATTACCATGAGATGTAATACTACTAGTATTGGTAGATTTGGGATGTGTACGAATGGTATTGTTCAAAAATTCAATATAAACCAAAGCTTCTTCTAAACCTTGCACTGTCAAACCCAACTGAGCAGCTAAACCTTTACCAAAAGATTGAGGAAACAAAGCCAAATGATAAGAGGCCAATAGAGAATGAATAACACCATGAGTCCAATGGTTTTTGGGAACGGCAACCTCGTTCTTTTCAGGGGCAGGGTTTAATAGATCTAAAAGATAAGGTTCCAACATACGCATCATACTTTCATTCATACGACGTTGACCGTGAATACGAGCAACAAAGCCCATAATCATTTGTTGCACATTTTCTTCACGTTCTCCAATATATGAGGCCTCATTGTCCTTGTTTTGCGCTTGACAGGAAAAACATGTCCATACACCTTGATCATTACGGAAACTAGTAGGCTGATGACAAGCATTACAAGCAACACCTCTAGACCAATCCCAATCTACACATCGCTCACAAGAACATTCAAAAAACTTGAATTTTTGAAGCTTGGCTCGACGATCAAATACATTTCCAAGAACTAAACCACCGACAGTGGAATCATCTTCAGGAAGATAAGAAAATGACAATATTTCACCTTCTTTCAATGGACGAGTGACAGTAAATACCATTGCATTGCGATCAGGTTCGAAACGTAAAAACATATTGGGCGAACAAGAGTGAGCAAACTTAGATCCCCAACGTAACAAAGCAATGGTAGGTGTGCTAGGTGGATCAACAGCATCCTCTCCCCAATAAGTAACGTTGTCTCCAAATTTAGCCTTGTACATTTCTCGGCGAGCCATCTTGGCAGAATGAGTAGGCATTGTTCTGCTTCTAGGTAATGCTACAGTATGTGCATTTGAATAGATTTTGAGCACAAAGCTACGAAGATCATAAGGATCTACATGAGAATACAAAGGTATAGTATCGGCTACCTTTTGAGTTACTGTATGGATAAGTTTAATTGTTTTGTGATCTAACCAAGCAGGTTCAATGTCTGAATTGGGATAATAGAAAAAGTCGAAATCATCTCTTTTGTATACGTTGCGATTTTTAACATTTGTGAAATGTTTCTTGGGTGGATGGATATCCAAATAAGCAATAATGGCTGCAGGCACACCAGGACAAAAATCAGAATCAGGGTTCATCTCTTCCTTTTCCTCTTCATCATCATCATCATCATCATCTTCATCACTACTGTAATTGTATGAATCAGCATCGTCATCATCATAGTTATTGCCATCCTCTTTTTCTTCAGCTTTTCCTTGATGTTGCTGTTGAAATTTATCATCCTCTTCATCATGTACCATAGAATTAAGTATATTCCATAACTTTTTAGAATAATAGGGTGATTTTGTCGAACGACAAGTTGGTTTCAGGTCATATTTAATTAATGGTTCTTCTACAAGCACAACATCGCCTGGTACAAGAGGTCGATTTGCCACAAGAGAACGGCCTACAACAGGACAATCTTTTACTAGAACATTGCTCGAGAATTCTTCTTTATTAATAACAGTTGTAATGCCAAGTTGATCAACACTTGTCATAATAATATTGATAACTGAATAAAAAAAAAGAAGAAAATTTTTTTCTTGTTGTATTTGATTGCTACTGGCAAGAGAGACGATGCTTTGTTATTATTGACTTGATTTACAAGACGGCGATTCAATCAATACGTGGCGAATTGTATGAAATGGTATGAATATCATCTCGCTTCTTTTTTTTTTTTATTCTCTTCAACAACTAATCTCCAAACATGTTGACGCTTGGACTCGGGCAACTATTCTATGTATTACTTTGCTTTATTAATGCTATAGCAGTTTTAAGTGAAGAAAGATTCTTGGCTAGAAGTGAGTAGATCAATGTTAAAAACACGTAAAAAATGAACAGAGTTACTAAAAAGCATCAACTAGTTGGATGGACAGCGCAACCCGAAGCTGGTTTTGGCAATGAACAAGGGCAATCTATTAAATACAAAATCATCAACTTAATATCTGCAGTCAGAACACTAATGAGAAGTAAGTGGTTTTTTAGTTTAAAAAAAAAAGCATTGATTTATTTATTCATTCATTTTGTTTTTTGTTAGTTCCTTTAATTGGGATTAATATTGTAGTTATTATATATGAACTTTTACTTGGATAAATAAGAAATAAATATACCTAAATACGAATTGTATTATTATACTGCTGATCCAAGCCCAATAAGACACCAGAAAGAATAGCTTTTAATCTTATCATCATCAAATCTAAGAGAAGATTTTTTTGAACCATCCATACTATCATCAACATCCATATCATCCATATCATCAGCATCTATATCTCCTGATGAAACGTCCATTCGATCTTCATCTGATTTGTAATTGTAGGTTACAAGCAAAGGAAACTACATGTACAATGCAATGTTTATTATGCCCATATTAATCCCGCTGAATGTGTGTGTAAATTTACCTTGAATTCTCCTGCTTTCTCAGGTATAACTTCAACTAGAATACTTGTGTAGTTGTTTCTCTTTTCATAAACACCATCTACATATGAAGTAGCAGCAAAGTTGGTATTAGTTCGTCGATTTCCAGTTGGATACATTTCATCATCGTATTCAATTGTTTCGTTATAAGCTCCCACAGTGAAATGAGGTGATAAAATTGTAACTTTGCCTCTAATTTTATGCTCGGTTTCCTCATCATCTGTGGGTTTCTTTCTAATTTGAGGTGTTGCTAATGTAATATTCATCTCTTCATATAATGGGTTTGTAAACTTGAGTACAAGTTGAGTAGGTACATTTACTTGAAGTGGCCAATTCTTTCTGGGAAGTTTCAATAAGGTAATTGTGGGTATGTAATTCCTATTAAAACACGTTAGAGCGGTCATTTCCATCAAAATGTACGAAAATCACTTACATGGCAACCAATTTAATCTTGAATCGAGTTGCTTGAGCCTTTTGCTCAGGTTTTATCAAAATGTGTCGACAATTACGACAACGTTTTGATCTTTTGATGGCTAAATGAATACGCTGAGGATGTACTTTTCTGTGTATTTGAGAGATAAATTAGGTTATTGAATATATCAATTCACTGAATCTACTTACGACAATCCATAGGGCTGATCATGTAATTGGGAAAATCGTTGAGGCAAAGTTGAAACTATCAAAAACAACGTTTAAAACACTTGTATCCTAAATCTTTTGTTCCTCATATTTTACCTCCATCAACACTTCTTAAAGTTGTCATTGATTCCAATAATTTCACATCATCATCTGGTATTTGTACACTTGGTTCATAATCACTAATATCATCCAACTTTCCTTGTTGCATTTGTGAATCATGTTGAAATTGACTTCCCATGTATTTACTAAAAGCTGTTGAACTAGAAAAAGATAAAAAGCTTGTAGGCAGTGATGGTGGCGAATTTACTCTTAAATACTTTTCAAAATGTTCTTTTAATTGATCGAATTCTTTTGCATCAGGCAATGCCTCTTCATTTTTTTGTAATTGCACTAATAAATAAATATATTAGTATCTTTTTGAAAAAACAAAACAAAAACCTGATACTTACATGCCAAACTTGTAGGTTTTTCAAATGTCATGTTGATTTCTTGTGAATTCCAACGACATACATTACAAGCCAAAAAATAAGGACCGGGAGCAGGACCTGAAGCAGACAATTGAGTCGGTTCCTGAGCTGCAACAACAGATAAAGTATTTTGGCAAATTGGACATTGGAAACAATTTCTAGCACATCTATTCTTTTCACTTTTCACACTAGCAGTAGGAACCTATAATAACTAAATTTAAATAAACTTGATTTAACCGAGTATTATCATTTTACCTCAAAAAGACAGTTTGGGCAATAATAAGAAACTATTTCATCTTGAACGCAAGAAGGACATCTTATTTGATGACAATCTTCACAAAAATAGAGACGTGAAAGTGGGTATAAATAATTTGAAGCTTGATTTGATAATAAATGGCGTCCAGTAACTGAAGCAGCACTTTCAACTGCTGTTGTATTAGGTGTAGAAGTTGTTGTGCTTGGTGTATTAATATCTGTTGTAGTAGAATTAGTTGTTGTGGGTGTGGTTTCAGGTATTTCTGAATTCAAAGAGGTGTGTTCCTTTTTAGCTGAGCATGCACAGTAATAATCCACAAACGGGATAGGTTCTTTATAGTCTATTGATAGCATTTTATTCTATAAAAGACATACAGGTTTTATCAAGCACGTAATTATGTATCAGGAACCAACAAAAAAGAGTATCTCGAAAACTCGAGTATGGCAGAAAGCTGTGACCCCCTTTGATTTTGTATACAATTTCGCACATCAATTTTGAAAATTGCATAGATTTACAGGATTATTTCAGTGTATTCCTGAGCATTTGTCGTTAATCAAATACATTAGTATATTAATTTAATGTGTTAAATTTATGCGTATATTTTTATTTTGTTTAAAAACATTAAAAACTCGCTAAATAATCGTTTTTAATATTTTAAGTTTGATCACGTATGACACAATAGGATTGCCTGCAACAAAGGGGCAAAATTCTCTTGATGAAATGCATTTTTCATGAGCTCATCTGGTTTAGCATTACAAATACTTGCTATCAGAGTTCAAAGTATTAATTCGCTGCATGTATATCTTGATGGTTCGTTTCAAAATATCTTTTTTCTTCTGAATAATAATAATAATAATAATAATAATAAAACAGGGGCAAGAGATGATAACATCAAAGTTGTATAAGATTTAAACCATGTAATGTGCAACAAAAACAAAAGAAACAATCAAATTGAAATATCTACATAGTAAAGTGATGAACTTGTATTAAAATTTCCCGGAGATTGACCACATTTAGCGCAAAAAAAATCAAGGGGAGTCCAGACTCAACTTATTATAGGCATAAAAAGTGCGCATGAGATCAACTCACGCCATTCTTGTAAACATACTTGACCTCAGTTCAGATATTGAAACCTCCTTGAATGTAATTTTATATGACAATTGGGGTCTGTGTAATATATATATATGTATATATTTACACACCATTTTCTCAAGGGGGTCAGAGACATAGTAACTTAATGTAAAATGCTCCTTAAACATTTCATACCTGGGTATATATATACATATACATACACACATACATACATACATATATATATATATATATATATATATATATACATACATATAAACATCAAAAACTTTTTCTCTTTCTCTTTCTTTTTTCACTTATCATTCAACATGCCTTCAGTATCGCCAATGATGAAGCCCTCTTTTAGTTTGAATACTACCACAAAATTAGGATTTACTATTGATTCAGCATCTATTATTTCATTTGAAAAACGAAATGATCAAAAGATTTGGTATATAATTAAAGTTGAACCACACAAAAAAAGACCATTTTTGATTGCAAGAAGATACGAAGATTTTACTCAATTATCACAAAAATTACATGAAAGATTCAACACTACAAAGCAACGTGCTGGTTCACGTTTACCACCCAAAATTAAAAGTAGATTAAATCTATTACCTATCAGTAAACAATTACATGCTCAACGTGCAGAAGAGCTTGAACAATTTTTAAACATTTTATTCTATAAACAATCAATGATTACAGAATCATTTTTTGTATTGGAATTCTTTGATATTCAACAATCTGATTTGATATTAGAAAATGAGCAAGAAAACTGTATTCCACCAGATTCACCATCAACCACAACATCATCTTCAAAATGGAAAAGATTAAGATGTACATCATTTCTTGCACGTTCACCACCAACATCTAGTACAAGTACTAGCAATGGACTATCTTCTCTTTGTAGTCAAGCAGCAAATAAAATTTGGCATCGTAGTAACGTAAATCAACCTCAACCATCCATGTCAACACCTATCAACACTACTACTGCTACTAATACTACTACTACTACTACTACAAAGAATGCAACTAGTACAATCCGATCATTTCAACAATGTAACACCAATTCTTATAAAGGAGAGTTAAAAAAGAGTAAATCATCTCTTTGCATTAAAGAACAACAACAACAACATCCTTTATCAGAGTCTACCAATAGTAGTCGATCTGGCAGCATCGCATCAAGTCATCTTAGTACCAGTACATGCGCAACGACAATCATGCCTAGTCCTAGTGTTAGTAGCATCAGTAACTTACCACAACTAAAACCTACAATCAAAATCAAAGTCATTTATGATGTTGATAATATCATAGTTCTTCAGGTGCCTCGATCTATTGCCCTGATTGATTTACGTTCTCGCATAGCACAGAAATTTTCCGATCCTAGTATGGGTAGCAGTGTTCATGTACAAGAAGAAGTTGTCCTATTGTTTAATGACAGTAATAGTAGTTGCTGTAGTATTGCTTCTTCATCTGCAAAAAATGAAATGGTACTCCCTGCTGTATTGATTAATAAAGAACAAGATCTTGTACAAATTATGCACACAAAGTGGAATCGACTTGAAAAGGTGACACTACGATGCATTATGTAAACACACACACACTCTCTCTCTCTCCTTAAATGAACCTCCTTGACATCCATTTCATGTATATACTCTCTCTTTCTTTATATTGCCACACACTCTTTTTTTTTTTCATATATTATACTTTCGTTTTTTCTATATATATAACACACACACACACACACACACACACACACACACACACACACACATAAAATATGAACTATAACATTCCTCTCAAAAATTAAAAATTTATTGCGTCTTTTTTCTTTTAGTAGAAATTTTTCTTTGCTGTTCATTTTTAAATACTGTTTGTAATGGCTGTTGTGGCAACGTGATAGGCTTCAACATATCATTACCATGAGTTTGTTTAAATACAGTAATACTACCATTAGAAGAATTTGTTGGTATCGTGATTTTCATCCTAGTAAATTGATCTTGAATCTTTTGTGCATAAATTTTCATTTGAAATACATCATGTGCATACGCCTGCGTACTTTTGAGCAACATGAGGTTAATTTTGAGTTGTTCTTCTGCGTAAGGCTCAAATCTATGAGTGTTATATTGTAAAATTCGTTTTGCTGTATTATGAATAGCAAAAAACATGTGATGATATGTACTTTGATCACACCCTAATGTTTTAAGGTATTGTAACGCTTGTAATAATTCCAAATTTGTTTCAAGGCAGTCGATTAAAATATCGTTTGGTGGTTGTTGTTGTGGGTTTAGGAATTGATAAAGAACAACAAGACGCATGGAATTGTAACACAAATGTAAGTGAAGCTCGGATATAGTGTTGTATTTTGGCAATTGAGAATACCAACATGTTAAATCTTTTGTAATTGTATAGTAATAGCTGGAAGGAATTTTTTGTTGTTGGTTTATAAATATTTTACCGGAATGTAATGCTCGAATATACCGTCGCATATACCATGTTAGATAAGCAAAACTATATAAATCATGTTGATCTGATTTAAGTTTTGCAAGTGATAATCTTTCTATATTATTCATATTAATCCAAGGTACTGTATCTGGTAGTAAACAATCTCTATTTAAGCTTAAACACATCCACGCATCGACATAATACCATCTAAACCAACATCCTAATGTCAAGTTATCTAATGGTTTGGATTTAGATAATTGGCTTTCGGCTAAATGTTGAAGTGAAATAGATGCTAAACCGCCCCAAGTACGTTGTTGTTCATATAATCTTAATAAATTAGATGTATAACTAAGACAGAAATACGATTGAATAATAAGTGGTTGCATATCATCAAATAGAATATCATCCAATTTGTTTCTTGCCTGTTCATAAAATACCATAGCTGCTTGTTTAAAGTATAAACTGTTGTTTTGAATCTGCTGATCCATAAATGTAACTAAACTGATTGATGCTACACAATATACAATTGGTTGGGGCGCTTTATGCCAATTTTTAATAAGGTCAACACTTATGGGAGCAACCTTAAATCCAATGCAGCACCAATGTTGCACAGCGCGAGCCATGAGCATATCTAGTATTTGTGAACTTTCAATATTGAGACGTACAGATGGCGGGACTATGAATTCTGTTGTATTAAAGTTGATTAAATCATCTTCTGCTGTTCTTTGTTGATGATAATTTGATCTTGCTCTCATAGCTGTTGGTTCAAGATCTTCAATATCTTTTAATGCAATTTGAAGGTCAGAAAAATTGGTTAATTCAATAGTAATGTCTGCATCTTGAAACTGCTGTTGCTCTTCTTCATCGATAATTGTAAACGTATCATTTAATACAGACTTTGGAAAGTATAGTTCTCTTTGACATAAAGAATTTGTTTCATAGTTATTATGATATATTTCATCTGTTTGATCGTTTTTTTCTAATTGCGGTCGAAGATAATCAAGCAATAGTCTTTCGGTTGAAGTAGGTGAAACAGCGTCTTCTTGGTAATGAAAATTTGGCATTTTATTAAATAAGGGTTTATTACTTATAGAAAACAGTAAAAAGAATGGAATATATACTTATATATATTTACTGAAAAGGTTGTGTTACGTCAAAAGATTTGCATTTTAAGGAGTAAGTTCTTAATGCGTATTGAAGCAAAGCAGTGCTTGTATATGTTTTTCTCGAATAAAAACTACTACAGTAACAATAAATATGTATAGTTAACAAATATATAGTTTCATAATCTTTTTACATTTAAGAACTAGCATAAAAATTCTTTAAAATATGCCATCACCTGAGGAAAAGCTAGAAAAAACCTGTTTCCCTATTTAAAAAAATGCGGCAATAGTAGAACAAAGAAAATGAATATCAATATTTATGTATATGTATACAAATTTGATGTACATTGGCTCTCTATGTACGCTTAATTCGTAAATCAACTTGAACAGCAACAACAATCATTTAGGTTAAGATCTGATTATGATATGATATGGTATGGTATGATTCGAATATATATGTACATTTGTATAGAGAAGTATACATTCATAATATGAATGTATATATATGTAAGATACATACATGGGATGGTAGAGCATAAACATAAACAGACTGTGCATTTTACATGGTTTATCATTACTATATATACTTTTTTTTTATTATTGATTAGAGAGACTTTTTTTTTTTTTTTTTTTATATTTTAGCCTTATTATTATTATTGTTATTATTATTATTATTATTATTACTGGTATCAGTTACTATAGGATTCTTTTTAGCAGCTGCTTTTTGATTAGCAGTAGGAACAGCATTATCTTCTCCAAGAATATCAGCTATTCGAAGTACTCGAGAACTAACAGTAGCATTATCTCTTCTATTTTTACCCTCACGTCTAAATCTACCGATATGATCTACTAATTCCCACAAATGTCCTCTAGGCATTAATATACCATTTTGACGCTCAGGGGTATAGGCAGGACTGATAGCCACTTCAGACCATGGTTTAGGATTAGAATGACGTTTTTTGAGTAAAATGTCTTGTTCTTCATATCGAACAAATGCATTACTCAATGTTTCCTTATTAACTGCCTCTAGATAACTGAGATCGCCTTGATAATAGAGTGTCTTGCCTAACGATTGAGTTCGATTGGCAAATAATTTACTATCAACCCAAATAGGGTCTTGTCCTGCGATAACACTAGGAGGCGCTAATGTGAATAAACTGACAGCCGCTAACCAATATGATTCGATAAATGGCCAGATCATAAAGCAAAGGAAATCTACCATAATATGATATTAGTTCCTAGGAAAATGCTTCCATATATATAGATCACATACCATAGTTTTCTCTACCACAATTTCTCTCTAAATCAGATAATCCTACCCAACCATCCTCACATAATTCAATGACATTGTTATCAGCAAGCCATTGAATAGTACGTCTTGTATTTCTTTCAACTCCACCAGGTCTATAAATCATATCTAATTTCAATAGACTAGAGAGGAAAGATATTTCATCCAATAGATCAGCATATTGCATTCTTTGCAAAGGTTTTCCACCACCCTTTTTAACTACAGAATAAAGAGCAGCACAAACAATAGCTTCTTCTACAAAGAGATGAATAACTTGATTGCGGTAATAGGAGAGTTCAAAAGCAGCGATAGGATAGAATGTAGGTTCAACAATATCTTTTCCTTTTCTTTCGCCAATAAGGTCTTTATGAATAACCACAGTTCTATTATGAGATTAGTTTTTTTTTTATTGTATATTACCCAAGAAAATCAACAACTTACTTGTCAACAATTTCTCCTGTAGACATATCATGGAATTCAGATACTTGACCACCTTTATCTTCGATAATCTTTTTCAACCAATCTACTCTTCTAATCAATTCACTTCTACCAACACCTCTTCCTCTCAATGTCAGAATAACTGTGCCTACTAATGCAGATGGCATAACTACAGAAATAGCATTCTAACATGTTTGAAGATGTAATTTGTTAGTTTATACAAAATTGATATTTAGGGAGACATTTGAAACATCTACTCACAATATCAGCAAGGACTCTGTTTGGAAAATATTAGTCATGCATGCATAAATATAATCAAAAGCTTAATTTATATACCTATATCCTAAAGATTTCAATAAAATTGATTTTTGTGCGGAATCAGTAAGATCCATTGGGCTATTTTTAAAAAATAGGTGTCAGATCAGAAAATAAAATTCAGGAACCAAAAAAAAAAAAAAAAAAAAAAAAATTACCCTCTCATTTTAATTTGATCTTCAAGCCAATCTTTCAACGAATATGGTTTACCCAAGCGAACTATAATATACAAGTTATTAGCAAAAAAAAAACCCCCAAAAAAAAGTTGGTTTTTAACCCCTTGATATACAAACCATCAACACGGCCCCATTTTAATTGTAATAATCTGCTATTTGTAAGAATACCCCTAAATTATAATACAAGTAAATAACAAAGAAACAAGGGAAAACTACAAATATTACCATAAACTTTCTTTTTCTTTAGGAGTGCCAAGTAATTCAGTTGCATAACTAGAGGTTTCAATAATCTTATCATAACCAAGTGAAATAGGTACAATGTGACAATCTGAGAAACGATTATCAACAAAAGCATCTAAAATGATCTTTACTACACCCAATTTTGGTTGAAGTAATTTGCCTAATCTAGAACGAGTTCCCTCAACAAAACATTCAAAATTCACTACGAAACAAGTTAATTATCCCAAAATGATCATCACACACACACACAACACAAAAAACTTACTTCCTTGGGCTAGCAATGTAGCCATATATTCTTCCAAAACTGTCTTGTATAATTCATCATTACCCCATTCTCTACGGATAAAAATGGCACCAGATGACTTCAATAATTTACCGACCACAGGCATATCAAGATTATCTCCAGCTACAATATGAGGGATTTGTATACCTAAAAATATTTTAGTTTTCTTTTTCTTTTTTGTGCGTGAGTAAAAAAAAAAAGGGATTTCATACCTAACCTGTACATCAAGTAAGATACAACTAAATAATCAATATGCGATTTATGAGATGGCAAAAAGATAAGAGATTGTTTCTTTTCTTGAGCCATTAAAGCGACTCTTTTCAGCTATAAAAAAAGAGGCTCAAAACCCAATTATTACACCATAAATGAAGATTGTAAATCTTACCTCAACCCATTCGCTTTCTCTAATATGAACGCCCTGATGATAAAGTCGTACAAGAATATTATTTACTACAAAGGCAAAGAATCTAGAATAGTAAAAATGGGGGAAAGAAACGGGACCAATGTCATTTACTTGATTGATAGATATTTTTCTTTTGATATTACCTCAATGTACGAACACTGTCTACGGTTGCAATTGCTTTTTCAGCAATAGCTTTTGCGACTACTTCAAGTTCTTTTCTCAATGCTTTTCTTTGTTTTTCAATTCTTTTATCATTTGGTTTCCATTTCTTTTGAGCAACCAGGATTTCGGTTTGTCGATTTGCTAATTGAGTAATGATATCTTGTACTATGTTAAAAAAAAAAAAAGGGAAAGAGATCAGACCAAGAAAGATAATACTATCCTAAAAAAGTGTATCTATATTACCTTTTTTACTATCTAGTACTACTTGCTTCATCTTCCCTGAATAACTAGGGTATAAGATTTTGGTTCCAATATAGTTTTTATATCCTCTCCAACCCTGTAAAGATTATTTATTATTTTAAATAATTTGCATATAACTTTAAATGCTTACAGCGCCTTGATAAAATAACCCAATATTAAGCATGAATGCAACTGGATCTTCTCTAATACGGCGTGGTTCTTTTTCACTGTTTTATATACACAATTAGTAACTATAATGCTTTTATATCTTGCACACTAACACAACATTGCGATGTTCTCTTTCATTGTATGTCAAATCTCTTTTGACATGAATTTTGAGTGCTCGAGGATTATCCACAGTATAATCTTCGCCAGATTTTTTATATTCTTCTACAAGTTCTTGTATGCGTTTCTCGGTTTTACTATCTTCCATAATAATTTATTTTTTAAAAAAGAAAAAAAAGAGAGAGAGAGAAAGGGTGATATTTTAAGGGTGATGTTGATCCTAAAGTGGTTTATACCTTCTTTTTTTTTTTACGTTATTCTGGTTAAAAAAAAATTGTGGGGTAAAATAACAAGTGGGGTATTTAAAAAATAATAATAGTTTGTTTTGATGTGTATATCTTTTTTGCTATAGTGTGCGACGAACAAATCAATTGCAATTCTGCTTACTTTTTCACAATTGAATGAGAGGGCTTGTATCACATGACTCATCACCGTGCGTATTTTATTTCTTGAGTTTATTAATGCAAAATATATACATTACTACGTATATTTTATTTTGAAGGTTCCATGATTGCGTAAAATTGGGTTTATCATAAAAAAAAACTGCAAAAGCCATGGAATAAATCAAGAAACTAATAAATATTCAATAATTTTGCTGACCTGTCGGCACTCGTGAAACATTTTTTAAATAATTTTTGGAGTATCAAAAAACTTTAAAATTATTTTGAATTTTAAAAAATATAATACAAACCATTTTTTAAATATCGTAGTATTTGTTTTTGTTCAATTGTGGTTCTCAATCATTATTTTTTTTGGTAAACATTCAACGTATAGGCAACACTATATTTAAACTCCGAAACGAAGTAATGCGGAGTATTTTATTTTAAATGTAAACACCGACAAAGAATTTTGCTATTTTGCCAAATAAAATGCACATATAAAGTAATTCATGTATAAATTAAAACCATTGTGTTCTTTAAAGTAATATAGTATATTTGCGTTAAAAAACATAATAAAACTACAAAAACACACTAATAATATGTAGTTTCCTACCCAGCATTAACGCAAACGGAGTTTTAAATACGGGCAATCGGAAGTGGAGTATGAAATATTAAACTCAGCATTAGCCCTGTATACGGCTAATCATAAAACTTCGTTAAAAAATCTACTCATTTTTAATCCGTAGAGAATTTTTTTGACCACGGCTCCAGAATAACACATAAAAAAACTACCTTGAAAGCAAAGCTTAATATATAAAATTAATAAAACTCTTTTTTTCTTTTATCAAAAGCTAATAAAATTGCTTTTCCATCGAGCTGTTTTATGAGGGTTCATTTTCTACCGATTTTAATATATTATGAAATATTCCTTGATGATTTTATAAATGTAAACATGATTATAACAGTTCTAAATGGTTGAAAAAATATAAACAGATAAATAATTGGCGTAGGGAGACAAAAATTAAATAGTTGGATTCTCACACTCACAATTTTGTTTACATGCTTAAAAAAAAAACGCCCCATTCCGATGACAGTTCTTGAATGTGGTATGGAAAAAGAGAAGATCCGAACCCTACCCGAATGATCAAGTATGAGAACAAACTCACTCACACAACAACAACAACATAATACTTTATTTCTAAGAAGTAAGTGGATTTCATAAAATATATATAATAAAAAGAAAGGGCATACACGATGATTGAAAGGACATAGAATTACGGAAATTTCTTTCTAATGGATTATTAAAAAGTGGGGAATGAATGAGCGTATGCAAAAAAAAAAAAAAAAAAAAGAAAAAAAAAAAAAGGAATTCACTTGCAAGTTTATATGTGTATAGTTTTTTTTAATTGTTATTGCTATTGCTGTTGTTGTTATTATTCCTAATGATGTTCTTGGTACGACGACGACCTATCGCAGATCATTGTTTAATACGGTGCTTTGATTTTGATTTCCTTCGGTGTTTGCGCTTACCATCAATTGGATTTAGCATGTGAGATTGCTTACCAAAACTCATCTTTGAAGATCGAGCTTTATTTTCTTCAGATTCTACTAATATTCATATTAATAAATTTATTTGGATATAAGCATTCGACTTTACTAGAATTATATCTTTGCTGAGGCTGTTGAGATGCAGAGGAAGATGCAGAAGATGCAGTAGAGGATTTTCTATCAAAATTTGAAGGAGCATCACCACTACCACCATTTGCGTTGCTATTGTTGTAAAAAGCATTGTTGTCGCCATCATTGTTATTGTTGATAGAACTATGCTCACTATTATAACTATGTCCACTATTATAACTGCTATGGCTATCCAATCTATATGACGATTGAAGTTGTTGTTGTTGCATTGAATCAAATGAAAGTAATTTTCGTTGCTTGGTATCATTATTATTGCTATTTTGTGAAAAGGAATTTGAATTTGATGATGAGATCCTTGCAATGGAGGAATCATCTACTTTTGTGGCAGATGATGATGATGGCGCAACAGGAGACCAGCTAGCATTTGAGGATTCATTTCCACTATTCTTGCTATTGCTGCTGTTATAATTGCTCTGGATATTGTTATAGTTTTGACCAATGCTGTTCATGTTTTGATTCTCTTTTAATTTAGAAACTTGTATTCGAAGGTTTTCAGCTTTTTTGTTTGGTTATAGGAATTGATTTTTAATAGTGAAAAGCGAGAAAAAAAAAGTACAAAAAAAAAAAAAAAGTAAATGTTTAGCAATCTATGTAAAAATGTATCTATTTCTCAATTACCATTCTGTAATTCTTGATTATTGCTATTATTGTTCTTATTACTCGAACATCCACAATCTAGAAAATTTTAGGAGAGAAATTAATTCGAGTTTTCCCCTAATCATGCGGCAATAAGTCTTACTGCTGTTTGATTTTGCAGAGGAAGAGACAACATCAACTAAATCTTGCATTGCCTAATTTGGAGAAATGCGCATTATTATGAATATCCTATTTTACGAAACACCACACTTTGGATGTACACCTCCACCCCCTTTTTAAACCCCCCTAAAATAAGAAAAAGATGGATAGAACAAAAAAACACTTACATCTTGTTGCTTAGAAACAACCATTCTTAAATGTACAACTTCGTTAAAAAGCTGTTCGCAAGATTTAGTAACACCCAATAAATGATCTTCGATTCGTAAAATATGTTTTATCACTGGATTATTATTGTCTTGCATATCAGCATCTTCTTGTTTGAAATTCGAATAATTGTTATCATTATTACTATTATTACTATTATTACCGGCACTATTAATATACTGTTCATGTTGTTCTTCTCTTTGCTGTTGTTGTGCTTCTCTTTGTTCTTGCTCATGATGTTGCATTTGAAGATCTCGTTGCTGTTGCTGTTGCTGTTGCTGCTGCTGTTGTAATTGTTGTTGCAATTGGAGTTGTTGCGTTTTAGCACTTTTTCTTTTAATGTGCTGTAAATCTCCAACTGCACCTCGTCGAAAATTTGGATGTTTGAATTCCCATGTTTGGTTTTCATTAGTTAGATTTGAATGAATTAAATCATTGACTTTATGAAAGCCATACACTACAATTGAATAAAATGTTAGCTGTATGTCTACTAAAAAAAAAAAAAAAGTAAAAAGAAGAAATATAGTTTACTGTTTAGTTGTCTGACAAAACTTTGCCAATTATTATGTTTAAAATATTGCGGTAAAACACTTTTCGAAAATGCTGTAGGGTTCGATACACTAAAAAGATCTCCATGGCTTGACCAAACAATTAAATCCGATGTGTCTGGATCTTCAAGCATTCTATGTATCAAGCATTAGCGTTTCTTTTTCTTGTTTTTCTTGTAAAAACAACAATTTATCTTTACTTGTATAGTTTATTAACAAAAGCTGCTTGTGTTTTCATATTGCCAATAGCAGGAGCAACAACAAGAACATCATTAATAGGTGTTTCTTCAAGATCGCTACTTGATTCCATTTTAAGTCTAAACAAAACCATATTAGTTTTTTTTTTTTTTTTTTTTTTTTTTTTTTGATTAGAACAAAGCAAACCTTTTGTGTCTTTGATCAGGATCTCTACTGGAACTACTGGTTGAACTAGATCTACTACTACTTTTTGCCATGTTCAATATAACCTGTTTAACATGTATTTTTAAAAATTAATTTTCTCTATTATTCTTTTCAACTAAATTATGTGTGAAAAAAAAAAAAAAAATAGAATTGTTTTAAAAAAGGAAAGTTATCAAAAAGAAAAGAAAAGAAAAGAAAAGAAAGGAGTACAGTGCTTCCGCAAATTTTGCACTTTTTTTTTTTTTTTTTTTTTTTTTTTTTTGAAAATAAGTTGCCCAGAAGTTCTAACCTTATTTGACCGTATTTGGTCAAAATCATTGCCAACTTATTTCAGAAAACTGGCGGAAGCACTGTAAATTGACTTTTTTTCTTATTTCTTCTTTTATTTATTCTCAGTTACCTATTCAAATGTTTCAATGGATTTGTTTTTTCTCTTATTTTGTATGAATGTGTAGGTGATTGATATTTTTTCAAGAAAAAAAAAAATACGATACAAATTGCTTCGGTATGGAAAAAGAAATTTATAGTAATATTTCTTGAAAAAATGGGGATTTTAGATGAGAAAAAAATTAAAGGGATTAAAAAAATAGGGAAAAGGAAAAAAAAGATAAAAAAAAAAATTATCGTAATGTATAATCGCAAAGGAAAAGAAATAGAGGGATTTTCCCTTTCATGACATCACCCATGTATCCGACACGTTGGGCCTAGATGATGTATTTAGGTTAGTTGTGAGTTCAAGGGAAAGATAAAGGGGAGCAAATGGTTACACTTGGCTTAATATTTTCGAGAAAAAGAAAGTAAATGTCATAAATACGGGGACTGATGTTGCCAAGGTAGATCATTCTTTTATATTTTTTACACTCACATGAAATAGTATGATTTGAATGATATTCTAGTATACAGCATTTGTGAGTCCAACCATCGTTTGAAACTCAAGAAATCGATGTTTTTTACAACAATTTTATATTAGGAAAAATATCGGTTTTTATTTTATATACTAAACATGATTTTTTTTTTTTTTTTATTGAAACTGTTTACATGTTGTAATATTGAATATTTTGACATTTTTTTTTTCGTTTAAAGAGATCCTTTTACGAAAAAGTTTAAATATTTTTGCTATGAAATATTTAGTTTATTCTATGTATTTAAAGGATCAAAACGCCCAAATTACCCATAGACGATTCTAGAGCTACCAAATAAGGAGTTGAGGCTAAAAATTACCAATATTTGTATTTCGTTTTTAGACAGGTTAGTACTACATGCAATGGCATTAGTAAGATATAGAATACATTAGAATCGTTTCAAGAAACTCCATTTAGTGTCATACAGCATTTTCTTTTCAAAATATTTTTCTTTTCGTTTGGCATTTTGATATAGAAAATATTTTTTATTTCGTTATTTCAAATCACATTATTGCCTCATTAAGCAATCCGTGGTTTAAGCTTTTGTTTCGTATTTTAACGCGTGCCACAAGTGTATTGCTCAAATGTTCGAATTCTCAAAATTTGATAGGTTGATGAATTGTATTTTCGCAATCTTAAAAAAGCAAGAGACATTATGGAAAATAGGTAATTGGAATCGTTTTACTAGTTACTGTACTCTATATTTTATGCTTTTTACTATGAATGGAAGGAAAATTATTGATCTATCACTTTCGATCAATGGTTTCACAAGTGTATGATTCGTACATTTCAATTAGAATATCGCCTATTATTGCAGAAACAGTCAAACATATATCGACATTAATATGGATATGTGATAGTTTGGGTTTTGTTATTTACTCGCATTTGGTTATCTAGAAAAAAAAAGGTTAAAATCACCTGGGTTTGCAAGGACATTCTAATCTTGTTACCCTATTGTCGGTTCTTGGTGCTCGCAAAAAAAAAAAAAAAAAAATATAAACCATGCACTCAACCTTGCATCAAGAACAATAAATCTACCGAATCAACTAGATTTCCCCAGTGCATTCTTTTCATGTAGAACATGGGCTGTGCATAGATGATTAATTTACAAATAAATCATCTGATGAGGATGTTCACCCCAGACTAGCGAGACAAATCAAGTGGAATTTCCAAGGAAAGTTCTGGATTAAAAATCGTAGTTTTTTAGTTTCTAATCATGTGGAATGTTTCTATATTTTTGTTTTTGGACATGTATCGAAAAGCTGAATTCCAACACAAATAGATTCCATGATGTTTACTAAAGTCATGCGGTTTCCTGTAAACTTAAATTTCCAAACTAAAACCTGTTTTTTTTACGATCGATGCCGCAATAATCTGTAGTTTAAAACCTCATACCCAATCTTATATCATTCCCTAATACAGGTTTTCAAGTCTTTGTATAGAAATAAAAAATTCTAAGGCTATCTCGATAACCTAGAGATTCGAAATGCAACTTTATATTCATAATTGTTTTTATTATTTGCTCCGTGTAAATTACAATCATGAAACGTAATCAAAGAGGCGGTCGCAATTAAGCATAAATTCGATAGAATATAAGAAAACTAACTGAAATGATAATATAATATGAGAAAATAAAAACATAAAAATAATAGTTTTACAATGTAGTGGGCGTTATCTTCATCGATCATCTTGGAGAATCAATCTTTTTAAAATTGTTGAAATGATAGAATTTGAACTTTTCCTGAGCTTTAAATTTCACCAGCACCGCAATGATCTTGATGAGTATGATCATCTAGAACAATAGGTATTGTAATCATTTTTATGATAGAGTAATTGCACTAATTAAATTGAGCATTCATTAAATTGTCGATAAAAAAGTATCCGGGGGACTAAAAAAAAGTAGGCTACATTCCCAATTAGAACCGCATAGAAGTATTTTTTTTTTCATTAAGGAGCATGTAATGAAACCATAGATATATAGATAATATAGCCATTCTTTGACTAGAGAGACAGTAATCGAGAGTAACGAGATAGAGCTGCCAGCCATATAATACATTCATTAAAAAAATTGCAAAAATGAGCGCAGCGAGATCAAAAGACTATTAATATAAAGCATTTATTATACAACAAATTGCAGAAACGAGCATATAATAGCGAGACAAAATATCCACTGTATAAAACACTAGCTACAAATAAAGTGCAAGAATATAGCGATACCAAACGGCTATGTATAAATACAATACTTCTATTATAAAAAAGATTGCTAAAAACAAGCATAGCGAGACTAAAAAGCTATTATACAGCAAATTGTGATTGACCGTAGTGAGATTGAACTACTATTAGCTTCTTATATTATGATATATCCAAATTTTAAATAAAAAGTATTTTCTTTTTGACTTTTCTTGTATTTAACTATGTGCAGTCTGAAAATTCAGTTTTTGTAGCAGACATTTTCGGGAACTCATTTTTTCCTTACCACCACTCATGATTTTGATCAAAAAACAGAAAAATCAAATTTTGATATCAAAATCAACGTTTAAATGTACTACATTATGAGAGAAAATTGTAGGCATAGCTAATACGCATTTTATAAAAGCTTAATATTAAATGTCAAGTAATGACAATTTGCATTTTTGCCCAAAAAACAAAATTTTGGCTAAAGGATTTTCATATAACATTTCAAAATAAAAATGTTTTTTATTTTTAACTAAAACAATAAAGAATTAAATTCTGTATATGTACGCATTTTTTTTGTTATAATTGGTAGAATAATTAACTCTAGATTTGCAAAATCAGAAAAAAAAATCAGAAAATGTCAAAATTGATGATCTGGACAAGAATAATTTTTGAAATTAATATTCCGCTTATAAGCCTTGTAAGTCTTAAAAATAAGAGATTTTATGACATTTGAAAACTTTTTCAAGAATCTACGATGTTGTATCCACTTGATTCAAGTTCATTACTGTAAATATTTACACTTGTTGATACTGTGTAGTATTTTACTTGATGATGATATAGTCGTAATTTCTAATTATCGTGCTAGAGTTGATTTACATTGATTTTTAGTCTTACCTCTCCAATGTCATAAACATAAACATAGCCATCACTGGAACCTATTGCTATCTTTTTACCCTCTTTATTCCAAGTTAATTATTCAATGCTTTATCAGAGCCATCTTGAGTACTTACAAATGGTTCCTCATTATCTGCATTCAAATTTCATAGATCAAATTGATCGGTTCCATCTACAGTACCAAACAAGGCGGGATGTGTAGGAGACCATTTTATATCATACACATAATCTTCTGCGTTTTCAAATGAGTAAAGAGGAGGAATAGAAGATGCTTTCTAATAATATACTACAAAAGGTAATTTTTAAAATAAAAATACAATGAAAGCATCCTTGAAACCAACTGTGACACTACAGGTATCAATTATTATCTTTGGTATCAAAAACTCAAATTTAGTTCATTTCTCTTTATTATAATGATTCTGCAACACTGCTTAATGCACTACATCAAAGAAAAGTCGTTTCAATGACTGAAACGTTGCTTGAGTTTAACAAATTTATAGCAAAGAATGCAAAAGAATCAAGTGGAATCGAGGCTTGAATCAATAACATTCAACAATTAATTTTTTTTGTTCAGTTTGACATTCCAGGAAAAAATTTGTGTCTAAAGGATTTTTGCAACCATAATCAAATATAAAAGCTATTTTGACTTATTAATACAATGTATGTAAATTAACGTGCTTTATATAATAACATTTTATTTATTCACAATGAATTGTTATTTCAGTTTTTCTTTGAAATGTCAAAAAAAAAAAAAAAAATTGGCTCAAATACTCAAAATCAACGCCAGAAATAAAAAGATGTGATTATTTAGACATGTAATTTCAATAATCGCTTTAGTAAAAAGTCTCTTAATTCCACTGAAAAATTGACATTTATAAATTTTGAGATTTCAAACGAAGGATGGTAGCGCAACAATCGAGTTAAAATCATAATTGGAAAAAAATCGCAGAAATACTTTGAATCGAATCTAATAAATGGCAGCTTTCATTTGGTATGCTTTTGAGCGCTAGAGATGGCCCTAATCTACAAAAATATAACACTATAGTACTAGAATAAGCCTGTTTTGCTGAATTATTTGCATTTATAATATGCTCTATACACTTTGAACAATTTTAGATGCATTTAGGGATTTGATTTTGAGTGTTTCTGCAAAACAAGATGTTGTGCACTAGATAAAACGATCGTATTAAGCTCAATAGCAAGCATTGATTGGGTCAAAACTGATGCTTAAAACCCAATATCCTCAACCTCAATCAGTTATATTAATCGTTTAAATATAAAGAATCGGTTTTGGTATTCTGAAATATCTTTCCACAGTTGATAATCATTGCAATCAAAGGCTTTTATTGAATTTAGGAGCCCCATTTATGAGCTAACGAAGATAGAAAAGACAGCATGATGGACATCGCTTTTGTTAGTTAAAGCTCCGGTTTCGAGTGTCTAATGCTTGCAACGATAAATCATTACCTCCAGCATGCAACCTCGAGCATACTAGTTGAAGTTATTCACTGTAGGTGATTAAAAAAAAAAGTAAATTTAAGCATCAAAGATAACTTTATACGTATTTTTTTCAGGTCATGATGATTTGTAATCCAAGTTTTAATTTTATACAAACTATGGGATGTAGACGAATATTACCAAATATATCATGTAATTCCAAGGGGAGACAAAAAGCAAGAAAGTTTTCTAATTACAAATGTATTTCTCATATGATAAAAAGTTAACAGACTCAGAAAGGAAAATACTGTAAATTTGTTTTGCCTCATGATTAAAAAGATATTCCCTGTACCTGTCGACAAACATATCCGCCTGCTCGCAACTTGTTTATATACAATCCAAATGCATATCTTGGACTTAACCTTTTAATGTTTATAATATCTAACGATGATGATACTGATAAACTAGACTACCCCTTACTTTTTGACATGAGGTTGATCTGATCTCAGGATTTACATGGAAATAATTAGCAAATTTAGACCAGGACTTATAGCTTCGATGATTCTCCATGTTCCATTCCACAGCGTTGGTACTACGCAATCATCTCGAATTGATAAAATCATATACTTTATTTTTAAATTTTTAACTTTATTTTATACAAATCCACCTCAACCTCCCACCAAATCCTTCATTCATATCTAATTACTCTTTTCTAAAACAATTTTAGCTCTCTCTTCTTGATCAATGATTGCTAATGTCTTGCTAGCATTTATAATTTGTACAACATTGATAAATTGTTTAGCAAAGCAAATAACACCTGTCACTGATAATACACTCCACCATAAGACTATATTAAGAGATATGTAAGTCATTCATGCTTCCCTCCCCTCGTGATATTTAATGCAAGGAAACAAAAATCAACTTACAATTTAAGGATCCAGTATATTTGAGGACATAAAGTGCGACAAAGAAAAGTTCATTGCCAGCACACATTATGAATAAGACAATCTATCGAATATACATAGCCACGAATTAATATATTTTGTATTTTTTTCTCGGTAAGCTGAACTTACGTTGTTAGTATAATAGATACGAAGATACCAACTTTGCTTTTCACTAATTTTCTTGTGACTTGAGGATCCCGAGATCATTGAGCTAAATTGTTACCTGATTAATAAGCTATTGGGTCTCTAGGCTCATTGACTCTTCCAACTTACCTATACATATGCATATAATGAGAACTGAAATCGAGAGAAACAAGGAATTGGAAAAGAATTGTCCATTCAGGATATTTAAGAGATAAGAAACACAAAAGACAAGTTGTAGTACATCTAAATAATAAAGTCAATTGCTATCCCTAATATAAACCATCGAGAGTTTAATTACCTATCTGTCACCATATCCAATACACCACCGAATCGACTGCCTGAAATGTATCATATTCAATCTATTTTGCAATTCGCATACTCAAAATGAAAAACTTACATTGATTATAGTATCTAGCGGCATTACCATCAACAGCATCTAATAAACAAGAGATACAGTATAGACTTACACAGACCTTGGGATGCCAAGGCATGTAATACAGAGACAAAGATGCAAGGATAATTCGCGTATAACCTATTTCACCATAATTATACAAGGTCAACATCTCACATTCCCGAAAATCATATGCTTTCCTTACCGATAAGATTAGGTATGAATAAAAAGATATTCTCATTTGTTCGAGGTACTTCGGCTTGTTCTGCTACAGTTGAAGGCATATTTGAATTTCTGTCTTCTTCTTTTTTTGTTTATTCAGAAGAAAGAAAAGAGATGGAAATACCAAAAATTATAATCCGCGTACAACAAAGAGTAAATTTGTTTGCCGCAAAAAGAAAGGTTTTCTTGTGTGTTTCTTTACCGGTCCAATCATTTCCCGAATTAAATGTATGTATAGTAGCGTGATTAAAGAGGGTTTCATCTGTGCTAATAACGATTATTGATCAATTAAAATCAGGCCAATGTTTAACACATTCTAAAGAAAAAAAAAATATCAAATTGATCCAGCTTGATAGTTGGACTGAATCCTTTGAATTGTTTATGATTGTTTCTATATTTAACAGCATAAAAATCTAACAATTGCCAAGTTCTAATGACAACTCCGATAAAATAGAGGTTTTCAGTTTATTCTTGCAGGGAATCCAAATACAAGATTGCTGCTAGTTTTAGTCCATACCAATATGGGTTTGGACAAAAGAAAAAGCTTAGCCTCGTGGTTCACTAAAATTAAACTGTGGTAAAGGCGTTAAATATCAAAAACTGTAATTTAAACATTGGTAGTACAAACACACAACCTATAATGTATTAATTATACTTATACATACAAAAAGAAGGTTCGAACATATGTTTCTTTTGAAAGAGATTCTTTGAATCTCACCTGATAGTCATTATAATAATAAAACTTAAGTATGGGCTATTCCTCTAGGAAAAGATTTTCAACCTTCAATCATTTTTTCTAGCAAAGCCTTAAAAGATGATATCCAGGAACGCAAAAATTATTTTACCGAGATTGTTCAACTTTTTTTAATTTGAAAATAACCTTAATTGCCACATTCTATTACATTCAACTGCGATTTTATTACACTCAACACATTCCATATGCTTTATTTCCGTATAAGGTCTTTCCCAAATATTATTAGACAGCTTGCTTGAGTAGTGTAATGATCTGTGATCTTGGACACATATTATGGCCAAAATGATACGCTAATGATATGATTTTCAATATTAGAGATCCGTGAACATTGGTTGAGGGAAGGTTGGTGTTCTTATTTGTAAATTAGATATTTATTAAGGGAAATAAATAAAGATGTAAAGAGAAAGAAAGACAGATAATTCTACAAGGAATTATGGAAGGATTTCCTTGTAGTATTTATAGGAGTATTTGAGATGAGTATTACTGCTGTGAATTATTATAGTGGTAATTTGATTTATTACAAGTAGAGTAATACCATAAAAAGGTTTACTTTACACGGAATTTATAATACCTCTCGGCTTTGAAATACAAACATTGGGCTGCAAAATACTTTATATATTGTTAAATTTCAAACCTAAAAAAAAAAAAAAAGCAATTGTGTATTCACAGGATACCACAAACGTATTACCGGCAGAGTTTCTACTTTCTAGTTAAACCTCCCCCCTCCCCCTCAGATTTGGATAAAAAAAATTAATTTCATAGTAGTTTTGTAATAAGAAACTGACATTGAAACTAAATTTTGCAACTAATTATTGTCAGTATCTAAATCTCGTTAAAATATTACTGAAACAAAAATAAAAAAGTATAAACAGGTACTTGAGATGTTCAGCTTTAATCCAAAAAAAAGTATCCGGAAATATCCTATTTGTAGCAGTTGATATAACTTTTTTAATGCTAGTGTTTTTAAATTTTTACGCGAATTTCACTGCTAAAATTAAAAACTTTTAGGCTTCATATCTCTGAAAAGCATTAAGCTATACTAACACTTTGTAATAATAAAAATTACTCGTTTTGAATTATTCTATATTATATTTAAGTATGAAAAAATTCTGATTACTTTTATTTTTTTTTCAGTTTTTTGACCTTTTCTGTAGTAGATGATTTATCATTCTTAACCGGATGTCAAATCCAAATGTAAAACAATAGTTCACGAACCGAAATTTAAGTCAATTAAACATCAACGGGACCATGGTTCCAGCATGATGTTCCAGCATCCCAGTGATGACCATGTTTATGTTTATGATGTTGGAGGGGTAAGACTGAAACTTAATGTAAATCATCTCTAGTGCATTAATTATCAAGTAAAACTAGATTATCATCAAATAAACTACCATACAATATTAACATGTATAAATATTTACAGTAACAAGCTTGAATCAAGTGGATACAGCATCATTAATTCTTGAAAAAGTTCTCAGGTATTATAAAAGCTCTTATTTTTAAGACTTACAAGGCTTACAAGCGGAATATTAATTTTAAAAATTATTATTGTCCAGATCATCAATTTTGACATTTTTTAATTTTTTTTCTGGTTTTGCAAATCTAGAGTTAATTATACTACCAATTATAAAAACAAAAAATATACACATATGCAGTATTTAGCGCTCTATTTGCTCAATAAAAAATAACAAACCTTTTTATTGTAAAATATTACACGAAAATCTTTTAATCAAAAAACCGTTTTTGGGCCAAAAATGCTAAGTTTCATTACTTAACATTTAATATTAAGCTTTTATAAAATGTGTATTAGTCATGGCTACAATTTTCTCTCACAATGTAGTATATTTAAACGTTGATTTTGGTATCAAAATTTGATTTTTCTATTTTTTGATCAAAATCATGAGTGTTGGTAAGGATAAAATGAGTCCCCGAAAATGTCTGCTACAAAAACTGAATTTTCAGACTGTACGTGGTTAAATATAAGAAAAGTTTAAAAAAAGCGCTTTTTTTATTTAAAACTTAGATATATACCATAGTATAAGAGACTTAGCCGTTCAATCTTGCTATGCTCAATTACGGCGTTGCTATACGGGCTCGCTTTTGCAGTTTTTTAATAAATGTATGATATATCAGACGGTTTTTCTGGTAGAAAAATATATGTTCCTATAATCTATAGTAACAGATATTGCCTATTTCGTTTACTTTATGGTTCACACGCTGTAATTTACTTTATATCTTGAATGAGCTTAGAAGAGTTATAATTACACTTCCAACCACTTTTTTTTGTAATTAAGTTTATTTAGCATTTAGCATCAAGTACGATGTTGGCGTTTAATGTATTTCAGTTAGATTGAACGGATATAGATATGGTTTATGAAGAGATCTATGAATGTGTGAGAGAACTCACATCTATGAACACAAAAAATGATCCAAATTGTGATGCTTTCTCAATCTGTACGCAATGTTTTTGTGGCGATACCTGGTGGCTCAAGTGTAATTTTGGCATTTCATTGTCAAATGTATCGGATCAAGATGAATTTGGTTGATTGATATAACGGATAATAAATTCAACGTCATCATTCAATGAATGGGCGAATGTGAATGTATAAAGCAAATCTTACTTTTGAATAAAAGTACTAATAATTATTCTAATTAACATCAATAGGCTCAAAAAGCATAGTTAATTGCAATCATTGCTACTAAATTACATAATTTGATATGCAGAAAACTCTTGAAGCATTCATTCTTCTTTTTTGGCAATGCTACAAATCATCGTTTAACATGACTGAATATTAATGAATAAGGGAAAATGCAACTGGTAAAAAACTGATACCCCGTGCACATCGAGGTCAAGGTTGATAAAAGGTGCATTCATTATTATGTAGTCAAAAGTCGCAAAATTTTGATGGATAGAAATTACAGGACCAAGGTGTTGCGTTTGCCTCAGGATTTTTAAAAAGGTTTAAAAGCACACTTCATCAAACTTACTTAGATGTTAAATACTCACCATATGCTATTAGTGTCATCCTGTTTTTTATTTAATTGCTGTATTATTAAAAATCAAGCTTTTCATAGCTTATAACAATGATAACGAGTGTAATGAGTCAAACATTTCAGTTTCATTTATGCAAAACCTTGCCTCATTCTTTATATATACTGTATACTACAATGAGATCATTATATGATCCCTTGTAAATTTATCTATCTTGTTACACTCCCTTTACTTTTATTTATGCACATAAATATCTAATTTACAAATAAGAACACCAACCTTCATCAATCCAGTGATCACCAATTTATAATTACAAGAATAATACAGTATCGATAAACAACATATTATCCACATTTGTTGTTAGTCCAAAATTACAGATCATTACAATGGGATGTTTTTGATTTTAGATTGACATTTATTATAAGGCGGGCTGATGATGCGTTTGATACTACTGTAGATGGAACCACTTAATTTAATTTATGGAATTTGAATGCAAATATCGAGGAGCCATTTGTAAGTACTTAAGTTGGTTCTAGTAAAGCATTGAATAAATTGGCTTGGAAAAAAAGAGGGTGAAAAATGAGAGTTTATGGATACATACAACCTTATTTATAGAAATAATAATAAAGACGAGTAATATTTATCATGGAGAACGCAGGCTTTATTACCAGAAAAACTAATGGTAAAAGAAAGAACCAAGAGCTTCTAGTTCTTGGTTTAAAAGACTATTTATAAGAATTACATTTCAATATGAGTTAGAAATGGAATTGGCTGTTTAATATTCTCGAAAACCGACAAAAGGGCGGCAATATGTTCCAGTTATGGTCATGTTTATGTTTATGATATTGGAGAGGTAAGACTGAAACTTAATGTAAATCATCTCTAGTGCAATAATTATCAAGTAAGATTATATTATCATCAAATAAACTACCACACAATATTAACATGTACAAAAATTTGCAGTAATAAGCTTGAATCAAGTGGGTACAGCATCGTAAATCCTTGAAAAAGTTCTCAGGTATTATAAAAGCTCTTATTTTTAAGACTTACAAGGCTTACAAGCGGAATATTAATTTTAAAAATTATTATTGTCCAGATCATCAATTTTGACATTTTTTAATTTTTTTTTCTGGTTTTGCAAATCTAGAGTTAATTATACTACCAATTATAAAAACAAAAAATATACACATATGCAGTATTTAGCGCTCTATTTGCTCAATAAAAAATAACAAACCTTTTTATTGTAAAATATTACACGAAAATCTTTTAATCAAAAAACCGTTTTTGGGCCAAAAATGCTAAGTTTCATTACTTAACATTTAATATTAAGCTTTTATAAAATGTGTATTAGTCATGGCTACAATTTTCTCTCACAATGTAGTATATTTAAACGTTGATTTTGGTATCAAAATTTGATTTTTCTATTTTTTGATCAAAATCATGAGTGTTGGTAAGGATAAAATGAGTCCCCGAAAATGTCCGCTACAAAAACTGAATTTTCAGACTGTACGTGGTTAAATATAAGAAAAGTTTAAAAAAAGCGCTTTTTTTATTTAAAACTTAGATATATACCATAGTATAAGAGACTTAGCCGTTCAATCTTGCTATGCTCAATTACGGCGTTGCTCTACGGGCTCGCTTTTGCAATTTTTTAATGAATGTATGATCTGACAGCCGGTTTTTCCGGTAGAAAATGCTTGTATCTACGATAACAGATATTGCCTATTTTGCTTAATTTATGGGTTGATGCGCTGTAATGCTGCATTTACATTGTCTGAAATGTGCAATTTAGCAGGATTTTAATTACGTTAAATAATGTAAAGAAGCCTTAAAAATCCTTTTCTACGTGCATTGTTTCTCTCTTTTTGTTTTCATATTCCAAGGATATATTCACCGTTTGATAAGGCATATCAGACTATCAAGCTGGTATTTTTTTCTTGTCTCTGAATACGCATTATAACATAAGGGACTAATTGTTGTATAATTATCACCTTCTACTATCTATACACACTACCTTTGGTTACACTCCATGAATCTCATTATTAATTTATACTGTCACTTCAAGCAGTCCTTATCTACTAGTCTGTCATTAGTATATAAACCACATCTCATGAATAAAAGAATAAGGATTAGTTTAGTTTTGATCCTTTAGTTTGACCCACAGTTGGAAAGCTGACATTTATCAAGACTTTACTTTGTTTTATCATTTTTAATTATTCTAGCATATCAGATATATGTTAGAATAAAACACTAATGTTTTTAATATAGGTAGCAGTCTATATTAGAGACTGATGAGACTTTCATTTAACCGCATTTTAAGATCCAATATCATTATTTACTACTGTAGGACGTATTTCTTTATTACTTCTAGATCAAATCGAAGACAATGATATTTATATCTACTCAATAAAAAGCTAGAACTGGCTACAAACCCACGAAATGTTCCAGAAAAGTGATAAAATTTCAAATGATATAGAAACAAAAAAAAAAAAGAATAATCTAATGTCTTGCCTAATAACCATAGTTTTGATCGTTGTTACTGAATACTTGAAAACAAATCTTTTTACCGCTGACAATCGTAAACTAAAATAGTAAGTTTAAAGAAGGTTAATTAGTTTAAATTTTATGTATTATGATAAAGTAATACTGTGTATATAAACTTATATTTGGCTTGCATATAAATTTAAGCAGTAAGTGTTATTATTTAAGTTTATGCTCGAGTAAAAAACTATTGTTGCTGTAAACATTATAGCTATTAATCATATTTAAAAATGATGATAATCGTAAATATATTGGTTCTTGCATGTATTGCTCTACATCAGCATCAACAGCGTATTATTGAATTATATTGTCTACATTCTGTATTTAATAAAAGCAAAGGTAGTTTAAAACCCATTCCAGTAAAAAATTCAATGGAATTTTAAGAATGGCACGATGCTCATACAAATACCAATTTGTGCCCATACAATCAGCTCATTATGCTCATGGTAAAATTTTATTATTATGCACAAATAGGGATAATGATATGCTTATGGGCAATTCTTCTACTATTATGCACACATGGAATTAGTGTTATGCACACGGACAGAATTTATAATTCTGTACATACAGGGTTAGCGTTGTGCTCGTGTGCAGTTTTTTTTGTGGTGCCCATGTGCATATTGTCATCTTTTTAACCATCTTCAGTGGACACAATGAAATCATCTTGTGCAGCACACGTCGGCCGTAGTGCTTGCGCTTCTCTTCCATTATTACTTTATTTCTCATGTCTGTCATTGCCATCGATCTTTCAAATCCCATTTTCCTTCCAACCAGGTAAAACGGATCATTAATAGTGTGCATTTGGTTGTATACCAAACACTAGTCCACATGGATGTATTCCAATAGATTCGTGAGCACGAATACGATAAGCATACAACAAGGTATTGACATAATTGCCTCGATCTTTTGGATGTAGAATAGCCAGCTTCCTTATTCCGTTAATGAGTGTATGTCCCCTTATATTTCTGTACCATTCCAGATGTCTGACAATGATAAGGTGTGGAGAGCTTATGCTTGACGTTCACGATTTCAACATATTCTTCTAATACTTGATTAGCAAAATGGTTTCCATCGTCTGTCAATACGGTAGTTAACAGTCCAAACTTGATAAATATTTCCTCATACAGAAATGTAGCAGCAGTAATTGCATCCACCTTTTTGCAAGGTGCCGCAAGAGGCTACCTGGAAAACATTTCCATATCCACTAGTATGTATCTTACACAACCACTATTAGCAACTGGCAGGGATCCCACAAAATTAATAGCAAACGGCTTGAGCAATATAAATACATTTCGTGTTCTCTCATCTACTAGTAATTTTAAGTACGGAACAGGCGCACAGATCTGACAAGGATGGCATGAACGGATGAAGTAATCTTTTATTTCTTCATACGCAGTTGGCCACTAATAATTTCTAAACATAATGCTCCATTTTGAGTGCTGTCCAGCATGACCGTGCCCATCATGTACTTCTTTTAAGATTGATTCGCGCTCTTGAATGAAAGGAACCTTTACCATTCTTTGATCATTTCCTACCATGCAATATGCGTGTCCATCTTTGCTTATTGTATGTTTTTTTGCTTTGGCTATCATATTTCGCTCTTCTTGAATTGACATACTATATGGAGTATCAGATAAGAATGCAGCTAATATTTTCAATGGTTCTTCGTAATTTAGTGCTCCAATTCTTCCAACATTGCTTCAACATCTTTATCTTGTTCATTTGACAATGGGTATCTACTTATCACGTCGGCAGGGTTTTTATTTTTTATCTCTTTTACATGCTTAATTTTAAGTCGTACTCTTGTATTGCCAAACACCAACGTTGTAACCTAATATTGGGTTCCTTCTTACTGAAAAGATGCTTAATTGTCATGTTGTCTGTTGTCAGTATATACTACAAATTTTTGGTCTAATAGATATCTACGCAACTTGAATAACGCATATAATACAGCTAGTAATTAATTCTTTTTTCATTGTTGCATAATTAATTTCTGCAAGCTTCAGTGTTTTACTCATAAAGTATACTGGTTCATCGTGGTGTTTACCTTCTTTAGATTGGCAGAGTAACGCAGCAATGTCATGATCACAATGCGTCGCAATAAACAGAGTATTTGAGATTAGGATCAGGATAGCGTAACATTGCAGCATTAGCAACTGCTTTCTTCAATGAGTCAAATTTTCTTTGGTGTCCTTGAGTCCAAATAAATGGTGCATTTTTCTTGAGCAGATTTGTCAACGCCAACGATCGCTGTGCAAACTGATGAATATGCCTACTATAGAATCCCACCAAGTTAATGAAATCCCTCACACCAGTGTTATCCTTTGGAGATTCAATTAGTTGTATTGCATCTACCTTAGACTTGATAGGACCAATTTCTTCAGTAGTAGATATCTCAAATCCTAGGAACTCTAGTTTCTTTTTGAATAGATTACACATGCTTGCATTTAGCTTCATTTTTACTTCAATCTTACTATCAAATACCATCTCTAGTTGCTTTAAGTGTTCTCCATAATTCTTGCTAAAGACTTGATTGTCATCAATATAGGCATTACAAAACTCAAAAGCCCTTCAAGGCAAGATAAATGGCTCTACTGATTGTACTACTGTCATTTCAAACTGGGAATGGCATCACAGTATAACAAAAAGCACCTACGGGTGTTGTAATACGCAACTTTGGTATTGTAGAATCAGTACAGGAAATTTGGTGGAAACTTCTTAATACATCCAATGAGCTCAAGCAGTTACTGCCCTTGAAAGCTTCCAGGAAATTGTTAATATTTGGAAGTGGCTAAGAATCAAGTACCGTTACTTTGTTTAGGTCTTAAAACATTGTTACTAACCGCTTTTCACCGTTCTTCCCTTGTCTGAGTGTATTGTAGCTTATTATGATGAGTCAAGCATTTCAGTTTCATTCATGTAAAATGCAAAGCCTTGCCTCATTCCGTATATAAATACTACAAGGAAACCATTCCATGACCCCTTGTAGATTTATATATATCTGTCTAGTTACACTCCCTTAGCTTTTATTTATTCACTAATGAATTAATATCTTATTTACAAATAAGAACACCAACCTTCACCAACCCAGTAATTACCAATTTATAATAACAAGAATAATATCTATAAGCATAACATTTACCTTTGTTATTGGTCCAAAATTACAGATCACCAGTATTACTCTTATGTAATGTAGTTATCAAGGTAATCATTTACAGTGTTTATATGACACATATGCTAAATACGTTAAGGCATAGTTTATTGTAATATTTAAACTACGATTTCAGGTACAATTGTATATGTAAATACAACAAGTCTATGCTAGGATAGTGCATTGATATTCTAATATTAACTCTTCTATTATTTATTGACAAATGTTAATTGCCAGTAGAGGGAACGTATATCTTTGAAGATTTGACGTATTTCGACTTAGTATTGGGCGAAAACATTCAAATACCATCCAAAGGCATCTGAAACTTACTTTTACCAATCATCAAAAATTGGCAACAAAAATCCTATCTCAGTGAGTTTCAATTCTAATAATTTTCGACTTTACATGAGAGTAGGTACACATTTTGGATACACTGATGTCAAAGGGCAACTTCCACAACCTACCGCGTGTTGAGAAAGTTATCGCTAAAATGCACTTATAGCTTACTGTTGTGCAATTCTC
Source organism: Mucor racemosus (assembly GCA_027405735.1). Taxonomy (NCBI): domain Eukaryota; kingdom Fungi; phylum Mucoromycota; class Mucoromycetes; order Mucorales; family Mucoraceae; genus Mucor; species Mucor racemosus. The sequence continues at coordinate 3,735,057 of JAPEHQ010000001.1, read as the reverse complement.
TTGAAAACAATTAAAATACAATCTCTATATATGAATATACTGTATATATATATTGATACAAGTAAGCTGTCACTCTACATGGACATAGGTATAAATAGATACTACAAGTATTTCAGATACCAGCTTCTATGGGCCACTGTGCATTCGATAAGTTTGAACAACAAGCTGGATACCTACTATTTACAACTACTAAGGTCAATAAGCTCGTCAGTTCTCGCCAAATATGGATCCAAATGAGCTCCCGTTGCAATAGTAGGTACTTCTAGTGTTAATTCATGGAATTGTAAAAGGTTTAGTCTCCCTGAGTTGCTGTAGAAATAGAGAAGTGAAACCCCGTACTTGCTTAAACTATTTTGTATGGGTTGTTTCAGATATTCTTTGAAAAGTTCTATAATAAAATTAAATAATGATTCGAAATTGAATTTTGAAGTTGCAATTAATGCGCAGTCGATGTACAAATAACATGTCTTTATTTCATTCGCTAACAGCTGTTTTTGAAAGAGTAGAGCACACGTTTTGGAGTGAAGCCACTTTTTCCTCTGCTTAAAAAAACTAAAATGACTGGAAAAATGTTCGTAATCAATGAATATTGATCCAAATAGACTGAAATTTTTAAAAATGGATAGCAAATTAAGGGTTGCGTCAACAAATCCAAGCTCCAGCTTCTCTGAGCTGTTATTTCTTGTGTTGATTCAAAACGCGCCCTTCTCTGCTTGTTGAAAGCTGAGTGTAACGCTGTACATCATGGATATTGTAATTAATTATCGAACTTGATGACGTAGTCAAGTTATCTGGGGACGCTTGAACAATATTATTGGTCGACTTATAACACCCGCCGGTTTGGATGCACTCAAATTTCAATGGATATTAGTGGCTCTCGTTATTTGCATATTTCTTTAGAGATATTTTTGTTATCTAATGCATGATTACTCCATCCAAAATATAGCTATAATCAAGCGAAATAATGGAAATAAAAGCTAGACATCTATCACATATAGAAATGTTTAGAAAACGGAACATATAAATGCTCAGTCCTATTTGATTGCTTGATTAGAACGACCTATTGTTTAGAAGCATTTACATTTCGAGACACTAAGAGTACCAGAAGCCTTACAATACAACATTTAACATTAATATGATTTTTTTGTGTAAATTTTATCTTTAATTTGGTGTATTGTATATAATCTGAAAAAATATTAAAGGTGGTAAAGATATCAATTATTAAAAAATCAGAGTTTTGCATTTTCAGCTGCGTCTGATGTGAAGAAAACAATTTTCAAGTTAAAAAGTTAAGAACAGCAGCATTCAAAGCTGCTTACTAGCAATAATAAATCTCTACATTATTTGTTGATGTTTGTATACTAAATTTTGCGCATTTCGTATTCGAAATATTGTGCAATTTATAAAGTCAATTTATTTACAAAATTACAGACTGTTATAAGGACCACGAAACTGAATGTTCTCACTCAAACATTTGAAAAGAGTATGCAAAATAAAGTTAACACCGGATCAACACAATAATTGATGTTAACTTTAGACTTCTTTTTTATAATTTTTTATTTTCTAATTCTTCTTAATCATGTACAAACAATAACATCAATAATGGAAAGTTTAATCCTTCTTAATACCATATTGTGCCTTATATTCCTTCATGAGCTTAAGCTCGTTTTCATAAGTACCCTTTTCTTCCATGAATTCCATAATGTGATCCATAGAAATGATAGCACGAACTTGAACATCATTTTTTTCCTCGACAGCTTGAATAGCGCTCTTACCAGTACCATCAGGTGCAATTTCAGCACGATCTACAGCAACAAGAACACCAGCAAGTTGAGCATTGTTTTGCTTGATGATTTCGATAGATTCATTGATAGCAGTACCAGCAGTAATAACATCATCAACAACAACAATCTTACCCTTCAAAGGAGTACCGACAATGTTACCACCTTCACCATGATCCTTCTTTTCCTTACGGTTGAAAGAGAAAGGAGCGTCCTTATTGTAATCATTAGATAAGGACAAAGCAGTAGCACAGACAAGAGGAATACCCTTATAAGCGGGACCGAAAAGAACATCGTAATCGAAATCAGCATCCTCGAGAGCGGCAGCATAGAATGTACCAATAGCACCCAAAGTCTTACCGCTATTGAACAACCCAGCGTTGAAAAAGTAAGGTGAAGTGCGACCAGACTTCAGATGGAATGATCCAAACTTTAAAACTTCATTTTTAAGAGCAAATTCGATAAATTCACGTTGATAAGTCTTCATTATTAATGTTATTGTATGGGGATATAATGAAAAAGAAGAAAAAGAAAAAGAAAAAGAAACTGGAATCGACAAGGTAGATGTCAAGTTTATAAAGACATGCAAAGTTATGATATCTCCGCGAACGATGACTCTTACGACTGTTTATTTTACAATAAATTTAAATCTTTGATGATTTACCATCAATGAGAGATATAACAACCTTTCCCTTATTCTTTCCAGAATGCAAATAGGCGACACCTGCAGCTACAGAATCGATACCACTTAAACCACCGTTATCGATGAGGACTTTAAGCTTTCCCTCTTTGACTAATTTGATCATGTTGGCCATGTGGGAGGCAGAGAATTCCTTGTAATCGGGCATGAAGAAACCAGCAACTGTGCGAGAAGTGCCGAGAAGTTTTAATGTATTGACATTATCACCAGCCATACCATTAGCATCAGCATAAGTAGAGACTGTGCCAATAACAATTAAACGACCACGAACAGCAAGACTCTTGAGACAAATGTCAAAAAAGTTACCACCGACACTTTCAAAGATAATATCAACACCACGAGGGTATTCTTTCTTCATAACTGCCTTGAAATCTTCCTTTTTATAATTGATAACTCTATCACATCCCATTTCCTAATTTATGACCTCTGCATTGAGTTACCTTGAAACAAAATTTCCAAAACCAATTTACTTACCTTGAGCATAGCAACTTTATCGTCGTTGGAGCATGTACCGATAACGTGGTTACCAGCCAATTTGGCCAATTGTACAGCAATTTGTCCAGCGCCACCAGCAGCTAGATAGATGAAAAATAATTAGATTTTGATCTTGATCTAGTTGTAAATGTATATTACCTGCAGTTACGAGGACAGTTTCTCCCTTGGTCATACGGCCAGTTTCAGCTAAAGCGATCGATGCAGTTAAACCAGAGGTCAAAAGACCAAGAAGTTCAGGTCTGGCGTTCTACAAAAAAAAAAAAAAAAAAAAAAAAATACAATTAAAACTATATATTGCATACTCTTTTGAAGCGCATCTTACAGGAACGGGAACAACAGCTCTTTGAGAAATCTCGACATATTCAGCGAAAGCACCATATTGAGTATAGATAACGTGAGAACCAATTTTATCTTTGGGAACACTGGAACCTACAGCAACAATCTCACCAAGAGCTTCAAATCCAACGTCAAAAGGACTATGGTATATCATTGAAAATTAGTAACGAAATTAAACGAAAAGTTCATATCCCAACTTACGGCTTGATATCAGGGATATATTTACCGTTGGTAAAGTTGATATCAGAGGCATTGATACCAACATAAAAGTTCTTTACAACCACGTTGTTGGGTTTTAAGTTTTGAATCAAATCCTTGTAATTGACAGAGACAACCTTTGTAACTTTTGTGAAATCATTACCAACTTCAAGTGCTTGAAGTTTACGGAAAGTTGTAGGACTACAACAAGTTTATTAATATATGTCAATGGATGAATATCAGAATGCTACTTTACGCAGACATAATTATAAATAAAACCGAAGAGTGGTAATTAAGAAGAAAAGTAAATACAAAGGAATAGCAGAAAACTGGAGTAATTAAAGCAAAAAGCGGTTGTTTAATGTAAAAATTGAGCTTTGTAAGCATAAAAAAGGTGAGAAAGATGATGAATAAACATGCATATCTGGAAAGGAAGAACAGATAATGTTTAGTAATAATATATCATTTCATTTTTGAATCAAAAATTTGTACCTTTTATTGATATTTTTAATAATTTTCTATGCAATTTTTTGTTTTTCAAGCGAGCACGAAACCTTAAATTGGTTGTAAACTCCACTACAACATTGAAAAACTGCTTCCTGATCGATAACTATTTCTCCTTTTGCTTGCTTTTACATAATTGTTACTTTTGTGTTGCTAGAAAAACTCTTCAAAAGCGCATTCATGTAAATTTATTTGCATTTATACGTGAAAATGTGTATTTGAGTATAAAGAATTAGCAAAGGCTATAGCTATAATGCTTAAATAAACCAAAGTATTAAATTAAGCATAGTCCATGTTTTTGACAGATAGCTTAACTTTGATTAATAGCTGTATGTGATTGAACAAATGCATCTAGAAGAGAACTTCTTTATTCCATGGCTTCCTCAAAACGTAAAAACTCGGATGACAACATTTTCAGCCTTTGAAGGATTTATTCTAAACGAATATAAAGCGTACAAACCACAGAAGCCAACTACGACATAGATTAACGTCGAGAGTATATATCTGTATTTTGTTTTCACAAAAAAAGTGGGGAAAACTATGAAAATAGTTGCCAACTAAATTTAATCTCAAAACATCATTTTGATGAAAAAACAAAACAAAGGGGTATCCCTTTACACTGTAAAAATTACATTTAGTATATTTCCCAACCTCAGAATCTTTGTTTGACGAACAACGTATTACTCGTTAATATGAAAGTCTGATTTCTGATTGTATGCAACAATCAAACTGGTTTAAAATTACAAATTATAAAGGGGGCGAGCAAAAAGTACCATCAGAGTATTCAAGCCACGAAGCAAGTTTTTCTTTCCTCTCTCTCTTTTTGTAGTTTTTTTTATCATTAAAATGGCTTCTGTAAATTCTTCAGAAATTGAAAGAATTTTTTCGTACAAAGATAACGAAAGAGTATTATGTTTTCATGGACCTCTCATCTATGAAGCCAAGGTTAGAACGCGATAAATGAATCAATTTTGATGATTTACTAAATCTGAAATAACGATAGATTTTAGAAAAGAATTGGATGGAAGATCCTGAAGCAACTGGACCTCATTATTATGTTCATTATAAAGGATGGAAAAACACGTATGTCTTATAAGTATTTTTACTTCATAAATGACTTAAATTTGTATATAGTTGGGATGAATGGGTACCAGAATCAAGAGTACTTCGTTGGTCTGAAGAAAATCTACAAATGCAGTTAAGACTTAAAGCATATTATCGTACAAAGCAATCAGGAAAAGGCGCCAAAAGTCAACAAAATGATAATGAAGGAAGTTCTTTAGGTAAACGCCGTAGAGATGCTAGACTTGAAAAGGAAGAAGATTACTTGAATCGACCAGAAATCAAACTTGATATACCAGATACATTAAAAGGACAGCTCGTTGATGATTGGGAAAATGTAACAAAAAACCAACAATTGGTTACTTTACCAAGAGCTGTAAACATTAATGAAGTTTTATTGCGCTATAAGCGATTCAAGAAAGATAAAAAGGGTAGCCGTGAATTGTATGTTTAACTGTTCTTTAAAAAAGATGAAATGACTGATTTTGCATTTAGAAACGAGGACTTATTAGATGAAGTATTGGAGGGCCTTCGAATTTATTTTAATAAAGCATTAGGATCTATGCTTCTTTATCGATTTGAAAGACATCAATATGCTGATATTAGAAGAAATCATGCAGAGACAGACCTTGTTGAAATATATGGCGCTGAACATCTTTTAAGGCTCTTTGGTTAGTAAATTTGTTTTTACTATCATATTTTTGTCTAATATAAATTATCTAGTTCAAATGCCCAGCTTAATCGCACACACAAATATGGATCCTGATGCTGTCAGTGTCTTGTCTGACTATTTGACAGATATCTTACGGTAAGTTATTTCGTGTTTATTGAAGAATTTATCCTAATGTTTATTTTTTAGCTTTATGCAAAAACAACAAAATCAATTATTTCAAGCAGAATATGAAAATGCTGCTCCTGGTTATGTCGCATTATCCACTACCACTTAATTCCTGCTTTTATTGCAGCTGTAAATAATTCTGAACATCTCATTCATTACCAAAATAATAAATAAAAAAAAAGCTTCTGCTACTATTATTACTACCTAAAATACAACATTTTTTTATTAATTTAATGACAAGAAAGATATATACATTAATGATGTCTTGGAGGAGGAGGTGGTGGAGGAGATGGAAATCGAGATGCAATATTTTCTTGTTCGTGTTCTTCCAATTCGACTTTTTCATAAATAGCGGGGATAGGCCTAGGCACATCCGGTAATGCAGGTTTTGCTTCATCTAATCTTGATGAAAGTTTTGGTCTAGGTGTTGTAGGTAAAGGAGGTGGGGAATGAACATCATCATTATGTACAGATAAGATAGGTCTTGGTTTATTAGGGATAGCAGGTGCATGATTTTGTTGTTCAGGTGAAATTGGCATAGAACCTATTGATACATCTGGTTCTACAACATTTGAAGATGGAGGAGCAGATATTTCTTGATGTTGCTCGGCAATATCCGATATAATAATGTTTGAATGATTGCTTTGATCTGATTGTTTTGGTTCTACTTGTTTGGATACTAAGGGTGTATTGGTTAATACGTTATTATCAGAAACAGGAATTGGAGTAGAATTGCGACGAGGTGGAAGAGGAGGATGCTGCTTTTGCATATTATCAGGTATTTCAGATAAACTAGAATCACTTTGAACAGAAGAAGCAGCTCTATTACGACGAGGTTTGATAGGTGGTGCTGGAGAGGCATCATGATCACTAGTCTTGTCAGTAACTAATGTCTTTGATGATGAATCTGGAGCATCAGGAAGATCTTTGAAAACAGGAGCATTAGTAAAGGAAGATGAGGAAGGTGGAGGAATCGATCTATTACTGCTAGTCGAGGAACTTGATAAACGCTTCTCTTCGGCACGTTTGCGCATACTAGCCATTCTTTCTGCATAAAGCTCTTTCTTTTCATCACTTGTTGGTTTGTAAACATCGTCTTCTTGATTATTTTTCTTGTGCAAAAAGCTCTCGGCCATATTCATCAAAGAGTTCTTTTTTGTATTATCTTTACTGTTAATTGAAGAAGCATAGTGATGACTACTTGAGCGAATAGAAGAAGTATCTGATACGTTCTCTTTTGTATTGTTGTCCATGGGTAATAAATTACTGATTTTGTTGAGTAGACCACTACCAGTTGTACCATTAGTCTTGACAGAAGCACTACTTTCTGAATCACTATCACCACCATCATCACCTCCCTTTTTCACTCTCTTTCTAAGAGCATTCTTTGACCATTTGGTGCTCGTACTGGATCCAGACAATATTGAATCTGTGATTGAAATTTTATCTATTGATTTGACAGAAGCACCATCATCGCGTTGAGATTTCATCTTCATTACTGGTTGTTGCATTTCAGGTGTAGATCGAGAAGGTTCCAACTTACGCAATGGTGCCAAATCACCAGATACTGGTCTTTCATTAGACATCATCTCTGTAGCAGATTCAGCACGGCGATTTTTAAGTTTCAACATGTCAGCAGCACTAGGCTTTTCATCTGCATCAGGTACAGTAGGCGTTTCTCGGATAGCATCAGCAGTTTGAATCTTGTTGCTAATAGAACTTGTAGAAGAAGAAGAAGAAGAAGAAGAAGAAGAAGAAGAAGAAGAGTTTGAATGTATTGAAGTATTTGAATTAGTTCTTTCATGATTAATAGCCTCTTCATCAAGAAATGGCTCAGTTGGTTCCTTCTTTTGGACTTCCACTTTGACACGTTCACCAAAAATACCACCAGTACCGCCAGAAGGACAAAAAGATGTATCGTCCATGTTGGGTAAAACAAACGTTTCTGCCATAACTTCACGAATTCTGGACTCAATTGCATTTGTTACAATATTTAATTTAATCTGTTTATCTGCTACAACTGGTGTAATTTTCCAATCCATTTCAGGCATTTCAAAGAATGCTAACCAATAACGATTAGTAGGAGGTGCCTTTAGTTTGAACATCATTCTACCGGTTAAGCTTCTTAATTCCACTGCCAAAATCAAATGCATGCGAATGGGTTTCATACGAGAAGAATAAGACCAGTTAAAATCCGTTTCAATTTCAATAGTTAATCCACCTTCATATTCTACTTTGGCTTCTACAATAACTTCTCCTTCAGCAGATAAAGATAATAACTTGGGATCTGTAATAAAAGGTACTGATGCTCCAACATCAACACTGCGAACATGAATTTCATCTAAAAATGTTGGTCTTTTCGTCTTGTCAATCTTTTTTCGTATTTTCATTTCTACAAAGTTTTTAAGTCGGTCAGTTTTATACATTCCCAAGAATAATCGTCCAAATACAGCATTGATCCAGGCAGTTTCACGATGGTTTGGTGTTGACTGAACTTGATGAATCAGTTTTTCTATAGCATTTTGATCAAAATGTGTATTATCCATCATTACATATTGAGGTCCATCAGGAGATTGGTCTTGCAATAATTGATGTGCTTCTAATAAACCAAAATACCAATCTTCCTTATCAATGTTACGCCCACAAGTCAAATACAATACACGAGTAGGATAGCATGTGATATCTTCTTCAGATAATGTATAAACGGCAGTATTCTTTGATGTCAGCTTTATGTCATCCTTAATGGCATTGGGGACCAAGCGTATCACTGATGTACGACCATATATTTTTCCTTCAGGCATGGTCGCAGAATTAGGGGGATACAAAGATACTTGAAAATCTTGCATGGGCAAAATCATAACTACTTGTTGTTGCTTTTCTGATTCATAACAAAATAATGTACCATGCTTTAAAATAGCATACACCAGACCTTTTTTGAGGTTTGCATTGCTGTTACTGCTTCCACTAACATAAGATTGGATGCCAGATATAATACCACCATTTCCCGAATTTATTTCGGGCATTTTGGGTTGATATTGGTTTGTAAGTCGAATCCAACCTTTTTTGACAATTACATCTTCATCTTTGGATGCAATAACGATGGGCTTTTTATGATTTACTTTGGGTAGTAATGGTTGAATTCCACCTTTAATGTATATAAACGCGGCTAATGCAACAAAAGGTAGAAATGTGACACCTCCAATAACATAAATTACAATAAATCCTATAAAAGAAACCATTGAAATTTAATAGGAAAAAAAGAAAAAAGTTGGAGAAAAGGAATAGAAAGAATTTCAGTAAATGATTGATTTAACCGCACACTGATTTTTCATTTAAACATTACATAACATGCACACAACACAAGGGATAAATATCACCGAGTTAGATCTCCGTTTAATATGAACAAACTGTACGTCATGTAGTACACAATTGAAGAACATGAACTGTTCTTTATTAAACAGTTTCGAGGTGTATCAAATGAAATAATTACCGCTATTTGAGGCATTTTACCTTGACCATTAGCAAAGGACATCATTCTGGTTCTTGCAACATCTTTTGATGGCTCTTGGTTTGACTGATTCCAAACTGATTGGAGAGCATGTCAATTTAGGATAACTTTTCATCTTTTTTGATGTCAATAAATCTTTATACAGTCAGACTATTATTAGGAATTAATAAAACTATAAATAGCTACAAATATGCATCACATTTGCTACTGTTCCAGACTCCCTTTGGACAAAATTACAGAAGGAACCTGTCAAATTCATTTAGTTTTTCACGGGAAAAAGCATGAGCGTGCGATATATGAGCTACAGTATTTCTTCTTCAAATTCAGACAAAATCAGTAAAATTTGGGATGAAATAAGAATAAAATTGGGATGAAATTTAGATAAAGTGAGAAAGGAGATTTGGAAAGAATGAAATCAATCTTTAGTTGAACAGTAATAATATTTATAACTTACCTATAATGATCTAAATCTCCCAAAGAAAAAAACCGTGTTTATTATGGCATTCTTGATCGCTGAACTTTGTCGCTTCTTACTTCTGCCAACTATCAAAAGAATTAGAAAATCTATAAATTACTTTATGTTGTACCCACCATCATCTGCTTTGTCTTCTTTATAAAGTCTACATTTGTAGTATTTCTTGCTATAGTGGCCAATTTCTTTACAATCCTTGCATGTCGGCTGCGGTCTCTCTCCTAAATCAATAATGATTGTAAAAAATAAACTGCCTTTCAAAGGTTTTATACTTTATACCTGACTCTCTGCTTGTCTTTACTGCTTGAATCTTGTTTAAAATTAAGGATCTGTACATTATCAATTGTTGCAGATGATGGGATGTAGAAAATAAGAAAAAAAAAGAGAGGATAAAAAGCCGCCTTTACGTGTGGAGGCGATGTACAATATGAGGTTTTAATACATCAATCGGTACTTACTGGGTATCTAAGCAATCTATATATAATGAATACCTTATAACTATGTACTGGTTTTATGTAATTACTAGCATTTGTTTTCATCTGTTGCAGTTTTTATCATAACCAAAACTCGGGGTTTAAATAAAGAAGAAGAAGAATAAGACGATGGTCCAGAAATACATTGCTTGATTGAATCTACATATTTATCTTAAATCCATTTTAGTGTGAATTTGACACTAATTTTATCTAAAATCTCATTTTCATTTCATACAAATTTTTATCTTTATTTTGTTTAGATTTTATTTCTGTTTCGTTCAAAAAAAAAATAATAAAAACGTCTAAATTTCAAATGTAAAGCCTGTATTATAATTCAACTGCTTCCAAATTAAACATTTGAAAAGTATTCGCAAAAGCTCGATAAAGCCGGCCATCTATCACTATAAAAATGAATTTAGTACATTTAGAAACCCCTTTTCAAAACCTCTGTAAAGACTTTTGCTTGTAATTAAAGTTTATATTGTTCAGGGCATGGTATATACAGTATTCAAAAAGGCTAAAATGTGTCAACTTCAGGGCTTAATTAGGCCTTTATTTATAATGACTGTTTCCTCTTCAGTATACCGAAGGGAAATGTACGGTTACTTAAGGAGGCAGAAGCGATCTGCCTTTTGTCTTATTCTTGTTTTCTTTTTTTCTTTTTTTACTTGTTTTTTACTTGTTTTTTACTTGTTTTTTACTTGTTTTTTACTTGTTTTTTACTTGTTTTTTACTTGTTTTTTACTTGTTTTTTACTTGTTTTTTACTTGTTTTTTACTTGTTTTTTACTTGTTTTTTACTTGTTTTTTACTTGTTTTTTACTTGTTTTTTACTTGTTTTTTACTTTTTTTACTTGTTTTTTACTTGTTTTTTACTTGTTTTTTACTTGTTTTTTACTTGTTTTTTACTTGTTTTTTACTTGTTTTTTACTTGTTTTTTACTTGTTTTTTACTTGTTTTTTACTTGTTTTTTACTTGTTTTTTACTTGTTTTTTACTTGTTTTTTACTTGTTTTTTACTTGTTTTTTACTTGTTTTTTACTTGTTTTTTACTTGTTTTTTACTTGTTTTTTACTTGTTTTTTACTTGTTTTTTACTTGTTTTTTACTTGTTTTTTACTTGTTTTTTACTTGTTTTTTACTTGTTTTTTACTTGTTTTTTACTTGTTTTTTACTTGTTTTTTACTTGTTTTTTACTTGTTTTTTACTTGTTTTTTACTTGTTTTTTACTTGTTTTTTACTTGTTTTTACTTGTTTTTTACTTGTTTTTTACTTGTTTTTTACTTGTTTTTTACTTGTTTTTTACTTGTTTTTTACTTGTTTTTTACTTGTTTTTTACTTGTTTTTTACTTGTTTTTTACTTGTTTTTTACTTGTTTTTTACTTGTTTTTTACTTGTTTTTTACTTGTTTTTTACTTGTTTTTTACTTGTTTTTTACTTGTTTTTTACTTGTTTTTTACTTGTTTTTTACTTGTTTTTTACTTATGTTTTATGAAGGTTTTTGGGGTTTGGGGCATACTATGCCATTTTTTATATTAGAGTTACATGATATTTTGCTGTTATGATCATGGAAAAGGTTACAATCATCTTATGATAAATGTTGAACCACAAGATCCTGTCCGCTCGATGTAAGTAAGTATGTATTCCTGCGGTACCTGTATCTATAGAAATCCAAAATCCTTTAATTTACTTTCTTTTGGCAATGCTGTTTAGCATTTAGATCATATTTATAAAGGGTTGATATTATTATAAAGTCTCTGTGCTTTTCTTGTTGTAAAGCTTTTATGCATTTCTTACATCTTCACACACATCATAATCAATACATTTCATAAAAACTTTTATTTATCACACACATTTTTTAATACATCCTCTTTCCCTTTAAAAAGACCATCATGAAAATTGCTTTTACATGGATTCCACGTACTCAAACATGTTACTTATCCCATGTTGATGGCAGTTAACCTCACATTAAAACACTGCAAAATAAAGAGCGTGTGTATTTTCTCCTTTGTACAACATCTTTAGAGTTTCAAAAAAAAAAGTCTGAACCTTATACATGGGAAATCTTTCATCAACTATTAAATACTCATGTTTGTATCCATTTGTTATTCCAAAAAAAAAATATTCTAATCGTTATCCTATTCAACATTGTCCCGGCTACAAATTTTATTAAATAAAGCAAGGATGGTTACTATAGTGATTGTTTCATAAATTTGAATGATGCAGAAATGGCCAGCTTAAGATTGAAAAACCGCATTTGGAATGAAAATAAGTCGAGAAAATACTAAGGTATTGCAATGATGTTTATTAAGTAAAGTCTAGATTATTTTTCATTCTCTACCAGAATATTTAGGTTTTGGATCGTTGTGAAGACTTTTTTATTTTTTTATAAATTTTGTGAGAGCACTTTTTCTGTTATAGAGATCCATGAAGGGATGACAGGTATGCAAAACTAAAACCATAGGATAGTACTCATTAGCGTCTATCTAACGAATTTTATCTCGTCAAAAAATATTGATTTTTGGTCGAGAAAATTGAGATTGAATGATTGATTTTTGGTGATACAAAAAATGATTCATTTTGGACGAGGATATACAAGGGTAAATTTTCGCCGACCAAAAAAAAAGATCCAAAAAAATGTATATCCCCACAAAAAATAGGGCTACAGCTACGTATAAATACTCATTTTGTAGATAATTTTGTTGCGCATAATGTGAAAATAAAATATTTTAGGATTGAATTTGAATGAAGGGTACTTTTTGATCAAAAACCGTTAAAATTTGACATTAAATTTACTAGAGATTTTATGAGAAAAACATTTTCAAAACCTATACAGATCGATTCAGAATTAAAAACTGAACCCAAGATATTTAATACGCTAGTTCAACTTAATATGCATTTTTGTGAGCAATTAAACATACAAGGTTTTTTTTGGATTTTTTTGAATTTTTTTTCCATTTGAACACTTTTTGGATTCAAGCTCAGTTACATGTGCATATCTGATTATACAATTTTATATGATAATTTCCAGTTAGATCTATCTTATAAATACAAACCACTGATACATCAATTATAGAATTTAAATTTTACAATCAATTTTAAGTTACTTTATGGGTAATGGTATGTCAACTTTGGGGTGGTGCACATATATTCTGGAAAGAACTTCTATTTAATAATAGATATCATTAGCCAAAGATTAAGGTACTTTTTTTTAAAAAAAAATTGATGGAAATTGACCTGCTATTAGACGTTTGAAACCCTTCTGAGAGCCAGCTAAAACTTATTTTTTGCAACTGTTGAAAAACTGACAACAAAAAACCTTATCTCGGTGAATTTTGATCCTAGTATATATTATCCAATTTTTCATGATGATGATAATACATCTTTGGCACGAATTCTTGTCAGAATAAAGAATTTTTGAGTATTTGTCCTATCTACTTACAAAAGTTTAATTATAAGGTTCATTGTTAAATGATTGATTGATTGATTTTAATTTACCAATAAGGAAAACTAATTAATTTTGAGCATTACAGATCGCTCAAACTAAATGTAAACAAATATGATGTATTTTGAAGTCTTGGCTTTTTTTTCAAATATGGCATAATATGCGTGCACCTACACTTTTTTTTTGTAGGTAAAGGCAACTCACGGAATTTTAAAAATGGAGTATTATTATAATTAGAACAATTGCTTGGATGTTTTGAATTAATGTAATTCATTTTTCTTTTGTTAGTTCATTTAATATGCAAGCTTCACCTCCAGCTACCAACGGCCCTGTCATTGCAGGTTATTTTGCCAACTGGTAAGCTTATTATAAAACCATTATAACCATAGCATCACATTGATAAATTATAATTGCTAGGGGTATTTACGATAGAAAGTATAATGTTATAGACGTGGCAGTGCAAGCCAACAAGCTGACACATATTTTGTACGCCTTTGCCAATTTACAAGAAGATGGACAAGTTGTTCTCGGGGTAAATACTCATTACAGATAATGCTAGCTGTTTATATATTTTATGCAAGTTTTTTTTCCTAACTTATTATCCTGTTTTTAGGATGCATATGCTGATAAAGAAAAGCATTTCCCTGCAAGTAAGTCTTTGAATACATTATCAGAAAGAGGAATATATGTGTTAATTGTTTATGTTGATTATAGATGAGTGCGTTAATGGTAAAGAAGATGGTTGGAATGATCAAGGCAACAATTTATATGGCAATTTCAAGCAATTCTACTTGCTCAAGCAAAAATATCGTCACTTGAAAGTATCTCTTAGTGTGGGTGGTTGGACGTGGTCTAAAAATTTCGCTACTGTAGCTTGTGATCCGGCTAAACGTCAACGATTCATTCAAACCAGTATCAAATTAATTGCAGATTTGGGCTTGGACGGTTTAGATATCGATTGGGAATATCCCAAAAATGATCAAGAGGCATTCCATTATGTGCATTTACTGTATGAGACTCGCATTGCATTGGACGCTTATCAACAACAATGCCAACAATTAAATCAACCTCGTTTATTATTGACTGTTGCAGTACCTTGTGGTCCTGAAAACTATAGAAAATTACGCTTGACTGAAATGCAACCTTATGTCGATATTTTTTATTTGATGGCATATGATTATGCTGGTTCCTGGGATAGTAAAACTGGCCACCAAGCAGCTATGTTTGGTGGTGCATTAAACACCGATCAAGCTGTCAATGACTACTTGGCTGCAGGCATTCCTCCCAACAAATTGGTCATGGGCTTACCTGTTTACGGTCGTGGCTTTTCTAATACAGATGGCCCAGAGTGTGGATTTCAAGGTGTACCTAAAGGCACATGGGAAGAAGCTCAATTTGATTATAAATGTTTGCCTAAACCTGGTGCTACTGAATATAATGATCATCAAAGAATGGCATCTTGGTCTTATGATCCTAATGCTAGAGAATTCATTTCCTATGATACTCCACAAATCATAGCACAAAAATGTGATTATATTAAGCAAAGACATTTAGGTGGTGCCATGTTTTGGGAACTAAGTGCTGATCGTAGTCCAAATGATCCTCGTAATTTAGTGAATACAGTGTATGAAGCATTAGATAGAAGAACAGATCAAATTCCAAATCACCTTGATTATCCACGTAGTGAATTTGATAATTTGCGAAACCATATGAACTAGTTATGATAGTATGAGTCACCTGCTTTGACCACTTCATACATCTACGGGGTAATCATAATATACATATATACAAATAATAAAACGCTTATTTTGAACAACCAATACGTATTTCTTTATAATTTATCATGTCTTTTACTTATAATGCCAATAGACTCTCGTTGCCTACAGAAATAACACGAACTGTTTCAAATGCTAGTTTTTATGCTTCACTATCCATTCATCAGAGGTTTGATCGACTCGGATCTGGACAAGATCTTGACTTGTTTGGAACAAGTGTTGCAAGAAGTTCTGTTCGTTGCCAAATGAGTCTGTATTTTATAAATCTATGTGTATATCTGATATATATTTACAGTATTTTTTTGTCAATAGAATTTATAAGAAAAGTGTATTTAATAACATTATTTCAATTTCTTATCATAACAATGATGACTAGAACATTTTTGCATTTTACATATTGGCATGAAGAAAGGTACAAAATGTGTAACTTTGGTCAAATGAATAGTAAGTTTCTTATTACATACATTTAGTCAATATGTTTGGTGGGTTGTGTTATTCCCCGCCACTATTTTTTTGGTAATTGCAGCATGGCAATTATGGACACAATATTATCAATTATCAAACACTAGTCGTATTGTAATATTAGTGATTTATTCATTTCTAATGGCATTTATTCTTTCTGATTTAGGTAAGCATTTCTATTATTAAGCCATAACGCTCGGCGTACATAACTTTATTATATTCATATTTATAGTAGCTAAAGCTTTTCAAGATTTTGGCTTACTCGTCTTTACAATGACAAGCTTCGGTATTCTAAGTATAGTAATTTATACTTATCAAACAAGATTCAAATTTCAAGGTACAAAACCAATGTAAGTATGATGCATTTAGCATTAAAAAGTAAACCAATACTACCCCCTCCTCCCACACACACACATACACACACACACACAAACATTAGTAAATTATTTAAAAGAAAACATCAAGTGTCTGTAGTATTGCTACAGTTTGTATCAGTTCTGTAGGGCTTAGATTTGTATATCAATTAAACCCAGTACAAATCTTGGGACCTATCGCAATTTCCAGCATTATTTGCAGTTATTTTATATTGGAATTATACTATGCTATGGACGCAATGACAGTAGATGATTATGTGCTTGCAAATATTTCGTTTCATATGGATTTAGCGTATCCTATTAATTGTCTTCATCATTTATGTGAACTATCTGACCATGTTGATAACTTTCCCGAGTATTTTAACCCAGATGCATCTCCCGTTTTAATTACTGTTTAGCCAAGAGGTCTCTTCCTTTTTTTTCTTGGTAAAACACTATTTTTATCTAAATCAAAGTTCCACGCACCGCATATGAGGCGTATCATGGCACCAATTTTGACTGTATAAAAAAGGAATTTCTACAAACAACCTATATTTATGCATTTTAATAAATAATGCATACATATTGCGTGCATAAATACTATATTTTGCGATTACAATATGTATTTTCTTAAAAATGGTCCTGGCAGTCAAATCAGAGAAAAGCAAAAATACATCTTGTTCTCAATTTTCATAAATGTATACAACACAAACAAAAAATTTTACAGAAAAATTTAGCATCTTGTGATCATTTTGTATTATGTTGTACCATAACAAATTATGACATTTTTAGGTTTGGAAAATCCTTTAAAGACTAGTACGATATGCTGTGCCGCCAGCCATGGCGCGGAAATGATACTAAAAACTTGCGTAACGCATCATTAATTAGGTACTGATGTAAAACAAAAAAATTTATGTATAAAATATGTGTGTGTGTGTGTGTGTGTGTGTTTAGATGTGTAATTGAGAATATGTAGTGTGTTACAATAGCTATTTTTTTTTTTTACTGAACCATGAAAAATAAAATGTCAGGTATAAAAGTAGAAAGAGTAGAGGGAAAAAATATGATAAAAATAATATATAATATATACAGTAAAAAAAAAATAAAGAAATCTAACGGAAACGAAGGTAAAAGTTGACAATCAAAGCACCAACCAAAAGGAAACAAAGGACAGCAGGACCCCAAAGATCATCGTAGCGACCGACAATACGACGATTAATCATCCTGTAATAAAATAATTCGTTTAGTAAAATAGAAATCAATAATTGAGATATAAAAACATACCAAGCACGTCTTTCAAATTGGTATAATGCATAAATAGCAATACCTGCAGAGATACCAATAAAGATAGCACCGGCAATACGAGAAACATTATCACCGAAATTAAGTAAATTCAAAGCAACAGACAATAGCAAAGCACAGAATTGAAGCCAAGCGATAAAGGTACGTTCATTAGAAAAGAAAACCTTGGGTTCAACCTTGACCTTTTTAACAGCAATTTGGTTATTAGGATTATTTGGATCTTTAACAAACATTGTATTTTCAAACATCTTTTTGCCTCCACCAGCATCTGATGTACCACCCATATCTAATCGAATATCACCATTATTAAAATCAATTTCTTCGCCAAGAGCGCCAGATTCTTTGTCTTTACGTTTAATATTCTTTTGACGAAGAGGACCATAATTAAGAGGATCATCACCTTTTACGACCAAAGTAGATTGCATACGATGAGGCTTATTATCCCAATTTGAAGTATCAGATCTATTGAGGAGTTCATTGGTGCTTGATTTGATCAATTTTTGAGATGAACCACCTTCACCACTAAAAGAATCTATACTTGTTCTACCGAAAGATGAATCGTTTACTATATCCATACGCATTTGTTCTGCTTCCATAGCACGACGATATTGGCCATCAATAAGAGGTTTGAATGATTGCGAACGAGTTAAGCCAAAGTTTGTAGCACGAGGTTTACGAATATCAATTTCCATCTCTGATAACCACCATGGTAACAATGGAATGCGATCACGGAAGAGATAAGATGCACCATGTAAATACTTTGAAAAACGAGGCACTTCATGTACGAGATGAGATTCCAACAACTTGGCAAGCCAAGAAGGAGCTTTCTTTTTTGTCTTGGTTTCTAATACTGCATAAGGAAAACGTAAAATTTCAGATTCATCAAGATAGGTGAAAGGATAATCAATGCCAACATCAGGACGTCTCCAATCACTTGGGCCTCTACGAACAACACCATCATAATTATCTTCACGAATAAATGTTAAATCATTATCAATATTAATTTGAACATTAGGATCATCGGGTAATTGGAAAGCTGTACGATTGTAAAAAATACGACAAACAGGCTTCAAATGCTTGTCTTTAATAGATTGTTGTACACCAGAAGCAACAAATTTGCAATCATCTACAATTTTAGGATCTGTACCTTTTGCTCGAAGTCGATTAGCAAATTCATCTGCTGTTAAAGTACAATTGATAAATTTATGTACATCTTCACTCAACATTTGGATACGGTCTTTTATAGATTTGCCGTCCAGCCATTCAGCATGGTGTGTGCTACGTTCCACAAAAACATCGGGATTTGATGTAGGACCATGCCATTTGAAACGAATTGCCTCGGCACCTTCATCACGTTGTAAGAGACCAGTATAAAGACCAAATTCTTCATTATCGACGTATACACCAGAAATAGCGGAATCAGAAGCTTCATAACGTTTCTCTTTATTATGAATAGAAACAGGTAAATGCAGCATAATAATAGACTTGACCTCAGTGATATTATCGGGATGGATCCAATATTTGACAGTGCCCTTGTCAGGAGATGAACTAGTAGAATCATTACTGCTATTATTTACAGCTGTGCGAGGTTTTCCACGTTGACGGCAAAGATCATGTAAAGCAGAAATAAATACGATTGCAACATCAAATCTTTGTTTATCTAATGGTTTACTTCTTAATTGTGGAATGAAATCTTGTTTCAACTGAAGACCAGTCCATTTATCGTGTTTCTTTATGATCTTTTGAAAACCAATGTAGTTTAATCTAGTGAATTTTGCCAAGTCATTTACATCAAACAAAACTTCAGTTAATGCATCATCCATAATGGTCCAATTCTGGTCTGAACTCCAAGTGGGATTGTTGATAAATGTTTGAATTGTACGTTCACAGTAACTGATTCTAGCTTCAACTTCACCTAATTTTGCTGAAACAAAATCATAGACTTTTTCCAATTCATTTTCTAATTTCTTGACAAATTCATCTTCATCATCTCCATTCCATTTATGATCAAGTTGACGAGATTTTAATTCCTTTTTTAATACATCATATGAAATGTATGATAAGCGCCAAGGAGGGAAAATTTCTTGTTGCAAATGTTCACCGAATTTCATTTTAAAAATATAACAAATAAAAGAATAAAAGAAAGGGAAAATTTTTTTTTTTTTTTTTTTTTTTTTTAGATGTTTGATTAATAAAACATTGCTTCGGTCTTTTTTTATAATCTTGTGTGATATAAATAACCTGGCTTTTTCCAAATTCCAACAAAACCCACTATTATGGATATACTGAAAGTGGTTGATTTAACTGACCGATATATGCTACATGACCAATAAACAAGCTTATCACTTGACTTTCCAGCTTTTTTGAAGGCTTCTTTCTTTAATTTTTGTCGAGTCGGTTAAAGCGAAACACCGAGGATCCATAATAAGAACACATGCTTAGCCTTTTAACTCCATTTCAAATTACTTGATTGCAGAATTTCTTGGTAAAATTCAAAAATATCATTTGATCTATACCGTTGACATATTGGGTGAGACAAAAAAAATTGTTTAAAAATATCTTATTGACTCAGCATTTCACAACAAATGTTGTATGCGCACACAAAGAAACCAAGCAATTTCATATCATATGGATACTTGTGTAAAAACGCCGAACGGTTTCACTTATAGCATCATTTAGGATTATGATGATTTGATCGTCATTATATATTATATCTTATTATAAATATGGAATTAGAAATTGACCCAACCGTGGCTTGAATAAGTCATGACACACTTAATTTACGAAAAACAACATGAAAAGACACATTAACTGCTGTAATAATGTGCGTATTTTATTCGACTTTAAACGGGGAAAATTACTATTTACAAAATAATGGAATTACCCAAAAAAGAATTTTCCTCCTTTAAATATAAATATATACTATAAATAACATTCTAGGTGGCAAATATTATTCTTTCCCGAAATACCAGACGAATCTAATCTAAGACTTTCATGTGCCATTGAATATTTGATACAATATCGTTATTCAGTGTCAAATTAAGAAATTCGGCTTGTGGCTTAATTATTAAATTGGTTTTTCCTGGGTTGACAACAATGAGGAAAGGTGTTACTATATCTGTTTAAGAAGAATGTATAAATCGGGATTGATATTCACACATTGTTAATAACGGTCAGTTATTTTTATGTTATAATTGCCACAATACTTCTGGTTGCTATGATATTCGTGGTTGCTATGGTATTCGTGGTTGCTATGGTGTTCCTGGTTGCTATGGTGTTCCTGGTTGCTAGGGTCCATCTGTCAAATTTTAAAGTTGGTTGCTATGGCAACATTCCTGTTGGCACGGCTCAAATTTAGATACACAGATCAAGCATTACTTTTTACTTTTCTCCTCGGTTTCAAACTATTTATTGTTGGTACCCCCCCCCACAATTAAAAATCTAATAAATTGCTCGAAAAACTATATTCATGCTTTTTAGAATGTGGTACAAGCAAAGATATATAAAACCATAACTTTTTGTCATCTAAACATATCTGCGCATTTATGTTTCCAAAAAAAAGACTGATTTGGATAGCCATAAAAGGAATCATCTGAAATAACATATTGATCTCGTGACCCATACTTTAAAAACTGAATAATTTTGAAACTCGAGTGTGATTTATCAAGAACAAAAAATAGAGACAATTAGTTGACATGTAGATGCTTTGATTTATATGTTTAATTGATTCAATTGCTTAATTTTAGAGTCTTGTGATAATTCTTTACAAATTGGTATAAATTGCGGATTTTGAATTGTAGTTTTAATAGATTATAATGAAAAAAATCTTGATTTGAATGGAAAATAGTATATATATAATAATACCAAGTTAAGGGTATGAGGTAGAATATAGAACGTTAAAGTAAAATATGTTTAAAAGCCTGTAGAAGCTGTAGACGTAGTATTAACACCTAAATAGTTGTTATTTTGAGCAGGTGTATTGAATCTCAAAGCGAAATTGACCTAAAGAAAAAAGGTAGACGTTAAAATCTGATTTCATGACATTTGATAATATTAACTTACCACTAAAGCACCAACTAAAAGAATACATAAAAATACAGGACCATAAATATCATCGAAACGCAAATGAGGCATGTTAGTAATACGATATGCACGCCATCTGTAGAACCCAAATGCGTAAAGAGCGAAAATCATTGCGATACCAAAAAATACAGCACCAACAATCTTATTTACACCATCACCAAAATTCATGAGCGTTAAAGCAGCAGTCAGAATGATGGCTGCAAAATGAAGCCAATGGATAAATGTACGTTCATTAGCAAAGAAGATTTTTGGTTCAATACGAGCACCCTCCTCTGCTTTATCCTTCTTGTTCTTCTTTTTCTTCTTCTTTTCAGTAACTTCTTCACCGGAATTTCCTTCTTCTAAAGCACTGATATCTTCGTCGAAATAAGCATTTAGTCGGGCTTCTTCACCTAATTTATCGGTAGACATGCGCTTCTCATTATTTACATAAGAGGAACGTGGTGTTTGCTTTCCACTCATCAAGAATTCAGTAGAAGATGTGTCAAGATAATCGTGGCGACGACTCTCGGTTCGGTTACGGGACATGGATCCGGAACCAGCATAAGAACCACGAGCACCCAATGTAATATTGTCGTACGATATATCATGTTGAGACCAAATAGGATCATCAAATGGATTGCTTCCTCTCTTGTTCATACCAGGTGATGGTGATAAAAGCATTACAGATGAATCGGATGTTGGAGATGGTACATTACCAGTGGTAGATGCACGTATTAAAGGTGTAGTGCCTTCTAGAGAAGTGGCTTCACTGCTACGAGGCATTTTAGTTGATCGTGTTGACATTCCACGAACTAAAGTAGTTTTCTTATTGGTACTTGCAGCACGTTTTAAAGTAGAAGAACGTTCAAGTTGTGATTCGAGATAGCCCATGCGATATTTACCATCAATTAAAGGTTTAAGGCTCTTGGATCTTGACAAACCAGTAAAATTGCCAGTTGGTTGTTTAGCATTACGAATATCAATTTCTAATTGATTTAACCACCAAGGCAAAAGAGGCAAACGAGGGTTCCAAAAGAAGGCAGCACCTTGTAAAAACTTTGAAAAGCGGGGAACTTCATAAACTAATTGAGATTCTAATAAACGAGTAAGCCATTGGGGAGGTTCCTGGCCAAGATGAGTCTGTAATTTAGTTTCAAGCACTGCATAAGGAAATTTGTAAACCTCGGCAGGGTTTATATTATCAAACGGATAATCTATGCCCATATCGGGCCGACGCCAGGAACCTTTTCTTCTTTCATCAATGCCATCTTCACGAACAAAAGTTAAATCTGTATCAAGAGAAAGACGAAGGCGTTGATCACCGGGGATTTGGAATGCAGTACGATTATAAAATACTCGCATAACAGGTTCCAAATGCTTTTCAGTAATAGATTTTTGAACACCAGAAGCAATAAAGTAATTAGCCTTAACTACGTCTTCGGGAGTACCTTTGTCCCTAAGATCTTGAGCATATTGATCAGCAGTATAAGTACCAGCGACATAGGCATCTACTTTGTCAGCATCTAAACGGAATCTATCTTTAACGGAAGCACCATCCAACCAAGGAGCATGATGTGTTTTACGTTCAATAAAGATGCTATTAGATTTCATTGGACCATACCAACGGAAACGGATGGCTTCAGCAGATTCATCTCTTTGAAGACGGCCTTGATAGAGATCAAAATCAGGATTATCAAAATATACACTAGAAATAGCACTATCCTCTGATTCAATGGGTTTATCAGCATTGAATACAAGAACAGGTAAATGAAACAATAAAATGGCTTTTAATTCTGTAACGTTATCAGGATGAATCCAATATTTAGCAGTTGCACGTTCAAAAGCATTTTGGTCTAAACCAGCAGCAGCATTACCAGATCTTGCTTCACCATGTAATTGACAAAGATCATGTAATGTTGATATTTTGACGAGAGCTACATCAAATCTTTGTCTATCCAATGCTTTTGAGCGAATGATGTCAACAAATAATGGCTGAGCAACATAATTTGTATATTTGTCATGCTTTTTAATTAACTTTTGCAGAGCCAAAAAGTTATAGCGAGTAAATTTAGAGAGATCATTTAAATCCATCAAAATTTCAGTTAGAGCATCATCAGTTGAATCATATAAACTTCTTGCTACAGATGGTGAAATATTTTTGCTTTGCTGAGTTAATGATCTTTCACAATATGCCAAACGAGATTCAATTTCTCTTTGCTTTCTGTTAATAAAGAAATCAACTTTATCTGCTTCTAAACGTAACGCTGTTTCGAAATCTTTTTCATCAAAATCGTTCCATTCATGATCAGCTTGTCTTTCTTTTATGTCTAACTTAATATCATCATAAGCAATGTATTCTAATCGCCAAGGTTCGTATATATTTTCTTGTAATTCTTGGCCAAATTTCATTTTTTAAAATAAGAAAAATAAAACAAAAAGAAAGGAAAGAAGAAAATATAGATTTATTTGAGGCGCCTCCTACTAGTTATTTTTGAGGAGTTGTGTGTTATATTTTTAGGTACATCCCACACACACACATTTAACCATAACAAACGAAATCGTGTGGTCTCACCTGTGTTCCTCAATTCGCTCAACGTCGGGAATTCAATCCATTACCACATCTTGTACAGCTTGCCGTACAAGAGATTTACGATTTACACTTTACATGTTTGATTATTCCATGTATTCTGTGTTACAAATAACATTGCATTTTGCTCAGTTATATATGAAAAAGATCAGCAAATCAGTTTATTCTATTCAATTCATAACATTACACAGATTATAAATAGATTACTCAATTGCTTAGAGTCCCAAATGTCTCAGCCACCCAAAATGATTGGGATCATGATAACTTTAAGCTTTCTAAACGTCACCAAATCAAACCATTTAGACTAGAAAAAAAATTAGTTTCAAGCTTTGCTTGTACTAAAGATTTTAGCAGCGTAATTTTTGTTTGGTTACTCATCATACAGCTCGATTAAAAATCCTTTAAAGCCTAAAATTTGAATTTTTTTTTCCTGCCTGAAATTCAATGTAACGGCCATTTTTTTTTTTTTTTTTTTTTTCCATCTCGATATCAAAAAGCATTTCAACTTGCACTTTATTCATTTAGTTGGTCATATTTTCAATTAGGTGCACTTTTTTTCATTTTTTATTTTTTTGTATATAACATTAGAAAAAAGGAAGCTAGACAAAATATCATCATCATATTTTTTACTCGTCTTGAAATCCTCAAAATAGTAAGTTGAAAAAAATTTTATTTTGAAAAAATTAACTTATCTCCCTCTTTTTTTTTGTTCTTTTTTTTTATTTTTCTTTATCCTTTGTGTATATCTAAAAAAAAGAATTACAAATGAGTGCTTGGCAACCTTCTGCTCAAGGTCTTTCTGACCTTTTACAACTTTTACGTGAAGCTATTAACCCAACCGATGGTCAAAATGTTCAAGAGGTAAAATGATTTTAGCATTGAAAAACAACGGAAAAAAAAAAAAAAAAAAATCTAAAAAATCGATAATGAATAGAGACTCGAATATTTCAACAAAATTCCTGATTATAATAATTATTTGGTCTACATCTTGACTCAAATGCCACAAGAAGATCAATACATTCGTTCTGTTGCAGGTTTGACTCTTAAAAATAATGTGCGTTCTCATTATCCTACTATTTCACCTCAAGTTCTCGAATATGTAAAAGAATGCTGTCTTCAGCATATCGGCGATGGTGCTGTTGGTAAGCCTGTCAGTTTGGTCATCGCTTCTATTGTCGCTCGCGGTAACATTCAAAACTGGCCTCAAGTCCTTCAAGTTTTATTGGAAAAATTAGATGATCCTAACCCAACTATGGTCGAAGTAAGAATATTGATTCTTTAAAGTATTTGTATTTAGCGATATTAACCTAATTTCTATTGTGTAATAGAACGCGTTTAGCACCTTCCAAAAAATTTGTGAAGATTCTTACCGCGATCTTGATAGTGTTATTGGCGGCGTGAAACCCTTGGAGTTTATGATTCCCAAGTTCATCGCCTTTTTCGATCACCCCGAAGGAAAGATTCGTTTGAATGCAATTACTTGTGCTTCTCAATTCATCACTCTTCGTTCAGAGCCATTAATGACCAGAATCAACGAATTTTTGGTCGCTCTCTTTAACAGAGCTACTGATGATAACATTGATGTTCGCAAGGCTGTTTGTCAAGCTTTAGTAAGCCTTTTGGAAGTTTGCCCTGAAGTTCTTTTACCTCATATGCCTGATTTGGTTGATTACATGCTTTTCTGTACTCAATCTGATGATTGCGATCTTGCTCTCGAAGCTTGCGAATTCTGGCTCGTATTTGCTGAACAAGATGAATTGCGTGATCATCTTCGTCCTTTCCTTCACAAGGTTGTTCCTGTCTTGCTTAAGGGTATGGTCTATTCTGAAATTGATCTTATGACTCTCGGTGGTGATGAAGACGATGCTCATATTGCTGATGATGAGCAAGATATTAAACCTCGTTTCCACAAAGCCAATGTTGTCGAAAATGAACTCACAGCTAAGGAGAATGAAGCTGCTAATGCTGAAAAGAAAAAGAGTGGTTTACTCGATGATGATGATTCAGATGTAGACGATGATGAGGACGATGATGATTATGACGATTTCGAGGATGACGAATTCTATGGAGAGTGGAATTTGAGAAAGTGTAGTGCTGCTACTCTTGATGTGTTGTGTACTTCTTTTGAAACAGAGGTTATTCATATTTTGATTCCCCTTTTGAAGGGTGAATTGGAAAGCAGTGATTGGCTTCATAGAGAATGTGGTATCTTGGCTCTCGGTGCTGCTGCTGAGGGTGGTATGCAAGAAATTGCTCCTCATCTCCCTGAGCTCGTTCCTTACTTGCTTAATAACTTGAATGACCCCAAGGTGAGTTGTTTATTTTAGTTTTGTTTGGTCAATGACAAGAAGGGGATTGGTTATTAATATTCCTATTAGCCTCTTGTTAGATCAATCACATGTTGGACTCTTGGTAGATACTGTGGTTGGATTGTTCAAAGTGCTAGACAAAGCCCTGAAGCTCGTCAACATCTTCTTGAGCCTCTCACTCAAATTCTTTTGCAACGTATTTTAGATAACAACAAGCGTGTTCAAGAAGCCGCTTGTTCATCTTTCTCTTTGCTCGAGGAAGAAGCTGGAATGGATTTGGTGCCTTACCTTCAACCTATTCTTACAACTCTCTGTAGTGCATTCACCAAATATCAACATAGAAACTTGTTGCTTCTCTACGATACTGTAGGTACTTTGGCCGATGTTGTTGGTGAAACTTTAAACAACCCTCAATACATCGATGTCATTATGCCACCTCTTATTAGTAAATGGCAAGAAATTTCAGATGATAGTACCGATTTGTTCCCATTGTTAGAATGTCTTTCATCTGTCACAACTGCTTTAGGTAAGGGATTCAAGCCTTTTGCTGAACCTGTTTATTCTCGTTGTGTTGTTCTTGTCTGCAAGACTTTAGAAGAATGTCGTTTGTGTGCTATGGACCCTACTTTAGATGAGCCCGATAAGGACTTTATGATTGTTGCTTTAGATTTACTTTCCGGTATTGTTCAGGCTCTCAACACTGACGCTGAACCTTTAGTTGCAAGCACTAATCCTCCCGTCGTTCAACTCTTGTCTCTCTGTATTCAAGACGAAGTTGCTGAAGTACGTCAATCCACATATGCTCTTCTTGGTGATCTCGCTATTTCATGTTTCGAACATATCCGTGCTGTTGTTCCTCAATTTATGCCTCTTTTACTTCAACAAATTGATCCTCAAGCTGAACATTTGTCTGTCTGTAACAATGCCACTTGGGCCGCTGGTGAAATTGCTCTTAAATGGGGTGCTGAAATTAGAGATTACGTTGATCCTTTATTGCAACGTTTGTTCCCTCTTATGGTCAACCCTCAAATTCAACGTACTCTCTTGGAAAATGTTGCTATTACAATCGGTCGTATTGGTCTCGTTTGTCCTGCCATGGTTGCTCCTCATCTCGAGATGTTCATCCATCCTTGGTTAGCTGCTCTCACACCTATTCGCGACAACGAAGAAAAGTCCTCTGCTTTCAGTGGTTTATGTGAAATGATCAAAGCCAATCCTCAAGGTGCTGTCAAGGAATTCCCTGCTTTTTGCACTGCTGTCGCAAATTACCAAAATGTTACACCCGCTTTGCATGAAGCCTTTGGTAATATTTTGTTGGGTTACAAGAATATGTTTGGTGAAGCTCAATGGCAACAAGGTTTGACATCAATGCCACAAGAAGTAAGAGCTCCTTTACAAGAGCGTTATGGCATTTGAAAATCTTGAAGAGACAATTTATAAAAATCCAAAAAAAAAAAAGAAAAAACAATTATATATTTTATTACTACGTACATACATATATATAAAACACTACTTTGAAAGTCTGTCATATTACACACTCATATATCAATTCTGGAAATAAAGAGAATAAACCGAAAAAAAATTAGATATATACAGCTATTTGGTCTTTAGTCTTTGTTGTTACTTTTGATGTAAATCATAAAATTTCGAAAAAAAAAGCCCCCAATGTCTGAAACTTCATTGTAACCCAAGAAATGCAATAATCAGTGTTTCTTTAAAGAATTGCAAGATTAATGATGACAACTAACAATATTGCATGATCAATGATTGTTTCATCTCTGTGATGTAAAGTACTTTACAAATAAAGTACTGTAACGTGGCCAATTATAAAACCCTGCCTTTCTTCTAAACTCTCCTCAATCCGTACAGTAGATGATGAAAGGGAATTTAGCAGCTTCTATCACTTTCCAACGTTTTCTGGGCAGGTTAGCAAAATAGATCGCTGTTATGTCCCTATTATTCCTATTCGTGGGATAGATCTAGTTGAAAGCTACTGTGCACTTTTTGTTTCAGCAAAAAAATAATAGGGACTTATCTTCAAGTTCGCATACTGAGTCCCGGACTCAAGTCCCACCCTAATGAGGGACTTCAAATCAATAAATGTCTTATGATCAGCTTTCTGCATGAAATGTTTCACAAATAAATATTACTGAGAGCTGTCATCGAAGAGAATATTCTTAATTTTAACAAATAAATAATAAACAAACCATTTGAAAAAGAATAATCCACTTATACAATGACTAAGAAAACTGCAACTGCATCTATTGATAGTAGAATGTCCGCTTCATCTTCTACCTTGATTGATAATGATATTGATATGATCAATATGATTGTCACTAATGATATTGATACGGTCAATACTGATATGGTTGACAACAACCAAAATGATGGTTCCAATGTAATATATGACATGGCAAGGAGTCTTGAAATTACTGCTGAACAAGCTCAAGATAATAGGCCCATAAACACTAAAAAAGCATATTCAGCGAAAGCTAAAGAGTTTCTTACATGGGCAGAGAAAACCTTTGTACATGAAGATAAATTGCAAAGAGGAATTGTTTCTGGGGAAAAATTAAATTATTTTCTACACAAGGAGGTGAAAGCAAAGAATATTGCTAATGAATTTAGCTTTTGATACTAACTGTCTTGTACGCCCTTATTATCCCAGGTTTTAAATCGTTTCTCTCGCAGAAAAACGAAAACAAAAGCAGCTCAAAGAATCAAATTTTCAACTGTCGAACAATACATAGCAGCAATTACAGATCTATACAAGACACAAGTTATAAAGAAAATAAATTGTAATAAAAATCCAAGAAAAGTAATTGCAAGCGTATTGAAAAGTGCTAAAGAACGAGAATTCCAGACCAAGAGATCTAATTGCGAAGATCGTGGAGAAGGAACACTTGCCGATGGTTATACTTCATTAGATCAAGTAGCAAATGTCATACAGTTCTATTTGAATAGCCAAAGAAATCATGGAGAAAACTTGAGAGATGCTGCCGCATTTCTTTTCTCCCATTATTTTCTACTACGAGGACAATCTATCAGGCATGCTGAATTGACAGATTTTCAAACAGTTAATTTAGATAATGAGAGTATCAGGCCTGACATAGAATGTCCTGCTCTGGTGATGGTGTTGCGACAGGGAAAAACAAACAAAAATAACCGCTTGGAACTTGGTGGCTGCATCCGTAACACTCGCGTTGAAATTTGCCCTATAATGTCTCTTGGCCTATATTTGTTTTGGCGTTTTCATGTTGAGAATGAGCCGTTTCCCGACTTCACTACTTCTCATAATTGGTATTTTATAAAGCTTTTTAAATCTGATAACCAGGATTTAAAGAAAATCTGGAGCTACAACAGCCATCGTGATGCCGTTATAAGAGGATTAGATGGAGCAAAAATTTTCTCTAAAACAAAAACACATATAAACCGTGGCTCTTCTGCGAGGATGGCTGATCTTGCTGGTGTTCACGAAGACCAAATTCGTCGTCTCGGTCGTTGGAATAACACAACAATGAATGGTGCTTACCTTACTGGTTTGCCCAGGGAAGCAATGCGAGCAATGGCGGGTTTTACTATTCAGCAAGGACAATTTTACATTCCCAGGGCCTCACTGGATCCTCCTGAAGATTTGACCAAGTTGATTTTTCCTCTACTAAATGAATGGAACGATCGATTACTAGCTAAGAATGTTGGTAAGAATAATGGTGACCCTATGGAAGTTACCGTGGCTGCAAAAGCTTGCTTTCAACTGTTTTTTATGTTGAGAAAAATTATTATTCAAGATTCAATTGTGATGATGGAGAAAT
This sequence comes from Mucor racemosus, assembly GCA_027405735.1. Classification (NCBI taxonomy): domain Eukaryota; kingdom Fungi; phylum Mucoromycota; class Mucoromycetes; order Mucorales; family Mucoraceae; genus Mucor; species Mucor racemosus. The sequence continues at coordinate 3,704,583 of JAPEHQ010000001.1, read as the reverse complement.
TCCCCAATCATCCATTATGGCAAAATGAATTGTTTTCTAATCCTATGTTTTTAGAATATAAAGAGTAAGCACTTGTTTGTGTTTTATATAGTATAAACTAATAAATCTTCTTCAAAGACGCATGACAGTGATCATGAAAGATAACAATGACCCTGCAAACATTTTGCTCCAACGTTGTGTTCCAATTTTAGAGGAAAAGATACGCATAATGCATAATGACCTTTCTTCAAAATTGAATGATCATCTCACTACTCAAGAAACAACTAATGATTATATAACCCGTCTAATTACAGGTCAAGCAAGTATAAACCTCAGCGTGAACTTACCAGATTTACAAAATGGCCAATCTCACATCTCAGCAACCACAAAACCACAACAAAACTTGATGTCAAATTCCAATCCACCACCACCAACATTATCCTCATCATCATCAAATTCTCTTGAAGTTACAGAAAAGGTACCACATTACCAAATGAGTCGAGGAATTGTGTCCATCAAAGACTTGTGGAGAGAGTGGAAACATGGTTTGTGCGGTGGATATGCGGTACAAGATTTGGAAGAAAAGTTTGGAACAAGATGGAGACGAGCAGAGAAGGAAAAGAAGTTCTTCAATAGAAGAAAACTTATCATCAAGACAATCGAGGATTACGCCATGAAAAGGAACATTAGTTTAGAAACTGCAGTAAATATTGCAGAACGAAGAAGATCACAGAAAGGATACTCGTTGCATTGGTTGGCGAATAACAAAATTGAAATCTTTGGAGTCGATGATGGCTCATTGTAATAGCTTTTTCTATTCTTTCTTTGCATTTCTTTATATTTTATTATTATTTTTATATATATACATATATATTCAATAAATAAACATCATTCAGCTTACTGTAAATACAACAAGTATCATAATATCATATTGAAGTCTAAGCATAACATTTTACAAAATAAAGTCGATCTTGCCATGATTGTATTGACATAAATTTATTATTTTTTCCCTGGGGACTTGATCCGTAAATAAGTGCACTTATTTACGGTTGTTTCTCAAATAAGTGAGCTTATTAGCATACTGGGTTCTAATCGTGTAGGGGACTTCCGGGACTTCCGAGGACTTCGACACAAAATAATAGGGACTTATCTTCAAGTTCGCATACTGAGTCCCGGACTCAAGTCCCACCCTAATGAGGGACTTCAAATCAATAAATGTCTTATGATCAGCTTTCTGCATGAAATGTTTCACAAATAAATATTACTGAGAGCTGTCATCGAAGAGAATATTCTTAATTTTAACAAATAAATAATAAACAAACCATTTGAAAAAGAATAATCCACTTATACAATGACTAAGAAAACTGCAACTGCATCTATTGATAGTAGAATGTCCGCTTCATCTTCTACCTTGATTGATAATGATATTGATATGATCAATATGATTGTCACTAATGATATTGATACGGTCAATACTGATATGGTTGACAACAACCAAAATGATGGTTCCAATGTAATATATGACATGGCAAGGAGTCTTGAAATTACTGCTGAACAAGCTCAAGATAATAGGCCCATAAACACTAAAAAAGCATATTCAGCGAAAGCTAAAGAGTTTCTTACATGGGCAGAGAAAACCTTTGTACATGAAGATAAATTGCAAAGAGGAATTGTTTCTGGGGAAAAATTAAATTATTTTCTACACAAGGAGGTGAAAGCAAAGAATATTGCTAATGAATTTAGCTTTTGATACTAACTGTCTTGTACGCCCTTATTATCCCAGGTTTTAAATCGTTTCTCTCGCAGAAAAACGAAAACAAAAGCAGCTCAAAGAATCAAATTTTCAACTGTCGAACAATACATAGCAGCAATTACAGATCTATACAAGACACAAGTTATAAAGAAAATAAATTGTAATAAAAATCCAAGAAAAGTAATTGCAAGCGTATTGAAAAGTGCTAAAGAACGAGAATTCCAGACCAAGAGATCTAATTGCGAAGATCGTGGAGAAGGAACACTTGCCGATGGTTATACTTCATTAGATCAAGTAGCAAATGTCATACAGTTCTATTTGAATAGCCAAAGAAATCATGGAGAAAACTTGAGAGATGCTGCCGCATTTCTTTTCTCCCATTATTTTCTACTACGAGGACAATCTATCAGGCATGCTGAATTGACAGATTTTCAAACAGTTAATTTAGATAATGAGAGTATCAGGCCTGACATAGAATGTCCTGCTCTGGTGATGGTGTTGCGACAGGGAAAAACAAACAAAAATAACCGCTTGGAACTTGGTGGCTGCATCCGTAACACTCGCGTTGAAATTTGCCCTATAATGTCTCTTGGCCTATATTTGTTTTGGCGTTTTCATGTTGAGAATGAGCCGTTTCCCGACTTCACTACTTCTCATAATTGGTATTTTATAAAGCTTTTTAAATCTGATAACCAGGATTTAAAGAAAATCTGGAGCTACAACAGCCATCGTGATGCCGTTATAAGAGGATTAGATGGAGCAAAAATTTTCTCTAAAACAAAAACACATATAAACCGTGGCTCTTCTGCGAGGATGGCTGATCTTGCTGGTGTTCACGAAGACCAAATTCGTCGTCTCGGTCGTTGGAATAACACAACAATGAATGGTGCTTACCTTACTGGTTTGCCCAGGGAAGCAATGCGAGCAATGGCGGGTTTTACTATTCAGCAAGGACAATTTTACATTCCCAGGGCCTCACTGGATCCTCCTGAAGATTTGACCAAGTTGATTTTTCCTCTACTAAATGAATGGAACGATCGATTACTAGCTAAGAATGTTGGTAAGAATAATGGTGACCCTATGGAAGTTACCGTGGCTGCAAAAGCTTGCTTTCAACTGTTTTTTATGTTGAGAAAAATTATTATTCAAGATTCAATTGTGATGATGGAGAAATTCCCCAATCATCCATTATGGCAAAATGAATTGTTTTCTAATCCTATGTTTTTAGAATATAAAGAGTAAGCACTTGTTTGTGTTTTATATAGTATAAACTAATAAATCTTCTTCAAAGACGCATGACAGTGATCATGAAAGATAACAATGACCCTGCAAACATTTTGCTCCAACGTTGTGTTCCAATTTTAGAGGAAAAGATACGCATAATGCATAATGACCTTTCTTCAAAATTGAATGATCATCTCACTACTCAAGAAACAACTAATGATTATATAACCCGTCTAATTACAGGTCAAGCAAGTATAAACCTCAGCGTGAACTTACCAGATTTACAAAATGGCCAATCTCACATCTCAGCAACCACAAAACCACAACAAAACTTGATGTCAAATTCCAATCCACCACCACCAACATTATCCTCATCATCATCAAATTCTCTTGAAGTTACAGAAAAGGTACCACATTACCAAATGAGTCGAGGAATTGTGTCCATCAAAGACTTGTGGAGAGAGTGGAAACATGGTTTGTGCGGTGGATATGCGGTACAAGATTTGGAAGAAAAGTTTGGAACAAGATGGAGACGAGCAGAGAAGGAAAAGAAGTTCTTCAATAGAAGAAAACTTATCATCAAGACAATCGAGGATTACGCCATGAAAAGGAACATTAGTTTAGAAACTGCAGTAAATATTGCAGAACGAAGAAGATCACAGAAAGGATACTCGTTGCATTGGTTGGCGAATAACAAAATTGAAATCTTTGGAGTCGATGATGGCTCATTGTAATAGCTTTTTCTATTCTTTCTTTGCATTTCTTTATATTTTATTATTATTTTTATATATATACATATATATTCAATAAATAAACATCATTCAGCTTACTGTAAATACAACAAGTATCATAATATCATATTGAAGTCTAAGCATAACATTTTACAAAATAAAGTCGATCTTGCCATGATTGTATTGACATAAATTTATTATTTTTTCCCTGGGGACTTGATCCGTAAATAAGTGCACTTATTTACGGTTGTTTCTCAAATAAGTGAGCTTATTAGCATACTGGGTTCTAATCGTGTAGGGGACTTCCGGGACTTCCGAGGACTTCGACACAAAATAATAGTTCATATTACAGCTCAAAATCTTTAATAACTGGGTTCCAAAATTGGTTTGATTATGAAAAAAAATGATCCAAAAATGATTCAAAAAACAAAATCGTCTAATAACTCATGAACTGAAAAATAAGTTGAACTAGCGTACTAAATGTTTTTTGTGCAGTTTTGAATTCTACATCCATTGGAATAAAATTCAAGCAAACGCTTCACAATAAATATACGTAAAATGTAATTGAAATTTTAGAGGTTTTCTAAATATACACATCACTTTTTATAAGCATTTTTTAAATACAGGTAACGGAAATGATGTGCTGGAAATTCATCTCTTGACTGAGCCATTGCTGAACTTTTTAATTGCATTTTTTGTAGAGAAAACAAGGTTTTTGTCGAAAAAAATTCAAATCCAGATTTTGGGATGAGGATGTACACGTCTTTTTTCAAGCAGAACCGAGGATTTCCTTTTGTACACATTTTTGTGGATATCTCCACGAAAACTCAACATTTTGAAAAGAACTAAATTGCATCTGGTAGATCTCAACGCACATCATGAAATAAATGCAAAAACATTACTGCTCAGTGTAACGAATATTTAGCAAACTACTACAAAAATGTCAAAAAAATGAATTTGAAAAAAAAATGCTTCAAATTTTTTCATCCTGAAATATGTTATAAAGCGCTTCAAATCAAGAACGTTTTATTATTAGAAGGTGTTGATTTATCAAAATATGTTTAGGTTAAATAAAATTAGAAATTTAATCAAGTAAAGAGATATCGTTTATTGGAATGAAATTAATAGGGTTTATATACTATTTGATTTGGGGAATTAATGATGTGATAAGGTAGTTTAGATGTTATTTAATAGTAATGTGTTGTGTTGGTATATCATATTGGAATATCGCACTGGCATATTATGTTTTTGTACCATGCTTCTATACCATGCTTCTATACCATGCTTTTAGGAGCATTGTATAGTTAATATTTAATTAAGGAACTTCCGGTTCTGGATCTGTTATTGTTTACTTTTTTGGATTTGACATGATCCGGTTTAAGAATGATACATCAGGTGTTAATATATCTTAATGTTTTGCAAAGATATTAAGGCTCAAAGTTTTGATTTTTTTCAAGCAGAGGAAGACAGGCTTCTGTTTGAAAGTTGTGCTTTAATCCTTCAAAAACAACTACTGACTAAAGAAATCAAGATATACTGTATCATTTGTACATATACAGCGCATTACGTGCAACTTCAAAATTCAATTTCGAACCATTACTTGATTTTATAAAAATTTTCAAAGAATATCTGAAACAACTTATACAAAATAATTTAAACAAGCGCGAGTTTTTATTTTCTTAATTCCACAGCAATTTGTGCAGGCTGAATTTTTGAAATTATATGGATTAATACAAGACATACCTACTGCCATTCATTGCAACGGGAGCTCATTCGAATCCATATTCCGGCGAGAAATGATGGGCTTACTGACTTTAGTAGGTGTTGTAATAAATAGGAGGTAGCCAACTTGTCGCTTAAATTTCCCAATTGGACAATGATCCATGAAAGCTAATATATAAAATACTTATAGCATCTGTTCATAATAACGTATGATACTAGGTGGAATACAACATAGTATATGATTCATATTTTTGCCAATGGTCACTCTTCCAAAAAACGCCGAACAATCGCCGGAAGCGGCCATCTAATGATATTTCCAAGCTTTAAATTTTTAGAAAAAATTACCGGACAGCCCGAACGCGGTTTTTTAAATATCCCAAGCAGCTATAAGATGGGGGTATCGAAATTTCATACAAAAATTAAGGTTCGACTGTATTGCTATTAATTATTCAAAGGCTTATTTTAAGTAAAACATAAATACAACCTACAACATTATTAGCCTAATAACGGATTTAACTTGAAAAGTGTTATATCAGAATCTAAATATAGCGCTACAGTAGTTGTATTATCAGGATATTGTTATTGTTACACCATCAATAGCTATTGTATCACTTGAAAATCTCTTCTATATATAATCTCATTCTCTACATTGAATAAAACTACACCTTTTACTCTTGTCTAATTCTTATTAGTTTTGGTAAAACAAAAAGTATAAAATGATATAACCGGATTCAAAAAAAGTCCATAAAATCACAAATTTAAAGGATTTATATATAGAAGCCACTACGGCCGACCTGTGCTACACAAGGTAATTTTGTTGTGCCCAGGTGGGCTACACACTATAGCCTGATGAGTTGTTGCGCCTGTTTAGGATATTGACTAAATATTGAGCTGGATTATGTAATACTAATAATGAACGCAGAATGTATGGTTCATCGTAAGTTCTTAATATGTTATCTGGACATGATCATTAGAGTTAGGAACTGGAAGGAATGATTCATATCAACTTTATCTCAATTATGGAATAAGGTGGAGTGATTTTATTATATATTAGGGGGCGTCAATTTCAAATTTTGGTAGATTCTGAAAAAAAAAAAACTGGCCAATAAATGTAATGGATATTGAAGTCCTCCAATCATAATACGAATAAACGAATATACTTTAGGATCTACTTACAAAAAGTGGTAGATGTATTTCAGTATATTGGTTATTTAAGCCAATCATAAAACGAATAAATTTAGTATTTTGAGATTGACGCCCCCTAATGTCTAAATAATCCTTTGAGCACTTCTACTAGTAATACATGTACCCAGTATAGTCTATGTCCTAAACACTATTGCCGCATTTCGTCCCTCTTTCTTTGTCCCTCTTTCTTTGTCCCAAGTCAATTTATTTACTGCTTTACTAGATAGTAGAACCAACTTAAGTACTTACAAATGGTTCATCGATATTTGCATTCAAATTCCATGAATGAAATTGACTGGTCCATCAACAGTAGTATCAAAAAATGTATCATCAGTCTGCCTTCTTATGATAAATGCCGCCAATCTGAAATCAGAAACATTCCATTGTCATTGTTATAAGCTATAAAAAGCTTTATTTTTAATAATACAGCAATTAAATAAAAGACAAAATGATACTAATCGAATATGGTGAGTATTCAGTATCATCTGGTTGAGTTTAATGAAGAATGCTTTTGAACCCCTTTGAAAATCCTGAAGCAAACATAACATCTTGGTCCTGTAATTTCTATCCATCAAAATGTCGCAACTTTCACCACTCAATGAAAGCATCTTTTATTAATCTTGACCTCGTTCTACATTGAGTATCAGTTTTTTATTTACAGTACCAGTTGTATTTTCTCTGATTCATTAATATTCGGTCATATTGAACGATAGTGTATTAAATTAAAATTTACTAGCATACTATTGGTAGTTTTTTGTCATTACTTTAAAAACTTGATCCTACTATTATTATTATTACCATTGATTATAACTGTCAAACTGATTGATTCATACAGTATACCATATTACTATTTCGCATTGGTAGAGATTATGTAACTGATTTCTGCATTTAACACTGGTGGATTGGAAAGTTGGTGTATGCCTTTAGTTTAATGAATAATGCATACTTTGGTTTCCAAGTATAATTCTAGGTGTTTCTACACCTAAAAACTGAATTTTCCCATGCAACCGCATCTGTTAAATATCACTTGAGTTTCTGTGCGTTGTAGCTCATGTTATTATACTAACTCTCATTTTAGCAAATATTGCTGTACATTCATCCATATTCAATTTTTGTGTTAATACAGCTTAATATTAATGTACTAGCATTGAGTTTTGTTTATATCCTTCACAAATTGGCGTTTTTTTCAAATGATTTCTACTACCAATTTCTGGAAAGCTCTATTATCATTTCCAAAAAGAAAAAATACACCTTAATTTTCTGCATTTCCCAAATAGTGAAGAACTGACAAATACGTGTTTACATGTATGGGGATTAAAATTGTAGATCATCAAAGGAGAGTGACCCGCTTAACGGGTAGCGCATGCGCTACAAATTGAGTGCGAAGCACATATTCGTGAGTTCAAAACCTTTGGTATTAGGACATGAATTTCGAAAGAGAATCTCCGATGACCTTGCTTCTCATCGAATATGATCCTCCTTTTTTTTTTTTTAGTAAGTTTTGCATATGTCTAGCGAATTTTTTTCTTTTTCATTAATGTATATGATATACATACTAGTAAATTTGGCTGGCAAAATCCGGCTCGAAACCAAAATATCAGCATCCATGGGTCATTGTACGTTCTGCCAGTTCGAGCAACAAGTTGGCTGCCAGCTACTTACACCTACTAGGATCAGCAAGCCCATCGGTTCTTCTCAACGAATATGAATCCAAATGACTCCCGTTGCAATGGCAGGTACTACTTCTAGCGCTGATCCGCAGAATTGCAAAAGGTTAAGCCTTGTCGTGTATTTTCAGGTTTGATGAATAATACTTAAAAAAAGAATACAATTAAAAGAGAATGAGTAATAAATCAGTTCTTCAACTGTATAAAAAACAAGATATTGTTTATTTAGATATAAAATATGGGCTTTTATACTGATTTAACATTGAGATCCTGAGATGTAATTTAAGGCACTATTGAATCATTATAGATCTGTTTGATAGTAATCTATGAATTGCAATGGATCAATCATAATTTAACCGCTGGGATGGAATAGTATGGTGTCATAATTGAGGTCCAAGCGTTCTTGGTGATTATTGGATTAAACTTGATACGCTAGGAGTTTCTTATATCCGATATCAAGACTTGCACTTCAATACATGCCGTAGTCAATAGATTGTAAGATGTATTGATATCATAGAAGGTGATAATGTGTATGATACTAGTAGGTGGAATACAACATATAATATTAGATTTGGCTTGCATATAAATTTAAGCAGTAAGTGTTATTTAAGTTTATGCTCGAGCAAAGACCATTGTTGCTGTAAACATTATAATAACTATAAACATATTTACAAATAATGATAATCGTAAATATATTGGCTCTTGCATGTATTGCTCTACATCGATATGACTGAATATTAATGAATCAGAGAGAATTACAACTGGTAAAAAAACTGATACTCAATGTGAAACGAGGTCAATATTGATAAAAGGTGTTTTCATTGTGTGGTGGTGGAAATCGCGACATTTTGATGGATAGAAATTACAGGACCAAGTCCAAGATGTTGTGTTTGCTTCAGAATTCTCAAAAGGATTTAAAAGCATACTTTATCAAACTTACTTAGATCTTAAATACTCACCATATTCTATTAGTATCATCTTTTTTTTTTTACTTAATTTCTGTATTATTAAAAATCAAGCTTTTTATAGCTTACTTTATAACAATGACAGTGTCATACTGTATTTCTAAGTTTAGATTGACATTTATCATAAGGCGAGCTGATGATACGTTTGATACTACTGTCAATGGAACCAGTTAATTTAATTTATGGAATTTGAATGCAAATACAGTACCGAGGAACAATTTGTAAATACTTAATAAGTTGGTTCTAATAAAGCATTAAACAAATTGGACTGGGACAAAGAGGGCAGAAAGGCGACAATAGGTTCCAGTGATGGCCACGTTTATGTTTATGATATTGGAGAGGTAAGACTAAAACTCAATGTAGATTACCTCTAGCGCCATAATTATAAAGTAAGACTATATTATCATCAAATAAACTACCATACAGTATTAATATGTACAAATATTTACAGTAATAAGCTTGATACAAGTGGGTACAACATCGTAAGTTCTTGAAAAAGTTCTGAGGTATTATAAAATCTCTTATTTTTAAGTCCTACAAGGCTTATAAGCGGAATATTAATTTAGAAAATTATTCTTGTCCAGATCATCAATTTTGACATTTTTTAATTTTTTTTTTTTTGGTTTTGCAAATCTAGAGTGAATTATACTACCAATTATAAAAACAAAAAATATACTCATATACAGAATTTAGCGCTCTATTTGCTCAATAAAAAATAACAAACATTTGTATTGTAAAATATTACATGAAAATCCTTTAATCAAAAAACCGTTTTTGGGCCAGAAATGCTAATTTTTATTACTTAAAATTTAATATTAAGCTTCTATAAAATGTGTATTAGTCATGGCTACAATTTTCTCTCACAATGTCGTATATTTAAACGTTAATTTTGGCATCAAAAATTGATTTTTCTGTTTTTTGATCAAAATCATGAGTGTTGGTAAGGGTAAAATGAGTCCCGGAAATGTCCGCTACAAAAACTGAATTTTCAGATTGCACGTGGTTAAATATAAGAAAAGTTTAAAAAAAGCATCTTTTTATTTAAAATTTAGATATACTGTACCATAGTATAAAATATTTAGCTGTTCAATCTTGCTATGCTCAATTACAGCGTTGCTCTATGGGCTCGCTTTTGCAATTTTTTAACGAATCTATGATATGACAGACGGTTTTTCTGGTAGAAAAATACATGTTTCTATGATAACAGATATTGCCTGTTTTACTTAGTTTATAGTTCATGCGCTGTAATGCTGCTTTTGACATTGGCTGAAATGTGCAATTTAGCAGGGTTTTAATTGTACTAAATAATGTAAAGCCTTGAAGATCCTTTTCTACGTGTGTTGTTTCCCTCTTTTTATTTTCATATTATTCTAAGAATATATTCACTGTTTGATAAGGTATATCAGATTATTATCAAGCTGGTATCCTTTTCTTTTATCTAAATAAGCATGCTAACATAATAAGGGACTAATGTTTTTAATATAGGTAGCAGTCTATATTAGAGACTTAAATTTTTATTTAACCGCATTCTAAGACCAAATATCATTATTTACTACTGTATTATTGGACGTATTTTGTGATTACTGTTTATATATATACTTAAGATAATCAGCTAAAATACAATTAGAACTAGATATATTTATTAAGTATATGTATAAGGAAAAAGATGATCCTCTCAATCTATGAGTATAAAGATCAGGTATTTATATGTTTTAGGAGCGCGGATATAGGGTATAACACTCGATAGTTGAATCTTGATTTCATAAGTTGGGAGACCAGTTGTATGAGGTTTTGATGTAAATAGATATGACCAGAATCAGATCCGACAAGGAGGAGGCAAAGTTAAGTAGATAAAATATTCTTTATAACAGAACAAACCAATGTGAATCGCCGGTAACGATTTCCATTGGCTCAGCTTCTATAATATCACCTCATCTTAGACTAAGTATAATATATATATAATAAAATCACTCCACCACCTTATTCCATAATTGAGATAAAGTTGATATGTATCATTCCTTCCAGTTCCTAACTCTAATGATCATGTCCAGATAACATATTAAGAACTTACGATGAACCATACATTCTGCGCTCATTATTAGTATTACATAATCCAGCTCAATATTTAGTCAATATCCTAAACAATTACAAGATCAAATCGAAGGCAATCATATTTATATCTGCTCAATGCAAAGCTAGAACTGGCTACAGACCTACACAATTTTCCAGAAGTGATACAATTTCAAACGATATAGAAACACAAAAAAAGTATAATCTGATGTCTTGGCTAATAATAGCCATAGTTTTGATCGTAGCTATGCTTGGAAACAAATCTTCTTACAGCTGACAGTCGTAAGCTAAGATAGTAAGTTTAAAAATTGTTAATTTGTTTAAATTTTATGTGTGATAAAGTAACATTTATAACCTTAGGTTTGGTTTGCATATAAATTCAAGCAGTAAGTGCTATTTAAGTTTATGCTCGAGCAAAAAAACCATTATTGCTATAAACATTATAGCTATAAACACATTTACAAATAATAAAATAATTGTGAATATATTGGCAGTTGCATTTATTGCTCTACAACAACAATTTATTGAGTTGTATTACTGTATCTGTAACATATATTAATGAAAGCAAATGTAATTTAAAACTACATTCTAGTAAAAAATCCAATGAAATTTTGAAAACGGCACAATGCTCATGTATAAACCAATTTGTGCCCATACGATCAGCTTATTTTGCTTATGGTCAGATTTTATTATGATGCACAAATAAGGATAACGATATGCTTATGGGCAATTCTACTATTGTGGGATTAATGTCATCATGCACACGGACAGAACCTTTAATCCTACACATACAGGCCTTTCATTGTGCTGGTGTGCAGTTTCTTTTGTTGTGTCTATGTGTTTTGTATGCCCCCTAGATAGTATCACACGTCATCGCCTTCTACAGTATTAATACATCTCACAATCTATTGACTACGACATGTATTGAAGTGCAAAGTCTTGATATCATCAGATATAAAAAACTCCTAGCGTACCAAGTTTAATCCAATAATTACCAAAAACGCTTGGACCTCAATTATGACACCATATTATTTTATCCCAGTAGTTAATCAATCAAGTTACTATCAAATTAACATCCAAACATATTTAGCGCAGTATTACAACAAGACAACTCACAAGCTTTGCAAGCACGGTTAAATTATAATTGGTCCATTTCAATCCATCGATTATTATCAAACAGATCTAATGGTTCAATATTGTCTTAAATTACATCTCAGAATCTCAATGTCAAATCAATATAATAGGCCATACTTTTACTGTATATCTAAATAAACGATATATTGTTTTCATTATACAGTTGAAGAACTGATTCATTACTCATTTTCTTTTAATTGTATTCTTTTTTAAGCGTTATTTATCAAACCTAAAAATATACGGCAAAGTTAAAACTAAATTGTTGCGTTCACAAGTCTGTGTACATTTCTTGGTTAAGATTACGACAAAGATTGATATGATAAGTTTTACATTGCTGTGTATTATGTTATAAAGCTCAGTTTATACGGTACGTATTGATGAATGTGGAACTGGTGTGTGTCACCTAGACTTGATTGGGGATATATATGTATTTAAATAGGCTCATTTTAGACTAGTCATATAATTAGAGAATGTGAATATAAAAGAAGATGTTTTGATCTTATAATAAAGTTTTTTAGTTTTAATGTGCTCTTTCATTTGATAGCAGTTTTTCTTTATTTTTAATAAATGATTTAGTACATGTTTTAGCTTCTAAATTGATATAATCTCCTGGCGTAAAATTAAAGCGCTCTCGGATATATATACAATATATACAGTATACGTATACTGTTGGTAAATAGTTTTCTTGTATATATATAACAATCAAGCAAATTTGCGTAATTTTTTTGATGAAACTGCGTGGTAGGTTTATAGAAAATACATCAATACATATATACTCTGTGCAGTCGACGTTTTTTGTAATACTGTTAATGGTTTTATAAGTGCTTAGTTGTATTATTCAATACTTTTTTGTATTAGAACAAAAAACAAGAAATAATAAATAGATGGATAAAACAATTAATTTCAATCTTGTAATTTTTATTATGCAATATAAAGAATCCAAGAAAAAACAAATCAAGTAAAAAATTATGGATCGATATCATAAACGATGAAATGCTCTAAGATGGAGGAAAAGTAACTTTTGATATAATTGGTTTAATGGAGTAGATAGTTAGCCGTTCAAAATAACGTTTCCAGCAACACCACGAGGAGGTCTATCTACATGTTGCCATTTGACTTTATAGTTTGTATACCACCATACTATAAAGTGATATTGAAATCAAGCAGACGCTATGAAATCAATACGACTCCGATTGCCAGAAAGAGCTATAGTTTCCAGCCGGTTACCGTGAAAGAAGACTATAAGACCCTAAAAGGGGGAGAGGTCGCAAGTCCACGAATGGAGAGCAACCAGGTTAAATTGACTCAGGATTACCGATTGTACAAAAACAAACAACTGAGTATAATAACCGAATTTACTAAGATAGCATCAAAACAGATACTATCCCAATAAAGGTGGTAAAAGTTATCGCTTTTTTTCGATCAAATCATTTTGATTCTTAAACCTACGTAAGGTGTATCAAAAATCAGATAACGAAAAGATGCTTTAACTTCTAGATGGAATAAAAAAAAAAAGAAGACAAGACCAGAGAAATGATACAACCAGAGAGACAAGACCAGAGACATTAGATTGGAGAGGTTATATCAAAAGAAACCTTTAAAATTATAAAAAAGATACCAAATTAAGATCAGACGTAGACGATACTTTTTAAGTTTTCAATAATATACCTTTTTCATAAATTGAAACCACAAGTTAAAGAGACGAGACAAGAAGCACACGAATTGAGACCCGATGGGGATAAATTGAGACTAGATAAATATGAAGTAAGACCAGATGAGCATTAATTGAAAAACTGATGAACATGAAAGAGCATACCTTTATACCAAGAGCATAGATTGAGACCAGTTAAAGATAAAATAAGACCAGATACACATGAATTTTGACCACATCACGATAACTTGAAAACAGATGAGTATAAATTGAGACCAGATACAAATAGATGGAGACCAAACCAGAATGAATTTAATCCAGGTAGAAATAAATTGAGAACACACTTGAACGAACCAAGATTAACTGTGATAAATAGAAATCAGATGAGCAAGAATTAAAATAGACCAGATGTAAACAACTTGATACCAGAGAAAAATTAATGGAGTTGAGACGAGCATAAATAATGGAGAATAGATAAACATGAATGGAGGCCAGACGAGCAAAACTAAAGACGAGATAAGAATTAAATGAGATAACATGCTGATGAAATGGGACCAGAAGTGCATGAATACAGACCAGATGTGCATGAAAGTAAAGACTATACGTTGACAAAGGTAGAACGGATGTGCATTAAATGAGACAAGAAGTGCATGAATAAAAACCAGATATTGATAAACCTATACCATATAAACATAAATTGAGACCAACAGTGCATAAATAAAAACCAGATGTTAAACAATACCAGATGTCCATACATTGAAACCAGGTAAGCATGTAATGAGACCAGATGAAACCAGAAAGACGAGATGCTAATGATACAATACAAGATGCGCATTAATTCAAATGAGGAGCGCATGAAAGAAAATCAGATGTGCATAAGCCTAAACCAGATAACTATGAATTGAAACCATATAAGCATTAAATTGAAACCAAATAAGCATGAGTTCAAACCAGATAAGCACGGATTGAGACCAGAAGAGCATGTATTAGGACCAGACGAGCATGAGATGAGACTAGGAGAGCATGTTATGAGACCAGATAAACATGAAGTAAAACCAGAATTACTTGAAGAAGGACCAAACATTGATAAATTAAGGCTGAAAGTACATGGATGGAGATCTGATGAGCATGAAATAAGACCATATAAACCTGAGTTGAGACCAGAAGTAAATTAATCGAAACCAGATATTGCTTAAATGTCATACAATATCCAGAATACTACCAGATTTAGTGAAGAACCGAGACAAGACATACACAAAAAGGCACCACGCAATTAAAACATTTAGGGCAGTGGGAATGGAGAATCAAGGACCATGTAAGGCAAACAGAAACCAGATGAATAAAGCACGACGTCAGATAGAACCACATAGAGTAGACCAAAACTAGATACAGGATATGAAAAACCAGATGTTGGCTGAAACGGACGAGGTAAATGAACATAGAGAGACGGCAGCATTAAAAACCAAGAGACAAGATAATAGCATATATATAGAAACCAGATAGCAGAAAAGTTATAGTAGGAGAGACAGATAAAATAAAAGGCAAACCAAACCTAAACAAAACGTCAATGTTAACATAAAGTTACCAGGTATTGAAAGAGGATAACCATATATTACAGAAAGAGACCAGATTTGCGTATGATAGACCAAATTGCTCAGTAACGATAACAAATGTTGCAGACACGAGACCAGATGTTAAATAATAGAGACCAGATATGCTAAAAAAAGGTGCTGGATCTTTGAGAAGAGAGGTAGATATTGCAGAAAAACGATTATTGAATATATGCAAAAAAAAAAGATTAGATTAGAAGAAAGTAAAATATATTACGTTTTAGAAACATACCAGAAATATCAGACCTTGCAAAAAAGAGAACAGACGCTAAAGAAAAGAGAGGTGCAATAGCAGAATTGAGGCATCAGCTATTAATTCCAATTATTTTGACTCTTAAACCCTGGCCATGAGTGTGCCAAAATCAGATAGCCAATAGTTGATAGCTCAATAGCTACCAACTGTTAGCTCAAATCATTTCGACTCTTAAACCCTGGCCAAGGGTGTGCCAAAAATCAGATAACAAACAGCTGATAGCTCAATAGATACCAACTGTTCGTTCAAATCATTTCGACTCTTAAACCCTAGCCAAGGGTGTGCCAAAAATCAGATAAAAAACAGCTGATAGCTCAATAGATACCAACTGTTCGTTCAAATCATTTCGACTCTTAAACCCTGGTCAAGGGTGTGCCAAAAATCAGATAACAAACAGCTGATAACCGCAGGTAAACAATCCAAAGAACCAAACGCAGATAGAATAAACCCTGTACCAGGATGAGCTAAAAGAAAGTTAAACAAGTGCAGCTTGTTTTTCTTTTACTCAAACATAGAATACTAGGAAAGTTTATGATAGAAGCTTCGTTAAAATTTCACGCACCAGACGTTACTTTAACGTCGAAACTCCCACTTAACCTTCAGCAGCTACGTATGAAACTTTATCTTGCGAGATACTATGGTAGACCTTAGCCAACGAATAAGGCACGTACAAGATAGACTCGTGATTTCATCAAACCATAAGGTTTTGCTTCATCAAATTTACCTAGTTGTCAAAAAAAACAAAAAAAAAAAACAGGGGGCCATCGTGTTTTTGAATAAACCCTAAAATTTGAGTTCCATTGATGACGTCTTCAAAATTTAGTGTAATTTGATTGAAATACTGTTTATAAACTTGAACCACACTGTAAATACAATCATCTGTGTTATAGAAATCATTGTTTTAGAGAGCGGTATATATTAGCAATTTTATTTTGGGAGAGAAATTAATGGCCTATAGAGACAAGATACATCTATTTTGAGAATTTAACTAAATTTGACTCAATATTGGGCGAAAAGTTTTGAAAATTATCCGAGAACCATCTAAAACCATCCAAAATTCAAGTGGCAAAAAAACCGTATCCTGAGGAACTTCGATCCGAGTAAATTCCAAATATGCACGAGAGTTTGGTACGCATCATCTTCCACGTAATGATGTTGAATGGTAACTTCCACAACCTACTGTGTGTTGAGAAAATAATCGCCAAAGTGCACCTATATTTTGTTGCACACTTTCATTGAAAACAATTTAAATAAGGCATCTATAAATACTGATTCAAGTAAGTTGCGACTCCACATGGATATAGATATGAATATTCATTAAAAGCATTTCCGATACAGTATCAGCTTCCATGGGCTATTGTGCATTCGATAGGTTTGAACAACAAGTTGGTTATCTTCTATTTATGCCTTATATGAAGGTCAGTAAGCTCACTCGCTCTCGACGGATATGGATCCAAATGACCTCCCGTTGTAATAGCAGGTACTTTAATGTTGGTCAACAGAATTGCAAAAGGTTTAGCCGCCTGAGTTGCTGTGGAAATGGAGAAATAAAAACTCATAGGTATTCAAATTTCAAACTATTCTGTATCACTTGTTTCAGATATTCCTTGAAATTTTTTATAAAATCAAATAATGATTCAAAATTAAATTTTAAAGTTAGACTGAATGCACAGTGAGCCTATGAATAACATACAATCTTGATCTCATTGAATAAAAAATTATTTTTAAATGATCAAGGCACGGCTGTCAAAAAAAAACCTATTTCCTTAGATTAAAAAGTTCCACTACTTTGAGGCTTCAAATCTTTGCAAAAGGGTAAGCTTTACTGACACTTTCTAATAATAATAGTAAAATTTGTTTTGAGACGCTCCATAGCAGATATGATCGTATACATATTTTTTGAGCACTTTTATTTTTCTGACAGTTTTTTGGCTTTTTTTTTTACATCCATGTCATCGACCTCGTTAAGCTCTCTCAGACCCGATCTAGTTTTTTTTTTAAAAAATACTGATATTTCGTGGAAATATCTTTCTCAAAAATGTGTACAAAGAGATACCTTCGTTTCTAGCTTCAATTTTTTTATTGTATACCATCATATCTGACAACTTAGATTGATTTCTTAAGCGGGGTAAAAGCAAGTGTTTCACTTTTGAAGCCTTTATACTCGCTGAGAAATCAACATGAATAGAAACGTCTTTTGTCAATATTCTGCAGCATATCAAGTATAGCCCTACATTTTATATTTCCTGATTATCTATTAAAATGGGGGCACGCTCCAATTTTGAATATCACCATATAAAATTGTATAATCAGATATGCACATGCAACTGAGCTTGAATCCAAAAAGTGTTCAAATGGAAAAAAAATCCAAAAAATCCAAAAAAAAACCTTGTATGTTTAATTACTCACAAAAATGCATAGTAAGTTGGACTAGCGTATTAAATGTTTTAAGTTCAGTTTTTGATTCTGAATCGATCTGTGTAGGTTTTAAAAATGTTTTTCTCATAAAACCTCTAGTAAATTTGATGTCAAATTTTAACGGTTTTTGATCAAAAAGTGCCCTTCATTCAAATGCAACCCTACAATATTTTATTTTCACATTATGCGCAACAAAATTATCTACAAAATGAGTATTTATACGTAGCTGTAGCCCTATTTTTGGTGGGGATATTATTTTTTTTTTGATCATTTTTTTTGGTCGGCGAAAATTTACCCTTGTATATCCTCGTCCAAAATGGATCCTTTTTTGTCATCAGCAAAAATCAATCATTCAATTTCAAGTTTCTCGACGAAAAATTAATATTTTTTGACGAGATAAAATTCGTTAGATAGACGCCAGTGAGTATTATCCTATGGCCTTAGCTTTGCATACCAGGCATCCCTTCATGGATCTCTATAACAGAAAAAGTCCTCTCACAAAATTTATAAAAAAATAAAAAAAGTCTCTAAAGCCATCCAAAACCTAGATATCCTGGTAGAGAATGAAAAATAATCTAGACTTTACTTACACTATGAAGAAAAAATCCCTTAGTATCTTCTCGACTTGTTTTCATTTCAAATGCGGTTTCTCAATTTTAGGCTGGCCCTTTTTGCATTATTATTCAAATTAATGTTAGATTGCGTGGTAGTTTATCAAGCTGTTATTACTATATTAATGAATGTTGTCGAAAACTGGCTACAAGGTGAAAAATGCAAAAGCCTCAAAACCTTGGCTGGAGCTTACCCATTTTGATGAAATTTGTTGTATGCTACCAAAACTAGTCATTACGGCCGACCTGTGCTACGCAAGGTTATTTCGTTGTGGTGCCCAGCAGGTGGGCTGCACAATATAGCCTGAGCTGTTGTACGGTTGTACCCACTGAATATGGCTAAAAAGATAACAAGGTGCACATTGTCGTATATTTTCAGGTTTGATGAATAATACTTTAAAAAGAATACAATTAAAAAAGAATCAGTAATGAATCAGTTTTTCAACTGTATAATGAAAACAATATATCGTTTATTTAGGTATACAGTGAAAGTATGGCCTATTATATTGATTTGACATTGAGATCCTGAGATGTAATTTAAGACAATATTAAACCATTAGATCTGTTTGATAGTAATCGATGGATTGAAATGGGCCATTCATAATTTACCCGTTCTTGTTGCAGAGCTTGTGAGTTGTCTTGTTTCAATGCTGCGCTAAATGTGCTTGGATGTTGATTTGATAGCTACTTGATTGATTAACCGCTGGGATAAAAGAATATGGTGTCATAATTGAGGTCCAAGCGTTTTTGGTAATTATTGGATTAAACTTGGTATGCTGGGAGGCTTTTATATCCGATATCAAGAGTTTGCATTTCAATAAATGTCGTAGTCAATAGATTGTGAGATGTATTAATACTGTAGAAGGTGATAACGTATAGTACTTTAATGTTACAAATTATTATCGTTAAATATAACTGAAAATTAATGAATCAGTCAATTTAATTTATAAAATTTTAATGCAGATGCCGAGGAACCATTTGTAAGTACTTAAGTTGGTTTGGGTGAGGCATGGCAGTAAATAAATTGGCTTGGGACACAGAGGGCAAAAAGGTGGTAATAATAGGTTCCAGTGATGGCCATGTTTATGTTTATAATTTATAATATTGGAGAGGTAAGACTAAAACTCAATGTAAATTATCTTTAGCGCGGTAATTATAAAGTAAGGCTATATTATCATCAAATAAACTATCACGCAATATTAACATGTATAGAGATTTACAGTAATTAGCTTGAACCAAGTGGGTACACCATCGTAAATTCTTGAAAAAGTTCTGAAGTATAATAAAATCTCTTATTTTTAAGACTTTTAAAGCTTATAAGCGGAATATTAATTTAGAAAATTATTTTTGTCCAGATCATCAATTTTGACATTTTTTAATTTTTTTTTTTTTTGGTTTTGCAAATTCAGAGTGAATTATACTACCAATTATAAAAACAAAAAATATACACATATACAACATTTAGCGCTCTATTTGCTCAATAAAAAATAACAAACATTTTTATTGTAAAATATTACATGAAAATCCTTTAATCAAAAAACCGTTTTTGGGCCAGAAATACTAATTTTTATTACTTAACATTTAATATTAAGCTTTTATAAAATGTGTATTAGTCATGGCTACAATTTTCTCTCACAATGTCGTATATTTAAACGTTGATTTTGGTATCAAAAATTGATTTTTCTGTTTTTTGATCAAAATCATGAGTGTTAGTAAGGATAAAATGAGCCCCAAAAAATGTCCGTTACAAAATCTGAATTTTCAGACCATACATGGCTAAATATAAAGAATAGTAAAAAAAAAAAGCTTTTTTATTTAAAACTTAGATGTACCATAGTATAAGAGACTTAGACGTTCAGTCTTGCTATGCTCAATTACGGCCTCGCTCTACGGGCTCGTTTTTGCGATTTTTTAATGAATGTATATGACAGACGGTTTTCTAGTAGAAAATTTTATGTTTCTACTATAGTAACAGATATTGCCTATTTTGCTTAGTTTGTAGTTCATCAGGCACTGTAATGCTGCTTTTACATTGGCTGAAATGTGCAATTTAACAGGTATTCTGAGGTAGTAAACTTAGAATATAAAATAAGACTGTTTCTAGATAAATAAATGAACCAACTTTATTGATGTTAATAAGTTTAGAGTGATATTGCAAGTTATATAGTATTTTACCAATTCTAATTGTTGGTATTAATGTTGTATAAAATATACAGAAAGAGGGAGGGAGAGTGGGGATAATTTATAATGGATTAAAGCTTAAATATGATGATGATCTGGTCTTTAATGTTTGT
This sequence comes from Mucor racemosus, assembly GCA_027405735.1. NCBI lineage: Eukaryota > Fungi > Mucoromycota > Mucoromycetes > Mucorales > Mucoraceae > Mucor > Mucor racemosus. The sequence continues at coordinate 3,683,316 of JAPEHQ010000001.1, read as the reverse complement.
GATCAATTTTGAAGTAACATATTGGGAAATTTGGGTATCACCAAAACACAGGGTTTTAATTGCGCTAAATAATGTAAAGCCTTGAAAATCCTTTTCTACGTGTGCTGTTTCTCTCTTTTTGTTTTCATATTCCAACGATATACTGTATTTACCGTTTGATAAGGCTGATGTATCATTCTTAAACCGGATCATGTCAAATCCAAAAAAGTAAACAATAACAGATTCGGAACCGGAAGACTACTTAATTGAATATTAACTATACCATGCTCCTAAAAGCATGGTATAGAAGCATGGTACAAGAGCATAATACTCCAGTGCAATATTCCAACATAATATACCAACATGATACATTACTATTAAATAACATCTAAACTACCTCATCACATCATTAATTCCCCAAATCAAATAGTATATAAACCCTATTAATTTCATTCCAATAAACGATATCTCTTTACTTGATTAAATTTCTAGTTTTTATTTAACCTAAACATATTTTGATAAATCAAAGACATATCAGACTATCAAGCTGGTATTCTTTTTTTGTATCTAAATACGCATGCTAACATAAGGAACTAATGTTTTTAATATAGGTAGCAGTCTATAATAGAGACTGATATTTTTATTTAACTACATTCGAAGATCAAATATCATTATTTACTACTGTATTTTTGGACGTATTTCTTGATTACCAGGTTAAATCGAAGACAGTGATACTTATATCTATTCAATGAAAAGCTAGAACTGGCCAAAAACTCACGAAATGTTTCAGGAAAGTGATAAAATTTCAAATGATATAGAAACACAAAAAAAGAGAATAATCTAATGTCTTGTATAATAACCATAGTTTTGATCGTAGCTATTACTTGAAAACATATCTTTTTACAGCTGACAATCCGTAAGCTAAAATAGTAAGTTTAAAGAAGGTTAATTTGTTTAAATTTTATGTGTGATAAAGTAACATATATAATGTCGTTATTTTTTTAGGATTGATAAATAATATTTAAAAAAGTATACAATTATAAAAGAATCAGTAATGAATCAGTTCTTCAACTGTATAACAAAAACAAGATATCGTTTATTTAGATATAAAAGTATGGTCTTTTATATTGATTTGACATTGAGATTCTGAGATGTAATTTAAGACAATATTGAACCATTAGATCTGTTTGATAATAATCGATGGATTGAAATGGACCAATTATAATTTACCCGTTCTTGTTGCAGAGCTTGTGAGTTGTCTTGTTTCAATGCTGCGCTAAATGTGCTTGGATGTTGATTTGATAGCTACTTGATTGATTAACCGCTGGAATGAAATAATATGGTGTCATAATTGAGGTCTAAGCGTTCTTGGTAATTACTGGATTAAACTTGGTAAGCTAGAAGTTTCTTATATATTATATCAAGACTTTGCACTTCAATACATGTCGTAATCAATAGATTTTAATAAGATATTATTGATACTGTAAACGATTATTAAGTATGGCACTTGATGGCACACAGCAGTGGTTCTTGCTTTGAGTATTCTTAAAAGGGGTGCACCATTTTGCACAGTTTTTTGTTTTTGAGATTGAAATCATATTCAAGGTATTCTAAATAAATTGGTTACAAAGAAAAATAATACTGGTTATTCCTATTATATACAAACTTTTATAATTATTTAAGTATATATATAAACAAAATCAATATTTTTTAACGAGATAAAATTTGTTTGATAGCTATTAATGAGTATTATTATATGTATTTAACTTTGCATACCAGTCTTCCCTTCATGAATGTCTATTCTATGAAAATTGGTCATAAAAAACTGGGTTGACAATACAATTCTAGAACCAGTGATACGCCAATGTCTACTTTTGGGAATTTGAATGTTTTATTACAGGCTGCTTACAAGGAAGGCATGGCGATGATCAAGTTGATGCTTTTCTTGGTGTTTTGCTTGGCAGGCATTGTGATGTTGAGGATTATTGGAAAGTTTATGTAAAATAGAAGCAAATATGAAGACAATCTAATAAAATGGTGTAAGAATTATAATCACAAATAGAATTACTATCATACTTACTTTTTTTCAACTCAAATTAAAAAGATTGGGATTAAAAGAAAAGAATTTAGATTCGCAGAATTTTTTTTTGGCTCATTTAAGAATCCCTGAGTGTGGTTTTAAGAAAGGATATTTTCTTATTATAAATTGAATATGGGGTCCATATTTTTGCCAGTGATCACTCCCCAAAAAAAATACCGAACAATCTCCGGAAGCGGCCATCTAATAATATTTTCAAGCTGTGAATTTCTAGAAAAAAATTACCGGGCCTTCCGGACGCGGCTGTTTAAATATCTCAAGCAGCTGTGGTGAGATGCAGGTATTGAAGTTTCATACAAAAATTAAGGCTCGACTGTATAATTAACAAGTTGGAATTAGGTCAGCCCATTTGGGCCGATTCAGCCCAAATGAGCCGACAATAAATCAACGTTTTTGAATGGAAGGGAATTTGATTTTTTAAAATCTCATATTTGGCTTCAGAAGTTCAGGGCATACATTGATATTTTTTTTTGTTTGAAATTATTTTCATTATTTACTATTTATTAAATTTTGCTTTTAAACTTTCCCTAATTTATATTCAAAAATCTGAAAGTCATGCCTCCCGCTAACAGTAAACTCGCTATTAACGTACTTGTATCAATAAGCAAACGTTTCATCAACAATGTAGAGGCTGAAAGCATCTTACGCGATAAGTACGATTGGAATACACCCCTTTTGAGCTTCAAGGGAGTGACAACTGGCCGTTCAGAGGTCAACAACAGTGTTCTGTATGATGTTGTCTTGAACGAGGTACCAGGTATTACATTGACCATTAAGCAAGGTTGTATCAAGTATCTTGGTCCTGTTGAAGTCCCTGTTTCCGAAAGTACAGTAGCTCCAGAGGTTGTTAACGTACCCATCGCGAGCGAGGACCTTCTGGAGGACGCTATTTAGGAAGAAGAAGAGGAAGATGTTGAGATTGACTTGATTCCTGCTGAAGGGTGGAGTGCTGGAGAAGTTTTTATTGATAACAGGCTTTGTAATGTAAGTTATCAAAATGAGAAAGCAAAGCTAATGTTATCCAATGCAAAATATGCCACTCCCTTGGAATATTTCTTGTTTTTTTTTACCATTGGCCCACTTTCATCGCATCATTGGTAACATCAACATTCATGCAAGAAATGTTAACAATTCTTGGTCTGATCTTACTTTCAATGAGTATTTGATGTGGATTGCGCTCCTCACTGTCATGATAGTACTTAAACATTCAGACCGTAAGGCATATTGGAGACAAGGATCAAGTCATTTTATGATGAGCATCAACTTCTCGAGATATATGTTGTTCAAACGATTTAATGATATTATGCGCATGCATTGTTTTGAAGTCCACTCTGCTGAAAAGCAACAGCTTGATCCTTTGTATCAGATTCGCTCAACCATTGATGCATTCAACAGCCACATGCCAGCTTGTTTAGAACCTGGTAAGTATTTGGTAATTGATGAGTCAATAAATCAATGGCTAGGTGTTGGAATGCCCAACTTGAAAAAGGTCCCAAGAAAGCCTCATCCCATCGGTCAAGAATTCAAAACATTGGCTGACCACCACACTTTCTGCATTGTACGTATGGATACTGTAGGCAATCCTAAACCTAAGGAGTATGATAATGATGCTGGTATGCGTAAGCTGACAGCAACTGTCAAACGCCTGGTAAAACCTTGGTTTGGTAGTGGTCGCACCGTGATTGCGGATTCTTGGTTTGGGTCACCAGAGATGACAACAATGTTATCTAATCTTGGATTATATTCCATCATGCAGGTAACAAAGCGTCGTTACTGGCCCCGAGGTATGCCTACTACTGATATCGTAGAGCAAGTGGAAGAGGCTCATGGTAGTCATTACACGATGATGAAAAACGACCTTAGTAGTGGTAGAATTTTTGTATGTGCCTATCGCGATAAGAAGGTTAAGGCCTTTGTATCGTCGTGTGGTACTACAATTATGTCAGGTCAAAAAACATTTGTAGGCTGTGATGGTCAACAAGTAACTATCAGACGACCTGCTGTAGTAGATGAGTATGAAACTCATAAGAGTGAGTAGATATTTTGCGTACATTAAAAGCATATACTGATGATTGCAATACTAGGTTCCGTTGATGCTGCCAACAATCTTCGTGATAATATGACTTCTTACCACCATATCATTTCCACTGAAAGGTAGGAGATGCGTTTCTTCGGCTTCTCCTTGGGTATTTGTGAAGCTAATGCGTTTAGCTCTCTTCGAGTATTCGCAAAAGATGGGGAAATATCCCATAGTTCCTTCAAGGATACTTTGGCTTGGACCCTTCTTTCGCATTGTGAGGAGTTGGTTCGTGGCCCTGATGCCACTGAGTCGATTTCCAATGACCAAAGAGTACTTAGAAGCTGTGGAACGCATTTGTATGTCACCATGAAAGGAGAGGATGGTAAAAAACGCATCAGATTAGGATGTGATAGTTGCTATCGTTCTGGCTTATGTGGTACAAGAGTGGAAAAATCGTGTAGCTGCGACCCACATACACCTATGTGTAAATCGTGCTATACTGCACATTTACAGGACGTTTGGGCTTGCCAACAACATGTAAATAATTCTTTGTAACTGCAAGTATATTTCTATTAATTTTTTTAAATAAAATTGTCCTAACTTTCAAGAATACCAACTGTCTAAAAAGTCGGCCCAAATGGGCGTACTCAATTTTTGAAAAACAGCCTTTACAAGATGGACGATTAATGGCTCATTTTTCACTTTTTTTGAAAAAAACAAAAAAGATCATATAGAGAAACACTGTCTTCTCATGGCAGACTTAATCATTACTTTATATATAGTCTTTGTGGAGAAAAATTTATTTTTAAATGGTCGGCCCAAATGGGCCGATCGGGGTAATCTCTGCTTGTTAATTATTTAAAGATTTATTTTATGTAGAGTATAAAATACAACATACAACATTAGTCTAATAACAAGATTTTACTTGAAAAGTATAATATGCTACAACTAGATTCAAAAAAAGTCTACAAAATCACAAATTTAAAGGATATATAAAAATAAGATATACAAAATATTCGTTTAATTTTAGAATATAGAAATATTCTTCCTTGTATTCAAATACATGTTAGTATTTCTTATTCGAAAAAGATTTCTTTATAAATTATTTTCATGTTTTTAAAAAAAGGATATGCGCATTTGGGAATTTCAGAAAAATATTTATTTTTCAAAAATTTACCCGGAGGCAAGCAAATATTTCGTTATTTTTTCATTGCTTATATTATTTACTGTACTACTAAAAAAACATGGACGAATTGCTTGCATTAAATACGAGATAATACGCACTATATACAGTACTTGCTATCAGCAGGGTTATATTATATTAGGGGTAAGAGACATAGACAAAGACTTATTTGTTATGCTCAGGTTTGTTTCAAAAAAATATATAATAAGGGAAATGACGAGGAGAACTGACGAAGAAATAAAAGGAATTATGAAAATAAGATTGTTATTTATACTAAATTATTCAAGAGTCTAGTTCCCTTCAAGAACTAGACTTCAGGGACACAGTGTTACTGAATTACTCTATAATAGCTTGAATGCGAGTAAGTTGATATTGTAATGTGGTCATTGGTTGTGCCGCAGTGAGGGTAGTAATAGAATGTCTTGCATAAGCTGGAGATTGATATGCAATTCGAATAAGGTAATAATGTATGGTTGTTGCATCCACAGATCTGGGTGCATTCCTTGGTTAAGATTACGACACAGTTTGATATGTTAAGTTCTACATTGCTGTGTATTATGTTATGAAGCTCCGTTTTATACAAGAATATGGAACTAGTGTGTGTCACCTAGACTTGATTGGATATATGTATATATATAAATAGACTCCTTTAAACAGGTCATATAATTAGAGAATGTGAATATAAAAGAAGATAGTTCGATCTTATAATAAAGTTCTTTAGTTTTAGTGTGCTCTTTCATTTTATAACAGTTTTCCTTTATTTTTATTAAATGATTTAGTACATATTTTAGCTTTGAGATTGATATAATCTCCTGGCGTAACAATGGTGTGATTAAGCTAGTAGTATAATAATAGATTAAGATTGACAGGTTCGTGACACTATGGATGTATTTATACTGTACATGTCGTATATTTTCAGGATTGATAAATAGTACTTAAAAAAAGAATACAATTATAAAAGAATGAGCAATTAATCAGTTCTTCAACTGTATAATAAAAACAAGATATCGTTTATTTAGATGTAAAAGTATGGTCTTTTATATTGATTTGACATTGAGATCCTGAGATGTAATTTAAGGCACTATTGAACCATTAGATCTGTTTGATAGTAATCTATGGATTGAAATGGATCAATCATAATTTAACCGTTATTGCAGAGCTTGTGAGTTTCCTTGTTTCAATGCTGCGCTAAATGTGCTTGGACGTTGAAGGGGATATATATTAGACACTAATAAGTAGATATGAACTGGTCGCATTACACGATATGTTTTCAATTTCATTTTATATCTCATGAAAGACTCAAAAGCATGTAAAATTTACTGCTTTTTCTTTTAAAAACTGGGTCTCACTTTTCATCCCTGCTCTATTTTTTTTCCCGCTAAATAACACCAGGAAAACATTATATGCCAATGTGCCTGAGATGTTCAACTTCAATCCAAAAACGAGTATCCGGAAATACCCTATTTTTTGCAGTTGATATTAATTTTTTGGTGCTAATGTTTCAGATTTTCACGTGTATTTCACTGCTAAAAATTAAAACCTTGTTACATCTAACAATCGCTCTGCTATTTCATATATGTCTACTAAATATTTTAAAACTTTACCTTCATCTAGTCCTCCTCCTCCAAACTCCACTCTTTCTTCGTCAAAATGGAAAACGTTTTGGAAACTCCATATCCCTTTGAATGCACGCAAAACTTGGTACCGGATACTTCATAAAAAAATCACAACGAAAAAGAAACTTCATCTCTTCATGCCATCAGAGTACTCAGACAAATGTTCTCTGTGTCCTGCGCATCACCAAATTGAAACTACCGAGCACTTTCTGTTCTCTTGTCCTCTAAAATACCTTGTCTGGACTACAGCACTCTCTTTATACATTGATCCAACACTCATCTCTTGTACCTATAACCAGTATCTTGATTTTTTACACATGACATCCTCCAACACTCGTACTCCTTCTTTACCATATTCTGACTTATTCGTTTCTCAAGTATTTGCATGCATTCAACAGGCCATTTGGAATTCTCACTACCGCTCCGTTTTTGATTTCATTCCTTTCGTTCCCTCTCATGTTTTATCATCCATTCAATTAGCTTTATTTATTTTACACTCCCAAGAAAATATTCATTCAATCATTTAGAACATGTCCCCCATTTACCCTGTCTTACTCTTCTCTTCCCTAGTCCGGGTACGCTAGTAGGACATTAAACAATGAAATAATTTTAATAAAAACTTATTTCCCTATAAAAAAAAAATTAAAATTAAAACTTTGAGGTTTCATATCTCTACAGAATATTAAGTAATATTGACACTTTTTAATAATCAAACTTACTTGTTTTAGAGCACTCTATAACATATTTCAGTATGAAAAATTCTGAGCAATTTTATTTTTCCCAAATTTTTGGGATTTTCATAGTAAATTTCAAAATATTCGTTAAATTGAGCTACGCCTTTTTTACATTCATGTCATCAAGCTTGTTGAGCTCTCTCGGATCCAACTTAGTTTTTTTCAAATTATTGATTTTTCGTAGAGATATCTTCAAAAATGTGTACAAAGTGGTACCTTTATTTCTAACCTCAATTTTTCCTTGTATACCCTCATCCCAAATTCTGAATTTCAAAAAAAAATTGGACGAAAATCTCGTTTTCTCTACAAAAAATGCAGTTAAAAGGTTAAATAATAGCTCGATCAATAGATGATTTTGCTATGCATTATCTCCATTATTTAAATTTAAAATATGCTTATAAAAAGTGATGTGTATCTTCAAAAAACCTTCAAAATTTCAATTACATTTTTCGCAAACTTTTATTTGAAACATTTTTTTAAATTTTATTTCAATGGGTGCAGAATTTAAAACTGTACAAAAACTATTTAATACGTTAGGTTGACTTACTTTGGAGTTCATGAGCATTTAAACGATTTTGTTTTTCGAATTATTTTTCCGTCACTTTTTCAAATCAATTTTGAAACCCCGTTATGATAGGTTTTAAGCTGTGGTATGGACTATTATTTTAATTATCTCGACGAAAAATCAATATTTTTTGCTGAAACAAAAAATGCAGAGTAACTTAGAGTTGGCTCTATCTTGTAAATACAAAAATTAATACCTCGATTTAGGTGTTCAGTTTTTTATAATCAATTTTAGGTCAACCTTGGTCAATTTTGATCAATGTTTGACCAGTGCACTTATATTCTGGTGTTAATATTTCTATTTTCCGAGAGGTATCAATGGCCTATGAAGTAAAGGCACATCTTCTCTGAAGATTTTACATGATTTGATTCAACATTGGGCGAAAACATTCGAAAATTATTTAAAAACTACCTGAAACCTACTTTTTTACAACTGTAAAAAATCGACAGCAGAAACTCTATCTCAGCGGATTACGATCTTAATGAATTCCAACTTTACATGAGAGTAAGGACACATCTTCAACATGCTGACCCCAAAGGGTGTCATCGTCCTTGACCTACTGTGTGTCGAGAAAATCATCACCAAAGTGCACATATAACTTACGGCGCACTTTTTATATTGAACATAATTAAAAATATTAGAGGACCTCTAATGAATACTGATCCAAGTTGCCGTGAAACTAAATACTAAAAACGCTTCTTGATAATAATAAAATAACCTAATTTCCAAGTGCTGCTCATAAAATACTGCATAACAAGACAAAATTCTAATAAGCTGCTTACTTTAATAAACATTTTACTTATACGCACATGGCAATCATACAGTGAGTTCCAAAACCCTTTCAATGTTTTGGAATTTTGAATGAAACTAGCCATAACTTTCGCAGTTTCAATCGGAGATATATGAAATTTCTATTATAAGTAATTTAACATATTGCAAATAATTTGCAAAACGTTTGACCTGATTATTTAAAGTTCCGCAAGAACTATATAAATTCAAAATGTGTACATCATTGAAAGGGTTTTGGAAGCATAGGGTAAAAATTACAATTTAGTAACCCACAACTTGTACATTAACGCTGGATATCTTATAAAACAGAGAAATATGCGGAAAATATATGAGATGTTTTTCAACTTTTACCTTACCTTTTTTACTAGTACTTTCAAGCGAAATCATCAGAATGAAGACTGTATCAGATGCCAAACGTAATGACGTTATCTCTCTGTTAAATTCAGGCCATACCGTATCGGAAATTACTCGTCGTGTAAATGTTAGTCAAGCCACAGTATGTCGTATTTGAAAAAAGGCCTGTCCTGACCGAGAAAAACTTAAAGGAGGCCGACCATCTAAGCTGACTACTGCGGATAAGAGATATTCTGTCCATAAAATCACTAAAGGTGGCTTGGATAATGCGGTACAAGTCAAAAGAGAGCTTCGTGGTAATCTCCACGTTAATGTCAGTGCGAATACTGTACGTAGAGCTCTTCGGGATAATGGTTTAGGCGCATTACCTAAGATAAAAAAGCCAGAAATTAGTGACGCAAATGCAAAGGATCGCCTCCGCTGGTGCAAAAACAGAATTGATTGGACTTTGGAGGACTGGAAACGTGTTATATTTACCGATGAGTGTTTAGGACATAGACTATACTGGGTACATGTATTACTAGTAGAAGTGCTCAAAGGATTATGTAGACATTATTCTTAGCATAGAAGGATGAGTATGAGGTGATAATGATGTATGCCAATTTTATTTCATTTAGTTATGTTACATTTAGTCTATGATGAAATGGTGTAGCCTGAGATCCTGAAGTGAGCCAATCATGAACTCGTTCCTGGAAATGGAATTCAACTATTCCATTTGTATCAACATTCACGGTCTAAAGTAAATCAAGCATGAAGATCCTATATACTTAACTTGGTCGTATCCTACTAAACTTGCTATGGCCAACCTATTATATCATCATGTTGTAATCAACTAGTTCTTCAAGAAGATGAAATCATACTTTCATACACTCTGTATTGTAGACTCTATATCCACGCTTCCAAAACATATAAATACCCTGAATCCTGATGTCGTTCGAGATGGATTCGTTATCTTTTTACCTACAATATACTCAATAAATATATCTAGTTTTAACTTTATTTTCTAGTTATTCATTGTGTATATTTAAACATTTTTTAAAGTTAATTACTACTTATTATATATTTACAAATCAAAAATTTACTTACTGATGTCCTCATCCGCCTCACCTCAAGATTTTAATGCTTCCTTGTTTCCTGAAGGATTGGAGGATTTCGAAATGGATCCCATGGTTGTCCCTGCTGGTGATGCAGTTCCTGGTGTTGAGGTTCCTGCTGGTCCACAATTGAATGAAGTTGGTTCTGGTGGCAGTATTTCTGGTTCCATGGTGCTCTCGCCTATACAAGAAGGTAGTGTGGCTTCTGGTGTTGTTACGAGTAACTCTGTAGTGGATGAATTGGAGAATGATGAGAGAGCTTTGGTGGAAAAAGCTATTAAAACCATGAGAGAAGAGAATTTGGTTTTCATGAAGCAAGTGGCAAATGCTTCATCGGCAAATGAGAGACTCGATGCGTTATCTAAAATAGTCAAGAATAAGAAGGCTATTGTAGATTTGATGAGCTACAAAGCGGAAGTGATGAGAGAAACAGATCATGTAGTATCCAACAAGAGAGCCAAAGGAGAAAGTCTCGCTCTGAATCGCAGAGACTTACCCAAGTTCCAGTTGTCCTCGTCTGCGGTGAAGGCATTTCCAAATGAAGAGGTATTCGAGAGTGTAGATCATTACTTACGAACATTTGAGAGCATATTGAACTCGTCTTCGTTGGATTTGGAGTCCCAGTGGGCTAAACTGTTGCCGTTGTGTATGCCAAATGGAGAACGAGCATGGGTCGACAAGACTCTTTTAAAATGCGTATCTTGGTCAGAAGCGAAGGCAGTTTTTTCAAGACGTTTTGGGTCGGCGGTGATTACTCGTCGTAATACGGATTTAGTCTTTACAATGACAATGAAGGTTTCTGAGTCGATAATGGATTATTCCTGTAGATTCCAGCAAGCAGTATACAATGCAGGTCTACAGCTGGATGATCCTCGTGTGGCCGATCGGTTCATGGCATCTCTTATTTTGCCGGTTCAAACTGCGGTTCGAATTACTTTAGTAAGAGAACAAGGAGGTGAAGCCTGGACTGTCGATCGTATTACTCAAGTAGCAAGAGATGTGTTGGGTGATGATAATCGCTTCTATGCGCATGCAACTTCGTTGTTGCCTGGTGCGGCTCCGGTTTCTAATGAAAGAGTCAATGAGTTTCAAGGGCCCTCTGGCAAGTTTTCGGCTTGGAAAAGAGGTGGATCTAAGCGTGGTGGTGCTGGTGCTGATGCTGGTACTAACGGAGTGAGCAAGAGATTCCATTGTGAGCAGCATGGAAACAATGACACACATGCTACCAAGGATTGCGCTTTCTTGCGGTTTAAGAAAGCAAGAGCTGAAGGAAAATGCGTAAAATGTGGAGAGAAGTTCTTTCGAGGCCATGATTGTGGTAAGAAGCCCCCTGGTGTCGGTCCCTCTGGGACTGCTTTATCTCACGAGGTTTTTGCTACGAGTGTTGCGTCTTCTTCTTCTTCTGCCAAGAAAGATGAAGAAAAGGAAAAGAATGATGAGGAAGACGATCTCATGGAGGAACTTAGTTTCCAATGTAAGTCAGCATCAACTAATGAGAAGAAAATTGAGACTAATTTCTTTACGTTGTTGACCCCTTTATTGATTTGTAGAGATGAAAGCGTGTGTAAGGCCATTGGCAAGGTCGATACTGGTTCTCAAATCAGTTGTATAAGTTTAAATTTTTTAATAAACAATTTGAAAATTAAAAATGTGAAGAAAGTTGATGGTTATCTTAAGTTTTTGTCTAAGTCAGTGAGAAGAATTGCAGTTACATTTCCTTTGAAATTCAAGTATGCGAATGGAATCGTATTTGAACATTCTTTAGAAGTCGTAAAATTTGAGAAAGATTTAGATTTTGACATATTACTAGGAATTGATGTGTTACCAAAAATGAACATTGGGTTAACAGGTGTAGCTTTTCGAATTGATAGTGAGCATCAACATTCGGATGCGACGGAACATGATGAGAAAATGTTTGAGAACATTAATTTAGATTTTGAAGGTAAAGACTTAGAAGCAGATAATGCACCTGCAGGTACAGTTGAGGAGCGTGAGAAATTTTCATTGTATATTAAGGAATCTTTGAGAAAAAATGATTTGATTCCTATTGAATCACATTGCCCATTGCCGGAATCGATTATTAGATTACCAACTAAAGAAGGAGCTACAGCTCATCGTCGTCCGTATCCTATTGCAGAATCATTGAAACCCGTAGTAGAGAAGCAGATTAATGAGTGGTTGCGAACAGAAACGATTGGGCGTTCGAGAATTAATTCATCGTTTAATGGTCCTTTATTAGTAGTACCAAAGCGAGACAAATCGGGAAATATTGTAGATCATCGTGTTTGTTTGGATGTACGGTTGCTTAATAGCATCCTACCTCCACCATATAATTTCCCTATACCTTTAGTGAAAGATATATTTGAGAATCTTCGAGGCATGTCCTTTTTTGGGACTGCGGATCTAAAAAACGCGTACCATAGATTTTCCATTGAAAAATCGAGTCAAATCAAGTGTTCATTTTCCTTTAATGGTCAAGGATTTTACTTCAAGAAGGGATGTTTCGGATTAAATCTACTTCCAAGCCAGTTCCAGTTTACACTTTCGACTTTGTTATCGGGTTTACAACAAGTCAAAGACAAAGAGACTGGACAAGTAGTTTCCACAACTCAAAATTTTTTAGATGATATAATTATTGCGGGAATTGACTTCGAGCATTATAAAGTAGCAGTAAAGACAGTGATCGATAGACTCACAGAGGCAAAGTTAATACTCCAACCGAGTAAATGTCATTTCATGCAGAAAAAAGTGCGTTTATTAGGTTTTGTGGTTGATGATAAAGGTATTAGAGTGGACAAATCGAAATGTACCAATGTCGCCAATTGGCCTAGACCAGTATCGAAAAAGCAAATTCAACAATTTATGGGGTTGGTAAATTATTTGCGTTCGCACATTCCGATGATTTATAGAGTAGCGGCTCCAATTACAGATTTGATTAAGGACAATAAAGACGTTGTGAAGAATTGGACATCGGCTCATACGGAATGCTTTGAGGCAATTAAGAAAATTTTACAAGCAGATTTGTTGTTGAATTATCCAGATTTTGAGAAGGATTTTATTATTGCATGTGATGCAAGTTTATATGGGGCTGCAGCAGTAATTTATCAAGAAGATGATAAAGGTCGTCATAAGTATGTAGGATTTATTTCGAGTACATTAAGTCCAGCACAACGCCGTTGGTCCACTACAAAAAGAGAGCTTTATGCGATTGTATTAGCATTAAAGAAATTCCGGTCGTACATTTATGGTCGTCCCTTCAGAGTGTTAACGGATCACCGAGCTTTAGTTTATTTGCATTCTCAGAAAGTTGTGAATCCTATGATGGCAGGATGGATTGAAACATTACTTGATTATAATTTTGAAGTGATTCATCTTCCTGGAGCGATGAATATATTTCCTGATTTATTGAGTCGGTTGTATCCACCAATCGAGACCAATAGTAACCAATTGTTGTTAGAAGAAAGTGAGGCACAGAGTAATATGCGATCAAAGAAAAACTTCAAGCAGCGTAAATCAGGAAAAGTGGTGAAGAAGACTAAGTATAGTAATGACAGAGCCTTAAACATCTTCGCGACCCAATTAGTAGAAAATAAGAAAGAGAATTTAGATTATTTAACACCACCTGATGAAGATAGAGATGGGATTTTACAAGAAATTCATCAGTTTGGGCATTTTGGAGCGCAAGCTATTGTTCGAGAATTACATTCGCAAGGACTTCATTGGACGAATGTGTATGAGGATGCTAGAAGACTAGTGAGTAGCTGCATTGAGTGTCAAAAACACAATATTAGTAAACGTGGATGGCATCCCTTAAAAAATGTGGTAGCGATTCAGCCAATGTCGCAAGTATCAATTGATTTAGCTGGCCCTTTGACACCGACATTTGAGGGGTATGTGTATATTCTGGTTATTACAGACATTTGTACCAAATATATCATTGTACGTCCCTTAAAAACAAAGGAATCAACGAGTATTGCTCGAGAGTTAATTAAAGTGTTCGGAGATTACTCTTTTCCTCTTGTCATCCAATCAGATCACGGTACGGAGTTTGAAAATGCCGTTTTGCAAGCGATTTCAGCAAATTTGGGTATTCAGCGCAATTATTCGACCCCATATGCCCCAAGATCAAATGGATCTGCGGAATCAAGCGTAAAGATAGTGTTGAATGCATTACGAAAGATGAGCAAATCAAATGCGAGAGAATGGAGTGATTATTTACCATTGGTGCAATTATCAATTAATCGATATATCAAGAGCAAATCGTTAACATCTCCGTTTTCGTTGATGTTTGCACGACGTGTTACCTTACCGGATGATTATGCGAACAAAGATAAATATGCAATTCCGAAAGACATAATGTCAATCGAGGAACTTGAGGAGCGTATTGAATACATGCACAATATGGTGTTTCCTGCAATTAATGAGAGAGAAAAGAAAATCAATGAACTGATGCGTAAACGGTTTGATGATAATCATATGTTAGTAGATATTCCGGTCGGCTCCCATGTTATGGTCAAAGTGCGTCAAAGGCCAAGTAAATTGAGTCCGATTTATGATGGACCTTATACTGTGATTCGTCGAAATCAAGGAGGTTCTTATGAACTCAAGGATGAAATGAATGAAATTTTGCATCGCAATTATGTACCGTCCGAGTTGAAAGTTGTAAATGTGGACGAGAAATCTATCGAGGATGAATACTTTGAAATTGAAGCGATTCGCGATCATCGTGGAAAAGCCGCGAATAGAGAATACTTGATTAAGTGGAAGGGTTACGGTGAAAGAATGTGTTCTTGGATTACAGCGGATGATGTATCTGATCCACATATATTACAGAAGTATTGGAAAAAACATGTACAGCTTCAAAAACAAGAAGAGGACCGCATATTTCATCAAGCATCGCCTGTGCCTGAGACCAATAAGCGTAAACAAAGTAGCTCAACAACGGCATTGCGGAATAATTCTCAGTTGTCTAAAAAACAAAGGACAACCCGAAGTTCAAGTGCGTCGTCAACTGGCCAGTCTGGCGTGTAGAGTATGTCGGGTTCCTACAAATGTATATAGTGTATAGAAGATATTCGGTGTATGTGGGTGTTGTATATAATTTGCTGGTGGCCAAGGCTCTGCCTTTTTCCTTGAGATGCTTTTGTCCCACAGGGTTTTGCATTTTCACGGTTTTTTACTGGCGAGTAGGATCTCCAGAGATTATATGGTCAACTTATTATCTTTGCAGAATTTTCAGGGTCATTCCAATTATTGTTTGAGTTATTTATCGAATCACCACCACAAAGTGTTGTCGATTCTGGTGGGGACGAATGTTTAGGACATAGACTATACTGGGTACATGTATTACTAGTAGAAGTGCTCAAAGGATTATGTAGACATTATTCTTAGCATAGAAGGATGAGTATGAGGTGATAATGATGTATGCCAATTTTATTTCATTTAGTTATGTTACATTTAGTCTATGATGAAATGGTGTAGCCTGAGATCCTGAAGTGAGCCAATCATGAACTCGTTCCTGGAAATGGAATTCAACTATTCCATTTGTATCAACATTCACGGTCTAAAGTAAATCAAGCATGAAGATCCTATATACTTAACTTGGTCGTATCCTACTAAACTTGCTATGGCCAACCTATTATATCATCATGTTGTAATCAACTAGTTCTTCAAGAAGATGAAATCATACTTTCATACACTCTGTATTGTAGACTCTATATCCACGCTTCCAAAACATATAAATACCCTGAATCCTGATGTCGTTCGAGATGGATTCGTTATCTTTTTACCTACAATATACTCAATAAATATATCTAGTTTTAACTTTATTTTCTAGTTATTCATTGTGTATATTTAAACAATGAGGCTATAATTAACCGTTTTAACTCCGATGGCCGTATTTGGTGCTGGAAACGTGACAGCGAGGAGATAAAACCTAGGCATACCAAAAAAACAAGAAAGCATGGAGGTGGTCGCATCATGATTTGGAGCACTATTTCTTGGTCTGGTGTTGGTTGGTTGTGCAAAATCGAAGGTAATATAAACTCTGAGCTATATAAAACTATTGTTGATGATGATTTGGAGAAATCCATTGATGATATGTGCCAAAAATTGGAGTTACATCGTAATCAAGTCATTCTTCAGCAAGACAATGATTCCAAACACACCTCGAAGTTAATGAAAAAACACTTCGAAACAAAAGAATATGAAGTAATGCCATGGTCAGCTCAATCCCCGGACCTCAATCCCATTGAAAATATGTGGAGGCTATTGAAAATCCGCTTAAACGAATACGATACACCTCCAAAAGGCATGAATGACCTTTGGGAGAGAACACAAGAGATTTGGTATGACAAAATAACAGTTGAGGAATGCCAAAGAGTTATTTCGAGTATGCCTGATCGTTTAAAAGCTTGCATTAAAGCAAAAGGCTACGGCATTGATTATTAACTGCGTTTAAATAAACTTCAATTTTTTTTTCATAATGCTTCCAAAACCCTTTCAATGATGTACCCGTTTTTGAATTTATATAGTTTTTGCGGAACTTCAAATAATCAGGTCAAACTTTTTGCAAATTATTTGCAATATATTAAATTACTTATAATAGAAATTTCATATATCTCCAATTGAAACTGCGAAAGTTATGGCTAGTTTCATTCAAAATTTCAAAACATTGAAAGGGTTTTGGAACTCACTGTATAATGAAACCTGCAATAAAATTACACCTTTTATAGACCAAAGTTATCATTGTTATTTTAGAAAAATAACTGATCTCAATTTATACCTAAACCTCGCTCCATAAGGACATATGGACTGAGTTCCAATCAGATCCCAATAAGCATAACGAGGAAACTTTATATTGCTGGTGCCTGTAAAAGGAATTATTCCTAATCAAAATACAATCTTCTACGATATGACACCTATGATGATATAAAGCTACACTTATTTTGCATTAATAATATATTCCAAAACTCCTGCCCATAAAATTGCAGTAATTCTATATAAGGAATCACATCTCATAAAAATAAACTTAGTTGCATTTTAAATTATAACTGGAATATTGAAAGATCAACATTCATCTAATGATATTCTATCATATCAAACAAAGTATCAAAATCTCAACCAAATATCTTAAAAAAAAATGTCAATAAAAGACATGCATTATGGTTGAACACCTGTAAAATAGGCATCAACACGCAAACGTCTACTATTGTTACAATTGAGATTGTAGTAAAGTGAATAAGAAATGAAGAATAAGAGAATAGAGTATAGCCAATGCAGTTATATCTATTAAATGAGCACCAGGTTTTAAGTTGTCCAACTATAATAAATGTTTTATATAAATATATAAAACAAAATGAATAAAGAAAAATAAGAAATGTACAATGAAATATATATAAAATAGTTCAAGGGATCTTATAAAATAGTAAATGTAAAGTAAAGGATATCAAAAATGATATGAAGAATAGTATATAATCAAAATATAGGTAAGAAATAAGATGTCTTTACTAATTGTTCTTTTTAAATGTTGTTATTCATACTAATGTTTGTCTGTTAGAACATCCTTGATGTTGATAATGTTATTTGAATTTGATAATAAAATGTCTTTACTGACATCTAAAGAAAAAGTTGAGTTTGTATATTGTAATGATATGAGATGTTGTTACATCCGTATATTTCCATGAATATGTGTTGATTTATAATCACTGAGTAGAGATTTGGAAAGATTAGACAAAGATTTCAGATATTGATCCTGTCAATATTCGGTTATGTTGTATTTATGGTAATTGAATCTGTTGTTCTTTTGTATGAGTTGCAAAATAATACAATGGGAGATTAAATCAATAGTATATAAGGTTTGGTGAATTTCGTGTATGATCTGTGTTACTTCTGAACTAGAATCTGGAAGTATAATGTAATTTTTGGGGATCAAGATTGTTTGTTTATTTTTGATTGATAGTAATTTATTTAAGAAAAAAAAAAAAGAGTTGCTGTTCGATTTGCAACACTATTTTACAATTTATATAAATTTAGCATACCTTATTAAGAAGATATTATTCTTTTAATCACAATAAAAAAAAGTCAAATAATGTCTGATCAAACAGTTTTCAGAATTCAAGAATACATCTCAAGACGCTACACACACCACAGAAGTAAGTAAAACTAAAATGCGCGGTCGGGGAATCGAACCCCGGCCCTTCGCGTGGCAGGCGAAGATTATACCACTTAACCAACCGCGCTTATATGTTTTTTTTAAACATAAATATATAAAAAAAGTAAATTAATATATATTAAAGTCACGTGATTTGTCTCGCTTGTACTCCGGCTTGTTCGGCTCGGTAGGTTTGTTCGGTATTTAGTCATTCCTAGTTATGAACATATAAGCTCATTTTATACACTTCAATAATAGTACATTCATTAATAGTGTTCCTTACAGACTAAGCATATAAAACATAACTAAAATACTTAATAGCCCTCAGAAATAAGTACATAATAGTTATAACAAAATGTTTGGGCATAGAAATTAGGGTTGCTGTCGAGCCCAGCTTATTCTAGTAAATTTGGCTGGCAAAACCCGGCTCGACACCAATACTAATAGAAATGATGAAATGATAATATAATTAAATATTTCACTTTGGTGCAAATGAGCATCACGTAGATTCCGGTCTGTTCGGGGCCGAATGATCTGTCCGGTATTTAATCATTGCTGTTCATGAGTATAGTATAGGCTCATTCAAGCTACCATTTTTAAACGCCTCTCTTTTGTTCTGCATTTGCAAAACTAAGATACTATTTCCCAACATAAGAAATTAAATGCCATCTCAAATAAAACCATGTTCTAATATTCAAATAGAGATAACATGAATTTAACCGTAAATAAAAAAATATGAATAATTTAGCGTCAATAAATAAATCGAATCATAAAGTAAAACAAATCGATTCATAAAATAAATTGAAGAAATACATATACTAAAGTAAGGATTGTTCAATGCGAATCATTAACAAATATGTCAAAAACAGGCATTAAAAGGCCATCTTGATTATGTTAATCTAGAAGCTCAACATAAACCTTAAATCACGAATAAGCTGACTGATTTACGAAATAATGAACATACGGATATTGCATGAATATAACGGAATTATGCTTTTATAATTTGGTAGTAGCATGATGATAGACGTATGAAATGCAGCATTGTTTGATTCGCATGTTAAATATCATGGTTTGGCAGATTCATCTTCTAATTGGTAATTCGGTAATTCCTAATTCTGATAGATTAGATGCACTTACTAATTGTTATAAATGATCATAATCTTTATTATGCAATGCACAGTAAGTACCTTTCATTCAAAAAGAAAGGAAAGTATTCAGAATAATATCACCAACTAAAACTTCCAATTAAACGAAGTTTATGAATAACATAATGAAAATACAAATTTTGGTTAAAGAACTATATCTATCTAAAGGTATTTAAAATGATAAAAATGTATTTTTGTTGATTCTCATAATAGACAAATCACTATTAATAGGATCAGCCATGAGAAGTTCAAAATACTTCTGATCCCAACTCCGGAGCCCAATCGCTAAATCTTAATGTGTGAGCTCAATTCTTAACAACTTGACCATTAAACTTAACTTTTGCCAACCAGTTGATACACAAAAGCTTCGTAGATAGGGATATCAAAGTCTTTTGTCTAGCATATGAAAGTGCGCCATAGCCGTGATAAAGTGTTTTTAACTTCCAGTACCTTATACAAATTAGGATCAATTGAATGTTTCATGTACATGCACTTAATTAAGCATAAGCAAAGAAAGGGCTTCTAGCAAAAGACGCCTTCTTGCGAGTTAAGTAAGGATAATCACAGTTTTCTTCTGGAAAAGCTATTATTATTAGCAACAGGCCATTCAAGCACAGGTCAGGGTACAACAGAGATTCAGACAGTACTTTCCAGCGCAAGTGAAAATATAATTTACAAGATTATACCTTTTATACATTACCTGTTTGTCGTATACATGTATATAAACACTAGAGGCAGAGGCAATTTGTTATGAGTATAACCATGACCAATTCTTATTCTTGTTTACTAAAGTTGATCTGTGCGCTTGCTTGTTTTTAGTCTTTAATTGGTTATACGTCTTTATTTTCTTGAATTCGTCTTCTGCATGATTTTAGTTTTATTTTCATGATATACAGTATAATCACTTTGATTTGGCCGCACTGTTTATTTTGCAAATGATTTTCAGGCTCAATTTGATGCATCCCCAAAAACTTAAAGAGTTTTATATGTGCTAGTACTCTAAAAAACACCAACACTTTTTTTTGAATACTTAAATATATCAGCATAAGTGCATTCTTATATTTTTTTGTTTTGCAATTACGTATATTTATCTGGTATTTATTCAACTTGAAACCTCAATGCATTGAATGATGCCAGATCATATAATTTTAAAATTGCGCCTTGAAATTTCTGACAAATTTTAACAATTGTTCGCCATCGCATACGGAATGTGCTAATAGTAAAATGCTTAAATATAAAAGAAACCACATTGGCATAAATGCCTGTTCAAATCTGTAGTAATCTTGATAGTATTTATTTAATCCAAAATTATTTAATCAACCAATTTTTAGAATGCACTACTTGACGATAATTATGTTGCCTTAATAAATATCAACAGAGAAATTGGATGTATTTTATCCTTCAGAATAAATCATCGAATCAAAGCGGTAAACATGATATTAATAGTTTATAGTTTATCAAGATTAAGTGTTGATTAAATGCAAAGTATCCTATTAAAAATTAAAATTTTACTTGAACCTATTCGATATTCTCCAATGTTGACCATCAAAAATAGTTGGTATATTGTGTGTGTGTGTGTGTGTGTGTGTGTGTGTGGTGTGGTGTGTGTGTGTGTGTGTGTGTGTGTGTGTGTGGTGTGTGTGTGTGTGTGTGTGTGTGTGTGGTGTGTGTGTGTGTGTGTGTGTGTGTGTGTGTGTGTGTGTGTGTGTGTGTGTGTGTGTGTGTGTGTGTGTGTGTGTGTGTGTGTGTGTGTGTGTGTGTGTGTGTGTTAAACTCTAAGGTCAAGTTGAACTCTAACCATTACATTAATCCATAAACAATGCTGAAACATCTTTGATTCTTTTAATTTTACTGACTTCTACAGGAACCGTCTATATCATTCAATGTTAGTCATAAATTACAGTAAATATAAACATTTATATTACCCTTTCAAGATTTGCTAATAATTGGATTGCATCTTTATACTCTTTTTCAGCAGTTTCTACCGGGAAACCAAGGGATTTATCTGTGAATACGATTTAATTAGCATCAAAGAATAATTTTTATATAAATTCCAATTTACCATTCGTTTCACATGTTGGTAATTGTACAGAAAGTTGCTCGGCCTCTTTACTTTCACTTTCACAAATTTCTCTTGATAGATTTGCCAATACAGAAGGAACCTGTGCCCTGTATTTCACTACTTTGTCTAAGCTTGCATTGAACTCCAATTCCTTTTTCTCGGCTGCTTTCTTCAACTCTTCGTCTGTAGGACTGACGGTATTTAATGTAGCTATTAATTGGAAAATGAGATTTTGTACAATTCAAGCAGTGTAAATTTGTACCTCGACGAACGATCTGATCAGTGTCTGTAAAATCTGAATTATATGAAAGATTTGTAAAGATATTGGATATCCACTATATAAAGTATATGAGATACTGCATTGCAAAGATTCTCGTAAATATTTACCTCATCCATTGCTGCCTTAACATATCCATGTTCTTCGGAAGGAATTGATGAAGCCTGTTTTGAAATGATATCCAGGGTATAATTTTGGATTGTGCCTTCAAGAGATAAGAAGTCATCTGAACTAAAAGTTACTTTATCTGTTGTAGCATTGTTGTGGGGTTCCATTATTATTTTCAAAAGAGATAAAAGGGCATGAATATGATGAATTCTGAATAAATCACACTAGTCACAGCGTTTCTAACCTTACTCAGTGGCTTATTTAACTATTTAACTGGTTTGATTTGATTTTTTTTTCTGACATTTGTCTTGTAACAAGTTACATTAAAGAATATAATATGAGCTTTAGTGGTTGGAAAAAGTACATTGAAGAGGGGGACCTCGTTATTGTATACATGGTAAATTTGAAACGATATTTTAAATAAATCATTGTACTAAATGAGATGTCTAGACAAGAGAAAATATGACACCTATTTTCATGGAAAAAGGCACTGTATTTCAAAACCGTTTTGGTGTCTATAAGCACGATGACATTATTGGAAAAGAATACGGCTCCAAGGTAATTGATTCATTAAAGAACACAATTATAAAATATTTTATTCATGAATCTATAGTTGGTTTCTTCAAATTACAAAGGATTTGTTTATTTACTTCACCCCACACCAGAGCTTTGGACACTTGTTTTACCACATCGTACACAAATTTTATATATTGCAGACATTTCATTTATCACCACATTATTGGAAATGAAGCCTGGTGTTAATGTCATTGAATCAGGTACAGGTTCTGGATCATTTTCACACTCTATCGCTCGTACAATTGCACCAACAGGTCGACTTTACTCCTTTGAATACCATCAAGATAGAGTTAATTTAGCACAAACAGAGTTTAATGAGCATGGATTTGGGGATATCATTAAAATGCATCATAGAGATGTTTGTAAAGATGGATTTCAAATGAAAGATCAAGTAAATGCCGTATTTTTAGATTTACCAGCACCTTGGGATGCTATTGCTTCTGCAAAGGAAGCATTCAAGCAAGATCGTACTGGTAAAATTTGCTGTTTTAGTCCATGTATTGAACAAGTAGCTAGATCAGTTGCAGCATTAGATGAGCAAGGTTTCATTGGTAAGTTCCTGTTAGTGATTTGTTGAGAAAATAATTAACATTGCATTTTCAGATATCACCATGTATGAATGCTTGATTCGTGAACATACAGTTGCGCCTATACAAAAAGTTGATTTTTCAGCAGCCATTAAAGATGCTCAAAATAGAAAAGCCCAGGGATTGCCTTCAGTGGAAAGTGTAGCCATTAAAAGAAAATTGGGTAAAGACGAGCCCATTCCTACAGCAGAAGAAGTTGAAGAAACAGCGAATTTGATGTTAGTGTCAAGAACATTGGGAGAAACAAGAGGCCATACTAGTTATTTAACCTTTGCTACATTTTTACCACCTACAGCTACTCGTGTAGTTGATGAAAATGTACCAGAAAATGATTCAAATTAAAGATTAAAATGTATTATATTTCACAATAAAATCAAATTATACGTTCCACTACAGTAAACTCTTTTGAAACGCCGGATTCGTTCAATATTTTCATTAGAAACACTAGGTCAATTTTATCTCTTTTTCTTCTCCTTCTTATTTATACAAGTTTCAAAACTTATCCCGGTTTCTTTTACAAGTAATACTCATAAGAAATGGCCAGTGCACTTATTTTCAACGAAAATGACGGATATATTGATGGTATCTTGAGAGGTTATTATTCTGGTATTTTGAACTCGACTCAATATCTTAACTTTACTCAGTGTGAAACACTTGAAGGTAAGGAGTAAAAAAAAAAAAAAAAAAAACAAGATCTTGAATTAACACAAATCAATAGATCTTCGTCTTCAGTTGGGTGCTACTGACTATGGATCTCTTTTACAAAATGAACCTTCTCCTATTGCTACTTCAACAATCGCAGAGAAATTAACCCAAAGTCTTGTCGAAGAATTTGAATACATTCGTAGCAATGCAGTTCAACCTTTATCTAAGTTTTTAGAGTATATCACGTAAGTTTACATCTTGAAAATATATACATACATGATATTCAAATATTGAAAAAAAAAGGTACCAATACATGATCGATAACGTCATTTTGATTATCACTGGTACTCTTCATGAGCGTGATACTCATGAACTTCTTGAGCGTTGTCATCCTCTTGGTGTATTTGATACTATGCCTGCTTTATGTGTAGCTACTACTGTTGCTGAATTATACAATACTGTCTTGGTAGAAACACCTTTAGGTATGTAGGAAAAAAAAAAACTTGTGATTATTTAGATTTTCAACAAACGCGTTAAATCTGACACACAAATTATAGCTCCTTACTTTGCCAACTGCCTTAGTGCTCATGATTTGGATGAATTGAATATTGAAATTATTCGTAATACACTTTACAAAGCTTATCTTGAAGATTTCTATCAATTCTGTGAGTCAATTGGTGGACCAACTGCCGAAGTTATGGGTGATATCCTTCGTGTAAGTAAAACGTTTTTTTATACAGCAGACAATCGAATATCTAATTTTAATTTGAATATACATCATAGTTTGAAGCAGATCGTCGTACAATCAACATTACTATCAATTCTTTCGGTACTGAGTTACCCAAGGAAGATCGTAAGAAGTTATTCCCTACCATTGGTCGCTTATATCCAGAAGGAAATGCACGTTTAGCCATTGCTGATGAAATGGATCAAGTCAAGGCTACTTGCGAAGTTTTCCATGAATATAGAACTTTCTTTGATACCACTACTAGCAACAAAACATTGGAAGACAAGTTCTTTGAAACGGAAGTCTTTTTGAACAGACAAGCTTTCCAACAACAATTCAATTACGGTGTATTTTATGCTTATATTAAGTTGAAGGAACAAGAAATCAGAAATATTGTTTGGATTGCCGAGTGTATTTCTCAAAACCAAAAGGACAGAATTAACAGTTATATCCCCATTTTGTAAAGAAAAAATTAAAAAATAAATACAATGTTATCCTTAAGTTCAGTACCATTAAAAACCTGAGTTTATCATATATTATCATTAGAGTGAATAAATTTAAAAACTCATGAAACACATCTCCTACACTCACAAAAAAAGGAATAACTGTACAACCCGCCTTAAATGATATTAGCTTAAAAAAGCAACACTCCATACGTCAAAAGGGATTCTGATACCTATCGTAGAATCTTCAACACTAATTTTCAAAGTTATTAATGTTTAAAATCGGAGCGTGCCACCTTTTTTCTAACTAGCCCCATATTAAATACTTTTTAGGATATACCTTAGACACCGCTAAATGTATATGAATTAATCACATCATGCTATCTGTTCCTGAATTTATTTTATATCTGACGAAAGTCTCAAAAGCAGGTAAAATTCACTGCTTTTTCTGTAAAAACTGAGTCCGACTTTTCATCCCTGATTTACTTTTTTTTTCATTTGATAACACCAAGAAAAAATTATATGCTGTTGTACATGAGATGTTTAACTTTAATCCAAAAATGAGTATTCAAAAATATCTTATTTCTAGCAGTTGGTACAACTTTTTTAGTGCTAATGTTTCAGATTTTTACCGTTAATTCACTGGTAAAAATTAAAAACTTTGAGCCTTCATATCTCTGAAAAAAAAATTAAGCTATACTAAGAAGTTTTAATAATAAAACTTACTTGTTTTGAAGTGTTCTATAACATATTTGAGTATAAAAAAATTCTGAGCACTTTTTTTTTTCAAATCATTTTTTTGACCTTTTTGTAGTGGATTACAAAATATTCGCTGAATTGGGCACCATTTTTTTTTACATCTATGTCATTGATCCTGTTGAGCTCTATCGGACCCAATTTACTTTTTTTCAAAATATTAATTTTTTGTGAAGATATCTTCAAAAATGTGTACAAAAGAATACTCTCACCTTTGGCTTCAATTTTCCCTTGTATACCCTCATCCCAAATTCTGAATTTGAAAAAAAAATTGACAAAAACCTTGTTTTCTCTACGAGAAATGTAGCTAAAAGATTCAGCAATAGCTAGAACGATAGATACTTTTACTGCGCATTAACTCATTTATTTATATTTAAAAATTATTTATGAAAGTTAACATGTATCTTCAAAAAACCTCTAAAATTTCAATCGCATTTTACGCAAAATTTAATAGAAAATATTTGTTTAACTTTTATTTAGTTGGATGCAAAATCCCAACCTGTATGAAAAATATTTAATATGCTACTTCAACTTTGCACTTCGTGAGCTATTAAACGATTTTGTTTTTTTCAATCATTTTTCGATCGATTGACAGATCGATTGAACAGATCGATTTTGGAACTCAGTTAGTATTGGCCTTAAGCTGTAGTGTGAACTATTATCGATTATCTCAATGAAAAATTGATATTTTTCTCTGAAACAAAAAATGCAGAGTATCTTTTAGTTGTATAATAGATCAAGTGGTTGTCAATTAGAATTGTGAAATAGCTACGGATTAGATAGATATCGACGGAAAAAAATATAAAAAGGATTAGGAATTCAACAACTAAATAATAAATTAATGTAAGCTACCTTTAGGCATTATTCTTAAGCTTTTATATAAGTGTTTCTTGAGCAAAGTTAACCGGAGCCTATTAAACTGCTGAATAATGCTATTTTGACAGGTAGAATGTTCCTCTTTATTATATAGTTTTGTTATGGATAAATTGTTACTCTAGAAGATTATATCAATTTCAAAGCTAAAATATATACTAAATTATTTAATCACTACGGCCGAACTATGCTTCCTATGGGCATAATAATCTGCACAGATGGGCAGAATAAAAAATTTTGTGCAGATCATCAGAGGCAACCCAGATGAGCAGAGCAATGAGATCAAGGTTTTTTAGTCAATTTACTAAAGTATATCAATCATAATATAATTAATAACGAAGATAATTTGAATGGTTTAAAACAGATGTGAGTTACTCTGATTCAACAAAATTGTCTTATTGACAAGATATAGCAATTTGAAGTTTGGGGTTTGAAAGAGCTCTGCCCATGTTCTTCTTTCGGGGACCAAATGGGAATATCGTATATTTTTAGGTTTGATAAATAATACTTAAAAAAGAATACAATTAAAAGAGAATGAGTAACGAATCAGTTCTTCAACTGTATAATAAAAACAAGATATCGTTTATTTAGATATTATAAAAGTATGGCCTTTATATTGATTTGACATTGGGATTCTCCTGAGATGCAATTTAAGGCACTATTGAACCATTAGATCTGTTTGATAGTAATCTATGGATTGAAATGGATCAATCATAATTTAACCGTTCTTGCAGAGCATATAAGTTGTCTTGTTTGAATGCTGCGCTAAATGTGCTTGGATGTTGATTTGATAGCTACTTGATTGATTAACCGCTGGGATAAAATAATATGGTGTCATAATTGAGTTCCAAGCGTTCTTGGTAATTACTGGATTAAACTTGGTAAGCTAGGAGTTTCTTATGTCCGATATCAAGACTTTGCTCTTCAATACATGTCGTAGTCGTCAATAGATTGTAAGATGTATAGATACTGTAGAAGGTGATAACGTATGATACGAGGTGGAATACAACAGGGAGGAACAACGACAACAACCTGTCTGGTAACACTAAAAGTATTTATGCCTTTGTAAATTTCTGTTTGTAACAAACAAAATCTTTTTTCTTTCCCTACTCTTTCCTCAGCTCTTTTATTTACGTTTAAAACTACAACAAAAAGACCAATATTTTTTTATAAATTGAAATTAAATAGCAGGAGGTACAAGTACATATTTTTCCTGGTGTTTATTTGGAAATGAATTATTAACTGTTAATATTAGGGTGCGTTATAATATCTGTTTCGAACAAAAAAAGCATCCAGGACTTAATCATTTTGTTCCATTATCTACATTATAATCAATGCTTTTTTGGTCTAAATTCGATTTTACCTGGAGGAAAAATGGTGATTATAAAAGTATGTATAGTATCTACTTGATTTGAATGAATGAATAAACTCATGTTAGTCTATTTAGTTTCTAAAAAGTATTTTTTTCTATTTAGTGGCCAACAGCTAAGAAGAGGAAAACAAGATGTTGTCTTGTATGCCACTACCAACTATCAAAGGTACACCATAATCATTACTTGTTAGCTTGTTATTAATAATTGATTTTAATAATAAATCAATTTTTATAGGTCAAAAGTAAGTCTGTTCTGGTAAAACATTGAATAAATTGGCTTGGGACAAAGAGGGTAAAAAGGTGGCAATAGATCCCAGTGATGGCCATGTTTATGTTTATGATGTTGGAGGGATAAGACTAAAACTTTATGTAAATCACCTCTAGCCCATTAATTAACAAGTAAGTCTATATGATCATCAAATAAACTATCACACAATATTAACATATATAAAGGTTTACAGTCATAAGCTTGAATCAAGTGGGTACAGCATCGTAAATTCTTGAAAAAGTTCTCAAGTATTATAAAATCTCTTATTTTTAAGACTCACAAGGCTTATAAGCGGAATATTAATTTAGAAAATTATTCTTGTCCAGATCATCAATTTTGACATTTTTTAAATTTTTTTTTCTGATTTTGCAAATCTAGAGTTAATTATACTACCAATTATAAAAACAAAAAATATACACATATACAGAATTTAGCGCTCTATTTGCTCAATAAAAAATAATAAACATTTTTATTGTAAAATATTACACAAAAATCCTTTAATCAAAAAACCGTTTTTGGGCCAAAAGTGCAAAGTTTCATTACTTAACATTTAATATTAAGCTTTTGTAAAATGTGTATTAGTTATGGCTACAATTTTCTCTCACAATGTAGTATATTTAAACGTTGTTTTTGGTATCAAAATTTGATTTTTCTATTTTTTGATCAAAATCATGAGTGTTGGTAAGGATAAAATGAGTCCCAGAAAATGTCCGCTACAAAGTCTGAATTTTCAGACTGTACGTGGTTAAATATAAGAAAAGTTTAAAAAAATGCTTTTTTTATTTAAAACTTAGATATATACCATAGTATAAGAAACTTAGCCATTCAATCTTGCTATGCTCAATTACGGCGTTGCTCTACGAGCTCGCTTTTGCAATTTTTTAATGAATCTATGATGATATGACAGCCGGTTTTTTCGATAGAAAATGCATGTTTCTATGATAACAGATATTGCCTATTTTGTTTAATTTATGAGTTGATGCGCTGTAATGCTGCTGCTTTAACATTGGCTGAAGTGTGCAATTTAGCAGAGTTTTAATTGCGCTAAATAATAATGTGAAACCTTAAAAATCCTTTTCTACGTGTATTGTTTCTCTCTTTTTTTTTTGTTTTCATATTCCAAGGATATTATTCACCGTTTGATAAGGCATATCAGACTATCAAGCTGGTATTCTTTTCTTTTATCTGAATACGCATGCTAACATAAAGGACTAATATCGTTAATATAGGTAGCAGTCGTTATATTACAGACTGATATTTTCATTTAATTAACCGCATTCTAAGGTCAAATATCATTATTTACTACTGTATTGTCGGACGTATTTCTTGATTACCAGATCAAATCAAAGGCAATGATATTTATATCTATTCAACGGAAAGCTGGGACTGGCTACAAACTCACGAAATGTTCCAGGAAAGTAGTAATAAAATTTCAAATGATATAGAAACACAAAAAAAAAAAGAACAATCTAATGTCTTACCTAATTACCATAGTTTTGGTTTTATAATATATACAGTACTTAAAAACAAATCTATTTGCAGCTGACAATCGTAAACTAAAATAGTAAGTTTAAAGAAGGTTAATTTGTTTAAATTTTATGAGTGATAAAGTAACATTGTAACATTGTAACATTTATAATCTTAGATTTGGCTTGCATATAAATTTAAGCAATAAGTGCTATTTAAGTTTATGCTCGAGCAAAAACCATTGTTGCTGTTGCAGTAAAAAGAAGTTTTTTTTTATAAATAAAAATCTTTAAAAGAGATACTGTTTAAATCCTTCTTTATTCAATTATGAATAATCTACAATAAAATGCTATTTCTACTTCTCTATTTATATTATTTGGTTATTGATATTTGTCTTGCAGTTGTTCTGTCGACTTTCAGTTATTCCGCAATTTTGAATATATTGTTGGGTTGTTGAGTCCTTGATTTACTTGATCAAGGGCGGCTCTTAAATTGGGGTTTGACAACCTCCGCTGTCAATCATGTGTTTAGAACAGCCCTTACTTGTTCTATTTGATTTGCATGAAATTTTTAGGGTTTTTTATTTATAATACAACACATTATTATGAATACTGTTGGTATCTTTTTTGATACATTAGAAAATCCTTGGTTATTATGGTTTATATTCATAATCTCTTATTTGAATTGCATGGCATGGTTTCAAATGAGACGAATTTTAATTTATTATGTGGAGAAATACTACCTAGTTCAGCACAGCTGTAAACATTATAACTACAAACATATTTACAAATAATGATAATCGTAAATATATTGGCTGTGGAATGTATTGCTCTACTACATCAATAACCAATATATTTACGATTATCATCATTTGTAAATATTTTTATAGCTATAATGTCTACAGCAACAACGGTTTTTGCTCGAGCATAGACTTAAATATGTTACGCCAGGAGATTATATCAATCTCAAAGCTAAAATATGTACTAAATCATTTAATAAAAATAAAGGAAAACTGTTATAAAATGAAAGAGCACACTAAAACTAAAGAACTTTATTATAAGATCGAACCATCTTCTTTTATATTCACATTCTCTAATTATATGACCTGTTTAAATGAGTCTATTTATATATATACATATATCCAATCAAGTCTAGGTGACACACACTAGTTCCATATTCCTGCATACACGGAGCTTCATAACATAATACACAGCAATGTAGAACTTAACATATCAAACTGTGTCGTAATCTTAACCAAGAAATGCACCCAGATCTGTGGATGCAACAAAATAGCACTTATTGCTTAAATTTATATGCAAGCCAAATCTAAGATTATAAATGTTACAATGTTACAATGTTACTTTATCACTCATAAAATTTAAACAAATTAACCTTCTTTAAACTTACTATTTTAGTTTACGATTGTCAGCTGCAAATAGATTTGTTTTTAAGTACTGTATATATTATAAAACCAAAACTATGGTAATTAGGTAAGACATTAGATTGTTCTTTTTTTTTTGTGTTTCTATATCATTTGAAATTTTATTACTACTTTCCTGGAACATTTCGTGAGTTTGTAGCCAGTCCCAGCTTTCCGTTGAATAGATATAAATATCATTGCCTTTGATTTGATCTGGTAATCAAGAAATACGTCCGACAATACAGTAGTAAATAATGATATTTGACCTTAGAATGCGGTTAATTAAATGAAAATATCAGTCTGTAATATAACGACTGCTACCTATATTAACGATATTAGTCCTTTATGTTAGCATGCGTATTCAGATAAAAGAAAAGAATACCAGCTTGATAGTCTGATATGCCTTATCAAACGGTGAATAATATCCTTGGAATATGAAAACAAAAAAAAAAGAGAGAAACAATACACGTAGAAAAGGATTTTTAAGGTTTCACATTATTATTTAGCGCAATTAAAACTCTGCTAAATTGCACACTTCAGCCAATGTTAAAGCAGCAGCATTACAGCGCATCAACTCATAAATTAAACAAAATAGGCAATATCTGTTATCATAGAAACATGCATTTTCTATCGAAAAAACCGGCTGTCATATCATCATAGATTCATTAAAAAATTGCAAAAGCGAGCTCGTAGAGCAACGCCGTAATTGAGCATAGCAAGATTGAATGGCTAAGTTTCTTATACTATGGTATATATCTAAGTTTTAAATAAAAAAAAGCATTTTTTTAAACTTTTCTTATATTTAACCACGTACAGTCTGAAAATTCAGACTTTGTAGCGGACATTTTCTGGGACTCATTTTATCCTTACCAACACTCATGATTTTGATCAAAAAATAGAAAAATCAAATTTTGATACCAAAAACAACGTTTAAATATACTACATTGTGAGAGAAAATTGTAGCCATAACTAATACACATTTTACAAAAGCTTAATATTAAATGTTAAGTAATGAAACTTTGCACTTTTGGCCCAAAAACGGTTTTTTGATTAAAGGATTTTTGTGTAATATTTTACAATAAAAATGTTTATTATTTTTTATTGAGCAAATAGAGCGCTAAATTCTGTATATGTGTATATTTTTTGTTTTTATAATTGGTAGTATAATTAACTCTAGATTTGCAAAATCAGAAAAAAAAATTTAAAAAATGTCAAAATTGATGATCTGGACAAGAATAATTTTCTAAATTAATATTCCGCTTATAAGCCTTGTGAGTCTTAAAAATAAGAGATTTTATAATACTTGAGAACTTTTTCAAGAATTTACGATGCTGTACCCACTTGATTCAAGCTTATGACTGTAAACCTTTATATATGTTAATATTGTGTGATAGTTTATTTGATGATCATATAGACTTACTTGTTAATTAATGGGCTAGAGGTGATTTACATAAAGTTTTAGTCTTATCCCTCCAACATCATAAACATAAACATGGCCATCACTGGGATCTATTGCCACCTTTTTACCCTCTTTGTCCCAAGCCAATTTATTCAATGTTTTACCAGAACAGACTTACTTTTGACCTATAAAAATTGATTTATTATTAAAATCAATTATTAATAACAAGCTAACAAGTAATGATTATGGTGTACCTTTGATAGTTGGTAGTGGCATACAAGACAACATCTTGTTTTCCTCTTCTTAGCT
This sequence comes from Mucor racemosus, assembly GCA_027405735.1. Lineage (NCBI taxonomy): Eukaryota > Fungi > Mucoromycota > Mucoromycetes > Mucorales > Mucoraceae > Mucor > Mucor racemosus. The sequence goes on along the minus strand of JAPEHQ010000001.1, from coordinate 3,650,298 downwards.
GTTGGCCACTAAATAGAAAAAAATACTTTTTAGAAACTAAATAGACTAACATGAGTTTATTCATTCATTCAAATCAAGTAGATACTATACATACTTTTATAATCACCATTTTTCCTCCAGGTAAAATCGACTTTAGACCAAAAAAGCATTGATTATAATGTAGATAATGGAACAAAATGATTAAGTCCTGGATGCTTTTTTTGTTCGAAACAGATATTATAACGCACCCTAATATTAACAGTTAATAATTCATTTCCAAATAAACACCAGGAAAAATATGTACTTGTACCTCCTGCTATTTAATTTCAATTTATAAAAAAATATTGGTCTTTTTGTTGTAGTTTTAAACGTAAATAAAAGAGCTGAGGAAAGAGTAGGGAAAGAAAAAAGATTTTGTTTGTTACAAACAGAAATTTACAAAGGCATAAATACTTTTAGTGTTACCAGACAGGTTGTTGTCGTTGTTCCTCCCTGTTGTATTCCACCTCGTATCATACGTTATCACCTTCTACAGTATCTATACATCTTACAATCTATTGACGACTACGACATGTATTGAAGAGCAAAGTCTTGATATCGGACATAAGAAACTCCTAGCTTACCAAGTTTAATCCAGTAATTACCAAGAACGCTTGGAACTCAATTATGACACCATATTATTTTATCCCAGCGGTTAATCAATCAAGTAGCTATCAAATCAACATCCAAGCACATTTAGCGCAGCATTCAAACAAGACAACTTATATGCTCTGCAAGAACGGTTAAATTATGATTGATCCATTTCAATCCATAGATTACTATCAAACAGATCTAATGGTTCAATAGTGCCTTAAATTGCATCTCAGGAGAATCCCAATGTCAAATCAATATAAAGGCCATACTTTTATAATATCTAAATAAACGATATCTTGTTTTTATTATACAGTTGAAGAACTGATTCGTTACTCATTCTCTTTTAATTGTATTCTTTTTTAAGTATTATTTATCAAACCTAAAAATATACGATATTCCCATTTGGTCCCCGAAAGAAGAACATGGGCAGAGCTCTTTCAAACCCCAAACTTCAAATTGCTATATCTTGTCAATAAGACAATTTTGTTGAATCAGAGTAACTCACATCTGTTTTAAACCATTCAAATTATCTTCGTTATTAATTATATTATGATTGATATACTTTAGTAAATTGACTAAAAAACCTTGATCTCATTGCTCTGCTCATCTGGGTTGCCTCTGATGATCTGCACAAAATTTTTTATTCTGCCCATCTGTGCAGATTATTATGCCCATAGGAAGCATAGTTCGGCCGTAGTGATTAAATAATTTAGTATATATTTTAGCTTTGAAATTGATATAATCTTCTAGAGTAACAATTTATCCATAACAAAACTATATAATAAAGAGGAGCATTCTACCTGTCAAAATAGCATTATTCAGCAGTTTAATAGGCTCCGGTTAACTTTGCTCAAGAAACACTTATATAAAAGCTTAAGAATAATGCCTAAAGGTAGCTTACATTAATTTATTATTTAGTTGTTGAATTCCTAATCCTTTTTATATTTTTTTCCGTCGATATCTATCTAATCCGTAGCTATTTCACAATTCTAATTGACAACCACTTGATCTATTATACAACTAAAAGATACTCTGCATTTTTTGTTTCAGAGAAAAATATCAATTTTTCATTGAGATAATCGATAATAGTTCACACTACAGCTTAAGGCCAATACTAACTGAGTTCCAAAATCGATCTGTTCAATCGATCTGTCAATCGATCGAAAAATGATTGAAAAAAACAAAATCGTTTAATAGCTCACGAAGTGCAAAGTTGAAGTAGCATATTAAATATTTTTCATACAGGTTGGGATTTTGCATCCAACTAAATAAAAGTTAAACAAATATTTTCTATTAAATTTTGCGTAAAATGCGATTGAAATTTTAGAGGTTTTTTGAAGATACATGTTAACTTTCATAAATAATTTTTAAATATAAATAAATGAGTTAATGCGCAGTAAAAGTATCTATCGTTCTAGCTATTGCTGAATCTTTTAGCTACATTTCTCGTAGAGAAAACAAGGTTTTTGTCAATTTTTTTTTTCAAATTCAGAATTTGGGATGAGGGTATACAAGGGAAAATTGAAGCCAAAGGTGAGAGTATTCTTTTGTACACATTTTTGAAGATATCTTCACAAAAAATTAATATTTTGAAAAAAAGTAAATTGGGTCCGATAGAGCTCAACAGGATCAATGACATAGATGTAAAAAAAAATGGTGCCCAATTCAGCGAATATTTTGTAATCCACTACAAAAAGGTCAAAAAAATGATTTGAAAAAAAAAAGTGCTCAGAATTTTTTTATACTCAAATATGTTATAGAACACTTCAAAACAAGTAAGTTTTATTATTAAAACTTCTTAGTATAGCTTAATTTTTTTTTCAGAGATATGAAGGCTCAAAGTTTTTAATTTTTACCAGTGAATTAACGGTAAAAATCTGAAACATTAGCACTAAAAAAGTTGTACCAACTGCTAGAAATAAGATATTTTTGAATACTCATTTTTGGATTAAAGTTAAACATCTCATGTACAACAGCATATAATTTTTTCTTAATGTTATCAAATGAAAAAAAAAAAGTAGATCAGGGATGAAAAGTCGGACTCAGTTTTTACAGAAAAAGCAGTGAATTTTACCTGCTTTTGAGACTTTCGTGAGATATAAAATAAATTCAGGAACAGGTAGCATGATTTGATCAATACGACTTTTGTAGCATCCAACAAAACAAGGTTAAGCTATCTACGCAGTGTAACCAATAGCCTTTTCAATCAATAAAGCATTTGTCTCGTCGGGTACGTGGATTTAGTTTTGTGTCAATTAATTATCATGTTGGCACTTTTCTTTGATAAAAGAGCATATCATCAGAACGGTAATTTATTATATTTGAATGAACGATGTATTTCATCATATAATCTGTAGCATTTAAAGCATCGAAAAGGATTTCGGTATCCAATTTTTGAGACAGGTAGCACGAGCAATCATTTACAGTATCGTATTTACTTTGTCTCTCAAGAACTCGATTTACACAAGGTACAATATAAAATGTCAAATACTTTTTGTTCTTTAATGATAAATGAATAGAAATATAGGTATAGGTATTTTGGAGAATAGTAGGAGTATTGATACAAGATATATAAAAGCTTGTTTGTTATTGTTTTTAAATAGATTTATTTGCAGCTGCTAAAGAGGCAGATTCAGCATACATTTGCAAAGCCTTGATAATATGCATAGGATCCATATCAATAGCTTCGCCCAATTTTTCCAAGATTCCGGCAAAATGGCCCACCTTTTGCAAATATAATGAAGATACAGCATTCTACATAAATATATATTAAAAATCATGATTCTTTGATACTAAAAATAAAATTTTCCTTTTTTTACCTCTACACGTGCAACACAATTCTCCATCATGATAATCAATTCCTCATCAGTAGCATCTTCACGGATATGTCTGTCAAGCATCAACCCCAAACCCGAAGGAGCGGTACTGACAGTGTTTGTTATATTCTCATTTCCATCGTTATTCAGTGTATATTGACGATTCATTGAGCTACCAGCCATATGCTGCGACAAAACATTACCCGATGTCAAACGTTCTAAACGGATAGCTAAATTACTCATGGCGCAAACCAAATTAGGATCAATTGTGCGAGCAGTTTTACGAGCATTAGTATGGTTTATAGGTTTTGATGTCAAATAATCTATAGGTGTTGTTGCTGTGTTGATAGAAGAATCAATTGTAGTGGCAGTTGTTAACGCTGGTGAATCTTCAATTGAGGATATTGCTTTAGGTGATAAAATATTGGATGGTGAAACTGCTGGTGATGATGCTGTTGCCATCATTTCACTTTTATCAATTTCGATACGAGCCAATAATTGCTTTGAGTAGACTAAACTGAGAGTCTCTGGAGTTTCTAAACCTTTAAGACGTCGTTCACCAAGTTCTACAACATGGAATCCCAATTGTTTCAATTGTAAAAGATCTCGACTCACAGGAAAAGTGCCAGAGAAAGCATCCACTTCTGTAGAGGCATTGGCTTGGAAATCAGCATCTTCATCAAACATACTGGGGAAGTTGCGCAGAGCTGCAATCACATCAGAAGACACACAGATTTGTCCACCATCAGCAGCATTACAGATACGACTTGCTTTGTTGACTACAGGACCGAAGTAATCCATACGTTGCGTAATAGGATTACGTTCAAATACAGGTGAACCCCAATGAATACCCATTCGTACAGACAAACCTTTGTAAATGACAAAGCCATCCTTTTCAATTTCGCGGCCTTCTTCAGTATCAACAATACCTGCTGGCCAATCTGCTTCAAGTAATTGCAATTGCACAGTAAAACACCACAAAAGAGCGGCTGTGATGTTCTTAAAACATACCATGAAAGCATCTCCTTCTGTCTTGACCTCATAACCACCTACACTACGTAGTGTACGACGCATAATGGCGTCATGAATCTTGATTGCAGATCTCATATTCTCAGGCTGTGTCTCCCAGAATTGAGTAGAACTTTTAATATCGGTAAATACCAATGCCAGTTGACTGACAGGAGGTGCTACTTCTCTTTCTAAACGGGCAAGTGTCTAAATAAAATATTTTTAATAACATATACATTACATCAAATATCAATAAACCCTACCGAATCTCCAGGTATCTCTTCTTTTCCTCTACGTTTACTCTTGACTAATAATCCATCGTCGGTTCCAACATCAGCACCAACGCCCCCACGTCCAGGACCCATATTATTACCACGATTACCACGATAACGCTTTTCTCGCTTATCAAATAAATCGCCTACTCCAATTACCATGACCATCAAATTATCAGTAGCACCATAAGTAATGGCAAAATCACGCAACTTTTGTGCTGCAGCCATTAAATCATCCTTTTGAGTACGAGCGATATCCACAGCTGTTTGATATGTCATCTTATCCCACAAACCACGGGAAGCCATGATAACGAACTCATCATTTTCAGTTAAATCAATAGTTGATACAAAAGGATTACAATTGACTACAGGAACCAGATGGAAATGACCAAAGCTTCTAGATACATGAAGTTCGTTGTTGAGTAATCCAGAGTTAGAAACATGTCCACCAGCTGCTCGAATACGGGATACTTCACTAGGATTTAAAGGAATATGCTTTTGTGTGATTTCAAATGCTTGTCCATTATTACGAGAAATAACAGCCAAAGCATCACCAACATTTGCTACATAAAGCTTACTACCTGAAATGTAACATAAAACGGCCGATGCTCCAGAATCTTTATCAACAATGTAAGGGGATGTACCAAGACTTTGCTCAAGGCCCAAAAATACTCTACGCACAGCTGATACAATGGTATCGTCGCTCTTGATGGAACCCAATTCTTTTGTAAATTGAGCCGTCAATGTATCATTCAATTGTTTAGTTAAACGACAACCAGATTTTGGATGCTTGGAACCATCAAACAACGCAAATATACATTCGTCTTCTTTGCTTCTGAATCTTGGCATGACTAAATCCCAAGTAGATAAATGATCACTAGGACCTAACCAATCCGCTACACCATACGACATACTATTAACTTCAGAAGGAGATGTTCTCACACGGCGATCATGAAACTCTTCAGGAACAGATACGCCCAATATTGTGATGTCCATCAATCCCAACATACGCAATCGAGTTAATGCACTAAAATCGCTCAAATCCTTGTCTTTAGGATTGCTAGGATCAGGATGTGTCTTTTGAATCTCTAATCGTTTGTTACCCGACAAGTTCAAATATTTAAGACCCAAGTTCCAATTCCAATTCCAATCATAAGGCCAATTAGCAATATTGTATTTAAGTACATTGTTACCAACATCTAATACAAGAAGTTTACGAAGTTTTCCAATTTCCGCTGGAAGAGTTTGAAGTTTATTGCCATTGACAGCTAGTACTCGCATGTATTGAAGTCGTTCAATGTCATCAGCAGGTAAAGATGTAAGCTGATTACCAGACAAGTAAAGTTCATAGAGATGTTGATGGCAAAGACCATCAGGAGGTACTTCATAGAGTTCGTTAAAGGATAGATTCAATGTACGAAGCTCCAAAAATAATGAAAGTGGGGACCAAATATCATCTGTGAGTCTGTTATCGCCCAAGAATAATTGGCGCAAGGATAAAGAAAGAGGAGGAGGATGGTTACGAGGGCTAGCAAAGAAACTAGGTGGGTTAAAATTGGGGGCAGGAGGCGGAGAAGCTGATTGCTGCTGTTGTTGCTGTTGTTGCTGTTGCTGTTTCTGTTGCTGTTGTTGTTGTTGTTGTTGTTGCTGTTGTTGTTGTTGTTGCTGTTGCTGTTGTTGCTGCTGCTGTTGCTGCTGTTGTTGTTGTTGCTGGATTTGTTGAGGTGTTAAGTGATAAGGATGCATAGGTTGATCTGATGAATATACATTAAAAGATGAGTTTGCACTCATTGTACTAGGAGATGGTGCAGATGTATAACTGAGAGCCTTGCCTACACTAGGAGTTATAGGTGATGCATTAGATGAGTTTGATGATACAAAAGTAGTTCCAGATGCAGAATGTGTCATGGAATTATAATCCAATAAATGATCTAAACGCTTTATAACGCCTTGACCTGCATTTAAAGAGGGAGGCAGTATATTCATCATTATATCATCATCTTCATCGCAAATCAATGTCATATCTGATATATCATCACCAGTTTTCTTGTTTAATAATGGAGTAGAAGAAGGTGTAATTGTCGATAATGGTTCAGGAAAAGTATCCAGTAAATTAGATGAACAATTGAGAGTTTGTAAAGACGAACAGAGCCATATTTCCTTTGGCAATGATTTTAGATTGTTCTTTTGAGCATCCAGTGCTTTTAGTTCAGATAATTTACCGATCTCGGCGGGTAATGTCTCCAAATTGTTATTTTGAATTGATAATTTAACAAGCTTTTGCAAAGCACCAATACTTGAAGGAATTGAGTTGAGGGTGTTACTATCCAATACAAGGCGCTCTAACCCTTGTGTATTGTTGAACAATTCTTCAGGTAAGCTTGATAGCTTACAACAAGAGAGATTGAGCTCAGTTAAACAAGTGCCGCCACCAGGGCCACTTGTTAAATTGAATTGTGTGAGATGATTTTTGTACATTTTGAGTTGCTTTAAACTCTTGATTTCAAAGTTAACAATGCTTGTAGAATTATAATCAACCAACAGGATTTCCAAACGAGGTAAATGAGAAACTACATCTAAATCAGTAATTAAATTTTGACGAAGATCCAATTCTTGCAATTTAGTCAAATGTATAAAACTGCCAGGCAATGCACCTGTAATACGATTTGCAATAGCAAACAGACCAATTAGGTTTGTTAATTGACCAATTTCTTCAGGAAACATTTGTATCTTGTTGAAACTAATATCGAGATATGCCAATGTAAGAATATCACAAATCACCATGGGAAATTTGGTGAATGAGTTGTTGGATACAAATAATGTAGTTAAATGACTGAAACTTGTAGCAAAGGATTCCGGTATAGATTCAAGTCTGTTGTTGATTGCGCGCAATGTTCTCAAACCAGTGATTTCATGTAAATTTGCATGATCTAAATTACTTAACCTATTTCCAGAGATATTCAAATGTTCCAATGATGAAATATATTGAGTAGAAGGAGGTAAAATTAGATATTCATTGTTGGCTAACCAAAGCTGCTTTAGACTGGTGCACATTTGAATGAAATCAAGAGGTATTTCAATTTGAAGATTCTTGGATATATCCAGAGAAACAATACGTGATGCATGTTTATAAAGGTAGATGGGTATAGTTGCTAATGATCTAGATTGAAGATCAACATGTTGACCAAATTCTTTATCTTCTTGAACTGGCTGTGCTATATTTGGCATCATTTGAAAGCGTACAAGATATGTACAATCGTCAATTTTATCTTGATCCATATAACCCATTTGTTCTTGTAATAATTTTTGAATCTGAAGCGGTCGCTCTGTTAATCCCAAAATACGTTCTATTTACAGAATCAAGGTGTTAACATGTTATAATTTCGCTTGGAAAATGATATGCATACCGATATTATGTCTTTTCATTACTAGATTAAACTTGGTCATGTCTGACATGAAGAATTTTGTTGCTAATTTCTTTAGAATTTCCAATGTTGTTGAATTCAATGGTACATGCAACGTATTATATGTTTTGTCTGGTCGGTAAATCTTGATATTAGCATTCTTTTTTGGTACATCCCATTTCTCTTGCACTTCAATTTGGTAATCTTCGAAATCTGTAGGATCCTCTTCCAACATGTTTGTTGAAGCAGACATGATAGAAGGAGGTTGCACACCCCAACTATCAGGCGGAGCCCACGACTCTAAATCAAGACCCTGTGATTATAATGCATTAGTTGAACTATATAATTAATTTTATTCTTTAATGCTCTTGTACTTACATCCATCCCATTTGGTGTTGTATTAGCTGTTGATACATTTAAAGTCGATGGAACTATTGTAGTAGCAGCTGATGAGGGTGCAGGTGAGACTGATTTGTAATAATCTTTATTGACAATTCCATCCATTTTTTCAAAATTTTGATCCACTATTCAAAACGTTAAATATTTTCATGGCTTTACTATTTGTGATATTCATTTACTTACACCTTAGTTGTAATAGCTGATCCTTTACATTCTCCCTGCTATTTTTTTTATGGGTATTTCCACTACCATTGGAACCAGCAGACCGCTTTCTTTCATCCTTCATTTGTTGCTGATAATAATATCGTTGAATGTCAGCAGCAGGAGTATGAGAATCAGATAATAAAGATCTATGGTCTAAATCATTTGATTTTTTGCGAGGAGAGGACATTGTTGAAATATTATTGTTATTAGAAGATGCAGATGTCGATGTAGTATTAGACGAAGATGAAGTAGATGTTGAATTATTAGCAACTACGGCAGCAGGAGTATAATCTGTGATATAACAAACAGGTTATTTATCAGATCCTCAAAAATTATTTATAATTGACAACTTACTCTTCTTTTTCCCAAATCTAAATAAATGTCTTTTCTTTGGTGGTTGATCTATATGTACATATGAAAATGTTGTTAATATAATGTATTGTCATTGATTATATTATGTTACCTTCTGGTAATCGGAACTGATTACGTTCAATTGAATTGCTTCTTCTTACTAAATGTGTATCAGCATGATTCTGTCCAATTTGTCTACCACCTCTTGGGAATGGAACAGCAGCAGTGTTAATCTTCGGCACATTAATACCGCCTCTTTGTTGATGCTGGGGGTGATGGGGAGATTGCCGAGATGATGGTACAGGACTAGTTGTTACTCGTGCAGATACGGACGAAAGCGGAGTCGGGGTAGGTTTCTTGAAGACAATATTCTGACCTTCTATACCATCAAATGAGCGTCTTCTTTGCATTTTGTTAAATGGTGTATTTGTTGGTATAATTGAAACTGGATTTACAGGTAAATGTCCTGTAGAGGAATTACGGCTATGACGCGATTTTCTTGTAGTCGAGGTAGGTGACAATAAAGTTGAATTTAATGTATTACTTTTACAAGGTTGATTGTGATGATGATGATTTGTATGAGAATTAGTATTAGATGGTGGTATAGGTGATCCAGCTATATATAGTTTATATTAGCAAAAAAAAAAGATAAAAGAAAAAGAAACAAAAGAAAAGATATATATCACACACACACACACAATACAATAAACATACACAACATGAATACACATATACACACAAAATTACTATTACATCTCCCCAAAAAATAATCCCCCCGTATAATTAAAGTGTTATGTGTGTATATTATTCAACTCCTTTTCTGAGATATCTCTCTCCTATTCCATAAAAACCCTTTGAAATATAAATTTACCTCGAGAAGATTCAGAAGAATGATGACCAAACACACGATTGAAAAAAGAGTCAGAATTACTATTCGTTGTTTGATGTCTGGTATTATTATTATTATTATTATTATTATTATTATTATTATTATTTGTCAATTCTTCTCTTTTGCCACTCTCCCAACTAGGTGTATGATTATGCTTTGAATGAGGTATATTCATATTTGTATGGGGTAAAAATTTTTAATGAAAAATAATAAAAAGAAATAGAAAGAAAAAAGAAATACACAAGTGTGAATATTAATGAATACTATTTGTTATACCGTATATTAGATACATACACATATGTGGGGTTACTGATTTTATATTTATAAAAAAATTCGTTGCGTGTAACCTCATATTAAATATTTCAACATGTCCTGTACATTCTTATTTTCTTGTGTAATCAAAGAGATTGTGAAAGAGAAAAGGAAACCTGAATGTGCGTCATTCGTATCTGTATTATCCTATGGGTATAATTTATAAATAAGCTTAAATCTTTTGCTTGCGTCTGTGTCTGTGTCTATTCACTTTCTAGTGTATTCTACTCTTTGTGTACACAATAATAAAAAATTCTCGTACCTTGAAATTTCGTATAAAATTGACCCAAAAGCCCTTTGCCTTTTCCTTTTTCCTTTGTTGTGTTATTTCCATTTCCATTTTACTTTCCTCTTTCTCTTTCCATCACTTTTTTATTTATCATTAAATGGAGCGTATTGACAGTACACACTCTGAAAAAGAGAATCCAAGACCTATTTTAATCGCACCTCCATCAATATCATCTTCTCATCACCATTCAAGAAGATCTATCAGTGGTATAGACATTTTAAATGGTTTGAAAATTATGACAAGCAGTACGCTCAATAGTGACAGCAATATGCCACCTTCCCCTGTCCCTTCTCAGTTATTATCTGAACATCATTTTAGTCAAATCGATGATTTTGAAATCAAAGAAGCTATTGGTAAATCATTGCTAAATTTTACAATTTTATTTTACAATTCTGATTTTTGTGTGTTGCAGGTTATGGTTCATCCGCTATAGTCTATAAAGCTATTTATAAACCTTTAAATAGACGCATGGCTCTCAAGATGATTGACCTCGATAAGTTTGAAAGAAATCAAATTGATGAACTCCGAGTAAGATAGCCTTGCCTCGTTTAAGGGGTTACAAGAAGATACTAACGGTCGGAGTTTAAATTTTATTTTAGCGTGAAACAGCATTAATGGCACTTTCAAAACATCCAAATGTATTGCGTGTATACGGTTCATTTGTACATGGATCAAAGCTTTATATTGTCACTCCATATCTAGCAGGAGGCTCTTGTTTAGATATCATGAAAACTAGATTCCCTGAAGGTTTAGATGAAACAAGTATTGCAACTATTTTGAAGCAAACATTAGAAGCTTTAATCTATTTACACAAGAATGGTCATATTCATCGTGATGTTAAAGCTGGAAATTTGTTGATGGATGACGATGGTACTGTATTACTCGGTGATTTTGGTGTTTCTAGTTCTTTGATGGAAACTGGCGAAAGAGGCATGAGAAAGACATTTGTTGGTACACCATGTTGGATGGCGCCTGAAGTTATGGAACAAGCAGAATATGATTATAAGGCTGATATTTGGAGTTTTGGTATCACAGCCATTGAATTAGCAACAGGTCATGCTCCTTTTGCAAAGTTTCCGCCTTTAAAGGTATAGTTTTATTAAAATTAAATACAACATCTGATCAACTAAAACTGAAAAACAAACATACAGGTACTTATGATGACACTTTCAAATGAACCACCTACCTTAGATCGTGACAATACAATCCACAAATACTCTAAATCATTTAAAGATATGATTGATATTTGTTTATCTAAAGATCCTTTAAAAAGACCAAATGCAGAGAAACTATTACAACATGCATTTTTCAAGCAATCTAAAAAAAAGGATCATCTCATCAAAACCATTTTATACGAATTACCTCCACTTGAGCAAAGACCTCGTAAAAAGATACCCCAAAAACAAGTTACTATAACAAAGACAGATGAATGGGATTTTGATGATGATGACGATGTTGATACAGAAGTTGAAGAGCTTTTATTATCAGATCAGAATAGTCCTGCTGTAGAACAATTAATCTTGAATCAACAACCACAAGAAAACATAAAATCAAAACCAACAAAAAGACATATTTCATTTGGTGATGTTGTTGTTCGTAATAATAATATGATGGTTCATCCTTCGGATCCCGTTCCTAATTCAACCTCAACTTCTCCTCCATTATCAATGACTCCTCCAAAGAAATCTCGTTTTGTTATCGAAGAATCATCTCAAGATACTTCATCATCTATTAGATCATCTAGTCCAATGCCAGATGAAGACTGTGAGGTTATGAAAGGAAGATTTTACATTAAAGAAGATCAACAACAACAACAACAGCAACAACAACAGCAGCAACAATTACACAAAATCCCTAGTCAAGACTTTTTATCTACTAATGATCGTAAATCAAGATTTGAAATATCTTCAAATACAAGTTCACCCATGTTATATCAACCTATTCCTCTTTCCCGTGATAGTTCTTCTTATTCCTCTTCTTCTGCCAACAGCAAGCCAAATACTACTGCAGTAACAGAAAAGCGATACCCACCACAAGAATTATTAACTACAGAAAATATAGCACTATTGACTGAATCTTCCAGAAAAATCGGTAGATTTGAACTTACTGGCGGATCAAACAGTTCTTCTGTTGACGTTACTCCTAGAGGTAGCATTTCTTCTAGCCATTTAGATACTCATCACCAACATTCAACAGCCCCTGTTATTAACCCTCAATATCAAATCGAGGAATTACTTCGATTTAATGAATCTCAAAGAATTTTATTGCAAGAATTAAGGTTAAATTTCAAAAAGACAGTTGTACATCCTGCTATATCCAATGACCACGAAATGGAAGTGGTTTCGACACAACAGTGAGTTTTATAAAAGATTCTGAAAGGGTAGATTTCACATTTATTAACTGAATTTTCTCCTATAGTAATAACGATGATTTAACTGCTACAGTAGAGCATTTAGATAAATTAATTCAGCAAACTCTCAAGGATAACGCCCAATTGCAAAAAGAAAATGAAAGCCTACGAAGAGAGTTGAAGGAATTGAAATTAAATTGATTTATAGTAATAATAATAATAATAAAAAAAATGCCCCGCCAACACCATTGTCATTGATTCTAAAGGATTTTTAAGAGCTCAAAAAGCCATAAATATTACAGTACGTAATGATCCAAAATGATCACTAGATGGTATTCTTTGTGAATATATTTTTTAATATGTTGTTTATTTTCAAAATTTGATTTTGACTCGCGAATCAAGATTAAATTAAGATTTCTCTTACATTGGCGATCATCCATGAAATGCATGAATAACCATATTTCCCCGACTCCTTTTGGAAGCAAAAGAAAATGGTGATCTCCTTTAGAAATATATTATTATTACCTTTTGAAACAACCTCCGTCAAACCCCAATTAAAATTTCTCACTTTTTTCTACTAGTTTTTTTCATTTCTTTTTTCTTTATTTATCACACATTTTAGTCAAAAAAATGGGAAATACTAATTCAAAAAAACGTAAAGAAAGACCAAGCGTTATTCGAGCAGAAAATGATATACCAGATAATGAATATTCAAACACAACAGCAACATCAATAAATTCAATTCTAGTCAGTCATCACAATAGCAATCTTACTCCAATTGACGTTTCACAACAACCAACCTATAAAGAAGAATATCCCTTTCCAAATGCATTGTCACCAAAAAATGCAGCTAATAACGTTAATAACACTTCTCCTAATAATAACAGCAATGAAAATGAAGATCTAAATCAAGACACAATAATGTCTGTAAATCAAATAAGCTTAAGTTCTCAAAATCAGTTAACTGCAACATCAGCTCAATCATTCGGAAAAAACTTGGATATCGATGAATGCATCAACAGGTTACTAGAAGTTGGCACAAGTGGAAAGGTGACAAAATCAATTTGCTTTAAAAATTCGGAAATTGCAGCCATTTGCAAAGCTGTACATGAGGTTTTTATGAGCCAACCAACTTTGATTGAACTGAATCCGCCAGTAAAAGTTATGGGTGATATACATGGCCAATATCATGATTTGATTCGATTATTTGAAATGGGTGGGTTTCCACCCGATTCAAACTATTTACTGTTAGGTGATTATGTAGATAGAGGAAAGCAGAGTTTAGAAACTATATTATTGCTGTTTTGTTACAAGATTAAGTATCCTGAGAATTTCTTTCTTTTGAGAGGAAATCATGAATGTGCCAATGTCACTCGAGGTAATTACATCAATTGTTCACGTAATATTTTTACTGATTTTTGTTATGCAAGTGTACGGATTTTATGATGAATGCAAAAGGCGTACAAATGTCAAAATTTGGAAGACTTTTGTAGATGTGTTCAACTCATTACCAATTGCAGGATTAATTGCAGGAAAGATATTTTGTGTTCATGGCGGTCTTAGTCCATCACTTGGTACAATGGACGATATACGAACCATTATTCGACCTACCGAAGTCCCTGAATTTGGACTTTTGAACGATCTATTATGGGCAGATCCATCCGATACAGCATTTGATTGGGAAGATAATGAAAGAGGAGTATCTTATTGCTTTGGAAAAAAAGTTGTGAATGATTTCTTATCCAAATTCGATCTTGATCTAGTCTGTAGAGCTCATATGGTGGTAGAGGATGGTTATCAATTTTTTAATGAAAGAACCCTAGTTACAGTGTTTAGTGCCCCAAATTATTGCGGTGAGTTTGATAATTTTGGTGCAATCATGAGTGTAAATGAAGAATTGTTATGCAGTTTTGAATTACTGACACCAATGGATCATCCCGCCGTCAAAATTCCTTATAAAGATGGCAGAAGACAAAGGTATGTAAATATTCAGATTGATAGTATTTATGCATTAACATGATGGGTTTTCAATCAAAATAGCCCTCCTATGATTGAAGTGGCATCTTCTTTAGAAGATTCTGCACCAATAACTCAATAACTCAATAAATATGTAAATTATTCCATTCTTTACAGCACTTTATTTTTAATATGTTTATAAATGATCATCTCTTTATATATGTCACGTGTAATGCTATATTTCTTGTATTGTACATAATAACTTCCATCATGTTCAAACAAGATATTTACCCCCTTTTTTCTTTTCTTTTACTTTTTTTTTTGTGTCTTTTTCTACATTTTGAATGATGGACGATAATAATTCTTTGAATAGACGTGATAGTAGTGGTATTAATGTGCGCACTAGTTCTACTAGAACCAGCTCCTCCAGTACTAGAGATACACGCTCAACACCTAAAGTAACTGACCATCCTTGGCTTACTATCAGTACACCTTATTCAGATCAAAGCCCTTCACCTAGCTCATCCATGGAAGCAAAGTCAACCAATTATAATACTTCAATTGCTACAATTTCATCCCCCTCATCCATATCAAAGATAACAACAGGTTCAAAATATGACTGGAGACTTCACTCTTTGATGCTGTGTCGACATATTTTCACACGCGGTCTTGTAGATGGCATCGGTAGCGATATTCAAGTCTACGTTCCTTCATGGGATAAAACATATCAATTGCATAGATTAGTGTTGGATCAAAACCCATATTTCAAATTATTATTACAAGGAGGATTCCGAGAAGCCGAATCAAACAAGATCACATTACATTTTGACAAAGATAACCCATTCATCACAATGGAGTCATTTCAGTTTGTATTAGAATATCTTTATGGAAAAATTGATGAACCATTAATCACTCAAGAAAACGTGAGGCAGATCTTAGCTACAAGTTCTTACTTTCAGTTAGATGTGTGCGGTATTTGTGTAGATTTCATCTTAAAAAATTTAAATCATCAAAATGTTGTCGACTATCTATTGTTTACAAATGAGTTGATGGTTCAAGGTAGCGATCGAATCTGTGATGCTGTGTTTACCTTTTTATGCCGAGAAGCATATCATATGGATCGATCGATTTTAGCTTCTTTGCCATTGGAGTGGCTTCAAAAAGTGATTGAAAGTGATGCATTTTGGGTACCAAGGTAATTTACCGTTTCAGGCTTGTTTTAAAATGTTCTAAAGCCTTTTTTGATACAGCGAATATGAAAGATATCAATTTATTCAACAAATAATTCATGCAAGATACAACATTTATTCTAATTCCAAATCAACTTCTTTTGTCTTGACTGAATTGGATACCAATGCAAATTGTCATATTATATCCCAATCAATTTATTATATGCACATGACATTCGAACAATTAGAATTTATACAGAACGACATACACCCTCTTACGAAACAGAGATTAGTGCCTGAAAGAATTCTTAAAGAAGCGTTATGGCAACAGGTACAATTGAGGTCAAAAATCGAATCAGCTTCGGAACGAGATATCAAACTTAATATGACCATACCAAGCGTTGATAAGCAAAAACAAGATACAAAAGCTGCCAATAATCAAGACGACGAAAACAAGGATGACGATAATGTAAAAGAAGAAGATGATGATGACGATGGTGACGAAGAAGATGACGAAGAAGAAGATGATGAAGAAGAGGTTGAAGAAGAACCACTTAAAAAATACTATCCAATCCCTACGGACGATACAACAACATATACTGGGGAATCAGCAATAACATTAGCTTCATCTACATCGACAGCAAATTACGGTAAAAAGCGTTTATCATCACAGTATCGTCAGGCTTCACCATTAACACCTATAATTACTGTTGAACAGTACTCCATCTATCCTCCTTTCCGTTTCAGCGTTGAATTTGCGGACGTTACGTCTCTTAAACATGGTATGCGAGTTTATTCAGACACCGTATTTTATGCAGGGTAAAAAAACCGAAAAAAAATAGTGATAGATTGTTTCTAATTATGTGAATAGGTCAAACTGGAATATGTATATACAGAAGACAAGATCCCAACGTAAAGGTGTGCTTCAACTAGGCGTGTATCTACACCGTCAATCAGTGCCACAAAGTTATAATAATTCTCCAGTATCTGCAGAGGAACAACAACAGCAAAATCAATCACATGAATCATATACCAATAACAACAATATATCTCCTACATCACCATCATCATCCATTGCCTCGAATCAACAAGTTTGGTCATTTTCTCGATATTCAGATAAACGGAAAGTTGTCAAGACTTGGTTCAAGATATACTGTCCAACAAGAGGCCCAAAGCATGCATTAACATTATTTCAAAGCAGCCCTGATAATTTCTCAGTCCTACAAAGCTGGGTAAGTGCTATTATTCCCAAGTTTTCTGTAAGACTTCATTTAGATTTATTTATCACTTAAAAATAGGGATGGCGAAGTACCACACTTTGTGCCGATGAAAATTCAAATAATATTCATTTGGGTACTGCAACAAGTAGTGTTGCAAACGATCAAGCTGCCAATATCAGTAATAATAATGAGACAGACACTAATGCACCTTCCACAGCATCGTCTCCTCCTCCTTTGATTTACGCACCGCAAACATCTAATCAATTGCATTATCTACAAAGCACATATGACTTGAGAACGCTAAAAACAGCGTTGAATAGTAATGTTAAAAAGAGCAATTCTGGAAAGAGTACATCTTCAACAAATAATATTGGTCCTACTTTGAGATTTACAGTTGTTATGGGTCATGTGTAAATAAATATAAATAACGATAGAGTTTAATTATTTTTGATTTACTACTGAATACTTGGAAAATTGGTGTATATTATAATAATTGTACAACACAAATAAAGCTCGATTTAAATAATAGTCATATGAACTATGTATCAATTTGTTCTACAGAAGCTCTAAATTTTGCTGTTAAAGGGGATTTACAATCCAGAATCTATTACCATAATATACTTAGTTATTGGAATAAAAAGAATGAATAAAGGTTTGTATATAGTTTTCTTAATTTTGAAAATTTCAGTCCATTTGGATCAATATTCATTGACTACGAGAATTTTTCCAATTGATTTAATTTTTTCAAGCAGAGGAATACAGATTTCTTGTTGAAAACTGTGCTTTATTCCTTCAAAAACAGCTGTTAGCTAATGAAATTACTATATGCCATTTGTATATTCACGGTACATTAAGTACAACTTCAAAATTCAATTTTGAATCATTATTTGATTTTATAAATTTTTTTAAAGAATATCTGAAACAACCTATAGCCCATACAAAATAGTAGGGATGATGTTGTCGAGCCCAGTTTATACTAGTAAATTTGGCTTGCAAAACCCGGCTCGACACCAATGCTACAAAATAGTTTGAAAATGTACACGTTTTCATTTCCCATTTTCAGATACAAGAAAAGAATATCAGCTTGATAGTCTGATATGCCTTATCAAAGGTGAATATATCCTTGGAATATGAAAACAAAAAGAGAGAAACAACACACATAGAAAAGTATTTTCAAGGCTTTGCATTATTTAGCGCAATTAAAACCCTGCTAAATTGCACATTTCAGTCAATGCAAAAGCAGCATTATAGCGCATCAACCCATAAATTAAACAAAATAGGCAATATCTGTTATCATAAAAACATGCATTTTCATCCGGAAAAACTGGCTGTCATATTATAGATTCATTAAAAAATTGCAAAAGCGAGCTCGTAGAGCAACGCCGTAATTGAGCATAGCAAGATTGAATGGCTAAGTCTCTTATACTACGGTATATATCTAAGCTTTAAATAAAAAAAAAGCGATTTTTTAAACTTTTCTTATATTTAACCACGTACAGTCTGAAAATTCAGATTTTGTAGCGGACATTTTCGAGGACTCGTTTTATCCTTACCAACACTCATGATTTTGATCAAAAAATAGAAAAATCAAATTTTGATACCAAAATCAACGTTTAAATATACTACATTGTGAGAGAAAATTGTAGCCATGACTAATACACATCTTATAAAAACTTAATATTAAACGTTAAGTAATGAAACTTGGCATTTTTGACCCAAAAACAGTTTTTTAATTAAAGAATTTTCGTGTAATATTTTGTGATAAAAATGTTTATTATTTTTTATTGAGCAAATAGAGCGCTAAATTCTGCATACGTGTATATTTTTTGTTTTTATAATTGGTAGTATAATTAACTCTAGATTTGCAAAATCAGAAAAAAAAAATTAAAAAATGTCAAAATTGATGATCTGGACAAAAATAATTTTCTAAATTTATATTCCGCTTATAAGCCTTGTAAGTCTTAAAAATAAGAGATTTTATAATACTTGAGAACTTTTTCAAGAATTTACGATGCTGTACCCACTTGATTCAAGCTCATTACTGTAAATATTTATACATGTTAATATTTTGTGGTAGTTTATTTGATGATAATATAGTCTTACTTTATAATTGTTGCGCTAGAGGTGATTTACATTAAGTTTTTTTTTACTCTTACCTCTCCAATATCATAAACATAAACATGGCCATCACTGGAACCCATTGCCACCTTTTTGCCGTCTGTGTCCCAAGCCAATTTATTCAATGCTTTACCAGAACCAACTTAAGTACTTACAAATCGTTCCTCGGTATTTGTATTCAAATTCTATCAATTAAATTAACTGGTTCCATTTAAATTAGTATCAAACGTATCATCAGCACGCCTTATGATAAATGCCAATCTAAACTTAGAAATATCCCACTGCCATTGTTATACAGTAAGCTATGAAAAGCTTGGTTTTTACTAACACAGCAATTAAATAAAAAAGCAAGATGATACCAATAGCATATGGTGAGTATTTAAGATCCAAGTAAGTTTGATGAAGTATGCTTTTAAACCCTTCTAAAAACCCTGAAGCAAACACAACGTCTTGGTCCTGTAATTCCTATCCATCAAAATATTGCGATTTCCACTACACAATGAATGCACCTTTTATCGGTCTTGACCTTGATGTACATTGTTGGGTATCAGCTTTTTTACCAGTTTTATTTTCTTTAATTCATTAATATCCAGTCATGTTAAAGGATAATTTGCAGCACTGCCAAAAAAAGAATGAATGCTTTAAGAGTATTCTACATATTAAATTATGCAATTTAGTAGCAATTAGTGCACTTAATTATAATTTTTGAACTTACTGATGTTAATCAGAATTATTAATACTTTCATTCTAAAAAAGTAAGCTTTGCTTTATACATTTATATTTACCCATTCAATAAATGGCATTGTATTTATTATCCGTGATACCAACCAACAGACTTCATCTTGGTTCGATACATTTGGCAATTTAATGCCTAAATTACACTTGAGCCACCAGGTATCGCCACAAAAAAATCTCGTACAGGTAGACGAAGCATCACAATTTGGATCATTTTTTTGTGTTCATAGATCTGAGCTCCCTCACACGTTTATATATCTCTGCATGAACCATATTTCTGTCTGTTTAATTTTACTGAAATACATTGAACGCCAACATTGTACTTGATAAAACGCCTTGTGGAACAGACAGAGCTATTCACGGAAAAAAGTATAAAAAACAATAGGAATTCGACTAGATAACATTGGGGTTTTATTATCAAGTTAAATTCTACTTGAGGACTTTTGTAATAAATAAATGTCCTCTTTATATAGTTTTCATCAGAGAGATTAGGTAAGCATTCCTAGGTCCATACATAGCCAATAACACCCCTTGTCAGATATAAATCTTGATAGTAACCAATCGGTGTATTCATAGAATTCATGGGTCCTTGATCATAATGGTGTGATTAAATCCACAGTATGTTGATTGGTCTTTAACTATAAGTTGCTAGGATAGAAGCTTGGTAGAAAATTTATATTAGTATGAATCAGCATATATCATTTAGTAGTGAAATGTCTATTCATGTCAGCTGTACTTTAATTGAGAATCAGATGAAATGGAGATCAATATAGTGGATAAATGTGTACATATTCCACACGCCTTACTTTATTGCGGGTCAACACAACTAATTTGATGCTAATTTAGCATCAGCAGTTGAATCAGATAAATTTGAGATTAGATGACCCCTTTTAATAATAGTTTCGCATATCATGAGCTAATAATGGACCGTTATTATAGATACGCTGAACAAAGATGGTGAGTTAACTCTAATGGACGAACAAGTCGATGTAGCAGTAAAAACAAAATATTAAAATCAAATATAGCAATTGAATGAGCAAGAGATAATAAACCATGTAAATTAGCATAATTGAATTATTTTAAGCGTTTGAACTGAATACGCCTTTACTTTTAAAATTTGATTTATTAGTAAACTCAGTTAACAAGTGATAATTATGGTGTGTCTTTGATAGTTGGTAGTGGTATACAAGACAACATCTTGTTTTCCTCTTCTTGGCTGTTGGTCATTAAACAAAAACAAATATTTTTTTAGAAACTAAATAGACTAACATGAGTTTATTTATTCATTCATTCAAATCAACAAATAAATACTATACATACTTTTATAGTCACATAATCACCAATTTTTCTGCAGGTAGATATCAATTTTAGACCAAAAAAGCATTGATTATAACGAGGATGATAAAAAAAAATGACTAAGTCTTGGATGCTTTTTTTTTTTTGAAAAAAATAATATTATAACGCGCCCTTAACATTAACAGTTAATAATTTATTTCCAAATAAATAATAGGAAAAACATGTAATTATACCTGCTGCTTGATTTCAGTTTATAAAAGATATTGGTCTTTTTGTTGTAGTTTTAAGCATAAAGAAAAGAGCTGAGGAAAGTGAGGAAGAAAAAAGAAAAATAATCCTAAATCAGTCGGTTTTGTGTGTTACAAACAGAAATTTACAAAGGCATAAATACTTTTAGTGTTGCCAAACAGGTTTGCAGTAAATGACGATGTTATTTACTAAAATAAAAAAATATAAAAATAAAAGCAGTAGAAATACAATTATAATCAGCTAAAGTTTTTATTACAAAAGATTTCTGAAGATTTAAAATAATTGAAAAAGTATGAGGGTATTTATAGTGATTTAGAGATCTTGGATACCATCAGACTTGAATGGATGTATATTTAGTAATCTTCCAGTTTTGAGTATATTGTTATTGATTTGATATTTTAAGGGGTAAATTATGTAGAGCATTGACCATAAGGGATTGTATGTCAAGTGTGACAATATCGACCTTTTGAGAAATGGTTGTTTTGTTTATTTTTGCTATATCTATTTTATCTAACCTTGATTTTTAAGGGGTAGTTTTTATATGCTTGAATCTTATTTATATTGATAGTGCAACTTCAATGTAGATGGGCAGTTGACTAAATTGATATCTTTGTTTATTATTATTATTGATTTGGATAGAATTCTGTTTTGATATATATGTAAGTATAAAAGACGAGCCGAGCCTAGGACGAGCTTGACCAAAGCTCGCCACAACGAGCCGAGCTTTGTATCACTCGAGCTCGAGCCGAGCTTTAATAAAAGCTCGTTTGACAAAGACGAGTTTTTGACTTTTTTTTAAAAAGCTCGTTTGAGAAAGACGAGCTTTTGACTTCTTTTCAAAAAGTTCAAATTTAAATAATAATTAGTAAATGCTATGACATTATTACTTTAGATAATTGTCAATTGACATTCATAAGTTTGCTTTACTTTAGATATTTGTCACTGGAAAGGTAAAATAAAACTCGCATTGAGATGATGAGTTTTAGTCGCTGCATAAAAAAGCTCGTTTGGGGTAAACGAGCTCTAGTCACGCGCAAAAAAAAGCTCGTCGAGGTTGAACGAGCTTTTTTGTAAGCTCGTCTAACTTTAACGAGCCTTGAGAAAAGCTCGGCTGCATAAAAAAGGCTCGGCTCGTTTAATATCACTATATATATGTCATTTGTGTAGTTGATTGCGCCGTGATCAAGGGTGCTATCATTTACACGACATGTATGGTTCAAAAAGGTATTTCATATTTTTAGCATGCGTTTGTTATTGTGTTCAATTGAAGCGTTTGTTTATTATTGTTGTCATTGTTCCCATTTGGTCCCCGAAAGAAGAACATGGGCAGAACCCTTTCAAACTCAAAATTTCAAATTAATATATCTTCTCGTCAATAAGGCAATTCTGTTGAATCAGAGTAACACACATCTGCTTTAAACCATTCAAGTTATCTTCGTTATTAATTATATTATGATTCATATACTTTAGTAAATTGATTAAAAAACTTTGATCTCATTGCTCTGCTCATCTGGGCTGCCTGATCTGCATAAAAGTTTTTATTCTGCTCATCTGTGCAGATCACTATGCCCATGGGAAGCATCATAGTTCGGCCATAGTGTATTATATCTAACTGTATGTCGAATATAATAAGCTCACTCGGGTTGGTATTTGTAAAGAACGAGATAGAAGGATCTTTGTTGTCAAGTAGGCTTTTTTAGATGATTTCCAGATGACTTTAAAATATTTTTCGAATTTTCTAGCCTAATATTGATTCGAATTTCATTAAAGTTCAAAACAAGGTTTACCTTATCTTTATGGATTATTGATATCTGTCCGAAAAAAAAGTGTTGATGCCAGAATCGTATAAGTTTATTGCCCTAATACTGGCCACTAAAATTGACCTAAAATTGGCCTAAAATCGACTGAAAGAATTAAGTACTTAAATTGAATATGAAGTGTTAGTTTTTCGCACCCATAAGATAGATCCAACTGAAAGATACTCGGCATTTTTTGTTTCAGCAAAAAATATTAATTTTTCGTCGAGATAATCAAAATAATAGCTCATGCTACAGCTTGGAGCCTATCATAACTGAGTTCCAAAATCGATTTGTGAAATCGATTGAAAAATGATAAAAAAAACAAGTTTGTTTAATAGTTCATGAAATGCAAAGCAAGTTGAAGTAGCGTATTAAATGTTTTTTGTACAGTTTTAAATTCTGCATCTACCTAATTAAAATTCAAATAAATTTTGTACATTAAATTTTGCGTAAAATATGATTGAAATTTTGGAGGTTTTTTAAAGATACACCTCGCTTTTTATAGAAATGTTTCAAATATAAGTAACTGAAAAAATTTACAAAAAAATTATCTATCGATCTAGCTATTGTCGAACCTTCTAGCTACATTTTGCGTAGAGAAAATGAGTTTTTTGTCAATTTTTTTTCAAATCCAGATTTTGGGATGAAGGTATATAAGGGGAAAATTAAAGCTAGAATCAAAGGTATCTCTTTGTACAGATTTTTGAGAATATCTTCACGAAAAATTATTATTTTAAAAAGAACTAAATTGGGTTCGGTAGAGCTTAATGAGCTCTATGATCTGAATGTGAGAGAAATACTGCTCAATTTAACGAATGTTTTGAAATCGACTACAAAAATGTCAAAAAAAAAAATGAAATAAAAAAAAAGTACTTGAAAACTTTTTAAATTAAAATATGTCATAGAGCGCTTTAAAACAAGTAGGTTTTATTATTAAAAATTATTAGTATAACTTAATTTTTTGTAGAGATATGAAAGCTCAAAGTTTTGATTTTTACTAGTGAATTAGCTGTAGAAATCTGAAACATTAGCACTAAAAAAGTTATCCCAACTGCTAGAGGTAGGATATTTCCGGATATTTGTTTTTGGATTAAACTTGAACATCTCAGGTACATACGCATATAATTTTTTCTTAGTGTTATCTAGTGAAAAAAAAAGTGGAGCAGGGATGAAAAGTGAAAACCAGTTTTAAGGAAAAAGCAGTGGATTTTACCTGTTTTTGAGTCTTTCGTGAGATATAAAGTAAATTTAGGAACAGATAGCGTAATACAATTAATTCATATATATTTAGCAGTGCATAAGATACATCCTAAAAATTGCGTTGTAAAAGGTTAGTTATAGAAAAGGTTGATACGCTCCAATCTTGAATATCGGAAGTCTTAAGGTTTTATAATGCGTACATATACAAGATTTTGCTTTAAATGCATATTAAAAAATAAAAAATTGCGATTCGAAACAGAATTTTAAAGCTTCTTTGATTAAACATTGATCAGGTGCATCTCTTATTGTAGTTTCATCAGCGAACAGTTATTTTTCAATGAGTAAATCTAATAATTTTAAGAAAACTATTTTCTCAATATACTATAGACAATGGTTTAAATGAGCTCAAATTGTATATCGTGATGGACGCCAAACTCATCATATACGAGGTTGAAGCATGTACATACTTATTTTTCAGACAAAGCTTATGACGGAACAATGCATAATTTATCTCTAATATGAAGAGAAGGGGGCCTGTGAAAGAATATGCAATGCAAAAATATATCATTATTAAGCAACAAGAAACTACAAATAATAATCTGATCTGATCAGTCAAATATTTATTATAAAAATTTAATTACAACTTTGATTTGTTTGTCAATGCCAAAGCCTGATCATTGTTTTTTATGAAATCAATAGCTCTCTGTGTGATGTTCAGATTATTATATTAGTATGTATTATTAGATGCGCATTTTAGTTTCTTTACCTCTCTACCGCCAAGCTTTTCGAAAACTTCTTCCAATCTTTGTGCTAACAAAAGATCTCCTTTAACCTTGATCTTTCCAGTCATGTAAGCTTTTACACCAGTCATACTACATGTAGATTTAATTAAACATGCTATTTAAAGTGGCTAGTCAATCAACTTACCCTCCAGTAATAAAGTTCAAAAGATCAGCATCATCGACTTGAACCTTTACGGTTCTAACTTTTCCCTTAACACCTGCGCGCGCATCTTCTTCGGAAGCAGTGATCAATGGCATAATGTCCTTACCTATAAATCAAAATTTGTTAACAAATATATACAAATATAAATCATCACAATTGCTTTTATCTAATTAATTATGTTTATACCTTGAAGTAAAAGATACCTATGCATTGAAAATTGTTAGTTTGAGGTTATTAATTAGACTATGACTCCAAATTAATATTTACCATGTAGCAGCAGCCTTCTTCTTCTTTGTTACTGTAACAATAAAGAGTCCCTTGACATTAGGCCAAAGATTTTGATCTTCTTTTAATTGACGCTCAAGTTCAGGAAGTAATAAATTGGAAACGAGTTGAGGTGGTTGCTGTGAGGTCATTTTGTATGCAATATATAACAAAAAGAGAAAAGAAAAGAAGCATGTTCAAATAATTAGTTATGCTTTATTTAGATGTGAATTTTTGCATGATGGGGAAGAACTAAGAGGGTTGAATTTTTCACATGTAACAGCGAAAAAAAAAAAATGAAATCAAGTTTTCGAAGCAAGAAAAACCTATTACAATAAATACATAAAAGAAAAAATTTCGAATCGACAAGAAATCAATATCATATGTCAAAAAACATCAGTCGAAAACTTGTTTCTATGCTGTAAATTTGGTTATGTATACCTAATTTGTAACTATTCATTTTTGTAAGGTCAATTCATGGCAAATATGGGTGGGGTTAGACTTGTTTTTGTATCACCAAAGCCATAAAAGGTGGGAAATGCAAAAAAAAAAAAAAAAAACTATACACAAGCAATAGTTGAAAGATTTAGTTACAAAGTTTAGTTTTATATAATAATGAGAAAAAAAAGGGAATTTTATAGAGTAGTGAAGGGACAGATTGAGAGGAGGGAGGGGAAAACATTTCTATATACTGTTATACAAGAATTAATAATAATTTGTTGTATCATTTAAAGCTTTGAAGAAGCTTCTTCCTTGGTAATAGCCAAATTCTTTCCTTGATGAATAAAAGGTTTAATGAATTCCTCATAACCAGCAACAACACGAGTATGGTTCAGAGGCTCAGCCTCAGCCATTTGGGTCATTGATTCATAAACACGACCATCAAAGCGGCCTAAAGCAGAATGGAGGTAGTAATCGGGCAAAGCAAAGGCATCAACAAGACCAACGGCCTCAGGGCGAACCTTATCAAGCAAGGAAACAACTTGTTCCTTCAACATGGCACTTTGCTCGGGAGACAAGTACTCGGATAAGAGGAATTCAGAGAGCTCCTTTTCCATTGTGTGGAGAGCAAAGAGGTAAGACATGGTCTTCAAGATGGCAAGCATAGGCTTGTTCTCAGGTTTGACAAGTTCAGCATCGTTTTGAAGAGTAACAAGGAAGTTACGAACCAACATAAATTGACAATGAGCCTTGGAGATGTTACGGATTTCAACCAACATGGAGTTCCAAGAACGACCATGGCGGTCAATTTGTTCAGCAACCTTGGCAATACCATAAGCAGCACGGAAACCGAAAGCAGACAAGATTAATTCGGCATTGAGGAACTCATCAGGATTAGTAGCAGGACATTTGGCCTTGGGGTTTTGAAGATATTGAGTCAAATAAGTAATAGTTTGGTTGTGCTCAGAAGGTTCAGCCTTTCCAGCAAGAACATTACGGTATGTCTTGAGCAAATAACGAGCAGTTTGTTGAGTAAGGATATAGTTATCGCCTTCCCAAGTGACATTGGGAAGATAGTCTTGATAGAATTGACCCAAACCAGAAAACATACTGTAACCATGACCACCACATGCACGTCTACAATCTTCCAAAGATTCAATAGCCATGGAAGTAGTTAAACTCTTGAGACCTGAAGAACTAGCATGAAGATCAGCCAAAAGACCAAAGTTACCCTTTTGCATCTCGGCTTGATTCAATTCATAAAGACGATACATTTCACGTCCAGTAAAGAAACAAGCATAAGCAGAGGCAATGATAGGTAACAGGCGGTATTGTTGCATAGTATAATCCAAAACAGGTGTTTCAATAACCTTATTATCCCACTTTTTGGGACTAGCAGCATCGACAAATTGCTGACGAATAGTAGAATAACGAATAGCAATGGTGGTTGCCTTGGCAAGTGCGTATCTGACACCTAAAATGTAAAAAGTTTAGCGAAATAATAAATATACATTAGTTTCAAGATTCTTACCCATAACAATGTTAGCACGAACAAAGACCATAGTACCATAAGAAAGCTTAGCATTGGGAGGCTTACTGTATTCACCACTTCCGGGCTTAACTTGAGAATACTTTGCCAAGAAAGCAACATGGGGAATACGATAATGATCAAACATGATAAAACCATTGTCGACAGCATTAAAACCAAATTTGGGCCCAATATCACCCACAGTGATACCAGGAAGGGGAGTATGGTCTTCTAAGCTACGTATTTGAACACAGAAAGGGTGTGGTCCATAATCCTTGCCATCAGTGACGAGACGAGCCATAACAATAGCATGATTAGCAGCTTTTCCTAAACCACCAATCCACCATTTGGCAGCAGTTAAAGTAGGGGAATGAATTTCAAATTCATTGGTCTCTGGAATGTAAGTGGCAGTAGTTTCAAGACCTTGAACATTGGAGCCATGACCCAACTAATAAATACAGTAAGCATCTGTAATACGAGCCTCTTTCTCTATTAAAACTTACTTCAGTTTGAGCATAGCAACCAATAATTTCATGCTTTAATGCACGCTCGAGGAAAAGTTTCTTTTGTTCATCCGAAGTTTGAGATTTTAATGTGGGGATAAACATGCCGTAATGAAGGGAGAACTTTAAGAATCAGATTAGGTAAACATAAATATACATGGTTACACATAAATGTCATTTTTTTTATGACTTACTGGAGTAGATTGATCATAAAGGAAATTGGCAATTTGAGAATCTTGATCATCCCAGTTATGTTCACTATGAGAGAAAAATGTATCAGTGACAAATGCTCGATATAAATCATGATAAAACCTTACACGGCAAGTTCAGCCATACGCTTATCCTTCCAAAGACCAGTAGCAATCTTTTCAGGGCGACCTTGATAATAACGATTAGTCTTATCAAAAGCAGGTTCATTTTCAACAATTTGCAAAACATTGTTCATTTTGTCAAGCCATTCTTGACTGTACATGAATTTTGAAAGTGCATTCACATCAAATGTAGTCTTTGCTCTTTCAGCAGCTAAAAGAGCTTCACCACCGGGACCTCTTGGCTTAAGATTAGGGAATTTAGTAGGGATATTGTTATTAGTAGCCATTTTTTTATTTTATTTTTTTTGGTTGTGTAAAATAGAAAAAAAAGATGAGTAAAGCCAAAAAGAATCATTTCAAGTGAACCTAATAAATAGTGCAAGGTTAATTGAAATGCCGTGGGAATACGATTTAGTAAAGGTAGTTGTACACATAGTATATTCAAGAAGAAAGCCAATGGGATATTAAACCCGCGTTAGATTTACATTCTCACAGCATAAGCTTTTATTTAAAAAAAATTTGTTTATCTTTTTCTAACTTCTAATACTAATCCAAATCCTTCTCCAATACCGTAAAAACTTAAAGTTTTGGAATTGTTTAATACTATATTTGTATTGGAAGTCGATAACTTTTGTTTACCAACAGGCATACCAAGTTGAGAAGCAATACGATCTTTTACTGTTGAAATGAGTGTATTTGGTAATAAACCAGGTACAGAAATTGTTGTTCCATTTAAATTCCATTCCGGTTTATCAGGCATATTGGGTGTTTGAATATTAATTGAGAAAGAAAGCTTTTTAAAATGATAATTAGTACATTGAAATACATGAAACATTCTAATTAGAAATACTTACGTCTGGTGGTGCTTGCCATTCAGGTTCTTCTAAACGAGGTTTCTTTTCGGCTGTTGAGTCCGATTCATCCAATTTACGAACTGCAGGTGTTATAGGTGCTTGTTGCATCATAGTTGGTGCTGGCGGAGGAGGAGTATTATTATACATACCACCTGGTACTTGATTTGCAAAAGCTTGTTGTTGATCTGGTGTATAATATTGAGGTGCAGAAAATGCTGTTGGTGGTGGAAGTGGTGTATATTCATGTTGTTGTTGTTGTTGTTGTTGTTGTTGTCCTGGTATTTGAGGACCAATATTATCTCCAGTAACTTTTTTATGCATTTGAGCAATTTGATCTTCGATACTAGTCTTTTGAGCTCTTTGATTAGCTAATCCCATTGTAGCTGTATGACCATCCCAAATAACTCTATCCTTTCTCTTTGCTTCTTCTTCTTGTTCTCGAATTCTTTTATTAGCATCAATTTCATCTGATCCAAAAATATCGGGACGCAAACCAGAGATGTTTTTCAAAATCTTTGCAACATCATTACCTTCTTGTAACAAATTACTATCTCTCTGTTTAGCTTCCATTGCCATCTTTTGTTCTTTCCATTTAGGATCAAGTAATTCAATACGCATATGCTCGGCCATTTCTGCAACTGGAATTGCTTCACCACAACGAGGACATCGTTCTGTAGCAACTGCTCCTTTATTAGCTGTAGTACCGTAAAGTTTAGGTTTGTAATCGGTACGAATTTTAATAGGTGATGCAGTATCTGGCATTTTGGGAATAACATGATTAACAACTGGATGGCCTGATTCATCGTCTGACTCATCCATATCCACATCCTCTGGCTCTGTATCCTTAGATCCTTGCTGTTGTAATGCTTCAGTTGGCATAGCTGCTAAACGTTTCTGAGCTAATGACATATTTTCTAACTCTGATAAACTCATTGGTGGTGGTAATTCAGCTTGTTCATCGGCATCTGTGAATTCTACAGTTTCAACAATGACAAAATCATGCCAATCAATACTAGCATATGCAACTTGAAAAAAAAAATGTATTAATTTCATAATATACAAATACTCTCACTCTTGAATCTTACGTCTTTCTTTTTCATCCTCGTCATTTTTCTTCTTCTTTTCGGCTTCTTGCCACGCTACCCATTCAACTCGTTCCTTGACTCGTTCCAAAATGTGATATTTATTGTCTGTATTTGCTTTTAATTTTTCTTGTAGATCTTTAGGTGGCAAAAATACTTTTGTATATTGTTTAACGAGTTCAGTAAAATAAGGAAATAAACTGTGAGATGGACGTAAAAAATCGAATTGATAATTTCTTGATTCACGTTGAGCAAGTTGACTGATGAAAGCACGACCATTACGAGCTGCAAATTGAGCTGTCAATTTCATGATGTCCCTAAAAAAGACAAAATCAATTAGCACATAAAATAGTAATATATTAACTCATATTTACAAATCTTGAGCAGACATGGCTGGCATGATTGCTGAAAACTCAAATGCTTCGGGTTCTTTTGGTGCAAGATTAACGGGTTGTAATTTAACTGTTTCTTGTACACGATCTTGAGTGTTTGCATTAGCTTGAGGTGCTATAAAATAGGATTAATATACGTGTTTGTAAATGATAAATAATGAGAATTTACCCTTGCCATCCTTCACTTCTTGATATTTGAAACGATAATAAGCATAATAAGGATCATTTGGATTTAAAAAGTTGAAGCGACCATCCTTGTTGGTCTCACGAATATGATTTTCTAATTCGGGTCCTTTAGTTGCAAGATTTGCTGCAGCTTTATCGATCATTTCTACGAGAAATGGTTAATACAAAATTATATAAATTAAAATACAAATCATACTTCTAATATCTGGAGGCGGATAAATGATGCCAGTTACTACAGGCTCATCAGTGGAAGGCAATCCATTAGGAGCGTGTTGATCAATTTCCATAGCAGACATGTTGATGACACTCTAGTTTGAAAAGGGTAAGGGTACAATAAGGACGCAGCATTCTCATTATCATCAAAAAATAATAAAAAAAAATGCCGTGACCGTGGTTGTTTAGAGTCATGCCACTAAAAGAGAGGACCTCATAGATAACTTTGCGCATCAATGAGAGCTAAGCTTTTCACTCTTTGCTGTTGGTTCCACTTATTTATAAATTAATAAAAGTATCTGAAAACCCTGCACGATTAAAAGGTTCATAATCGAATCTCGGTTCCGAAAAGTGAATGATTCAAATGCGATTATTTGTAAATTAGTAATTTGTCCAGAACTGCTCAAATTTCTTGAAAAAAAAAAAAGATCAATTAATCAATATTCATTTTCTTGTTGATAGGATAAATCAAACGTTTCATAGAAACCACTTGAATCAATTAAACTTGTCAAAAAATAACAATGAAACATATAGTAACGATATCAATAATTAAGGCTCAAAGTTTTTAGTTTTTTAGCAGTGAATTAGCGGTAGAAATCTGAAACATTAGCACTAAAAAAGTTATTCCAATTGCTAGAGGTAGGATATTTCCGGATACTCGTCTTTGGATTAAACTTGAACATCTCAGGTACATATGCATATAATTTTTTCTTAGTGTTATTTAGTGAAAAAAAAAAGTGGAGCAGGGATGAAAAGTGAGACCCAATTTTAAGGAAAAAGCAGTGGATTTTACCTGTTTTTGAGTCTTTCATGAGATATAAAATAAATTTAGGAACAGGTAGCGTAATACGACCAGTTTATATATATTTAGAGGTGTCTAAGGTACATCCTAAAAAGTGTTTAGTATGAGACTAGTTATAGAAAAGAGGGCACGCTCCGATTTTGAAGGTTGAAAACAATGAAAATTGATTTTTTTAAAAATTTAAATTTTATTCCAGTAGGCACCCATTATGAAAAAAGAAAAATTATATATCGAAGCAACAACAGGGCGTGTATGATGATACAAAATTCCAGCTTCCATGAGTTATTGTAGCCAATTTAAATCGAAAACCTGCCCTTTCATTTTTAAGCTTTCGTTCATTTTCGAATGTATTTTTCAGACGATTTATAAAAAATGATCGATTAAAAAAACAATTTGTGATTCGAATTTCAGTTTGGAAAATATTTTAATAGTATATAGCATTTTGCACTACAACTTCGATTATACATAAGGAGAACGTTTACTTATTGATTTCGGTAGTTGACATTGCCATATACGCTGGTTTTGGCTGATTTTTTTTAGCACTATTTCCAATTTAAAATGGTCTGTGAAGCCGCAAACCGCACTTGAAAAAAATCGGACGCTTGATTCTTGCGATTTAACAAGCAAATCAATAAGATACTAAAATGTTAAATATGAATAATACTGTTACAGCTGTAGTATATATTTTAAAACTTTCAGCCCATTTGGATTGATTACAAGGATTTTTCCAGTAAGGTTTAATTTTTTCAAGCAGAGGAATACAGGTTTCTTGTTGAAAACTGTGCTTTAGTGCTTCAAAAACAGCTGTTAGCTAATGAAATCACTATATGTTATTTGGATATTTACAATACATTAAGTATAACTTCAAAATTCAATTTTGAATCATTATTTGATTATATAAAATTTTTTAAAGAATATCTGAAACAGCCTATAGCCCATACAAAATAGTAGGGACGATGTTGTCGAGCCCAGCTTATACTAGTAAATTTGGCTGGCAAAACCCGGCTCGACACCAATGCTACCTTAGAATGCAGTTAAATAAAAATATCAATCTCTAATATAACGACTGCTACCTATATTAAAAACATTAGTCCTTTATGTTAGCATGCGTATTCAGATAATAAAAGAAAAGAATACCAGATTGATAGTCTGATATGCCTTATCAAACGGTGAATAATATCCTTGGAATATGAAAACAAAAAAAACAAAAAAAGAAAAAATACACGTAGAAAAGGATTTTTAAGGGTTTACATTATTTAGCGCAATTAAAACCCTGCTAAATTGCACATTTCAGCCAACAATGTAAAAGCAGCATTACAGCGCATCAACCCATAAATTAAACAAAATAGGCAATATCTGTTATCATAAAAACATGCATTTTCATCCGGAAAAACCGGCTGTCATATCATAGATTCATTAAAAAATTGAAAAAGCGAGCCCGTAGAGCAACGCCGTAATTGAGCATAGCAAGATTGAATGGCTAAGTCTCTTATACTACGGTATATATCTAAGTT
This sequence comes from Mucor racemosus, assembly GCA_027405735.1. Taxonomy (NCBI): domain Eukaryota; kingdom Fungi; phylum Mucoromycota; class Mucoromycetes; order Mucorales; family Mucoraceae; genus Mucor; species Mucor racemosus. The sequence goes on along the minus strand of JAPEHQ010000001.1, from coordinate 3,616,615 downwards.
TTAAATAAAAAAAAGCGCTTTTTTAAACTTTTCTTATATTTAACCACGTACAGTCTGAAAATTCAGATTTTGTAGCGGACATTTTCGGGGACTCGTTTTATCCTTACCAACACTCATGATTTTGATCAAAAAATAGAAAAATCAAATTTTGATACCAAAATCAACGTTTAAATATACTACATTGTGAGAGAAAATTGTAGCCATGACTAATACACATCTTATAAAAGCTTAATATTAAACGTTAAGTAATGAAACTTAGCATTTTTGACCCAAAAACAGTTTTTTAATTAAAGAATTTTCGTGTAATATTTTGTGATAAAAATGTTTATTATTTTTTATTGAGCAAATAGAGCGCTAAATTCTGCATACGTGTATATTTTTTGTTTTTATAATTGGTAGTATAATTAACTCTAGATTTGCAAAATCAGAAAAAAAAAATTAAAAAATGTCAAAATTAATGATCTGGACAAAAATAATTTTCTAAATTTATATTCCGCTTATAAGCCTTGTAAGTCTTAAAAATAAGAGATTTTATAATACTTGAGAACTTTTTCAAGAATTTACGATGCTGTACCCACTTGATTCAAGCTCATTACTGTAAATATTTATACATGTTAATATTTTGTGGTAGTTTATTTGATGATAATATAGTCTTACTTTATAATTGTTGCGCTAGAGGTGATTTACATTAAGTTTTTTTTACTTATAATTTAAAATGCAATTGAGCTTATTTTTACGGGATGTAATTTCTTATCTAGTTATTGCAACTGCGATTTTATGAGCAGGAGTTTTGGAGTATATTGTAATGATCTGAAATTTTGGACTAACAACAAAGGTGGATAATATGCTTATAGCTATTATTTGAATTGCACAAGATTTAGAATAAATATTGTAGCAAGAAAAAAATGTATAATTTAATAAAGAAACTGGTTAAATTAAATCACACACAAAAAACTGAAGAGAATCTTTATTTAATATCAATAATTTGTCCTTTTTATATACAAATTCTATATTACAATTTCATTCGTTAGATCAGTATTTATCTACATCAATAACATAGCATACATGAGGAGCACATATTTCATGCAACCAAATATGGTATCTCATATATCCCGTACAATCCGGATCATCCTTCAACGGAGAACAATTAGGAGTGCCATCCCTCAGTAGTTAGCTTACTTTCACAATAAGGATTACAATATAAAAGGTTCATCATCTTACAAATTACTATAATAACCTGTGGACGCAACATTATTCTTGTTATTATAAATTGGTGATCACTGGATTGATGAAGGTTGGTGTTCTTGTTTGTAAATTAGATATTTATTAGTAGTAAATAAATAAAAGTAAAGGGAGTGTAACAAGACAGATAAATCTACAAGGGATCATGTAATGATTTCCTTGTAGTATTTATATAAGGAATGAGGCAAGGTTTTGCATGAATGAAACTGAAATGTTTGACTCATTACATATATTATTAATGCAAATTAAGTACAACTTTATCTCATAGGTATCTTGTTGTAGAAGGTTGTATTTTGATCAGGAGTACTTCCTTTTACAGGAGTTAACTCACTATCCTTGTTCAGCGTTTCTATAAGAACGGTCCATTATTAGCTCATGATATGCGAAACTATTATTAAAAGGGGTCATCTAATCTCAAATTTATCTGATTCAACTGCTGATGCTAAATTAGCATCAAAATAGTTGTGTTGACCCTCAATAAAGTAAGGCGTTTTATCAAGTACAATGTTGGCGTTCAATGTATTTCAGTAAAATTAAACAGAAGACAGAAATATGGTTTGTGCAGAGATATATAAACGTGTGAGGGAGCTCAGATCTATGAACACAAAAAAATGATCCAAATTGTGATGCTTCGTCTACCTGTACGAGATTTTTTTGTGGCGATACCTGGTGGCTCAAGTGTAATTTAGGCATTTAATTGCCAAATGTATTGAACCAAGATAAAGTCGGTTGGTTGGTATCACGGATAATAAATGCAATGCCATTTATTGAATGGGTAAATATAAATGTATAAAGCAAAGCTTACTTTTTTAGAATGAAAGTACTAATAATTCTGATTAACATCAGTAAGTTCAAAAATTATAATTAAGTGCAATAATTGCTACTAAATTGCATAATTTAATATGTAGAATACTCTTGAAGCATTCATTCTTTTTTTGGCAGTGCTGCAAATTATCCTTTAACATGACTGGATATTAATGAATTAAAGAAAATAAAACTGGTAAAAAAGCTGATACCCAACAATGTACATCAAGGTCAAGACCGATAAAAGGTGCATTCATTGTGTAGTGGAAATCGCAATATTTTGATGGATAGGAATTACAGGACCAAGACGTTGTGTTTGCTTCAGGGTTTTTAGAAGGGTTTAAAAGCATACTTCATCAAACTTACTTGGATCTTAAATACTCACCATATGCTATTGGTATCATCTTGCTTTTTTATTTAATTGCTGTGTTAGTAAAAACCAAGCTTTTCATAGCTTACTGTATAACAATGGCAGTGGGATATTTCTAAGTTTAGATTGGCATTTATCATAAGGCGTGCTGATGATACGTTTGATACTAATTTAAATGGAACCAGTTAATTTAATTGATAGAATTTGAATACAAATACCGAGGAACGATTTGTAAGTACTTAAGTTGGTTCTGGTAAAGCATTGAATAAATTGGCTTGGGACACAGACGGCAAAAAGGTGGCAATGGGTTCCAGTGATGGCCATGTTTATGTTTATGATATTGGAGAGGTAAGAGTAAAAAAAAACTTAATGTAAATCACCTCTAGCGCAACAATTATAAAGTAAGACTATATTATCATCAAATAAACTACCACAAAATATTAACATGTATAAATATTTACAGTAATGAGCTTGAATCAAGTGGGTACAGCATCGTAAATTCTTGAAAAAGTTCTCAAGTATTATAAAATCTCTTATTTTTAAGACTTACAAGGCTTATAAGCGGAATATAAATTTAGAAAATTATTTTTGTCCAGATCATTAATTTTGACATTTTTTAATTTTTTTTTTCTGATTTTGCAAATCTAGAGTTAATTATACTACCAATTATAAAAACAAAAAATATACACGTATGCAGAATTTAGCGCTCTATTTGCTCAATAAAAAATAATAAACATTTTTATCACAAAATATTACACGAAAATTCTTTAATTAAAAAACTGTTTTTGGGTCAAAAATGCTAAGTTTCATTACTTAACGTTTAATATTAAGCTTTTATAAGATGTGTATTAGTCATGGCTACAATTTTCTCTCACAATGTAGTATATTTAAACGTTGATTTTGGTATCAAAATTTGATTTTTCTATTTTTTGATCAAAATCATGAGTGTTGGTAAGGATAAAACGAGTCCCCGAAAATGTCCGCTACAAAATCTGAATTTTCAGACTGTACGTGGTTAAATATAAGAAAAGTTTAAAAAAGCGCTTTTTTTTATTTAAAACTTAGATATATACCGTAGTATAAGAGACTTAGCCATTCAATCTTGCTATGCTCAATTACGGCGTTGCTCTACGGGCTCGCTTTTTCAATTTTTTAATGAATCTATGATATGACAGCCGGTTTTTCCGGATGAAAATGCATGTTTTTATGATAACAGATATTGCCTATTTTGTTTAATTTATGGGTTGATGCGCTGTAATGCTGCTTTTACATTGTTGGCTGAAATGTGCAATTTAGCAGGGTTTTAATTGCGCTAAATAATGTAAACCCTTAAAAATCCTTTTCTACGTGTATTTTTTCTTTTTTTGTTTTTTTTGTTTTCATATTCCAAGGATATTATTCACCGTTTGATAAGGCATATCAGACTATCAATCTGGTATTCTTTTCTTTTATTATCTGAATACGCATGCTAACATAAAGGACTAATGTTTTTAATATAGGTAGCAGTCGTTATATTAGAGATTGATATTTTTATTTAACTGCATTCTAAGGTAGCATTGGTGTCGAGCCGGGTTTTGCCAGCCAAATTTACTAGTATAAGCTGGGCTCGACAACATCGTCCCTACTATTTTGTATGGGCTATAGGCTGTTTCAGATATTCTTTAAAAAATTTTATATAATCAAATAATGATTCAAAATTGAATTTTGAAGTTATACTTAATGTATTGTAAATATCCAAATAACATATAGTGATTTCATTAGCTAACAGCTGTTTTTGAAGCACTAAAGCACAGTTTTCAACAAGAAACCTGTATTCCTCTGCTTGAAAAAATTAAACCTTACTGGAAAAATCCTTGTAATCAATCCAAATGGGCTGAAAGTTTTAAAATATATACTACAGCTGTAACAGTATTATTCATATTTAACATTTTAGTATCTTATTGATTTGCTTGTTAAATCGCAAGAATCAAGCGTCCGATTTTTTTCAAGTGCGGTTTGCGGCTTCACAGACCATTTTAAATTGGAAATAGTGCTAAAAAAAATCAGCCAAAACCAGCGTATATGGCAATGTCAACTACCGAAATCAATAAGTAAACGTTCTCCTTATGTATAATCGAAGTTGTAGTGCAGCTCATCAGATAAATTCAAAATCAAAAATCTAGTGAATAGAAAAGATGGTAGAAAATATGGAAACTAAGATCAATTATTCTACCAAGCGGTATGAGCTTAGATAAATCTTTTGAAAAGTTGTTATTGAAAAATCTATTGCTTAAATAGCCCGACTTCAGTAATAAGTAATATCTCGCGAACAAAAAAAGCTACAGCATGGGTGAAATAATGGGTCTATTTTTGTTTGCTTTATTAAGGTTATCGCAAGTTTTATAATGGCCTATTCTTTAACATATTATCATAGTGCTTATTGAAATTTATTTGATAAGTCTCACGATTTGTGAAAATGTTAATATGTGGATATCCTGAAACTAGTAGCATTGGCCACTTTTTGGAGAGTTGCTCCCTTTCCTTGCAGATAATTTAAAATACCGGCTCGATAAAATGAATGGTGATTATGAGGAACTACTCGCTTTGAATATTTTTTTTTGCATCTATACAAAATAGATTATATACAACATGCAAAGGAACAGTTTATTCTTTAAACATTGTCTTAAAGTTCCTGCATTTAATTCAACAAAGCGATTATACTCAGTATCATTGATAAATAATTATATCAAAAGATCTTATGTTACAACAACAAATACAGCGAATTCTGCCAACAAGGCTTCTTCAACGACACAAAAGGCAGGCCCCCCCTTGAATGCTTCCAGAAGAGTATTGGCACTGCCAACAAAAGTAACAGAAATGAAATTGCGTTGTAAGTGCTATTGATCATGTATTTGTTTTCATTTGAATTCATTTTGCTGCATTCTAGGTACAGAGTTTGATCAAAATGGTGCTGTCAAAACAACAGCAGGAGAATTTTTAAAATCTGATTTTTGTCAACATCATTCATTATTACCTCGTGATTTGCGAACAATTGATACCTACTCTGTATATCAGAAACCCACTATACTTGTTCGACCAGAGGCAATTTTAGTGAATATAGCACATTTAAAAGCGTTATTAAAGAGCGATATGGTGGTATTATTTGATACTTATGGTTCGACAGATAGTTATAATCAAAGCATCTTCATTTACGATCTACAAGAAAGATTAAGGTCACAAAAGGATGGATTACCGTTTGAATTTAGGCAAGTTTTGTTGAAAATATATAGAAATATGCACTCATAAATGAAATTACAGGGCATTGGAAGCAATTTTGATTTCAGTTACTTCCTCATTACAATCAGAATTAGATATATTAGATGGACCTGTAAACAAGTTGCTAGGGGATTTAGAAGATTTAGCGGATATAGAGGAATCTATGAATGGCGATAAATTGAGGGATTTATTACAATTTTCCAAAAAGCTATCTAAATTTGAGCAAGATGCTCTTTCCATTAGAGATGCATTAGAAGAAGTTTTAGACAATGGTAATATTTGAATATTACATAAGAAAATAGATATTAATCCTGCAAATAGATGATGATCTGGCTGCAATGTATTTGTCAGATAAAAGGGCAGGAAAATATCGAGCACCCGAGGCTCATGAAGAAGTGGAATTACTTTTAGAGGCTTATTATAAACAAACGGAAGAAATTGCTGCAAAGGCGTCGACATTGAGACAGCACATGCGTTCTACCGAAGAAATTGTGCAACTTATTCTGGATGTGTCACGAAATTCGTTAATGTGGTATGATATTCGATTAACAATTATCACACTATCAGCCACTGTTGTTAGTGGATATGGTGCATTATTCGGTATGAATTTACGAAATTACTTTGAAAATGATCCCTATGCATTTGGCCTTGTTTCCGGTCTTGCTCTAATGTCTGGTTTGGGCGCATTTGCCATTGCATTAAGAAAGCTTAGAACATTAGCCAAAATTAAACCTTAAAATCGGAATATCCCCCAGTAAAATAGAATAATCACAAAATCAGCTCATTTTTTTTGAATAAAATTAGCTTTTTATTATTATTTCAAGGTACAATATGAATAGAATGGGAGGCATTACATGTTAAAAAAAGGATTTAGAGAATAGAATAAGAGAATTAAACAGTGGCATTACGCACAACCAAAACAGGACAAGGACATGTCTTGAGGCATGTATCTGAAACGGAACCCAAAAATACACTCTTTACAACGCCCAAACCACGCGAACCCACAATCAATAAATCCACTTTATGGGCTTCAGTAAAGCGAGGTATAAGTGATTTTGCTTCACCCCAAAGAATATGTACTTCACTAGAAATGCTTAATTGATTAAGACTCTGGGACATGGCTTCAAGACGATGACGAGCAGTTTGACCCTGAGGAATATGTTCAGTTTCTTTGATAGCTTCATTTACTTTGGATACAGTAGTTGACAACATGGGCAAATCTTCAGATTTAGGTGCAGCAGTTTCCTTTTTACCAAAGAGACCAGCACCACTTGGCTTTTCATCTCTTTTGACGGCAGACAATAAAATGATATGATCGCTTTCAGGACGAATAATATTTTGTACAGACCAATCAAAGAGTCTTTGAGCATCTTCACTGCCATCATAAGCGATGGCAACACGACGTTTTTCAGTAATTGAGAGAGACATTTTAATGCAAATATAAAGTTTTAAAAAGAAGAAGAAATATAAGAAAACTCTATAATAAAGCTGTTTATATAAGTTTTTTCAAGATTAAATTCATGCATGAAAGCTAATGGTTGAGTTTCATTATTATTCTGCGACTGGGGCTATATTTATTGTATGAAACTTTTGTATCCAAAAAAGAAAATTTCCTGGAGAAAAAATGGAAGAGATAGCAAAGACCTTCTAGGCTTTTTTTAATGATTTTCACATAAATGAGAAAAAAAGAAAAAAAAAACACATTATTATAGGAAAAATAATAACATTGCAAGTTAAGATTGAAATATATTCCTAGTATTAAATTCTTTGAAAGATTTACATCACATTCTCTTTTTTGTTTCAATATTATATTTTATGGTACAGTTCAAATTTCAGTTATTTAGATTTGATGGTATATGTCAAACTGTGGCATTAACCTTATGTCCATTAATGGGAAAATTCGATGGAATTGAACCAATCTGTTATTCTCGAAACGTTGAAGTAGCAGGATTATTAGTATTTCAACCTGGTAAAATGAGAACCAATATACTCTCCGTTTAATGCGTTATTAACCCTATCATAAAATAGCAACACTTATGATGAACATTGTTGCTCTCTGTATGACTAGTATTATGATTTATCATGTAAAAACAAAGTATACAGCAGTAGGTAATGTCAGCGTTCTGTCTCATTGGCAGGCCATTTTAATAAATTTATTTCAAATAGGCCGAAAAGAGGCTGCCATGTTCTTTCAACTGTATTTAGTAACCATATTTCTTGAAATGTTATTGGTTACCAACATCATCCCGACTGCCTCCATATTATATCCCGTATGTTGAAATATGTGGATGATAATATTTAGTGCGATACTAATATATTCATATTTAATTTAGTTCTTCACAGCAGCACATTTAGGTTTAATTAGTGCATCTTTTTGGTGCTTGCTCTTGAATGGTTTTGTTGGATTTCAATTTGCAGAAGATGGTACGCCGATCAGTTTATGGGTTAGTATTTCTAGAGAGGAGTTGATATTTTCACATTGTACACAAAGGGACAAGGGTGGTGTGAGAAACGTGAAAAAAGTCATCAGATTCTAACAAAAACACAAACATACCAAAAAAAGTCTATTAGAATCAGTACATTTTTAGTGTTTCTAGTTGTCGGATTTGTTGCCATGGCAACATTTAATAATCTTGGACCATTCAGTTACACATCCCCGGGCGCATTATGGACTATTTACTTTATTGTAAATGGATCCATGTTTCTTATTTATACAATTTCACAAATAATCTTGGTCACGTATACATTAGATGATAGGTGGCCTTTGGGAGACATTGCATTTGGCATCTTGTTCTTTGTATCAGGTTTAGTCGTCATGTTTATTTTCTCTGTTGCACTTTGTGAACAAGTTAAACACTATTTAGATGGACTTTTCTTTGGTAGCATGTGTAACCTATTAGCCGTTATGATGGTTTATAAATACTGGGATTCTATCACAAAAGAAGATTTAGAATTTTCAATAGATTCAAAACATCAAACTTGGGAAATTCAAGCATTATTAAAAGATGAAGAGAATAAAATTGCAGGCAAGTTTTAGTATCATTAGATCTAAAATGTAACCTGCTTTTTTTATGCTTTCCACACTTGACCAATAAGATGTTATTTGTCACACCACTTTTTTATTTTATTCCTTGATTTGACACACACAAAACCATATAAAAGCAATTTTGGTTTTAGATCCTTTCTTTGTCTTTTTTTTTTTCTTTATTAAAATTTTAAAATTTTCTGATCTATCATACAAAAATGACATTAATTATTCGTCAAATCCGAGCACTTTTTGTTGAAGTGCCTTTACGTCAAAAGAAACCAGAAAATAAGCCATCAAATGCAACTCAAGAACGTAGAAAATCTTTGACAGTTAAAATCAGCAAAGAACCACCTGCTATCGTTTATTTTGAACGAGATAAATTAGAAGACTCTTTTGAATGTATTTTTGATCCCCAAGTCCATCACGATGATGAAAAAGACCACCCAGATTTATTTGCTGAAAAATGCAAAAAGAAGGATTTGAAGCCTTGGCAAAAGCCTCCTTACTGCACACAAAATAACAGTACATTGATTAGTCGCTTTAAATCAGCATTTATCAAGAATAGCGTAAATACAACAGCAACAACAACACCGCTTGTTATGCATCAGTCGAACCATTCAGCAGAGCATGTTGCTTAATCAAACTTAATTATATATCCCCTTTTCCTTGTACATATTATGCAACCCAAAAACATTTATTCATTGTAAATAAATCCCTATTTCATATAAATTAATTTTACTGTATTCAGTCAGATGGGCTTTGTCTTTCATTTCCCATTGACCAAATCCATGTGTTACATTGAATTGATTGGTTTTAATATCTCCCTTATGCAAAATCAAATCATTTATTTCTCAACAGGCTTTGATTTCTGGGTTCAACATTTGGTTACCAGGACTGTTCTTCTTCGAGAATGAATATTTGTTGTACCCCTTCTTTTTCACAAGAGTACAATCATTTCTGTTTATTGAAATCAATTTTTTTATTATTTCAAACGAGAAAAAATAATATTACATTAATCTTTGGGTTCTCAAGTATTGATTAAACTGTAAAAATCAAATTTGAACATATTTTCTTCTATAGAATTAATTCTTTAAAAATTAGATAAAAATATATACCCCACTCTTCTCCCCTCCTCCTCGAACTATCATTAAATCAATTTTTTTAGATATATTCTTCTATCATTATTTATTATCATAATGATAACTGCATTAACAGAAAATGAACAAAAGCAGGAGCAAGAGAATATACCTCCGTCAAACTCACTTACTCCTGACACATCAAGTGAAACAGATTATCATGATTGTCGTAGTGATGAACCTCTTACACCTATACCCGTAAAGAATACATTCACAAATGATAAAATAGCAGATGACGCGTTTACTGTAATATCTCCATTGCAAAATATATCGTACATAACAAACATAATTGATAACAAGCCACCTATTACAATAAAAGAGGGCGATAAATGGTGTCAAAGATGTGGTACAGTCGATACGCCAAGATGGAGAGTAGGTCCAGCTGGCCAAGCAACGTAAGATATTATGAATCATGTAAACTGATAACAATAGTTTAGTCTAAATCTTGATAAATTTAGATTGTGCAATGCTTGTCATTTAAGGTGGAAAATTCGAGGTAGACCCAAGGAGGGTTATAGTTCAAATGTATTTCCACCACCTCATTACGATCCTACCTCACGTAAAAGAAGTAAACCACAACAAACAAAGAATAAACCAAAAAAGCAAAAGCTCAAGAAAACAGCTACTACTTCAATCACTACAACAAAGACTACAAAATTGATCCCTAAACCTGTTCAAGATCAAGAAAATGCAAGCCCACCCTTGACAGTTGGACTTGGTCCTTGCACAAATTGTAAAACTGCAACCACTCCATTATGGCGAAAAGGACCTTCAGGCAATAGAACGTAAGTAATCGAAAAGAGATGACATGGTGTTTTATTGAAATTGATCTAAATAATAGATTGTGTAATGCTTGTGGATTAAAATGGGCAAAAACTGCACCATCTACCGCTACTTCCACCACCGCCAAAACCACCAATACTAAAGATACGGCCGTAAAATCAATAATAAAAAAACCAACAAATACACCTAGAAAGACAACTACATCAAAAAAAGCGATAGATCTGAATTTACTTCACAACAAGAAAGAATATATCTTACATGGTCTCTATTTCGATAAAACCCGAGTTGCACAAAATCAACCATTTTCCTTTCCACTTCCTATACATTTAGGCGAATTTTTAATATCCAAGGAAAAGGAGTTCGAGTTACCTTCCGATATTCACCAGGAACGAGAATTGGGATTGATTAAAGGGCTTATGGCTGACAGAGAGCCATTTTTTACTCGCATTAGATCAAATATTTTCGTTGAAAGAAAACCTAATTCAGCCCAAGATGAAGTTATATGTCACTGTGTTCGTCCACCTTTAGGAGAAATAGGCTGTGGTGATGATTGTATCAATCGAATGCTATTTTATGAATGTGAACCTAAATATTGTCCCTGTGGAGATCAATGTTCAAATCGACGATTTCAACGCAAGGAGAGGACCAAGGAACTTCAAGTGTTTCAGACAAAGAGTCGGGGTTGGGGTCTCCGTACATTAGTAGACATTAAAAAAGGTGATCTCGTCATTGAATATCTGGGTGAGGTTATTTCACATGAATTGTGCGAAGACAGAATGTGTACCACCTATGTTAATGAAAAGAACTTTTATTTTTTGGAATATGGTTATGGCGAGGTGATTGATGCTTGTACAAAAGGTTCAGTGGCAAGGTTTATAAATCATAGTTGTGAACCAAATTGTCATATCGAAAAATGGTATATATACATAATATTGCGAATAATTCATTAATTAACGCCAATTTCATAGGTCTCGAAAGGGAGAATCTCATTTTGGCGTATTTGCATCTCGAGATATTGAAGCTAAATCAGAATTATTTTACGATTATAACTTTTCTACTTTTAATAACTCTGTAGAAAGTGAGCAAATGTGCCATTGTGGTAGTAATCTTTGCAGAGGAACTATAGGAAGAAAAATATCTCGTATTCACTGAAACTTTTCTGCCTTAGTAACATCTAACAAACATATAAACATGTTATAATTAAAATACATATAATTAAAGGATTCTTTCGCCCGAATGACATTAAAAAGAAGAATCTTTATATTAAATAAAATGTTTTTATGAATCTTCCCAACCTGTTCATATTTTTGTTAAACAACAGAGTCTCTCTGTGTACAGTAAATTGACATACATACTCAAATGGACCAGAAAAGTGCTGACAGCAAGAAATTATAGCTTTAAACTCAGTTGCCATATTTGGAAATTTTGAAGCATATTGTCATGGTTTTATTCATTTTTAAAGAATTTTTTAAACTGTTTAAGAATAGTTAAACTCTAACTCTTTATTTAAAAACATTAATAATAATATGAAATACCTTTGGAATTTTTTTTTCAGAATAAATAGTTTTTAAATTGATGAATATACCTTTTTTGGAGGGTGTATCTGTATTTCGTTTCTAATGCTGCAATGCTGATTTTGCGAATCCTACCTACATTATATATGTTTCGATGCCACCTCCTGAAACCAACTAATGCTTGCTTGCAAAGTCAATAATGTATAATAAAGATATAATAAATTAATTTGCCTAATTTTCCCTACAGAATTGGCTAATTATTCGAATTCATTTTGTTGATTAACCAAACTATTTTCAAATTAACGGGTAGAAAGGCATCGAGAGGCCTTACGTGACGTCAGTTATACAGTGCGACTAAATTCACGTTTGGAATGGCTATCAATCAATTTTTTTCTTGTCTGTTCACAATTCTTTAAATCTTGATTTATTCCATTTAACAATTATAAAATAATGTCATTCGAGGATAACGATAATAGCGGTTCTGATCATGATTTTGGAGATCTCTTTGGTTCCGAAGATGAAGCATCTGATATTGATGATGGGCGTTCTCAATCTTCAGTAGAGCAACAAAATTCACCAGTACAAGAATCATCTACAACTAAACCATCTAACGATCTTGATAACCTATTTGGAAGCGATGATGAATCAGCTTCTGAAGATGAGCCAGAAAAAAGACAAACACTCAAACAAAGAAGGTAACCATAGCAACCGTTAATTTTTTTTTTTTTTTTTTTTTTTTGCCAGGAAACTTACCAAAAGCACATTTAGTAGAGCTCGTACACCACAATCATCGGAAGATGAGCGAGATTCAGGCCGTAAGAGTCCAACAGGATACGATGATGATATGGAGGAAGAGGAAGATAATCAATATGGAAGTCAATTAAATAGAAAGCAACGCGTGGAAGTATCATTAGAAATGCCACAGTTACCAGTACCCTACAGTGATAATAATAAGGTACTTTTTTTTTTCAACCGATCAACTTGCCCTACAGCCAACTAACCCTTTCAAAATAGTATTATTTAGCCAAATTACCTCGATTTTTGGATATTGAAGTGAATCCATTTGTCCCAGAAGAATTCGAAATACAGATTGAAGAAGGTTTAACAGAAGCACAAGAGCAAGAATCCATACGTGAACAAATAGAAAATACAATTCGTTGGAGAAGGGTTATGGAAAATGGTTATGAGGTATTCTATCAAATTTGCGTATTGTAATTTAATATAGTTTTTCTTATTCAATTTTTTTATAGACCATGCAATCAAATGCACATTTAGTAGAATGGGAAGATGGTAGAGTGTCGATGATGTTGGGTGATGAATGCTTTGACGTTGGAAGTAAACCAGTCGGTAACCAAGAGCACGCTTATTTACTTGCTCATCAAACAGGCTCTGGTGCCCTTGAAAGTCAAACAGAATTCACTGATCATATGACATTCAGACCAAGTGGTCTTAAAAGTGATACACATCGTCATCTTACCGCTCAAATTGCTGATAAACAAGTCAAGAAGAACAGAACAAAGATGTTCTTTACTGAGAAGGATCCAGAATTAATGAAACAAGAACTTGAATCACAAGAAAATGAACGTTTGAAAGCACAAAAGAAATTGGAACTTCAACGTAGAAAAGCCGATATGCGTTATGGTGATGTGAGTTCACGTCGTAGCAATGATTTTGGTGATTATGATGTAGCTGATTATTCATCAAATCATGGTACAAGTGGTGCTGGTGGAGCACAGGATCGTTACGAAGATGATTTCGTTGTAGATGATGATGAATATGATGAAGAAGAGGAGAGATCAAGAGAAAATAGATTATCACAGGCAAAAAGCTCAGGCATGGATAGATATAAACGTACTCGTTATAGTGATGAAGAAGAAGAGGAGGAGGAAGATGAAGATTATGGAAATGACGATGATGATGATGAAGAGGTCGTGGTTAGAAGACATAAGCGTAATCGTATCTTGAGCGATGAAGATTAAAATCTATAAAAAAGAAATAAAGAATAAATTTGTAAATTATCCAGAGCATATTACATCCAACGGAGACTTTGATACTCGGAATATGATTAAAACGTTTACATTCATTAATTAATTAATCAAAACTACTACGAAATATTCGTTACAGTGTTGAAAACCCAGCAATTGCTAATCTCATTAATACAAACCGAGACATCAAAATGCCAATTTTTTCACCGCGAAATCATTTTAAATTATTAAATAATATATCGTTTGATAGCCCAGAATTAGCAGCAGTAGATCCAAAAGAGAAAACCAGAATATATGGTGTACTTATCTAGAAACATCCTACAAAATGTCGTTGTTTCACCAAAAAACGCATAAACCGTTACTTTAAAGAGCGCATATCCATCGTTTTCGAATATCTACAAAGCTCAAAACCTTACCAAACGATTACCCTCATTCAATAGATACTATCTGGTCACATTTTGCGTTTTTTTTTTATCCAAAATTTTTCGATCATTTTTCCCTTATGGTACCTCATGAAAAATGCCAATTTTTACAAATTGCAATTTTTCACCCGAAAATCGGGACTTTTTACTAAGGTAAATATTGGTACAAAATGACCGCAAAAGCTTAATCTTTGACATAAATACTTATACTTGCAAATTTTGTTTAAATTATTTTGACTTTTTTCCAAAAAACCTATATTTTTAAATTCAAAGATACAGCAAAATTTTGTGAGAAAAAATCAAATAAAAACAGCACCATTGAATAGCCACCCAAAAATACTACAGCTTTTACTATTTGTACTAGCTGCCATAACTTTACATTTCTGGAGAAATTCCCAATTTTTTCAAAAATATTTTTTTTTTTTTTTTTTTTTTTTTTTTTTTTTTTTTATAGGGAAATAAAAGCTTTATTTCATTATTTAAAGTCCTATAACTGTACGCCATGGCGAAGTGAGAGATAAGACTGGATATAAGAGTTCGGGTTCGGAGTTTAAGTAAGAGTTCAGGAGACTAAGTGTATTGGGATACGGATAGTATGTAGCAAGGTTCAAAAGTGAGAAAGTTATAACTGGGATCATTGTTGATGGGACTGGTGTGTAGGTTCTTGGGCAGGGAAAAGTAAGTACTAAGAGTCTGGGAAGAAAGTAGAGATCTAAATGTGGTTTCAGGGGAAGGGTTGTGGCAGAACTAGATGAAAAGGCTTTGAGAATGGAAAAAGTGAAAAAGAATACTGTTAAGTGCAAATTTGATTGATATAATAGCGAGCTAACAGGGCTACCAGGGCACCACTCCTGGAGTATATCACTGCGGCCTATGGGTCACTCACGCCCATTTACAACACGGCACCAAATAAGAAAAAAAAACAGTTTCAGAACAACAATTGCCAAACATAAGGAACACATAGGTGGTTGGAAGGAGGGCATAGGATCAGCAAATTGGGGACGCGTCAGTTTGGGGCATAAGGTCAAGGAACGGTGTTGACCCTTCTACGGTTGACGAGATCGTATTGAAGAACAATTCCACCTACTGAACCACACGCCAGAGGAGTAGACGGAAGAAAGGTATATTTTTTTTAGGGTAGAACGTAGTGGATATACTTTATTTATTATTATTTAATGTGTGAAGACTTAATATACATGAAACTCCTACAATAACGTTTCATGTAGCACAACGTAAGCCATATGGGAAGAGGTTGAGAGGTCTCCACAAGTGGGCCTACTGTAAACAAGGTCGCTATAATGATTATACTATGAAAGATGGGAAAGAAATCGACTAATTAAAGTGCTGCACCAAGAGCCAAAACGGGCATGCGGAGAACGTCATACGAAAAAGTTGTGGGTTGGTGACATGACACTAAACAGGAAATACAGTACTACATAATATTATCAAACAAACTTGCGTCCACCAGGATTCGAACTCGAGTCGTGCGCTTGGGAAGTACACTTCTTAACCATTCGGCCCAACCACCAAGGGCTTTTTCAAAAATATCAACTCTCGATGGTTTTATCGATGGTTTTATTGATGGTTGATTCTTAATGAATTTAAGCACCGACACAACTTTTGCTGTTTGAGCTCTGTTGACAATAATGATTTATAATTACATCTAAAACATGTTTATTATCCCAAAAAAAAAAAAAAAAAAAAAAAAAAAAAAAAAAAAAAAAAAAACACAAAATGCTAGAATAGCATATTAAAAATGGGAGTGTATAAAAAAATTGTTTTTTAGTGCTTTGAAAGTATTGAAAAAATCCTTTTAATGCGACCTATATGATTTCGTCACTAAAACAAGCGGCGAGAATTTTCATCATTTTAGAGAATCAAGGGCTCCCAATCCAGGTTAACTCTGTAAGAAATGCTTGGGATAATTTTAAACAGGCAGAACAACTTGCTTTTTCAAGGTATTCGTTACTTTTAGTTTAATAATGCAATATTTGACTCCAATATGAATAACTACGGAATTACTGTCCATCTCGAATATTCTTGTATTAAAATATATATGCATTTTTATTTATTCTGAGCTCACGAACAAGCCTATCACATCACAAGAAAGTCAATTTTAAAATTTAATCATACACAGATCAGCAAATAACGCCAAATAGAGTAATTTCGTTCAAGAGAGGACAATGTCTATCAAACTTTTAACAAATCGCCCATCAAAGAAGCCTAACTAAATGCGATGAAAAGTCGACAGTTTATAGAAATGATGGATTCGAATTAATGCAAGAAAACAGGCCAACCAACCTTATTAATTGGATCAGTTACTTTTTTTCTCTTGTTACTGTCTGTGAATAAGGGTATTGGATTTCATGCCATCAGTCTCTTTGTTCAAGTAAGAGCTTATAAAGAATATTTCTTATTCATTCTCTTTCTTTCTTTTCGTTTCTCTTTCTCGTATCGAAATAAAAAGCTATAATGGGAAATATTGGTATGTTTAGTTTATGGTTTCAAAATGTACTCGAATATACTCAACATAGCCGTCCTTAAATCAATTTGAATATAGTTGGCACACCTTTTTCTAGATCAATTACTTCTTCAGATACTGCCATGACAGACTACTTTGAAGACTTTGACGATGATAATACAGATACACAACATAAAGTAAGTAAAGAGCCTTTATTGGCGACATGCATATATACATGCACTGACATCATTTGAATAATTAAAGCATCTGCTCAAAAAACAACTGATAGATTATATGAGACACTTAACTCGACAAAAAGAGAAATTAAGTGTTTTAGAAGAATCCTTTTTATTGTTTGTTGTTAGGCTATAAAATAGCGCAAATGTATTCTAATGTGTTTATTTGCTGTAGAGTCTTACAGTCATCTATAATCAACATTATTGGAAAAAAGCAATGCGAATCATATCAGAACTTTGGTTCATTTAATGGCACTGATTTGAAAATAATGAGATCCATTTGTAAAGTGTCTCATTTTGATGTCGACAAGTACTCTGAAATCAATCATCTTATTGAACCTTTAAAATCAGTAATTATTATTTAGTAAAGATTTTGTATATTCAACCATTCATGCCATTCGCATTATAGGCATTTAAAATTGGCTCTTTACCGAAGGTTTTGACGTCTGTCGAAAATATGAAGCAATATAACGATCATCAAGGCTTTTCATTGAGCACTATTGATTACAAGTTGTTGGACATATTAGAGTACATGTAAGCTTAGCTATATATTCATGAATAAACATTTAAAATGAGCTTTTTTTTTTTATCAGTACAAAATTCTGCATGAACAACGAAAATGATACAAAGGAAGCCTTTGCTCATTGGATGAACATATTTGACATACTTTTCCGTGGTACAAATATAAAGTTGTCAAAGTAAGTTTAGCTAAATACAGGTTTAGAATATTTCTATTAATTTACGACCATATAGCCGTAAATCTAGATTTTCCATCAAACAGATGGATCATGAGATAAACCAAGTAAATTTAAGCAAAACACAGCAAAAGAGAAGGCTCAATAGTGTTGAAATAGCTACAAAAGATAGTATATTATTTCAATGTCTCTGTCACAACAGCTTCAGTCAGCAGAAACTCATGGAAATTTCAGCATGCAACATCTCGTACAAAGCTATTGACGATACTCAAGAGCAATATGCAGAAAAAGAAGCCATTTTTCAAAATGATTCAATTTTGATTAACAAGGCAATTCTTGAAAAATTGAAGAGAGATTACCCAAATATTGACGAAAGTAATATGAGAGATGTATATCCTTTAGGAATTCATTTGTCTGGTATGTACTTGATAACAAATGCAAAAACCATCATAAACTAATCCGTATATAATGTAGAATTTGATGGCTATGTTTATTCTGTCCGTCAATACAAAGGCGTGTATGTAGCATCACAAGCTTGCGAGAACATTTTATTTTTACCTAAAACCATTGAAGAATTCGAGATTTTCCTGTATAAAAGTCGCGTATTGGAAATGTTGTGTAATTTAAAGGTTTGTGCTATTCAATTAGTATGTTTGCACCAATTGAAATGTATTTATTCTACACAATAGAGGCATTATATCAATGTCGCCAAAGTCATAAGACAAGCATCTGTGAGCAAGAATGTGTGGTCAAAGTCATAAATTCGCTATCAAATTTGAATCTGCTAGTTGTTTAGTAACCTTGACTATTTAGCAATTTATATTCATACTATCGGCTATTATCATGTGCATCATACCCAAGAATTATCAATAAAGTAAAGTACTGTGTAAAAATCCATTAAAAGGAATGGATTTGCTACATTTTGCCGATTTCTATAAATAAAGGCATGTCGAATTTGCAAAAAATATTGTAATTGGGAAATAATATTCTCCAAGTCTTACAATAAAAATATAGTTGAGTGATATCAAACAGATTCAAGTACCTCATTTTCAACACAAAAGTATTTGTATACAATTAATATGTATTTTATACAGCCTCGATCAATCATTGAAATTGAAGAAGTCAAAACTGATGGATTTTTCGTCGAGTTTCATGTAAAAGCAGATCGTTGGAAATGCCAAATGCTGATTAAATAGTATATACTTCTTGTATTCTAATTTTTTATTTTATAGATTTATCTAAATAGTGATTGTCAGGGTAATATTATACACAATGCTCTTGATTTTCAGGACATTGCTTTTTTGTGTCATTGACACAATTCTTTGTCCACCATGTTACACAATCAATTCAAGCAAATGTTTATTCTAAAAAAAAAAAAAAAAAGTGCTACATGGCCTTATTATGATTATACATATAAACAACTAATGCCTCTATTAAGAGATATCAGTTTTTATTTTTTATTTTTATTATTATATACAAATTCTTTCATTTTTTTTTTAAGTTTCTATCATATTAAAACAATTGATTCATCAAGGTTGGATCTGTCGCTGAACTAGAAGTATTGGTAAAATCGTCCACGCCAGCATTGACATTTCCATACTTTGCGATCAAATCAATGACATTACTGCCAACATTTGTAGAGTGTTCATCACCCAACATGAATAAAGTATTTTCTTTGTTATTGTCATGATCAAATAATCCATCTTGAGTTCCATCATTTGTAGTTCCCATCAAAAAAGCTTGTTGGTAAAGCTCGCTAAGGGTTATCAATGCTTGAGGACTAGGTGTATTTTGATAAGATGAACCATTGCTTTCATCGCTGCTGTTGCTACTATTATTTAATAATTGATCTGGCATTAATATATCTTTAGATGAATCTACTGGAGGAAAAGAAGCGAGAATGAAATCTTCAAACATATTGCTAGTTGTAGGGAAAATAGGGCTGTTGGCAGCTGTTGAAACATCATGCATTGTAGTGGTTGTAGTGGTATCTTCTTCGCATGAGGCCATCATATCAACGTCTTCTTCAGGTGGTGGTGAAAAGCAAAAATCATGGAAATCAAGGGTTACTGTTGTACCCGAATAGCATGATTGACCTGTTGCAGAATCCCGACGTTTGTGTTGAGATGGTAACGCATTAGTCAAACCAAGTTCAAGCAATTCCTTTTGTTGGTCTGCCAACGCCTGTGCGGTTAAAGGAATAGATTGTTTGTTGTTATTTACGATTTTATCTGCATCAACTTCTTGCTTTACGATAACTTGTTCATTGGGTATTTCCGTAACTTCAACTGTCGCTGGAGAAGGAGGAGTTGTCGCTGGAGGAGGAGGCGGTGGTGATGGAACAAAGAGTGCAGGAGCTACACGAGATGCGTATTTACGAGGTCTTAAATCAGGTGTAAATTGATTTCGATATGTATCTAAAGCTTTTTGTAATAAATTTTTCTTATTGGCAAGTTGACGAGGATTCAACCAAGCTAATTTCCAACCTATTTCATTACATTTAGCTTCATCTAATCGACGTTGAGATACAGATGGAGTTTCTGATGTTATGTTCATTGCCCTAGGGAATACGCAGTTATTTTTACGAAATGCGATATCAACAGCATCTAATACAACAGATTCAATGTTGATTCGAATACGGCATTTTGATGTCGATGTTGAGTCCTCGATTAAGATTGTTTTGGGTGCTTTTTCGCTATACTCGTGTTGATTTTTAGCAGTTTTATTACTCTGATCATCATCTTCAGTTGAAGCAGTTGTTTCGCGATGTTTACGTTTACGTAATGTGCCTTTCAAGAGTTTTTCTTGTCTTGCAACACGACGAGATCGCATACTTGGATATCGATTACGATATGAATCAACAGCACGCTGAATGAGGCCTCTTTTACCGGCAATTTCTTCAAGATTTAAATAAGCTAATTTCCAGCCCAAAACATTGCATTCAGTTTCATAAGACCATCTATTACCACGATAAGTTTCTCTAGGTAAATTTGCTCTAGGATATACCTATAAAAAAATCTTCTAATTAGCACTTGATTTTTGAAACCCATAGTCAATCAGATCATACACAATTCTCCTTCTTGAATTTATCGTCAAGTACACTTGTATCAACTTTATCGAGATCTGTTCTTATACAATATCTACGTAATGTTCTATGGTGTGAGTAAACAAAGCTAACCCATTCAATGCCTTCTTTCAATTCAGTTGTAGGTTCATGGCTAGTAGATAGAAATGGTGAAGTAGAGGGAGCAGTTGATGTGACGGGTGGCTTGGCTGTTGTTGCCTTTGCGTTAGGATTAGAACTGGCTTCATTACGTTGTGGAGGAGGCGTTGGTGGTTTGTCTTTGCTCGTTTTGTTTGTTATAGACATTGATTGTGTAGATGATTCTGCTGATTCAGTTTGTAATGTTTGTTGCTTATTATTTAAAATTTCTTGATTTGAAATTGCTTCAGCAAGTACATTTGCAACTAGATTTGAATTCCAGGCATCTTGAGTTGAAGAATCTATAGTAGGTTGCACTAGGAGTAAATAATAATGATTAATTTGATATGCAAGGATAAAAATGTAAGGGGAAACGGTATCAGGGTTCAAATGTACCTTGGTGATTTTCATTTGCTGCATCATTTAATATGTTGCCCATCTTACGCTCTTTGATCTTATTAACTGCTTGCTCAATTATATTCAATTGCTCATTAGATAGAGTCTCTAATAATGTTTCCGCAGACTCTGTAGGATTAACAAGATCATGAATACTAAGTTGAAGCTCAGGATTGTGGGGCAATGTTTCATTTATAATTGCGGCATAAGATGATAAGGTCATAATATCATCTTTAATATTTTTGGTTGTAGTTGTAGTTGTAGTTGACATATCTTTACAGTGATTATTGGTGGAGAGGGGTGGTTTTTGTTGAACTATCATAAAAAAAAATTATAGATAAAGAAGAAATAGAAGAAAGAAGAACTTGAGAGCGCGTTTTCTTTAATATCTTTTTAGTAACCGTTAAAACTGACTTGTAAATACGAGACTAATTACGGCTTGCGGGGTCTGACGATATAGCATCCCTCTTGTGCCAATATTTCATGCGATTCTTGTAGCTTTTTTACTTGGATTTTTGTTTGATTTTCTCTTTTGTTTTCGTCAAAGTACAGTGTTTTAAAGTTTGAAGGGTGAAATATATCATGTACTGGAAATATAACTCGGGTGATTTTATTTTACATAAAGGAATTACTCGTGTAACTAAAGATTTGTTAGTTTTAGAAGCACGAAGAATAGAATCTATTCGTTCAAAATAGTGAAAAAATTTTAAGATCATTCAAGATCAACACTTGTCATTTTCCGTCATTGAAGAATATCAGTGCTGCGAACACTTGAAATAATTCTACTTTTTTTTAAACATAAACATGAACCTTTTAGTAACTTAATAGAAACGTGCAAATTTGTACCGTTTTCCGTAATCATAATGTTTACACAAACATTTTAGTTGTGTAGATCAGAGATGTTTGCGGCAGATTCGGTCCAACAACCCCGCACCAATCTAAACCCGTTCATTAGTTTGCTAATAATCGAAGGGCAAGTTTTTGTGTTTGTTTGTACATATTTAAAAGCAATTGGATGCAATTGTTACATTTCTACTGATAAAGAAATAAAGCTAATATTGAATTATTATATTTCTAAATTAAATCTTTTTACAAATTTAGGCTCAAGCGGCTGTATAAAAATAAGTCGTAAAATTTTTTGTAAGCGGATATATATTCAATTCTATCATTTCTCGGTAAAATTGTATCCATATCTACATCTCAGTGGCTGGATGCCCAATAAAAGCAGATTCCCATGATACACAAAATGTAATAATGCATCTGCATGAAATAATTGCAATGATTCTCAGAAAACAAACCGTCATCATGAAGATAGAAAAGAGTGAATAAAAAAAGTATTTAAATATCATATCAATTACAATATTTTGCTGCCTGATAAAAGTCTATATACTTTAAATTACACGCATATACCAGGATACGGGGAAAAAAAAAGCTAGGAATGTTCGAGTTTTCTGTTAAATTCAGCCACATGCATTTGTAAAATTGGCTAATTTTTGCTACAAGCCTTGTGTATACCTACTCTCCTCATTTAAAACCCTGTCAAGAGGTCTGGTTGTATGCTTTTACAATTCAAAAAAGAGGTTAATCATCATCAGTTATCAAGAAACACAAAAATGTTGATACCCATAATTACAAGCGGCGTTACAAAATATAATTTGTTTGTACTGATTTGGTTGCTAGTTTCTTTAACATTTACCAAAAAAAAAAATAGTAAAGTTTGTGAAACACTACAAAAACGCATATATGCAATTTTAAAGGTATTTTAATGAACTAAAGGTTGAGCAATAACTCTTAAGAGCAACTTTTACCCTATTATATTTACTTTAAGTAACCGAATAATTTTGTATCGCCGCTCAGGGGTAATATATATTTGTTGATCTGTGAACGACAAATTCTAGTCAAATATTTATTAGTTTTGATAAGTTTTGGTATGAAATCATTGGTTTTATGTAAAAAATAAAAGTTAGTGGTATGTATAGTTTTTTAAAAGAAAATATCTAAATATAATTCTCTATTTAAAGCTAATTTTTGTCATTTGCAATATCAGGTTTTAGTTTAACAATAGGCGGAGCGGCAGCTGTAACGTATCTTTCATCATTTCCTTCAACAATTGAAGGTTTCATTAATGTCATTGACTCTTCACCCAATTTAGGAGTAATTTCACTAGCAAGAGTTGTACTGTCTTTTGTGAAATTATCATCGTCGTAAACATTTGGAGTATATCTTTCAATTGCGATGGAGGGTGATGAAAGTGTCATTGAGGGACGAGCTACTGGATCTTCAACTGGGAAATACTTTTCGTTTTCAACCATATGCTGGCTAATGGCTTCACCGCCATTGTTATAAAAGTGCTCTACTTGATCCCAATCAACTGATAATTCATCCATTTTCTTTTTTTCGTCTTTCTTCTTGCGGATATAAAAGAATACAGCAGCAGCGATTGCACCAAGGCCCTGAATAGACGGTTAATATCATTTTTATAGCATAGCATTATATGTGCTTGCATTTACCACAATAATACAAGCAACGGCGATACCAGCAATGGCACCGGTGCTCAATGAACTACCAGCATTCAAGTTATCAGCTGAAGTGCTATTACTGCTTGCATTTGATGCAGGTTTAATTGTCTCAATATAAGGAAAAGTATCTGGAAAGTAGAGGTTGTTCACATCATTAACGCTCATAACAATAATATCATCTAAAGGACTATTATAAACAGCCAAACCAAACATAATAAATAAAGTGGTATTGACCAAAACAGCTATCATTAACAGATTGTTAGCAATTATTAAAAGTATTATTTCTTGCGATAGGTACAGTACCTGAGTGTGCAAATCGAGGGGCGGATACTACACCTACAGTGTCGATAGTTTGACTGACCCATTTATTGGAGTCAAGGTTGAGAGTATAACAAAAATCAGTAAAAGCTGAATATGCGCATGAATGAAAAAGAAAGTAGTTAGACCTGCAAACTATTTCAATAAATATGCAAATATATATATATATATATACCAGTTGTTTGTCCTGTTGCGGTACCACCATAAAGCAGAATGTCATTTGAGTTGGGTACTATTAAAGTTGTAATTAGTCGAGTGTAAATAAAATTATAGGCAGATCAGAATGCGTTAAATTACATAATGTAGCTGTAGGGAACATGCGTGCAACAGGAGCAGTTCCTTTCAAGGCTAATGAAGACCAAGAACCACTCGAAGTGTCAAATACATTTGCAGATTTGAAATCTTGTTTGTTTTCTTTTGTATAATCAGGACTTGCGTAATAGAAACCGCCCAAATAATAAATAAGACCAGTTTTGGGGTTCAATGTAACAGTTTGTGCAGAGTACAACCTTGCAGGTATATTTGATTGCGGTGTTCTTGGTACCCACTGATTACCTCCATAGTTAAAGTTAACAAGCGAGGAATAACCCTCATGCATAACTGTTTGATTCGAGCTATCAGTTTGTATAGGTGCAGTAGTATTTGTGGTGGGATTTCTATAATTTGGTTAGTCAGCGATGAGTAATCACAGTGATGTACAAAAGTGAGCTTACTCGGTGACACCGCCATAAAGGGCGATCGAGTTTTCGATAGGAGCTAAATTAACGGCAGCAGCGTTGTATCTGTATTACACAGGCCCAGAAGTGGAAAAGAGAAATGAGTTAGACATATATACACATAGTAAATAAATTTCTTCTATTTACATTTGTCGAACAGAACTTGAGTTTGCATCAGCATAAGTGCTTAATGTTTGCCATGTATTTGAATCTCTGTTGTAAACAATAGTCTGATTTGTTATCATTGTTCCATTATATGTATAACCCCCAGTAATAAACAAACTATTGTTATTGTAAACAACAGAATTAGCACGTCGTCTGTCTTCAAGGACATAGTCTGTATTGGTATAATTGATCAATGTCCAAGTTTTGGCAAGATTAATCATACTTTTGTTGTTTGGGAGATTAGTCAGTGGAAGACTGTATAAATCAGAATCCATAGCATTGCCTACTAAGAGACCTCCATAGCAGTAAATTGAATCGACTAAAAGACCACATTCTAGATTTATAAAAGTTCAATTTTGAGTCAAATATCACGATTGTAGATTTAAATTACGAGATTCAGATCTTTTGTCTAACTGCAACGCCTCTAAAAGACTCAAATTTAAGATAAATGTTGTTGCTACTACTTTAAAAGCAGCGTTGAGATATTTCATTTAATATATAAACAAAAGAAAGAGCGAGAGAAGGTCAGCAATAAGGTAATAAAAGTTTGTTTGTATTTAAGACGATAAGGCTGAGGAGGTACTACTTGAGATGTACCTCTTTGTACCCGTCAATTATTTAGATTGGGATATTTCCAGAAGCTTAATTCATTGCACAAAAGTTGCTGATTACTATATTTATATAAACATGTAGTTACACACTTTAACAGAAGGATTTTCCGTTATTATATACTACATATTCTGTATAAAGCGAGTCGATATTGGGGTATTAAACCAATTGAAAAGGTAGGCTCATTAGCTTAGTTTTCTCAAAACCATACTTTGTAAATTACAAATAATAATCAATAAACGATTGATCATCCATTTTAGGATGCTTATTGTCGTACAAGGTTTGAAGTGCCATCAAATCTGTAAAAATCTTCGATTTTTAAAATACAATCTTTCGTGATGAGTTTGATATTATTCATACTGGTATTTAAGTCGTAGTTATACAAAAAGGACATGTTTTGGCTTCGAGATTGATTTAATCTCGTGGTGTATGAATTTTATTGTGCAAATTCGAATCTGGAAAATTTAAATTTGATAATGTTGTAGTCATTTCACAAAATAAACTCATTAATGCTAGTAGTAAGTAGCTTTGAATACTGTTTTTGTAGCCCATCTAATTTTGAATCTATATAAACCCTCTTTATTTCATTCCTTTTAATAAACAATATCTCTTTACTTGATTAAGTTTCTAGTTTCATTTAGCATTAACATATTCTGATAAATCAATACTTTTAGTACCTACTCATACCTTTATGTCCATGTAGAATGTCAGCTTACTTGGATCAGTATTGATAGAGATCATATTATTGACTGTTTTCAATGAAATAGGCAGTAAGCCTTAGGCGCGCTTTGGCTATGATTTTTTAGAAACACATAGGCACACAGTTGGTTGTAAAAGTTGCCTTTTGACGTCATTGTGTACAATGTTTGTGCCTACTTTCATGTATAGTTGAAAATCATCTGAATTAAAACTTGGTAAGCTAAGGGTCTTTGTTGTCGGTTTTTTACGGTTGTAAAAACTAGGTTTCAGATGGTTTTCAGATGGTTTTCGATTTTCTTTGCCCAATATTGGATCGAATTACGTCAAATATTTAGAGACAATATACTTTTCCTCTATGGACTGACTATTGATATCTGTCCAACACAGAAGAGTCTTAATACCAGAATATAAGTGCACTGGCCTAACGTTGACCAAAAACTGACCTAAAATTAATTATAAAAAACAAGCGCTTAAATTAAAGCGTTACTTTTTGTGTTTAAAAGGTAGATCCAACTGAAAGCTACTTTGCATTTTTTGTTTTAGCAAAAAATATTGATTTTTCGTCGAGATAATCAAAATAATAATTTACATTGCAGCTTACACTCTATTATAACTGAGTTCCAAAATTTATATGTTGTTGAAATGAACGAAAAATGATTCAAAAAACAAGTTTTTTTTAATAGCTCCTGGACTGCAAATTAAATTGACCTAGTGTATTAAATAGTTTTTGTACAGTTTTGGATTCTGCATCTATCTAAATAAAATTCAGACAAATATTTTTTATTAAATTTTGCGTAAAATGCAATTGAAATTTTAGAGGTTTTTTGAAGATACACATCACTTTTTATAAACATACTTAAAATATAATAACTTGAAATAATGCGTAAAACAAATATCTATCGATCGAGCTATTACGGAATTTTCTAGCTGCATTTTTCGTAGAGAAAACAATATTTTTGTCCAAATTTTTTCAGATTCAGAATTTAGGATGTGGATATACAAGGGGAAAATGGAAGCTAGAAATGGAGGTGCCTTTTTGTACACATTTTTGATGATATCTGCACGAAAAATCAATATTTTGAAAAACTCTAAATTGGGTCCGAGAGAGCTCAATGAGCTGGATGACATGAGTAAAAAAAAATCACTACTTAATTTAACAAATATTTTGAAATCTACTATAAAAATACCAAAAAAATGAAAAAAAAAATAAAAGTGCTCAGACTTTTTTTATATTAAAACATGTTATAGAGCTCTTTAAAACAAGTAAGTTTTATTATTAGAATGTGTTAGTATAGCTTAATTTTTTCTGGAGATATGAAGCTTCAAAGTTTTCAATCTTTTAGCAGTGAAATACGCGTAAAAAATCTAAAACCTTAGCACTGAAAAATTAATACCAACTGCAAAAAATAGGATATTTCCGGATACTCATTTTTGGATTACAGGTGAGCATCTCAGGTACATTGGCATATAATTTTTTCTTGGTGTTATTTAGTGAAAACAAAAAGTAGAGCAGGCATGAAAAGTGAGACCCAGTTTTCAAGGAGAAAGCAGCGAATTTTACGCGTTTTTGAGTCTTTCGTGAGGTATAAAATAAATTTAGAGATAGGTAGCATAATGCGATCAATTTATTTATATTTAGTAGTGTCTAGGGTATATCTTAAAAAATGTTTATTACGAGGTTAGCTATAGAAAAGTTGGCACCCTCCGATTTTAAAGATTAGCAGCATTGAAAAACTTCTTTCTTGAAATCGAGTTAATTTTTGCTTTGTCAGATCTATAATACATCAACTGTTTTTTTATCCGAAAGCTAGATTGTTTATGATATATTTCTCTGTTTTATATGTATGAGTAAACATGTATTCATTTAATGATATCATTATGTAGTAATCAGTACGGTATATATATATATATATATATCAATTCAATTTTAAGATAGCTATTATATTGAGAGTTTCAGTGATTTGGAATCATACAAATGCATGATGAAACTAGCTATTTTAAAATGCAGAACATTAATTTTTAAGTGGTGTTCCTGAGGTCTCAAGTCGAAATCACCTTTGTTCTGCTTTTTTTTTTTTTTTTTTTTTTTTTTTTTTTCGCAAATGACGATTAACAATGCTGCTGTTCGTAAAAGTGTAAGGCTTGCAACTAAGCAGAAAGTTGTTTACAATAAACAAGTAGCCTCTGAACGCAACAAAACGTAACTACATGCATAATTAATTTATTAATCAGTTTCTAAAGTAATTTTTTTAATTGCGCAGTAAAAGTATTCGAATTTTGAAAAAATCAATTGCCAAGAAGGTTTTTTTTTTACACGATTTATTTATATTCATTTACTCACTTACAAACGCACTTGTATAGAAAGTAAAGAGAAACAGCAACAAAGTGCCAGAGGACAAATTAAAGGCGGAAATTGTAAGCAACAAATGCTACTGTATATTTCATGATTTGTGTTTAATTATTAGTTATTTTTCTTCAGTCCAACAGATCTTCAGAATTCTTTAATATTCTTGATGAAATTCATCTAGAGAATGCAATTACACATATGAAACAAAATGACCCCAAGTTGGCTTCTTATTTGGATCAAGATTCTTTGGCTGCTTTCAAGGAACGTCTCGGAAGAGCCGATGGAACTAATCCATTCAAGTAAGATGAGAAAGATATACGCTGAAACATAACAGTCTAATACATCTTGTATATTTTTTAGATCTTTCACTCGATCAATTATATATCAGCAAGTATCTGGAAAATCGGCTGCTTCAGTTCTTGTTCGTTTTATAAACTTATTCAGTACATCAGATCAGCAAACAAGTTCTTCAAATTGGTTTCCAACTCCTGAAGAGGTGCTGGCAAAAAGTATAGATGATTTGAGATCTGTAGGCCTATCAGGAAGGAAGGTAAATTGCAACAATATATATATATATATATATAGTATGACATTGCATCATGTTAATTTGCGATTTACGCTTTTCGTACAGGCACAATATATACAAAACCTTGCCCAAAATTTTGTCGACAAATCAATTACCCCTGAAAGATTCTCCCAAATGTCACATCAAGAAATCTCCACTCAGCTTTGTGCTGTAAAAGGTATTGGACAAGTAAGTTCTTCCATCCTGAAGCATTTTGGTAATAAATATACGC
This sequence comes from Mucor racemosus, assembly GCA_027405735.1. NCBI lineage: Eukaryota > Fungi > Mucoromycota > Mucoromycetes > Mucorales > Mucoraceae > Mucor > Mucor racemosus. Next base: position 3,586,916 of record JAPEHQ010000001.1, on the reverse strand, counting down.
CCTTTTATATATGCTCAAAAACCTTTAGTGGTCTGTAGATATGTTTCTTCTGCTTGATCTACATCATTCAGATATATTACCATTAGGTGATTTAGCTGTACGAAAAGGGATTGTTAAGCATTTTGGGTTACCAAAACCAGCAAATAACAAGAAAATATTTCCTTTACCTCATCATATGATGGAATTAACAGAAACTTGGCGTCCCTATGGATCACTAGGATCATGGCTTATGTGGAGAATACAAGCAATTAAAGTAGTCGGTGATGATTAGAAATAAAGCTCTTTTATTTTATTTTGCATAACAGATATTGTTTGTAGATGATAATGATGAAGTCTCATTCACTAATAGCTGAGTAACCTGAAGCTCTGCTCTTGTTATATTTAACTCTGCTTCTAATTGAGCTATTTCATCAGGCAAACTCTTTGTTTCTTCCATGACTGATTTGAGCTGGCCAAGTTGATTGTCTTTATCAGCTGTTAATATATCAAAATCTTGTCGTAACTGTAAAATAACTCTCCAAGGATCATCATTTTCCTCTTGTACTAACGTTTGATTTAAAATAACCGACTGTGATGATAAAATAAGTCTTGAAGTATTGTATAATCTATTTTGAATACAAGCATTAAGTTTTTGTTTGATTCTATTAGATCGAGTGATTTACCGTTGTTCGAGAACAGATTTAATACTTGAAAGATCTGTGGATGATTCTGCTTGATCTCGGTCAACTTTTTCTAATTTCAACGTGAGAAATGCGATAGTATTCAAATATTTAATCAAAAGAGATTTCTCATCAGAAACCTAATTGATTATAATAGTATAAATATCATCAATACAGAATTCGATAAATTTTTATCATACGTACCTCACATTGCTTAGGAGAGACAGGAATACGTTGGATACGGGAAGCAAAGTTTAATATATCTAATGTTGGTATCTCATCCTGAGATGCAGATTCCATGTCTACTGTACAGATAGAAACAACATTATGTTGGCCCATGAATGTTGGTTGTAGTAATCTAGTCAACTTAGAGTCATGATATGGTGGTAAAGGATGCCCTGCACTATTGAAATATAAGAAATCTTATTTAACAACACAAATATAATGTGTAGTCTACCTTTTTCCAGCTTCTGAAAGATTGTATACAACAGCTTCAAATGCTAAACAACTCTTATTGATTGGGCTTTTAAGTGTTTGGAATATCGATTTGTCATTACTGGCCATATCAATTAGGTACTAACATTATAAAACTTTTAGTCAAAAAGTATGTCCTATCAGTCGATCAGCTTGTCTTACTAAATATGATATATGAACATTATCACGCTTCTTTTTTTGAGGTACCCTTGTTCTACGAGAAGAGCTGCTCGTACTACTGCTTGTGCTGCTTACAATGCTAATATTGCTGCTTGCATTTAGCTTTTTTGATACACTTTGCTTTTCTCTTTTCTCGACAGTCTATTATGTACATGTTTATATTGCGGTTTTATATTAGAATCATCAGTCAACCTACTAGCTGAATAAATGTGTGTGCTCTACTGTGATGTATATTGTAATTGTTTGTCAACATGTATCGATTTGCTATGGCCCAATTAGTCTTTTTGATGTTTAACAGATATGTGGTCTGTATAGAATACCTTCAGCTTTTTTTATATATTGCAATGCTTCCATAGGCGAGGTAATTATCTGCTCTCTTAACGACATGACATATGCTCCTCTCTATATCAAATCAGTAATCATCACCATACTTTATTGATATACTGCCTACTCTTTTATTTTCATCTGATATCTTTAATGCTTCATCTTGTTCTGAAAACAAATCTTTGATAACTTCATTTGCTATCTCAAAGCAAGCTAAACTTAATATGTATTCATGTTCGTCGTCCTACAATGTGTCAGATCATTATTTACAGTGCGTGATTAATGGTCTTACATTTTTAATTGTTTTGAATACTGTATCAAATGTAAGTGGTACTATTCCTAAATCGCTGCTATTGCCTTTTTATATAATGTATTTTGTTATTATTTACTTTTGCATTGATTAGTTTTTTTTCATGTACTTACCAAACTATCATATGGATAGAAAAATACAATATGTAAAAATCAAATAAAATTTAGACATGCAAAAATGTTAAAACGTATTTTTGCTTTACCATAGTCTATAATTTTCATATTTAAAAAATAACATTGTTTTATTACAATCAATTACTATTAAACCCAAAAACAATTGCATAATTTCTATATTTTATGAAATGAAAACTTACATAAGATTTTCCAGTTCCAGGTTGACCGTACGCAAAGACTGTGCCTGTATATCAAATTTGATCTTGTTACTATCTTACTCTAATCAAGAACAATTGAATGTGTACCATTAAAACCCAACATGACATCCTGTATAGTTGTTTTGATACTAGTGTCAAACAGGTTTTGATTTGTAGACGAAGCCCTAAATATATGATCTTTTCATGTAATACCAGCAAAATTAGTATTTTCAAATGAAATTGAAAGTTTTCAGGCACACATATACTGTACCAAATTCGAATTTTTTACTTGATTTCGGTCCTAAATAACGTAAAATCTTATCATCTTCTAATTGCCAATCGCAACTATCTTTCTCTACGGATAATTTAATGACACTTTTCACTCTTTTTCTCTTGGCTAAAGATGTTGAATTTGAACTAAATATGTTTGTTAGCCAATTGCTGCCTGAAGATGCATTGGAAGACGTTGACGAAGTACGTCTTCTATGCACTTGGGGTGTTGTTGTTGCTCTTTGTCTAATATTGCTCTTTGTTTGCTTTACTGTTGAAGGGGTAATTGTAGTCTTTTGCCGACTGCTTATTGTAGTGTTAGTTGATGTTGAACTAGTTATAGGACGTCGTGGTAATGATGTCGAAGCCGATTTAACAGGTATTCGACTTGTTGTATGGCTATCAGCGGTAAGATATTTTGATGATTGAGACATGGTTTGGACGTGAATAAATAAAAAAAAACTGAAAAGACACCACCATAAACTAGAATATTAAGGAGAAAAACTAAATGGAGTTTCAATACGGTATAATTAGTATTCAATTGGATTCTTTATTACTTGGATAATGAAGCTGATTGTTGCCAAGCTATCAAGAGAAAGTATATATATGCCATATCAAGCAGGTTATAAATATTTTTCTTTACGCAATATTGCTATCGAGATGACATTTCATATATCAGCTTTAGCAGTGATTACGATTGCCGTGGAAATCATATCTAAATTGATGATCCCTTCTTCACCTTCCACCAATGAAGAGACTATCAAGTCCGCCGATTCATCAATTGACCTACCCTCAACAACCATTCAAACCACCAAATGGACATATTCAAGTGCTCCAAATGCATTATTATTTGATTTCTCTGAGTTAAACATGAAAAAAGAACAATTTATACCCATGATCAAGTCCTCTTTACCCTCAAATATCATTGCTTCCATTCAGCCTATCGGTGAGCTTTTAGCTGAAATTGCTATTCAAGATCGAGAAGAGCTTAATTCCCTACATAAGCAAGCGTACTCTATACTGAAAAACAAAGGATTGCATTTAAAAGACAAAAACATTTGGTTGAAACCCACACTAACGCTTTCCTCGAATTCAAATCTAGTTTTTTGGCACATACGACTCTTGGAATACCCTAAATCCATGGTGAATGACTCTTTTAAAAGAAGAATTGCCGATACTGTCAGTAAATCTTTTCAAAAAAGAGATAAAAGTAAACCTGGTGAGGGAGTGCTGGTAATTAATGATGATAATGTATTTTTCAGCAATACAAAGGCGGATCTTGATTCTAAACAATGTTCTGTCACCATTCTCGCAAAAGAATATACAATTACACCTCCTCCTTTCATCAATCCTATACGTAAGCTTATTTATGTACCTTTTATGAGAAGATACTTGCCTATTGAGATCTCTCAAGTTGAATAAAATATGATATTATTGCTTTACAAGGCGGAATCAAAAGCTTGAAATATTTTAAATTGACATTCTTTCGACTAATTTTTTTAGCAAATTAATGAAAAAAAACCCACAATAACAATCTTATAATGCTATGAAATATTGCAGGACATTTGGTTGCACTTTTAGTTTATTTTAAAATGCCAAATAAATCATTCTAAATAGGATCAAACCAGCCAAAGCTATTTTAAATGCCGATTTCGTTTTTTGAATTCATTTTAGATAAAAATCCATGTTTTGAAAAAAATTCAGATTCTGCCCTTGGTGGTTGGGCCGAATGATTAAGAAGTGTACTTCCCAAGCGCACGACTCGAGTTCGAATCCTGGTGGACGCAAGTTTGTTTGATAATATTATGTAGTACTGTATTTCCTGTTTAGTGTCATGTCACCAACCCACAACTTTTTCGTATGACGTTCTCCGCATGCCCGTTTTGGCTCTTGGTGCAGCACTTTAATTAGTCGATTTCTTTCCCATCTTTCATAGTATAATCATTATAGCGACCTTGTTTACAGTAGGCCCACTTGTGGAGACCTCTCAACCTCTTCCCATATGGCTTACGTTGTGCTACATGAAACGTTATTGTAGGAGTTTCATGTATATTAAGTCTTCACATTAAATAATAATAAATAAAGTATATCCACTACGTTCTACCCTAAAAAAAAAAAAAAAATTCAGATTCAATTATGAATTTCTCGACAAATCACATATAAAGCAAGCAAAGCTTACTAATAAAAATCTATAGATAATTTGACAAAGTATTTAGTCAAATACTTTAAAAAAATTGTTTTCACTAAAAATATTATGAAAATTGCAAAAATGAAAAATATCGGTTTTCTCGTAAAAGTCAATATTTTTAAATCACAACTACCAAATAAGAGAAGTAATATGAAACTTGGAAAAATTTGGAACATTTTTCACCAATAAATACCATAGTAAATTCTTCCGTTTTTGGTAAGAAAAATCCAAATTAGGTATTTTTGATCATTTTTCCTTACATCTATAAGGGCAAAAAGGTCCGATATACGATAAATTTTTATTAACCCAAAAAACTGAGCAAATGATACAGGAAGTAACTACGGGACTAAGGAAATAGTCCTTACTGATTCTGCGCCCTCAAAACTGAGTTTAAGCATACTAAAATGATTGTTGAAACTACTGGTTTCAAGGTGATTTCAAGCGAAAAAAGCTAGATATCCTTTAGTATACTAGTTTAAAAAGATACATGCATGCATGGTTACATGTAACCAGATCAATAAAGTGTGCAGTGAATGTGTATTTCATTCCATGTCGATTTTTAAAGCGGCTATTGTGACATTTTTTGATTGTCAGAATGCAACAAAAACGTGATCGTACTCATTTTTCTTTGGTAATAATATCTCAAATACATTCATGCAAACCTTGAAACAGAGTTTATGTGGATGGTTAACCAATAAGTAAATTTATTGTGTTATCTATGAAATTAGACTAGTTTCGAGGTATATCTTGTGATGATTAAAGATTATGAATAATTTTATTACTATAAGCACAATTCGATTTATTCATCAAAAAGTAGCGTATTACTACACCAATCATAGTAAAAATGAGTAGATCTGATTACTTTCTGATGGTGAGTGATACTCTACATATACAATACTTTTGATTTGGAAAACTGCCGCGACATGCTCAAGATCAGCATTGATTCTGTTCCTGAATTTATTGAATCGCCGATATGCACATTAGATTGGTATACTTAATTGAACATGTATGAAAACTACGAATTTACAGTTAATTATCGAAAAAAAAATAAGCATGGATTACATACACATATGGCAGTGTAATTTATATGCATTTGCTTATTTGTTTAGATTTAAAAGCATGTTAAAATTCTTCGAAAAATACATATAGTGATTTCGGATTTGTGCTGTTATAACTAAATGTTGATTTTAACTGTAGTTTTATATCAAGAACTTTTCAACAAACATTGAGCAGCTGTACACATACATAAAGTGCAACTCTCATATAGTGTTTTTCTATTTTTTTTATAGCTTTGTTTTGGAAAACAAGTACGATGAAAGGCAACTTAAAAAGGAAGTTGTGTGTGAATAGAGTATGCTAAATCTAGAATCTAAAAAGGTTTTTTTTTTATGATGATACAAATGATTCATTATATTAACCTTAAAATTTTCTATGGGAATTGTATTGATTAGAAAAAGGCTTGTGAGAATTATATAATATGATTATCTGCAAGTATATGTATGTGTAAGTGTATCATATGTATGTCATTTATAGTCAGTGCATTTAACCATGAAAAATAAAAAGCCTCATTTCAACTAGTCAGTAAGTCGGCTTTATTTCTTTATTTGTAACAATACAACATTCATTGGTTAATTATGGTTGGGATAGATAGATAGAATCGAGGCTTTTTTAAAGCATGTTATAAATGAACAGGGATCGACGGTCATTTGGATATCCGATAAATTTTCCATATAAACACAATTTATTTATTTATAAGTTTAAGTGAAAAAGCTCTAGATTCTCTTTATTTTTGTATCTTAATTAATAATTTGTTACGCCAAGTATTTGTTGTCAAAAAAAAAAGGAGAAAATTATGATATTTTAATCTAACTTTAATCAAGATATCTACCAAAAGCCTATATAAGCGATTGTTTCAGTTAAAATATTAAATTAAGAGCTAGGAACGATTGAATTGTTGTATAATACTAAGCGCGTAATAATGATAACATGAATGATAAACTTTATTTTATTTTATTTTTTTAGAAGGAAAACAAAAGAGATCAACTCATTTTTAATAATCCAAAATTATATTATGGTTATCATTGACATGATGACGATCAGGCATAAAGATTTCATCAGTCATTGGGGGTTGACGAAGAGGTAATTTAGACATGATATCCAAAGGACGACGTTGAGATTGCTGTTGTGTTTGTTGTTGTTGAGATTGTCTTTGATTCTCTTCAAATTCGTCTTCTTCAGATAATTCTTGATCATCGGATAAATCGGTATCATTTACAAGGCCTATGCCAGATAGACTGTATCGTTGTTGTTGTCTTAAAGTATAAGTCAATAATTGGATATGTTGCAAAGCTTTTTCCAGTTCCTGCCTGGTCTCATTTATTGCCACATCTCTTTGATTGGTTATTCCTTTGAGGGCATTAATAGTGTATCTTGCAAATGATAACTCTTTGTTCAAATGTGCGTTTTGTTGTTGAAGATATGCATTATCGATTTCAAGTTGAGAACAACTCCTAGTTGTTTCGATATCTATCATGTGTAATAAGACCGTGAGTAAAAAAAAAAAAAAAAAAAAAAAAAAAAAAAAAGTGATAAACAAGTTTTTTTATAACATCTAAAACATACCATTCATATTCAACTTGTCAAACTCGTTATTTAAATGTTGATTGGGTTGTTGATTTGTTGTTGTCATGGTAACGAAAATATGTATAAATAAAGAATTGGAATTTTATTTTATTTTATTTCGACAGAACCAGCTGAAAATAAGATATAGACACAAGGGATTAAAATAAAATAGAATAATAAAAGAGGTATAAAATTAAAATCAATCTTTTCTTTGCTATCAAAACAACGAAAAATTTAATAAAATTAGAAGAATTATGAACAAAAATGAAGAAAAATGGAAAAACAAAAGAAAAATAACCAAAGCTTTGGTAGGTTTTATATATCAGTGAAAGCCCTTTTTTCCATGCAAAGGTCACGTGTAATGTATCAGAAATTTTTGGGGGTTTGTTAGAAGGGGTGAAGAAGGAAGAATAATCCATGTTCAAGTTACAGTGAGAGCGAGGGGAGTTAAAGTTTGAGGTACCCGCGTCCCATAAGAATAATAATTGAGGGAGATAAAAAAAAAAAAAAAAAAAAAAAAAAAGGTGGGGGTTGAGGAGGGACCCTTTAAAATATATAAAGATATATATTTGACATTTAAAATATTAAAGAACCAACTTGTTTATAGATCCTCCTCCTGTGTCATTCTCTGAATTGGCTCAAAAACATTCTACATGTGTTCGTTTAACATGTTAATAAAAGATTATAATACATTTGTTATCAATTTGTTTTTATTTCATGTGGAACAAAAAAAAAAAAAAAAAACCAGTATGTGTAATTTTGTCGGAGAACCCGGATCAAATAGTTCGCTTTCATCCTAAATTACCGGTCCAAGCGGTTGTGGTAGTGGTAGTAAAAGATTATGTGATGGGCCATTGTGGTAGTGGAATGTATAACAAGGCTTTTTTAGCTTGGTTACACACTTTTTTGTTATTCAACATGGTTCTATGTTTTGGACAGTAAGAAAGTGCACATTGGCATTGCATGGATTATCATAATCTAAGAATTTATACACATAAACTACATTTATAATGACATTATATAAAAATGATGGTAGTTCCCATATGAAACATGAATTTATAATCATTTCATCTTGATACTCCGTTTTCTGTGCATCCAAATCTACTACCATACATTGCATACATACATTTTAACCTCTTTTAGTCCAGGTAATTTTGGAATAGTACACACAGAAATCAAATAACAAGTGATTATATGGATTTTCTTTACATGATGATAATGCTGACGATAACAATAACGTTTTGCATGCAATTTTTCACACTTGCACACTTGAAAACCTCGTGTTTGGTAACAAACTAAATAAGGAAAATTTCGAAATTTCAAATACAAATACCCATTAGACCCAAGCAAAATAGTAAAACACAACTTAAAACATACACAGTAAAATCATAGCGGCCTAACTACTAGAGCGGTTTTGTAAATTAAGGGGGGAGGGAGAGGTAAGTAGGCGGGAAATGATAATTCTAAATGAACTGCTTTTCAATTAAATAGCCTGTTTACAAAAGTTGGGCGTAACACCTTTTCCATAGATAATCTTAAAACAAAAAATATGATAGTATAGCTGACATGCTACATAATGACTTTGCATTACTATCGGGCAATTATTTTGAGTTGAAATATATTAAAAAATCCTTTCAAGATAATGAATGTGAAAGACACCCATTACTTCACTACGAAACGTTAATCTTTATTGGGCAAAAAGTTTCATTGAGGTCCAAAAAACAAAGAGCCAAAGATGGGAAAAGAGCAATTTGTAATTTCTTTGAAAGTGTTGTGTTTCATAATTTTCCATCAGCAAGGAATATCAATGTATAACTTGACATCTAATGTGCAAATCCTTCTTTTCAAGAGATAGAAATTTAAATAAAAAATTAGTTAATTTGTCCTCATTATTTATATCTATTTTTTATGCACTTTTTTCAATCTTTATAAGCTCAACAATCTTTAAAAAATCCATTTATTTTGTGTACAGGAAATTCATTGTATATTTTGTTCTGTAATTCTGTATATTCTTTGATTGATCCCAACTAAAATATCATCTGTTGCATTTTTCCATTTAAATCATATAATTCTTAACCAAGGCTGAAAACCCAGAATTATTGGGGGGTGAGGAGAATGCTTGATTCAAAATGGCAATTTTTCTAGTAAATAGACATGATGATAGGCTCGCTTTCGCTAGGGAGAGAGATCATCGTTCTTTATTTGTCTTGCCGATAGATGTAACCAATTGTGAAATGAATGACAGTTTAAAGCTTTCTGACCATCGAATAGAGCACGTTATAACAATTTGCCGATAATGCAAAATGATGTCTGTATAAATTCATGATTGTATGCACAAACACGTATATAGTCATGTTACACCATACTATGGTTACCAAAATTTACAGGCTATAACTTTTTTAGTATTTTGATCAATTTTATCTGATTTGAAAACAACATTTTGTGTATAATATTTCTTTAATTGAATGTTTATTTATAATCACCTGTTATATACTATATGTATGATCAAGGACGGTGTATTTGAGATGTACTGGGATCTTTTCTTTTCTTTTTTTTATGTGTGGAGATGGCCATTAAAATAGTTAATTTGATGCTGTCAGATTTAATTTGATCAGCAATATAGTCGACAAATAAAAAATAAGGATATATATTAGACATGCTAAAGAATCTTTTAATAGCACTGAATAGCTTTTAACTTTTCAGGAAATATCTAAAAAAATCCATTAACGTGAGTTTTTTTTTTTTTGTAGACTAAATTTATGAGTGGGAGCTATTTTTGATTTTACCATGTATTGCGTCAATAAATTAATAATAATAAAAAAAAACATGGTGCCAAGTTTTTATTTTAAATGCATATGGATGATCTTTTTCTTTTTGGGCTACTCATCAATAAGAAAAGGTGTTATTTTTAACAAAATAATAATCTACAATTCCAATTTTATTGAGAATAAAAATACACAAAAGAAACTAAATCTAGTGCTACAATAATTGCTTATTGTTGGGATTACGGTGGCTACCACTGGTTTTTAAATGAAAACGATTCACTATATTCCGAGTTGTGCCTGGAGATTGATTGTGTTTCATCAAATAGACAGTCTTTTGGTTATTGACAACAATCACCTTGGAAAATGTTACAGATTTATTAGTGTTTGAATTATTATTTTGATTTATAGATGATCTATTGGGTATATGTGAAGGCATAATATTCAAAATGATAAGCCTACTGCTAGACATATCAGTCATACTGCAAGAAATAAAATAATAATAAAAATAAGAGAAAAGGATGCTTTAGTCAAAATCCAAGGAAATATCAAGATTTATGTCTGCCAATGACGAAAGGAAACAACCGGCTGAAAATATCAGTGTTTTACTAGATAAATCACAAGATGTATTCCAATATTTATACATACACAAACATTATTATTATATACATTAAAGCGCGTGTGTATTCTTACAAAAAACCATCTGATTTTATTAATTACAAGGAAGTATGGATAGTATTATAGGATGATTATATACATTGTTAGTGCTTGGAAGCATCAGGATGAGATCTAACAACCATAACAGTGCAATAAAGATGATGTACAAGGTATTCAGATATAGAACCAATTAATTTTCTATTATACAAAATGTTAGAGCGTCAATTTTGAGTAGATACACAAATCAAAGTATATACCTCTTTAAATAACCAAGACCACGGCTACCGCAAATAACTAGATCGGCTTGCTTTTCTTTAGCATATTTAACGATTTCAGTTGTAGCAGTACCTCTAAGAATTTCAGCCTTTACATGTTTCTAGGAAAAAAAAAAAAAGTTTCAGTTAATTAATATCCTAAACCCCTACCCTTTCCCACAAAACAATAAATTACCAAACCCAAATCTTGCATAGCATGAACAGCTTCGGCCAAATGTTCTCTTCCTTGGGATTCTAATTGAGCAATTGTGTGTCTGTAATCAGCAGCACAATCAATACCGCCAATGGCAACTGTTTGCCAGCCGCTTGGACCTTCGATTTTAGCAACATCTTCGTTAATGCAAGTGACAATGTAGATGTTATCAGTAGGAAGAAGGACGCTATGACTATTAATCCATTCTAAAGCTTGACGACCAGCTTGAGATTCATCGTAGCAGATAACCACCTTTCTAGGAGCAGCGGAATCAGGAACAACGACGTTTACAGTATTAGACATTATTTTTATTAAATAGGCTATAAAAGTAATTTTGATTATTTCATATTTGACAAGAGTATTTATACTCTTTAGAAAAAGTGAACGTTTCAGTATCATGACGCATGAATGAATAACCCTTGGAACAAAAAAGCATAAATTTACTCATGGTTTCTTCTCAGTTTGGAAGGGGTATATTGAATATTTTCCGTCTGTTGTAAATTACTCGATGCTCCTGAATAGATGTCTCCTAGAACAATAACAATAACAATAACAACAACAACAATAATAGCAACAACAAGAAGAAGAAGAGGGGAATTTGTTGTTTACATGTAAAAAAAACAAGTAGTACAATGCTCCTTAATATTTGTGTAGTCTTCTTTTTTATAAAATAAATATCAAATAATCTCTTTATTCTTCTCTTTTCTATCTTCAACTTTTATATGCAAGAATATCAAAAGAAAAAAGGCAACCACTACTTGTTTTGTTCTTAATATAGAGTTCTGATACAAAATTATAAATAATATAGAAATCACTCAACATCGCTCAATTAAAAGCTTCAAATCAAATAATTCTCTTTCACGAAGTTTATCTCTCGCATCGAAATCCCACGTAACAAAGTTATACAACACAACTCCTCAACATTTATCTGCAATGCCTACATTACCTACTATAGGTAGCGTGGAAACACTTCCTTCTTCTTCTTCTTCAAAACACGAAGAGAATAATAGATTAAAAGGTGTTTTAAACAAATTCGTTGGTAAGAACACAAATACAATATAGATAAGAACAACGCATTAATTAGGTTATCTATAGATCTAATGTCTACAAACACTGATATTCAGCATAACGGTGGTATGGTCATTTCAGGTCCAATGGATATTTCATCTCCTTACAATACAAGACACGTTACACATGTTGGTTTTGATGCAAATACTGGTGAATTCACTGGTCTTCCAAGAGAATGGCATACACTTTTGAAAGCAAGTGGTATAACTCAAATCGAACAGGAGCAAAATCCACAGGTAAGTTTTTATTTGTTTATTTATTTAAGGAGAGTCTTGTTAACTTGTTTCCACATTTACCACACCATTATTACCCCCCCCCCTCCTCCTTAAAAAAATATAGGCTGTCATTAATGCAATTGAATTTTATCAAGAATCAAGAGATTTAGATGAGGCTGTTTGGCATAAAATTCCTAAACCACAAAGTTTGAGAAATAGCGTTCGATCGGAATCATCATCAGATGTTGTTGCTCATTACCAACCCCAGAAATCAACGAGAAATACTATCACTAAATCTTTACGTCGATTGTCTAAACTTAAATTATCGGATTATGCTAAACGCTCGTCAACTGTAAGTATAAATGATATGTGTTTAATTATATTTTATTACTGACACAATTTCAAATATAGGTTTCCAATCGCTCATCCATCCTAGGTAATATGCATATTATTTTTAACATGATTTATATATATGCTCATGTTTGTTATTCATATAGTGGAGAATCAAAAGACCAAGGCTGAAACCGCCATTTCGCGTCCAACTGAGACAATGCAAAAACAAAAATCAGAAATCTCACTACCATTACCAGCAGAAACCCCATCACCGCCAGCTATTGCTAAATCTACAGTAGAAGAAGAAGAAAATTACCCTCCTGTCATCAAACGAAAACAAAAAGAACCGAAACCACAAGAATTAGATGTTGTGAAACAACTAAAAGACATTTGTTATACTGTGGATCCAAATGATATTTACAAAGATATGATCAAGATTGGACAAGGGTATTTGTACAAAACCCACTTTAGATTCAATACGATGAAACTAAACTGCTTATTTCTTTAGTGCATCTGGTGGTGTGTTTATTGCTCATCGTTCTTTTACAAACGATGATGGCGAAAAAACTAAAATGCCTGTTGCCATTAAACAAATGAATTTGGAGCAACAACCCAAAAAGGAATTAATCATCAATGAGATTCTTATCATGAAAAAGTCTCAAAACCCAAATATTGTCAATTATTTAGATTCTTATCTTTGGAAAGGTGATTTATGGGTAGTAATGGAATATATGGAAGGAGGCAGTTTGACAGATGTCGTCACTTGCAACATGATGATGGAAGGTCAGATTGCTGCTGTTTGTAAAGAGGTTTTACAAGGTTTACATCATCTGCATACAAATGGTGTCATCCACAGAGATATTAAAAGTGATAACATCTTATTGAGTCTTCAAGGCGATATTAAATTAAGTAAGTGTATGGTTTAAGAGGGATGATAGTATGTGAAAATTGATTTCATATTAGCTGATTTTGGTTTCTGTGCTCAATTAAATGAAAGCCAAGCTAAACGCACAACTATGGTTGGTACTCCTTATTGGGTAAGACTTCAGCTGCTTGCACTGTATTCATTGTATACTTATAAACACACAAATTATAGATGGCCCCTGAAGTAGTAACTCGCAAGGAATATGGGTCAAAAGTAGATATCTGGTCTTTGGGTATCATGGCCATTGAAATGATTGAAGGAGAACCACCTTATCTAAATGAAAATCCATTGAGGGCGCTTTATTTAATTGCGACAAATGGTACACCAACATTACAAAGCCCAGAATCTCTTTCAGAAATATTTAGAGACTTTTTGTCGAAATGCTTGGAAGTAGATCCAGAAATTCGCCCTTCAGCCGAAGAGATGTTGAAGCATCCCTTTTTGGAACTTGCTGATCCTCTTCGTTCTCTTTCTCCTCTAATTCGTGCCGCAAGAGAAAGTACTAATGCGAGCTCTTAATTTCTGTTTGTAATCTACCATTTTTCTTGTTATACCCCGACTTTAACTCCTTTCTTTCCTTTCTCTTAATTAACTGCACTTATAATTATTACCATTTTACATATATAAGTTTTATTTAATCTTAAGTACTTAATATATATATATATATATATATGTCAAAATTTAATTCATAACAGCTTCAAGCAGCTAAAGCAAAGATTATACTTGAAATTGTATAGCATCATGCGTTTTACAACCAAAAAAAAAAAAATGATACAGCCACTGGTCATCATGAATAAGGATAGAGTTCTTATAAATTTTGTATTGTATGGTCTTGTTGCTTTGCTTTGACAGTAAATAAAACTAGATTTCGGTTATTCCCGACTAGGACAGCAACAAGACATTGGGCAAATGTAATAGAAAATGGCATAGTTTCCCCCAAACCCCAGAAAACTTGTCAAAAATGTATGCCCACTAGGGATGTTGTCAAGCCAAGCTTGCGCTATTAAATTTAGAAGGCAAAACCCGGCTCGACAATAATGCTAGTTTTTACCATCATGTAAAATCGGAAACTATTAAGATCAAAGATCATCGAATTAGGGTTTTTTGTTTTCGGTTTTCTACAGTCGTAAATAGTAGGTTTTAAAAAGGGTTCGAATTTTCTCGTCCAATATTGGTTCGAATTCAACCACATTTGAAAATATGCATCTTTCCTCCATATTTATTGATGCCTTTTTTAAAATACAAGATTGTTACTAGAATATAAGTGCATTATTAATTTAACGTTATCAAAAAACTAAACTAAAAGGGACTACAAAATACGAACCTAATAATTAAAGGATTAACTTTTTTTACTCAAAACATATATCCAACTCTAAGCTACTCTCAATTTTTTGTTTTAGGACAAAACATTGAATTTTCATCGAGATAATCAAAATAATAGTCGATATCACATCTTACAGCTTATGATAACTGGGTTCCAAAATTTATTTTAAAAAATGGACGAAAAATGATGAAAAAACAAAATCGTTTGATTGCTCATGAACTGCAAAGTAAGTCGACCTAGCATATTAAATAGTTTTTGTATAGTTTTGAATTCTGCACCTATCTAAATAAAAATTAGACAAACATTCCACATTAAATTTTGCGTAAAATGCAAATGAAATTTTGGAGGTTTTTTGAAGATATACATCACTTTTCATAAACGTATTTAAAATATAACTTATTGAAATAATGCGCAAAAAGATTATCTATCGATTGAGCTATTGCAAAGTTTTCTAGCTGCATTTTTCGTAGAGAAAAAGAGATTTTTGTACAAATTTTTTTCAGATTCAGAATTTGGGATGAGGGTATATAAGGGAAAAATGGACGCTAGAAACGGAGGTACCTTTTTGTGCACATTTTTGATGATATCTCCACGAAAAATCAATATTTTGAAAAACTCTAAATTGGGTCCGAGAGAGCTCAACGAGCTTAATAACATGAATGCAAAAGAAATGTTGCTCAATTTAACCAATATTTTGAAACCTACTATAGAAATGCCAAAAAAAAATGAAAAAAATAAAAGTGCCCAGAATTTTTTTATATTAAAACATGTTATAGAACACTTTAAAACAAGTAAGTTTTATTATTAGAAAGTATTAGTATAGCTTAATGTTTTCTAGAGATATGAAACCTCAAAGTTTTCAATCCATTAGCAGTAAAATACGCGTAAAAAATCTGAAACCTTAGCACTGAAAAGTTAATACCACCTGCAAAAAGTAGGATATTTCCGGATACTTGTTTTTGGATTAAAGTTGAACATCTTAGGTACATTGGCATATAATTTTATCTAGGTGTTGTTTAGTGGGAAAAAAAGTAGAGCAGGGATGAAAAGTGAGACCCAGTTTTCAAGGAGAAAGCAGTGAATTTTACGCGTTTTTGAGCCCTTCATGATATATAAAATGAATTTAGGGATAGTTAGCATAATACGACCAATTCATGTCTATTAAGCAATGTCTAAGGCGTATCCTAAAAAGTTTTTAGTAGGATATTAGTTATAAAAAGACGACATGCTACGATTTTGAAGATTTAAAATTTAATATCCAACTTTTTGGAAAATTAATTATCTCCAGCTTAGTATGTAATTTCCAAAAGTATACATGGAAATAAATTTAACATCTGAAATACATATGTACAGTTTGGACGGAGGATTTTAATATTGACTAACTTGCGCCAAGTTTATTTTATTCGGAAGGAATTTCATGCTTTCCAGCATTTAAACAAGAGCTGCGGCGCTGTTCTTTGATGCTCATGAGTAACCACAATAAATATGTAGCCTATCTTAGTCGTGTGTTGCACATGTACAAAGGTTCAAGTAAATTCCATTTCAAACTAATAGTCAAAAAACAATTTATGCATTTCAATAAATAACTTTATTTTTAATTCGAGTCAAAATATCACAATAGATATATATCCGTATATCACCTCGCTTTAACCTCCAGTAACTTTAATGTCTAGACTTCTCCACATAAGCCAAGAAGCCACAGTCCTGTAAGGTCTCCAAATATCAGTCAACTCAACCATATGATGAGGTAATGGAAAGACCTTCTTCTTATCAGTTGGCATTGCCAAACTAAAGTGTTTGGCAATTCCTTTTCGAATGGCCAAATCACCCAATGGTAAAATATCTGAATGATTTAAATCTTGCATAAGGAACATATCTACAGTCCACTAGATTGCATGTAAAATCATTAAGTCCTACTTTCTATAACAATATGAAATCATATATACCTGACCAATGCCTTTTACTTGGATCAATTGTTCAGCAATCTCATTGTCAGACATATTCACAAAGTTCTCAGGTGTAATGCTCTTGTCATTGAATTTTTGAGCGAGACATTGGAGATATTCCGCCTAGCAATATTGCTTATGCAATTAGTCATAGCTTGTAATAATTCACATCTATCATACCTTTCTGGCAGATAGACCAGCAGTTCTTAGTTCCTCCACTGACTTGCCCAATACATCATCAGGCGAAGGATACCAATCTTCATCTAAAGTATCGTCATCCTGGGTACCAAAAAGATTGATAAATTTAGCCTCAATAGCAGCAGCCGCTTTTCCATGTATTTGTTGGTAAATAATGGCACTGGCAAGAGATCGGAAAGGATTGACTCCACTTGTTCTAGATAGCCGATTCCTGAACTTGGCTAAAGTCTCCTCATCCAAATAAGCAGCCAATTTAGGATCGTGCTTCTTAAAATGGCTAACTGCGTCTTCAAAATGGCTTCCCTCTGAAAGATCAAATGAAGCAGAGGGAGAATTTGACTTTTTTTTATGGAAACTGAGTATTTCAAGTGCATAAATGTCAAATAATTCCTCTTACATATTCTATGATTTTGACCTTTTCAACCTTAATCTTTTCAACCTCGACCTTTTCAGATTTACCCTTTTTACTGTTAACCCTTGTAGCTTTTGAAGCCTTTTGTTCCTATGTTTGGTTATATGTCAATGTCGAAATGATGACAATCCCAATGGCTGTAAACTATACCTTTTGAACTACGACTTTTTTCGAAATTCGACTGCGCAATTATTGCATAAAAAGCAATGCATTAGATTATGAATTAATAGAAGCATGTAGTATTCATTTACGGTTTCGATATTTTTGGTATTTTCTTTTCCTTGTAAGAAATTGCAGTTTTAGTAGAAAGTCTACCACTTTTACGAATTGCAGAAGTAATCGCAGACATAATGATGAATAGAAAGAGAAAGACAGATCTACTTCCCAATGCACAGAAACGCATCTATTAGGCCTCCGGTTCAAATGCAATGGCGTGTGACGGTGCGGGATATCAGGGCAGCTGCTTTAATACACTGAATAATGATGGAACAGTTAGTTCATTCTATCTTGAATAATTAGTAAAACTTACTTTCTTTATTTTTCATATTCTCTTTCAACATGACAGTACCAACATCTATTGGTGTACCCTCCTCTCCACCGCCTTCTCTAGCTGAACTTTCGAGGAGGGCAACCGTTGATAAGACAGATATGTCTAAATACTCCATTAAAAGCTGGATAGCAACTGTATCAAAGCTGTATGAGCAGGTAATATTTTCAAATGCCAAGCAAAATTTACAACCAAAATTCATCACATTTGTATATGAATAGGGCGATTTTGAGTATCGTAAAAACTGTCTAGATAATGCCTATGTTCATTATATGAAAGGTTGCAGGTAAGTTATATTAAAATGGCTCACGAAATAATGTTAATCTTATTTATCTACTAGTATCATGGTCGAAGTTATTGCCAAGCATCAGAATTTCAAAGAAGCTAAAAAAGATCCTACTTATCGCCAACTCAAAGCAGTAAGTTTAAATTTATTGCAAATTCTAGCGCAATTTCTAACAGAAATAAACAGCGAACAAGCGACGATATTCTTATGCTTTTGGAAGAAATCAGTACAAAACTTCAAGATCAACCCGAACAAGATTTCGTTCAAGAAGTGATGAATAAATACCCGGCTGTAAATGACATGTCTATGCCAATGCCTATGCCGAGTCCAACTCATATTGATAGTAGCGGTTTCTTGGATAATTTGCCTTCCGTACCTAAACACATGCCAAGTAATAATGGCGCACAAGCAAAACCAACACAAAGAAACAACAGTAATAGTAGTAATAACAGTAATGTTTCGAGCCCTTCTGCTAGTTTTATGAAAATGCCAGAACCTCAACCTCATATATCTGCTTCGATACCACCACAACAACCACCTGTAACAACGAGTCTACTACAATTACCAACACCTTCTTTAGAATTCTCGATTCCACCAACACCGATTGTTGATCCTAGACAACTCGCTTCATGGATAGTAAAGAAAAATGATGGAAAGCAACCTAGTGTTTTGATTTTGGATGTTCGACCACGACAAATTTTCGATCAGGGATTTATCAAGCATAAATGGATTGCACAGATTGAACCATTGGTATTAAAACAAGAGTAAGTTAGATATGTCTATTAAAAAAAGAGTATGATGCTTACAGCACTTTTTATTAGTGTTTCATCACAGAAAATTGAGGAATCCATGGTAATGAATCCTGATGCAGAACAACAAATCTTTTCAGGTCGAAATCAATTTGATCTTGTTGTTTACTACGACCAGAATTCGCAATCACTTCAAACTCAAAATTTGAATCATTTAAGAACGGCTATTTATGAACTGGAATTTCAAAAAGTATTGCAAAGGGCTCCTGTGATGTTATCAGGTGGATTTGATGCTTGGAGACAAGTTATTGGAGAAAGGGGTATTTTCAAATACAACAATGATTCGCCCACTATGAGTGCTGCGAGTACTTCGGGTCAAGATTCACCTCATCAAGCAAAACCACACTGGCTAAGGGATGTTGTAGGCAGAGGAGGATCAGATCAAAATTTGGCATTGACACCAGTAAAAGTACATCATACATTTTATGATTATTTCAGTAATTCTGGATCTTCTGGAAGTAAGGAATCAATGACAAAATACAATGAAAGAAATATAGCAACGCCTCCATTAAGGGGAGTGTTTAGTAACACACTTTATCAACCATCCTCGCCATCTAATGCTAGTGCTGTATATACAATGCCTATACCCCAACCTACAACGCCTACTACTCCTGACATGGAAACATTTACAACTAAATACCCAGATATTCGACCCAATATATCCACTTTACAGAGAAAAAAGACATTTATTGATAATCCTTTCCATGGATTTACATCTACAACAAATAAACAATTTGATGTACCTCCTTTACCACCTAAACCACAACGACCATTACCTCAAATACCTGATACAGCAGCAGCAGCAGCAGCAGCAACATCAACAGAAGCTTCTGCACCTCCTTTACCACCCAAAGAGGTGTACGCATCTTCTCCTCCTATCAATAATGCTTATCGTACTGCACCTGTATCAGATAATTCATTCTCTCAAATGGGTAATGTAATGATTGGTACAACAGGTTTAAAGAATTTAGGAAATACCTGCTTTATGAATTCGATTATTCAATGTCTTAGTGGTACTATTCCTTTTGCTCGTTACTTTATCTCTGGTGTTTTCCGTCAACATATCAATAAGGAAAACTTTTTAGGTACAGGTGGTGTATTGGCTGATAATTTTGCTAGCTTATTACGTACCATGTGGAGTGAAAACTATAACTTTATCTCGCCTGTATTGTTTCGAGAAGCTTTGATCAAATTTGCCCCTCAATTTCGAGGTAGTGAACAACATGATTCTCAAGAATTTTTAAATTTCTTGTTGGATGGGATTCATGAAGATTGTAATTTGGTGAGAAAACGACCTAGTCCTCCTCCTGAGTCTGCTGAAGAAGAAGCAAGATTTGAGCAACTGCCTGATTGGCAAGCAAGTGGAATTGCTTGGGAAAGGTATTTAGAACGCAATTCTAGTGTTATTGTCAGTTTATTCCAGGGACAATATCGCAGTAGATTAACATGTTTAACCTGTCATGCTGTAAGTAACCCCTTTATTTTAATAGAATCGTGCGATACTAACTTTTCTGGATATAGACTTCAACCACATATAATTCATTCATGTCATTATCCTTGCCTATTCCAGCTAAACGAAGTGGTCCTTCGAGTGTTTCTATATATCAATGCTTGGATTACTTTGTTAAAGAAGAGGTTTTGGATAACGATGATGCATGGCATTGTCCAAAATGTAAAACTCTACGTAAAGCAAGTAAGGCTTTGACACTATCAAAACTACCAGATGTTCTCTTGATTCATTTGAAACGTTTCTCTTTTGATGGACCTTTCAAGGATAAATTAGAAACAATTGTAGAATCACCCATGAGGTAAAAAAAAAACATGTGTGTATTGTACACTCACGGATCATGTATTAATAGCCATTTATTTTTGTAGTGGACTTGATCTATCTCGTTATGTACCATCTACAATGTTCTCTCCCAATCAACCACCTGAAAAATCAGCCTTTAATTATGATTTATATGCTGTTTCTGTAAGTAATTTCCTTTTGGCTTGGATTAATTTATTTACATGTTTAATTATAGAATCATTTCGGTTCATTAACTGGTGGCCATTACACAGCTTGTGTTCGTAATGGATACAAAAACGAATGGCATAATTTTGACGATTCTCGTTTCTCTGTTTGTGATGAATCCAAGGTACTAAGCAGAGCTGCTTATAACTTGTTTTATGTTAGATCTACTGTAAAATAATGCCCTGAATTCTATACACGTGATGTTTTTATGGTTTTCTTGAAAGCAATCATCCTTGTTTCAAACAGAGAAATTTCACGTCTTTTTTTTTCTTTTTATATATATATTTTATTTATCTCTTTTCTTTTATCCTTTTTTCCCCCTCTTTTTCATTATATAAAAACGAAATGTAAGAAAATATTTAGATTTATTTATTAAATTCAGAAGAATTTATATTTTTTTTTCGTAGATATCCATAATAAAAAATGTCTGAATATTGGTAAAAAAAAAAGAGAGAGAGAAAGAATAGAATTCATTTGAAACAAATAATAATATAATTTAGTCCTGTTTATGCTCCATTCTTTGGTACTATGGGTTGTGCTGCAGCCATCGTATTTAGTTGTAAGTTGATACGCGTTCATTATTTTGGTACCTGAATATTGATTTTATACGATTTATAGGTTTAGGAGCTGCTTATGGTACTGCAAAGTCTGGTGTAGGTCTTTCTGCTATGGGTGTTTTGCGCCCTGATTTAGTTTTAAAGTGTATTGTTCCTGTCGTTATGGCTGGTATTCTGGGTATTTATGGTGTTGTCGTATCTGTTCTTTTATCTGGTGGACGTAAGTCTTCTCTTTTTTGCTATATATATAACTTGCGCAAAGGAAATTGACTAATGCATTTGTAGTTGCCATGAAACAAACTTTGTTCAGTGGTTTTATTCAAATGGCTGCTGGCCTTAGTGTTGGTCTTTCATGTCTTGCTGGTAAGTATTAAGAAATCAACTTTATTTTATCAAATGAACCAGCTAAAATGACATTCATGTTATATAATAAAGCTGGTATTGCAATTGGTATTACTGGTGATGCTGGTGTTCGTGCAACCGCTCAACAACCTAGAATGTTTGTTGGCATGGTAAATGATAATTAAATCAACTAAATGAAATACCTTTTTACTGATACATTCAACATAGATTTTAATCTTGATTTTCGCTGAAGTTTTGGGCCTTTATGGTCTAATTGTTGCTTTGATTCTTAATACCAAGACATCTGGTCAAGAGAATGTCTGTAACTAAAGAAGAAGAAAGACAAAATACCACCACCATATGTATAACCAAAATGAATTCAACAAAAATGTAATATTTCATTCTATAAATAAGATGGGATGTTGCACCAATAAATAGTATAAATTTATACATAAGAACTCCCCTTGACTCCTGCTTGTATTACGTCCCTGTAAGATGTCCATATAATGTCAAAACAAGTATAAAATAACCTGTTTAAATCGACTTGAACCTCTTTTCCTCTTTTATTTCTTTCTTTTTCATTTTTCAAAATGTCTTCATTTGAAAAGTTTAATGTTGATTTCTCCCACCTGTCTTTTGATTTACCAAATCCTGCCATTGGGATAAAAAATGATCGGCAACAGATCAATAATAGTCAACATCAAGGTTTGTGTTATTCAGTTATAAATGTATCTAATGATTAACATTATATTTCACAGAATCTAAACGTCCTGGTATGACCCCTAGATCAAGAAGTCGTAATAAGCAATGTATGCCGAGCGATGATGAAGAAGATGAGGAGGAGGATGAAGATGAAGATGAAGATTCTGATAATGAAATGAATAAAGTACCTCGTGGTGTTCAAAAATCAGCTATAATATCAACACCTTCTATTACAAAGCCAATTAGAAAGAGTCGCCCATTACCCAGCGATGATGAAGATTCAGAAGACGAAGAAGAAGGGGGACAAGAACATAATACAAGTTTTGCAGGAGAAAATAAACTGCATCCAAATGGTAACTATGCATATCAAGATTATGCTAGTAATATGCATTATCATAGCAATGAAGTATACCAAGATGATGATGATGACGATAACAAAGCTCTAGTTACAGATCCTAATGCAGGACCTATTTTAACACTAGTTGAAGGTAGCCATCTCCAACAATTACATCAAAAGCAACAACATCATCAAGCACAATTAGCACAATTTCAGTATCAACAGCAACAACAGCAATTGCAACAACATTATTATTACCATCACCATCAACAACAACAACAACAACAGCAACAGCAACAACAGTATGGTAAAAGTAGAGGTAATTTAAGTATGTCTGGTATGGATTTATTAAAGCAATTGGAGCAAGAAAAGGCAGACTCAAAAAGAGTAAAGCCAAAATTAGATACATCCAAAGTAAAAATTGAAGGTTTACTTGGTAAATTGCCTGAGCCTGGATCCCATAATATAAGTTTTCAACAAATTCAGCAACAACAACAACAACAGCAGCAACATCATCACAGAAAAAAGAACCAATATCTTGATCCTTTTACTATTGAAAAATCAAGATCTCCTTCACCCAGTAATAGAAATAGTTATCGTATTAGTAGTTTAAGTAGTAGTAGCAATATCAACAAATAAAAGAGTAGGTTAATTATTAATTAATTAAAGTAACCATCACATAATTCACGGAAACAACTTGAACAATCTGCGAATGCTCTAGAACATCCGCACCCACAAAGCACTGTACCATCTTCAGCTAAAATTGATGTTGGATGATCAATATTAGCTTGTTGTTGTGATATTGTTTGTGAATTAGTTTTCGTTATTGAAGAAGAAGGTGTTGCACAAATAGCTGCAATCGAAAGGCGCCTTTTACTATTAACAGAGGTATCAAATCCAATATAAACATCATTCTTTCCTTCTTTCATTGCCCGCGAAGGATGTGCATCACATCCAATACAGGCACATGAATCTCCACATCGACATGTAACTACTCGGATGGTTTCGCCTTGTTGATTTTTAGAAGGTGGTCCACAACATGACGTTGGTGGTGGGATATCAGGCAATGGAACTGTTTCTACGGGTAATGGAAGAGGCGATGAATCAATTTCTGCTGGGATTAATAGAGGTGGTAATGGTGAAGTAACGTGAAATGATTGCGATTTTTTGCTACTACTACAACAACTGCTGACGGGCTCTGGTGTAACAGGTAGAGGAGGTGTTGATGGAGTAGGCGTCGATGGTGATGATAAAGATTTGCAACAACCACTTTTTGGTGCAAGTGGTCGAAATGATTCAATTTTTTTCTTCTTTTTAGGAACTGATGTTTTATATCAAATCAAAATATTAAAAAAATAGATCCAAAAAGAAATCAGCATATAAAATGTACCTGAAGATATGCTAATATTGGAACTATTATTGCTGTTGTTCTTCTTTGTCGCACCAAGACCTTTTTAACAAAACGTAAATAATCATGGAATATTTTCAAAGCACAAGTTTTTACCTGAATCCTCACAGTCGCACTTGACGTGGAGTTGTCGAAGCACTCGAAGCTCTCTACATCTTTTGCATTGCGTTGCGGGCCTACCTTTCTTTTTTATCGATATTAATTTACGGTCTGTGTGCTTACAATGTGTTGCTCGATGACCCTAAAAACATTATAAAACAATTCTAGTTTATGAAAAATAAAAATAACATTCCAAATAAGCCTACTTTAATACATGTCTCTGTAGTGAAACTCAAGGTTAATTAACCATTGATTTGTTATAAGAATTATAATGCACTTACCACAGGCCCACTTTTCTCCATTAATTAACATTTGTATCAATGAAAGTTTTTTTTTTTAAAAAAAAGAATTTACAAATAAAAATAAAAAATCCCTCAAGGGTGGATGGGTTTCTAGTAAAAAAAAATAGGAAAAATGTTTGTGTATCCAAACGGCAGAACCACATTCGGAGTGCTAATGGTTACATGATGCTAAACGTCTTCCGAAGAATTGGAATCGCATTAGAAGAAAGCTTTATTACCCAAGTTTTGATCCGGGATACTTAATCTCTATTAAAATGTATCATGTTGATTGGGATATTTATGCGTATTTGTGCTGTAGCAGTAAATTACTCAATCTGATCAGTCTCCTTTTAGAAGCAATCTCCGAAACATGCTCTACTGACCATGATCAAAAAAGTGCTGAGCACCTTGGTAAAATAAGATCCAGAACAAGAAATTACCAGGTATTTCCTTTCATTGTCAAACAGCATTTATTGCCTCGTTCTTCTTCTTTGCAATAGATGTTGACATTACAAGGCAATAGTCTGATAAATTGCAACACAATCTGATAAGAATCAAAGACAGTTCAAGTATACCAATCAAAAGAGGCTTGCTCCTCGTATTTTTTTCTTCAATTCAACAAAAAACGAACAGCGGTCAAATAGGCTCTCAATATTTAAGACAAACGCATCTTTATACCAAAATTGGCCATTTTCCTCAAATGAAAAATATCCATAGATAGTCTAGATAACGATTTTCATTTTAATATATTTCATTTTGCCTTTTATATTAGGCTCTTGAGGCAGGAAAATTCTTTACATTTAAAAAAGAAGCCAAAATCAGACTTTAAAAAATCGAAATCCCGAATGGTATTTCCTCAAAAATAGATGCCCAAAATAACAAATGTACAGAAAAATTTATATAAATCAAAATTCAATATATTAATATTATAAAAAAATGTGGTTTATTTTATTGAAATGATTTTATTAAACTCTGCATCCTCTACTTGCGAAGGGTATCATAGTTCTCATTGAACCACTCAACTGATTCCTTAATGGCTATAAATTGAACGAAAATTAATATAATCAAGAATAAAATAAATCATTATCAAATCTACTTACCAACATCGAAAGGTGTGAATTCAAAATCAGGGATATACTTCATTAATTTCTCGTTACTAGCAGTCTTCTTGTATTGACCATCAGCCTTGGTAGAATCAAACTAATATCTTTTGATGAGCACACTACTATATCAAAAAAAAAAAAAAACTCGTATCAAATACTTACGGCATATTCGCCTTGGAAATCCATAGCCTTGACAATAGAATCAGCAACATCCTTGATGGAAACCTCGTCCTTTTCACCGACTTATACATCTTTTGTTAATAAATTTGTTCCTGGATCTCCGGGATCATCAAAACTTACCAGATAAAATGATAGGGTCAATTTCCTCATATTCTCTCAAAGTCCAAATAAAGAGCTTGGCCAAATCGCGAGAGTAGATGAATTGACGAAGAGGCTTACCAGAACCCCAAACAACAAAAGGAGTGTTGTTCTCTAAATAGAACATATTAATAATCAAAACAAATCAAATTAAATCAAACCAAAAACACTTACTCTTGGCAAGGTAACACTTGTGAGTCAAACCAGGCAAAACATGAGAACCTTCAAGGTTATAGTTATCATGGGGACCGAAAATGTTGGTAGGAATAACAGAGGTGAAATGACAGCCAAATTGTTCATTGTAGGCGCTAAAAAAAAGGTTACACATGAGCAAATTGTTCTAAATTATTAAATTGATTTTCCCGACAGAAAAAAAAAACTTACTGATTGTAAACGTCGATCATACGCTTTCCGTAAGCATAACCAAAGTTGGAATCATGAGGAGGACCATTGTGAACCATAGTTTCATCAATAGGGTAGGTGGTATCATCAGGGAAAATACAAGTAGAAAGGCAAGATACGACCTTCTTGACCTACAAGATTTATGTTTAGATAAGTACGCCGAATCTATCATGTTATATAAATATATATATATATATATATAAGCTTACGTTAAATTCCTTTGATTGCCATAAAATGTTGTCATTCATGAGCATATTTTCACGTAAAAAGTCGAGCTTGTACTTCATGTTCTTGAACAAACCACCAACCATAGCAGCCAAATGGATAACGTGAGTAGGCTTATACTTTTCAAAGATGGCCTTGACATCTTGTTCCTTTCTATTTCATTTCAACAGAATATAAGCTTTTTTCTTTACCGAGAAAGATTCTCGTTTGTATATAAATCTCTCTTCTTACCTCAAATCACCATCCTTGGAAGCCAAGAAGATCCACTTTTCATTTTCCTTCTTACCATAACGTTCGCTGGTATCATTTTCGATAACCCACTTGACAGCCTCACCAACAAGACCAGAACCACCAGTGACAAGAATAACAGATTCAGTAGCCATTTTTATTTTTATTTTTTTCAATATGTAGAAAAAGAAGAAAGAAGGAGAAGTCGAAAAAAGAATCAACTAGACAAAATCTATTTTGGGGGATTCGCGGAGCCTTGATTATTAATTTTGTGTTGGCTTTGTCCCAAACAAATTTAGCATCAATATTTATGAAAGCGGAGAGGGGGGGATGCTCGATTTGTAATAACTGTAGTCTCTACCCTACTACGCTGCGTGTTACATTTCACATTTACATTAATAATAGTAGTAGTGATCGCCCTTTTGCTTTTTTGCTGGATATAAATTCTGGTTTTGGCTTTATCTGTATTTAGGATGTATACAAAGCGCATGCAGATAGCACTATACATTGCTGAGATCTTCTTTATATCTGCGTATATAATAATACATAAGATATGTATGGTATAGCAATTTTTTGACCAAGTTGTGAAATGTTTACTGCGATTTAACGAGATTTTTTGTCAATTAAAGTATTTTTGTATCTCAATATTCATCTGAAAACATATACCATTTTAATAAAAAAAACTAGAAAGTTTTGAGAGGTTTCTTACATTTCACGACCTAATCACCAAAAAAAAAAAAAAAAAACTACATAATTAATGGATTTTTTCATAGGTTTTCCAGAGGCTTAAATCTAGCCAAAATGGCACGAAAAAGTGCTCAAACCTCTTACAAGTATGGCTTACATTCCATGCCGGCGGGACGATCCGACTAAATACTCTTCAGAAAAGTCAATAAACACAAACGAAGGTATATATAAACGAAAAACAGAGCACAAATGTATAAACTGTTAGCAGTTTGTTATCACAGCTTGAACTAGACTTTATGAAAACCAGTATTTCGAGGTATGTGATTTATCAAAATATGTTTAGGTTAAATAAAACTAGAAATTTAATCAAGTAAAGAGATATCGTTTATTGGAATGAAATTAATAGGGTTTATGTACTATTTGATTTGGGGAATTAATGATGTGATAAGGTAGTTTAGATGTTATTTAATAGTAATGTGTTATGTTGATATATCATGTTGGAATATCGCACTGGAGTATCATGCTTCTATACCATGCTTCTATACCATACTTTTAGGAGCATGGTATAGTTAATATTCAATTAAGTAACTTCCGGTTCCGAATCAGTTACTGTTTACTTTTTTGGATTTGACATGATCCGGTTTAAGAATGATACATCAGTATGTTTTGAGACATTAATCTGGCTTGCAGCTTGATTTATCAATTATATACTCAACAATCGATAAATAAAAACCAGACAGTATCATAGATAACTCTGCGTGTTGTTTTTTAATATTGACTATTGTATTCACCACCTCTTAATAAAACATTTAATTTATCAAGGAAGTGGGTACAGCATCATTAGTCCTTGAAAAAGTTCTCAAATATTTCAAAATCTCTTATTTTTAAGACTTACAAGGCTTAGAAGCGGAATATTAATTTAGAAAATTATTTTTGTCCAGATCATCAATTTTGACATTTTTTAATTTTTTTTTCTGCTTTTGCAAATCTAGGGTTAATTATACTACCAATTATAAAAACAAAAAGTATACACATATACAGAATTTAGCGCTCTATTTGCTCAATAAAAAATAACAAACATTTTTATTACTAAATATTACATGAAAACCCTTTAATCAAAAAACCGTTTTTGGGACAAAAGTACAGAGTTTCATTACTTAACATTTAATATTAAGCTTTTATAAAATGTGCATTAGCTATGGCTACAATTTTCTCTCACAATGTAGTATATTTAAACGTTGCTTTTGGTATCAAAATTTGATTTTTCTATTTTTTGATCAAAATCATGAGTGTTGGTAAGGGTAAAATGAGCCCCGAAAATGTCCGCTACAAAAACTGAATTTTCAGACCATACGTGGTTAAATATACGAAAAGTTAAAGAAAAAACGCATTTTTATTTAAAACTTAGAAATACCATAATAATATGAGACTTAGTAGTCGTTCAATCTTGCTATGCTCAATTACGGCGTCGCTCTACGGGCTCGCTTTTGCAATTTTTTAATAAATTTATGTTTCTATAGTAAGAGATATTGCCTATTTTATTTAGTTTATCGTTCATGCGCTGTAATACTGCTTTTACAGTGGCTGAAATGAGCAATATACATAGCAGTGTACACTATGGCCGAACTATGCTTCACATGGGCATAATGATCTGCACAGATGGGCAGAATAAAAAATTTTGTGCAGGTCAGGCAGCCCAGATGAACAGGGCAATGAGATTAAGGTTTTTTAGTCAATTTATTAAAGTAGATCAATCATTATATAGTTAATAACGAAGATAATTTGAATGGTTTAAATCAGATGTGAGTTACTTTAATTCAACAGAATTGTCTTATTGACGAGATATATCACTTTGAAATTTGGGGTTTGAAAGAGTTCTGCCCATGTTTTTCTTTCAGGGACCAAATTCAAACAACGACAACAACCTATCTGGTAACACTAAAAGTATTTATGCCTTTGTAAATTTCTGTTTGTAACACACAAAATCTTTTTTCTTCCCTACTCTTTCCTCAGCTCTTTTATTTACGTTTAAAACTACAACAAAAAGATCAATATTTTTTTATAAACTGAAATTAAATAGCAGGAGATACAAGTACATCATGTTCTTCTTATTGTTTATTTGGTAATGAATTATTAACTGTTAATGTTAGGGCGCGTTATAATATCTTTTTCGAACAAAAAAAGCATCCAGGACTAAATCATTTTGTTCCATTATCTACATTATAATCAATGCTTTTTTGGTCTAAAGTCGATATCTACCTGGAGAAAAACTGGTAATTATAAAAGTATGTATAGTGTTGACTTGATTTAAATGAATGAATAAACTCATGTTAATCTATTTGGTTTCTAAAAAATATTTGTTTTTATTTAGTGGCCAACAGCTAAGAAGAGGAAAACAAGATGTTGTCTTGTATGACACTACCAACTGTCAAAGGTACACCATAATTATTACTTACTAGCTTGTTAATTGATTCTACTAATAAATCAATTTTTATAGGTCAAAAGTAAGTCTGTTCTAGTAAAGCATTGAATAAATTGGCCTGGGACAACGAGGGTAAAAAGGTGGCAATAGGTCCCAGTGATGGCCATGTTTATGTTTATGATGTTGGAGGATAAGACTAAAACTTAATGTAAATCACCTCTAGCCCATTAATTATCAAGTAAGACTATATGATCATCAAATAAACTAACACACAGTATTAACATGCATGAATATGTACAGTAATAAGCTTGAATCAAGTGGGTACAGCATTGTAAATTCTTGAAAAAGTTTTCAAGTATTATAAAATCTCTTATTTTTAAGACTTACAAGGTTTATAAGCGGAATATTAATTTAGAAAATTATTTTTGTCCAGATCATTAATTTTGACATTTTTTAATTTTTTTTTCTGATTTTGCAAATCTAGAGTTAATTATACTACCAATTATAAAAACAAAAAGTATACACACATACAGAATTTAGCGCTCTATTTATTCAATCAAAAATAACAAACATTTTTATTGCAAAATATTACATGAAAATCCTTTAATCAAAAAACTGTTTTTGGGGCAAAAGTACAAATTTTCATTACTTAACATTTAATATTAAGCTTTTATAAAATGTGCATTAGCTATGGCTACAATTTTCTCTCACAATGTAGTATATTTAAACGTTGATTTTGGTATCAAAATTAGATTTTTCTATTTTTTGATAAAAATCATGCGTGTTGGTAAGGATAAAATGAGCCCCGAAAATGTCCGCTACAAAGTCTGAATTTTCAGACCATACGTGGTTAAATATACGAAAAGTTATAAAAAAAAAACGCATTTTCATTTAAACCTTAGATACATACCATAGTATAAGAGACTTAGCCGTTGGATCGTGTTATGCTCAATTATGGCGTCGCTCTACGGGCTCGCTTTTGCAATTTTTAATGAATGTATGATATGACAGACAGTTTTTCTAGTAGAAAAATGTATGTTTCTATGATAGCAGATATTGCCTATTTTGTTTAGTTTATGGGTTGATGCGTTATAATCCTGCTTTTACACTGGCTGAAATAATGTGCAATTTAGCAGGGGTTTAATTGTACTAAATAATGTAAAGCCTTG
This sequence comes from Mucor racemosus, assembly GCA_027405735.1. Classification (NCBI taxonomy): domain Eukaryota; kingdom Fungi; phylum Mucoromycota; class Mucoromycetes; order Mucorales; family Mucoraceae; genus Mucor; species Mucor racemosus. Next base: position 3,555,335 of record JAPEHQ010000001.1, on the reverse strand, counting down.
CAAATCCTTTTCTATGTGTGTTGTTTTTCTCTTTTTGCTTTCATATTCCAAGGATACATCCACCGTTTGATAAGACATATCAGACTATCAAGCTGGTATTCTTTTCTTGTATATGAATACGCATGCTAACGTAAGGGACTAATGTTTTTAATATAGGTAGCACGTATCCATCAAATATAATACTGCTGAATAGCTGTAAAATTAGGGCTTACATGAATCCATAGTTATGGAAACCCAATTTTACACTGGTATCAATAAAAATGTTGCACAGCAAAATATCAACTGATATCCTTACTCAACTCAACACGTAATAGCGCATGGAGGTTGACATTTGGTGCATATTTGATAACAATTTATATCTAACCTTATGTAGAATATAAGATTACTTGGATTGATATTTGAAGAGAACGAAATAATTTGTGGTCTCAGTAGGCATAAGAAACAGCAGCTCAGCAGGGTACCAACTGATTTTTGTAATTTTCTTTTTGCACAGTAATTCAGGGAGGCTGATAATATCTAGAATATTTGTAATATATATATTTTATACATTATATCCATGCAGAGTTGAAACTTATTTGGATCAGCATTTATAAATATCGCGCTTTTGATTGTTTTGTAATGAAGCTGTGCTGTAAGCTATAAGCATCATACTTTGACGATGATTTTCTCAAAATACAGTAATATGTAAAAGTTACCCTTTGAGACCATTATGATAAACAAAGATGTGTATCTACTATTATTATGTAAATTTGGAAGCTGCTATAAAAAAGTAATTCAACTAAAAAAGCGATGAGGATTACAATTATAACAATTCTATATTTATTCAAGTTATAAAGTAAAACAAAGGTTTCTGGATCACCATAGCTGTTATATTAAAATATACTAATATGAAAATACTCTGCTAAAAGATACATTTTATTAATTCATTGATGCTTCATATTTTATATGTGTTCTAGATAGTTATATGATGATTATGAATATTATTAATGAATTGCCGGGTATTAAGGTACTTGATATGATTTGGGAACAAATAATATGCAATGGAATTTGTGAAATTGGTGATCTGTGATTGTATCATTTGGATACGATGTAGGATTGCTTATGATTCATTGTTGCCAAGTGTTCCTGAATGTTTCTGATAGTCGCTGTTATTGCTATTGGTTATGTAGGACGTTTAGTATGAGTTACTAAACCTCATGTCATGTTGGATTTCAATAGTTGTTCCTGGATTTCTACATATGGGTAAACTTCTGATATATCAATAGCCTTTGTGATATATGTACTATTTCCTAATTCTATCAATAATACAGTAATAAGATCTTAAAGCAAGGCCTTCGTGGTTTAGTTCCTAGTTTGGAAGTACCAGTGGTACAATTTGACATTTTAATATTTTTGTGATTTAAAGTTATTAGAAGATCGTAGATGTTGACTAAGATCAATTTGATTACTAAACAAACTTGGTATATGTAGTTTACTATAAAAGCTACTGGGTACAAAATTTACCAAGGTAGGAGATTTTTGTTGTCATTTAGGCTTTAGGTGGTTCCAGGTAGTTTTCAAATAATTTTCAAATTTTTTAGTTCAATATTGAGTCGAATTTCATCAACTTTTCAAACAAGGTGTACTCTACCTCTATGGAATATAGATATTTATTTGAAAATAGAAGAGTTAATGTCAGAGTATAAGTGCACTGGCCGAACGTTGGCTAAATATTAGCCAACAATCGATGGAAAAAATTAAGCACCAAATTTGAGATATTAGTTTTTTGTATTCACAAGGTAGATCCAACTGAAAACTGCTTTACCATTTTTGTTGAGATAATCAAAATAACAATCCACATTGCAGCTTACAGTCTATGGTAGCTGAGTTCCAAAACAGACTAATCATACAAATCGATCAAAAATGATTCAAAAACAAAATCGCTTAATAGCTCATGAACTGCAAAGCAAGTTGAAGTAACGTATCAGATTTTTTTGTACAGTTTTAGATTCTTCATCTAAAGAAACAAAATCCAGACAAATAATTTATATTAAATTTTACGTAAAATACGATTCAAATTTAGGAGGTTTTTGAATTTTTACATCATTTTTTATAAACATGATTTACATTTAAGTAATGCAGATAATGCGCAGCAAAAGTTTCTATCGATCAAACTATTGCTGAATCTTTTAGCTACATTTTTCATAGAGAAAACGAGATTTTTGTCCAAAATTGTTTCGAATTTAGAATTTGGGATAAGGGTATGCAGGGAAAAATTGAAACTAGAATTGACGCTATCTCTTTGCGCATATTTTTGAAGGTATTTCCACGAAAAATCAATGTTTTCAAAAGAACTAAATTGGATTCAGTAGAAACCAACGAGGCTAATATTACTAATATAAAAAAACAATACTCAATTTAACGAATGGTTTGAAATCTACTACAGAAATGTCAAAAAAAAAAAAGAAATCAAAACAAGTAAGTTTTATTATTAAAGCTTCTTAATATAGCTTAATTTTTTGCAGAGATATGAAGGCTCAAAGATTTTAATTTTTACCAGTAAATTAACGGTAAAAATCTGAAACATTAGCATAAAAAAAATTGTACCAACTGCTAGAGATAAGATATTATTGAATACTCATTTTTGGATTAAAGTTAAACATCTCAGGTACATCGGCATGTAATTTTTTCTTAGTGTTATTCAGTGAAAAAAAAAACATAACGCAGGAATGAAAAGTTGGATCCAGTTTTCAAAGAAAACTCATTGAATTTTATGTGTTTTACATCTTCTGTGTGATATAAAATGAATTCAGGAATAGGTAGCATAATACACTATGCATTTTTCAATTAGTTAGATGTCTGAGCTCCATTGGTTTAGTAGGCAATTTTAACGAACTTAAAATCAGTTCCCACTATGAGAAGTGAGCCATAAATATAAGAGAAATTGCTCTAGGTCGCTTTTCTCAAAATTTGGCCGCGAAAATGGAGTTTTTCTTATGCTATACCTAAGTCAAAAATGATCAGGGTTTCCAAATTTTTCAAAAGCTGATAACATAAAGACATTTTACCTAAAAAGACATTTCATCATTACGATTTTCTAAGTTCTTACGAGATATTTGTTTCTTTTTTTTGAGTGAATCAACATTCATTTTAATCAGCTTTAGTAGTAATAGTAGTTTTCTGTGCTGCATGATATGTTTGACTTTGAAGCGGCTTTATTAGACCATAAAAAAAAACAATTTTAGAGCATCTTTCACATATGCAAAACAATGTGAGCATTAATCTTTTGAAACCTCTGCCAAAGTATTTGCATATGTAACTTCTTTTATATGATAATCATCTGATGCCGAGTATAGATTATTTATTTAATGACATGTCATGTGAACGTATTGAAATTAAAATGATTTGCAAATGCTATCAAGGGGTGTATTTAGTACTACTGAAGAGGATACAGGAAGAAGCGCATTTTTCTTGGCCGAATATCAAGCAACGCCTTTCCTTCTTTCTTTCTTTTCCTTATTTTACCCCTAGTTATTTTTTATCAAACAAACAAAAAATGAATAGACTCTTTGGTTCTGGAAAGAAAATCCCTAAACCCACATTAAACGATGCTATATCAAATGTAAATGGTTCCCGTCTGCGCATTACAAGTTTATTGATTTTTGTATATTATGTAGACCGATGTTCGAGTTGATGCAGTCGAAGTTAAAGTAAAGAAACTCGATGCTGAACTCACAAGATATAGAGATCAGTTAAAGAAAATGAGAGATGGACCGGCAAAGGTAAAACTTCAAGAAATAATTCATTTCGAACCTTGTTTGTTGAAAGTATTTGTTTATAGAAAACTGTACAACAAAAAGCTATCCGAGTTTTAAAGCAAAAGAAACTGTAAGTTATAAATAAACACTAATTCACAAAAAGAATGCTTAATCTTTGAATTAGTTACGAAGCTCAACGCGATAATTTACAACAACAATCGTTTAATATGGAACAAGCACAAATGACGACAGAGAATTTACGTAATGTAATGGCTACTGTGGATGCTATGCAAACTGCGAATAAGGAAATGAAGAAACAATATAAAAACGTTAACTTGGACAAGATTGATGTAAATTTTCAAGAATTCAAACTTTACATATATATTAACATTATTATTTAGCAATTACAAGATGAAATGGAGGATTTGATGGAACAAGCAAATGAGGTTCAAGAGACATTAGGTAGATCATATAATTTGCCTGATGATATTGATGAAGACGATTTAGAAGCAGGTTAGTTAAAGATGGTGTAATAGATATATAAAATTAATAACTAATATATCTCAATAGAATTGGATGCACTTGGGGATGAATTAGAATTTGAGGACGAAGAAATACCTTCTTATTTGCAAGAAGATGAACTTGATCTTCCCAAGACAGCTGAGACAGACCCTAAATTGGTAAATAAATACAATGTCAAATTGAATATAGAAGTCTAATAAATTACTATAGCAGCAGGATGTTAAATTGGATGAATTTGGTTTACCAGTTGCAGCAGAAGGACCTATGAAAGCATAAATTTATACAACTAAAATACCTAAAGGAATTAACCAATAAAGTTCTTAATTTCCAAACATGATAAAAACTTTATTTGTGTCGCATTTATAATAAATAATCAAGTTCTTTCTTGTTTGAATAATGTCAAAACCGACTAATCAATCAGTATGATATAAAATGTATTGCTGTATATAATAAAATATTAACATTCTATCAAATCAGTTTAATGATTCAGAACTATCAAAAGGTTTTCATCTATTAACAGAATCAGCACACACTGTCAAGGTTAACACACCATCAGTACCACCAAATACAGCGCATCTTTATCCTCGATTAGCAGGTTCTGACTGGACCTGCTATATCAGTGAGCCTCGCATAGTTCTAGGTAGATCTGGCACTGCAAATCCTGGCCAAAAACGTACGCGAAAAGATCAAATTGTACATGTAGATTTTGAGGGTTCAAATCTAGTTTCTAGGAGACATTGTGAGATTCGATTTAGTGCTAGAAGAGACAGATGGGAGCTTTATGTTTATGGAAGAAATGGTGTCAAGATTAATCACATCGAGAAAAAGCCTCGAGATAAACCAACAGTGTTAAAAACTAGTTCATTAATTGAAATCAATGATACAATCTTTGTCTTTATTTTGCCTGATAATTTTATTCAACCTAAATATCCTAGTCAACGAGGAGATGATGGAACAGATTCAGAAATAACTACACCTAATGATCATAATGATACTGGTGTGGATCATGAATTGGAATCTACAATTATATCACTTTTTGAGAATCCTACACACTTGAATACAAAAGAAATTCTGACTGAATTGAAAAAGATTTACAGCAAGCCAATTGGAAAGGTATTCAATACAAGGAAGAAACCAGTTTTATCATAATTATATTAATAATGAGCCGTTGTATAGGAGACTTTGCTTCATTTATTAGTTCTTAGTCCTAAATTTCATTTATCCCCAAATTCAACTGCCATGTCTTCAAAAGAGTCAGATCAAGCTAAATGGACAATTATGCCTTCAACATCTTTGTCAACTAAAGAAGCCAACACTAAAGATCCTGTTGTAATTATCGAAAATTGCAGTAATGGTGTTACTAAAGAATCAAACCCAACTGTAGCAAATGAAAATAACAAATCAACTGAATTACCACCTGCATTGTTACCTAGTGTATCATTATCTCGTCTATTTAATGATGATATTGATGATGGAGATTGGTCAGTATTTATGCCAGATTCACCTCTTGATCAACCTGAGGATTTAGATAAGCCAGCAGAGGAATTGAGGCGACCTGGCAGTTTGGAACAATGCAGCAGTTTCGAAGCACCAAGTTTAGAGGAACCAAGCAGTTTAGAATGGGATAATGCTACTATTAATCCTCAACATCCTTTGTCGCCTGGAAACGACTGTGCAGACGAACAAGAAGAACAGACATCCTCGCCAATTATTGCACCTCCTACTTTATTTAGAGGGTTATCAATTGAATCCATGTATTCAGTATGGACAAGCTCCACATCTTCTTTACTTGCGTTTGATGAATCAATTGATGAATCTTCTCCAAACAAACGATTAAAGCAAACAAATAGCGATGGATCTTCAAGCTCGATTAATAAAACTAATAAAAGCGATGGAAATCCAAAAGGTAACATCTACAAGCCTAGTATTTATCTTCTCTATTAACATCAATTGATAGAAACAAACATTATCAAAGCAGACATTTACAAAGAAATTCATACCAAAATCATCATATAACCTTCATCATTTTTTATACAGTTTTTATTTATTCAGTCTTTAACGTCTTTTTAAGGTACTTTTTAACAAATAAAACAATAGCAAAACTAGCCAGCATCCATAATAATCCAATTACAAATTCTACCACTTGATGTGATTTTGATGTTATATAAAAGATACGCATAGCAGGTGAATCCCATCTAATTTACACATATTAGTATTAAAGCATGTATATGCTCAGTAATCTACTTACGTGCTCTCCGTCCATGTACCTTTTGATGGATCTACCACTTTAACATAACCAGTACTTTCATCATATTGTAACCCAGTACCATAGGCTTCATGATACGTTGTCAGCGAAGTGGTACATTGCTGTTTGATGCAATACTCGCCTGAAGCACAATCTTTGATTGTTTGGCATTGGACAGATTGTCCATTATCTGCAATTCTTTGTTTACCTGTTACACCACTCAAAAAACTAAATGCGAATCGTTGTAAAAGTTGTGGTTGAGGGTTTTCAAAGGAATAAACAGATGAATAATGAGCAATTCTTGATATAGCAGTAACTATAAAATTGTTATATATTATGCAGCATTGACCTGTATATGAATAATTTACCATTAAAATAATTTTGCATGAATGGGCACGAAAAATTAGAAATTAAACATTCAAGCATGGATGAAATCAAGGTACAATTAGCAGTGATTTGGTTTGTCAAATTTCCATTTGATGCTTGATTGTAAATTGCATTTGCAGTCGAATTGACTAGCCCGCAAATACTATCTGTAGCTTTTGTTATATCCAATGCATCATCCATATCACTATTATAATAGTTGCCAAGATTCTTTTGATAATCTGTAATGACAGCGGCTTGAATATCTCTTCTTTTCTGTAAAAAACTCATGGCGCTGCTAGGAGGTAGTTTACGATCAATACCATCTATCGAAGCCGTTTTAATATTGGTATATGGCTGTAATGCAGTGACAAGAGATTGTGATTGTTTAGCATCGTCCACATGAACATAATATCCATCCGTATAATTGGAGTTGATACCAGAAACTGATTGAAATTCGAATATAGATTCAATGTTATCAAAGTTGATATTTTGAAAGTACATGTTTCTTACACAAGGAAATGTACATGGTGCATTGGCATATGGACAAGTTGTTGCTCTAGTTGCATTTGTACATACAAAAGGTGTTGAAATATCTTTTACAAATCGTTGTGATCCAGCTAATCCCCATGATTCAGCAGCAAATAATGTGTATAAAATATGTTTTGACAATTTATCTACGGTTGTTGGTGCCTAATAATTGATAATAGTTGTTATAGTAAGTGCTTTACTTGACGATGTGCTACTTACTCTACTTAATGCATCAGCAATTGCTAATACAGTAATCATGCCAGAAACATCATTTGATGCACCCACTGTTAAATCATGAAATAACGAACGGCTATCAATACTGGCAGAAACGATAACAATTGGCTTTTTATCATCAGGAGAAATATCAAGTGAAGGAGTAGAATAAACTGACATACCACCTACTACCTGACACCATCCTCTACGAAGACAAGTTTCTGAATTAACAGCTGCCCACATGAATAAATCAAAATCCATTGCTTTCAAAGGGTAATTTTTATATTCATTAGCAACATTGTATGATATACTCTACAAATAAACATAAATTAATATTCATCTGAATTAGATTTCTTTCATATACCTACTGTTGTAATATAATCATAAACTTTTTGAGATGTTGTATCTTCTGGCCGAATAGCAAATATTGGAAAATCGAATGTTTCTTCGATCAAATTTTGTGCCTGAGGATTCCATTCATATTTATTAGTATCATTGGCATATAATCCAAATTCACAATTTGGACATGTCGAGTCTGGTGATGTGAGTGATTGTGGTTGATTTGTTGAATCCGATAATAAAATAACAAGGCCTGTAACTTTTTTGGTTGTTGCAAGTGAATCAATATTTGCTCTAGTTAATAAATAATACGGAAGGACAATCGCATAATCTCCATTTGGCTTGCTAGATACAAAATTACTGATATCATCTTGTGTATTTACTTGATATAAAATGCCACTTTTCTTTTGTAATGCTGGTATATAAAAAGCTTGAATTAGTATATACGCGTATTTGAAAGTACTTTGAATATTTACAATGGCAGCCTATGGTCCCTGTTGCATTCAGTAAACGTACACAGGGCCAATTATATAGATTGGTATAGATATATGGATATAAAGTAGTTGCGATATCTTCTGCTAGAACTGTTGAAGTATATTAAATTTACTTTCATCATATTGGTTTAATTGATAAATTACCTAAAAACTTTAATATTGCAATACTTGATAGAGTAAACAATATTAACAGCTTCTCAATTTGCATATTATATCAAGAAAATCGTTTATATCTATCTTGAAGGAGGGACCAAATAGAGATTTATGATTTAAATGGGAATTCATTACTGTACCCCCCCTTTTCTTTTCTAATTTGGATCTCCTCTAAAAGCAAACTCTCGTTATAATTCATGTTTCAAGGTTTTTTACATGCTTTCAATGATAGCTTTGTTTTGCTAAAATTGCACGTAATAAAATGTTTGGCATCTGAAATACATGTAGACATTTTTTTTCCTAAAAAGATTGGGATTCGAGCTTTATAGGATGCCTTTGTTCAAGATGTCTAGCTTTCAAGGCACATTTGAAATGTATGCAATTTTTGTATTCAAGTTGTTATAACACTTCATTGGACTATGGAAATACCAAGGAACAGTTCTTGCCTTAACAATGATCATAGCAATCTACATAACAAGATAGCTTAATTTAGAGTTCATTTAAAATTCTTTCAAAATTAGATGCATAAACTAAAGATTTACAAAAAGAGTAGTGGTTCAGAATTTAAAAAAGAAATATATTTATTAAAAAGTTACGATTACTATTATTATAAGATCTTCATGTTAGTTATTCCAAAGCAGCTAATGCTTCCAGTGCCTGGATAATTTGCTGTGGCGTATTCACATGCCAATTTGCGTGAGTTTTCTTTTCTGATGGGCCAACAGTAATGGAATATAAACTTGAATCTTGTTCTTGCCAAATGACATGTGGAGTGATTGTGCTCTTTGGGGAAATAGTAGGCGATGATACTCTTAATGCAGAGGGAGAAGAAGCTTGCTTTTGTTGGAAATGTGCTGTACTCAAAGCTCTAAACATGTCTTCATCAGTTTTATCGTCACCAGCACACATTACCAAGTTTGTATCTGAATTTTTTGATAAAATACGCTTTACAATCTCTCCTTTGTTCACTGACATGGGTCTAACCTCCAGGTTCTTTTTACCAACAAGAATTTCTACGGGATATTTAGACACAATAGCGTTTTCTAAATGATTTTGGCATTCTTTAGCTTGGAAAGCACTAAATAGGGAAACGAATCAGTACGAATTAAAGTTATTAATTAATGCATAACTATAGTCTTACCCGTATTCTGCATCTGCCATTCTATAGTGCCAGGTGATTGATGATTTTTTATGCTCTACAAAGCTACCTTGAGTACGCTCTGTATAATAATCAAATATCTCCTCTACATCTGCTCTCCAACTCATATCCATTCCATCAACAATTCTCTTCCATTCATTAGATCCAACTTCTTTCAAATAACATCCATGTTCTGCACTAAGCCCAATGTTTGTAATGTTATTTCCTAACCAATCATCCAGAACAACCTGATCTCTACCAGATACGACCCAGACAATGTTTTTGGGATCATTACATAAAACCTGAAGGGCTTTCAGCATATCAGGTCCTGGTTTAGCATCGGATGGTACAGATACAATGGGAGTTAATGTACCCTATTTACGAAGCAATTCAGCAAAATTAAACATTTTTCTTTAAGCAATAAACTTACATCATAATCGAAAAACATGATTCTTTTCTTTGCAGACTTGTAATCGACAATAAGTTTCTGCATATCCAACTTGGGTGTAGCATGAGTTTGGAGATCTTGCTGCTCACTTACACTCACTAATTGTTTGATAAATGAATGAGCCCAAAAATCAGCAGTGTGGCTAGTAACATGATTGTAAAGTTTGTCATGGCGTGTGGTTCTTTCTTCTGTAGACATGGTCAAAGCATCATTTATTGATCTTGCTACACCAGCTAAATCATAAGGATTTACTAAAATGGCAGCGCTTAATGAACCTGCAGTACCAGCAAATTCTGAAAGAATTAATGGGCCTTGTTCTGGTTTATCATGTTGGCAAAGAACATACTCATACGAAGTTGTATTCATACCATCCCGACTACATGTAATCAGGGCAAGATCAGCAACCGATAACAAAGCATAATATTCATCGCGATCAATATCTTGATGATAGTAATGGCATGGTACGAATGCAATGCTACCAAATTCACTGTTGATATGACTTACTGCCTCTGATATTTTTGCTTCTAATTTTGAATGATCACCATGAGTTGGAGTAGCTACTTGGATTAAGACAACATTATTACGCCATTCAGGATAATCTTTCAAGAACTTCTCAAATGCATGCAGTTTTTGTAGTATGCCCTTAGTACTATCGAGTTTATCGCGACCAACGATAATCTTTTTACCAGCGTACATATCACGAATTGCGTCCATTTTAGGCTGAACGCCCGGTTGTTTACAAAATTGAGCTACTCGATTGCAATCGACACCTATAGGAAATGCACCCACAGAAATCATGGTTCCATTATAACTTACACCAACTTGAGTTGTTTCACAACCAAGTACCCGAGTACAAGATGAAATAAAATGTCTTGCATAGGAATAAGTCTATATTTGTAAGAAAAATATTTAGTATTTGTTATTTTTCCAACCTTGTTTTTGCAAGCTTACTTGAAACCCGATTAGATTTGCACCTAGCATGCCCTGAAGAATTTTATTTCGAGCTGTGTAATATTCAAATGGAATAACACAAAAGGTTAAATTTTAGTGTGCATGTAAATAGTATTATGATAATCATTACTTTGTAAACAGCGGAAGATTTCAGAGCTTGGAAATGTAGCATGAATAAAGATGCCAATGGCTGCATCAGGAAGTTTCTCACGGATCATTTCAGGTACAAGTAATAAATGATAATCATTAATGAAAACTAATGAAATACTGTCAGTATTTAACCTATAAATAACTCAACAAACAAACTTACTGATATCATTCTCTTGATATCTATCAATAACTGTATCTGCAAATTGACGGTTTACAGCTACATAATCATCCCAATGACGTTTTTCAGCTCTACTATCACCGGAAGAAGTTTGAACCAAGTAATGAAACACAGGCCATAAAACTGTACACACAAATAAGAAAATGAGGTCATACCCTTTTTGTTTACCAAGAATAGCCTACCTTGTTTACAATATCCTTCGTAGTGGCCATGAGATTTCTTTTGATCCAAGAAAATAGGGACAATATGACCAGTTTCCCACAAAAGTGATTGAAGTTTTACCTTGTCTTCAATTGCTAATTTATCTGTTGTAATCTTATTTCGAGTACCTTGCTCTCGAATAGGACCAGTCCAACCAATATGAAGTGTTTCATTATCTTTACTTAGACTTTGTATACCAGCATACAAAGCTTGATGACCTCTTCTTTCAACTACAGTCCAGTCAGCTGCATGAAACTTCATACGTAAAGTAACACCCCTTTTGTGATGGCGGGCCAATTTTGAAATAGGAGCAGCTGCAACTGGATCAGCTGTACAGTCTTCTGCTGTTGATTTAGTGTTAGATTCGACAATTGGGATATCTGAATGATGAGGTGATCTTGGTGGTGATATGGGAAATTGATCTTGTCTAAGGTTTTGTTGATGTGAACGTAAAATATTGTATGGAATCTGGTGTGTTACATTTATAATACGTCCCTGGATTTCGGGTAACTGGCCCGATAAAGGCAGATAGTGTGCCACCTTTTCAGCTGTGAGAGAAGAACCTGATAACATGTAAAGTTGAGCAAATTGAAAAAGAAGGAAAAGAAGAAAACGATTCAATTTATGATATGTATTTATACTTGTAGATTTTGTCACGGGTTAATTGAGGGGAGTACAATTAGAACAAGAAGATGGTTTATGATGATGGGGGTCCATAAATACATAATATAAGGATGACCAAGGTGATTTATTATGACCGGATTGCATCGGTAAGCTCTAGTATGTAGCATATGATTTTCTCTCTTTGCCACTCTTTGATTCTGCTTTTGATCACGTTTACGTTTTTATAAAATGTCTTGATCTAGTCTTATCCTCTCAACTCATCTTCTATCAATCATCCCAATCAGAAATTCTTGCAATTAAAATCGGGTTAATCTAAACCTTTTATTACGCGTGATCTCATATTGAATTTATCTGGGTAACCATATTTTGTCATGAGGTTATTTCTATTTAAGAAGACATGAAAAAGAAGGGTATTGTCACTTATGGTATACAAACACTTATAAAGTCTGGGGATGATCATTTTTTACAACCAAAAATGTCTAATCAATCTAATCTGCAGTACAAGAGCTGAAACCTTTCATGGGCACCAATTTCAATCAAGTTGCTCTAAATTTTTAAATTATATTACTATAATAATAAATTGAGGTGGTTATGATTCATTTATTATGGGGAATATATCGTTTCAATAATAGGGTTAATATTAAGTTTATATAAATTTATTATTATTATCATTACCGTGGTTGCCGAGATCCCTATGTTTATGGTTGTACAAAGAATACCTTTAAGAGGCATGTTGGTCTGCGTTGTATGTTTTTATCTGTGCTTACGTTTTGACCACAAAGTTTGCCAGAAGGTGTATAGTTTTTTTTTTTTTTTTGTGTGCACTAGTAAAATCCATACATTGGCCGGTAGTTTGAACACAACCATCAAAACATACGGCGTTTATATACGCAAGTTTTTCACATAAACATATCATACACTGCTGTTTGAAAAGTTTAGAGTGATAGAAACTCCCTTCTCGTATATATACACAAAATGTGGGTGTTCGAACAGCTGAATGTAGTACTTTACACAAGAGATATTTTTGTTGTACAATAAGAGTAGCAAATGCCCCGAGGCTTTGTCCGATTCATATATATTTCACATTATATGAGAACCTAAGATTCATCTGCATGACAAGCATGTATTGGATATATAATATCATTTTTGGTAATATATAATGTCAATTGCCAGGATGATGTTTAATGAAACCAAAGTTTGATAAATGAACCATAAATTATAAGATGAGTTTTACCGAGTAAAAACTACAAAGTTTGTCAGTAAGCACTTATCAGTGCGCTCCATAGCTTCAACTGAATTTTGTTTAGAAATATTTATGTAGATTTCATGAAAAAGTGACACTCTATGCAAATATATTGAAATTCATTATATTTTTGGAGACTAATAACTTCAGGAACGTTAATATTCGGAAAAGTTGATTCTTAACGTTGCTATTTAATTTTAAAAATTGGAGTGTGTCATCTAGTTTATAAGTAACCCAAAAGCAAATAAGCTTTATAATAAGCTTTAATATTGAAGAGTATATACAAATTTGTTCCATTATGCTACATATCCCTAAATTTATTCTCTATCTCACGAAAGACTCAAGAACAGGTAGAATTCACTGTTTTTTCCTCGAAAACTGGGTCTCACTTTTCATCCCTGCTCTACTTTTTTTTCATTAAATAACACCAAGAAAACATTATATTTGAATGTACCTGAGATGTTCAGATTTCATCCGAAAATAAGTATCCGGAAATATCTTATTTTTTGCAGTTGGTATTAATTTTTCAATGCTAATGTTTCAAATTTTTACGCGTATCTCACTGTTAAAATTGAAAACTTGGTGGTTGGGCTGAATGGTAGAAAATACGTTTGCCAAACGTAGGGTCCTCTGTTCGAACCTCGTTGGAAGCAAGAATTTTGGTATGCAGTGTGTGGATACTGTCTTTCCCGTTTTGGTGTTTAGTTGTTTATCAGACGTACTGCGATGACAATGAAGCCGCATCATGTGCTCTGCTCTGGACGCAGCCCTCTCCGGTCGAACTAACTTTCCCAATCTCGCACTCTTCGGCGTATTCCCCTGTGGGTACGCTGTTAGGAACTCCGGATAAATTCTTCAACTCTTCGAGCCCACTCGATTGGCCTCTTAGTCCCTTTTCCTTGTTTGATTACACTTTGCTTTATACACGTTACGTAGGAGTTTTATAAATATTAAGCCAATCGTTAAATAAAAAATAATGTATACCCACTACGGTACACCCTAAAAAAAAAAAAAAAAAATTGAAAACTTTGAGGCTTCATATATCTAGAAAAAACTAAGCTATGCTAACACTTTCAAATAATAAAACTTGTTTTAAAGTTCTTTATAACATATTTTAATGTAAAAAAAATCTGAGCACTTTTATTTTTTTTCATTTTTTTTGACATTTTTGTAGTAAATTTCAGAATAGTCGTTAAATTGTGCGGCATTTTTTTAACATGCACGTCATTGATCTCGTTGAGCTCTCTCGGATATAATTTAGCTTTTATCAAAATATTAATTTTTCGTGGAGATATCCTCAAAAATATGCGCAAAGAGATACCGTCAATTCTAGTTTCAATTTTTCCCTGCATACCCTCATCCCAAATTCTAAATTCGAAACAATTTTGGACAAAAATCTCGTTTTCTCAACGAAAAATATATCTAAAAGATTCAGCAATAGTTTGATCGATAGAAACTTTTGCTGTGCATTATCTGCATTACTTAAATTTAAAACATGTTTATAAAAAATGATGTATATATTCAAAAACCTCCTAAATTTGAATCGTATTTTACGTAAAATTTAATATAAATCATTTGTCTGGATTTTGTTTATTTAGATGAAGAATCTAAAACTGTACAAAAAAATCTGATACGTTACTTCAACTTGCTTTGCAGTTCATGAGCTATTAAGCGATTTTGTTTTTTGAATCATTTTTGATCGATTTGTATGAATCTATTTTGAAACTCAGCTACCATAGACTGTAAGCTGCAATGTGGATTGTTATTTTGATCATCTCAACAAAAATGGTAAAGCAGTTTTCAGTTGGATCTACCTTGTGAATACAAAAAACTAATATCTCAAATTTGGTGCTTAATTTTTTCCATCGATTGTTGGCTAATATTTAGCCAACGTTAGGCCAGTACACTTATACTCTGACATTAACTCTTCTATTTTCAAATAAATATCTATATTCCATAGAGGTAGAGTACACCTTGTTTGAAAAGTTGATGAAATTCGACTCAATATTGAACTAAAAAATTTGAAAATCATTGAAAACTACCTGGAACCACCTAAAGCCTAAATGACAACAAAAATCTCCTACCTTGGTAAATTTTGATCCAAGTAGCTTTTATAGTAAACTATATATACCAAGTTTGTTTAGTAATCAAATTGATCTTAGTCAACATCTACGATCTTCTAATAACTTTAAATCACAAAAATATTAAAATGTCAAATTGTACCACTGGTACTTCCAAACTAGGAACTAAACCACGAAGGCCTTGCTTTAAGATCTTATTACTGTATTATTGATAGAATTAGGAAATAGTACATATATCACAAAGACTATTGATATATCAGAAGTTTACCCATATGTAGAAATCCAACATGGCACGACGTTTAGTAACTCATACTAAACGTCCTACATAACCACTAGCAATAACAGCGACTATCAGGAACATTCAGGAACACTTGGCAATAATGAAGCATAAGCAATCCTACATCTTATCCAAATGATACAATCACAGATCCCCAATTCCACAAATTTCATTGTATATGATTTGTTCCCAAATCATATCAAGTACCTCAATACCCGGCAATTCATTAATAATATTAATAATCATATAACTATCTAGAAAACATATGAATATGAAGCATCATCAATGAGTCGATAAAATGTATCTCTTAGAAGAGTATTTTTATATTAGTATATTTTAATATAACAGCTATGGTGATCCAGAAACCTTTGCTTTACTTTATAACTTGAATAAATATAGAATTGTTATAATTGTAATCCCCATCGCTTTTTTAGTTGAATTACTTTTTTATAGCAGCTTCCAAATTTACACAATAATAGTAGATACACATCTTTGTTTATCACTATGGTCTCAAAGGGTAACTTTTACATATTACTGTATTTTGAGAAAATCATCGTCAAAGTATGATGCTTATAGCTTACAGCACAGCTTCATTACAAAACAATCAAAAACGCGATATTTATAAATGCTGATCCAAATAAGTTTCAACTCTGCATGGATATAATGTATAAAATATACATATTACAAATATTCTAGATATCAGCCTCCCTGAATTACTGTGCAAAAAGAAAATTACAAAAATCAGTTGGTACGTTGGTACCCTGCTGAGCTGCTGTTTCTTATGCCTACTGAGACCACAAATTATCTCGTTCTTTTTAAATATCAATCCAAGTAATCTTATATTCTACATACGGTTAGATATAAATTGTTATCAAATGTGCATCAAAATGTCAACCTCCATGCGCCATTACGCGTTGAGTTGAGTAAGGATATCAGTTGATATTTTGCTGTGCAACATTTTTATTGATACCAGTGTAAAATTGGATTTTCATAACTATGAATTCATGTAAGCCCTAATTTTACAGCTATTCAGCAGTATTATATTTGATGGATACGTGCTACCTATATTAAAAACATTAGTCCCTTACGTTAGCATGCGTATTCAGACACAAGAAAAGAATACCAGCTTGATAGTCTGATATGTCTTATCAAACGGTGGATATATCCTTGGAATATGAAAGCAAAAAGAGAAAAACAACACGCATAGAACAGGATTTGCAAGGCTTTACATTATTTAGTACAACTAAAACCCTGCTAAATTGCACATTTCAGCCAGTGTAAAAGCAGCATTATAGCGCATCAACCCATAAACTAAACAAAATAGGCAATATCTGCTATCATAGAAACATACATTTTTCTACTAGAAAAACTGTCTGTCATATCATACATTCATTAAAAATTGCAAAAGCGAACCCGTAGAGCGACGCCATAATTGAGCATAATAACACGATCAAACGCCTAAGTCTCTTATACTATGGTATGTATCTAAGGTTTAAATGAAAATGCATTTTTTTATAACTTTTTGTATATTTAACCATGTATGGTCTGAAAATTCAGACTTTGTAGCGGACATTTTCGGGGCTCATTTTACCCTTACCAACACTCATGATTTTGATCAAAAAACAGAAAAATCAAATTTTGATACCAAAATCAACGTTTAAATATACTACATTGTGAGAGAAAACTGTAGCCATGACCAATACACATTTTATAAAAACTTAATATTAAATGTTAAGTAATGAAACTTTGTACTTTTGGCCCAAAAACGGTTTTTTGATTAAAGGATTTTCGTGTAATATTTTACAATAAAAATGTTTATTATTTTTTATTGAGCAAATAGAGCGCTAAATTCTGTATATGTGTATATTTTTTGTTTTTATAATTGGTAGTATAATTAACTCTAGATTTGCAAAATCAGAAAAAAAAAATTAAAAAATGTCAAAATTGATGATCTGGACAAAAATAATTTTCTAAATTAATATTCCGCTTCTAAGCCTTGTAAGTCTTAAAAATAAGAGATTTTATAATACTTGAAAACTTTTTCAAGAATTTACGATGCTGTACCCACTTGATTCAAGCTTATTACTGTACATATTCATGCATGTTAATACTGTGTGTTAGTTTATTTGATGACCATATAGACTCACTTGATAATTAATGCGCTAGAGGTGATTTACATTAAGTTTTAGTCTTACCCCTCCAACATCATAAACATAAACATGGCCATCACTGGGACCTATTGTCACCTTTTTACCCTCGTTGTCCCAGGCCAATTTATTTAATCCTTTACCAGAACTAACTTAAGTACTTAGAAATGGTTCCTCGGTATTTTCATTCAAATTCCATAAATTAAATTGACTTGTTCCATCAACAGTAGTATCAAATGTATTATCATTAGCCCACCTTATGATAAATGCCGCCTGTTGTATTCCACCTACTAGTATCATACATTATCACCTTCTACAGTATCAATACATCTTACAATCTATTGACTACGACATGTATTGAAGTGCAAGTCTTGATATCGGATATAAGAAACTCCTAGCGTACCAAGTTTAATCCAGTAATTACCAAGAACGCTTGGACCTCAATTATGACACCACATTATTTCATCCCAGCAGTTAACCAATCAAGTAGTTATCAAATCAACATCCAAGCATATTTAGCGCAGCATTGAAACAACACAACTCACAAGCTCTGCAAGAACGGTTAAATTATGATTGATCCATTTCAATCCATAGATTACTATCAAACAGATCCAATAGTTCAATAGTGCCTTAAATTACATCTCAGGATCTCAATGTCTAATCAATATAAAAGGCCATACTTTTACATCTAAATAAACGATATCTTGTTTTTATTATACAGTTGAAGAACTGATTAATTACTCATTCTTTTATAATTGTATTCTTTTTTAAGTAATATTTATCAATCCTGAAAATATACGACACCGCCAATCTGAAATCAGAAACATCCCATTGTCATTGGTATAAGCTGTGGAAAGCTTGATTTTTAATAATACAGTACAACAATTAAATAAAAGACAAGATGACACTAATAGCATATAGTGAGTATTTAACATCTAGTTGAGTTTAATGAAGAATGCTTTTGGGCCCTTTTGAAAATCCTGAAGCAAACACAACACGCACCTTGGTCCTGTAATTTCTATCCATCAAAATGTCGTGATTTTGACCACACAATGAAAGCACCTTTTATCGATCTTGACCTCGTTTTACATTGAGTATCAGTTTTTTACCAGTTGTATTTTCTCTGATTTATTAATATTCGGCCATATTGAACGACGATAGTATTGTAGTAAACTACATATACCAAGTTTGTTTAGTAATCAAATTGATCTTAGTCAACATCTAAGATCTAATAAATTTAAATCACACAAAACTTTAAAATGTCAAATTGTACCACTGGTGCTACAAAAACGTAATTATAAAAAAGCGATGGGAAATACAATTATAACTCTTCTAAGTTTATTAAAGGTATAAAGTAAAGCAACGATTCATCTACTCGATGGATCGTTGTGGTATTTATATTAAATGTCTAATTCAAATTACTAATGCAGTAATTTGATCTTCTTGGTTTTAAAGCTGATGGGAAAAGGGATCAGCAATTACTAATTCAGGTTATACAATTATCTATAATTGTTGTTTGTGATTTTAAATTATAGTTAAGTTTCTATATTTCATGATCTTGGTTCTCACACCAGATTCATGTTATTCATTACTAATTCAATTTGATGTGTGAAAGACTGCCAGTAGTTCACATCAACTGGTACTTCCAAACTAGGAACTAAACCATGAAGATCTTGCATCTTGCTTCAAGATCTTATTACTGTATTATTAATAGAATTAGAAAATAGCATATACAGTATATCACAAAGGCTATGGTAATCCATAAACTTTTGCTTTACTTTATATCTTAAATAAATATCAAAGAGTTATAATTGTATTCGCAACACTTTTTTTGTTTGATTACTATTTTTTATAGCACATTACTCTAGTAATAGTAGCTTAATAAACTACAAGGCAAACTAACACTAATTTGAACAATAATGCAGAAATGACCAGCTTAAATTTGAGAAACCGCATTTCAAATGAAAATAAGTCGAGAAAACACTAAGGTATTACAATGATGCTTATTAAGTAAAGTGTAGGTTATTTTTCACTCTCTACTAGAATATTTAGGTTTTGGATTGTTGTGAAGACTTTTTTATTTTTTTATCAATTTTGTGAGAGCACTTTTTCTGCTATAGATATCCATGAAGGGATGACTGGTATGCAAAGCTAAAACCATGGGATAGTACTCATTAACGTTTATCTAACAAATTTTATCTCGTGAAAAAATATTCATTTCTGGTGATACAAAAAAGGATCAATTTTGGACGAGGATATACAAGGGTAAATTTTCGCCGACCAAAAAAAAAAAGATTCAAAAAAATGTATATCCCCACGAAAAATAGGGCTACAGCTACGTATAAATACTCATTTTGTAGATAATTTTGTTGCGCATAATGTGAAAATAAAATATTTTAGGATTGAATTTGAATGAAGGGTACTTTTTGATCAAAAACCGTTAAAATTTGACATTAAATTTACTAGGGATTTTATGAGAAAAACATTTTCAAAACCTATACAAATCGATTCAGAATTAAAAACTGAACCCAAGATATTTAATACGCTAGTTCAACTTACTATGCATTTTTGTGAGCAATTAAACATACAAGGTTTTTTTTGGGTTTTTTTGAATTTTTTTTCCATTTGAACACTTTTTGGATTCAAGCTCAGTTACATGTGCATATCTGATTATACAATTTTATATGGTAATATTCAAAATCGGATCGTGCCCCCATTTCAATAGATAATCAGGGAATAAAAAATGTAGGGCTATATTTGAGATGCTATAGAATCTTGCCAAAAGAGCTACTTCTATTCATGTTAATTTTTCAGCGAATATCAAGGCTTCAAAAGTGAAACACTTGTTTTGTTCCCTATGATTAAGGTACACTATGATCTCTTTTTTATCTGGTATTAAATTAAAAGAATTACTTAATTTGAAATTGACAATTGTTACCATTCATGACAAGACAGCGTTCCAATAAGAAATATGTAGACTTGAACAGCATTCCCTATGAGATATGGAATCATTACTAATAAATTTAGATAATAGGAAATAACAACACTTGTAATAAGGATGAATACTGAAATTAGATTAGTTTTGAAATATATATATAACGAGGAGCTCAGGACAAAATAGTGAAGTCTTTCAGTTTATTTTTAAAATCAATAAATAAAGACAATAAAGATTGCTATGTTCTATGTAGTTTAATTACTATCGTTATTTTTATTCCTTTTTTTTATAAGTTATTGTATCAGCTAATTTACGTTCACGCTTAAAAAATCAATCTCGATTATTTCATTATTTTCAATACAATAAAATAAAGACTACAAGTGATTATATCACGGAGGATTAAGGTTTTTATTATTAAGTTAAAAAAGGAAGCCAGGAGCCATCAGGTCTTGGATTCTAAAAGTAACGTGCCACCAGCTTTAAATCTGTGTAAACTTTAATTTTGTTTCAATTTTTATTTATTTTGGAACTCCGCTATTTCAATATATATATTTTTTTTGGAGGCATCTCATGGCAGATAATGTAGCTCATTTGTTATTTGAGAGATTGAGAAGTATAATAAGTTTAAACAAACATTTTATTTTTATAACAAATCTTTAGGAATTCTAAATTTTCTATGAGATAAATATTTTTTTTGACAAATTTCTTAACTTCTTGGACAACTTCTCTACATTTGCTATAAGCTTCGATGTAGTCCATCGACCTTCTGAAATAATGTCTGATTTGAGTCAGGTTACCAGAGGTATCCAGAAAAGAATGGATGTTTTTCTCCAGAGACTTGAATGTATAGTCACATCGCAAACGAGCTTCCCTCTTGGCAGCACCACAGTACATTTTGATCCAATTGCATTCGCAATTGTACTTTGGGTATCAGTAAAATGATTTTATAATAAAAATAACTATTAAAGTCATAACAATTGTTCACAAAGGTTTAAATAATGATTGTTATGGCTCTGATTTATTATATCTTTATTTTTCGGAAAGTTGATAGCGAAAATGCTGATTTCACGCATTGCTTACGTAAGCTGGGTTTAAGGTAAGGAGGTTATGTGTCACAGAGTATCCTTGTTTCAAAAGTTACCCTCACCTAAGAGCACACAGCTTAAATTTTGAAATACCGTCTATTTTCAAGGGCTATCAACAGAATGATTTTATAGTAAAATTAAGTATTCGAGCCATAACAATTGTTTACAAAGGTTTAAATAATGATTGTTATGGATTTTTTTTATTGTATCGTTAGTTTTGGGTGAGTTGATAGCTCTTAAAAAAAGTTAAAATTTGTGCAGGTTTAAAGCTGGTGGCACGTTATTTATATCATTTAATTTCATTTTATCGTTACTCGAACAAGATTGTAGTCAGAATCAAGCGAAATAGTCTAAATGGATCTAACAAATTTTGCATATATTGTATAATATGTCAGACCAAATACCATCCAAGATATTGTTCAAGGTATTTAATTTCAATGTTAAATTTTTAGTCATGATTTTCATGTCAATATTATATCTTAGGTCGCACATCCAAGGTCTCGGTCTATGTTTGGTGTGAGAGTAAACCAACTTGCATCCACGTTGATTTGCATGCGTCTTTGTTAATTGATATCATGTCCTTAGATAGTCGTAATTTTGTGTAATAATTATAATAAACGCATACAAATACATCCTCTGGATGTATTGTTAATAAAAAATGTAATATTTTGGCAAGATTATTTCTTTCGACCGTTTTGACATTTCAACGATTTCTGCATTCGGGTCATCAGAGAGCACTAAACTTCTGATATTTCAACGTATTTTTACCAATGATAATTTCTGCCTCATCCTCATCATCTTCCAAATGATCCCGAGTGGTATGAGCATATTTAGATTTTATCGTTGATGGTAAGTTAAGGTTCTTTTTAACTGAAATGGAAGAATTTTTATTACTTTCAGTTATTATAGAAGACTGTTCTTCATCCTTGTTAGTTTGACTTTGGGTTCCGCCTGGGATGCTGGACACAATATCATCAATTAATGTTGGATTTCGAAAATGAGTAGGGGGTGTGAAAAAACGAAAATAAAACACGTAATAAATAATATATAAGATGTTATTTTATTCTTTTAAGATAAGATGAAGATCTTCATGGCTAATGAAAGTCTTTTGCTATTTATATTAATTGTCTAATCTAAAGGGAATGGAAATCTAAAAATAATGGATCATTGTAACTGACCAATGATTATCTTCTAGAAAGGTTGATGAAATGTGTTGAGTTGTTATGTACATTGGTAGATGGCAAAGTTATTGGTTCTTCATGAATATAAAAATTTATGGACTTGTTTACTAAACATGATGAAAAATTTATGGACTTGTTTATCAACAAGTGCCTTGGTTCTATCTTTGAATGCACTTTGATTTGGTTGTACAGGATGTCAATTGTATGTACGCGAGATTGACATTTAATTTGTGATTCAAATAATAAACTTTTACTATAATGACAATTACCATTCTATGACAGGGGGGCCCGAATGAGAAGAAGGAAGAGTGGGAAATTTGCTACTATCCACATCCATTCCTTCAAGCTCTTCATATTGAAAAATTTTATCGTGCGAATTTAACCTTGCTCCACCCTCAATTGAGGTTCTGAAAAGTTTTGATTCTACACTACTGCTCCGGTGATTACTATTTGAAGCTACTCCAGCATACAATGGTTTGATAATATTGCTATTATTATAGTTATCAGTCATAATTTAGCCTTTTCTTTTGCAAATTAAAATTCGTGTGGGGATTGAGGGAATAAGAACTTATTGTTCGAGAACGTTGGTTGAAAAAAAATGAGAGTTACTTGTAAAATATGCCTTACTTTTATAAAGGTAATAATGGTTCAATCACGGAGAACGTAGGGCCTTTACTGTAAAATAAAAAAGGAACCAAGAGCTATCAGGTCTCAATTTCTATTAAATGCCAGTTCTAATGCGAACAGAAACTAAATAAAAGATTGAAAACCGACATTTTGTAAATCTTTTAAAATTTGTAATTTTGTGGACTTTTTTTCGAATCCGGCTGTACCATCTTTTATATACTTTCCAAGTTAAACCCGTTATTAAGCTAATGATGTTGTATGCTGTATTTTATATTTTACATATAATAAACCCTTGAATAATTAATTATACAGTCGAACCTTAATTTTTGTATGAAATTTCGATACCTGCGTCTCACAGCCGCGTCCGGACTGTCCGGTAATTTTTTCTAAAGATTCACAGCTTAACAATATTATTAGATGGCCGCATTCGGAGATTGTTCGGCATTTCTTTGGAAGAGCGATTATTGGCAAAAATGTGGATCACATATTCAATTGTTAATAAAAAAAGGATTCTTTTTTAAAACACACTCAGGGGTATATAAATGAATCTAAAAAAATCTGTGGATCTAATTTCTTTTCTTTTACTTTCCATATTTTTAATTTCAGCTGAAAAAAGTAAGATAGTAGTTCTACTTTTGATTATAACTCTTACACCATTTTATTAGGTTGTCTTCATTTCATCCATGAAGATCTTCTGTTCATAAAGCCCTATAATAATTACGATGCATGCTTATTGATGTTGTACCTATAGATATTCTTGATTAAAATAATAACTCTTTTTATATTAGTCACTATGAAGTAAGAATCTTT
Source organism: Mucor racemosus (assembly GCA_027405735.1). NCBI lineage: Eukaryota > Fungi > Mucoromycota > Mucoromycetes > Mucorales > Mucoraceae > Mucor > Mucor racemosus. The sequence continues at coordinate 3,530,662 of JAPEHQ010000001.1, read as the reverse complement.
AATTCTCTTAATTGTGCCACATTAAGGAAAACAAGAAAATTTTCACCTTAATATGGCACAATTAAGGGAATTAAGAATTTTTTTTTGTAGTGTGTTGTAGTAAATATATTGTAAGATGTATTAATACCGTAGAAGGTGATAACATATAGTACTTGCTGGCATACAACATCTCAGTTTATTATTAAAACATTTCTTGTTATCCTCTGTCTAATTCAGTTGCAGGAATGTGAAAAGCCTTTGTTAACAGCATTATTTAATACTATAAACTAGTAATGCCTTTTAATTCTTATTTTTTGATCCAATATTACGGAAAATAATTTATTTGATTTAGTGGAAAACTCGATTTGGTGGATATTTTTCTCCCTCCCAACAATTCCACAAAATCGAATCACGACTGTATGTATTTCTACTGCTTCTATTTCTTATATTTTTTTATTTTAGTAAAGAACATCGTTATTTACTGCATTTATATTGAAATAAACTAATCTATAATTATTCAGTTTTCTTGAAAGCTTGATGTATATTCTCTGATAATACTGTATCTTGATTCACCCCAAGTTTTTCGAAAATGGTAAGAGCAAAATAAAACTTGCAAAAATGTTTTTGCTTATCAATTTATAAATATAGATATCTGGTACACATTGGCATTACCCTGAAAAGTTCTTTATTTTGAAGTACTACGTTCTTAATACATACATGTCCATCTACTCTTAAAGATTTGCCTTGTTACTTTTATATCTAATGATATGCTCTATAATTGTGTTATATGTAGTTTTGTAAAGGTAAATGTATTGTGTCTCGCTGTATAAATTATATGCAGACGATATGAAATAGACAGGGTGTTGTAAGTACGGAAGTAGCATTATTCGTCATAAAACTTGTTCCGTTTAGGAATATCTTCTAATAATATTATACCTTAGACACTGCTAAATAGATATAAACTGGACGCACTATGCTACCTATTTCTAAATTTATTTTATAACCCACTAAAGTCTCAGAAGCAGGTAAAATTCATTACTTTTTCCTTGAAAACTGAGTCTCACTTTTCATCCCTGCTCTACTTTTTTTTTCATTATATAAAACCAAGAAAACGTTATATCCAATGAATCTGAGATGTCCAACTTTAATCCAAAAATGAGTATCCAAAAATATTTTGTTCTTTGCAGTTGGTATTAATTTTTCAGTGCTAATGTTTCAGATTTTTACGCGTATTTCACTGCTAAAGGATTGAAAACTTTGAGGCTTCATATCTCTAGAAATAATTAAGCTTTATTAGTACTTTCTAATAATGAAACTTACTTGTTTTAAAGCGCTTTATAACATATTTCAGTATAAAAAGAATCTGAGCACTTTTATTTTTTTTTCATTTTTTTGACATTTTTGTAGTAAATTTCAAAATAGTCATTAAATTGAGCGGTATTTTTTTAACATGCACGCATTGACCTCGTTGAGCTCTCTCAGACCCAATTTAGCTTTTTTCAAAATATTAATTTTTCGTGGAGATATCCTCAAAAATGTGTGTAAAGAGATACCTTCCCTTCTACCTCAAAGTTTCCCTTATATACCCTCATCCCAAATTCTGAATTTGAAAAAAAATTGACAAAAATCTTGTTTTCTCTACGAGAAATGCATCTAGAAGGTCCAGCAATAGATCAATCGATAGATAATTGCTTTCTGTATAATATGCATTACTTAAATTTAAAAAATGCCTATAAAAAGTGATGTATATCCTCGAAAAACCTCAAAAATTTCAGTTGCGTTTTACGCAAAATTTAATGCGAAATAGTTGTCTGCATTTTGTTTAAGTGGATGTAAAATTTAAAACTGTACAAAAAACATTTAATATGCCAGGTCTACTTAATTTGCAGTTCGTAAACTATTAAACAATTTTGTTTTTTTATCATTTTCTGATGGATTTTACAAATCGATTTGGAACTCAGTTATCATAGGCTTTAAGCTGTGATAAAAGCTATTATTTTGTGTCGAAGTCCTCGGAAGTCCCGGAAGTCCCCTACACGATTAGAACCCAGTATGCTAATAAGCTCACTTATTTGAGAAACAACCGTAAATAAGTGCACTTATTTACGGATCAAGTCCCCAGGGAAAAAATAATAAATTTATGTCAATACAATCATGGCAAGATCGACTTTATTTTGTAAAATGTTATGCTTAGACTTCAATATGATATTATGATACTTGTTGTATTTACAGTAAACTGAATGATGTTTATTTATTGAATATATATGTATATATATAAAAATAATAATAAAATATAAAGAAATGCAAAGAAAGAATAGAAAAAGCTATTACAATGAGCCATTATTGACTCCAAAGATTTCAATTTTGTTATTCGCCAACCAATGCAACGAGTATCCTTTCTGTGATCTTCTTCGTTCTGCAATATTTACTGCAGTTTCTAAACTAATGTTCCTTTTCATGGCGTAATCCTCGATTGTCTTGATGATAAGTTTTCTTCTATTGAAGAACTTCTTTTCCTTCTCTGCTCGTCTCCATCTTGTTCCAAACTTTTCTTCCAAATCTTGTACCGCATATCCACCGCACAAACCATGTTTCCACTCTCTCCACAAGTCTTTGATGGACACAATTCCTCGACTCATTTGGTAATGTGGTACCTTTTCTGTAACTTCAAGAGAATTTGATGATGATGAGGATAATGTTGGTGGTGGTGGATTGGAATTTGACATCAAGTTTTGTTGTGGTTTTGTGGTTGCTGAGATGTGAGATTGGCCATTTTGTAAATCTGGTAAGTTCACGCTGAGGTTTATACTTGCTTGACCTGTAATTAGACGGGTTATATAATCATTAGTTGTTTCTTGAGTAGTGAGATGATCATTCAATTTTGAAGAAAGGTCATTATGCATTATGCGTATCTTTTCCTCTAAAATTGGAACACAACGTTGGAGCAAAATGTTTGCAGGGTCATTGTTATCTTTCATGATCACTGTCATGCGTCTTTGAAGAAGATTTATTAGTTTATACTATATAAAACACAAACAAGTGCTTACTCTTTATATTCTAAAAACATAGGATTAGAAAACAATTCATTTTGCCATAATGGATGATTGGGGAATTTCTCCATCATCACAATTGAATCTTGAATAATAATTTTTCTCAACATAAAAAACAGTTGAAAGCAAGCTTTTGCAGCCACGGTAACTTCCATAGGGTCACCATTATTCTTACCAACATTCTTAGCTAGTAATCGATCGTTCCATTCATCCAGTAGAGGAAAAATCAACTTGGTCAAATCTTCAGGAGGATCCAGTGAGGCCCTGGGAATGTAAAATTGTCCTTGCTGAATAGTAAAACCCGCCATTGCTCGCATTGCTTCCCTGGGCAAACCAGTAAGGTAAGCACCATTCATTGTTGTGTTATTCCAACGACCGAGACGACGAATTTGGTCTTCGTGAACACCAGCAAGATCAGCCATCCTCGCAGAAGAGCCACGGTTTATATGTGTTTTTGTTTTAGAGAAAATTTTTGCTCCATCTAATCCTCTTATAACGGCATCACGATGGCTGTTGTAGCTCCAGATTTTCTTTAAATCCTGGTTATCAGATTTAAAAAGCTTTATAAAATACCAATTATGAGAAGTAGTGAAGTCGGGAAACGGCTCATTCTCAACATGAAAACGCCAAAACAAATATAGGCCAAGAGACATTATAGGGCAAATTTCAACGCGAGTGTTACGGATGCAGCCACCAAGTTCCAAGCGGTTATTTTTGTTTGTTTTTCCCTGTCGCAACACCATCACCAGAGCAGGACATTCTATGTCAGGCCTGATACTCTCATTATCTAAATTAACTGTTTGAAAATCTGTCAATTCAGCATGCCTGATAGATTGTCCTCGTAGTAGAAAATAATGGGAGAAAAGAAATGCGGCAGCATCTCTCAAGTTTTCTCCATGATTTCTTTGGCTATTCAAATAGAACTGTATGACATTCGCTACTTGATCTAATGAAGTATAACCATCGGCAAGTGTTCCTTCTCCACGATCTTCGCAATTAGATCTCTTGGTCTGGAATTCTCGTTCTTTAGCACTTTTCAATACGCTTGCAATTACTTTTCTTGGATTTTTATTACAATTTATTTTCTTTATAACTTGTGTCTTGTATAGATCTGTAATTGCTGCTATGTATTGTTCGACAGTTGAAAATTTGATTCTTTGAGCTGCTTTTGTTTTCGTTTTTCTGCAAGAGAAACGATTTAAAACCTGGGATAATAAGGGCGTACAAGACAGTTAGTATCAAAAGCTAAATTCATTAGCAATATTCTTTGCTTTCACCTCCTTGTGTAGAAAGTAATTTAATTTTTCCCCAGAAACAATTCCTCTTTGCAATTTATCTTCATGTACAAAGGTTTTCTCTGCCCATGTAAGAAACTCTTTAGCTTTCGCTGAATATGCTTTTTTAGTGTTTATGGGCCTATTATCTTGAGCTTGTTCAGCAGTAATTTCAAGACTCCTTGCCATGTCATATATTACATTGGAACCATCATTTTGGTTGTTGTCAACCATATCAGTATTGACCGTATCAATATCATTAGTGACAATCATATTGATCATATCAATATCATTATCAATCAAGGTAGAAGATGAAGCGGACATTCTACTATCAATAGATGCAGTTGCAGTTTTCTTAGTCATTGTATAAGTGGATTATTCTTTTTCAAATGGTTTGTTTATTATTTATTTGTTAAAATTAAGAATATTCTCTTCGATGACAGCTCTCAGTAATATTTATTTGTGAAACATTTCATGCAGAAAGCTGATCATAAGACATTTATTGATTTGAAGTCCCTCATTAGGGTGGGACTTGAGTCCGGGACTCAGTATGCGAACTTGAAGATAAGTCCCTATTATCTTGGTTATCTCAATGAAAAACCAATATTTCTTGTCGAAAAAAAAATTGCATAGTAGCTCACGACTGGATTATACTGTAAGTACAAGAACAGCATTATTTAAAAGACCTATTTAACTACCAAAATATTTAATAAACTCGCCAGAAAGTGACAAGTACTGCAAAGCTCACATTCATTCTAGATATTGCGCATAAGAATGTGTAAGTTTTGATATATCAGCATATTTATCACAATTTTCAACTGATAAACAATCTTTTTAAAAGGTTTTTGATAAAACAGATCGCTAGCCATTGAATAGGGATATAGTGCAAAAAAAAAAAAATTAAGTAAAAGATACTTTCTTGAATCAAATACAGACATGAGTAGAAATATAGCGATTTGTTATCTAGGATCTCTAGTTATTATTTTTCTAACCTCAATCTATTGGTAGGGAAACCTCAAGAATCATAATTTCCACTTTCAATGATCTGTATATCTGCTCCACCTTCTTCGATTATTTTTTGTAATTCGTAATCAAATAGCCCATAAAACCATTATTGCAAAACAACATTCTTCAAATTATTGCAAGTGCCCCAGATTGAAGTATCTCTTAATAAACCCGAGACGATTGTGGTACTAATTAAAGATGAGAGCTTACTCATGCTTGTCTGTGTCCTAAAATAAGCATGTTGATTTTGAAAACGTGTTGCATTAATTTGCAGTACTTTTCGAGGTATATCAATGTACAAAGCTTTTAATACATCGTGCAAAGTATTGCATTAAAAATATCTGAGGCTTCATATTACTAGCTATCTATACTCTTTTTAGTAGGTAAGCTGGTACCAATGTATTTGCTGTTTGTAATCACTAGTTCATAATCGAAAATAGCATATAATATCATCACTCTGGATTTGAAGTAAACTAAACCCCTCCCAGGAAGAGTAACACACAGCTGCGGTAGTTTTCCTCATAATTCGAGAATATTCTTCAAAACAAAACACAAATCTTGTAAAGAACTTGGTTAAAGTAACAAATATGTCGTTTTTTAATGTTTATGTTGCCTCCTTACTATCCACTTTATTTGTGAAAGGTAAATTTAATTCCATTTGGTAATACAAAAGAGTTTCTGTCATGAAGTACATAAGCTCTTCTACTGGTCCGTAATTTCAATTAACTGCCTTTTCCACGTTCAAATGACGTGTCAGCAAAATTATGAGACATCATCAGCATGAATTTATGAAAACACAGCACAAAAAGGGCATATTTCCCTTTTCACAGATTCTTCCCTTTTCTTTACCCCCTTTTTCACAAGTTTGGTTAGTTACAAATTTCACAAAAAAAAAGTTATTTGTTTGAACTAAATTTTTGTAAAGAATTAAAAATAATAGAAATGTCTACTCCTCCTAAAACCACCACTACTACTGCTGCTGCTGCTACTGCTACGGCTAACACTGCTGCTGCTGCTGAAAAGAAGCCTACTGTTTCTCCTACTCCATCTGCTCCTGAGGATGAGTTAGTTAAGGTAAGCTTAGTAAATGCCAAGGCGCATGGGAAAAAAGAAACTGATTAGTTCCTGAAGGTTTTCGTTGGTAATTTAAGTTTTTCTACCACTGACGAGTCTCTTGAAGCATTCTTTAGTCAAGCAGGCAAAGTGTAAGTTTAAAATTGTCACAGTTACAATAAAGTAGTACAAAACTTATTTACGTGACCCTTATACATAGATTAGAAACCATTATCAGCAAACAAGGTCGTAGACCTCGAGGCTATGGTTTCGTTGCTTATAGTACTTTGGCCGAAGCTGAGAAAGCCATCGCAAATCTCGATAAGAAAGAATTGGATGGTCGTGAAATTAGTGTTCAGTTAGCTAAACCTAGAGAGCCAAAGCCCGCTGGCGAGAAGAAGAAGAAGAGAAAGAGCAGCAAGAAATCGCGTAAGACAGTAAGTAAAGATTACAGGGAGTAAGTGATTATAGAATCTCATGCGTGTTTTTTTTTTGTTAAAAAAAAGTCTGACGAGGAATCTCCTTCCGAAGCTTCCGTTGATCCTATTTCATCTGTTGAAACTTCTAAAGATGAACCTACAGAACCCAAGCCAAAGACAACTGTTTTTGTAGCCAACCTCCCTCTTAACCTTAAGGTCGATGGTTTGACTGAATTATTCGCAGCTTATCAAGTGGAATCAACTCTTGTTGCTATTAAAAGAAAGTAAGTGATTATTTTGTTCATCATTGTTGGTATAACGACGTGTCTAACATATATTTTAATTTAGTGGTGGCTCCAAGGGTTATGGTTTTGTCGAATTAAAAACTGTCGATGAAATGAACAAAGTTTTGAAAGAATTTGGTGAAGTAGAAGTTGAAGGTCGTATTCTTCATATTTCTGCTGCTACATCTGAGAAGAATACCGAAAGAAAGCCTAAAAGCAAAAAGCCCAAGGCTCAACCTGCAACTGACGGTCAACAAGAAACTCCCAAGCCCAAGAAATCTAATAGAAATAGAAAGTCTTCTAATAAAAAGAAGTTAGCTGCCAAAGAAAATGAAGGCATTGAGGCTGCAAAGGAAGCCCAAGAAGCTGTCGTTCAATTAAAGGAGTCAGATGGCGTCGAAGCTGCACATAAGGCACAAGATGCCGTTTTGGAGTTGAAGGAAAAGGATGGTGCCAAGGCTGCAAATAAGGCACAAGATGCTGTCAAAGAATTGAAAGAAAAGGATGGTGCCAAGGCTGCAAATAAGGCACAAAATGCTGTTAAAGAGTTGAAAAAGGATGATGGTATTGAAGCTGCACATGAAGCTCAAGGGGCTGTGAAAGACTTGAAGAATAAAGATGGCGTTAAGGCTGCTGCTGCTGCCAATGATGTCGTTAAAAAATAAATGTAATAGATACTGTAGATGTTGTATAAATAAATAATTAAATAAAATATGTCGCATTCAATAGATATCAAAATAATTTTTTTTTTTTTTTTTTTTTTTTTTTTTTTGCTTCTCGGGGCGCAGTAACGGGTCAACGTTTAACGTTGTGAATCGCAGGAGGGATATTAAATAGAATAATAAGAAAAAAATAATCGCCAGATATTTCTCTTCCTTGATTTATTTTTGTTCAGATTAATTATTAGTGAAAATTACATTTCCTTTACGCTTCTTTTATGTGAAGTTTTGAATGAAGAATATAGAATTTACAACAACGCTACAAAATGAAAATTAAAATGAAGAGTTTGTACCCTTACTTTTTCATAGAAAATCAATGGAAAAGTAATATCAATGTATTGAACAACATTATTATGTATATTTTGGCTATTTTTAATGTGTAAATTAGCACGATTGACTTGAATCACAAAAAACAGCATCAAAATGATTAAATCTCAGAATCGTAAACAGCATTGAGCGACATGTAAAGGATTTTCATACAAGAGGTAGTTACGAAAACATTATTCTTTAACAATAAAAGAAAAATTACAGTAGCTGGCTATTATTTATTATTTTTTTGATGGAAATAGCACTTGTATTAGTTAATTTAATATCAGATTGAGACGAGAAGCCTCATCAGGGGTGGTTTTTTTTTTCTTTTGCTAAATCACTATTATATCTTATTATTGATCAAGCGTTCCATAAAGCTATTATACACCTCAATGAATTATATAATGGTCTAAACATAATAACATCTTATGAAAGAAGCGTAAATATTGATAAGTAACTGGAGCTGACAGATCAAAAACTAGCTCAATATGAAAACTCGGTACCAGGCGAAAATGAATGATTTATCTGAAACAATGGAATCACATCCTTCTCCCAGTTGAATAAAAAGAACGATAAAAGATATATAATATGTTGAATTGAGCATAACATGCATTATTGTTGGATAATGGGCCTGATAGTCAGTAACATAGTATTCAAGCAAAAACTTGCTTGCTGAATTACGCAATGTGAATTGGCTGTAATTTGTACCGATTTATAATAATTGTTATGCCAAATATTGAATAATCACATTGTTAAATGTCGACATTAGATAAAGTTGTACAAGTTGGAATATCTCCATATTATTTCATGATCATATGGTAACCAAATGCACTAATTATAAATTTCTAATTTTGCTATCGATGGAGCTAACCCATTGAAATTTCATGTTGACCAGAAAAGAAGGTTTAATTCGAGTAAATCAAAGTTAATTTGGCCATTATAGTTCAATATGACTAAATAATATTGTTGAATTGGAAATCTACAGCATCCAGAACCCATAAATCTGGACGACATTAACCTAAAAATGGCAATAAAAATAAAATAACATGACATGTCAAAAATCGTATGATTTTTATTTTAAAACTGAGGCATTAAATATATTACAAAAAGGTGGTATTTCTTATACAAGTATATGCAAAAAGACATCAATTCTTTTCAAAAAAGCCTTTACGCTTTCTTAAGCGTCTAGTCTTCTTTTTTAATACAGAATTGCTTAATTTTCTGGTTCGTTCATCATAAAGAAGATCCAATTTTTCTTGCATAGCGGTTAAATAATCAGCAATTTCATCGTGGTTGTTGTTGTGATTTAAAAAGTAAGATGGATCTACTTCGACTGTTAATGTAGTTGTAGAACATTTTTCTTCTTTAATTGTGTCTAACCCTGGGGGTTCAAAAGGTCGAAGGGTCGTCATATATTGTAATAATGCTTCTTCAGCTACATCATGTGGATTAGAATTGGATTATACAAAGTTCACTATAATATAAAACTTACTTTCACTATCTTCTTCCTTCTTAATTTGTCCAACCATATCCCCCGCTAAAAATGGGCGTGGTGTAGAAAGACCAAGCAATGGACGATGCAATGAAAAGAAAGCGTTGTGAGCTAGTTCTGCAACTGGAATGTTGACTACAGGCATAAAAGATGGTATATCTGGAACATGATTCTTTTTTTGTGTCGTTGATTTTGTTATTTGTTGCTTTTTATCTTTATCTTCATTATTATCATTATAAGATGAAGAAGAGGAATCTCTTTTTTGTTGCTTTTGTTCACAAGTTAATGGTGTGAACTTGCCAAATGTTTTTCGATTATATAATGTCTTTAAGCTTGTACGAGCTATCATTTTGAGAAAAAAAACTAGAAAAAAAAAAAAAAAAAAAAAAAATGATGAAAAAGTGAAAAAAGAAAATGATTTAATTGAAATTAAAAAATTTCAAGCTCTTTTAAAGGGTTAGGACTTATTTTTGTGTTTGCAGGTACTACAAGAAGCAAGCTCCGAAACACATTTAACTGATTTAAAGAGTTATTCTGGTATCTAAAATACAAATTTATGCAATCAAAAACTGCACACATGTTGAAAAACATTTCAAGTTTATAATTATATTTTTTTTTTTGGAATAAAAGTCTAAATTCAATTGTTATTTATCACGGGTCTATAGGGTGTACGATGCATCCCAAAAATTGGTTTCCTATGATGAAACTCCGATTAGCTTATCACAACAAAAATCTGATTTTTTTCATGTTTAAGCAATGTTTAAAGGATTATTTTATTATAGGAAAAAGTGAATTGTGGTAAAGAAAAGGTGAAAAAATAAATGGAGTAGTTTTTTAGAGGCTTCTGTATTTTTTTAAAGTCATTATAAGCTTTAGAAACCACCAAATTGCTGATTAGGAGAAGGGGAGAAAGATGCACCAGTCATCATTGGAGATTGTTGAGACATCATTCCGCTGCCGGGAGCTGTCAACATGAGTGGGTTACCCATACCAGAACTCATAGCTACAGCAGGTGCTAAATTATTCAAAAGATCAGTAATCTAACTATCAGATTTTACAATCAAGATACTAACCATTTTCATTATTGGATTCTTGTTTAGCGACTTTTTCTTTAAGTTCGTTCATTTCCTTATCCAACACAGAGATCTATAATATATACATTTAATACGGTATCCAAATCCACTTTTATCTTGAGCTTACCTTGGTGAATTGTTCCTTCATAGTATTAATCATATATGGCATAGCAAAGTCATTCAAACCATGTCTCCAAGATAATTCCATAACAACATCAGGTCTCATCAAATCATAACATGTGTAAAGCATAGCGGCAAAGCATTCACGCTTACCAACCTCAATAAAATATTGCAAGAGTTCTTCAGCGACCTCACGGTCCTTGGATTCAGCAGCTGTTTCCATAGCATCCTTGAATAAACGATCTTCCTTGGAAAGAGCAATAGATTGTCTCCATCTTCTGTTTCTCTTATAAAGATGTGCAGCAATACGACGGAATTCAAGTAAATCATGCTTTTCTAAACGCTTGGCAAGATCAACAGGATCAATATTATCATGATGATCAATGGAATCACGCAATGCTTCAAAGTCTTCTTCTTCAATATAGAGTTCATTCAAAGCAGTGTTGACGTCCTTATTATTAGTATCTTGAACAGAGATCAAATATTGCTTGATCAAAGGAATATTATCAGACTTTTCAAAGATTTGAACAACACGAGTATGCTTGATACGAGGTACCATAACAGAGAGCAAATCATTTAATAATAATGGTTGCTCAGCAAGGTAAAATTTAAGTGCCTTGTAATACAATTCAATGTTGGAGACCTTGACAATAATTTCCTTGAAAGCGCTATGTTCCCAAGAATCAACAGAGTGTTCCATCATGGCAGTGACAGCATTATCAAATTCATCATAATTGACATACAAGAAAACAAGTTCACGCCATAAATGAACATCAGAACAGGCACGAATAACCTTGGGCATATTGATACGAGAAACATAAAGCTTAAGATGTTCCATCATCATATCAGGGGCATACTTGGAGTAAAGAATAGCAAGCTCGGTAAACATACCCATATGGGCTCTTTCTAAACCTAAACCAGCTTCCAATAACTTGATAATTTCTTCAAAGAAGCCGTTCTTTTCATAAGTCTTGACAAGTTCGTCTAATTCCTCGGCATGAACAACAATGTGGAGACCACAGATTTGAGCCAAACGGAATTCACGTTGTTGAATACATTCAGCATTAACTTCCTTCCAAACCTTGGTAGAGTTAGCCTTACGAGCACAATCAACAGCACCTTGATAATCCTTCAAGTGAACCAAAGTTTGAGCCAAACTGGCATGATTGGAGATACTGGTGTACAAAATCTTGGCTGCTTCATACATACCAGCACGGAAACAACGATCACCAACCTCTTGAATTTGAGCAATATTAGGGCTAGCCAAAAAGTCTTCCATATCAGCTAAACGATCGGTCTTTGCAAAGGCATATAACAATTCAGTTTCAATAAAAGGTTCACGAGATTGCTTACGAGCCATTTGTAAATAACGAACAAGGTCTTCATACTTGTTATCCATAGAGGCATTACGAGTAACTTCCATGTAGTTGGACATATCACCAGCACGAATGTAAGAATCGATAGCTTCCTTAACATGCATTTGTTCCAATTGAGCCTTTGCAAGCTTACTCCACACCTCAGGTTTATCAGCACGTTCGGCAAACTCATATGCACGGTCAAGATCACCAATCTTTTCAATCAAGACATCAATAGCATTAGCATCAACATTGTGCTTCTTGTAAATAACAAAAGCTTCTTCAAACAAGTTTTCACCAATACAAACTTCAGCAACGTCGGAAGCATCAAAGTTATCAAGGCGGTTAATGTAATCCATAACACGAGAGGGATCAGCCTTGACAGCAGTAAAGATCAACAAGTTTTGCAAGGTCTTGTTATCGTTGAAAGCACTGTTCTCCAAGACGATCTTTTCCAAAAGTTCAATCAATTCATTGGGTAAGTCGGCAGCCATAAAAGCCTTAACAGTGCTAGAAACATCATCAGGATCAGTACATTCAGGGAGAGCAGTTGCAACAATTTGATCAATCAATTCACGACGATGTTCATTGCTTTCAACCAAAACGGTACCCCAAAGAGCTTGATCACGACGATGAACAAGATAACGAGCTTGATGCTTGAACATGGAATTTTCAGTTGTGATGTGAATCAATTCATAATCACATTGACCCTTCTCATAACAAATATAAGCTAAATAAGGATCTCTCTTTTCACAGTATTTACCGATAGCACGAGGGTTATAAAACTCATTTTCCTTAAGGAAAGGTTCGGGATTGTTGTTGGTATCAATGTAAATCTTGGCCAAAGCATTGTAAACCTCGGGATCAGTGCTTCCAGCTGTAACACGCATGTTTAACCAAGGCAAAAGCAACTTGAGGCGGTTTCTTTGTTCGACTTCTTCACAAAGTTTGTCAACAGGAAGATCACCTTGAACAGAAAGAAGCAAGTTCTTGATGGTATCTTCATCACAACCAACATCTAAAAGACCACCAATGACTTCAGGAGTACGAGAGGGGTTAACTTTTTGGACATAAGTTTCAATAAAGTTTTGCAAATTGTTGTGGTAGAGATAGAGAACAAGATCATGAACAAAGTTGAAACGATCGCAAACAATAATAAGAGGAAGTTGATCACTCAACTTGGCTTCCTTCAAAAAGTTCTTGACCTTCTCGGGATCATAAAAAGTACTTTCGCGACAGATACGCTCAGCTTCACGAACATTGCCAGTACGACAAGCAGCCTGGATGTACTTGTAATGGACTAAACCATCTTGACTAACATTGACAATGGAACCAAGGTAGTAGTAAAGACCTTCATTAGATTTGAAAGATTCGAAAAGCTCAATCAAATTGTGAGGTTGAAGTTGTTCTGAATATTTGATGGCAATTTGAACGACAATTTGAAGGTTTTGGCGAAGGTTATTGTTGAGCATCTCCTTTAAGCAATCCAAAGTTTGATCAACAGAGAGATTACCAAAGTAATTGACGAGCCATTCAGCGTTCATTTGGTGAGTAAAAGGAATGATACGCTTAATGTCATGAATATCGGTGAAATGTTCAAGAGCCTATATCATATTTTTCACTTGTTTAATAATCACTAGTTTTCTTTTTGATATACCACATTTAATACTTACACGTTGATATAAACCAGCCTTTTCACACAAATTACCAACTACAACTTTATCATAATGGCTAAGCATACCAGAACCTAAAACAGCATCAGCAACTTGAGGAGCATGAATCAAGTTCATCTCGAGGACGCGAGTCTCAAGAGCTGCATCTTCTTCTCTATCATTCTTTAAATAATCCAAAAGGAAAGCAGTAGCTTGAGGAATCATATTTTGGGATTGGAATACATCAACAACCTTCTCAGGTTCAATTAAAGAACCATTCTCGTCATTAACAAGAGAAGTAGCAAACTCGGAGGCCTTATCAGGTTCAGTACGAGCAATGTTGTAAAGCAATGAAGCATAATCGGGAGAGTAACCAACAGTTTTAGCATAAGCTAAAATCTTGTCATATTGACGGTTCTCGGCCATACAGAGAACAACCTTATTAGGAACCTCTGCACGCAAGTATACAGACAAAGCCAAAAGAGAATCGTATTGTTTGACGAAATCACCAAGCTCCTCACTACATTGTAACTTATCTTCTTTCAACCATTTCTCTAAAAGAGGCTTACGATTTTGAGTAAGAATAGGCTTAGCAAGCTCAAGAGATTCGTATTTATTGAGGACACCTTTTTCGAGAAGGATACCAAAATATTGTAAGATGGGTGGAAGTGGTTGACTGCCAGAAGCAGGAATTTGTCTGAACTTTTCGATAGTTTCTGTTGTACGAAGAATACCCTAAAAGTTCATTGTATTTGTTTGTTAATGGAATGTTGTTCAAAGAAGAATGAATATACTTACTCTGGGAGAATTAGCAGCAACTTTAGCAGCTTCGGTAAAGTTATTTGTGGAAAACAATTGATTGAAACGAGCAACATACAAGTCGTCAGCACCAGAAAGGCCGCCGCGAGAAGCAAGTTTGAGAGCTAATTCTTGGTTATTCAAGTTATTGAGGATATAGGGAACGATATTATCTTCATCAAGAGAAACAGAGAGTACCTATACATAACGTTATTTTTTGCACTTTTTTTTTTCTACAATTTTCCAGATAAATTAACTTACTTGACCCTTCTTATTAACACCAATGATACCAGAAGTAGGATCATATTCGGCGGTAACAAAGATTGCTTCACTACTGATTCTGTTCATATAAATACAAGTACCGGATTCAAGGTCATAGAGGTGGATGAAACCCATTTTAGTAACCAAGAAGATAACACCATACTTATGGCTAATTTGCATAGCAACAGGGAAATCATTAACGGCTTCAGGAGGGAAGAAAACTTCAACAGCCTTCTTTTGGAATGGTGGGTTTCCTTCGACATGATCAACTTCGATAATTTGAAGCTGTAATTGTATTTTTCAATAAATTAGTTGGGTTAAATGTGTAACATGTATTTAAAAAAGAATATTACCTTTGCACTGAGGTTAGCAGAACGAACAGCAAATGTGAAAAGTTTAGTAGGATTAGCGGCACCTTCCAATGTGAGATCAGCAAAAGCGGCAGCATGACCTTCAATAGGTTGACTAACACCACGTTCCTTGGAGTAAAGTTGCATAGAACCAGCAACACGACCATCTCTAGCAAAAATACCAACAAGAACGTACCATTTCTCATCAGAAGAAGCACGGAGGTTAATAATTTGGCAGCCTGATAAAGTAGCATGTCTTTCAAAGATTTTTTGAGGACCAGACTCTCCCTCGATAGACCAACGATAGACATTTTGTTCTGTAACAAGGCCAATTGTCTTGAGATCCAACCATTTCCAGAACACAACATCTTCGGTCATCATATGAGACTTAATCTTTGTCTTTAACTCGAGGTTAAATACTTGAAGTTGTCTTTGAGCTATTTTATAATTTATCAGTACAAAGTTATATGTTTAAATTTCATCAAAATATTACATTTAAGAGCCATAACTTTTGCTTTGGGATGCATAATTACAGAATCTGCGGTAATAGGACGACGAGTGATTTCATTACTGTTGGCTAAATCGATAATAACAACTTGATTGTTATTATTAACAGATTCGCGGACACAGATGAATCTATCTGACTCCATGGTCACATTGTTAAAACCAATGCTAGCAGAGTTTACGCCAAGGCTTTGCAACTAAATTTCATTAATAAAATGTAAATATAAAAAATATGAATGTACTTACTTGAGCATGTTCTTGAAATTTAATAGGTAGTTTTTCACTCATTTTATTCTAAATTAACCGAAATAAATTCTTTAGAAACTGATAAACACGCAAAACATGTAAACATTTGAATAATTACAATCTAATATGTATCTTCTGCCCTTTTTTTTTTAGAAAAAAACTGTCTTGATGAAATTCGATACTATAAACAAACAATAAAGTGCAGATAGTTGATCAAAAAAAGACACGACTTTTTGTATATAAAGGAAAAAAGAAAGATAGAATATGGAACCAACAGGAAAATGGGCTTCTTGCTTTGAAATTTATATGAACCACTTGGCTCTGGCACGTCATCTCATATACGGAGACTCAATAACAGTGATACAAACAAGCAAAGGCATCTAATTTAGGCATTATGTATATCAATTAAACAAAGCCACGCTGTAGTAATTGTATCAAAAGAGTATGTTTTATTATTAAAATTATCTATTTATATGCAGAAGAAACCAACTTGGCAATTGTTTGAAGTTGAATGTTGCTTGTGCCTTCGTAAATGGCTCCGATCTTTGCATCTCTGTAGAACTTTTCAACACCCAATTCACGAGTGAAACCAACGCCACCACACCATTCAATTGCTTTTGAGGCAGCATGTTCAGCCACTTGAGATGAGTATAATTTAGCCATGGCTGCTTCCTTGATAAAGTTCTTTCCTTCTTCCTTCATACGAGCGGCATTATAAGTCAAAAGTCTAGCTGCTTCAATTTCAGTAGCAATTTGTGCATATTGATGCTGCATAGCTTGGAAATCACCAATAAATTGACCAAATTGCTTTCTTTGGAAAAGGTAAGGCAAAGCGATATCAAAGGCACCTTGAGCAGTACCAATCATTTGAGCTGCAATACCAATACGACCTTCATTCAAGATTTCAATAGCATATTTGTAACCCTTACCAACTTCACCGAGAATGTTCTCTTTGGGAACAACAATTTCATCAAAATTCAAGACACATGTAGATGAGGCACGGATACCCAATTTGCTTTCCTTCTTGGCTACTTGGACACCCATTTCCTTTTCAACAATGAAACAGGTAATACCCTTATAGCCCTTGGAGGGATCACTACAAAACGTCATGAGTAACATGTACGATATAAATAAACTCGGTTCCTATTACTTACACATTGGCAAAGACCAAAAAGATATCTGCTTCACCAGAGTTGGTGATCCACATCTTGGAACCACTAATAACATAATGATCATCCTTTTCAACAGCACGGGTTTGAAGAGCGAAAGCATCAGAACCAGAACCAGCTTCGGACAAACAGAAACAACCAACAGACTCGGTGGCTAACTTGGGAAGGAATCTCTTCTTGACATCAGCATTACCATATTTACGAACAAGGGTACCAACTAATGTGTTCTGTTTATATATCATTGAGATGTCAGTATTGTGGCTGAAATAAAATAACATTAAAGATTAACAAACCTGAACATCACAAATAACACTGATGGAAGGATCAACCTTGGCGAGTTCTACATTTGAAAATTCTTAACATTTACCAAAATGTATTAAAATTATGATATTTACCTTCGATAGTAATAATGGCAGAAGTGAAAGAACAGTTGGCACCATCGTAATCAGCATCAGTTTCAATACCCATAAGCTATATTATCATTCGCAATTTTTTAGTATGTATCTAAAAGATCTATTTATACTTGATTCACTTACACCTTGGTCAAAGAGACCCTTCAAAACAGAAGCATCGAGCTTTTCTGTTTCATCCATTTGAGAAACCTTGGGCTTAACAACCTCTTGAGCGAATCTAGAGACTGAATAATAAATGAAAATTAGATACTGCACAAAATATATCACAAAATATACATACCAGCATCCTTAAGCATCAACTCTTCCTCAGTAAAGGCTTGGAGAGAGGTAGGAAGACCAGCAGCATTACGAGCAATAGCTGATTGAGTGAAAGTTCTAAAATAATAACAAAAATTAAGTCAAGGCACATATGCACGAGAATTAAGCGTTATATCATTACCTCTTGGGAATAGAGCGAGAAATCAAGTTGATGGAACGAGTTGCAGATCTCAACATTATTGTGAAATTAAAGAAAAAGTTGTTTGATTAAAAGCAAAAAAAAAGAGAAAAATCTCGAGACAAAAATATACAGTTATATTTCAAAATCGATGTGAATTTTTCACATGTTGTAACGTTTGGTATTGTAATACCGACGCTATTACAGATGTCTCCACATTAATTCAAATCAATAATGCAATTCGTATACATTAGGTCTCCGCGAGATTTGACCTGAATTTATGTACAGTTTTGAAGAGGACTTGTGCCGAATTTATTCAGATATGTACTCTGCATTAGGAATTAAATGAATAAAACGAAAAAAGTCTTGGTAATATGCAAGTAACAAGGGGGGTTGTTTACAAATCCATGGATAATTTAAAAATTGCAAATGACAAAGCGTAAATGCTAAACAGAAGAGAATTATGCGGAAATCTAAATTTGAAGCTGTTGTTGCAAAGATACGGGTATCTTGTTTGTGTAGCAGATTCCAATTACTGTACAATTCCCTTTGCTACTGATGATCATTTGTCAACTAGAAATTTTCATATAAACCACTATTGCTTTTTTTTTTTCAGGAACACCATTTGTCTGTCAACAAATGATATATGTCAAATTCGGCTAGAACCTGACTTTCCCACGACCTGATTTTTAAATCACCATTAAAATGTATGGATAAGCGTTTTGCTCCACCGTCAAAACTTGATATATTTGACTGAAAAATGGTATTATTTTAGCGTTTCAAACGGATTGCATGAGGTATTTCCATTAAAATATAATAAAAACTTGCTATTACTACCAAAAATGATATATAACTCGTTGTGAAAAAGATATTTGATTGTTATGAAGTTTTGTGGTTAAAATATACTCAATTATTTATCACATAAAGAATAAAATTCAACCTGTTATTGACACAGAAAGCATTCGATTAATTAATAAATTAATCAGATTAATTGCAAATAGAAGCTTCATTGAAATTTTCAAATCTGATTCATATAAATGATAATTTAAACAGAGTACTTTGAAAAGGATGAAAACCTGCTCCAGTGCCTCTGACCCTATATATAAAAAATGACACACCCTATGTTAAAAACGACTCTTGATATATAATTTATATAGATACAAGCTAAAAAATAATTGAGTTTTCAAAAAGCTAATTGTATATGTCAAAGTTTCAAACCTTCAAGATCGGAACTCCCTATCTTTTCTATAAGTGATACTATACTAAACAATCATTACAATTACAATATATCTAAACACTGCTTAATAGATATAAATTGATCTTATTTTACTATCTGTTATTGAAATTATCTTATATCTCAAGAAAGACTTAAAATTCACTACTTTCTCCTTAAAAATTGGGTCCGACTTTTCATCCCTGCCCTACTTTTTTTTTCACTAAATAACATCAAGAGAAAATTATATGCTAATGTACTTGAGGTAATCAACTTTAATCCAAAAACGAGTATTCTGAAATATCCTATCTTTTGCAGTTGATATAACCTTTTTGGTGCTAATGTTTCAGATTTTTACAGGTATTTCACTGGTAGAAACTAAAAACTTCGAGGTTTCATATCTCTACAAAAAATTAAGTTATACTAACAATTTTTAATAATAAAACTTACTTGTTTTTACGTGCTCTATAACATATTAGAATATGAAAAAATTTCAGGCACCTTTTTTTCCAAACCATTTTTTTATATCTTTTTGTAGTAAATTACAAAATATTCGTTAAACTTAGCAGCATTTTTTCTGCTTTCATGCTATTGATCTCCTTAAGCTCTATGAGACACAATTTAGTTCATTTCAAAATATTGATTTTTCGTAGAGATATCCTCAAAAATGTGTACAAAAGAATATTCTCGTTTCTAGCTGCAACTTTTCCCTTATACCCTCATTCCAAATTCTGAACTTAAAAAGTATTTTCACAAAAATCTCGTTTTATCTATGAAAAATGCACATAGAAGGTTCATTAATAGCATATTCGATAGCTAATATTTTGTGCATCAGATCAATTACTTATATCTGACATATAATTATAAAAAGTGATGAATATTTTTAAAAAACCTCCAAAATTGCAATCATATTTTACGCAAAATTTAATGTAAAACATTCATTTAGCTTTTATTTAAATAAATGCAGAATTTAAGACTGTACAAAAAACACTTAATAGGCTAGGCATGCTTATTTTGCAGTTTATGAGCCATTAAACGATTTTGTTTTTTTGGAACATTTTTTGATCGATTTGACAAATAAATTTTGGAGCTTAGTCATTATAGGGCTTAAGCTGTAACGGAAATTATTGTTTTGATTATCTCTACAAAATATCAATATTTTTCGCTGAAACCTGAAAAAAAATACAGCGTAGTTTTCAGTTAGATCTATTCTATGATCCTATGTGTGAAAAAAGTTATTACCTCTGTTATAGCAGAATCTAGATATAGCGCTACAGTAATCGTATTATCAAGATATGATTATTGTTACACCATTGATAGCTATTGTGCTACCTGATAATCTCCTCCATATATAATTTCATTCTCTACATTAAATAAAACTTTACCTTTTACTCTTTCAGTAAATAACGATGTTTACTAAAAATAAAAAAAATATAAAAATAAAAAGTGGTAGAAATACAATTATAATCAGCTAAAGGTTTTATTACAAAAGATTCCTGAAGTTTTAAAATAATTGAAAAAGTATGAGGGTATTTATAGTGATTTGGAGAACTTGGATATCCTCATACTTGAATGGATTCATATTTAGTAATTTTCTGGTTTTGAGTACATTGTTATTGATTTAATATTTTAAGGGGTAGACCATGCAGAGGATTGGCCATAAAGGATTGATGGCAAGTGCGACAATATTGACCTTTTGGTAAATGGGTGTTTATTATTGTTATATCTATTTTATGGTATTTACTTGATTTGAATGAATGAATAAACTCTTGTTAATCTATTTAATTTTTAAAAAATACATGTTTCTATTGAATGACTATTAGTCAAGACGAGGAAAACAAGATGATGTCTTGTATATCACTACCAACTATCAAAGGTACACCATAATTATTACTTGCTAATTGATTTTATTAATAACTAGTGAATCGATTTTTATAGGTCAAAAGTAAGTCTGTTCTGGTAAAGCATTGAATAAATTGGCTTGGGACAAAGAGGGTAAAAAGGTGGCAATAGGTCCCAGTGATGGCCATGTTTATGTTTATGATATTGGAGGGATAAGACTAAAACTTAATGTAAATCACCTCTACCGCATTAATTATCAAGTAAAACTATGTTATTGTCAAATAAACTACCACATAATATTAACATGTATAAAGGTGTACAGTGATAAGCTTGAATCAAGTGGGTACAGCACCGTAAATTCTTGAAAAAGTTCTCAAATATCGTAAAATCTCTTATTTTTAAGACTTACAAGGTTTATAAGCGGAATATTAATTTGAAAAATTATTTTTGTCCAGATCATCAATTTTGACATTTTTTAATTTTTTTTTTCTGGTTTTGCAAATTTAGAGTTAATTAAGCTACTAATTATAAAAATAAAAAATATACACATATACAAGATTTAGCGCTCTATTCGCGCAATAAAAAATAACAAACATTTTTATTGCAAAATATTACATAAAAATCCTTCAACCAAAAAACCGTTTTTTGGGCAAAAGTACAAAGTTTCATTACTTAACATTTAATATTAAGCTTTTATGAAATGTGCAATAGCTATGGCTACAATTTTCTCTCACAATGTAGTATATTTAAACGTTGATTTTAGTATCAAAATTTGATTTTTCTATTTTTTGATCAAAATCATGAGTGCTGGTAAGGGTAAAATGAGCCCCGAAAATGTCCGCTACAAAGTCTGAATTTTCAGACCGTACGGGGTTAAATATAAGAAAAGTTTAAAAAAACGCATTTTTATTTAAAACTTAGATATATACCATAGTCTAAGAGACTTCTTAATCGTTCAATCTTGCTATGCTCAATTACGGCGTCGCTCTAAGGGCTCACTTTTGCAATTTTTTAATGAATGTATGATATTACAGACAGCTTTTCTGGTAGAAAAATCTATGCTTTTATGGTAAGAGAGATTGCGTACTTTGTTTAGTACATGGTTCATGCTCTGTAATGCTGCTTTCACATTGGCTGAAATGTGCAATTTAGCAGGGTTTTAAATGTGCCAAATAATGTAAAGCCTTGAGAATTATTTTATACGTGTGTTGTTTCTCTCTTTTTGTTTTCATATTCCAAGGATAATATATTCACCGTTTGATAAGGCATATCAGACTATCAAGCTCGTATCCTTTTCTTGTATCTGAATACGCATTCTAACATAAGGGACTAATGTTTTTAATACAGGTGGCAGTAGTCATTATATGAGAGACTGATATTTTCATTTAACTGCATTTTAGGATCAAATATCATTATTTACTACTGTAGTGTTGAATATATTTCTCGATTACCAACCAGATCAAATCGAAGGCAATAATATTTATATCTATTCAATGAAAAGCTAGAACTGGCTAAAAACCCATGAAAAATTTCAGAAAAGTGATAAAATTTCAAATGATATAGAAACACAAAAAAAAAAAAAGAATGATATAATGTCTTGCCTAATAGCCATAGTCTTGATCGTAACTATTCTTGAAAGCAAATCTTTTTACAGCTGTTGTATTCCACCTACTAGTATCATACATTATCACCTTCTTCTACAGTATCAATACATCTTACAATCTATTGACTACGACATGTATCGAAGTGCAAGTCTTGATATCGGATATAAGAAACTCCTAGCGTATCAAGTTTAATCCAGTAATTACCAAGAACTCTTGGACCTCAATTATGACACCACATTATTTCATCCCAGCAGTTAACCAATCGAGTAGCTATCAAATCAACATCCAAGCATCTTTAGCGCAACATTGAAACAAGGCAAAGCACAAGCTCTGCAAGCACGGTTAAATTATGATTGATTTATTTTCATCCATAGATTCCTGTCAAACATATCTATTGGTTCAATAGTGCCTTATTACATTACATCTTAGGATCTCAATGTGAAATCAATATAAAAGGCCATACTTTTAATATTTAAATAAGCGATATCATGTTTTTATTATACAGTTGAAGAACTGATTCATTACTCATTCTCTTATAATTATATTCTTTTTTTTTAAGTATTATTTATCAAACATGAAAATATACGACACAACACGTAGTTTATTAGACGGAAATATCATGTTTTGCTGATGGTTTTCTCAATTCACAGTGATTTGTGAAAGTATAAGTATAAACTTTTATGCAAGATATATTTAAATCTATTATCAGGTATAATTGGAGATTAATTGAATCCATATTCACAAGGATAGGAGTTTTTTTCTTTGTTTTCTGAAGTTGTAAATATTAGTTTATTATTTTGTAAAGCTTAAAACTCATTATCCAGGGCTAAACTTCTGTATTCACAAGAGAGATCTAATTGATTGCTACTTAGCATTTTTTGTTTTAGCAAGAAACATTGATTTTTTGTCGAGATAATCAAAATAGTAGTTCTTATCACAGCTTAAAATCTATCATCACGGGGCTCCAAAATTTATTTGTTGAAATGAATGAAAAATGGTTCAAAAAACAAAATCGTTTAAATGCTCATAAACTACAAAGTAAGTGGACCTAGTATATTAAATAGTTTTTGTAGAGTTTTGGATTCTGCATCTATCTAAATAAAAGTCAATTAAATGTTTTACATTCAGTTTTGCGTAAAATGCAATTAAAATTTTGGAGGTTTTTTGAAGATACACATCATTTTTTATAAGTATATTCAAAATATACTTAATGATAATGATGCACAAAAAAATTATACATCGATCGAGCTATTGTAACATTTTCTAGCTGTATTTTCCGTAGAGAAAACAAGATTTTTGTTCAAATTTTTTTCAGATTCAGAATTTGGGATGAGGGTATACAAGGGGAAATGGAAGCTGGAAATCAAGGTACCTTTTTGTACACATTTTTGAGAATATCTCCACGAAAAATCAATATTTTCAAAAAAACTAAATTGGATCCGAGAGAGCTCAGCAATCTCAATGACATGCGTAAAAAAAAACTGCTACTCAATTTAACAAATATTTTGAAATCTACTATAGAAATGTCAAAAAAAATGAAAAAAAATAAAAGTGCTCAGAATTTTTTTATATTAAAATATATTATAGAGCACTTTAAAGCGAGTAAGTTTTATTATTACAAAGTATTAGTATAGCTTAATTTTTTCTGGAGACATGAAGCCTCAAAGTTTTCAATTCTTTAGCAGTGAAATACGCGTAAAAATCAGAAACATTAGCACTGAAAAATTAATATCACCTGCAAAAATTAGGATATTTCCGGATACTTGTTTTTGGATTAAAGGTGAACATCTCAGGTACATTGGCATATAATTTTATCTTGGTGTTATTTAGTGAGAAAAAAAGTAGGGCAGGGATGAAAAGTCGGGCTCAGTTTTTTAGAGGAAAACAGCAAATCTGATTTATTTTGAAGGTTTTCTTTCAAAAAAAAATCTGTTGCATGATATTTCTTTACTCATGTGCATTTATGATGTACGGTACAGTTGAGACATATGATCAAAGAACGTGCACGTATATTAAAACATAGTTTAACTTTTATGGAAAAGGTTAAATTTCTAAAATGCACCCGTTGATAACAACGTTGAAGTGTAGCTTTTCAGCTAAGCTTATGTTTTTTAATTTTTTATACTTGAGATTTAATTTGCCATAACCTTGAGAGATTTTAACAGTATATTATAATGCTCATTTATCAGTAATTTATCAATGATATGCTATACAGGCCACATCAACGACAGAATGCCTGATATAGTTAACTTACAAACCAGTAGCCTATAAAGAGAAATTCTGAGTATGCATGTAATTAAGCTGATCTTTGAAGTAAATGAGAATCTATAATTAATTGTAAGGTGTTAACTATAAAATGTATATATGCTGACTATGTGTTAAGCCCAATTGTAACAAGTGATAAATTTTTCTACTGTTGTATATAAAAATTATGACGTCCACATATTTCGTCTATACGATATACGCGATATGATCTATACAGTACCGAATATAATCTGTTCTGTTATACACACATAGTATAAACTTTCTTTTCTTAAAAATAATTGTGTCAAGATGAAGAAAAAAACCCACAGAAGCGAATAACATTGTACAAGATGTTATTGGAGCAAACCAAAAGTGAATCCCGCTACTTTAAAAATTGTATCAAAACAAGATGCTCCTTATCTGTTATCTATTTTATTTTACACACGCACATATGGCCGTTTCTCTATATGACTTTGTTGGTGATTAATACGACTAGATTCGTGAGAAAAGTTGCATGTTTTTTGTCATTTTTAATACAATTTTTGACATGTATTTCCTTTTATAAAAAAAATGCAAAAACCAGAAAAGCGCAAGGATATATTCATTAAAAAAGGGCTGCCACTTGTTAGTTATCTCTTTGTGGCCCACGAGATTTGCCGTAATCGAAATTACGAGATCAAAGCTTGACAAATCCAAATTATTGTTTACCCATCTATTTCCTTGATGGTTTGCATCAGTAAAATATGCCATTTACCCTTGGCTTACAAGCCGAGATATGAAACGGAATGGTTTTAGTTTGATACTAAATAAATAAATGACTAAAATTGCTTTTTAGTATTCTTTCTGTTCTTCAACAGGAACAACTAGTTAATTTCAAGTTACACATTGGTCATTGTAACATTGCAACCTTTTTCTTAAATAAATATTACTGTTTGTCTTGGAACTGTGAAAGCTAGCCTTTTTACTTGTATTTTCATTATATTTTACCATATAGTATATTCAATACGCATTCCCGAAATCTCGCCCTAGTGGATTTCTGTGATATTTTGTACTCCACAAGTTTTATTTTGTGGGAAAAAAATACCACGAAAAGTGTTCAAGTAGCACATATGTATATATATATATATAAACTTTTTTTTTTCGTAGCAAGCAAGCAGAAAAAAAAAAAAAAAGAAAGGCAAATGTGTCATAATGCTGAATTGATTACTGTACATTAGGTACCCTACTCTTTTATTTAATAACCATGGTGAAAATACCTTTTCAGACAAATCATGCACCGATTCCCACGAATCAACCAAAAATGTACATGCTATAGATTTTCTTTTCTTGCATGTCAATTGAGTTTTTATCTGCATCAACTAGTATCAATTCTATAATGACAATTTCTTATCAACCACCGTTGAGTTCCGAAATAGAGAATCACCAAAACAAGTGAAATGAAAAGTGATTTATTAGTCATTAGAGCAACCACATTTGGAAGATGCGTGAGAGATAATCAATTTGATTGGTCAAGTGCATTCCTTTATGGAGATTACTGCTCTTGCACTTGCCCTTTGAAAATGTGGGGGAAAATCCCATTTGGATCAAGTGACCCCCACGGTAAGGATATTCGATATGTAAATGGGTTAGTACTACAACATATTTGTCAGCGGAACAATACTATAGGGCAATTCTCCATTTTGATAAGATAGCTTCCAGGAACCTTAATATTATTCATTTGGCACACAAGAGAGGACACGATGGTTTTCTTGTCCTTTTTTGTGTGCTTAATATTACGGGCGGAGTCCTGTAGAAATAAGCAACATAATGATGATGATGAACAAATGGCATGGAAGATCTAAATAACATTAAAGCAGCGCGCTAGTTCCTTGGTTTGATATAAAAAGAAGTGCAAAATTATCCCTTTTTTCCCTCTCTTGCTGCTTTATCTTTTTCTCTTTTTTCTTTTTTTACTTGTACATTAAAACATTTACTAGTAAAAAAACAACTCTTTTACTATATTCCCAATTTTATTTCGAAAATTCCGTCACCCCGCACTCTAATTATTATATGGTTGGCATGGACCGTAACCTAAGCATCAATGAAGTAAATGAAACTGGTGAAAACAGACCTCAGTTTCAAACTGAGGAAGAATTATTACATTCTATGGGTTATAAGCAGGTACAGCTAATCAGCACTAAAACTGACCTCATTAAATCAATTAACATTTTTAAAATAGGAAATGGATAAAACCATGTCAACTGTTTCTAACTTTGCAATTGCTTTTGGCTGTTGCTCTATTTTATCTGGTCTCACTCCTCTTTGGGGTGATGCTATGCTTGCTGCTGGATCAATTGCTGTTATTTGGGGCTGGATCCTCGTATCAGTCTTTACATTCGGCGTTGGTCTTTCTTTAGCTGAGATTTGCTCTGCTTATCCTATTACAGGTGGCCTTTACATTTGGGTGTCCAAATTAGCTCCCCCTGAGTGGGTTCCTATCATGTGTTGGTTGACTGGTTGGTGTAACTGGCTTGGTTTGGTAAATATTGTAACAAAATCTACTTGATCAAACCTTATTCTAATCTCTTTTTTCTTTGTTTGTATTACAGACTGGTATGTCCTTTTTTTTTTCTTATCATTTAGATCATCTTGTATCATGTCAAAAAAATACTAAAAATATTAACTTTTGCTTTAACTATAGTTGCAATTACTTCCGCAGATCTTGGTCTTTCTCAATTCATTGCCTCAATTATCAATATCAGCGATTCTAACAATAATCCTAGTATTTATTGGCAATACGGTATTTTCGTCGTCATTGCTGTAGTACATGGTATTATTAACTCTGCAAGTGTCAAATACAATGGTTTCTTTAATCAAACGTCTCTTTACTGGCATCTTGTCGGCACTCTTCTCATCGTAATTGTCGCTTTAGTTTTAACCCCAAACAAACCTAGCGCTCAATGGGTCTTTACTCACTTTGAAAACAACACTGGCTTTTCATCTGGAGGTTATGCTTTCTTGATCGGTCTTTTGCAATCTCAATATACCCTTTCTGGTTTTGACAGTGCTGCTCACATGTCAGATGAAACTCGCGATGCTGGTCGCAGCGCTCCTCGTGGTATTCTTTACGCTATCGGTACTGCTGCCATTGTTGGTTTTATCTTTTTGATCTCTGTAAACTTTTGTGTTCAAGATTATCAAACCCAAATTGTTGATACTCAACTTAGTCCTGCCATGACCCAAATTTTCTTGGATGGTGTTGGCTATAAATGGACCGTTGTATTCACAACCATTATTATGGGTGCCATGTTCTTTTCTGGCTCTGCTTTGACTTTAGGTAGTTCAAGAATGATTTACGCTTTTGCTCGTGATGGTGGTACTCCTTTCTCTAAGCAACTTGCTACCATTAATTTGAAAACTCAAACTCCTATTTATGCTGTTTGGTTCAATGTCATTTTTGCCATGATTGTTGGTTTGCTTTATATAATCAATGAAACCGCATTCAATGCCATCGTATCTGTCAATACTATCGCTTCTTCTATGGCCTATTTTATTCCCATTGCTCTCAAATTAACTGTAGCAAGAAAAGTGTTTGTTCGTGGTCCTTTCCATTTGGGTCCATTTTCTGATGCAATTAATTTTATTAGTTTGTGTTGGATTTTATTGACATCTGCTCTCTTTGTTTGCCCAACTGAATATCCTGTTACTCCTGATAACATGAATTATGCTATTGTTGTATTTGTTGGTGTCATTGGTGCGTCTGTTCTTTACTATTATGCTCGTGCTAAAAAGTTCTTCAAAGGTCCTGGAAAAAGTCTTGAATACGATCCTCAATTGGATGGTATTCCTGTTGAAACAGCCGTTGATGATGCCAAGAAGCAAGATCGCGCTCCTGAATATGATAGCTCTAGTCAAAGCAGCAACAGTGACAATGAAGGCAACAAGAAATATCAAGTTAATGAGGTTGAGCGAATCTAAAAGAATCCAATACCCATCCTTTATCTACTATTTACCGCTTTTAGTCATTCTCATCTCTTGGATTATTTTTGCTTTTAGCCATCATATTAATATTACTATATATATTTATCCCCTTTAAATTATTTCTTTATTTTATCTTATAATAAATCACCCTGTATTTGTATATATATAACAATCTATGTTGGGTAATAATTTATCATTTTTGTGTGAAACAACAACTTTAACCACGTTTTTTGTATTCTCATGTATGCATTATTGATTAAATGTATAAATTATGGTGAAATGGCCAGTTAAGCGCATGGAAATTATCCATTCATTTCCTGGTTTCTGCATGAAAAATGTCAATCGCGGCGTTTAAAATCGAGTTTTTTTGAATGTCGATTCAGGTCCTGAAAAATGAAAAAAAAGGAAAAACCGAAAAAAATTAATTTTTAAAAGATTTTTTCTTTTAGATATTGATAATAAGTATAGCTTTTTCTATTAAGTAAACTTGTGTTAAATTTTGCAAAAAATTTTAAAAAAATTTTTATTTGCCAAATTGTAACATAAAATGTTGCTCAATTTTGATAAAGGTGAGTTTTTCGTTTTTTTCAGAAAAATAAAAATATTAGCTGATGATGCCCAAATAAACGTTATAATATTATAGAAGACAAAATTTGAGTATATTCTTGTCAGTAGATACCTTAGTAAAATGTGGTTATTTTAAGCCGAAAAATCGATTTTTATCAAATTTGACAAAATTTGCCTACATCCATAGGGCTGAAATGATAAAAAAATTATCGACATGAAAAGTTTCCAAAAACGCATTAAATAGCATCTATTAAACAAGGGCTATCGTTTGGAATGCTTTAGAGCTTTGAGCAAAGCCAAAAACCATAGTAATGCGCCGATTAAAGCGTCAATTTTGGTAATTTCTGTGAAACATGAAGAATTAGATGCTTGATTTTGTATAAACGGATTGTCTTTAATGATTAGTTAAAATGCACGTAGCCTAAGGCCACCATTATTATTACTTTACTCGATAGAATTATGGTTGGTGCACTTTTTACGTTGGAATTTCCAAGTATTTTAACCTTTCTTTGATCTGAAACAACTACAAACTGCGATGAATTGCTGCATTATTTCTTTGACTAGTAGAACTAATTATTTGTCATATGATGTATCAATGTAAAAAAAAATTATCACGGATACTTTATAGTTGTATTTAGGTTGGACACTAGTACTTTTTCTTATGCTCAAGCTGCAAGCTAAAGTGTTTTTGTTTATCATCATTATAAGCAAATTTGAATCCCGTCAGGTTTGTATGTGATATACTCTGCATTAAATTGATGGCCGAAACTAAAATAAAAAATTCGAGCATATATCACATGTATCAAATAGTTCAGATGTACGTATGATTGCTGTTTGAACATCTGCAAAACCTCTTTAAAGATGAATAGAACTTGATAAATATGGGTTTTGAGATCCCGTAATAGTTTATGGCGATATGATCACTAATTAGTTTTGTTTCTTTTCGTAATATGACGAATTTTCAAAAAAAAAAAAAAAAAAAAAAAAAAAAAAGTTTTTTAGCTTGCAGATATTAACAAAATCGTAAAATTTCATAGAAATGATAACCAGTCTTTAAAAATGAAGTAGCAACACAGAAAGCAAATTCTAATGCCATTATAAAAGTTATTATTTACCAAGCAAATTTTATGGAACACTATAGATGAGCCCAATTTATTCCCCCAACAAAAAGCTTCATGTACAATGATGATACTATAGAATTGAGTTAGAATTGATTGATTTGATTTACGATTGAAACATTCTTACTGCTTTTGCTGTGGATGAAACCACATCAATCGGAAGCCATTAAAATAAACTATTTAGTTGCGATTGCACACGATACATTACAAATGATAATACCAATGTTGCCTTTCGCAAATTGAGTGTTTACATTTCTTTCTTCTGAACTGCAAGTATGTAAAAAAAAAAAAAAAAAAAAAAAAATCTGGTATTTAATTCATACAGGAAATTTCAACTACACCTCCAATGGCTTTTATGAATTATATGATGTGCTTTGACATCTAGAATGATAATTACGGGTTTTTTTTTTCAAAAATTTTGCGTAACTTTTTGTGTGTTAATGTGGCAGGAACACAACGTTTACAATTAAAGGCACGTTTAAGGGGGAGGTTTATCATACGAAAACCGATCTAATTCATGAGAGTCGATTTACATATAAATAGAATCTTTACAGTAAAATAAAAGTACACAAAGCATTCAATAATAGAATTTTACCGAATATGATTATTTAGGAAAGCATGTATCACAATAAAAAAGTTTTTGTTTGTTTTTTCCTTTTTCAAAAGAAAAAAATGGTTTATTTTTTTGTAGTAAAAGATTTTTTTTGGGGGGAAAATGTAGAAAGTGTTGAACGGTATAAATTAATAAAGAAAAAAGATAAAAACATAGAACATATAAAAGATAATATTATTAAAGAAAAAAATATATAAAAATATACTAGAGAACTTTTGTTTAAAAAGATACTCTGTAAAGGTATGTGTTGAACATATACAAAAGGCGATTTCGTTGAAGGAAAAGCCCATAAAAGAAATAGATAAAAAAAGATAAGAAGAAAAATATACAGAAATAAAAGATGCTATAAAAACTTTTTTTTAAAAATGCTGTTTTACTCCTGTTGAGGGACAAGGATGGAACGCAAAATAGCGCAACGACGTTCAAGCATACCCAAGAAACCATGCATTTGTTGAGCATTCATACGGCTAAGTAAAGTTTTGAAGCGTGTATCATCAATCTCTGCCCATTCCTTTGATTGCACAGCAACGGAAGGAGGAGTAGGTGGCATAGCAGGAGTAGCAGGGAATAAAGCTGGTGTCTCATTAGCAATATGAGCAATCTTGTTTGGACGTTGGTCTTCTAACTGACTAATAGAATCATCACGAGGACGCTTATTAGTGGGAGATTCAACAACACCATCTTGAATAAAATTACAAGCATTGCAAAGAGCTTCACTATTTTCACTCTTTCTCCAAAGAGCTACATTGGTCTGATGACAGCTATTACATTGTTGTTGTTGTTGTTGTTGAGGATTAGAAGGATGACTAAGAATAGGACGGAGCAAATTAGCAGCCACTTCAGCAGCATTTGAAGCAGGAGTAGAGACACTGTTGGTAGGTGAATTGACAGGAGATGTCGCAATAGAAGTAGTGGCAATTGTAGGAGAAGCCTGCTTTGTAGTTTGTTGCTTTTGACGGACATGAAGTGGACGATGAGTACCATATTGCTTATAATATAAACCACAAGCATTACAAAGAGAGTGAGCTCTATCAGGAGTACGACGCCAAAGAGGAGTTTTAGTTACATGACAGTTATGACACTCTAATTGACGAGGAGGTCTATAAGCTTTAGGCTTACTAGGAGTAGTAGGAGCGGAAGTAGTGATAGGCGTAATTACGGGAGCGACTACAGCACCATCATTGACATTTGAATTGTCGTCTTCAAATTTAACAAATTGATCGAAACTTTCCAAAATGTTGTTGTTGTTGTTGTTTGAATCATTTTGTTGATACATGGCAGCAAGTGATTGAAGAACAGACATTGGAAGGTTTTGCAATACATTTGGATCAATTGAAAGATTATTAGTCAATTCAGGACTGTCAAGTGAATCATTAGATGATGCTGGAGAAGGGAAATTTGTCTGAATGACAGGTGATATTTGTTGATTATGATCTTGAAGAAAGTTTGATAAAAGGTGATCTTTTCCAAAAATATCAGAAGAAGATAAAAGCAAATAATCGTTTGATTCAGTCATTTTTTGTTGGGATAAAAATTATCAGGGAAAAAAAAAGAAAAAAATATAAAATAAAAACGCTACCGTATGAAGAGTAAACGTTTATATAAAAACAAAAAGGGATTTTTAGTTTTAGAGGGTTTTTGGAGAAGGGGGGGAGGGGTTTTTCTTCTTTTTCAGTTAAACGCGTCTACCAATCTTCTAGTTGAAAATCAAATATGTTTATATATAAGAAAGAGGGAAAAAGAAACATAATGGATGGTCTTTCCTTTGTATTTATACCCTTTAGAGCCCGGGTCTTTTTTCTCTTTTGCTGGGGGATTTCAAAGTGACACCTGACTTGAGATGCCGCCCTATGAGTCTTATCCCCTTATATTCCTTATGGAAGCTTACATGCTATGTTTCTTAGTTTACATTAAATTTATATATACATACTACATCATGTGAATTACTACCCGACGGATATGTTGTATAAAGTTATGTAGTCTATTGTTTGGTGTTACAGACCTTATTCCATGTTGTTTGGAAACATTTACAGTTTGTATCTTCACATTTCTAATGAGTCACATTTATTTAAGGGGAAATGATTCGTAACGCAATTATAGTGACGCCAAGTATATTCAGTAGTAGCGTATCCATGATTGGGAGCTGCTATTTAATCAGACTTTTATATGCTTGTATTGCTCTCAAGAGGTTATATATCTATCTTATCGAGCCAATCGTAACCTTTCTGATAATCAAAAGGAAGGGGAAACGTCCTAATTCGTACATATCAAGTTGTACGAATCATTTAGAAGGGAATACTTAAACGCTGATCCTAAACTCACTCGACTTTGTTGTAATGAGAAAAGTTTCATGTCTCGCTTGAATGTTCAAATCTAAAAAAAAAAAAGAAAAAAGAAAAGATATAGAAATCATACATGTAAAATGTGTTTAACTGTTTGATTTGTTAACATGTACATGCTCATAAAAGGATAAATATTTTAGATGGTAGCATTTAAACTTTTGTTTTTTCAAGTGTTACTATACTACAAGTATCCTCGGGGATAGTCTTCGATCTATTATTCTCTTAATTGGTTGTGATGGTTACATGCACGGGCGTAAACCCATTTCTTCTTTTTTGTTTCTTTTTTTTTATATATATTTTTTCAAAGGATATTTACAATAAAAAATGTATTATTTACCACGATATCATGCTCCTGATGGTATTGAATAGAATCCAATGTCTTACATAGTAACATGTTAAACCCAAAATTGATAAACTAAACTTCTAAACGAAAATTGCGGTGCTTGATTAGCATTTAAAGCTCATTATTATGGCGGAGAGGAATTCTATAGCCACCAAGAGATATTTGTCTGCATCAACACACAGCAGAATTATCATTCTGCTGTATATTGATGCACATTGAGTTGTAAAAGGATGCTGGATATGTTCTTCAAATGTATATACAAATTTAAATGTTCTTTTCCTTTTTAAATACGTAAAAAAATACTCTAAAATAGGCCTGATGGGTTGGATGTACAAGAATTAGCAAATCATTAATAATTACGTTTTTTTTTCTTGTGTCAATTAACTTTACAAATGTTGATTCCATATAAAAATTAAGGTTCTCCTCTACTATAACAATCAAGTGGGTAAATCATCTTTAATGACCGATTATCGCGCTATTATCGTTTATCAAATAATTTAGATACTATATTACCTCGGATGTCTCAATTTAGATGGTGTATATATAAAAACTATATAACGTTATTCTAATACACAGACATGATCGTCAGGTACAAAATAGCATAAATAGAGTCATGTGGCTCAATATCTCATCATCAAGGCTCAATTAATCGCCATATTCCGTAAAATGTGTATTTTGAAAATAATACAGTGGGGTATAAAATATCACACAAATATCATTGAATAAGCGACACTAAAAGATAGAGGATGATGTATATTTTGTTGGTAAGAATATTAATGGTATATGTACAAAGATAAATGATTAAGAAAGAAAATAAAAGAGAAAGAGAAAAGGAGCTTTTATAAGCATAACCTTTTCCTTCAAACCTTCTTTTTTTGAAATAACATCATTTTGATCATCTTTTTTAGATGGCACACATCTCAGATGAGATTTTGGAACCATCAGCGTGAGACTTTACTTTGTCCAAGGTGCAAAGTCTTTATTCTATTGGCTAAATTCTCGAGTTTGTCATTGATGTTTGATCTTTTTGTTTTGTTGAGCATGGAGTATATCCCATTTCCCCTCCATCTTTTTTATTTGTAAGTTTTTACATTCTGTCAGACGATGTAATACGTATTATTATGTTGCTAAAGGTGTAAATGTTTATTATTATTCTGTATTTTTGTTGGAAATGTCAATAGCACAAAGTTGTCCTATAGTATACGTATATAGGATGCAAGAGTTTCATTATAGAAACCATTATATCACCTATCTATAATCGCATAACTTGATATATTTACTATAAATAACAGTAGCTTTATTGAGTAAATATCTACTGTTTTGTATATTATTATGTTCCTTGGTGATTTTCACTTTGTTTACAATTAATTCCATGTAATCATCGTTATACATATATTGAAACAAATATAAAATATGCATCAGGTGCTTTGGATATAGAATGTATACGGCTTACTTGACAATATAAAGTCATTATCCAGTTTCTCTTGTGTTCAATATGTACAAACGTCCAGAAAAATACCATATCATCTATGATTTGTGTGCTCCTTACCTTTTCTTGCCAACAAAATCGAGTCTTTCAAAAAATAGGGGCCATGTTTCAGTCAACCGTTTGGCCCAAAAACAATCGATTTTTCAGGAAAAAAAATTATAGACATATATTTGACGTGTTGAGCAACATTTCAAAAACGTCAACTTCTTTTTAGTCTTATAAAAGACACAAGTAAGAATCCTCTAAAATGTGTAGAAACTAGTCTTTTCAAGTTAAAATTCAGCTCATATGCAGTGACCCTACATGTGAGATGCATGCCTTTTTTAAGGTTATGTGTTATAATAGGTTGATTGGAACATCTATTAAGCAAGGTTGAGTATAATTTGTACACCCAGAAAAGCGTTGTTACATTTGCTGCAGTGTTGTATTATTTCGTTCATTACAATACAATGGTTAGTTGAACTTTATTAATGAAAAACATGTGGATATAATGCATGTGTACATATATTTGTGTGATGATCCGATCAAACGGATTTAGCATTTACATATAATTCTGTTCATATGTAAAGTAGCACATCTCTGATTACTAATTCAAGCAATTTTAGGTTCAAGATTTGTTTATATGATTATTCGGGCCCTACAGTCTTATACAACAAACAATATTTTCAGATTTTCCCAATTTTACTCGAGACCATACATTTTGTGTAACAATGCGTTTCAGCAAGATTTGTGTTCGACCATATAAAATCATCGTATCTATATGCATTTTTGTAAATTACTACTATAAAAATAGAGTTTTATTTATTAATATTACAATTAATATACGTATATGTGCATGTATATATGTATTTAAATAGCGTTTCTATTATATATGGCTATAAATTTAATCTAACTTTCAAGAAAAGGAAAGATCGCAATGTTCAAGAGATGTGCACTTTTCAAGTAGCCATGACCCACGTTCTTCTGTGGCAATGCGTACTTGACCTGTGCAGATGAATTTCTTTAAATGTAAACACTTGCTCAGTGCTTCCAAAGAAATAGACGTAATTGTATTAGACTGGATTATATATTTAGGTAGTGTTACAACCAATGTTTCAATTAGAGGACAGTTTTCGGTAATAGCCAATATTGCAGAATCAGACATATACCCAGAGCCTTGAGAGCCAAAGTAGCGTAACTTTGGGGTAAAAGGAACAATTTGATTAACGAGTGCATCAGTCAAGTAACAATCCAAAATAGAAATACTGTATAATTTGAGATACTTTTTCTTTTTGTCGATCAATTGCGCAGCAAACCCAATTGTGATATCTGCAGAACAATTGGAGAATTCAATTTCTTCAATTTTGTCACAAGACAATTCAATAAATTTTGTAAATGTGGCCTGGACGTTATGTAATTTTAGAGATCTTAAAGGTATTTGTCTGGGAATCAATATTGAATCAGGTACATGTTGAATACTATCAAATGCCAAATCCAATCCAATTAACCAAGTATGATAAGGATATGCATTGTGCGTTTTATTTAATGTATGTATCCATTTTTCCAATGCCGCAATAGAGGTGCATCTTGGTGTATGCCATAGTTGTTTGATGCAAATATATGATACACATTTTGATACTAGTCCTAATTCAAGTTGCGATTTTTGATCGAGATATCTAACAATTTGAATCAAGATATCTGTGGGCAAATCTCCAATAGTGATCCCAGGCATAAAAACTAATAAAATATTAAACTGTAAAAGAATGAAAAAGAAGAAAGGGAAAAAGAAGGGGAGAAAAAAAAAAAGGATTTACAGCTTAAATGTGTGAAAAAATAAAAATGAAATAGCGTCGATTGCCTTTTTACTTGATAATGCCCGTCATTTTTGATTCCACATATAAATTGGAATGGCTTGATCGTGTCTCCAGGTTCTTATTTCAAACAGCATGTTTACAAGGTGACAGAATCGGAAAAAGAAACAAGTTTGCCTTTTTTTGATAGTTGAACTTTATTACTTGCTACAATAACGATATTTTTTTTTCTTCTTCATTTCCACATGATAGCAAATTGAACACATCAGCATAGATACATACATACATACTGTTTATTTATTATATAAAAAAAAAAAGAAAAAAAAAGAAAAGATGCGCAATACTTGAACAAATATTTCATCATCATTAATCACTGTTGTTTTTTTCTTTGTCCTTGTGAATGTGCATTCCTGAAAAGAAATTACGACCCGCTTTCCTGGATCTAAAATGATATTCTTGTGATTTCGTGATACAGGTTATCTCGATACAAAATATCGTACAATCTATAAAAAAAAATCCAGTAATATGTATGCACATTTCATATGAAATTTAATAAAGATTATGCAAAGCATTTAAACAAGAAAAGTTGAAAAGCAAGAAATTTATATACAAGAATGATTACCACACTCATATCACATTTTCTAATTTGGGTAAATGAAACAGCATCCAGGGCTCAGCCTCGTTCTTTATGTATAGTGTCTAAAAGAAAAAAAAAACAAGTATGACAAGTATTATGAAATGCACATTAACTATACATGTTCAAATGATGAATTTATATTGTTTTGTTAGCAAGTTACTCTTGCGCATTAAAGACATTGTGCTACACTTGAGTCAAGTATACATATTAGATTTGATCATTTTGACGTGAAATATTCAAGATAATAACTCAAGATTCCACAAAACTGAATGCAATCTGTATTTTTGCCTTTTTAAGATGCAGCTCTTGCAGTGATAAGAAGAATTTTTCTTGGGAAATATTTTGCATTGCAATACTGCACAAGGATAAGGGTCTTGAAAGGATAAAACATGCAAAACATGCACTTGAAGATACATCGAAACATATTTAAATTTTGATTGAAATGACATTTATGCTATATAAATGTATGCAATAAAAAAGATTATAAAAAGAATCTGAATAGAAGATACCAAACTTAATCTTGTTTGTAATGTACATAAAGCAGGGTTGTCTTTTCTGTTCTTTTCTTTTCTTTTCTTTTCCTTTTTTTTTACTAATTTCAACAATATATCACCGATGATGATTGTTTTGATGCAGAAGTTTCATTTTTTGCTTTATGGTATCATGTTCCCCACACGTATCACCCTAGTCTTTTTAGATAAATGATGCACTATCCGAATTTCCTGTATAAGACATAACAAAGATGTTTCAAGAACTATCCAAATACCGATCTACACTCCATTTGTACTGCTGCCAATTAGTGCCATTAGCACCATGAATATTATTTCAATCTCCATTAGATCGCTTTTGTGCATATGTTCATTACGCATGGTCCATCTTTAGTAGATATTTTAGTTGGAAAAGATACATAAACAGCAAAACATTGGTTTTAACTATCAGAAGAATTGATATTTAACAATCAAACCCATTTGAATATATCTTAAATATCGTTTACATCGATCATTTATGTTTATGCTTTCAAATTACTAGAACTTTTGTACCAACATTAATTTGCGTTACTATTTTGCTTGTTTTACTACTATCAGACGCATTTTTCTGTATGTTAAATAGCATTAGATAGCCATGTGAATAAAAGTAAATCAATTGTTTATGCTGGTTTATTTTCTAAATATCTGGCTCCAGCTTTCTAGTAATATCAATATCCGGCTTTAGCCTCATGGCAATGGGTTTAGGAGAGCTTGTAACATATTTCGTATCGTTTTCCTCGTTGATCATTGACGGCTTCATTAACTTCACTTGTTCTTCGGCTAAATTGGAAGTACTATTGCTATTAAGAGTTTTACTGTCTTTGGGTATACTGTCATCATCATACACATTTGGAGTATATCTTCCTGAAGATGTGGCAATAGAAGATGATGAAAAGGTCTGCAAAGTTTTCTCTCCAGGCTTAATAATAGACAAATATTTTTCATCTTCAATCATATTTTGCTCATGAGGTTCATTAACATTATTATAAAAATTCTCTACTTGATCCCAATCAACAGATAATTCATCTATATTCTTTTTAGGTTGCTTCTTTTTGCGAATACAGAAAAAGTATAAAAATGCAGCTGAGAGAGCCAAACCCTAAATAAATGTCAACACTACATACAATGTATCCTCTTGTAGGATCATATAAAACTCACTATAACGATACATGAAACAGCAATACCAGCAATGGCACCAGTACTTAATATGTTTACCGTAGGTGATATATTACTAGCTGATATGGTGGTGCCATTATCTGTCGTATTTGGTGTTACGGTAGCAGGTTTGACTATTTCAGTGTAAGGGAAAGTTTCTGTAAAGTAAAGATTGTTTACATCGTTAACACTTAAAACAAGAATATCATTTAGGGGTCTGCCATATACAGCTAATCCAAACAAAATGAATAAACTTGTATCGACTAAAACAGCTATAGTTATTAACGAATGATTAGTATCTATAGCTTACAAAATTTACAAATACTGTACCTGAGTGGGCAAATCGAAGTGCAGATGTTTCACCATGTGTATCAATAGATTGAAGGGTCCAATTATTAGTATCAAGATCAAGTGTGTAGCAAAAGTCGGGGTATGCTTAAAATAATAAATCAGTAAGATTTCAATATATTTCCAACGCAAGTATGGTATCTATATTACCTGCAAGTTGCCCTGTCTCGCTTCCACCAAATAATAAAATATGATTTGAATTGGGTACTAAAAATAATACTAATAAATATCTACTAATAGAAATATCACCCCTTTAATACATACACAATGTCGCGGTTGGAGAAATGCGAGGAGCGGGTGCATTCCCTTGCAATTGTACGAGATGCCAATTACCACTTGTAGTATTGAACATGTTGGCAGTATTATAGTCTTGAGAATAAGTTATAGTATAATCTGGTGACGAAAAATAAACTCCACCCAAATAGTAAATAAGGCCAGTTCTAGGATTAAATGTAGCGGTTTGTCCAGAATAAAAATTGATAGGCAGATTTATTTGAGGAGATTTCTCTGTCCACAGATTTTGGGTATAATCGAATGTATTTATAGACGAGAATCCTTCGTGTATGATTGTATGATTTTTATTATCAATTTGCACCGGTGCAAGTCCACTCAAAAGTGTGTTCCTGAATTTTAATTTGAGTTTAACAAGGTATCTTGATTTACTGGCTTAGTTCACTTACTGTGTGCAACCACCGAACAAAGCAATTGTGTTTTCTACTGGTGTCAGACTAATTGCAGTTGCACTATATCTGTTTACAAAAAGATAAATTGGGTGTACTTGGTACATGTTTTTGTATAGTAATTACATACACTTGTCGAACAAATCCTCCAGGAGTTATGTAATTATTAAAAGTACGCCATGTATTTGAATCTCTATCATAGGCAATGGTTTGATTGACCAAAACGGTTGTACCATAGCTATATCCTCCTGTAATAAATAATGCATTGCCATATGTAGTAGATGTTGCTTTTCGTCTCCGTTCGAGCGTGTATTCTGAATTAGAATGATGGACTAACGACCAACTTTGAGCAATAGATTCTATACTATTATTGCTAGCTGGCAAATTTTTTACTGGGAGGACGTATAATTGATTATCAAACAGACTATCAGTAATATAGCCGCCAAAACAATAAATAGAATCACCTAAAAGCCCACATTCTAAATGTATGCAATTATCTGATGAATTTGTATTTAACTTTCAAAGGCGCAAAATTACTTACGAGATTCAGATCGTTTTTCTAATGAAATTGCATTTACGCTAGAACTCGATAAAAGTATAGCTAATACAGTGGCAACTGATACTAAAGTATCTTTGCAACTGATCATTTATCTATGTATATTTTGTAAAAAAAATAAAAAAGGAATAAAGAAGAATACGAATGTATTGAGAATCATCGAATCTTTGTTGTTCTCTTTCAAGGAAACATCTCGGCTTAGTGAGTACAATACAACGTTGCACGTCGTACAATAAATAAGAAAAAAATCACTTTAAAGAATTGGTGGTATAATTACTTTTTTCTTGAATAAAGAAAATCTTAATGGCATCAATTCTTCTGAGCCACTCAAAAGCACCCTCACACAGGGCTCGTTTGAGAGTAATTAATCGCAGCAGCCTTCATATTGAACTTGGGCAATACATTTCCTGAGATGTTTTGTATATACAGAAGCCAACTCGTGTTTAATTTTCAATATGTAAATGCAGATTCCGACGAGTTAATCTCTTGCTGGTAAATTTGGTTGGTGAAACTTGGTATACGCATTGATATTACTGTCAATAGCCTTCATATTAAACATAAAAAATCAGATGTAAGCATGTTCATTCTAATGAATTTTAAATACCTGCCTTTCTAAATAAAACATGATCAAACTATACAATTAACAGTCGATGAACAATCCACTTTTTTAAATCAAATCAATTGCAATCAAAGTATACATGCACCTAAATATTTTGTAATACACATCTATATACAATTGGATGTTTTGATAAATACGTAAGTTATAAATTACCATATGATTTTTACCGATTACAGACTGGAATATGCCATCAGACAGTTATCACTGCAGAGAATTTCAATGTAAACATCTTTGTCCTATTGATAAAAAAAAAGAATAATTTCAAAGCATCAAAATACTGTAATAAATAAAATCAACCAAGCTTATAACATTGAAAACCTGTTTCTATCAAAAAATTTAGTTATTATTTTATTAAATACGTCTGCATAAAGATATGAGTCATGACTAACAACGCATAATCCTAAATTAGAGACCACATTTGCCTAGATTCCAAAGGAATATCCAGAAAAATACAATAATATAACACCTTCAAATGATTAGATGTAGACAAAAAAGCTATGGTAGGGGAATTGAAAATTTGGATGTTTTTTTGGGAATCATTTGTAGCAATCCAATCATGTACAACATATGCATTTTTTATTGAAATATTTTTATTGAAAATATGGCTCGATTGGTAATCGGGATGACTTGATGCAACAGTATCACTGTAGATTACTCTTTTTTTGCATTATACCAAATTGATATAGTCTAAAAAAAGTCTCAAAAAGTGGATACTTTATTCCTATGTTTTAACCAGTCAATCAATGGGTGCTAAAAAAAATAGTTTCAAATACACTGTTATGTAGTATATATTTTGAAAGTTCTAGCCCATCTGGATCAATATCCATTGATTACAAAGATTTTTCCAGGCACTTCGATTTTTAAGCAGAGAAAGACAGGTTTCTTGTTGAAAACTGTGCTTTAGTCCTTCAAAAACAGCTGTTAGCTAATTTAATCAAGATATGTTATTCATATATTCACTGCGCATTAAGTGAAACTTCAAAATTCAATTTCGAACCATAATTTGATGTAAATTATTTCTAATGCAATAATTATAAAGACTATATTATCATCAAATAAACTACCACACAAAATTAACATGTATAAAGATTTACAGTAATAGGCTTGAATCAAGTGGGTACAGCATTGTAAATTCTTGAAAAAATTCTCAAGTATTATGAAATCTCTTATTTTTAAGACTTACAAGGCTTATAAGCGGAATATTAATTTAGAAAATTATTCTTGTCCAGATCATCAATTTTGACATTTTTTAATTTTTTTTTTCTGATTTTGCAAATCTAGAGTTAATTATACTACCAATTATAAAAACAAAAAATATACACATGTACAGAATTTACCGCTCTATTTGCTCAATAAAAAATAACAAACATTTTTATTGCAAAATATTACATGAAAATCCTTTAACCAAAAATCCGTTTTTGGGGCAAAAGTGCAAATTTTCATTATTTAACATTTAATATTAAGCTTTTATAAAATGTATATTAGCCATGGCTACAACTTTCTCTCACAATGTAGTATATTTAAACGTTAATTTTGGTATCAAAATTTGATTTTTCTATTTTTTGATCAAAACCACGAGTGTTGGTAAGGATAAAATGAGCCCCGAAAATGTCCGCTACAAAATCTGAAGTTTCAGACCGTACGTGGTTAAATATAGGAAAAGTTTAAAAAAAGCGCTCTTTTTTATTTAAAACTTAGACATATACCATAGTATAAGAGACTTAGCCATTCAATCTTGCTATGCTCAATTACGGCGTTGCTCTACGGGCTCGCTTTTGCAATTTTTTAATGAATCTATGATATGACAGCCGATTTTTCCTGTAGAAAATGCATGTTTCTATGATAACAGATATTGCCTATTTTGTTTAGTTTATGGGTTGATGCGCTGTAATGCTGCTTTTACATTGGCTAAAATGTGCAATTTAGCAGGGTTTTAAATGTGCTAAATAATGTAAATGATTTATCGAAAGGTAAATCTTATAAAATTAATCAAATGAAAAAGTACCGTTTTATTATGAGCTTATAAAGAGGGTTTATATACTAATTGAATGAGTGTATTAAATGTGAGTGATAATATAATTAGAATGAGCATTTGGATATTGTGTGGATATATTGGAATCATGCTTCTATGATTCAATAGTATCATGATGATAGACGCATGGAATATGATCTTGCTTGAATTGCATGTTGAATATCATGGTTTGACAGATGTTCTAAATTGGTAATTCGGTAATTCCTAAT
Source organism: Mucor racemosus (assembly GCA_027405735.1). NCBI lineage: Eukaryota > Fungi > Mucoromycota > Mucoromycetes > Mucorales > Mucoraceae > Mucor > Mucor racemosus. The sequence goes on along the minus strand of JAPEHQ010000001.1, from coordinate 3,486,813 downwards.
TCTGATAGATCAGTAAAGCCGTAAAAATTCTTTTCTACGTGTGTTGTTTCTCTCTTTTTTTTTCATATTCCAAGGATATTATTCACCATTTGATTAGGCATATCAGACTATCAAGCTGGTACTCTTTTCTTTTATCTAAATACGCATGCTAACAGAAGGGACTAATGTTTTTAATATAGGTAGCAGTCGTTATATTAAAGGCTAATATTTTTATTTATAATTAACTGCATTGTAAGATCAAATATCATTATCTACTACTGTATTGTTGGACGTATTTCTTGATTACCAGATCAAATCGAAGGCAATAATATTTATATCTACTCAATGGAAGCTAGAACTGGCTACAAACCTACAAAATGTTCCAGAAAAATGATAAAATTTTAAATGATATAGAAACTGCAGTAAATTACGAAGTTATTTACTAAAATATAAAAATATAAAAATAAAAGCAGTAGAAATACAATTATAATCAGCTAAAGTTTTTATTACAAAAGATTTCTGAAGAGTTAAAATAACTGAAAAGTATGAGGGTATTTCTAGTGATTTGGAGAATTTGGATACCATCAGACTTGAATGGATGTATATTTAGTAATCTTCCAGTTTTGAGTACATTGTTATTGATTTGATATTTTAAGGGGTAAATTGTGTAGAGCATTGACCATAAGGGATTGTATGTCAAGTGTGACAATATCGACCTTTTTGGGAAATGGTTGTTTTGTTTATTTCTGTTATATCTATTTTATGTAACCTTGATTTTTAAGGGGTAGTTTTTATATGCTTGAATCTTATTTATATTGATAGTGCAACTTCGATATAGATGAGTAGTTGACTAAATTAATATCTTTGTTTATTATCATTATTGATTTGGATAGAATCCTGTTTTGATATATATACAGTATGTCATTTGTGTAATTGATTGCGCCGTGATCAAGGGTGCTATCATCTACACAACATGTATGGTTCAAAAAGGGTATTTCATATTTTTAGCATGCGTTTATTATTGTGTTCAATTGAAGCGTTTGTTTATTATCGTTGTTCACATTTCAAGTGGCATCATATTTTATGAGCGACACTTGAAATTTAGGTTGTTTTATTTTTATCAAGCGTTTTTAGTATGTAATTCCACTGCAGAAACAAAATAAAAAGAATAACTAATGTTTTGTCTAATAACCATAGTTTTGATTGTAGCTACTGTATACTTGGAAACAACTCTTTTTACAGCTGACAATCGTAAACTAAAATAGTAAGTTTAAAGAAGGTTAATATGTTTAAATTTTATGTGTGATAAAGTAACATCGTAACATTTATAATCTTAGATTTGGCTTGCATATAAATTTAAGCATTAAGTATTATTTAAGTTTATGCTCGAGCAAAAAACATTGTTGCTGCAAACATTATAGCTATAAACATATTTATAAATAATGATAATCGTAAATATATTGGCAGTTGCATGTATTGCTATACATCAACAACACATTGAATTATATTATCTATAATCTATATCAATAAAAGCAAATTTAATTTAAAACCCCATTATTCCAGTAAAAAATGCAATGAAATTTTGAGAACGGCACGATGCTCATGTACAAACCAATTAGTGCCCATACGATCAGCTCATAATACTTATGGGCAATTCTACTATTATGCACACATGGGATTAATGTCATGCATATAGACAGAATCTATAATTCTACACATACAGGCTTTTCGTTATGCTTGTGTGCAGTTTCTTTTGTTGCACCCATGTGCATCTTGTTATCTTTTTAGCCGCCATTTATTCAGTGGGCGCAACAACTCATCACCAGGCTATAGGGTGTAGCCCACCTGGGCACAACAAAATTATCTTGTGTAGCACAGGTCGGCCGTAGTGGCTTCTATATATAAATCCTCTAAATTTGTGATTTTATGGACTTTTTTTGAATCCGGTTATATAATTTAATGCTTTTTAAGTTAAATCCGTTATTAGGCTAATAATGTTGTAGGTTGTATGTATGTTTTACTTAAAATAAGCCTTTGAATAATTAATAGCAATACAGTCGAACCTTAATTTTTGTATGAAATTTCGATACCCGTATCTTATAGCTGCTTAGAATATTTAGACAACCGCGTCCGGTCTGTCCGGTAATTTTTTCTAGAAATTTGAAGCTTGGAAATATTACTAGATGGCCGCTTCCGGTGATTGTTCGGCTTTTTTTTGGAAGAGTGACCATTGGCAAAAATATGAATCGTATACTATATTGTATTCCTCCAAGTACCGTACGTTATTACCTCCTACAGTATCAATACATCTTACAATCTATTGATTACGACATTTATTGAAGTGCAAAGTCTTGATATCGGATATAAGAAAATCCTAGCGAACTAGGTTTAATCCAATAATTACCAAAAACGCTTGGACCTCAATTATGATACCATATAAATTCATCGCAGCGGTTAATTAATCAAGTAGCTATCAAATCAACATCCAAGCACAACATTTAGTGCAGTATTAAAACAAGGCAATTCACAAGCTCTTCAAGAACGGTTAAATTGTGATTGATCCATTTCAATCGATAGATTATTATCAAACAGATCTAATAATGGTTCAATAGTGCCTTAAGTTACACCTCAGGATTTCAATGTCACATCAATATAAAAGGCCATACTTTTATATCTAAATAAACGATATCTTGTTTTTATCATACAGTTGAAGAACTGATTCGTTACTCATTCTCTTTTAGTTGTATTCTTTTTTTTAAGTATTATTCATCAAACCTGAAAATACACGACAAGACCAAACCTTTTGCAATTCTGCGGATCAGCGCTAGAGGTATCTGCCATTGCAATGGGATGTCATTTGGATTCATATTCGTTGGGAAAAACTGATGGGCTTGCTGATCTTAGTAGATGTAAGTAGCAGGTAACCAACTTGTTGCTCAAACTGTCTGAACGTACAATGACCCATGGATGCTGATAGTTTTGGTGTCGACGAGCCAGGTTTTGCCAGCCAAATTTATTAGTACTCATATCATATACATTAATGAAAACGGAAAACATTTACTAGACATATGCAAAGCTTACTAAGAAAAAAAAAAGGAGGATTATATTCGATGAGAAGCAAGGGTCATCGGAGATTCTCTTTCGAAATTCATATCCTAATACCAAAGGGCTTCCCCTTTGGCGGGTTTGAACTCACAAATATGTGTGTCACACTCAATTTGTAGCGCATGCACTACCCGTTAAGCTTGTCACTCTCCTGTGGTCTACAATTTTAATCCCCATATTTGTGGACATGTATTCGTCAGTTTTTTACTATTTTGGGAAATGCAGCAAATTAAGGTGTATTTTTTCTTTTTGGAAATGATAATAGAGCTTTCCAGAAATTGGTAGTAGACATCATCTGGAAAAAATGACAATTTTTGATGGAGATATAAACAAAACTCAATATTAGTACATTAATATTAAGCTGTATAACACAAAACTTGAATATGGATGAAAGTAAAGCAATATATGCCAAAATGGGAGTTAGTATAACATGAGCCACAACGCACAGAAACTCAAGTAATATTCAACAGATGCTGTTTTACCAAAACTAATAAGAGTTAGACAAGAGTAAAAGGTGGGTTTTATTCAATAATTTAGAGAATGAGATTATGTATAGAAGATATTATCAAGTCATACAACAATTATTAATAGTGTAACAATAACAATATCCTGATAATACGACTACTATAGCGCTATATCTAGATTCTGATATAACAGATGCAGTTGCATTTGGAAATTCAGTTTTTAGGAGTAAAAACACCTAGAATTATAAATTATTACACTAAAAAACCCAAGTACGCGTTATTCATCAAACTAAAGACAGACATTAACTTTCCAATCCACCAATGTTAAATGCAGGTATGAATTCTATAGTCTCTACCAATCCGAAATAGTAATATGATATACTGTATGAATCAATCAGTTCGACAATTATAATCAATGGTAATAATAATAATAATAGGATGAGGTTTTTAAAGTAATAAAAGAAAACTGCCAACAGTATACTAGTAAATTGTAATTTAATACACTATCGTTCAATATGACTGAATATTAATGAATCAGAGAGAATACAACTGGTAAAAAAACTGATACTCAATGTAAAACGAGGTCAAGATTGATAAAAAGTGCATTTATTGTGTGGTGGAAATCGCGACATTTTGATGGATAGAAATTACAGGACCAAGACGTTGTGTTTGCTTCAGGATTTTCAAAAGGGTTCAAAAGCGTTCTTCATTAAACTTAACTAGATGATGTTGAATACTCACCTAATACAATTAGTATCATTTTGTCTTTTATTTAATTGCTGTATTATTAAAAATCAAGCTTTTCATAGCTTACTGTATAACAATGACAGTGGCATATTTCTAAGTTTAAACTGACGACTGATATATCAGAAGTCAGAAGTTTACCCAGCAGATGTAGAAATTCAGAAACAACTATGGAAATCCAAGATGGCATGACATTTAGTAGCTCATACTAAATGTCATACATAACCACTAGCATTAACAGCGACAATCAGAAACCTTCAGGGACACTTGGCAACAATGAAACATAAGCTATCCTACATCTTATCCAAATGATACAATCACAGATTTCCAATTCCACAAATTCCATTGTATATGATTTGTTCCCAAATCATATCAAGTACCTCAATACCCGGCAATTCATTAATAATATTAATAATCATATAACTATTATCTAGAAAACATATAAATACGAAGCATCAATGAATTAATAAAATGTATCTTTTAGCAGAGTATTTTTATATTAGTATCTTTTGATATAACATTGACATTTATCATAAGCTAAGGCGAGCTTATGATACGTTTGATACTACTGTAAATGGAACCAGTCAATTTAATTTATGAAATTTGACTGCAAATACCGAGGAACAATTTGTGAGTACTTAATGAGTTGGTTCTAATAAAGCATTGAATACATTGGATTGGGACAAAGAGGGCAGAAAGGCGGCAATAGGTTTCAGTGATGGCCACGTTTATGTTTATGATATTGGAAAGGAGGTAGGACCAAAACCCAATGTAGATTACCTCTAGCGCAATAATTATAAAGTAAGACTATATTATCATCAAATAATCTACCACACAAAAGTAACATGTACAAATATTTACAGTAATAAGCTTGAATCAAGTGGATACAGCATCGTACATTCTCGAAAAAGTCCTCAAATATTATGAAATCTCTTATTTTTAAGACTTACAAGGCTTATAAGCGGAATACTAATTTAGAAAACTATTCTTGTCCAGATCATCAATTTTGACGTTTTTTAATTTTTTTTTTCTGATTTTGCAAATCTAGAGTTAATTATACTACCAATTATAAAAACAAAAAATATACACATATAGAGAATTTAGCACTCTATTTGCTCAATAAAAAATAACAAACATTTTTATTGCAAAATATTACATGAAAATCCTTTAACCAAAAATCCGTTTTTGGGGCAAAAGTGCAAATTTTCATTATTTAACATTTAATATTAAGCTTTTATAAAATGTATATTAGCCATGGCTACAACTTTCTCTCACAATGTAGTATATATAAACGTTAATTTTGGTATCAAAATTTGATTTTTCTATTTTTTGATCAAAACCACGAGTGTTGGTAAGGATAAAATGAGCCCCGAAAATGTCCGCTACAAAATCTGAAGTTTCAGACCGTACGTGGTTAAATATAGGAAAAGTTTAAAAAAAGCACTCTTTTTTATTGAAAACTTAGATATATACCATAGTATAAGAGACTTAGCCATTCAATCTTGCTATGCTCAATTACGGCGTTGCTCTACGGGATCACTTTTGCAATTTTTTAATGAATCTATGATATGACAGCCGGTTTTTCCTGTAGAAAATGCATGTTTCTATGATAACAGATATAGTATTGCTTATTTTGTTTAATTTATGAGTTGATGCGCTGTAATGCTGCTTTTACATTGGCTGAAATGTGCAATCAGCAGGGTTTTAATTGCGCTAAATATTGTAAAGCCTTAAAAATCCTTTTCTACGTGTGTTTTTTTTCTCTTTTTATTTTCATATTCCAAGGATATTATTGACCGTTTGATAAGGCATACAGTATCAGACTATCAAGCTGGTATTCTTTTCTTTCATCTAATACGCCTGCTAACATAACGGACTAATATTTTTACTATTAGTTAGATTTTAAAATATTTGTTAAATTGAGCAGCATTTTTTTTTCGCATTCATGTCATCAAGCTCTTTGAGCTCTCTTAGGTTGAATTTAGTTTTTTTCATAGGTAGCAGCCTAATATTAGAGACTGATATATTTTCATTTGACCGCATTCTAAGGTAAAATATCATTATTTATTACTGTACTACTGTTGGACGTAGTTCTTGATTACCTTGCTATGTCAATACTCCTCATCATAGGTCTCACATTCAAGATCTCAGTCTATAATTAATGTTACAGTAAATCAATGCAGATCATTGATTTATTACATCATATTCTTAGATAGTAAAGCCCTAGTAATAGTTATAATTAATATGTATAAATACATCCTTTAGATGTATTGTTAATAAATAAAAGTGTATTATTCTGGCAGGTTTCTTTATACAGACTCTTTTGACATTTCATACCAGATTAAATCGAAGGCAAGGATATTTATATCTACTCATCAATAAAAAGCTAGAACTGGGTACAAACCCACGAAATGTTCCAGAAAAGTGATAGAACCTCAAATCTCAAATGATATAGAAAAAAAATAAATAATTTAATGTCTTGCCTAATACGCATAGTTGTCATATATTTTTAGGTTTGATAAATAATACTTTAAAAAAGAATATAATTAAAAGAGAATGAGTAACAATTCATTTCTTCAGCTGTATAATAAAAACAAGATATCGTTTATTTAGATATTAACAGTATGGTCTTTTACTGTATATTGATTTGATATTGAGATCCTGAGATGTAATTTAAGGCACTATTGAACCATTAGATCTGTTTGATAGTAAACTATGGATGGAAATAAATCAATCATAATTCAACCGTTCTTGTAGGGCTTATGAGTTGCCTTGTTTCAATGCTGCGCTAAAGATGGTTGGAAGTTGATTTGATAGCTATTTAATTATATTATCAACCAACCGCTGGAATGAAACAATATGGTGTGTTATATCAAAATATATTAGTACAAAAATACTCTGCTAAAAGATACATTTTATTAATTCATTGATGCTTCGTATTTATATGTTTTCTAGATAGTTATATGATTATTAATATTATTAATAAATTGCCGAGTATTGAGGTACTTGATATGATTTGAGAACAAATCATATACAATGGAATTTGTGGAATTGGAAATCTGTGATTGTATCATTTGGATAAGATTTCGGATTGCTTATGTTTCATTGTTGCCAAGTGTTCCTGAAGGTTTCTGATTGCCGCTGTTAATGCTAGTGGTTATGTATGGCATTTAGTATGAGCTACTAAATGTCATGCCATGTTGGATTTCCATAGTTGTTTCTGAATTTCTACATCTGGGTAAACTTCTGATATATCATGGTGTCATAATCGAGGTCCAAAAGTTCTTGCTAATTGCTGCTGGATAATATACTTAGTACGCTAGGAGTTTCTTATTTATAATCAGTATCCGATATCAAGTCTTTGCGGTTCAATGCATGTCGTAGTGAATAGATTGTAAGATGTATCGATACTGAAGAAGGTGATAACGTATGGTACTTGGTGGAATAAAGCATGCATAATAATAAAGAATAAGTTGACGGAAGCTACATACCTTTGGGCATTATTTTTAAGCTTTTACATATAAAGTATTTCTTGAGTAAGGAGTGCACTATGAGGAAAATGTCTCAATTCTTTTAATTGTGTCATATTAAGACGAAATTTTAAAAAATAAGCAGTGAAATTTTTTTTATTCTCCTTAATGTGGCACAATTAAGAGAATTGAGAGATTTTTACTTCATATTAGTGGTGATATGCCTTTAATAGTATTGTTCATGTAGTAATAATTACCCTAAGGTCTATTATTAAGGATAAATTAAAGTTGGTGACAACCCGATTTCTAACTTATGATGACTGAAGTCGGAAATGATAGAAACCCAAATATGATTAACAACGTTATTCGTTAAGCTCTTTTCAGGTCTCTCTGAAAAAATGACTAAAAATATTCCATTATGTATGCCTTTATGTTACAATTAGTAATACGTTATTTGTTACTTACTGGATGATGAAAACCAAAATCAAAATATACAGACAGTAGTAGGCCTACAATACAACAATTTACATTATTAAATCATTGCGTGCAGAATGTGTCTCTCTTGCACTTGTAAAATAAGATATTCATAAAGAAAATGGATTTCCGAAATAACACTAAAAATACTGCAGTAGAGAAAAGAAAACAATTGGTAGTCTTTTGAAAGCTGCTCATTAAAAAGTAAAACAAAGAAAAAGCGAGGGGATGATTAACTGCGCTTCTAGCCCGGCAAGCACAACAAGTTCCGAAGAAAATCCGCTTACACGAGTTTCGAACCCACAACCCCTCCGCTTGAACTAGCTGTAAAGCGCATAAGTCTAGCAACTAGGACAAATGTCCCCTCCATGTTTGCTTTTTTTAATTGCCGGTCTTCTACTTATCTGTTATTTTGTTTTTCTCGATTTGTGCAATATTGAGCAATTTGACCACATTTTTTTTCTTTGGTATATAATGCTGCTGTTTGCTGAGTATTAGCAGCAATTTGGTTTACAAAAAAATCTTTATTCCTGGTCGAAACATAACAAAAAATATGTCATTTTTGCCCTATATCATGTAATCATCATGCTCGGTACAATAACGCAAAAGCTGACTTTATTTCACTAGAAATTATAACTGAAGTCTCCAGTGAGCATATAATCAATAGATGCCAAATAGCGCTACGTATATATACAAAAATTTAGTAGTTGATAAAACGTATCTATATATATATACTGTATATAATAACAAAATTTTTATAATCTATAAAAGTTACGATCATTAATGTTGAAAATACTCGATTTCGTCTGATCTCCACTGGAAAACAATATCTACTAATACAGTATATATAATGTAAATTGTAAATTGATTTTTAGATTTTTTCTATGTAGAAGCGACACAAGCACACTGTATTATATTTGTGTAATTATTTTCTTACTAATCAATCAATAAAAAAATTACAATTTATTTTCTTTGTTCTGTCCTTCACAACCTATTTTGACTTGCTGTAGTACACAAAAAAACTATATTCGATAAGTTAAAGTGAATTCTAATATTAAATTTGAATTTTCAAAAAACAATTTCATAGTTCCAATCTTCAAAATTGGAGTATGCCTTCTTTTCTATAACTAACCTCATAATAAACATTTTTAGGATATACCTCAGAGACCACAAAATAGATATAAGTTAGTCGCATTATGCTAGCTATTCCTGAATTCATGTTATATCTTATGAAAGGCTCAAAAACACGTAAAATCCACTGCTTTTTCCTAAAAACTGGGTTTCACTTTTCATCGCTGCTTTACTTTTTTTTCACTAAATAACACCAAGATAAAACTATATGCCAATGTACCTGAGGTGTCCACCTTTAATACAAAAACAATTATCCAGAAATATCCTATTTTTTTCAGTTGGTATTAATTTTTCAGTGCTAATGTTTCTGATTTTTACGCGTATTTCACTGCTAAAGAATTGAAAACTTTGAGGCTTCATATCTCTAGAAAGAATTAAGCTATACTAATACTTTTTAATAATGAAACTTACTTGTTTTAAAATGTTCTATAACATATTTAAGTATAAAAAAATTATGAGCACTTTTATTTTTTTTAAATTTTTTTTGGCATTTTTGTAGTAGATTTCGAAATATTTGTTAAATTGAGTAGCGATTTTTTTTATTCAAGTCATCAAGCTCGTTGAGCTCTCTCGGACCCAATTTAGAGTTTTTTAAAATATTAATTTTTCGTCGAGATATCCTCAAAAATGTGTACAAAAAGGTACCTCTATTTTTAGCTTCCATTTTTCCCTTATATACCCTCATCCAAAATTCTGAATCTGAAAAAAATTGGACAAAAAATCTCGTTTTCTCTACGAAAAATGCAGCTAGAAGATTGTACAATAGCTTGACCAATAGATAATGTTTTTGCGCATCATCTCAATTAGTTATATTTTAAATATGTTTATAAAAAGTGTTGTGTATCTTCAAAAAACCTCCAAAAATTCAATCGTATTTTACGGAAAATTTAATGTGAAATGTTTTTCTGATTTTTATTTAGCTGGATGCAGAATTAAAAACTCTACAAGAACTATTTAATACTCTAGTTCAACTTACTTTGCAGTTCAGGAGCATTTAAACAATTTCGTTTTTTTAATAATTTTTCGTCCATTTTTTAAAATAAATTTTGGAACACCGTTATAATAGGTTTTAAGCTGTGATAAGAACTATTATTTTAATTATCTCGATAAAAAATCAATATTTTTGGCTGAAACAAAAAATACAGAGTAGCAATCAATTAGATCTATCTTGTGAATACAGAAATTAAGCCCTCGATAATGAGTTTTAAGTTTTAAAAAATAATAAACTATTATTGACAACTGCAGAAAACAAAAAGAGTCTCATTTTTGTGAATATTGATCCAATTAATCTTCAATTATACATGATGATAGATTTGCATATATCTTGTATAAAAGTTTATACTTCTACTTTTACAAATGACTGTGAATTGAGAAAACCAACAGCAAAACATAATATTTCTGTCCAATGAAACCACCTGTTGTGTCCTATATTTTTATGTTTGATAAATAATACTTGAAAAAGAATACAATTAAAGGATAATGAGTAATAAACCAGTTCTTCAACTGTATAATAAAAACAATATATTGTTTATTTAGATATAAAAGCATGGTATTTTATATTGATTTGACATTGAGATTCTGAGGTGTAATTTAAAGCACTATTGAATTATTAGATATGTTTGATAGTAATCTTTGGATGGAAATGTATCAATCATGATTTAGCCGTGCTTGCAGAGCTTGTGAGTTGCCCTGTTTTAATGCTGCGCTAAATATGCTTGGAAGTTGATTTGATAGCTATTTAATTATATTATCAACCAACCGCTGGAATAAAATAATATGGTGTCATAATTGAGATCCAAGCGTTGTTTTGCTAATTGCTGGAATCACGACTACTTAGTACGCTGGGAGTTCCTTATTTATAATATCCGATATCAAGACTTTGCGGTCCACCAATGCATGTCGTAGTCAATAAATTGTAAGATGAATTGATACTGTAGAAGGTGATAACGTATGGTACCAGGTGGCATACAACAATAGCTATAAACATATTCAAAAATGATGATAATCGTAAATATATTGGTTGTTGCATGTATTGCTCTAAATCAACAATGTATTGAGTATTGAATTGTATTGTCTATAATATATATTCATAAAAACAAATGTAATTTAAAAACCCATTCCAGTAAAAAAAATGCAATGGAATTTTGAGAACAGCACGATGCTCATGTACAAACCAATTTGTGCCATACAATCAGCTCATTATGCTCATGGTCAGATTTTATTACTACTATGCACAAATAGGGATAACAATATGCTTATGAGCAATTCTAATATTATGCACACATGGGATTAATGTTATGCACGTGGACAGAAGACAGAATCGATAATTCTGCACACACAGGCTTTTTGTTGTGCTCGTGTGCAGTTTCTTTTGCTGTGCGCATGTGCATATTGTTATCTTTTTAGCCATATTCAGTGGGCACAACAAAATCATCTTGTACAGCACAGGTCTGCCGTAGTGATGTGTGCCTACTATCATGTAAAATTGGAAATTACTAGGTTCAAAATTCATCGAAATAAGGTTCTTTGTTGTCCTATTTTTACGGTTGTCAAAAACAGATTTCAGGTGGTTCACAGAAAGGTTTCAAATTTTCTCGCCTAATATTGAGATTTGGGTTTGTTTCTCTCAAATTTTAAAAGAAAATATGCCTTTGCTTCATACCTATTAATAGAATTTCCCAAACAATGTATCGTATTACGGTTAACCGAGTTTGACTGCTTTAACGGGCCGTTTCTTATGTAAACTCGGATGGGGGTATTTGAGTTTCTTTTTTTTTCGGTCAGTTAAACTCGAAAGCAGGTGATTTATCAGAATATGTATGTTTATATTAAATAAAACTAGAAATTTTGTCAAGTAAAGGGATATCGTTTATTAAAAGTAAATAAAGAGGGTTTATATACTAATTGAGTTGAGGGAAATGATGATGTGATAAGTATTATACAGTGACCCCCAAAACTGTCCCAATGTTTCCTAGTTTTGAGTTTAGTATGATTTTCAGGTACAACAAATATATTTAAAGTACGACATATTTTATATATTTCGGAAGATCAATTAATTTCCTTTTATATTAAACTAAAAAAATCTCGAATTTCATTGGTCCGCTATATTTATACCCTGTCTGGGACAGCATATGCATTGGGACAGTTTTGAGAGCTTACGCGGGAAAAAATATAATCCTATTTAATAGTCCGTCCAAAGGCCGTTTCTTTCCAAATATACTTTCACACAATTGGGCATGCTATCAAAAACTTTTTGGCACTCCTCCTGTTTAATGGTGTTGTACCAAACCTCAGTTACACGCTCCGAAAGATCAAGGATTCATTTGGGCGCTGTTTTGTACTCATTAAGCCTCCTCTTTAATAAGATCCACATATTTTCGATCGGATTCAAGTCAGGAGATAGCGGAGACCAATTTATTACTTCATAGTCTTGATCCAATAGATATTCCTTGACTAAATTTGACGTATGCTTTGGAGCATTGTCATGCTGGAAAATGATCTGATCACGACGAAGGCCTAATTTATCCAAAGTAAAATTGAAAGTCCGCTCCAAATCGTCTTCAAAGATTTGTTTATACAAATGTCGATCCACAGTACCCTCAATTCTGCATATCTATCGAACTCCGGCATACGTAATGGCCCTCCAAAACATGACACTCCCACCGCCATCTATAACGGTCATCTTCACATAATTAGATTTCAAGCTCTCACCGTCTCAAATCCAAAGCCAGCTTCTTCCATTTAAGTTAAATCTATTAATGTTGGTCTCATCTGATCAAATCACCCTTTTCCGTTCGTCGGAAGTCCAATCCTTGCGAAGATGACACCATTCTAAACGCCTTTTAATATTAGCCGGAGACAGCATAGGTTTTTTAGGCTTGATAATTGCTCCTATGCTCCCCCTACGGAGCGATTTCGGACAGTTTCCGGGCTTTTATTAACTCCGAAATTACTCTCAAGTAGTTTAAAATGTTACTTGAATTTTTGACTGCTTTTTTTGTTGCTTGGCGAACACAAAACCTTTCATCAGATTCAAACAGCAATTTAAGTCGACCCCTTTTAGACACACCCAAACTTGTGCAACACCGTTTTTTAATTTTTTCCACAACAGGCTTACCTACATGCAATATTTCCGCAACTTGGCGCACTGATTTACCGGTGTTTAAAAGACTAATGGCATCATTCTCCTTATTCTCCTGAAGTTTTTTCATATTAATTTTCAATAGGCCAAAGCACCAGAATCTGTATATGAAATATGCATCTTTTTTATTTTCTTTACCCAATTAGGTGTTTATTTACTGATTTCCAAGCGCTCAAGATACTAGTGCAAATTATGGTTCTACAATCATCGATTATCTAAAAATCAAAAATGGCTCTCAAAACTGTCCCAATGCATATACTGTCCCAAATTGGGTATAAATTCAATTGACCAATAAAATTCGAGATTTTTTTAATTTAATATAAAAGGAAATTAATTGATCTTCCGAAATATATAAAATATGTCGTACTTTAAATATATTTGTTGTACCTGAAAATCATACTAAACTTAAAACTAAGAAACATTGGGACAGTTTTGGGGGTCACTGTAGGTGTTATCTATTATATTAATATGGCACGATGGTGGGACATCATGCTTTAATACCATGCTGTAATATCATGCTGGAACATATCATGTTAGAACCGTGGTTCCGTTGATGTTTAATTGGTTTGAATTTCGGTTCGTGGACTATTGTTTTGCTTTTGGATTTGACGTCCGGTTAAGAATGATATACAGTGAGTCGCAAAACCCTTTCAATGATTTGGAAATTTGAATGAAAATAATCATAACTTTCTCAGTTTCAATCGGAGATACACTAAATTTCTATTTTAAGTAATTCAAACGTTTTTAAATTATTTTCAAAAAGTCCGATCTAATTAATTAAAGTTCCGCAAAAACTATGCAAGTTTAAAAAAAGGTACATCATTGAAAGGGTTTTGCACGCATTATTAAAAAAAAATTGAAGCTTATTTAAATGCAGTCAATAATCAATACCATAACCTTTTGCTTTAATACAAGCTTTTACACGATGAGGCATACTCGAAATAACTTTTTGATATTCCCCAACTGTTACGTTGTCATACCAAATCTCTTGAGTTCTGTCCCAAATATCATTCATCCCTTTTGGAGATGTATCGTATTCGTTTAGGCGGATTTTCAATAACCTCCACATATTTTCAATGGGATTAAGGTCTGGAAATTGCGCTGGCCATGACATTACTTCATATTTTTTTGTTTTGAAGTCTTCTTTCATTAAATTAGAGGTGTGCTTAGAATCGTTGTCTTGTTGAAGGATAACCTAAATACGACGCAACTTCAATTTTTGACACATATCGTCAATGGATTTTTCCAAATCATCATCAATAATAGTTCTGTATAGGTTGGACTTCATATTACCTTCGACCTTGGACAACCAAACGACACCAGACCAAGAAATAGAGCTCCAAATCATGATTCGACCATCTCCATTTTTTCTTGTTTTTTGGTATGCTTAGGTTTTATCTCCTCGCTGTCTCTTTTCCAGCACCAAATTCGATAATCCGAGTTAAAACGATTAATTCTAGCCTCATCAGTAGATATAACACGCTTTCAGTCATCCAAATTCCAATCAATTCTGTTTTTACATCAGCGGAGGCGATCCTTTGCATTTTCATCACTAATTTCTGGCTTTTTTATCTTAGGTGATGCGCCTAACACATTATCCCGAAGAGCCCTAGTACAATATTCGCACTGCCATTAACGTGTACATTACGATGAAGCTCTTTTTTGGCTTGTACCGCATTATCCAAGCCACCTTTGGTAATTTTATGGACACAATATCTCATATCCGCAGTAGTCAGCTTAGATGGTCGGTCTCTTTTAGGTTTTTCTCGGTCAGGACAGGCCTTTTTTCTAATACGACATACTGTGGCTTGACTAACAGCTACATGACGAGCAATTTCCGATACGGTATGGCCTGAATTTAACAGAGAGATAACGTCATTACGTTTGGCATCCGATACAGTTTTCATCTTGATGATTTTGCTTGAAACTACTAGTAAAAAAGGCAGGGTAAAAGTTGAAAAACATCTCATATATTTTCCACATATTTCTCTGTTTTATAAGATATCCAGCGTTAATGTACAAGTTAGGGGTTACAAAATTGTTATTTTAAGCCTGTGCGTGCAAAACCCTTTCAATGATGTACCTTTTTTTAAACTTGCATAGTTTTTGCGGAACTTTAATTAATTAGATCGGACTTTTTGAAAATAATTTAAAAACGTTTGAATTACTTAAAATAGAAATTTAGTGTATCTCCGATTGAAACTGAGAAAGTTATGATTATTTTCATTCAAATTTCCAAATCATTGAAAGGGTTTTGCGACTCACTGTATCACCAGGATTGAAAAAATACTTCAAATTGTGAAATTATCAAATATGGTATTATCAATTCACAATTCCATATTAACTTGACAAGGCTGGTAGTAATAGTCTCCTTAAGGCAGACCAATACTTGCTCCCACCCCATTTTTTATCTGGGCTATTACAAAAAAAAACGGGCCGTTTTCCAGCTCAAATCGAATGACCATTTCCGCTAAAACAACTCGAATCGAAGCCCAGCCCTAGCTATTGGTACCTGTCCCAAAATAAAAGAGTTAATACCAGAATGTAAGTGCATTATTGGCCTAACATTAACCTAACATCGCCCTAACATTCACTTAAAATTGATTTAAAATTGATGGAACAATTTAAACTCCATAATTGAGATATTAGTTTTTTGTATTATTCATACGACAGATCCAATTATAAGCTACTCTGTAGTTTTTATTCCAACGAAAAATATTGGATTTTGATAGAGAAAATCAAAATAATAATTTACAATACAGCCTACAGTCTGTTCTAACTGAGTTCAAAATTTTATTTGCAAAAAGTGATCGAAAAATCATTCAAAACACAAAATTGTTTAAATGCTCATGAACTGCAAAGTAAGTCTATCTAGTGTATTAAATAGTTTTTGTGCAATTTTGGATTCTGCATCTACCTAAATAACAATCAAACAAATGTTTCACGTTAAATTTTGTGTAAAATACGATTGAAATGTTGGAGGTTTTTTGAAGGTACGCATCACTTTTTATATAAATATTTTAAATAAAAATAACTGAGATAATGGACAAAAAAATTATCTATCGATCTAGCTATTACTGAACTTTCTAGCTACATTTTACGTAGAGAAAACAACAGTTTTGTCAATTTTTTTTTCAAATTCAGAATTTGGGATGAGGGTATATAAGGGAAAAATTGAAGCTAGGAACAAAGGTTTCCCTTTGCACACATTTTTGAGGATAACTCCACGAAAAATCAATATTTTGAAGAAAACTAAATTGGGTCCGAGAGGAATCAACGAGCTTGATGACATGAATGCAAAAAAGGATGCTCCTCAATATGATGAATATATTAAAATCTACTACAAAAATGTCAAAAAAATGAAAAAAAATAAAAGTGTTCAGAATTTTTTCATACTAAAATATGTCATAGAGCGCTTTAAAACTAGTAAGTTTCATTATTAAAAAGTGTTATAGTAGCTTAATTTTTTGGAGAGATATGAGAGCTTAAAGCTTTTGATTTTTACCAGTGAATTAGCGGTAAAAAATCTGAAACATTAGCACTGAAAAATTAATACCACCAGCAAAAACTAGGATATTTTAGGAAACGCGTTTTTGGATTAAAGGTGAACATCTCAGGTATATTAGCATATAATTTGTTCTTGGTGTTATTTAGTGAAAAAAAACATAAAGCAAGGATGAAAAATCGGACCCAGTTTTAAGGAAAAAGCAGCAAATTATACGTGTTTTTGAGTCCTTCGTGAGATATAAACTAACTTTAGGAACCGATAATCTAATGCGACTAATTTACACACATTTCGTAGCCTTTAAGGAACTCAGTGTGACACATATAAGATATTTGGCTGATTACATATTATAGTCGTGCATGCTACTCATTTGTAGAAGGTATAATGTATCATGCATCACAAATTTTGATCAGATGAACCGCATTGTATATACGCAGAAGCATAGTATATACATATATATTCAATTTATTTTTATAATGATGGATATCCATCTTTAATGAGTTTCAGCGAATACTTACTATACATCATATTTGGAAACATTTATTTCTAGTGACATTATAGCTTATCAGTTATATGCACGTGCTTTGTACACATAAATTTAACCTAATAATGATTCAAAATGATGAGCAATTTGTTTATTAGAATGGTATTAATGTTTATATACACTTTTTCAAGCATTTAGACAATGTTGTTTTTTGTGGTTTAAGAGTTAAAGCAGTTGCCACCAAAATTTGAGCGAGCCTTTCTGGATATTTTCCGTCAAAATAGCAAATATACCGATATATATACACTCTATTAACGATTCTATGATCTACCTATAATATATAAGGTCTGTTGTCATATGAAGTGTTTACTGGTCTAGTAGTCATTAGGCCGTGATTACTATTAAATCGGTTAGATACAATGCAGCAGATCTATTTATAAGTACCTTTGTATTTGTTTACGATAAGAGATAGTTTGATTTACAACGATTTACTTGAATAATTTGTGTTACCACATAAAATATGCGATAGTTGTTTGGTTTTTAGAAGGAGCTAAAGCAATTACACTTCCTTATAGCTGTCAAAACTGCAGAATTACTCTGTAGATGAATGTAACAAGGTCGTATATGCATCATCTACTTCAGATTTTTTTTAGTCCGAATGCAATATGAAAACAACACATTATTATGTACGAATTGCCATGTGTTAATGTTTAGTATGCAATTCAATGGTCTCATTTTATTGACATATTATATATATATATATATGTATATCTGGTTTATAAAGATTTTGCAACATATAACTGGAACATCTTTGTCATAATAAACACTTTTGTCCTACTCTAATCTTAGAGCGACATACCTAATCACTTATCTACTGATTCTGTCGCACTCAAATGTTGAATCAAAATAAATATATAGCATTTACTATTGTACATTTTATCTATTTTCTTTGTATTCCTAATCTGAAAGTAAAATAAGGAATGAGAAGCTTTTTTTCCCAGAAACCCTCAGCACTTAGCTGCTAGCATACTGTTGTACTTTGTGCAATGAAGTAAATACGAAAAGTACAATTGATAGGCTGCATATTTACAAATGTTCCATGATGGACAAACATAGAATTGCTCTCTTTTTCAGAAATTGAGCTACCTTTCCATCTCCTATTGTCTCTCGGTTATTCAAAATATAGAAACACCACATCTCTCTACTCTTCTAAAAGCCACCAGTTGTGCTTGTTTTATTTAATTCCCCTTGTTTTTTTAACGAGATTGCGATCTACAAGCCACATCAAAATTTCTGCATTTTTTTTCTCGATAAGCAAAAAAAGTGCAATCTTAGACAGTTGTTTTTATTTACTTGAAGCAAAATTTACTTGTAAATGTCTGAATCAACCAACGACGAACATATGCATGAGGGTGTCATTGGTGGCGAACCTATGCAAATTCCTGCCTTCTTGGGCATGACTGAGCAACAATCTCGTTTGTTGGTTGCCTTGTATAATGAGACTGACCCCGAGTTTGCTAAACAAATGCCAACTGCTTTACCTGTAGCTGCTCAACAACTTGCTACTGAATACGAAAAACGTAATAGCGTTGGTAAAAAGGTACAAGACATTGATTTGTAATGTCATAATATATTGACATTTTATAATTTTATAGCTTGAACGTGCCAACATTAAATGGGCCGAGGAATATAAGCTTTTTGATGATGCTCAACATGAAGCAGTTGAAAAATTATCAACCACTGATATGAATATTGACAAGGCAGCCCAAGATCTTCAATTAGAAGAAGATCAAGATAGCAGTATCCATGATCTTGTTTTAGGCAGTTTATTATACGGTGGAATTCGTCGTGAACCTTCAGGGCCAGCAGATCGTGCTTCAATGAGTCCTGCCGCCAGTCCTAATTTTGAAGGAGCAAAGCGTTTATTAGAACGTGCATTTGAAAAGGGTTATACAATGGCTGCTGTTCAAATTGGATCCATCTATATGCAAGAAGAGAAATTAGCTGGTGGATCTAATTTGAAAAATGGACAAAATGCACAAGTTCTATCTTATGAATGGTACAAGAAAGCAGCTGATGCTTTGAATCCTGTAAGTATTTATACAAGAAGATTCTAGATACTTGGAATTCTGAGACTAACTGTGAATAGATGGCATGTCATAAACTTGGTTTCTTTTTGGAAAACGGTGTTGGATGTAAAAAGGACATTGAGAGATCTATTGAATATTATCAAAAAGCATACGAACAAGGTACAAAAAAAAATATATATTTCTCGAGAGATAAACTTTTTTAATTGTAAACTGTATATATAGGTTATCCCGATTCTGCTCATAATTTAGGTATTATTTATCAAGGGTATGTCAAGGATACTTCCCCTTTTAGAGATATCAAGAAGGCCATAGAATATTTTGAAAGAGCAAAGCAATGGGGCTTCTCCGCCTCTTGTAATGCACGTAAGTCGCACAAGAATTACAAATATTATCAACGAGTAAAAATAACCTGTTTATTTAGTCGGTAGAATGTATTTACTCATGTCAAAGAACTCCGAATTGGCTAAAGAAGCAGGTAATCCAGGTAGTGAACCAGAAGATTACATTGTAACTGGTATTGAATTAATGGAGGTATTTTGTATAACGTTATATGTTAAACGTTGTAAATATTGATTATTTCCAAATAGGATGCGGCCAATAATGGTGATGCAGATGCAATGATGATGCTTGGTTTAATTTTTGGATCTAAAGACTATGGTCTTTATGACATGGATAAAGCACAAAATTACATGGAATTAGCACTTGTTCGTGGTGATCTTGAAGCTTATAATTATTTAGTTCGTATTTTGAGAGCAAAGATGGCTGCTCGTGTTGCACTTGAAAAGGAAAATATGGAGAATTTTGAGAAATTAAGCCAAGCAGATCAAGAAAAATTGATTCGTCAACTTGCCAAGGAGGCAACTCCCGATAGTGCTTCTCATCGTCAATGCGCCAACGTCTTGTGTGACAAAAAAGAAGAAGAGCCTGGAAGCTTCAAACGTTGCGGTCGATGTCAAAGAGTATCTTATTGTTCCCGCGAATGTCAGAAAGATCATTGGAAACATGGTCATAGAGCTGTTTGTAAAGAACAAGATGATAAAACTGTATAAAAAAAAAGACATACCTTTATTTTTTCTCTAAACATTATAGTAAATAAAATTTCATGATAGAAAATATAGAGAGACAATTTATTAATTACAAGGAAAAAAAAAGTGTGGTATATTATACACATATAGGTTTATGCTGCTGATGTCGATGATTCTTCTGATGAACTTGGTTCTATACTTGTTTCTGAACCAGGCTCCTCTTCATCTTCTTCATAATCAGAACTTGATTCATTTGACTGAGGTGATGGTAATTTAGAAACTTGATATGAATCCTGTACTAATAATAGTAAATCTTGTCGCACTGTATTTGCTTTTTTCCATTCATATATTACTTCTTGTCGAAATGAATCAATTCTTTCTCTTCTAACTGGTTGATTTGTTTCCAATTTTTGTAGCACAATTAATAGTACACGACACATATTGTTGAATTTTCGAAATGATTCTTCTAAATATTGGTTTACATGCTTTATAAACTCATCAGTTGAAATTCTAGGGTCATATCTTTGTTTTTGTGCAAATGGTGACAAACACAATGTTGGACCAACAGTTTTACTAAATTCCTGTAATTCTTGTACAACTGATTTTGCTTTGTATAAACAGCGAGTGAACTCTATAAAACTACGATCACTATTTGATAATGTGGATGACATTGGTGTAAAAGAAGAAGATATGAAAGATGAAGCCAAATTCATATTTTTTTTTTGTGTATTTTATTTGTCAGGTGTATCTAACGAAAGAAGGTAAGAAACTCCGAGAGTCTTTGGTTCTTTTTATATTTATACTGCAAAAAGAAAAATCAAAAAGAACAATAAAGAACCTTTATAGATTTCTTAAGTCTGTCGAACGTTACAGAACATTCTCACTTTTTTTTTCTCAAAAAAAAACGAGCTAATATTATATCCCCCTTAAAGATTCAAAGCATGTCATCATATGCTTTGTTATGTTTGTGTTTTAAAATAAACGAAAAAGAAAAGAAGAAAATACATGTGGAGTAGTAATGGAATAAAAATCAGAAGTATTTAGAAGCATTTCAACTAAACATACTAATACACTTCCCGAATATCTAAATTTTTATTTCTTCTCAATATATATACAGCTATTTAAAAGCGGCGGGTTGTTATAAAAAAGGTAATAACTTTTTGATTTCTCTTTTTTTTTTTCTTGTTGTTGTTGTTGTGTAAAATGACATCAATCTTGCAACTTCTTATTGACCACCCATTTGTTGCATCTTCTCACCAACCTTGGTATTGACATCGATGAATTTGGCCACACAACGATCGATACATACGGCCTCGCCTTGACTTAAATCAGATTGATCATATTTAGTGGAAATACATTTCTTGTGACAAGAATCAGCAATTCTATGCATCAAATGTTAAAAATGTTAAAATTGCGTAAATTAAATTTCATCATTTTTATTTATTTTTTTACCTGTTGAATAAATCAGTAACCATCTCGAGTTCTTGCTCGGCAAGTGCAATATTTTGAGGGTTGATAGTTTGTTGATTTTGTTGAAGATTTCCACCACCAAAGAATGACATTTTTGTGTATATTATTAAAAAAAAAAAAAAAAGAAAGGAAAATAACGAAGTTGCTGGGTAATTGGCAAGGGGTAAAGAGAGGAATGATTACCCGTCACGGATTTTATTATTATTTCATGGCTTTTTGAACCACCATCAAGTGTAAATTCATGAATGCTCGGTTAGAATCCAATTCATGATCCATAATTTCAATTTTATATTCCAATTCATTTTCTGATCTAGTAGATTTTTGATTTAAATCAGCAATTTCTGGTTGATAAGACTCAATTAAAGCATGAATATCATCACGAAACATGACTCCTAATCGACCTCCCCAAACGCCCAATGGTAATGAGATATATTTAACCTCAATTAGTAATTCTTCTTCTTGCTCAACGACTAAATCTTGCAATCTGCGAGCTAATCTTGGATCAAGGGACTGAGATTCAATTACACTAATAACTATAATATGATTGGTCATTAGCTTCTGAGATTGAATAGGTTGTCATGGTTACTACATTACCTTCATTATTTAGTAATTGAGTAATTGATAATGATAATACTCGTTGATGATAAATTCGCATATCCATTTCCATCACTTCAATATAACCGCCTGGTTTACAAATTCTTATACATTCAGACATTAACTGCTGATATTGATCAAATGTATAACCCAATAATAAAAATCGAAATGCAATGAAATCAAATGTTCCATCTGGTAAACTCTTTAAACCTTGTAAAATTGAA
Source organism: Mucor racemosus (assembly GCA_027405735.1). NCBI lineage: Eukaryota > Fungi > Mucoromycota > Mucoromycetes > Mucorales > Mucoraceae > Mucor > Mucor racemosus. The sequence goes on along the minus strand of JAPEHQ010000001.1, from coordinate 3,463,913 downwards.
TTTCGACGTATAAACTTGAAATTCCTGGGTATACTTCTTTTAAACGATAACCCATTTACACCACCGCCTCCATCCCCATCATCTAAGCCAACAATCATCCATTTAGGATATTGAATAGCAACATCAATACTCCACGCAGCATCGCCACACCTATATATATAACATAAGTATTTATATTTATAACATCATATGTAAATTTTCTTTACCCAATTTGCAACACATGCTTTTCAATAGATGATGATAGTGTAACCATTTCAGGGATGGAAAATAGCCTAAAAATAAATATATAAATATTTTGCATGAATTTTGTTTTTTTTTTTTTACGAATATTACCCGTCTACAGCAAGTTTGATCAGTTCATGCTTAATCAACCAGCGATCCCTTTTAAATACATGACAAGAACAACTATCTTCGTCTGTCAGGCAATAATTATCAATATCAATATCATCATCTTCATTTTGTTTTTTGACTAATAGGGCTGCAAAATTTGGTGAAGTTGGCTGAGATATGACGACTGAATTAGGCCTTGACCCTGAAGGTGTATTATCGGAAGATGTCATGAGTGAGCTTATAGAATGTCTTTTAAGATGTCTTGGAAAGTAATGTTGATGGCGATAAGAAGAAGGGCATGAGGTTGCTGCTGCTTGTGCTTGTGCTTGTGCTTGTGCTTGTGCCGCTGTTGTTATTGAATCATCTGCTGTTTGTGGGGGTTGAACACGCATATAAGGCGGCTGTTGTTGAGGGCTGCTCCCAAGGCTTTGTGCATGTCGATGAGGCCAATGAAAACGAGGATAGTTAGGATGTCTTCTCCGTGCTTTGGACCATAATTCAGATAAAATAGATCTTTCAGAGCTATCACGACGTTGATAATATGACGCGGCTGTGGTCGAATATTGATCATCAGATGTTGTAACTGAACTACTGATTGTTTGTTGAGAATTTCTTCTTTCTGATGATACAACAGACGGTGTTAAAGAAATGGTAATACTTGGACGATGTTGTGTAGATTGTCTTTTTTCTGGTCTGTTTGTATTTTCAGATGATGGGGTATATTTGATTGTAGGAACATTAATAGGATCTGTAATAACAACAGAAGACGATGGCGATGATTTATGATTATTTTTCCATGGTAAAATGACACTTGGTGTTGAAATAGATGATGAATTTGAAGAAGATGAAGATGATTTTAACGTTGGTTTTGTTAGTTGTGAAAACCAATTTATTAACCATGTTGGTGAACCGTTTGATATTTTATCACTTGGTTGCTTTTTCTGTCTCTGTGGTTGCTTCTGTTGTTGTGAGGCTTTTGTTGTTGTGCCCATCATCATATTAGATAAAATAAAAATATTTAAAAAAGGAAAAAAGAGATGAAATAGAAACAAAAAGCTCAACAAGAAAATTGTAAAGTGTATCGTCATTGTTTCATGAATTTTGTACTACTTTATGCATGGGCTCAGGTTTTTTTTGTGTATATAGACTTATTTAAGGGGTGGTAATCACAGCTGATGATATTTCTTTTTGTTGGGTGATGATAAATTTTCAAAATACATGTTTATATTTGTTGAGGCTTTTATGTTTTAACGCAAAAAACTATCACATTATCCCCTGAGAAACTTTTTCTGTTTGGTAACTGTTTCTCTCGGAGTTTTCTCTGTAACATTGTACACAAGTTGTTGATATATATTCCTGTTTCTATTTATTCATTTCTACAGATCAACAAAAAAAAATTCTTCTTTAATGTATTCCGCCTGATGTGAGCCTCTTCATCTTTTTATGGATAGCATAATGTAAATAATTATAAAAGTATGATAACAACTTTCCAAATGCAACTGCAAAACACAGTTCAATCTATGTATGATATATGTAAACATACATACAAATCAAGCATGTCTAATATAGCGGAGGCCTAATAGAATCTATAAACTTTTTTTTTCCATGCATTAGTATAATCTCCCTCTACTATATTACATGAAATATTCAAGTTCAAAGACAACGGCAGGTTATACAAACTTTGTTTTTTTCCTGCAAAATCTAGTGAATCGGAATACTCTCTCAAGATGGATTAGCAGGTCTTGAATCTTGATTCCCAGTTTCAATAAAAATTGATACACAAGTTACACACCCTATATACCGGAGTACAAAGTCCGTGTCAGTAATACCAACCAGGATACATCTATAAAAGTTAATAGATTTAAGATTAGACATCTTGTTATTGCGAAAAAAAAACCCTTGAAAGCTGAAAACACATCAAAACCGGCTTACTTTAGGTAGTTTCTCTTGTCTATAAAGCTCAAAATTAAATAGAAACATCCCTTGGTGTGAGCAGTTAATTTTCTATTACATTTACTCAAATTTTTCTTTGCTGTAAAATTGCATAAATAGGCGGTTGTCCAAGCCAAAAACACTGCCTGTCGACCAATATTAGTAGTCTATTTTATTTTTGTTTTAAAGATATCCACTATTTAATTTCTGTCCAATGTGTCCACAATTAAAATTTCCATAGCTGATTACATACCTACAATTAGTTTTTGGCTCGCAAGTGTACGGCAGTTGCGGTACTTTCTTCTTTGAGCACATATAAGAAGGAAGTTTAGTTTATTTTTGACATGATTTAATGGGTATTCTAATGCTTCTATACACATATTTTAGCTGTGAAAGGATATCTTGTAGAATATAAGCTCTTGATTTGTGCCCAAGTCGTACCTTTATTCACTCTCTATACAAAGTACGTATACACATAAATAAGTTCCCAAATCTGAGTTTACAGCATCTCTGAAGCTTTATAATGTAGATACACAAGCATACAGCGAAATAAAGTATATTTAGCAGCAGTAGGGTAAATTTTTGCACTTGTCTTTCTCACAGTGGGCTGATTTACAGAATGCTTTTGAGATTTGATAGAAACCATATAATTTCTTTTTTTTTGCTACTGAGGTCTGCTGCATCACAGATCAATAATCTAACTTGAAATCTTGATTTATCAATATTTGAAATCTGATATGTTTTACCAAAACTAATAAGAATTAGGCAAGAATAAAATGTGAGGTTTTATTCAGTGTAGAGAATGAGATTATATATAAAGGAGATCATCAGATGATACTGTATTGTAGTTATTAATAACACCATCCTGATAATACAACTACAGTAGATATATCTAAATTCTGATATTGCAATGAATATATACCTTAGACATTGTTAATTAGACATAAATTGATTGCATTATGCTGCCTGTTTCCAAATTTACATTATATCACATAAAAGTCTTGAAAAGCGCGTAAAACACACACTTTTTCCTTAAAAACTGGATCGAATGTTTTATTCCTACTCTATTTTTTTTCCACTAAATAATACCAAGAAAAATTTATATGAAAATGTACCTGAGATGTTTAACTTTAACCCAAAAATAAGTATCCAGAAATATCCTACTTTTTGCAGGTGGTATTAACTTTCTAGTGCTAATGTTTCAGATTTTTACGCGTATTCCACTGGTAAGAATCAAAAACTTTGAGGCTCCATAACTTCAAGAAAAATTAAGCTATACTAATACTTTTTAATAATAAAACTTACTTGTTTTAAAGTACTTTATAACATATTCTAGCATGAAAAAATTCTGAGCACTTTTATTTTTTTTCATTTTTTTGACATTCTTGCAGTAGATTTCAAAGTATTCATTATATGGAGCAGCATTCTTTTTTGCATTCATGTCATCAAGCTCGTTAAGCTCTCTTAGACCCAATTTAGTGTTTTTCAAAATATTGATTTTTCGTGGAGATATCTCAAAAAATTTGTACAAAGAGGTACCCTCATTTCTGACCTCAATTTTTCCCTTATATACCCTCATCCCAAATTCTGAATTTGAAAAAAAAAATCGACAAAATCCTTGTTTTCTCTACGTAAAATGTAGCTAAAAAGTTCAGTAATAGCTAGATCGATAGATAATTGTGCTACCTATCATCTCAGCTACTTCAATTCAAAACATGTTTATAAGAAGTGATGCGTATCTTCAAAAAACCTATAAATTTTCAATCGTATTTTACACAAAATTTAACGTGAAACATTTGTTTGATTTTTATTTAGGTAGATGCAGAATTCAAAACTGCACAAAAACTATTTAATACACTAGGTAGACTTCCTTTGCAGTTCATGAGCATCTAAACAATTTTGTGTTTTGAATGGTTTTTCGATCATTTTTTGCAAATAAAATTTTGAGCTCAGTTAGAACAGACTGTAGGCTATAATGTAAATTATTATTTTGATTTTCTCTATCAAAAGTCAATAATTTTTGTTGGAATAAAAACTACAGAGTAGCTACAATTGGATCTATCTTATGAATACAAAAAACTAATATCTCAATTATGGAATTTAAATTGTACCATCAATTTTAAATCGATTTTAAGTGAATGTTAGGGCAATGTTAGGTTAATGTTAGGCCAATAATGCACTTACATTCTGGTATTAACCCTTTTATTTTGGGACAGATACCAACAGCCATGAAGCGAAGGTATATTTCCTTTTAAAATTTGAGAGAAATAAGCTCAATATTAGGTAAGAAAATTCGAAACCTTTCTGAGAATCATCTAAAACCTATTTTTCACAACCGTAGAAACCCGAAAACAAAAAACCCTATCTCGATGGATTTTGAACTTAATAATTTCCAATTTTACAAGCTAGTAGTAGTTACACATGTTTGACAGAATTGTCTCAAATGGCAACATCAACAAGTTACTGTGTGTTAAGAAAGTTATCGGCAAAGCACGCCTATAATTGCTGCGCATTTTTATTCAAACCAATGTGAAATTTGTTCTCAATGAATAGGAACCCAAATAAGCCCTAATTCCACAGAAGAAATATAGTATTATATTTGCTGATAAATAAATGCTCCAAGTTTCAGCTCCCATGGGTTATTGGTTAATGTGCATTCTGTAAATTTTTTAAAAAAAATAAGTTCATTACCTGTGACTTATCCAGTCGTTGTAAATTAAAATCAACGTAAAAATTACCGTTTATTAGAGTGATTAACATGCCACCAGCTTTAAACCTGCACAAATTTTAACTTTTTTTAAGAGCTATCAACTCACCCAAAACTAACGATACAATAAAAAAAATCCATAACAATCATTATTTAAACCTTTGTAAACAATTGTTATGGCTCGAATACTTAATTTTACTATAAAATCATTCTGTTGATAGCCCTTGAAAATAGACGGTATTTCAAAATTTAAGCTGTGTGCTCTTAGGTGAGGGTAACTTTTGAAACAAGGATACTCTGTGACACATAACCTCCTTACCTTAAACCCAGCTTACGTAAGCAATGCATGAAATCACCATTTTCGCTATCAACTTTCCGAAAAATAAAGATATAATAAATCAGAGCCATAACAATCATTATTTAAACCTTTGTGAACAATTATTATGACTTTAACAGTTATTTTTATTATAAAATCATTTTACTGATACCCAAAGTACCATTGCAAATGCAATTGAATCAAAATGTACTGTGGTGCTGCCAAGAGGGAAGCTCGTTTGCGATGTGACTATACATTCAAGTCTCTGGAGAAAAACATCCATTCTTTTCTGGATACCTCTGGTAACCTGACTCAAATCAGACATTATTTCAAAAGGTCGATGGACTACATCGAAGCTTATAGCAAATGTAGAGAAGTTGTCCAAGAAGTTAAGAAATTTGTCGAAAAAAATATTTATCTCATAGAAAATTTAGAATTCCTAACGATTTGTTATAAAAATAAAATGTTTGTTTAAACTTATTATACTTCTCAATCTCTTAAATAACAAATGAGCTACATTACCTGCCATGAGATGCCTCCAAAAAAAATACATATTGAAATAGCGGCGTTCCAAAATAAATAAAAATTGAAACAAAATTAAAGTTTACACAGATTTAAAGCTGGTGGCACGTTATGAATTAAATATGGGTTTACATATATAGTTATTGGGATTGTGTGATAAGATCTAACGGAGAGGGATCCATTAGATGTAACAATAGAAATTATTATTAATGTGTATGGATATAATATTTTATGTTTCAGTGGCAATATTGCTATAATTTACGTTTCATTATTAGTTCCTAGATGACAGAAACCGATTACTGCTAAACAATAGAACTTGCTATATCTGTATGTCAAAGATCTTCTATGTTTGGAATGCTGTAATTATTCTGATAGATCATCAGGTATAAATGACAGGCAACAAACCTGTTGTTCACATTTTTCGAATTCACAATGACTCAATGACCCATGTGCAATAAAATGGCACCTTTTATAGACCAAAATCGCCATTGTGATTTCAGTAAAATGACTGATCTCGATTCGTACCTGAATCTCGCTCCATAAGAAGGAGTGAAATGCCCAGGATTTAGAATAAATAATGGAGCAAGAAAAAATATATAACTTAATAAAGGAGCTTGTTAAATTAAATCACACACAAAAAACTGAAGAGAATCTTTATTTAATAATATCAATAATTTGTCCTATTTATATACAAATTCTATATTACAATTATCTGTAAGATCAGCTTTGGATCGATTATATCTTTCTGACATTCCATTGTCAGGTCATTTTATTTACATTAGTAACACAGCACATTTAATTTAAGCTTATTTTATATAGCTAAATCCAACAAGTGGGTATGCCTCACATATCCCGCTTCTCGGATCTTGCTTTTTAGAAAATAAGAACAATACAGAATGTTATCATAGATCAGTTAGCTGACTTCTTGAAAATAAGGATTACAAATCAAAAGGTTCATTATCTTACGATTAACCGGTGGATGCAACAAGGACCGAGTTCCTTATCAGATCCCAATAAGCATAACGAGGAAACTCTATGTTGCTGGTGCCTGTAAAAGGAAGTATTCCTGATCAAAATAGAAACTTCTACAGCATGACACCTATGATATAAAGCAGTTGTACTTATTTTGCATTAATAATATATTCCAAAACTCCTGTTCATAAAATCGCAGTAGTTGCAGTAGTTCTAGATAAGGAATTACTTCCCATAAAAATAATCTCAGTTGTATTTTAAATTATAACTGTAATGTTGAAAGATCAACATCCATCTAATAATAATACTCCTCTATTATATCAAACAAAGTATCAACATCTCAACCAAGTATCTTATAAGAGAATGTCAATAAAAGGCATTATGATTGAACACCGGAAAATAGGCATCAACACACAAACACCCACTATTTTACAATTCCTAAGAATACAGCATACTTCATGAAGATATCATTCTTTTTCTTCAGATTTCTTTAATCATAATGAAACCGTGGAAGAACTATAATTGTATTTATCAACGCTTTTATTTTATTTTTTATTTTTATAAAATTACTTCAATTTTATTGCACTATGAAAACTAATGGTATACAAAATACCTGTATTACTACTTATTCATAATGCCTATATCTATGTAGAGTACTAGTTTATTTAGATCAGTATTCATAGAGATCATACTGTATGTTTAATTGTATTCAATAAAAATACGCAGTGTGGTAAACTAAGATACTATTTCCCCACATAAGAAATTAAATGCCATCTCACATAAAATTATATTCTTATACCCAAATAGAAATAACATAAATTAAACAGTAAATACCGAAAGTATTAGCAATTTAACATATAATAAAATAGACCGACGAATCATAAACGAAACTAATCGATTCATAAAATAAACTGAAGAAACACATAGACCAAAGTAAAGATTCCTCTATGCGGAGGATCATTAACAAATATGACAAAAATAGGCATTAAAAGACCGTCTTGATTATGTAAATCAAGAAGCTCAATATAAACTTTAAATCACAAACAAACTAATTGTTTTACGTACCAAAAGAATAAACATATGGATATTACAAGAAGACAATGGAATAATGCTTTTTCTTTCATTTAATAATAGCATGATGATAGACGTATGAAATGCAGCATTGCCTGATCTGCATGTTAAAAATCACGGCTTGATAGTTGTCCTAAGTTGGTGATTCGGTTATTCCGGTCCTATTTATGATAGATCACTGACAGTTACGGTGCAACTCTTAGATATAATAAATTTACTATTAATATAAATAGAATAAAAATATAGACTAATTGCAGACTATCCATATTTTGAATAAAGAAGGATTTAAACCGTATCTTTTTCAATGCTTTGTTATTTTACATTTTACTGCACGCAGTAAGCTATAATAGGTGTACTTTGGCCATGATTTTCTCGATACTCAGTAGGTTATGAAAGTTCCCCTTTGACATCATCGTACCAAAGATGTGTACTTACTCTCATGTAAATTTGAAAGTTATTAGGTTCAAAATTCGCCGAGATAGGATTGTCATTGTCAGTTTTTTACGATTGTAAAGAAGTAGGTTTCAGATAGTGTTCAGATGGTGTGCGAATGTTTTCGCCCAATATTGAGTTGAATTACGTCAATTTTTTAAAGAAGATGCATTTTCCCTCTGTAGGCGATTGTACATATCCAAAAATAGAAGCATTAATACCGGAATATAAATGCACCAGCCTAACAACATTGAGCTAACGTTGACCTAAAATCGATTCTAAAAAATTGAACATCTAAATGAGGTGTTAATAAATATTTTGTATCATCCGCAAGATAGACCCAACTGAAAGCTACTCTGTATTTTTTGTTTCAATGAAAAACATTGGTTTTTGGTCGAGATAATTAAAATAATAATTCATATTACAGCTTAAAATTTAAAAAATTGGGTTCTAAAATTGATTTGACAAAAATGATCGAAAATGATTCAAGAAACAAAAATTATTCAATAGCTCATGAACTACAAAGTAAGCTGACCTAGTGTACTAAATGGTTTTTGTACAGTTTCGGCTTTTGCATCTATATAAGCAAACTCGAATAAATGTTTTACATTGAATTTAGCGTAAAATGTAATTGATATTTTGGAGGTTTTTTAAAGATACGCATCACTCTTTATAATCATATTTCAAATATAAATTATGAAGATGATACATAAAAAAATGATCTATCTATTGAACTACTGCTGCACCTTCTAGCTGTATTTTTCGTAGAGAAAACAAGATTTTCATCAATTTTTTTCAAATTCAGAATTTGGGATGAGGGTATGCAGGGGAAAAATTGAAGCTTGAAACAGGGGGTATTCTTTTGTACACATTTTTGAGGATATCTTCACGAAAAACCAACATTTTGAAAAAAACTAAATTGGGTTCGAGAGAGCTCAAGGAGCTTAATGACATGAATGTAAAAAAAATGCTGCTCAATTTAATCAATATTTTGAAATCTATTGCAAAAATGTAAAAAAAAAAAGAAAAAAAAAATAAAAGTGTTCAGAATTCTTTCATACTAAAATATGTTTTAAAGTACTTTAAAACAAGTAAGTTTTATTATTAAAAAGTGTTAGTATAGCTTAATTTTTTGCAGAGATATGAAGCCTCAATTTTTTTAATTTTAGTAGTGATATACGAAATACCTGTAAAAATCTAAAACATTAGCATTGAAAAAATTATTCTGACTGCAAAAAGTAGGATATTTCATGATACTTATTCTTGAATTAAAGTTGAACATCTCAGGTACATTGGCACACAATTTTTTCTTGGTGTTATTTAGTGAAAAAAAAAGTTGGGCAGTGATGAAAAGTGAGGCCCAATTTTCAAAGAAAAAGTCGAAATACAAAATAAATTTAGGAATATATAGCATAATGCGACCAAATCATATCTGTTTAGCAGTGTCTAGCGTATATCCTAAGAAATGTTTAGTATCAGGTTAATTATAGAAAAAATGGCACGCTCTGATATCGAAGGTTAAAAATCATATAGCTGATTTTTTTGAAAATTCAAATCTTGTATGTATATATACCGAATCCACAAAAAAACCCTCGCCCCATTTTAACTTATAGAGTTTAACTTTTCCCCAAAGTATCACAGCAAGTTAATACGGTTCATCAGTATATAGTATAACAAAGCAAATCAATGATATAAGCTACAGCTTTTCTAAAATTTTTGGTGTGACATTCGTTGCAAAAACTGTTTTACATAAAGACATTGTTGGACAGATATAGCCTCATAATAATCTTACAGAGTTATAAAGAATTGCAACATTTTTTCCCATAGTGTTTTGCTCATGTTTATAAAGGGTAATCTGAGTTGCATTTATCAAGCTACACTGATTTTTCGTATTTGCATGAAAGACTTCCAGCACAGCTTGATTCAACATATAAAGTATTATGGCCTAATCATACATACAATGATTATTAATTCCTCCTTCAAAATGAAAACTCGACATTGGACACCACAATAGCTATTTTTTAATTTTTATTACAACATGAATTAATCTAAATAAATAATTTTTACGAAAATAGGAAGCAAATAAACAATAACAAGTAGGACTTGGCTGTACAAAATAAATAAGTCAAGAGAAGAGAAGAGAAGAGAGAGAGAGCTATATTTGGATTCAACCAATGCAAAAGAGAAAGAAGGGGGTAACTAAAACAATGGAAAATGTTTCTGAATTAGTTGGCGGGTGCTGGGCTTATTGCACTGGATCCCTGTTTGGCAGCTTCTGCCATTACTACGAATCTTTCTAGTACATTCAAAAATCCTTCTCTACCAACTTGTGCATTTTGTTGGAATCTTTTGATGGAAAAATCTTCGATTGTGCTCTCCCATCTAGAGAGGAAACTTCCAACTGACATGGTGGCCTGCTGTGTGAATTGTGTTCTAATTGAAGAATAAATAACTGATTTCTTTTTTTTTTTTTCCCATCTTATCTCTTTTTACTTACTTTTCAGGATTCTCGGGTGAGACGGTATAAGAAATTTCTTCATTACATTTCATGATATTACATAAAGAAAGGTTTTGACTAGTCAATGTAAATGTTTTTGCTTTGGGGTCAATTGTAGAGATTTCCCTAACATATTGTGTTTCATCGGCTCCCATAATCTATTTTACAAAAAGTATGAGTAACATGAAAAAAATGAGAGTGGGGCCGTGCGCTAAATTAAATATAATACCTTTAAAAGAAGCCTTGGTACATTTTGCTTGACTGTAATAAGCCTTTCAGTTGTAAGAATGCCAGTTTCAGGGTCTACTGTTCTGTCTAATACATCAACATGTTGAACATGAGGGCAATGATCATTAGGGTATTTTTGCCATTGAGCAGCAGAAACTAAACTCCATTCGTAATCAAAAGTGTGTACTGATTTAACAAATTTCATGGTATACTGTATAGAAGTTTATGATTAAACAAAAGAGAGAGAGAGAAAGGGGTAAAACAGGTTATTTTTCTCTTTTTAAAGATTACGCAACCACTTATATACATAAAGTAATCTTAGTCAAGGTGATATGACCAATCAGTTATATAATGAAAGTTTCAAATTGGGTTATAAAAAGCCTAATTCACCCCGGAAAACTCTTCCATTCACATTTCTGGCAGGGGCCGAGTGTAACCCGTAGTTTTAATTTAGTTATTCCTGAATGGTTTAGTCTTCGACTTTGTAGTTAGTCCTTCTCACCAACAACTTTAATTGCTAAAAAATGAGGCGTTTTGGATTAGTGCATAACATTTAGGCTAATTTGCTATTGCGTTTAAATTAAAAGCTTTCCAGCCGATCAAAATATTTTATATTTATGGAACTTGGCATTTGCAAACTTGACCTACAATTCGGTTTTGAATTATGAGTCATAACTGGTACAGCTGTTCTCACAAAAATCAACAAAATAAATGTATACTTAAATATAACTATTCTTAATGTGCGTTGCTTTGGAATTTACTGTCATTTCCAATTATAATATGAAGGAGAGGATTATTTATATATTAACAAGTAAAATAGCATTCTCTAAAAATATATTCCTATTTTCATGCTAATGTATATAATCATTTAGCTGTATCGATGTTTCTAGTGCTACAGCTACAAATGGCGTTGTTCTCAATCTCGTTTTTGCACTGAATTACATATTATAAGTATTTATAAATCAAAAATATAAACCAAAAATACATATAACTTCTTTTGATAGCTTTAGAAATCTCCATGGTGTCATTTTTCAACAGTCTTGATATTATTGGGAAGCAATGGTTAACGAAATTGCTATAAAGCTATATACTTTCAACACAGATAATGGTTTGAAGCAATGACGTCCCCTCTGCCAAGTCCTACTTTGTTTATGTGGATTAGATTTCGCACTATCCTTTAACATATTCAGAGGAAGATATCGTCTTTATCCTCTTTCCAACAATTAGGGTACGGATGCAGAGTGTCTTTCACCCTTGTAAATCATTCTTGATCCTATAAGAAGAGATAAGTATTAATTGAATTGAATGACAACGCTTGTTATTAATTTATATTATATACATAGTAGGTATATGTGAATTGTCGACCGAGGAGCTCAACACTTTGTTCAAGCGGAGTTTTATGTCAAGTTACATCCATGCAAACTTGGTAAATCCATTTTCATGTGCATACTTATAATAAAACAATAAATGATTTATACAAAAAAAAAAGTGCATACTTGTACTTTTTCTGTGAATGTCTATAGCTTTTAATCCATTATATTCATCGAGTTATGCTAGTAGTACTATATGATCAATTACACATCAGGATTGGCAGTGATAGATGTCCTTTTATTAGAAGTCTGGGATTTATTGAGACCCGATTTGATGTCAATTCTTAGCCAGTTTTATGAATCTAAAGCATATATATATATGTATATTTGATCCTCTAATACAACATGCTATTAAATTAATAGAATATTAAACTTATAACCGGATTTCATTAAATTACTATACAAACTGAGACAGTCACCCATTTTAAGACAAATTGCAATGATTTGATTAGAGATCGATTTTTTTTTATGAAAAAAAAAAGTGATTCATATCAATTTAACCAATTAATACTTCTTTTTTACTCTACATAATCTACCAAACCAAAAAGCTTTTTAATTTATAAAACATGAACTTTACATTGTTCAAAAAAAGGAAACAACGACAAAAACCAAACATTTTGACCGTAGAACAATCGCAAGAACTGGGACATTTAGCGGGGAATAAGCTGATGAAAAATGTTACCGATCAAGGACTTGTAAGTCTCAATTATGGTTTGCTTACCTGGAAGTCTCATGGACATTGAACTAGATTCCAATCAATTTATTTCGGCTTCGAAAAAGAAAATTAGAGGCCATCTACAGTTATTTGTTCAGCCATCAATTAACTCATGATAAAGAGCCTTCCATCGAAGCAATGCAAACCCATCAACTGGCTGAATATTTATTAAATACAATCTATCCAGGCTATCCTGCATGCAAAGCTAAAAATTTAGCCTACACCGATTATCGGGAATGGTAAGGACATTCAATAATTTTCCTGTCAAAGCAACGTTCATTTAAATACTGTATAGTCGAGAAAAAGAATTGGGTCAGATCAGTCCGCTGGCATACGATTATGTGCCTACAACGGAAGTTTATGACAGATTAGATGAAATTTATCGATTAGACGTCAATTGGCAAGAGAATTATAAAAGTACGCCTTCAGTTGACATGTCTGTCCCTTTAATCAAGAAATCTCTTGAGCGAATACGAGTTGGGCATAATGATAAATCCAGCGATGGCATTGAATATCATCTCTGTTTTTGGAATTCTACTCGAACGTTAATCAAGCCTCAATGCAAATCTCTTCGATTAAATTCAGAAGAGATCTGGACCGATAATAAAGAGGTAAATGGCCTACTGTTGTCATTAAATTGTTCCTAATTTATGTATCTAAAATTGTTTCTAAATTCAGAGAATTGTTTCCGAAGGATTCATGCATATAGATATAACTGAAAAGTTGAAAAAATATTTAGCCCGACCGCCTAGAAAAACAGGGAAATCAACGTCTCAATCGACTGATAGCAGCACAGCTTTGATAAAAGAACCATCGTCTGTTCTATCTTCTAGGAGTAGCAGTAGTAGTAGTAGCACAAGAGCAAATGCAAATAAAATGGCCGTTTCTATGGCAACACCAACTCCGACGTCAGTAACGGATCAACCAAATCCCATTGAAAATGCCACAACAATAACTTCTGGTGATTACAAATCCGAACCAAAACAAGGCCCTCCTGAGAGAATGATCAAGTTAGAAGTCGAGCTACATGATAATGAAGAATACAACATAAGTCATATTTCAATATCAGCAGTTGCAAAAAAATCTACAAACGAGGTAAATTCAAAAATCAGATACCAAGATAAATAGCTTGATGATAGGCATTATCAAAATTTAAGATGACTGATGCGTGGGAGTTTTTTGTCTTCTTTTTTTAAAAAAAATAGTTGGTATGTGAGCTTTATCTTCAAGCAACAACTGAATGTATTAGTCGATCTATTCGAAAAAGTACGTTTCCTTTGGATACACAACAAATGATTATACATTTGTTGAAGCAGTATCATCAAGCAGAAAAGCCGGAAGCTAAATTAAAAAATGCAGAAACAATATTCATGACATGCCAAAGTAATACAATGCTTTCAATTTCAACTGAAAATTCTAGCGAAGAAGAATACGAAGAAAATGAGCAAAATGAAACAGTTTCGTTAATCGATTTTATTACAGGGCAAAGAATTCAACATCCTATTAAAAGTCTGCACTGTAGACATCGTACCTGCTTTGATGCTGCCTCGTTTTTCAATCAACATGCTGACATTAAACTTTGGCATTGCCCAATTTGCCTTGTGCATATCAAGAGTTTCGAGGTAGACTAGACCTATAGATAAGATAAAAGAATATGACATTATTAACTTTATGTAATACGTAGGAATTGCGCATAGATTACACTACCAAAGAAGCTTTAAACCAACACCCTGACGAGGATAAATTATTTATTTTTGGTGATACTCTTTTATCGGAAAGTGAACTCTTCGGAGAAGCCAGTCTTATAATGAATGATTTGAATGATGGACTCATTATTGAAATTGATGATGAAGATGACCATAATGCTGAGGTTGATCGTAGTAAAAGAAGATCTACAGATGATCAAGAAGGTTCTTCCGAGAACCATACAACGCAAAAGAGACTTAGAACCCTTACTCATGTCATGTAGTAAATTTGTGTATATATTTCCGCCGAGCACTCGGTTCAGTTTATCTACATATTGTAACACAGCGTTTTAATCGAAAAATTTCCCACTAAATAAAATAACAGTTTTTTTCCCCAAGTGTAATATCTTTCCTTTCATTTCATCTACTATAACTAAAAAAAAATGGCACCAATTCAACTTAAAGAAAGTGAGCAACAACAATCAGGTTGTCTTTCCAATATCTTTTCCCGATTTACTAGCTCAACTGCATCTTCCTCAGTCCAAAATTCAAATGAGAAATTCGTTTATTCTGCAGTTGATCCTATGGAAGATTTACCACCTTATGAAGATATTGTAAAAGTAAGAGTATGCTATGCAAAATACTATAAAAATAATATTAACAATTATTGGTTACATATAGTCTTTGCAAAAGCTTGATGTTAAATGTGATAGTGAAATTGAAGCAATTATCAATAAAGAAATTAACTCTATCAGTGATGAACTTCGTGAAATTAGTTTGGATGTAAATTTAAAGGTCATCATCAAATCAAGCAAATGTACTAATACTATTGATTAGCTTCATGAAAATGTGGAAACTGGTATGAAGGAAGTTCATGCTCACAAAGTTTTGACTGCATATCTTGAAAAGAAGGGTTTCAAAGTAACCCGTCATGCGTATGGCATGGAAACTGCATTCACTGCAGAATATAGCCGTGGTTCTGGTAGAAGAATTGGTGTCTGCTCAGAATATGATGGTCTCCCAGGGTAAGGATTTACGAGAATTAGTTGTTTCTTTTATATTAAATGGCATAAAAATAGACTTGGTCAAGGTTGTGGCCATAACTTGATTGCTATCAGTGGTCTGGCTACTGCTATTGGTATCAAAGCTGCTTTGGACAGTGGAAAGGCTTCTGGTAAAGTCGTCCTCTTTGGTACCCCAGCAGAAGGTAACTAAACAGTGTATGCATGTTTATTGCTGTACTAACAATATCATTTAGAATTATCTATTGGTAAAATCGTTCTTGTAAGTAAAGGTGCTTTCCAAAAAAGCGTTGATATCTGTTTGATGTTGCACCCTGCGTAAGTTCAAAGCTTGATTACGATCGATTGTAAATTTATTAATTTGGAAAATTTAGTGCTTACAACCATCAATATGCTGCATTCATTGCAATTCATGATGTCCATGTTGAATTCTTTGGCAAGGCTAGTCATGCATCAGGTAATTAACTAAAATTTATCCACTTCGTTTGAGTAATAATGTTCTAAAATTATGATTGCTATAGCTGCTCCTTGGGTTGGTGTTAATGCATTGGATGCTCTTGTTCAAGTTTGGAATGGTATTAGTATGATGCGTCAACAGCTCATGCCTACCGACAGAGTCCATGGTATTGTCACAGATGGTGGACAAGCTGTAAGTTTTATAAAAAAGATACATTAAGCAAAATATAACTCATATTTGTTAACTTAGCCCAATGTCATTCCCGAACATACCTCTGCTTTCTTTTTTGTTCGCACTACCAGAGCAAACCAAATCGGTCGTTTGCAAAAGAAGCTTGAAAACATCTTTGAAGCTGCTGCTTTAGCTACAGGTTGTAAAGTCAAGTACACATGGCGTGAAATTGGTGTGACCAAAGATGTCATTCAAAACAGACCTCTTGCTGATTTCTATGCTCACCATATGGAAAAATATGGTATTGATTTCCCTTCTGAAGAAGATCAAATCCGCGCTGGTGGTGGATCTACTGATTTTGGTAACATTAGTTACGAAATGCCCACAATTCAACCTTTCTACGGTATTCATACCTCTGCTGCAAACCATACTATTGAATTTACTGCTGCTGCTAAAACTATGGCTGCTCACAAAGATACCATTACTGCTTCTAAATGTATGGCTGCTACAGGTGTTGAGGTTTTGTTAAATGATGACTACTATAATTCTGTCCAACGTAACTTTAAGGATAACCAAGCAGATTTCACTGCAAGTGTATCTGAAGCTGGAAAATCTGCTTGCAATTACATTTAAAATATTCATAAATAAAAAAGATTAATTGTAACTTTTTATATATTTGATGCGTTTCAATGTATACAGCGTGCTGAGACATTTACAGCTGATTCAGCTGCAAATTTCAATTTTTTTTAAAAATATACAGCTTTTATATTTTTTATCATCGTAGGTAAGCAGTTACACTTGATAGTATTTAATTGCTTTTTTTTCTATGTAACGAATCAATAAAAATATCTCTCTTTTATAAGACCACATCTCGCTTTGCTCTGCTATACTCTACGGTTGACGAATCAACATCAATTGATGTCCGAGAAATGTTAAAATCCATTTTTTTGTACGTACCCATTCGAGTAAAATTTGAATTTTTCATTATTTCTCAATTTTCAAAATCAGGGTGTACCCTATTTTCTATAACAAATCTTGTGCAAAATACTTTTTAGAATATACCTTGGATCTTTCTACATAAATATTGATTGGTCGCAATATGCTACCTATTCCTAAATTTATTTTGTATCTCACAAAAGATTCTAAAAGACGTAAATTCACCACTTTTTCCTTAAAAACTGGGTCCGACTTTTCATCCGTGCTCAGCTTTTTATTTTCACTAAATAATAGCGAGAGAAAATTATATACTAATGTACGTCAGTTGATCAACTTTAATGCAAAAACTAATATCCTGAAAAATCCTATCTTTTGTCGTTGGTATAACTTTTCAATGCTAATATTTCAGATTTTTTCAGGTATTTTGCTGCTAAAAGTCTACATCAAACTGAGCTTGAATCCAAAAAGTGTTCAAATGGAAAAAAAATTCAAAAAAAACCAAAAAAAACCTTGTATGTTTAATTGCTCACAAAAATGCATAGTAAGTTGAACTAGCGTATTAAATATCTTGGGTTTAGCTTTTAATTCTGAATCGATCTGTGTAGATTTTGAAAATGTTTTTCTCATAAAATCCCTAGTAAATTTAATGTCAAATTTTAACGGTTTTTGATCAAAAAGTACCCTTCATTCAAATGCAATCCTAAAATATTCTATTTTCACATTATGCGCAACAAAATTATCTACAAAATGAGTATTTATACGTAGCTTTAGCCCTATTTTTCGTGGGGATATACATTTTTTTGATTATTTTTTTTGGTCGGCGAAAATTTTTCCTTGTATATCCTCGTCCAAAATTGATTCTTTTTTGTTATCACCAAAAATCAATCATTCAATCTCAATTTTCTCGACCAAAATCAATATTTTTTCACGAGATAAAATTCGTTCGATAGACGTTAATGAGTACTATCCTATGGTTTTAGTTTTGCATACCTGTCATCCCTTCATGGATCTCTATAACAGAAAAAGTGCTCTCACAAAATTTATAAAAAAATAAAAAAGTCTTTACAGCCATCCAAAACCTAGATATCCTGGTAGAGAATGAAAAATAATCTAGACTTTACTTAATACCCATCATTGCAATACCTTAGTATTTTCTCGATTTATTTTCATTTCAAATGCGCTTTCTCAATTTTAAGCTGGCCATTTCTGCATCATTCAAATTTATGAAACAATCACTATAGTAACCATCCTTGCTTCATTTAATAAAATTTGTAGCCGGGACAATGTTGAATAGGATGACAATTGGGATATTTGTATTTTTATAACAAATAAATACAGAAATGAATAGATAATAGTTGGTGAAAGATATCCCATGGAGAAGGTTTAGGCTTCGTTTGGAACCATAAAGATGTTGTACAAGGGAATAAATACACATGCTCTTTACCTTGCAGCCTTTTAGTGTGAGGTTAGCTACCACCAATGAGATACTGAAGATGTTTGAATATGCAGCAAAAAATGTATAAAAAGCAATATAGGAATACAGTTATAACTCTTCTATGTTTATCAAAGATGTTTTAAAGTAAAGCAAAGGTTTATGGGCTAACATCATTTTTATGATACATATACTATTTGCTAATTTATATTAATAAAACAGTAATAAGGTCTTAAAACAAGACCTTCGTGGTTTAGTTCCTAGTTTGGAAGCACCAGTGGTACAATTTAACATTTTAATATATCTAGATCTTTAGATGTTATCTAAAGATCAGCCTGATTATTAAACAAACTTTATGTGTAGTTTACTACAGACTAGATAGAATCCAAATAAAAGTAATTTTCATGTTGGTCTTTTTAAAGGAGAGAAGATGTATTCAAAGATGAGTGTGGTAAAAAAAAAGTTTCTCAAAATATGTTGATTATGATATGTGTGACAATGCAAGAAAAGCATAAAAAACTGACAACAAGGAAAGCACAGAGTCTTTATAGCTTTATAATAATACCAAATCTTTATTAAAATGATTTAAATATGAAACGGTATTGCCAAAAGAAAGTATATCAAAGGTTTTTGGGTCTTTACAAATACAGGTACAACAGGGATACACACTTACTTACATCGAGCGGACATGATCTTGTAGTTCAATATTCGTCGTAAGATGGTTATAGCCTTTTCCATGACCACCAGAACAGCAAAATATCATGTAATTCTAATAAGAAATGGCATAGTATATCTCAAATCTCAAAAAAAATTCGTAAACAAAAACAAGTAGAAAAAACAAGTAGAAAAAAAAGACAAAAGATTAGAACAAAAAGGCAGATTTTTCATCTTCCTTAAGTAACCGTAGATTTCCCCTCAGAAATTTTGTTACTTCTTGGACCTTTCTGAGTATGAAGTATATACTTGCAGTATACCTATTCTGGAGTGTTTGATTTTTGAATGTAGATTTAATTTCAACTAAAGATTATATTACTGATGTTTAGCCATAAATAACTTGGCTACAGCTAGCAGTGGAGGAAAGACTATTGTACTGCTACCATAAATATAAGTCGCTTAATGTGAAATAAAGCGCAACGTTAGTATTATTCAACATTTGTTTATCAAATGAATGAACTGAGCGACGCCTATTCCACTTTTTTAACTGCAAGAATGGGATTTTTCTAGTACATCTTCTTTTATTTAAGATTATAAAACGCATTTTTGCTGTAATTCGACGTCAAATTTAAAGCTCTACTTGTAAAAATTAGTAGGCCTTGTATTTGTATAATAGCTTTTTGTAAATATGCACAAAAAAATCTCATACTGCGATCAAAGAAAATCGGTGCCTGAATACAATTTTGCTTGAAATAACTCTTATAAAAGTAAACATATGTTCACTCAATAAAGCAAACAAAAATAGTAAAGCAGACTATATATGCTGTTTATTTATTTCGAAAAGTTGATGTTGAATAAGGCTTATTTTAAGGCAAAATAAAATTCTCAAAAGTACTCTGTATATACAGTATAATGGGTCAAGAATCGAAGTATTTGTATCCACATGATTTGTCCTAGTACTGTAATTGAAGTTGGAGGACTACTTTCTTGAACTGGGACACCTAGTTCAATCAGATAAGATAATTGCAAAAGAAACAACATCCAAAGTTTCATGATATAACCCCTAAATCCCGGAATTTTGACTCCAATGCTTTGATATTAGTAGCTCCTGTAAAGTATATTGACGATGCCATTAGCATAGATTCAAAGAGATGGCTCATAAATTCAAGAACTGTATTGATACGTCACCCATACCATCAAGTGCACGGAACTTTAATGTTAGACTAAAGATCTCGAATGGAAAGGCTTCAAAATAAGAGGAGTAGTAAACCCCAGGTCAGTATTTTTATTTCAAATTTGCAGAAAAATAAAATAGACCCCAACCCCCTCTCCTTTTTCTTTAAATAATCATTGCTATGTTACCAAGACTTGGAAAAGTGCTTGTTAAACCTACAAGAAATGTCAATTTAAAGCCTATCATCCAGGCTAGTAGCGTTTCTCTTAAAAGAACCGCACCTTTGGCATCAGGTAAATTTCGAAATTAAACTTGAATTTTTATATTTTGACATATCGACTAAACATTATGTATTATCACAGCCTTAACTACCAGAGCCTTCTCTATCCAGACAGCTAAAAGAGTACAAACCATCGAAACTAAATCATCAGATCATGCTATTCATTCATCCAATAAATCAACTACACCACAATCACTCTTTGACACCCTGGAAGAATGTAAAAGTACCGGCAATTTGAAAGGTGCTATCAAAGCTGTACAAAATGCACAAGAAAAGGGATTAGCTACACCTCAACTATATCTTGCTTTAGTAGACATGTTGAGAGAATCACCTTTTGACGTCAATGAATGTGCTACAGTTGCTCATTGGTTTTATTCAGCAGATTCCATCTTGCCTTTAGACGTTTTAGAAGATATCAATATTTGGAAAAGTGTATTAAAACTTGGTTTCCGATTCGGTTCTACTTATAGATCTGAGGATTTGCGTGCTCTTGTTGATAGATTTACAGAAATTTTCGATTTGACAACCATGAATGATCAGACAGCTTGGGAATTATTGATGAGAGTAAATGTCAAATTTTGTGTGTGTGTGTGTGTGTATATGCTTTTAAAACTAATTTGATTGCTGTTATTAGGCTTATGGTATCATGAACAAAAAAGACGCCATATCCGCTTGTGTCAAGAAGAATGAAGGCATTGAAAACGATAAAACATCCTTTTATTCCAGTGCTTTATTATCATACGCAGCTACCAACTCTCATGATAAAGTGGAAAATTTGGTAGACATGTTGCAAAAACAAGACAATCTTTCTCGTCACACATTGTTAAAGTTAATTCGTTGTTATGGATTCAAGGGAGATATTGGAAATGCTTCTAAATATACGGAAATGTGCAATACTTTATATCCTGATCGAATCTGCGATAAAACCATGCTATTAATTGCACATAAAATTGCTTTACAAAAGATATCGGAACGATTGGCCGAAGTTAGAGGTGCTCGTGGATTGACCTTGAAGCCTACCAACTCGACTCAATTAGATCAATTGCATGCATCTTGGGACAATTTAACACAAGACATGTTTTCCAACAAGGATAAACCTGTAGATATCACAGACTGCAATGTTGTTCTTGAATATTTAACTATTGCCAACAGAATCGATCCTATTCAATTCCCCATGGAAAAAGCCGAAGAAATCTTTGAATCCTACATGCCAGCAAACTATATTACACCCAATGATGCTAGCCATCGTATCATGTTGGTTGGCTATGCAACATCTCAACAATACAACGATCATCATCGCAATATTCGACTTGACAAAGCCTTAGAAATGGTTTCTAAAATGCAAGTAGCTGGACTCGATACTTTAAATCATCCTACTTTCCATTCACTCTTCCGTGCTTGTCTTCCACATCGTGATGGTCATTATTATTTCGATAATTTCAGATTGAATTCACTTTTACCTGCACGTCCATATACTCACAATAGATTCAAGCTTGATCCTCGTTTATTTGAAATTGAAAAAATCATGTTGGAAGCTAAACTTCCTCATGATCGATTCACTTTTACTACGTTAATGACATGTTTAGCAAGTGGAGGACAGAATAAAGCTTTGCGTACTAGATGGAGATCGCTCAAGGTGCATGGTCTTCGTCGCGATGTTGGCATGTATAGACTTGTTTATGCTCTTGCTTCTTTAAATCCAACTCAATCCAAACGTGCAATCGTTGTCGTTAGAAATGAAATGAACAGAGAAATTCCCAAGGATCGTATGGATTGGGATACCTATACAGCTATGCTTGATTGTTGTGCCACAGCTCAAATGCCTTTTGAAGCTAAAGATATCATAAAAGAAATGCGCCATTCTGCAGAATTAATCCATCGCAACAAGACACATGCCGACGATCTTGCTAAATGGCCATATACTGATGAACCAGATTTCTATCTTCCTATGCTTAGAACTGCAATTACTGTACCTGGATTAGATGCTAATCAAATTTTGAATGAAATGGACAAGAAAAATATCAAATATAATCAAGGCATATGGGAGGCAGTTTTATCGAAATTAGCCATTGAGGGAGATGAACAAGGTATTCGTAGATTATTTAACAAGTATACCATGTTAAGATTCGAAAACGAAGGCAAGATTCCTGTACCTATCCGTGAATCTACACCTGTAGTTCCATTCCCAACAGCGCCCTACAATCAATTAGATATGAAATTCATCGATGTTTATATTTGCTCTTTATTAGATTCACAAGATTTATCACTTGTATTTGATGTTTTACGTACCTTGAACAATCAAACAGATGCAATTGGTATTTCTCGTCAAACTTTACAAGGCGTTGTACGTTTAGCAAAGCAAGAGAAATCCACAGATGAATTAAAATGGCTTAAAGAAGAAATCTTACCAAAGGTGACACATCAGAATAAATCATTAAGAGATTTAAAGAAGAAAATAGATAATGTAATTAACTAGTAGAAATAAAGTATTAAATGGTTTAACCGCTAATGTTGGGAAAATCATAATTGATTGTATTTTTAGTTTTTTCTTTCGATTTTCGTTAATAACCTTTCTATAAAAAAATATGATACGATAGAACAACATCTGATGGCCATTTTTTGTTTGAATATATCATATAAAATTATGCCTTGAGTGCTGAAAAAATCGCCTGGATATAAGCATATTGATTTGGTAGCGCGCAAAATTTCTCACCATTCATCAAGGGAAGGGAAGGGAAGGGGATGCTGTTGTTGTTGTTTGTGTGTAACTTGAGACATTTCTATTGAGCTTTAAATCCTCAGCCAACATCCTTAATCCTCACCTTTTCTTTGCTTCCTCCTTTCCCCTCTTCCCTTATATATATACACAATATAAATATATCTCTTTTTTTTTATTAAAAAAGGAAATATTCAGTACTATATACAAGAACCTCGGGTACGATATATATATTTGTATATGAAATATATATATATATATATATTAGATATTCATGTAAAATCTGTAGATAAAACACGTGGAAATTTCAGGTTCTTTTTCAATTCAAAAAAAAGTAAATGGCCACTACTGCAACTTCTTCACAAATATCCTCACCTAGGATGTCTCAGCAAACAGTCGGATCTTCAGTGGCATCTAGCAATGTTTTTGTAATTAACGCTCTCGAAAAAGTAGCAGCAGCAAGAGAAGCAAGGCGAAATAAGTCCTTGAAGGAATCTGTGGATATAGCACTCAGTAAGAAACAAATAGCATTATATTTATCTCTTTGATACTAACAAAGACTTGGATTGCTTGTAGATATGTTGAAAAAAAATGAACCTGCGCCAGAAGGACAGACTCGGTAAAAATTCACATATACATTATATACTTTCACCTGCATGTAATTTACACTCTCTCTCTCTTAATCAAACTATAGCTCAACTGTCATTTTAACTGCACTTCAATCAGCCATTGATACTCGTTCAGCAAATTTAATGACAATATCGCTTGATTGTCTTGGCAAATTCATTACTTATAACTATGTAGCTGATATGGAAGATGAAGTAGCACAAACTCAAGTTATGGAAAAAGTGGTTGATGGTATCTGTGATTGTTTTATTGGTGAAGAAACCGATAAAAAGGTTCAATTGCAAATTATCAAGGTATGTGAACAAAAGAGGATTCTAGAATAGCATTTGAAATTAATAATATCAATCAGGCTCTCTTGGATGCAGTTTATTCAACAAGTAATCCACTTCATTTATCAGCTTTATTAAAAGCAGTTAGAACAACTTACAATATATTTTTACTTTCTCGAAATAATGATAATCAAAATGTTGCTCAAATTACTATGACTCAAATGGTTGATCACATCTTTAGAAGAGTTAAATCAAATCCTAATGTTCAGGCAACACCAAAGGAAGACAATGAATCCATTCATAGAGAAGAACAAACAAAAGAAACAAAAGAAGAAGGAGAAATAACAGGGGCGTCAAAAGATGATGATGAAAAAGAGTTAAATGGCGATGAGAACAAGGACGAAACAGAGGAACATAATGCAGAAAACAACAATAATAATACAGTTTCAAACGCTCCTCATGAAACGGACGAAGATTCAGCTGCTTATCAACAACAAATCATTGTAGAAGCAAACATGGCTCGTACTGAAATGGATCACAAGTTACCCAGTGGTAAATCCAAAGACAATTATGAAGATTTTTTGAATGATACTGCCAATGTGTTTAGAGAGGAAAATAAAGCAGCATCCGCATCAATCAACAATAACCATTTAGCAACAGTTCCTACCTATGAGACAAGGTAAGATAATTTATATTATAGACATAAATGTGCAATTTTATGCTAATTTATTGAATTAGTGGAGCATCAGAAGGAAGAGGTTCATTTGAAAATGAAGGTATTCAAAATGGAGAGTCAGAAACAGATGCGGATCTTTACATCAAGGATGCTATTTTGGTATTTAGGGCTCTTTGTAAGCTTTCTAAAAAGTCTATTCAATCTGAATGGTAAGATATCACAAAAGAAAACTGATTGATGCTTGTCCTTATATTTTTGCAAATAGGGGTAATGACATGAGATCTTATTCAATGCGTTCCAAATTACTTTCATTGCATTTGATTTTAACAATTATGATGTCTCATATGGATGTTTTTACTTCTGAAGATGTTTACTTTTCTGCTGCTGTCAGCGATCCTAGTGGCCACAGAGCCAATCCCTTCATCTTGGAAGTAAAGCAATATTTGTGTCCTAGTTTGGGTCGCAATGCGTTTTCCGTGGTACCTCAAGTCTTTGATATCACTCACGAAATTTTATGGCGAGTTGTGCAAGGTCTTCGTGTCTATCTCAAGAACGAAATTGAGATCTTTTTGAAGGAAATTGTATTGCGTATTTTGGAAATGCGTAATGCATCTAACCAACAAAAGTTTTCTTTATTGAAAGGTGTGTTGAGAATTTGTGAGGATCCTCAAACATTAGTAGACGTTTATTTGAATTATGATTGTGATCGCGAAGCTCTCGATAACATTTATGAGCGTTTGGTCAATGTACTATCAAAGATTACTACATCTCATAATCACCCTACAAATGGCAAAGATTATGACAATCATCCGGATCCTATCTCTAGTGTCCATGCTGGTATACATGCTCATTCTTCTGTTGTCATTCCTCCTCCTCTGACAACTGCAACTATATTGAATAGCGATAAACAAAATGCTCAAACTGCTATGCCTGAATCAGCTATTCGCTTTAAATCTCTTGAATGTTTAGTAGCTGTATTACGCTCACTCGTAGGCTGGTATTCTAATAATTCCGTAAGTATCACTGCTGGCGACAACTCCAAGAAGGATGATGACACACCTCGTGCTAGTGAAGATCATTCCATCACAAATCACTCTAATATCTCCAATTCTCGTCTTGCTTCACCTGCTGCAAATGGCTCTTTTACTGCTCTCAATACTGGTAGTAGTTCTCGATTGGACGATCCCGAAGAGTTTGAGAATTTAAAGCATCGTAAACAATTGTTACAGGAAGGTGTGCGTCAATTTAATTGGAAACCCAAGAAGGGTCTTGCTGTATTATCAAGCAATGAATTCTTGAACTTACAAGATCCTCGCAGTGTAGCATCATTCTTGTTGACCACAGAAGGTTTGAATAAGACACAAATTGGTGAATATTTGGGTGAAGGGTAAGATTGGAATTGCTCAGCATATTTTTGTAATTGAATACTCATCATGTCAAAATTTAGTGATGCTGATAATATTGCTATTATGCATGCATTTGTCGATGAAATGGACTTTACCGACATGAAATTTACTGAAGCATTAAGATTTTTCCTTCAAGCATTCCGTTTACCTGGTGAAGGTCAAAAGATTGATCGTTTCATGCTTAAATTTGCTGAAAGATATGTTCATGGTAATCCAGGGGTATTTGCTAATGCAGGTATGTTGTGATATTTAAGCAATACAAACTTTTTGTACTAAGGAAGATGTAATAGAAACTGCTTATGTTCTTGCCTATTCTGTCATCATGTTGAACACTGATCTCCATAGCCCTCATGTCAAACGTAGAATGACCTTGGAAGATTTCATTAAAAACAATCGTGGTATTGATGATGGTGCTGATATTCCTCGCGAAATCTTGGAAGCAAACTTTGACGAGATTCAAAATAACGAAATCAAGATGAAGGATGAAGTTGAGGCAGCTAACGAAGCCGCATTAGTTGCTACACCTGGTACTGCAGGTGTTTTAGGTATGGCAGGTATTCAAAATGCTTTGGTCAATGCTGGTATTGCTCGTGATGTACGTCGTGAAGCTTATCAAGCTGCCACTGAAGAAATGGGATCTAAAACAGAAGCCATGTTTCGTAGTATGTTGGCTAGTCGCAGACGTGCTGGTGAAAATGATACCATTACTTTCTACAGTGCCTCTCATGTTGAGCACGTTCGTCCCATGTTTGAGGTTGCCTGGATGGCATTTTTAGCCGGTATCTCTGGTCCTCTTCAAGAATCTGATGATTTAGCAACTGTCAGTCTTTGCCTTGAAGGTTTTAAGAATGCTATTCGTATCATCTGTTTATTCCATACTGTTCAATCCGAGGATGTAGACCTTCAACGTGATGCTTTTGTTACTACATTAACTAAATTTACCTTCTTGACTAATCTAAATGAGATGAAACCCAAGAATGTTGAAGCTATCAAAACTTTACTGGAAGTAGCTGCTGTCGATGGTAATTATCTCAAGGGATCTTGGAAAGAGATTTTGTCTACAGTAAGTCAATTGGAACGCTTTCAATTAATCACTAGTGGAATGGATGCTGGTGGTCCTATGGCAGATGCCAACAAGAGACCTGTCAAGGCTTCCATGGAAATTGGTCGTCGTGCATCCAACATGGGTGGTCGTGGTCGTAACTCCAATTCTTCTCGCTCCAATACACAGTTATCATTAACAGAGGAAGTTACATCTGCTAGTTCATCGCAATCATTAGTACTTGCTGTGGATCGTTTATTTACATCTACAGTCAATTTGAATGGTGAAGCTATTGTTGATTTTGTTCGTGCTCTTTGTGAAACTTCATGGGAAGAAATTGTAAATTCTGCTCACATGGAACATCCTCGTATGTATAGTTTGCAAAAATTAGTAGAAATTTCTTACTACAACATGAACCGTATTCGTATGGAATGGTCCAACATGTGGGCTATCCTTGGTGATTACTATAACAAGGTTGGCTGTCAATCCAACTTTAATGTTGCTTTCTTTGCTCTTGATTCGTTGCGTCAATTAGCCATGAAGTTTTTGGAGAAGGAAGAATTGCCTCATTTCAAGTTTCAAAAAGATTTTCTAATGCCTTTCCGTGAGGTACTTGCAAATAATCCTGACGTCGCTATTAAAGATATGGTATTACGATGTTTATCTCAAATGATTCAAGCTAGACCACATCATTTAAGATCTGGCTGGAAGACAATGTTGGCTGTATTTGCTACTGGTGCATGCGAATCTTCAGAATCCATTGTTCATATGACATTTGATATAGTTCGTAGCGTAACTAATGAACGTTTCGGTGATATTGTAGCAAATGGTACATTCCCTGATTATATTTCTTGCCTTGTCGAGTTCTCCAAGAATCAAAAATTCCAAAAGATCAGCTTACCTGCTTTAGATATGATCAAGGGTACAATTCCAAATATGATTGAGATTGCCAATAAGAGTACACCTTTAGAGATCAATGATGCTCATGCTTTAACTGCTTCTACTATTCAAGCTTCAGGTGATGACTTTTTGATCAAGTTTTGGTTTGCAGTGCTTTATGGATTAAAGGAAGTTGTCATGCAAAGCGATGATGTTGAGGTTCGTAAACGTGCTTTGGTTTATTTGTTTGAAACTTTGAAAAAGCATGGTTCTTCATTTACTCCTGAATTTTGGACAACTGTTTCCCGTCAAATCGTATTCCCCTTATTCGATGATCTCAAGAGTGGTGGAGATAGACGCAAGATGACGCCTGAAGATTTGAGTGTATGGTTGTCTACAACTATGATTGAAGCACTTCGAAATGTTGTCGATTTGTATACATATTACTTTGATAACATGAAAGATATGATGCGCCATGTGTTGGGCCTCTTTAGTATGTGTATTACACAAGGTAAAGTCAATGACTATTTGTAAAATACAACTTGTATACTGATGGCATCATTTGTAGATAATGACACACTTGCTCATATTGGTTGTGAATGTCTTGATCAATACATCGAAGCAAATGTCGAAAAGTTTGATAATAGCAGTTGGGATTTAGTGACAGAAACATTTATCTCATTATTTGAAAATACTACAGCAAATGGATTATTTGATGATACAGCTGATTTGGTTGATAAAGTGAAATCATTGACTGATTCTCAACAACAGCAACAACAGCAACAACAGCAACAAGATGATTCATCTTTAGATATTGAAGTTAGTGAAGAACGCCAAAGAAATTTCCAGCAAGTGATTATCAAATGTGTCTTGCAATTAATGTTGATTCAAACTGTTAATGATTTGTTGGCTAAAGATAATGTATATTCTGCTTATCCTGCTACTCATCTTATGACCTTGATGGGCTGTCTTGGTCGCTCATTCCATTTTGCTAAAAAGTTTAATATTGATAATGATCTTAGAATGGCATTATTTAGATTTGGTAAGATGAAAAAGACGTGAATAATTTTGATCTGATTACTGACATTTATTATAGGTTTTATGAAACAACTTCCTAATTTATTAAAGCAAGAAACATCAAGTGGAGGATGCTATGTTTCTGTATTAATGAGAATGTATGCTAATTTGGAAAATATCAATGACCGAGATGATAAACGCGATGAAATTGAAAAGATTTTAATACCGTAAGCAAACATTAAATACAAGATTATTATACAAAATCTAATAGAAACCAATAGACTTTGCAATGAGATTTTCACGCTTTACGCTGAACTTGATCATGAAACAAAACCAAAGAATATTGCAGCATGGACACCAGTCGTTGTCAATATTTTAAGCGGTTTAGCTCAATTACAAGATGAAGACTTTTTAAGACATGTTCCTCGATTCTATCTTCCTTCCGTCGAACTTTTAGGGCAAGAAAGCTTATTACCAGAGATTCGTATGGCTTTACGAACATTATTAATTCGTGTGGGTACTTCCTACCACATTACAAAGTAATAGAAAATAAACCACATATTTAGAAATCGGATAATTCGCCTTATTTAGTGTGTGAAATGATTTCCTAATTGGTATTATATTCTCCTTTTGTTTAACTGATGCTATTTTAAATGATTTACCGAAGATGAGGCTGACTTATTTCGCTTTCTTTCCCTTTCAATATATACATTTATACTAAAGCAAAAATGAGTATCCAACACGATTCAACTACATCAATTATTAAAAAGAAGCCTGCAAAGACGACTCATGTTCCAACAGCCTGTGTAAGTATATATTCATGATCTTTATATGAAATTGGATATTGATCCATCTCGTAGATCAATTGCAAAAAAGCACATTTAGCCTGCGATTGTAAGTAAACTATCAAATACTATCTGTATATTATACATTCTAATTCATTGCATAGTATCGCGTCCTTGCAAACGATGTTCTACATTAGGAAAATCAGATAGCTGCATTGACATTAAGCACAAAAAGCGGGGTAGACCAAAGTTAACAAGCATCAAGAAATGGCAACACGCTACTACATTAACTGTAAATAAACCATATCAATCTACACCACCAATAGCTTCTTCATTATCACCATCGACACCATCGTATTTTGTGCCTTTACATGCTTCCCCTTCTCTTTTAACCTCTCCAACAAGTTCATTTAAACTGACAGCATCCAGAGAGATCGTAATAAAGGAAGAACGATTACACCAAGAAATGATGACTGTACGTTGCATTTTATACAGTTTATAATACAATATGTTAAACCAATTTCTTTTACAGATGTTCTTATCCATGGATCTATGTTGTGCTCGTATTTCCGATGAATCGATTCAATTTCTCAGTACAGATCCAACACAATTAGGGCATTGTTCCTTTTATGATATTATTCACCCTGATTCATCAGAAACTTTATCGCGTCTTCACAGAATTCTTCTAGACAATTGCCATCATCATGTAGCACAACCCATCTCATTCGCACCAGCAAGTTCCGAAACGTTCCTGACGACATCAGCTGCTCAACTATTATCCATAGCAAATGGATCCCAAACTATTAAAGAAACTCTGAAATTTAAATCATCAGCATCATTGTTTGAATGTCGATTTTATTTGGGCGGTGGATTTGGTGGTGATTTATTCACATCAAACACATTAAACCAATTATATATGGTTTGTTTAGTTACTAAAAAAGCATCGGTGCTACAACCATCACCATCACCAACACCTACATCAACATCAACATCAACACCACAAAACGTTGTGGAAAATATACTCAAACAACCAGATTATCAATCTTTACTCAATGATCCAGACTTGATGTCTTTGGTAAATAATCTATCAATAATTATCGTATGTTTAATACTAACTTTATGTTTCCTAGTATCATAATACATCAACCAATGATAGTGATACAATACAACTAGTAAATCATTTGTGCGAAGCTATAATGTCACCTAATTCCATGGGACCAACTGGCGTGGCTCAAAATAATGGATATAATAGTAGTAGTAGCTGTAGCAGTGAAGACGGAGATCATCATCACCGTCAACACCAATATCCTCAAATTCCAAGTCCTAGTACAAGCCCTACTACCCCTCCTACAACAATTCAATTACATCCCCCTCAGCAAATTTATTCTAATGTACAACTAAGCAATTTCTTGGAGAAACCGATTGATGACCTCGTTGGGGATCTTCTACAGGATAACGTAAGCAATATGTTGTGAGTGGGAAAAATCTTGGAAACTAAACTTTATTTTTTTCTGCCTTTCATAGAATGCTTATTGGTTGGGATAATGTATAAAAAAAATTTCACCCCACTAAATTCATATATTCTGTGCATGTGTACTATACTTTTACAATTTATCCTTAATTCTGTTACTCTCTCTATGCCCTGCTCTTTTTTTTTTATTTGCATTATAATAAAAACCTATGTATGCTTACTAAATGTTTAACTATGTGGGATAAATCATACAAGATCTGAGATGCTAGCAAAAAGTATAATTTGAATTGATTAAATCTTGTATTACATTAAAACAAACCATGCACTTCCATTGGTATACTCGAATTGCACTAGTCAAATATTCCCCACAAAATACCATTGTATATAAAAGGGTTTTGAGTTACAGAACTTTTAGTACTATGATAGATATATTTTAGTTTCACATTTCGATTTGGAAATTTATCATAAAATCCGAATAAAAGCACATCTAAAAACTACTACATGCTTCTCAATGCTCTCTTTATTCGGCTTTCGTCCTAAATTCTTTAAAGAGCAAGTGTTGAAAGCTCGCTACTTGAATTTGAGGCATATTAGATGAACTCACAGACCCTCGAATTGACCTAGATTGGAATGATATATAATAGCATTATGAAATCGAAACTCATAAGCTAAGTTGCAAGGCATACAATTACTTTCTTATTACATATAAAACAGTGTATCTGGATTAATCGTCTGAGGCTACATATTTCCTTCAATGTTTTCTTCTCGGAGGGCTTAAAACTGCACTTTTCTTCATTAAAAAATAAGACTGGTTTATGATTACTGCTCACTTAGTTATTTTATCAAACATAGTCAAAATAAAAAATATATAAATGTACTTGAGATGTTCAGCTTTAATACAAAAACAAGTGCCTGGATATATCCTATTTTTTGCAGTTGATATAATTTTTTTAGTGCTAATGTTTCAGATTTTTACAGCTATTTCACTGCTAAAAATTAAAAATTTTGGGACTTCATATTTCTACGACAAATTAAGCTGTACTAACACTGTAATGATTCACATTGCATGGTTTTTCAACAATAATTGCATGAATTAGCTTCAGTGCATATTTCATATAAATATGCAAATGTTAAATCAGATATTGAACATTAGTGAAAATATCTGTTCTCTTCTTTTATTAATAATTTTAACCAAATAAGCCTAATTAAAACAACTACAACTGATATATTATGATATATCAGAAGTTTACCCAGATGTAGAAATCCAGGAACAACTATTAAAATCCAACATGGCATGACATTTAGTAACTCATACTAAATGTCATACATAACCACTGATTTATCAAAATATGTTTAAGTTAAATAAAATTAGAAATTTAATCAAGTAAAGAGATATCGTTTATTGGAATGAAATTAATAGGGTTTATATACTATTTGATTTGGGGAATTAATGGTGTGGTAAGGTAGTTTAGATGTTATTTAATAGTAATGTGTCATGTTGGTATATCATGTTGGAATATCGCACTGACGTATTATGCTTTTGTACCATGCTTCTATACCATGCTTCTATACCATGCTTTTAGGAGCATTGTATAGTTAATATTTAATTAAGGAACTTCCGGTTCCGGATCTGTTATTGTTTACTTTTTTGGATTTGACATGATCCGGTTTAAGAATGATACATCAACCACTAGCATTAACAGCGACTATCAGGAACATTCAGGAACACTTGGCAACAATGAAACATTAATAAGCAATCCTACATCTTATCCAAATGATGATACAATCACAGATTCCCAATTTCACAAATGTTGCATCCACATATCTGGGTGCATTCCTTGGTTAAGATTACGACACAGTTTGATATGTTAAGTTCTACATTGCTGTGTATTATGTTATGAAGCTCCGTGTATGCAGGAATATGGAACTAGTGTGTGCCACCTAGACTTGATTGGATATATGTATATATATAAATAGACTCATTTAAACAGGTCATATACTGCAATTAGAGAATGTGAATATAAAAGAAGATGGTTCGATCTTATAATAAAGTTCTTTAGTTTTAGTGTGCTCTTTCATTTTAAAACAGTTTTCCTTTATTTTTATTAAATGATTTAGTACATATTTTAGCTTTGAGATTGATATAATCTCCTGGCGTAACAGTTCTAATATTAAATTTGAATTTTCAAAAAAAAAATTCATAGTTTCAATCTTCAAAATCGGAGTATGCCTTTTTTCTATAACTAATCTCATAATAAACATTTTTAGGATATACTTTAAACACTACTAAATAGAAATAAATTGGTCGCATTATGCTAGCTATTCCTGAATTCATTTTATATCTCATGAAAGGCTTAAAAACACGTAAAATCCACTACTTTTTCCTTGAAAACTGGGTTTCACTGTTCATCGCTACTATACTTTCTTTTTCACTAAATAACACCAAGAAAAAATTATATGCCAATGTACCTGAGATGTTCACCTTTAATCCAAAAACGATTATCCGGAAATATTCTATTTTTTGCAGTTGGTATTAATTTTTCAGTGCTAAGGTTTCAGATTTTTTACGCGTATTTTACTGCTAATGGATTGAAAACTTTGAGGCTTCATATCTCCAGAAAAAATTAAGCTATATTATCACTTTTTAATAATAAAATTTAATTGTTTTAAAGCGCTCTATAACATATTTTAATATAAAAAAATTCTGAACACTTTTATTTTTTTCATTTTTTTGGCATTTTTATAGTAGGTTTCAAAATATTGGCTAAATTGAGCAACATTTTTTTTGCATTCATGTCATTAAGCTCATTAAGATCTCTTGGACCCAATTTAGAGGTTTTCAAAATATTGATTTTTCATGGAGATATCTTAAAAAATTTGTACAAAAAGGTACCTCCATTTCTAGCTTCCATTTTACCCTTATATACCCTCATCCGGCTATATGGCCATAACTATGGGAAACGTGACCAATTAAAATTGCTCCAAAGAATAATTTAGCCAGTAGAAATGCCTCCAAAAAATAGAAAAGCCAATCAAATAACCGCCAAAAGCAAAAATCTATCCAATCAAAGGTTCTCCAAAAGCATCCAATCAAATATAGTATATAGGTCATTGTTGATCGAAATGCACTCATGAATCACAGATTTGAATAAAGAAAATATCATAATAAACACCAAATAAATTAGTTTAGATTTCAGTTAATTTGTTGATCGTAAAAATTATTATTCTGAGCGTAAATATGTTTTACATCAAGGCCATCATTAGAAAACGGAGTCCCTTAATTTGTAAATTTACCACGGTGATACCATAAAATTAGTTTGTTAAAGTTTTTTTGTCTTAATAAAAAGGCACATATATAAAGATTAAATAGATCAAAGATACTTGATTTTCCTTAATTTATTTTGATTATTATGCCTATTAGAGGAAGAAGATCTAATTTAGGCGGTAAAAGAGGTAGACGTCGAGGAGGAGCAAATCCTAACGCTGGCCGACCTCCTGTAAATAAGGGGCTAACTAGCTGTCAAAACCAAACAAGTTTGTTATCCCATTTCGGTGTCGGTGCTAGTACCTCAGCAAGCAATATTGATATTGATAATGCCTCTGCCAGTGTGGATGATGTCTCTGCCGGTGACAGTAATTCTGCAAGTGATTCGATGGATTCTAGTGATGGTAATTCTGATAATGATGAAGGATCAAGTGATATAGAAGAGGTAATATATATATATACAAACATGTGCTATGTATTTATATGATTTTAATAATAAAAAAAACCACTTTAGATCCCATCGATTTATAATCAAAGCGTCGATTTAACTGAAAGTAACAGCTATGGAATCGACATTGAGTATGACGAATACGAACAAGAAGTTGATGTTGATAGCGACATGTTTGATAGAATTGAGGATGACATTACAACAAATGGAGATTCATCCAGTTTGAATGAATATCTTGAATCAATCCAGAAAAAGTTTCAGCGAAATGAAATGCCACAAGCCTACAAGGATGGTACATTTTGGTATTCTCAACAAGCTGCCTTTTTTAAATTGAAGAAGAGTGTAACAGCAGATCAGAAATGTGTTTTGCAACCACGAGTCTTTCTTTGGTTTCCTCATTACCTGTTTTACAATGATAACCAAAAGTTTAAATGCCCTGAATGTGCAAAGAATGATTCTGTACCTCGTTTCATGATTAATGATGGATATACCAAGAGCCCGCTTGCCAGAAGGATTATTGATATTAAAGAGTATGTATATAAACAATTGTCGTAAATTTTCCTTTGTATTAACAAATTATTTGTATACATAGTTGCTTTTACCTCATGTCATGCTTTTACAAATGTAATAAATGTAGTTGCAGAATAATTGGTACCGACACTGAACTCATTAGACAACTTCCTATCATTGCACAGGCTGAATTCCCTGCTTTCTTGACTAAAAGAAGTGGTATATCAAGAGACCTTGCTGACTTGATGCGTCCTTTGGTGCAATCCTCAACTGGTCCACTTAGACTTAGTAATATCCTACAAGAATTGCATCTTAAAAGAAATGATACGCTTCAGTTCCAGTACTTGGCCAACTACAAATACAGAGTCGATAATAGCTCCAGTTTGATTTCTCTCCCAGTTCCTGCTCCTGAATTCTCAAAATTCAATGATAAGGATGGTTATAATGGTTATTATCCTTCAGCAAACTATCTCAGTTTTGTTTATACATCTTTGATAGCAACGCTCAGACCACATCTTGATAATCAAATTATGAAAGTTGATGGTGTTATATTGAAAGGTGATCATACATTCAAGGCAGCAAGCAACATCAGTCCACTTGCTAGTGGTGTAAATGTTTTTGATGCTTTATATACAGTAACAAATGAATATGAAGAGATAAGATTACAATCTTTCGTTTTGACAAAATCACTCATTCATTTGATAACTTCCTTCGACAAATTGTGGAATGCGTATACTATGTACGGATATGAAAAGCCCAAGATCTTTTATACGGACAATGTTAGAACCGATAGTAATTTTCTGGAAGAGCATTTACCTTCACTTTTGGAAAATGTACAACCCATCGATGGCCTTCCGGTTGCTACAATCCCTCATGGTCTCGAAATAATTGTCAGCAATACAGTTGAGGAGATGAACAATCACTGCCTCAGTATTTTGAGTAATTATTCTGGTCTTTTTGTCTTGATTAATTACAAGAGATCTTCAATCAATGGTCGCAATGTAGTTCGTATATCAATCGCAACTTTAGATTGTAAGGTCTTCATTTTCAAAATTATCAACAACAATTTTTCTTCTGCTTTACGAAGGATTTTTGAAGATTCAAGCATTGGTAAAATTGGAACTCGATTGAACGTACTTGTTGCAAGTCTAAATGAGCAATATCCTGCCTTATTACTGCAAATTAGAAACTCTGTTGGATTTACTTCATTTTGCAATAATCGATGCCCAAATGGTTCTGGTAGTACATTGACAGATTTCTGCAGAATTTTCTTCGACCTGAAATTTCCAAAGGAGCCTACACTCGTTGAATCTGGAAGGTGGGAAGCCGAATTTCTTGATGATGCCCAAGTGCAAATATTGACTCTGGAAACTTATTTTATGCTTCGCGTATATTGCAAGGCAAAATCTGTTGAAACCCTTTATACATCATTTTTGGACATTCCTCCCGTTGACACATATGTCGCTCTTTTCCCAAGAAACTCTCTGTCTATGACTCCTTCGGCATTTGGCTACATAAGAGAGAAATCTTCTCAAGCTTTTGGTGTCCCTATGAGAAGAAACTTGAAGAGCAACAAATCTGTGCTTGTTGAAATCACAGAAGTATTAAAACCAAACATGCGTCTTCCAGAGCATGGCCCTAAAAAGACATTGGATAATACTGGCTGTTCGCATTCTTTTGTTGTTGTCAACAAGGTTATGCTTCGACAATGTCCTCTGAATAGCGGTAATGGTGGTAACATGAGGAATTCAGTTGCTCAAGCTATTAACAACAACCAAGCTAATGAATTACAAAGATATTCTGAGCTACTAAATGAAGATGGGCCTAACACTGTTGTAGGAAATGCTGCTACCAATAATGATACGACTTCTACACATACTAGTAGGGTATTGAAAGATGTCTTTCATTTAATTGACATGATCAAGGTGCCAATTAAGCATACTTTGTGCTCTGAGTTCAAGGCCAAGTTCCGAGACATTCTCCTAGTTCCTGATCCAGCTGACAAAGCCAATGTTTCTCGAGTTCTAGAATCAATGAACACTACCTGGGATTACAAAGTTGTGACCAATTCTGCTTGGGTTTGGAGCCGTGTCAAGCGTCGAATTCCTCCCGCTAATCAGTTGCTTCCTTTACTCAAGAAGCTGTTTGATGAATATGGTCCTATAATTTGCACAGATATCAACCTTCCATTATTTGATAGAGATGCCAAGAAGACAGCAGACAATGTGTTAGAAACAGTTCGTTTAGGCCATGTTTCGGATCCTGAAGGTATCCCTTTATACACTTTATATGGATATGATAGTAATGGTCTTGCAAAATATCATTGTTGTCGTGGAACAAATAGTTTGGAAGGTAATAAACAATAACAATGTTCAATACGAAATAAATCTAACATTAATTATCTGGTGCTATAGGAGGTGTACATTCCAATATTGTAAGAAAATTTTCGAGCATTAATGGTAGTATTCGACTTGCTGATGCTGCTCTTGCTGATTACCGTTTAAGACATAATGCAAATGTAAGTTCTTTAATTTGTAGATTAGATACAGTTTTAACCAAATTTCTGCTATTAGGCTGGCTCTAAACATAGGTTGAACAAGAAATACGTTGGCCATTTCGAACCTTGGTTGATTCATTCAATAAATGCGCTTCG
The DNA here is from genome assembly GCA_027405735.1 of Mucor racemosus. Lineage (NCBI taxonomy): Eukaryota > Fungi > Mucoromycota > Mucoromycetes > Mucorales > Mucoraceae > Mucor > Mucor racemosus. Next base: position 3,425,246 of record JAPEHQ010000001.1, on the reverse strand, counting down.
TTACCATCTTCTTTTGCCCAAACAAGCTTCCTACTTTTGCATGAATAATCTCTCTCCCATTGATTTTGCTTCTTCAAAAGAGACGTTTGGTATCACACCCCTTCCTTCTCCTTTGGTAAACTTTTTCTCTATGAAATCCTACACTCCAAAACCTGATAATAGAGTTTCAAGTCGATCTAAAAACGTTCAAAGAAGATCCACCACGGCCACAACACCAGCATCAATCTCTCAAGCAACAAAATTGGATTCATTTTTGCAAGTATCAGCATTGCCAATTGTCACATTTGCTTCTGAAGTAAACATCCTCTTCGACAGTTATGAATATCTGGCTCAATTACAAGGCACCAAGTTTGCCATTGTCCATGTACATACTACAGAAGAGAGAAATAAATTCAAACACCTTATCTTTGATCAAGCAAACAACCAATTCAATGATTATGGTAAAAGAACTTCTCCCGATTTTTTGAAGCTTTGCAAACATTGGTGCTCTACTAGCGATGGCATCGCTATATTTTACAAGACACCAGAGCAATTAAAAGCATACTACAATAAAAAGCTCAAATCTCTGAAGATCGTCAATGCAAGAATAGACAACCGCCTTACTCTTCGAAAAATGAATGTCTTGGTCCAAAATCCAGAAAGAAGAGCACCAGTTGCATCAACATCAACATTCCAGCAACTCCAAGATTTTCCTGCTACTCGTACCGTTCAGTCCATATTGGAGGAACCATCCGTTGCTTCAGCTAACCGCCAACAACGTGCATTGGTTCCTGCTCCAAACCGTTCTTCCTCCCTTCCCGTCGCTCATCCAGTTGTATTGGATTCTCAACCTATTCCAAGAATTTTAAGTATACAATCACAACCTGCTTTGGGTTCTGTAAGTATAAATCGTATAAAAAGACCACGGTTTTGTAAAACATGCAGTACTATGGGATGTCCTGGTGGACAACCTCGTGGTACCTGTCCTAATTAATTCGATTTTCTTCCACAAATAATAATTTTAAAGCAAAAAAAAATAGATTAAAATGTATCATTATTTTGTAATTCAATAAAAAAAACTTAGTTTGTCCCAATAAAGTTTTATTGTCATAAAATAATCCTTTAAGTTAATATTGTTTTAATATTCTCTTAAAATTAATACTTTATGGTGGAATTTATTGTAAAACACAATTAATGTCGCCGCGTAAAAAGTAATTATTCGACGATCAAGTCTCAAAAAAACATGATTTTGAGCGATACACCCCTCGCTATTATGAATTAAGCTATTCCTAGGCGTATACAGAGCGTCATACGTATTATACTTCGCCTAATACTATTTTTTTCTCTTTTTTCCCTATTTTTTCCCTATTTTTAATTAATTTTTGAAAAAATTAATTAAATGCCCTTAACCATAGATATGGCCACAAACTCCCTCATCCAAAATTCTGAATCTGAAAAAAAGTTACAAAAACCTTGTTTTCTCTACGAAAACTGCAGCTAGAAGGTTCAACAATGGCTTAATCGATAGATAATGTGGCTGCGCATAATTTCCAAAAAATAGTTTTAAAACATGTTTATAAAAAATGATGTGTATCTTCAAAAAACCTTTAAAAGTTTAATTGGATTTTACGCAAAATTTAATGTGAAGTGTTTGTCTGAATTTTATTTAGATGGATGCAAAATTTAAAACTGTACAAAAACTATTTAATATACTAGGTCGACTTACTTTGTAGTTCATGAGCAATTAAACGATTTTGTTTTTTTCATCATTTTTCATCCATTTTTTAAAATAAATTTTGGAAGCCCGTTAGGATAGGTTTTAAGCTGTGGTAAAAACTATTATCTTGGTTATCTCAATAAAAAATCAATGTTTTTTGCTAAAACAAAAAATGCAGAGTAGCAATCAATTAGATCTATCTTGTGAATACAAAAATTAAGCCCTGGATAATGACTTTTAAGTTTTAAAACATAATAAACTATTATTTACAACTGCAGAAACAAAGAAAAAAATCACCATCCTTGTGAATATTGATCCAATTAATCTCCAATTATACATGATGATGGTATATTTACATATATCCTGCATAAAAAAATATATTTCTACTCTCACAGATCACTGTGAATTGAGGAAACCATCAGCAAAACATGATATTTCTGTCCAATAAAACCACGTGTTGTGTCGTATATTTTCATGTTTGATGAATAATACTTAAAAAAGAACATAATTAAAAGAGAATGAGTAATGAATCAATTCTTCAACTGTATAATAAAAACAATATATCGTTTATTTAGATATAAAAGTAAAGCCTTTTATATTGATTTGACATTGAGATCCTGAGTCCTGAGATGTAATTTAATAAGGCATTATTGTATGGTTTTTCAATTTCTAGGCAATGTCATGTATAAAATGTCTTATTACTATTTATATGCAATGAAAGTATAGCTAGAATTGAGAGAGATTGTTCAGACGAAAGCTACAAAGATTACCCATTATATATAGCATATAAAATACTTAAAAATATTTGATTTGGGTTGTTTAGGGTAAAATTGACCAGTTATTTAGTGCTCTCACAATTCTGGATACTACAAATGACAAAAACCTAGAAATTCATGCAAATGGACGTTCAAGAACTTATTAAAGTATTGATATATATATATATATATATATAACATTGCCATAACTATAAATATCACTGAAAAGTCTGATTACTATAAGGGTAGCTGTTAAATTATCAATTAGAAAACTCTCAGATAAGGTAAAGATCACTGGAGGTATTTTGTACAAAAGGCCAGATCTCAATACGCTGCCCGAAAGTTTACCAGCTTCTTTTCTTATTTAGAAAACTTAGTTATTATTGCAAATTACAGAAAATATTCATCAAGAGAAAGTTTCGATCAATAAAGCACGAAGAAAATGATATATATGACTGAATAGATGTAGTTTTTGCATATTCTTACATGATATATCACATCATGTATACAATATGCGATTTTTCATTATATAACGGAAATGTTCTATAATGTCGATGATTTGAGGTAGTATACGGTTTAATGTGTGTTTGTTTATCAATAAAGAAGTACCTGATTGTTGGCTAAATTTAGTGTGATTTTATACACATTATGTGTATATCTTCGCATTTGTGATATGCAGCAATTCGACTGTAGTTTCACCTATGAATTTTTCGCACATGCATACATTCAACGCAACATAATGCTCGGTATGTTTGGCAGAAACATACATTATACTTACATTTTTCAGATGATTTTGTCTAATAACAAAAGTGCAGAGTCTATTCCAAGTTTGAAAAGAATGATATATATACATATTTGGAGATAAAATTTATTAATTAACGGATTAACAGTTACAATTTGAAAGCAAGAAGATGAAAGGTAAAAAGAAAGATAGAGTTTGATTTAAGAAAAAAAGGGTTGATATTGAATGAATAGAAAGAATGCATGTATAAAAGTTGCAATAAAGGTATCGTTATTTTTTGTTTTTGTTTTTTAGGTTGTTTCGATTTTGTTGTTACATAGTCTGCAGCGATAAAAATAAAAAATAATAGGGTTGTTGAATGTAATGTTGATAAAGTTAAGCGGCCGGCGCACTGTGGCCTATAATGAGTCCACCAAAGATCAAATCTTCTTCATTTGCACTTGCTAATGTGGAAGTGATTTCAGGAGAAAGTAAACATTCTCTCACAATCAATAATCGTAGTCTTTCATGGGAATTTCGACAACCAGCTAAACAAAAAAAAAAAAAAGGTTAATTTTATAATATAAAACAGCATAAACATGTAGGAACTTACCTAAAGCAGCTCGTTCGAAATATCTCATTGATTTCTGCAAATCAATTTCACAGCCCAAGCCTCGTTCATAACAATTTGCTAAATGATATTGTCCTGAAATATTATCATTTTCCGCAGCTTTTTCAAAGAGATGGAAAGCAGCCTCGAGGTCTTTGTCTATACCTAATCCACTCTGTAAATGCATGCCAAGCTTGTCCTGTGCACGTGCATGATTTTGAGTACTTGCCTTGCGATACCAGTAAACAGCATGCTCGTTGCTTTGAGTAACTCCAATACCATTTGCGTAACAAAATCCGAGGTTACATTGGGCCCAAGGATTGTTTTGCTTTGCAGACTTCATATAATAAAAGGCAGCCTTTTGAGGATTTTTCTTGACACCAATTCCTTCTTCATAGCAGAAACCCAATGAATTTTGAGCAAGGGCATTTCCATTTTCACTTGATTTACGAAACCATTTACAAGCTTCCTCTTCGTTTTTGGGAACACCGATACCGTTTCTGTAACAATAACCTAATGACAATTGGGCGGGAGGATGATTCTCTTGAGCGCTGAGAAAATACCAAAAGAAGCTTTCTTGTTCATTAACAGGCACTCCAATGCCATTTTGATAACAGTAACCCAAAGAATGATAAGCAAAGATGTTGCCTCTTTCTGATGAACGTTTATACCACACAATAGCCTTGCTTTCATCCCGATCTACACCAATACCATTCTGATAGCAAAAACCAAGATTATGTTGAGCACGAGCATGGCCTTGAAGGGCAGCTTTCTTGTACCAGTAAGCGCTGAGAGATGCATCTTTGGAGACACCAATACCATTTTGATAGCAATAACCCAAATTACATTGGGCCCATGGATAGCCTTGTTCAGCAGAGAGTTGATACAATCTAGCAGCTTCATTGAAATCTTCATCTACGCCAATACCATCTTCATAACAGTATCCTAATGAGTTTTGTCCAAATGCATTGCCTTGTTCAGCTGCCATTTTGTAATATCTAACGGCTTCTGCTGGGTCTTTCTCTACTCCGATGCCGTCTTCGTAACAATAGCCAATATTATAAATGGCTACAGTTTCACCTTGAGCAGCAGCTAAACGATAATAATCCATTGCAATATTTTCATCTTTGTCTACGCCGAATCCTTCACCATAACAATAGCCCAAAATGCCTTGACCGCGAGCATTACCCTGGTCTGCACTTGCTTTATACCAACGAAAAGCGGCATGTTCATCTTTAGGTACAGATATACCATCATGATAACAAACACCTAATGCATATTGAGCGGCAGAGTCATTACTAATCGATGCTGCTTCCACAATCCATTGAATTGCATTAGGTTTATTTCTAATACGCTCAGTCCATTCTTCTGCTTCTGAGCGATCAATCTTAACATTTGGACGTCCATATTTCCTCAGGAACGCCAAACGAGCAATACTGAGGCCATCATTCTTTTTTGCTGCTTGAATATAATGGTGTTCCGACTGTACAAAGTCTGTTTCTACACCCATTCCAAATTCGTAACAAAAACCTAATACCCCTTCTGCTTTAGGGTTGCCTAATGCCATTGCTTTTTCAAAATAAGCTACGGCTAATTTCTCTGATTTCTGATATTCATTTCTACCAAACAAATAACAATTTCCTTTTTTAAATAGCCAAGCAGATGATGAGTTGTCTAATATTGAGTCAATAGTGGCATTTGAAGATGTAGCAGATGAGTTTGGTAAACTTGAGACTGAAGTATTGAAATACAGTTGCGATCGTTGTTTTGAAGATGTCTTTTGTTTATGCCCATTTAGTTTTGAAAATACAGATTTTGACCTTGAAAATAGGCTTAAAAATGGTACTGAAGAAGGCATTGTATATACTGAAAGAAAAGAAAAGGTGAGTAGAACTGGAAGAAGAGGAACAGGAAGAAGAAACTGGGTGGGGCGACGCTTTGTATTGAGACCGTCACTCTATATTTTTACTATTTATATACACATTTAATTATAACATTATTTGTCTTGTACCTCCTCTTCATACTATATACTGATAAAGTGATTATTAAAAAATAAAACTTAAAACTTTAAAAAGATCCCTTGGATTCATATATAAATCGTTAGAATAATCCCCTTTTTTCTTCCTTTTCATCTCTTTAATAAATCACTATCTAAGGAAGTCTCAAATTTCGAGATTCTATCTGCATTTCCTTTTATTGATCATGATACACAAAATCATTCTTTTTTCTCTTGGCAATACAAACTCAGTGATCGTCTCATCCATGTCGGTTGCTGATTCAAGAAACCTCACCTATTAAAGGCATTAGTGTAAATTGCCTGAATTTAAGGGGAACCTTCCAAGAAATCATTGTGATAAAACTTTGTTATTTTCTCTGTGAATTAAAAAGATTTTGTGTTTGAACTTTTAGCTTTGGATCAAATATTCCAAAAAAAAGGAGATGTTTTTTATACAAATGATCACGAGCTTGTACGTGTGTATTATTCGATATCTGCGTTTTATATGTGATTTTAGTTTGATAACATGCACAATATGAACAAACAAATGTCATTTGCTCAAGCCAAATTGCATGTTAAAGTTTTATTTAAGTCCAGTTTTATTTCTAATTTCTCTTGATCGTTACCATGGATACAATGTAATTTGACAGCTTTTATTGAAGTCGTTGCTATGGATACAAGAATAGCAGCATCGCAATGTTCCTTTTTAGGAATATTTCAATGAAGCCAAATTTATTAAATTGGGCGGCAGCTTTTACAGGTACACCTAATACTTAAAGTATTTTAGAGGACTTCTAAAGCAGAATTTGTTATAATGTATTTTAATGGAAAATTCTCCTTAGATACTATTCTTTATTATAACAATTTTTTTTTTAGATATTTGCTAATAAAAGTCAATTGTTTACTAAGAATAAAGTCTGTAGTACGAATTTCTTTATATTGTTCCTTAAATCAATTATAAATTTATAGGCTGTACATCCTACAATACACATATAAATCTTATTTGGCATACATCAATGCAACCAAACAAAGAATAGTACATAAATGTGCATTATAATTCGCATAAATTTAACGAAAGGTATGATAAAGTATACTTTATTTAATGCTTCAAACATGGTCAGAGTTAAGCTACTTCCTCTTTGATGCTCAATGCATCCATAATCTTTTCCAACATACGATTACCGCCCAATAATTTGATCTCTTCTCTTGCTTCCTTTTCCAAAACTGTCAAGAACTGACGACAATAAGCAAATGTATTCGTCTTTTCTAGTAATTGCAATGCAAATTGTTTAAGTTCAACTGAATTGCTTCGTTGTTTTAAGATGTTTGTCAATTGGCGATTAGTAGGGTCAGCACGAATAGAATGAATGATTGGGAAAGAGAATTTTCCTTCAGTCAAATCTTCACAGAAACCCTTATTATCAGCATACTATATATTGGGCAAAATGAGATTTTTGTTAAACCAAGTAACATTTAAACTGACCTTTTTTGATTGCAAATTCATGTAATCATCTCTCACTTGGAAATGAATACCAATTTTGTTGACAAGACTTGTATAATCACTATATATTTATTAATATTGATGTAATTTGTGTGTATCAATATGGTACTTACATTGTAGATTGGCTTGCTTCTTGCATGAGTTTAACAGCTAATCTCAACAAACCGCCAGTTTCTTGGAGGTGACATATTAATATCAAGCATGTAATTCTCATAAGGACATATTAAATATACTTACTGTCATTTACCATGTCAAGAAATTCTTGTTCTGTAGGACACGTTAATGTGTCACGCCAAAAGAGTTCCATGCCTATAAAAAAAAAGCTAAATACAATTGTTCTCGGAATTGTATAACTTTTTCATTACATACCTTGACCTCTGTGCAAATTAATTAATTCCTCTATAATAAAAAAGTTAGAATATTGCACATTTCAGCTGAATAATATTACAAACCAGTGTAAATAGTAATCATACTGGGTTTGTTGAGTTTAGCAATTTCATTTAATGCAAGAAAATAAACATAATTGGCACAGTTAATTGTTTGAGGGGTTCCGTAAATATGATGTGCAGCAGGAACACCACGACGCAAAACAGACTCATCTTCAACATCATCAATACTGTTATATATTAATAATTATTCGTCATTAAACAATATAAAATCAGCTTACAGTAAACTAGCACTATGAAGCATCTCAATGACTCGAGTGATCACAATTAAATCATCCTTAGGGACCTGCAACCAAGCATCAAAAGCTTCAATCATTTTGGCACGCACATCTTTACCGGGATTTGAGACAAGATAGTGGAATGGCTCCAACAAGATCTTTTATAGATATTAGATTCTGATTTGCTACATGTATTACAATTTTACTTACATCTTCTTGAGCCTTTTGAGCCGTTTCCATTTGATTGAGATCATGTTTACCATAAGGTAAAATAGTTTGAATTTGCTTTGATTTTGTAGAAATAAAACTACTTTCTTGGATAGAGTTTGAAGATAACATTGTAAGATAAAGATGAAAAAACAACTAGACATAAAGATAATGAAAATAACTATAATATTTATACTGCAACATTGATCCGTCCCTCCGGATAGTAATAGTATATAACATCATGCATAAACAGGTAATTTTTTTTACTCCTTGGCTAAGCAATATTAAAAAAAAGGGGGTTATTAAACAACAAAAACAAACAGCAATTTTGAAAGCTAACTAAATGTAGTTTTTTTGTGAGAAAGAAAAAGACTTCTATAAGTGTGTGTGTGTATTTTATTCATCAGCAAATGTTACTAAATTCTTGTTTTCAGCTACTAAATCACCCACTGTATATAATACTTGGTCAATTGTACCAGCAACTGGAGCCTTAATAACATGTTCCATCTTCATGGCTTCTAAAACAATCAATGTATCCCCCTGTTTGATAACTTGGCCAGGTTTGACAAACACTTGTGAGATCTTACAAGGCATAGGAGTCTTTACAGATCCAGCACCTACGTTCTCGCCACTACCCAAGATATAATTTGGTGTTGGCAACTTGAATGTAGTACGACCAAACTAGAATAAAAAAAAAAAGAGCGTGTCAATATAAACAAACAAACAAACAATATCTTGTATTTTATACCTCATCAAAAACAACAACATCTTGACCATGTAACACAACATTGCTCTTGAGTGTCTTGCTATCGATAGAAGAAACCATTAAACCGTCCTGGTCAAGATGACTATCAACAGCAGTAAATGTCTTGATTGATTCATCTGTAGATGCGTCAATAACTTCCATATCAACCAAATGTGATTGTGCGTTGTTGGTGGATACAATCACCTTGTAAGGATGGTCATTGGAAGTAACTGAAAATTCCCTGTGATTGATATTATTAATACGGAAACTCTCAGTGTGAGTACTCCAAGGACTATAAGGATCTACAATAAAAAGATTGATAAGGATTATATAAATAGTGGTATTAGATTGTGCACTTACCATGAGAGCTCTTCTTGATGTTATCGATTTCCTTTAATCTGAGTGCACTAGCAGCCAAAGCTAATGTAGTTGGATCAGGAGCTCCTGCATCTTTAAAGAGATCCTTTTCATATTGTTGAATAAAGCCAGTTTCAACTTCACCCTTGATGAATTCAGGATGTTCAGCGACTTTCTTGATAAAACTAATGTTGGTATTCAAACCAACAACTTGATATTGTTCAAGTGCTCGACGGAAACGACGAAGAGCATCATTACGATTTTCACCATGAACAATCAATTTGGAAATCATAGGATCATAATGAACACTGATTTGATCTCCTTGAATAAAGCCTGTCTCAAGACGAACATTTTCGCTAGGTAAAGGAGTACGAACACTGAAAAGTGGTCCAGTATCAGGAAGGAAATGACTAGAGAAATCAACAACATTTTAGATTATTGCATTGATGATTATGGATAGAAATAACTTACTTTGAAGGATTTTCAGCATAAACACGAGCTTCAAAGGCATGTCCATGCAATTTGAGCTCATCTTGTCTCATTAAAAGGGGATTGCCTGCAGCAACTTCCAACTGCCAACGAACCAAATCAGTTTTAGTAACCATTTCAGTAACAGGATGTTCAACTTGCAAACGAGTATTCATCTCCATGAAATAGAATTGTTTATCTACATTATCCATAATAAACTCAACTGTACCAGCATTTTCATAGTTTACAGCACGAGCAGCGGCGACAGCTTTAGCACCTAATTCAGCACGAAGCTCTTCAGTTAAACCAGGGGCAGGCGCTTCTTCAATTACCTTTTGATGGCGTCTTTGAACAGAACAATCACGCTCAAACAAATGAACCACATTATCATGTTTATCAGCAAATACCTGAACCTCAACATGACGAGGACGTTCTAAATACTTTTCAACCAACACCTTATCATCACCAAAAGATTTGATGGATTCACGCTTTGAAGATTCCAACATTTCTTCAAACTCAGATGGGGATTGAACAATACGCATGCCCTTACCTCCACCACCTTTAATAGCCTTAATCAAGACTGGATAACCAATCTTTTCGGCTTGATCCTTCAAGAAACCAACATCTTGATTTTCACCATGATAACCAGGAACTACAGGAACACCAGCCTTTTGCATAATGAATTTAGATTCACTATTATGTACATATTTTTTTTTTTTTTTTTTTTTTAGGGTCGGAAGAAGTGTGAGAAAAAATTTATAAATGATCGTGGGATAACAAAATTTACCTTTTAGAACCCATGGAACGCATAGCATCACCAGAGGGACCAATAAATGCAATATTAGATGCCTTAACAATATCTGAAAAGTCTGCGTTTTCAGACAAGAAACCATAACCTGGATGAATGGCTTGAGATCCAGTCATTTTAGCAACATTCATAATCTTGTCAATACAAAGATAACTCTCAGCAGAGGCGGCGGGGCCAATCAAATAAGCTTCATCAGCCTATCCATTAGGGTTAAATATACATGGCATTTCGATTGCAATTTGTATTGCATTCTTTTTTTCTTACCATTTTAACATGTTGAGCATTGGCATCAGGTTCACTATAAACAGCAACAGTCTTGATGCCCAATTCTTTGGCAGTTCTCATGACGCGAATTGCGATTTCACCTCTAAATGTGGGGAATCAGCATACAGCTTTTTCCTTGATCTAATTTCTCATTTCACACAATTTTAACCTACCTATTGGCAATCAAGATCTTTTCGAATAATGGATTTCGATCTAATTATATATGAGTATCCTACTAACTTTTCTATGAATATTTCTCATGTACCTCTCATAACGTTAGAAATATGAATACTTCTGATGGCGGCGGAGTCCTTGTAACCAGAACAACGACGAGCTCTCAACACAGCCTTTGATGTAAAGACCGCCAATGATGACAATCTTGTATGGATTTGAAGCATTTTTTAGTTTTAAAAGTACAAGTAATTATGAGAAAAAAAGGAATTGGACAACTCGATAAAAGGGGAAACGAAATTTTATATCATTTTACCACACTGTATCCGTGGGAAAAAACAGTGTGAAGTGCGATTTATAGTTTTTTGTGTGCTTGAGATGTTTATCGGTGACGCTTTTGAGGTGACGCTAGTCGGAAATTGCATTGGTAACGCTTGAAACCACGCAAAATCGTCTTCAACATTCAAAAAGAACAATATATGTAAGTTTTGGACAATTTGAAGGATATTTTGTGGATCATGAAAAATTGATGATTTTGGTCAAATTTTTGCCTACAACTATAGGGACTCGATCAAAAGAATCAGATTATCGCGATTTTGACAGCCAAAATGCCATTTTTTATATGATGTATATTAGATCAAAATGATCAGAAAAGTTCTATTGTTTACATCAATGCATTTGATTTAGGTTTGATTATGCAAAAATTTGAGTTTCTGGGGAAAGTAGTTTTTGAGGTTTTTTCATAAAAAATCGCAGTACATAAAAGATAATTTTTTGAAAATGCTACCATTAGATAGAGCATAAAATTCTACATAAATCGTTTTATTAGTGCCTTTCAAGTATCTTTATAATTTATTCCATTACAAGGCGTTGAAAATTTTTGGAGGTCAATTTGATCCAAATTTCGCATCTGGGACGGATTTGGATTTCATCCAATTTTATGGTCCGCTTATTTTTAAGTAGAAATAAGCAATGTTTCAAGAATTGTTTTATAGCTTAAAATATAGTTTAAACGCTATATAAAATAACTTTAATAGAAAAAAACATGTGTTATATATGCCATAATTTTTATTTTGCTCAAAAAGGTGGGTTTGAGGTAGTAAATTACGCTTGTTTATGAGTGTTTCACATACAAAACTGCAGTTAAAATCCACATTTTTAGGTAAAGGTTTTGCTGATGAAAACGATGAATAAAAGGTAATATGCCTGGATATAACATTAACACAATAGCAGAGTATCTTCAAATAATATTATTGAGCTTTATATTAGTTAATCACTTGTTTAATTGAAGTAAATGAGAAATATTAGCAAAGCGTTTTGGGCTTACTATAAACACCCTTATTCTGAAGTAGAATGGCTTGCTTCTTTTTGTGGTATTTATCTGTAAAAAAAAAATTGGATATTTGTTGTCTACAATCTTCTCTTTGTATCCAATTTTCGAAAACCCTTAGATCTGAATCAAATATTCTATAGTTTCATTTATATAATAAAAATGGAGCAAGGTAAACAATATAAAATATGATTGATTCCAAGACGAAATCAAGTCAACTAACCAAACACGTATAATGTTTCTATTGTTTTTTATTATTGTTTTACTTTAGAGGTATTTAGTACATACAATCTGAACATTTTGAATTGAATTAATAAACTTTTTCTTTTAGTTGTATTACTTGATAGCAAAGTTTTTAGCAGCAGGCCCTTGCAAGGATGCAGCACGTGTGCTTGAAAACGAATTAAAACAAAATCGTGAGCTTTTACCACATACAATTACATATGAAGGCAAACAAGTTCCAATGACAATGGATCGTCTCGTAAGAAAGATTATAACTTGACAGCTAGAAAATCAATTAGTTAATTTTTTTATATATAGTCTAGAGAATATCCTAATGTCAGCAACAACTATTTATTGGAATTACTTGGTCGGTTTTTAAGCCATTTTAAAGAATCAGGAGATCCAACAATACTTCGAGTCAGTGCTTTACGACATGGAGACAAATCACTTTTAACAATGTTATCAGCATTTGTACCTCCAGAAGAAGTGGAACGTTGCAATTACCTGACAATGTCTCCATCACATTTAGACAAATTATCTATTCGTAAGTTTTGAAATTGAACGCGCACATGTTTTGTTTATATCGAATATTATTATTAGATCGTATGCTGATTGCAAGAGAAATGGGTGCTAGAGTAATGAAAAAGAATGAAATGCCTACATCTTTGTCGACTTTTTATAGAGAAGTAAATTGAAGCACTATGTAATTTAAGATTTGCAGAAAATTTATGCATTTTATTTTAGCGTGTAACTATATCAGGCCATCGTAATCCAGTTTATTCTGTAGTATTTGACAAGACAAATCGTAGATTATTTACAGGAAGTGATGATTTTCTTGTAAAAGTATGGTGTGTTAGAACAGGACATCTTATTCATACAATCCGAGGACATCAAAATGTAATTACAGATATTGCAATCAACCAAGAAAATACTTTAATTGCAACTGCTTCAACTGACGGATGTGTTCGTGTTTGGACAATGGATGAATATAAACCCATAATGTGTTTACGACCTAATGCATCCACCATTAAACCATTTACAACTGTCAAATTCTCACCTTCACCAAGAGCTGAAACTCGTTATTTAATGGCAACAAATGAAGATGGATTTGTTAGACTATGGAGATGGGATCGTGATACTCTTCAATTCTTTGATATTGATTCACCAGTTACATTTAGTTGTCGATTCAGAGCAAAAGATAGATTACGATGTTCATCATTCAATTATACAGGCACAAAATTCACTGTCGCTGGTGATGATGGTTTTGTTTATGTATTTTCAACTGTACAGGTGCAAACAGCACATGAAGGTGTTACATCCCAAGGAAGTGGATATGCTGATTTATCAAGTCAAGATAGACCTGCTCCTAAAGGAAGAAAGAAGTTTGCCAATGCTCTTTTTCCTGATAAGAATAGCCAATTACAACCACAAGCTGTTGTATCTATTGGTACTTTGGAAGGACATACGGGTAGTGTTACTGATTTAGCTTATAGTCATGATGGTCAACGTATTTTAAGTGGGTGTCAAGATGGTACAGCTCGCATTTGGACATTTGATAAACATCAAAAACAATGGAGCTCTATAATATGTAAGATTTATATTAATATATCAATTTTATTGGAAATTAATCATGTAATTTAGTAAATTTAAAGGAACCAGTTAATGCTGATGCCAACATTGTCAAACCTTCTGCACCAGGATCCACAGTTATGAGTAGAACCACATTTATGAATCAAAACACATCAAACGATACAGCATCCACATCTAATACAACAGAAGAATTTGGATCACTCATGCCTTCTTTGGACGATGATGATATCAATGCTACGCAATCAACTGAAATGGACATTGATGTACCTGAAACCTCTAATAATGCATTTATAGACCCACCTAAAGTTTCCATGATTGCTTGGAGTGCAGACGATCGATGGTGCTTTGTTGCATCCAATTATGGTGAAATTCGAGTATATTATGCTTACAGTGGAGAGATTGCCTGTGTATTAAAGGGCCATGAAGGGGAAATTTATGCTCTTGATAACCATCCATTAGATTCCAGTACAATATTATCTGCTGGTTACGATGGCAATGTTATTTTATGGGATGTTCAAAAGAAAAAGGTCATCAATTGCACCAAACATGGAGGAAGAACATTTACAGATTGTAAATTCTCAAAAGATGGTATGAAGTATGCTATTACAGATGAAGAAGGTCATTGTACATTATTTGGTATTGGTGGGTTAGATAAAGATTACGAGCAAGTAAGAAGCTGGGAAAGAGGACAATATTTCATGTCTGATTATCAAGCATTGCGCCATTACGCCGATGGTTCATTTGTGGACGAACCAACACAACAATTACCCTATGTTTTACCATTCTCTCCAATTATTGATTTACAAGGTGTAGCGTACCCAAATCAAAAGAAACTTGGTTATGGTCGTAATATTCCTACCACATCTGAAACATTTGAATTAGAAGATATCAAGCGTTCTGCATGTTACGATCAAGAAGAAGAAGAGATCCGTGCTTTAAGATTAATTGTTTTGCCTGCACTTGATCGTGCTACAGTTGCTAAAAGACGACGTGAATATGTTCGATTTGACGATGATGAAGAAGGTGATATTGCTTCTGCAGCCAATATTCAATTCCAATTCCCTCCTCCTGTTTTGCCTGCTTTATTACCAGATGACTCGGCAGATGAAGATTATCATGATGATGAGCCCGGAAATGCAGCTTATGCTTCCAGTGCAAATAGCAGTGATGATGAACGTGGTTCTGATGACTTTGTTACTCGAGACGATGATGGTGGACATCGTAGTCAAGATGAAAATGATGAAGAAGGTCCAGTTACTCGTAGTCGAGCAGGTCAAACACCTATTAGAGCACCTCGTGCTACATCTAACAATACAACTATGCGTCGTAATAATACTACTCGTAGACGTGGTCGTGGTCGTGGAGGTGGAGGAATTGGTAGAGGTAGAGGAAGAGGCGGATCTCGTTCTACTCGTAAACGTAATCGTGAAGCATCTGATGACGAAGAAGAACAGCCTGTACGTGCTAGAACAAGAAGAAGAGTTGCTGAAATACCATCTTATGTAGAAAGTGATTTTGAAAGTGAAGAAGAAGAGTTTGTTAATGTGGATAATGAAGAAAGCGATGCACAAGATAGCGATAATTCAGAAGCAGGTCCTTTGAATAAAGCAAAATATAATTTAGATACTGGTGTCATTGCGTCTTCTTCTTCTGCTTCCTCAAGTCGATCAGAACACTTTGAACCTGGAGATCGTAAAGGGAAGAGAAAACTTCGATCTGCTGCAAATGTAAGCGACGACGAATTTACATATACTTCCTATCAAAAACGACAATATTATAGCAATAATGTTGCAAACAGTAGCACTGGAGGATCGCAAAATATAGCTTCAACATCTACTGCTGCGCCTTCAGGCCGTGCAACAAGAAGTCGCGCCCATTTACCAGACCTACCAGCTATTCAACCACCAAGTATTCCCCTTAATAAACCAGTAGCAACTGCAACTTCTGCTGCTACAAAAGCCACTAATAAACGACAGGCTAAACTTCGTGATGGTCCTCGTGAACTGACTGAAGAAGAAATCAAAGAACACGAACCTATCCCTTGGATCACTAATACAGAACGAACATTAGCAAAATACTTACCGCAAGTTGGTGATATTGTTGCTATACTGACAGAAGGTCATAAACAATATTTAAAGAAATCGGAAATGAGACACTATTTCGATGAAAAACATGGCGTTATTGATAAACATGAACCAGTTTTATTTGCTAGAGTCAATGGTATTAGTTGGCTAGTTGGTCCACCTGCTTATTGTAAATTGAAGTTGTCAATGTTAGAACTTACTAATCTTCAAGAGGTGATACAAGGAAGAGAAGATCCAGTATGGTCATCAATGCAATTAGATGAAGTGATTGAATACACAGATGAAGATGGTAGTCCTGAATTTCTTGTGCTTTGGGAACGATTCTTGGCCTCAATGGATGTATTCCAAACTTTGCGTGTGGGCCAAAAGGTAGATGCTATCTATGATGAGGGACAATATACCGGTAAAGTGTCCAGTGTTAATAATCAAGGTCAATACTGGAAACGTGCTAATTTGCCTAGTCCTTGGGCTTTTTATCATGTCATTTGGGATGATGCATCTTCAAATGCTGAAGATTTATCACCTTGGGAACTAGTTCCAACAGGCGAAGATTTCCGTACTCGATACGATGTGGGATCCTCCCTTACACCATCACAGATCAAGCGAGCCAAAGAAACTATAGCTTGGCTTTCCAATGTGGATGATTTCTTTTTATATGTCCATCAAGTCAACTACTATGACTATCCACCTTATTTATCACTGATTGCTTATCCAATTTGTCTAGACACAGTCAATGAAAGATTAGATAATCGGTTCTATCGTACTATTGATGCATTAATTGACGATGTCGAATTGATTAAAAAGAATGCAATGAAATATAACGCTGAATCATCAGCTGCTCACAAAAATGCTATTCGATTAGCACATTTTTTCAAAACACGTATCATGAGTAAGTATAGAACATCTAGTAGCATGATTACATGTGTATTCATATATATTATTAGAACCTTCCATGCCATTAGCATTATCAAGAGGTGGTGGCAGGAAAAAGGTTGTTGTAGAAGAATCTGACGATGAATATGATAATGATGTTGAGGAGCAAAGATATGAATCAGAGGAAGAACCCAGAATATCAAGAAAAGAACGAGACTTCTCAGAAGAAGAAGAATTTGTAGATGACGATGATGACGAGGATGATTATTATGGATAACTATATCGAAAGAAATATATAGAATAAAAATTCGCTTTGAAGTGTTTGGTTCCTCTAATAATTGTGATATGAATTTACAAGCTTTTGCTTGTGATTCTTAATGTGAATTGCGTATTTATCAAATGAAATAAATATAGGCTGACTCTAGTCTTAATACATTGAAACGTTCTTTCAAAGGTTGCTTCCTGATCATGCTACAAAAAATAAATAGGGTTAAACAATGTCTATTTAATGTTGTTTCAAAATTCAATTTCTTCCTTTTTGTTACATGCGGCTATTTTCTATTTACATCAAGCCTTACACTTATACAATTTAAAACCTATGATAATTGAGACCCAAAGTCAATTTGTCAAATCGTTCAGAAAATGGCCCAAAAAACAAACTCGTTTGATAGCTCATGGACTGCAGAGTAAGTTGAGCTAGCGTATTAATTGGTTTTTGTACAGTTTTGAATTTTGCATCCATCTACATAAAATTCAAACAAATTTTTTACGATAAATTTGCGCAAAATGCAATTGAAATTTTGAAGATTTTTCGAAGATACACATCATTTTTTGTAATGATGTTTCAAAAATAAATAATTGAGGTTATGCATAACAAAATTATCTATCGATCTAGCTATTATTAAATTTTATAGCTGCGTTTTTTGTAGAGAAAACAAGGTTTATGTCAAAAACATTTTAAATTCAGAATTTGGGATGTGAGTATACAGGGGAAAAATTGAAGCTAGAAACAAAGGTGTTATTCCTTCGTATACATTTTTGAGAATATCTCTACGAGAAATCAATATTTTGAAAGTAAAGTAACTAAACTGGATTTGAGAGAACTCCATGAGATCTATGACATGGATATGAAAAGCGTGTTTGATATATCAGATGTTTACCCAGATGTAAAAATCCAGGAACAATTATTAAAATTCAACATGACATGACATTTAGTAGCTCATACTAAATGCCATACCTAATTACTAGCATTAACAGCGAATATTAAGAACACTCAGGAACACTTGGCAACTATGAAGCATAGGCGATCCTACATCTTATCCAGATGAGACAATCACATATCTCTAATTTCACAAATTCCATTGTATATGATTTGTTCTCAAATTATATCAAGTACTTCAATACCCGGTAATTAATTAATAATTTTAATAATCATATAACTATCTAGAAAACATATAAATACGAAGCATCAATGAATTAATAAAATGTATCTTTTAGCAGTGTATTTTTATATTAATATCTTTTGATATAGCATGTAAAATCATTGACAATATTAAAAAACGTATATTGCACAAAATATAAATATAATGATGTATTTTCTATGTACCCAAGAAGTTTCACAGAAATAAAGATACATAAATTTGTTTGATTGTTATACAGTATTAGGTGTTATGTCAATATCATATCCTAGGTCGCACATTCAAGGTCGCAGTCAATATTCGGTATTATAGTAAATCAACAGGTGTACACGTTGATTCACATGCGTCTTAGTAAATTGGTGTAATGTTCTTAGATAGTAATTCTGTGTAATAGTTATAATGAAAAGTATATAAATACATCCTCTGGATGTATTGTTAATAAAAAGTGTAATATTTTGGCAAGATTATTTCTTAAGACCGTTTTGACATTTCATTTTTTTAATCTACCTAAAAACTTCTATTATACTCTAAACAACTCATACTATTTTACTTTTTAAAATGAGCAACAACACTACTATTAAACAAGCTACTGGTACCTCTGCTACCAAGGCTCGTCAGCCTGCTACTGGTACTACTTCTCAATCTGTATCTTTGGATATGGATTTTGATCTTGGTTCATCTTTGTCTTCGGGACAAGATGTAAATGATGCATTGAGCAATGATGCTCTGCATGATAACTATAATACTTGTAGCGAAGACGCTCGTATTACCAAGGAATTGAGCGATGACGCTCTTTCTATGGATGATGATACTATCATGAGTGATAGTGAACTTGATCTTGACCATGGTGTTCAAGAAGTTACTTTCCTAGGAAAGGAACATCAAGTGAAGTTGTTGAATGAAATCAAACAACTGCGAGTTCAGTTGTATAATGCAACTGCATTATCAATTAAGCATATTGATAATGGTACTCTAGCCTCAAAGGCAAGTGCCTTGAAACGTCAGTTAAAACTGGTAAAAGAGAATTATGATCTTTTATTTGATGAAAGTACCATGATGGGTACTGCCACGGGTGAATCATCGTTAGTTCCTTCTGACACTCCATTTTTACAATGGAAAGGACATAAGTTTAATACCAAGAAATTCATTTTTCAAAGTATGGACGCATGTTTGACTCAGTTCGAAGATGTATTGGAATCTCGTTCAATTTCAGTTGAAGCAAACTGGAAAAGAATCATAAAGCCCAAAATGTCGACTGGGATGGCTTCTTGGACTCGTGAAGTAATCGAGAGATACCCTAGTATTTCTTGGGGTCAATTTAAGTCCAAGTTGAAGGCTAAGTATAGTCCTTCTGAGGCTGAGGAAAAGAAAGCTGCTCTCAACAAATTGAAAAATTTGAAATTGGAGAAATGTGAAAGCTTAGAAGTCTATATCGACAAGTTTACAACGTTGAAAGACTTGGCTGGTGTTACTGAGAACACTAGTTTGACTGATTATTTGTTGAAGGGTCTTGATGTGGATTTGTATAGTCCTGTATCATTGAATATTTCTCAATCGAGAGATAAAGAGAAGGATACTTTGGATTATGCAATCTCTCAGCTTCGAAGTGTTTACGATTTGTTGCGTCGTGATAGTTATTACCGAGAGGAAAAGCACAGAAAAGAAGAAGAACTGACCCAGAGAATAATTAGGCAGTTGAAGCAACAAGGTGGCCATTATGGTTCATCTTCTCGTGGTGGTTACAATGGTAATCATAATGCTGGTAATCGTATTGGTAAACAATACAATGGTTTTGCAAAAAAGCCAGTAAGAAGAGCTGGTAAATTCCATACCAAACAAAAAGCAAATAATGGTGGTGATACACCAAAATGCTTTGATTGTGGATTTACTCCCTTCACGTATGCGCACAAAGCAGTGTGCAAGAAGAATACCAAGAACACTGTTCATGGGAAAAAGAAGAAGTCTATCGTGCCTACTCCTTCTCGTGTTACTGAAGACACTGATGATTCATCTGATGATGAAAGTGACCAACATTTTGCTGTGGCCACTATTGCTGCCCCAAAGAAAAAGGGAAAAGAAGTATCTCAAATGGATACCGATAGTGAATGTAAGCAATTTGATAGTGGTTATTTTAGGAAGATGCCTAATAATAATATGAATACTAATGGTCTTCTTTATTTACCTGTTATTTTAGAAACAAGCGCTGGCATCAAGGTCAACACTTGGTTTTTGTTGGATACTGGTTGCACGTTTAGTGCAATTTCACCACAATTAGTTTCTTTTCTAAATTTAAATATTTGTAATAAAAATGGTATTATTAAATTGGCACAAAATAACAGTGTAGTAGATCGTAAGGGTCAAACTGAAGAAGAGCTTATAATTAATTATGGTTCTAAAATTGTTCATTCAAAATTTGAAGTTTTTGATTTATTTGACGATGTCCATTGTGTATTTGGAATGGATTTATTGTATAAAGTTGGTATTACGTTAGGTAATATTGCAGCAGATTGGTCAGATCGTGTTGGTTATGAAATACCAAAGATTGAACCCAATCCTTATAAACCAAATGAAGATCCTTATGGATCTGAAGAAGAACGTAAAATTATGATGAACGAATTACAACCATTTATTGATGCAAATACTAGTATTAGTCCTAAAGCATATTGTAATATTCCTGGTAGTGAAATTACATTGCCCATAAAGAAAGATACTCCACTTGCGAATACATGTCGTAGACAATTTCCAATTGCTGAAGCATTGCGACCTGTTATTCAAAAACAAGTTGAAAAATGGCGAGAAAATGGTGTGATTAAAAGAGCAAAACCTAATACACCTCATAATTCTCCAATTTTTACTGTACGAAAGAAAAATAGTGATGGTGAATACACTGGAAAAGAGCACCGTGTGGTAATTGATTGTCGTTTGATAAATAATGCATTAGATCCTGAGAAACTTGAACGTTTCCCATTGCCCTTGATAAGTGATTTGCATCGTAAGATGTCGAAGCATTCGCTCTATACTGTCATTGACTTATCGCAATGTTTCCATGCATTTAAAATATCCAGATCGTCAAGATCGTATTTGACGTTCACTGATATGGAGGGATTGACGTGGTCCTTCTCTCACTGCCCGTACGGATTGACTATGGTCTCATCGCACGCACAAAAAATACTTTCTAATTTGTTTGCTGATATCAGTGATACTACCACTCACTTTATAGATGATGTCACTATACATACTGAAAACGACCTGAAAAAGCATACAGAACTAGTTAAAATCGTTATCGATCGCTTGACTAAAGCAAACTTACGTATAAATACTGAAAAATTGCATATTGCGCAAAAGAGCATTTATATATTGGGTTTCTGCTTATCTAGTGAGGGTTTAGCATTAGATCCTCGAAAGGTTTCAAATGTTTTGGATTGGGAACCTACCGTTAAAAGTAGCCGTGAATTGAGTTCACGTTTAGGATTGATTAACTTTTTTCGTTCTAATTTGCCACGCTTGTCGATGTTGACAGCACCACTAGATAAATTGAGAAATGCACCTGATATTACTAAAGTATGGACACCAGAACATACTAAATTAATGAAGCAATTGCAAGAATTATTAGTCAGCTCAGCAGTGTTGAGTGTGCCTAACTTACATTATCCAATCTGTGTTGTTACAGATAGTTCTGCCTATGCAATTGGCGCTGCAATGTATCAAGTTATTGGTAATAAAATAAAATATCTTGGTTTTATTGCACGCAGTTTGAGTCCATCAGAGCAAAGATGGGGAAGTTCCAAACGAGAATTAGCTGCAGTTGTCTATGCATTTAAAAAGTTTCATCAATGGTTGTATGGAAGACGATTCCATCTCTTTGTGGATAATCGTGGTATTTTATTTCTACATTCGCAACCTAAATTGGATCGAATGGTTGAGAACTATTATGATACAATTTTTGAAATGGATTTTGATATTACCTTTTGTAGTGGTATTAACAATATCTTGGCTGATACCTTATCGCGTCTTTTCTGGCCATACAATACGCTGGTGGAGAGTGGTGATAAGCGTTTAATTAAAAATCATGTTAATGAAAAGAATTTAGTTAAACAAGATATTGATACAAAGGTTAAAGGAAAGAGAAAACATGTAGTAGACAATGTAGTAGAAGAAAAGAAAAAGAGGAAATTACATGTTGTGAATAAGGGGAAAGATAAACTTAAGGAAGCACATGATAACCTTATTGCATGCGATACTTCCGTTATCTCCGGATCACCAAAAGTAATCATTCCGAGGGAAACCTCTGATCTTTTTAACAACGCTAAATTGACAGCGTATGTAAACAAATTGAAGAATAAGAACGAAGAGTTATTATTCTGCGTTAGTCATTTAGATGTTTATGAAACGCCTGCAAGTGATGAAGAAAAACAAAATATATTAGAAAAAACACATTTACTTGGGCATTTCGGTATTCATGCAATGGAGCAAGTTATACACCAAGATTTGAATATGCATTGGAAAGGCTTAAGGGAAGATATTACGAAATATATATCAAATTGCCATAAATGCAGACAGTTCAATTTAGCTAAGCATGTCTACCATCCACCAAAGCAAGAAGCTCCTGAAGGGATAATGGATCATGTTGTATTTGATCTAGGTGGATTTGATTGCACTACACCAAGGGGAAATAATTTTATATTAGTAGTGCTAGATCTATTCTCGAGATTTATTATCTTACGTGCAATTCCAGATAAATCAGCTACTACTGTTGCAAAGGAATTGGTATCTATCTTTTCATTGTTCGGCTACCCACGTATCGTTGGTCATGATCGAGGTGCAGAATTCCATAATAAATTACTTGAAAAGATACTTAAACATGCTGAGGTTGAGAATAGAGCAAGTTTACCATTTACGCCCCAAGGTAATAGTTGCTGTGAAGCTGCAGTAAAGTCTGCAAAAACAATAATTATGAAGATGTTGGAAGGTCGTAGCAAAGATTGGGATTTGTACCTTAATGGAACAGCATTAAGTTTAAATGTACATAGATCTAGACTGCATGGGATGATGCCATTCATGGTAATGTTTCATAGAGCACCTAATGAATTTAAGGATTATCGAGGAGATAAACCTACACTTCATGAAAGAGAAATCGATGTGGAAGCATTTAAAAAGAAGCTCGATTTAATTGATAGAATTATTGTTCCAGCAATTAGAGACCAAATACTAAAGACACAGGATAAGGATAGTAGTTACTTTAGAAAGAGACATAGAATCTTGGAGAAACCTTATCCAATTGGATCTACTGTAATGATCAAGAATATAGAAAATAAGAATAGGAAAACTGATCCTAACTATGAAGGCCCATTTTATATACATGGAATAACTAAAAATGGAAGCTATATTCTTACTGATAAAACTGATACATTCTTAGCTAGAGATGTACCTACACAACAGATCAAGTTGATCAGCACGAATGATGCAAAGGAAGATAACTCAGATGTGTATGAAGTACAAGCTATTATAAAGCATAGAGGTACTCCACCCAATTACGAATATTTAGTAAGATGGAAGAATTTCACAGAAGATCATGATTCTTGGGAACCACCAGCATCATTTGATTCTCCTGATGTTATTAAACATTATTGGGCGAGAGTAGATGCTAATACGCAATCTAATGGTAAGGGAAAGCAAGCTCCTAAATCAATTAATACAAGAAAGATTGCTACACGCGAGGAGAAGTCCAAGAAGAAGCGTGAAAGATTATTAGCAGAAGATACGATTTAAATGTTAGATGAAGGCTATACCTTTTCCTTTTAACATTTCCTTTTTGATCCCACTGGGTTTTTGGAATGTGAGGTTTTTAATGGTTGCCCCTGAATATCTAAATTTGAAGTTTATATTATTGTACAACGAAGATCAATCAACAAGAAGTACATTATCATATATCAACAATATTGCCGTTTTTATTTTTTTTATTTTTTCTTTTTTTCACGTTATGTCAACCAACTTATACACAAATTACAATTACAACAAACTACAACAACTATCACTATCTTTTATCACATAATGCTTATGTTGGTGTGGGATGGTGTTATGTCAATATCATATCCTAGGTCGCACATTCAAGGTCGCAGTCAATATTCGGTATTATAGTAAATCAACAGGTGTACACGTTGATTCACATGCGTCTTAGTAAATTGGTGTAATGTTCTTAGATAGTAATTCTGTGTAATAGTTATAATGAAAAGTATATAAATACATCCTCTGGATGTATTGTTAATAAAAAGTGTAATATTTTGGCAAGATTATTTCTTAAGACCGTTTTGACATTTCATTGGGATGTTGTCGAGCCCAGCTTACACTAATAAATTTGGCTGGAAAAACCTGGCTCGACACCAATGCTATACAGTATACAAAAAAAAAATATTTACAAACAGTTTATACATATCCGAGAGCGCTTTGAATTTTATGAAAATGGATAAGCTCCCTCCAAGTTTTCGAGGCTTTTGCATCTTTCTTTTTGCAGTAAGCTGTCGACAATATTCATTAATATAGTAATAGCCTGACAAACTACAAGGAAAGCTAACACTAATTTGAATGATTCAGAAATGGCCAGCTTAAGATTGAAAACCCGCATTTGAAATGAAAATAAGTCGAGAAAATACTAAGGTATTACAATGATGGTTATTAAGTAAAGTCTACTTTATTTTTCATTCTCTACCGGGATATTTAGGTTTTGGATGGCTGAAAAGACTTTTTTATTTTTTTATAAATTTTGTGAGAGCACTTTTTCTGTTATAGAGATCCATGAAGGGATGACAGGTATGCAAAACTAAAACCATAGGATAGTACTCATTAACGTCTATCTAACGAATTTTATCTCGTAAAAAAATATTGATTTTTGGTCGAGAAAATTGAGATTGAATGATTGATTTTTGGTGATAACAAAAAAGAATCAATTTTGGACGAGGATATACAAGGAAAAAATTTCGCCGACCAAAAAAAAAATCAAAAAAATGTATATCCCCACGAAAAATAGAGCTAAAGCTACGTATAAATACTCATTCTGTAGATAATGTTTTTGCGCATAATGTGAAAATAAAATATTTTAGGATTGCATTTGAATGAAGGGCACTTTTTGATCAAAAACCGTTAAAATTTGACATTAAATTTACTAGGGATTTTATGAGAAAAACATTTTCAAAATCTACACAGAACGATTCAGAATTAAAAACTAAACCCAAGATATTTAATACGCTAGTTCAACTTACTATGCATTTTTGTGAGCAATTAAACATACAAGGTTTTTTTTGGTTTTTTTTGAATTTTTTTTCCATTTGAACACTTTTTGGATTCAAGCTCAGTTACATGTACATATCTGATTATACAATTTTATATGGTGATATTCAAAATTGGAGCGTGCCCCCATTTCAATAAATAATTAAGAAATAAAAAATATAAGGCTATACTTGAGATGCTACAGAATATTGGCAAAAGAGGTATTTCTATTCATGTTGGTTTTTCAGCGAGTATAAAGGCTTCAAAAGTAAAACACTTGCTCTCCCTTACTTTAGCAATTAATTTAAGATGTCAAACATGATGGTATACAAGGGTAAAATTGAAGCTAAAAACGCAGATATTTTTTTGTACGCATTTTTTGAGATAGATATCTCCACGTTAAATCAATGTATTTTGAGAAAAACTAAATTGGGTCTGAGATGTTATGTCAATACTCATCGTAGGTTTCACATTCAAGGTCTCAGTCTATAATTCTAGTGTTACAGTAAATCAATGCGGATCATTGATTTACATCATATTTTTAGATGGTAAAACTCTAGTAATAATTATAATTAATGTCTATAAATATATCCAAAGGATGCATTGTTAATAAATGTGTAATATTCTGGCAAGGTTATTTCTTAAGATTCTTTTGACATTTTATGAGAGAGCTTAACGGGGTTGATGACATGAATATTAAAAAAAGCTCCAAAAAAACTGTCAGAAAAATAAATGTGCTCAAAAAATACATACACTATCATATGTGTTATAGAGCGTTTCAAAACAAATAAGCTTTACTATTATTATTAGAAAGTGCTAACATAGCTTAACTTTTTGCAGAGATATGAAACCTCAAAGTCGTGGAATTTTTTAAGCACATTACGGCCAAACTATGCTTTCCATGGGCATAATGATCTGCACAGATGGGCAGAATAAAAAAATTTGTGCCGATCAGGCAGCCCAGATGAGCAGAGCAATGAGATGCAGATTTTTTAGTCAATTTACTAAAGTATATCAATCATAATATAATTAATAACAAAGATAATTTAAGTGGTTTAAAACAGATGTGAGCTACTCTGATTTAACAGAATTGCCTTATTGACGAGATATATCAATTTGGGGTTTGGGGTTTGAAAGAGTTCTGCCCATGTTCTTTTTTCGGGGACCAAATGGGAACAACAACGACAACAACCTGTTTGGTAACACTAAAAGTATTTATGCCTTTGTGAATTCCTGTTTATAACACACAAAATCTTTTTTCTTCCCTACTCTTTCCTCCTCAGTTCTTTTATTTACGTTTAAAATTACAATAATAAGAAGACCACCATTTTTTTATAAACTGAAATCAAGTACCAGGGTACAAGTGCATGATTTTCCTATTGTTTATTTGGAAATAAATTATTAACTGTTAATGTTAGGGCGCGTTATAATATCTTTCTCAAACAAAAAAAGCATCCAGGACTTAATCATTTTGTTCCATTATCTACGTTATAATGAATGATTTTTTGGTCTAAAGTCGATATCTACCTATAGAAAAATTGGTGATTGTAAAGGTATGTATAGTATCTACTTGATTTGAATGAATGAATAAACTCATGTTAGTCTATTTAGTTCTAAAAAGAATTTATTTCTATTTATTAGTGGCCAACAGCAGCTAAGAAGAGGAAAACAAGATGTTGACTTGTATACCACTACCAACTACCAACTACCAACGGTACACCATAATTATTACATATTAGCTTGTTGTTACTTGATTTTACTAATAAATCAATTTTTATAGGTTAAAAGTAAGTTTGTTGTGGTAAAGCATTGAATAAATTGGCTTGGGACAAAGAGGGTAAAGAGGTGGCAATAGGTCCCAGTGCTGGCCATGTTTATGTTTATGATAATGATGTTGGAATGGTAAGAATAAAACTTAATAATGTAAATTACCTCTAGCGCATTGATTATCAAATAAGACTATATTATCATCAAATAAACTACCACACAATATTAACATGTATAAATTTTTACAGTAATAAGCTTGAATTAAGTGGGTACAGCACCGTAAATCCTTGAAAAAGTTTTCAAGTATTATAAAGTCTCTTATTTTTAAGCCTTACAAGGCTTATAAGCGGAATATTAATTTCACAAATTATTCTTGTCCAGATCATCAATTTTGACATTTTTTAATTTTTTTTTTCTGTTTTTGCAAATCTAGAGTTAATTATACCACCAATTATAAAAACAAAAAGTATACACATATGCAGAATTTAGCGCTCTATTTGCTCAATAAAAAACAACAAACATTTTTATTGCAAAATATTACATGAAAATCCTTTAACCAAAAAATCGTTTTTGGGGCAAAAGTGCAAATTTTCATTACTTGACATTTAATATTAAGCTTTTATAAAATGCATATTAGCTATGCCTACAATTTTCTCTCATAATGTGGTATATTTAAACGTTGATTTTGGTATCAAAATTTGATTTTTCTTTTTTTTGATCAAAATCATGAGTGTTAGTAAGGATAAAATGAGCCCCAAAAAATGTCCGCTACAAAAACTGAATTTTCAGACCGCACGTGGTTAAATATAAGAAAAGTTTAAAAAGGCGCTTTTTTTTTATTTAAAACTTAGATACTATATACCATAGTATACGAGACTTAGCCATTCAATCTTGCTATGCTCAATTACGGCGTTGCTCTACGGGCTCGCTTTTGCAATTTTTTAATGAATCTATGATATGACAGCCGGATTTTTCGGTATATAAATAGCTTTTCAATCAAATTACACAAAATTTTGAAGACGTCATCAATGGAATTCAAATTTTAGGGTTTATTCAAAAACACAAAGGCCCCCTGTTTTTTCCTTTTTTTAATAACAACCAGGTAAATTTGATGAAGCAAAATCATATAGTTTGGTGGAATCACGAGTCTATCTTGTATGCGCCTTATCCGTTGTTGGCTAAGACCTACTATAGTATCTCGCAAGATAAAGTTCCATACGTGGCTGATGAAGGTTGGGTGGGAGTTTCGACGTTAAAGTAACGCCTAGTGCGTGAAATTTTAACGAAGCTTTTTATCATAAACTTTCCTAGTATCCAGGTTTGAGTAAAAGAAAAACAAGTGGCTCTACTTGTTTAACTTTCTTTTAGCTCATCCTGATACGGGGTTTATTCTATCTGCGTTTGGTTCTTTTGATTATTTACCTGGCGGTTATCAGCTATTGATATCTGATTTTTGGCGCACTCCTGGCCACGGTGAGCTAAAATGATTTGAACCAATAGTTGATAGCTATGAGGTATCTGTGCAATATCTGATATCTGTCTTGAACACCTAGTTTTGTATGCACTATTGTGTCTTTTACTACAACGTGCGGTGTCCTTTCTGCAAGTAATGGAGTTCTTTTTTCTGCAAAAGCGGTTCTCTTTCTATAAAAGCTGGTATCGTTTCAAGGTAATGTGATTCTTTTTATAAAATGCAGTCTCTTTTCACAACACTAACATCCGGTATCTTTGCAGCATTAGGACTTTCTCAGCACAACATGGTATTTCTTTACAATATCTGGTCTCGATTCATGCTTTTCAGGTATAAATATATGGTTTTCTGGTCTCAATTCGTACTTTTCTGGTCTTATTAATTTATTTGCGGCTATTCTAAATTTATGTACTTTGGACATAAATTCTTACTTATCTAGTCTCAAATCATGCTCATCTGGTCTCAATCCTTACTTATCTGGTTTCAATTTATGATCATCTGGTTTTAATTCATGCTCATCTGGTTTTAATTCATGCTCATCTGGTTTCAACTAATCTTCATGTGGTCTAACAAAATACACTTCTGGTCTCGATTCATGCTCATCTGGTCTCAATTCCTACTCATCTGGTCTCAATGCCTGCTCATCTGGTTTAAATTAACGCAGTTCTGGTATGAATTTTTACTTTAATGGTCTTACATAATGCTCATCTAATCTAATTCTTAGGTATCTGGTCAAAATTCATCATCCTCGGGTCTCAAATCATGCTTATCTGGTCTCAATTTCTTTACATTTGGTCTTAATTCATGGTAATCTGTTTTTAATTCATTTTTAACTGGCCTCGGTGTACTTCATCTACTTATCTAATCTTGATTTATTTTTAACTAGTCTAATTTTACGTTCTTTAGGTATAAACTTTTACTTCAGTGGTCTCAAATAATGCTCATCTGGTGTCAATTCCTTTACGCCTGGTTTAACGTCATACATTTCAAATCTCAAATCATGCTAGTCTGATCTCTATTTTTGCTAATCTGGTCTCCATTTACGCTTTTCGGGTCTACCGCTGTGTTTTTCTAGCCTAAATTCGTGTACCTCAGGTCTAAACTCATGTTCATTTGGTCTACAGTAACGTTAATCTGGTTTTAATTTGTGCTCTTTTGGTCTTAATTCATTGCTCGTCTGGTCTAACGACGTATCCTTGTGGTCTAAGTTCGTGTTATTCAGGTCTGTATTTATGTTTATTTGGTATTAATTTGTGCTTATTTTATTCTAATTCATGCTTATTTCATTTTAATTCATGCTCATCTGGTCCAAACTTATGTTTATCCGATTTCAATTCTTGTTTTTCTGGTGTCAAGGTTTACTTATCTGTACTCAATTTACCCATGCCTTGTCTCAATTCATTCTCATTTGGTTTAAATTTATACGCTTCTGGTCTAAATTAATGTTCCTCTGGTTCCAATTCATGAAGAAATTGCATCACTGAAAGTTCAAAAAGTAATATCAACATCTGTTCTCAATTTGAAATACCTGATTTCTCATATGCTTTATTTATTTTTTTAGCTCAATTTGGTATATCTGGTCTTGTCTCTCTGGTTCTGTTTCTTTGATATTATTATCATTGTTATTACTATACTTTATTCAGAAGTTAAAGCATTTTTTTGTTATCTAACTTTTGATACACCCTATGCGGGTTTAAGAATCAAAATGATTTGATCAAGAAAAGCGATAACTTTTACCACCTTTATTGGAATGGCATCTGTTTGGATGCTTTCCCGATAAATTCGGTTACTATACTCAGTTGTTTGTCTTTGTACAGTCGGTAATCCTGGGTCAATTTAACCTGGTTGCTCTCCATTCGTGGACCTGCGACCTCTCCCCCTTTTAGGGTCTTGTAGTCTTCTTTCACGGTAACCGGCTGGAAACTATAGTCCTTTTTGGCAATCGGAGTCGTACTGTTTTCATAGCATATGCTTGATTTCAGTATCACCTTATAGTATGGTGGTAAACAAGCTATAAGGTCAAATGGCAACATGTAGATAGACCTCCTCGTGGTGTTGCCGGAAACGTTATTTTAAACGGCTAACTATCTACTCCATTAAAACAATTATATTACAAAATACTTTTCCTTTATCTTAGAGTATTTCATTGTTTATAATTTTGATCCATAATTTTTTACTTAATTTGTTCTTTCTTACATTCTTTAAATTTCATAATAAAAATTACAAGGCTGAAATTAATTGTTTTATCAATTTATTTATTATTTCCTATTTTTTGTTCTGATATAAAGTATTGAATAATACAACTAAGAACTTGTAAAACCATTGACAGTATTAAAAAAACGTAGAATGCACAAAATATAAATTTATTGATGTATTTTCTAAAAACCCACGAAGTTTTAACAAAAGCAAAATTACGTAAATTTGCTTGATTGTTATTCATATACAAGAAATCTATTTACAAACACTATGCATATATATATATATCCAAGAGCGCTTTAACGTTACGCCAGCAGATTATATCAATCTCGAAGCTAAAACATGTATTAAATCATTTAATAAAAATAAAGGAAAACTGTTATACAATGAAAGAGTACACTAAAACTAAAGGACTTTATTATAAGATCGAAACATCTTTTATATTCGCATTCTCTAATTATACGACTAATTTATTAAATTGAGTCTATATATATATATATATACACCCAATCAAGTCTAGGTTACATACACTAGTTCCACATTTCTCAATGCGTACAGTATAAACTAAGCTTTATAACATAATGTCACAGTAATTTAGAACTTATCATATCAAGCTGTGTCATAATCTTAACAAAAAAATGTACACGGATTTGTGAACGCAATACGCACTTTGACAATTAATTTTCTCAACACACAGTAGATTATGGAAGTTGCCTTTGATACAGTACCGCAACTTGTCAAAGATGTGTGCTAAAAAGTTGAATTCCATAAAAATGAAAAATAAAATAAAAAATAAAAGCGTTGCTAATTACAATTGTAGTAGTTTCTCCATAGTTCTATTGTGATTAAAAGGAATCTCAAGAAAAAGAATAATATCTTCATAAAGTATGCTATATTTATGATTTAGCGAGACTTTGTAAATTAAAACCAGCGTAAAAAGTACCGTATATTGAAATAAATTAACTATGGCTTTATATAGTCATTGGAATTGCGTGATAAGATCTTATGGATTTCTGTCCACTAGATGTAACAATAGACATTATTATTAATCAATAAATGTATATGGATATAATACAGTATGTTATGTTTCAGTGGTAGTATTGCTATAAGTTATGTTTTATTATTAGTTTCTAGATGACAGAAACCAGCTACTAAACAATAGAACTTGCTAGATCTGTTGTCTATATTTGGAATACTGTAGTTCTGATAGGTCAATTATATAAATTATAAAATAGTGTGTTCTATGCCACCATGTACCATCCTTTATTATCATCTTTTACAGTATTATCAATACACCTTACAACCTATTGACTACGACATGTATTGAAGTGCAAAGTCTTGATACTGGACATAAGAAAGTCCTAGCGTACTACGTTTATCCAGCAATTAGCAAGAACGCTTGGACCTCAATTATGACACCATATTATTTCATCGCACCAGCGGTTAATCAATTGAGTAGCTATCAAATCAACATCATAACACATTTAGCGCAGCATTGAAACAAGGCAACTCACAAGCTCTGTAAGAACGGTTAAATTATGATTGATCCATTTCAATCCATAGACTACTATCAAACAGATCTAATGGCTCAATAGTGTCTTAAATTACATCTCAGGATCTCCATATCAAATCAATATAAAAGGCCATACTTTTATATCTAAATAAACAATATCTTGTTTTTATTATGCAGTCGAAGAAGTAATTCGTTACTCATTCTCTTTTGATTGTATTTTTTTTAAGTATTATTTATCAAACCTGAAAATATACGACAATCATCTCAAGTATAGCCCTACATTTTTTATTTCTTGTTTATCTATTAAAATGGGGGCACCCTCCAATTTTGAATATCACCATATAAAATTGTATAATCAGATATGCACAGGTGACTGAGCTAGAATTCAAAAAGTGTTCAAATGGAAAAAAAATCCAAAAAAATCCAAAAAAAACCTTGTATGTTTAATTGCTCACAAAAATGCATAGTAAGCTGAACTAGCGTATTAAATGTCTTGGGTTCAGTTTTTAATTCTGAATCGATCTGTGTAGGTTTTGAAAATGTTTTTTTCATATAATCCCTAGTAAATGTAATGTCAAATTTTAACGGTTTTTGATCAAAAAGTACCCTTCATTCAAATGCAATCCTAAAATATTTTATTTTCACATTATGCGCAAAAACATTATCTACAGAATGAGTATTTATACGTAGCTGTAGCTCTATTTTTTGTGGCGAAAATAATTTTTTTGATCATTTTTTTTGGTCGGCGAAAATTGATCCTTGTATATCCTCGTCCAAAATTGATCCTTTTTTATATTATCACCAAAAATCAATCATTCAATCTCACTTTTCTCAACAAAAAATAAATATTTTTTGACGAGATAAAATTCGTTGGATAGACGCTAATGAGTACTATCCTATGGTTCTAGTTTTGCATACCTGTCATCCCTTCATGAATCTCTATAGCAGAAAAAGTGCTCTCACAAAGTTTTCAAATAAATAAAAAAGTTTTCACAGCCATCCAAAACCTAGATATCCTGGTAGAGAATGAAAAATAAAGTAGACTTTACTTGATAACCATCATTGCAATACCTTAGTATTTTCTCGACTTATTTTCATTTGAAATGCGGTTTTTCAATCTTAAACTGGCCATTTCTGCGTCATTATTCAAATTAATGTTAGCTTGCCTTGTAGATTATCAAGCTGTTATTACTAGATTAATGAGTATTGTCGAAAACTGGCTACAAGATAAAAAAATGTAAATCCCTCGAAAACTTGGTTGGGGCTTACCCATTTTCATAAAATTTAAATGCTGCGTCCACACATCTGTGTACATTTTTTTGTTAAGATTATGACACAGCTTGATATGATAAGTTCTAAATTACTGTGACATTATGTTATAAAGCTTAGTTTATACTGTACGCATTGAGAAATGTGGAACTAGTGTATGTAACCTAGACTTGATTGGGTGTATATATATATATATATATAGACTCAATTTAATAAATTAGTCGTATAATTAGAGAATGCGAATATAAAAGATGTTTCGATCTTATAATAAAGTCCTTTAGTTTTAGTGTACTCTTTCATTGTATAACAGTTTTCCTTTATTTTTATTAAATGATTTAATACATGTTTTAGCTTCGAGATTGATATAATCTGCTGGCGTAACGTTAAAGCGCTCTTGGATATATATATATATGCATAGTGTTTGTAAATAGATTTCTTGTATATGAATAACAATCAAGCAAATTTACGTAATTTTGCTTTTGTTAAAACTTCGTGGGTTTTTAGAAAATACATCAATAAATTTATATTTTGTGCATTCTACGTTTTTTTAATACTGTCAATGGTTTTACAAGTTCTTAGTTGTATTATTCAATACTTTATATCAGAACAAAAAATAGGAAATAATAAATAAATTGATAAAACAATTAATTTCAGCCTTGTAATTTTTATTATGAAATTTAAAGAATGTAAGAAAGAACAAATTAAGTAAAAAATTATGGATCAAAATTATAAACAATGAAATACTCTAAGATAAAGGAAAAGTATTTTGTAATATAATTGTTTTAATGGAGTAGATAGTTAGCCGTTTAAAATAACGTTTCCGGCAACACCACGAGGAGGTCTATCTACATGTTGCCATTTGACCTTATAGCTTGTTTACCACCATACTATAAGGTGATACTGAAATCAAGCATATGCTATGAAAACAGTACGACTCCGATTGCCAAAAAGGACTATAGTTTCCAGCCGGTTACCGTGAAAGAAGACTACAAGACCCTAAAAGGGGGAGAGGTCGCAGGTCCACGAATGGAGAGCAACCAGGTTAAATTGACCCAGGATTACCGACTGTACAAAGACAAACAACTGAGTATAGTAACCGAATTTATCGGGAAAGCATCCAAACAGATGCCATTCCAATAAAGGTGGTAAAAGTTATCGCTTTTCTTGATCAAATCATTTTGATTCTTAAACCCGCATAGGGTGTATCAAAAGTTAGATAACAAAAAAATGCTTTAACTTCTGAATAAAGTATAGTAATAACAATGATAATAATATCAAAGAAACAGAACCAGAGAGACAAGACCAGATATACCAAATTGAGCTAAAAAAATAAATAAAGCATATGAGAAATCAGGTATTTCAAATTGAGAACAGATGTTGATATTACTTTTTGAACTTTCAGTGATGCAATTTCTTCATGAATTGGAACCAGAGGAACATTAATTTAGACCAGAAGCGTATAAATTTAAACCAAATGAGAATGAATTGAGACAAGGCATGGGTAAATTGAGTACAGATAAGTAAACCTTGACACCAGAAAAACAAGAATTGAAATCGGATAAACATAAGTTTGGACCAGATGAGCATGAATTAAAATGAAATAAGCATGAATTAGAATAAAATAAGCACAAATTAATACCAAATAAACATAAATACAGACCTGAATAACACGAACTTAGACCACAAGGATACGTCGTTAGACCAGACGAGCAATGAATTAAGACCAAAAGAGCACAAATTAAAACCAGATTAACGTTACTGTAGACCAAATGAACATGAGTTTAGACCTGAGGTACACGAATTTAGGCTAGAAAAACACAGCGGTAGACCCGAAAAGCGTAAATGGAGACCAGATTAGCAAAAATAGAGATCAGACTAGCATGATTTGAGATTTGAAATGTATGACGTTAAACCAGGCGTAAAGGAATTGACACCAGATGAGCATTATTTGAGACCACTGAAGTAAAAGTTTATACCTAAAGAACGTAAAATTAGACTAGTTAAAAATAAATCAAGATTAGATAAGTAGATGAAGTACACCGAGGCCAGTTAAAAATGAATTAAAAACAGATTACCATGAATTAAGACCAAATGTAAAGAAATTGAGACCAGATAAGCATGATTTGAGACCCGAGGATGATGAATTTTGACCAGATACCTAAGAATTAGATTAGATGAGCATTATGTAAGACCATTAAAGTAAAAATTCATACCAGAACTGCGTTAATTTAAACCAGATGAGCAGGCATTGAGACCAGATGAGTAGGAATTGAGACCAGATGAGCATGAATCGAGACCAGAAGTGTATTTTGTTAGACCACATGAAGATTAGTTGAAACCAGATGAGCATGAATTAAAACCAGATGAGCATGAATTAAAACCAGATGATCATAAATTGAAACCAGATAAGTAAGGATTGAGACCAGATGAGCATGATTTGAGACTAGATAAGTAAGAATTTATGTCCAAAGTACATAAATTTAGAATAGCCGCAAATAAATTAATAAGACCAGAAAAGTACGAATTGAGACCAGAAAACCATATATTTATACCTGAAAAGCATGAATC
This sequence comes from Mucor racemosus, assembly GCA_027405735.1. Classification (NCBI taxonomy): domain Eukaryota; kingdom Fungi; phylum Mucoromycota; class Mucoromycetes; order Mucorales; family Mucoraceae; genus Mucor; species Mucor racemosus. The sequence continues at coordinate 3,388,719 of JAPEHQ010000001.1, read as the reverse complement.
GAGACCAGATATTGTAAAGAAATACCATGTTGTGCTGAGAAAGTCCTAATGCTGCAAAGATACCGGATGTTAGTGTTGTGAAAAGAGACTGCATTTTATAAAAAGAATCACATTACCTTGAAACGATACCAGCTTTTATAGAAAGAGAACCGCTTTTGCAGAAAAAAGAACTCCATTACTTGCAGAAAGGACACCGCACGTTGTAGTAAAAGACACAATAGTGCATACAAAACTAGGTGTTCAAGACAGATATCAGATATTGCACAGATACCTCATAGCTATCAACTATTGGTTCAAATCATTTTAGCTCACCGTGGCCAGGAGTGCGCCAAAAATCAGATATCAATAGCTGATAACCGCCAGGTAAATAATCAAAAGAACCAAACGCAGATAGAATAAACCCCGTATCAGGATGAGCTAAAAGAAAGTTAAACAAGTAGAGCCACTTGTTTTTCTTTTACTCAAACCTGGATACTAGGAAAGTTTATGATAAAAAGCTTCGTTAAAATTTCACGCACTAGGCGTTACTTTAACGTCGAAACTCCCACCCAACCTTCATCAGCCACGTATGGAACTTTATCTTGCGAGATACTATAGTAGGTCTTAGCCAACAACGGATAAGGCGCATACAAGATAGACTCGTGATTCCACCAAACTATATGATTTTGCTTCATCAAATTTACCTGGTTGTTATTAAAAAAAGGAAAAAACAGGGGGCCTTTGTGTTTTTGAATAAACCCTAAAATTTGAATTCCATTGATGACGTCTTCAAAATTTTGTGTAATTTGATTGAAAAGCTATTTATATACCGAAAAATCCGGCTGTCATATCATAGATTCATTAAAAAATTGCAAAAGCGAGCCCGTAGAGCAACGCCGTAATTGAGCATAGCAAGATTGAATGGCTAAGTCTCGTATACTATGGTATATAGTATCTAAGTTTTAAATAAAAAAAAAGCGCCTTTTTAAACTTTTCTTATATTTAACCACGTGCGGTCTGAAAATTCAGTTTTTGTAGCGGACATTTTTTGGGGCTCATTTTATCCTTACTAACACTCATGATTTTGATCAAAAAAAAGAAAAATCAAATTTTGATACCAAAATCAACGTTTAAATATACCACATTATGAGAGAAAATTGTAGGCATAGCTAATATGCATTTTATAAAAGCTTAATATTAAATGTCAAGTAATGAAAATTTGCACTTTTGCCCCAAAAACGATTTTTTGGTTAAAGGATTTTCATGTAATATTTTGCAATAAAAATGTTTGTTGTTTTTTATTGAGCAAATAGAGCGCTAAATTCTGCATATGTGTATACTTTTTGTTTTTATAATTGGTGGTATAATTAACTCTAGATTTGCAAAAACAGAAAAAAAAAATTAAAAAATGTCAAAATTGATGATCTGGACAAGAATAATTTGTGAAATTAATATTCCGCTTATAAGCCTTGTAAGGCTTAAAAATAAGAGACTTTATAATACTTGAAAACTTTTTCAAGGATTTACGGTGCTGTACCCACTTAATTCAAGCTTATTACTGTAAAAATTTATACATGTTAATATTGTGTGGTAGTTTATTTGATGATAATATAGTCTTATTTGATAATCAATGCGCTAGAGGTAATTTACATTATTAAGTTTTATTCTTACCATTCCAACATCATTATCATAAACATAAACATGGCCAGCACTGGGACCTATTGCCACCTCTTTACCCTCTTTGTCCCAAGCCAATTTATTCAATGCTTTACCACAACAAACTTACTTTTAACCTATAAAAATTGATTTATTAGTAAAATCAAGTAACAACAAGCTAATATGTAATAATTATGGTGTACCGTTGGTAGTTGGTAGTTGGTAGTGGTATACAAGTCAACATCTTGTTTTCCTCTTCTTAGCTGCTGTTGGCCACTAATAAATAGAAATAAATTCTTTTTAGAACTAAATAGACTAACATGAGTTTATTCATTCATTCAAATCAAGTAGATACTATACATACCTTTACAATCACCAATTTTTCTATAGGTAGATATCGACTTTAGACCAAAAAATCATTCATTATAACGTAGATAATGGAACAAAATGATTAAGTCCTGGATGCTTTTTTTGTTTGAGAAAGATATTATAACGCGCCCTAACATTAACAGTTAATAATTTATTTCCAAATAAACAATAGGAAAATCATGCACTTGTACCCTGGTACTTGATTTCAGTTTATAAAAAAATGGTGGTCTTCTTATTATTGTAATTTTAAACGTAAATAAAAGAACTGAGGAGGAAAGAGTAGGGAAGAAAAAAGATTTTGTGTGTTATAAACAGGAATTCACAAAGGCATAAATACTTTTAGTGTTACCAAACAGGTTGTTGTCGTTGTTGTTCCCATTTGGTCCCCGAAAAAAGAACATGGGCAGAACTCTTTCAAACCCCAAACCCCAAATTGATATATCTCGTCAATAAGGCAATTCTGTTAAATCAGAGTAGCTCACATCTGTTTTAAACCACTTAAATTATCTTTGTTATTAATTATATTATGATTGATATACTTTAGTAAATTGACTAAAAAATCTGCATCTCATTGCTCTGCTCATCTGGGCTGCCTGATCGGCACAAATTTTTTTATTCTGCCCATCTGTGCAGATCATTATGCCCATGGAAAGCATAGTTTGGCCTTAATGTGCTTAAAAAATTCCACGACTTTGAGGCTTCATATCTCTGCAAAAAGTTAAGCTATGTTAGCACTTTCTAATAATAATAGTAAAGCTTATTTGTTTTGAAACGCTCTATAACAGATTGTTTAATATATACAATAAATAACTAGAAAATAAAACAAAAACTAGATATATGTATCGAATATATTGTAGGTAAAAAAAGATGATGATGATCCATCTCGAAGATATCAGGATTCAGAGTATTTATATGTTTTCGAAGCGCGGATATAGAGTCGACAATACACAGTATATAAATGGTTTTATAATCTTGAGGAACTGTTTTATTACAACATGATGATATAGTAGATCAACCAGAGCAAGTTTAGTAGAATACGACCAAGTTAAGTATATAAAATATTCATGCTTGATTAACTTTGGACGTTGAATATTCATGCAAATGGAATAGCTGAATTCCATTTTCAAGAACGAATTCATGATTAGCTGAGCTTCAGGATTTTAAGCTACACCATTACAACATCAAAGGCTAATGCAACATAACTAAATAAAATAAAAGTACAATACACATTATTATAACCTTGTAGTTAATAATGATGTTGTTTACTAAAATAAAAGAATATAAAAAATAAAAGCGGTAGAAATACAATTATAAACAGCTCGAGTTTTCATTACAAAACATTTCTCAAGATCTAAAATAATTGAAAAAGTATAGGGGTGATCTATTGAGACTTTGTAAATTAAAATCAACGTAAAAAGTACCATTTATTAGAATGAATTTATATTTAGTAATCTTCTGGTTTTGAGTATATTGTTATTAATTTAATATTTTAAAGGGTACATCATGCAGAGCATTGGCCATAAGGGATTAACGTCAAGTGTGACAATATCGACCTTCTGGGAAATGGTTGTTTATTATTGTGTTCAATTGAAGCGTTTGTTTATTATTGTCGCTTACATTTCAAGTGGCATCATATTTTATGAGCAACATTTGGAAATTAGGTTATTTTATTATTATCAAGCGTTCTTAGTACGTGATTCCGTTGCACTTCTAATAAATGATATCTCTTTACTTGATTAAATTTCTAGTTTTATTTAACATTAATATATTCTGAATTCTGATAAATCAGTTAATAACCAACTTGCTGTTCGAACTTACTGAATGCACAATAATCCCCGGAATCTGGTATTTGAAATACTTGCAGCACCTTTGTCAATACCTATGTCTATGTAGAGTGGTAACAGCTTACTTGGATCAGTGTTTTTTTCATAGAGATTGTATTTAAATTGCTTCATTAAATAAAAGCGCGAAATACGCTATAGATACACTTTAGCGATAATTTTCTCGACATACAGTAGTTTTCCTTACTCTCATGTAAAGTTGAAAGTTATTAGAATCGAAATTCGCTGATATAGGGGTTTTGTTGAATATTTTTTACGGTTATAAAAGTAGGTTTGGGATAGTTTTAAATGGTTTCGAATGGTTTTGCCCAATATTGATTCGAATTACGTAAAATCTTCAAAGAAGATGCACCTTCACTCTATAGACCATTGATATTCTCGGAAAATAGAAGTATCAGTACCAGAATAGAAGTACACTAGCCAAACATTGATCAAACTTGACCAAACTGACCTGCAATTGATTATAAAATATTAAACGCCTAAATGGAGGTATAAGTTTTTTATATTCATAAGATAGATCCAACTCTAAGTTACTTTACATTTTTTATTCAGCAAAAAATGTTGATTTCTCGTCGAGATAATCAAAATAATATTTCATATTACAACTTAGCCCTATGATAACTGGGTTTCAAAATCGATTTTGTTGCAAATCGACCAGAAAATGATCAAAAAACAAGATTACTTAATGGTTCATGAATCGCAAAGTAAGCTAACGTAGCATATTAAATAGTTTTTGTATAGTTTTGGATTCTGCATCCAGCTCAATGAAATTTAAATAAATACTTGGCATTAAATTTTGCGTAAAATGATATTGAAATTTTGGAGGTTTTTTGAAGATACACATCACTTTTTATAAGTATATTTAAAATATAATAAACGATAATGATGTGCAAAAAAATTATCTATCGATCGAGCTATTGTAAAAGGTTTTAGCTGCAGTTTTCGTAGAGAAAACAAGATTTTTGTTCAATTTTTTTTCAGATTCGGAATTTGGAATGAGGGTACACAAGGGGAAAATGGAAGCTAGAAACGAAGGTATCTTTTTGTACACATTTTTGAGGATATCTCCACGAAAAATCAATATTTTAAAAAAAAGTAAACTGGATCCAAGAGAGTTCAGCGAGCTCGATGACATGAGTAAAAAAAACTGCTACTCAATTTGACAAATATTTTGAAATCTACTACAAAAATGCCAAAAAAATGAAAAAAAAAAAATAAAAGTGCCCAGAAATTTTTTATTCATATATATGTTATAGAGCACTTTAAAACAAGTAAGTTTTATTATTACAACTTGTTAGTTTAGCTTAATTTTTTGTAGAGATATGAAGGCTCAAAGTTTTTAATTATATCAGTGAAATACGCATAAAATTCTGAAACATTAGCACTGAAAAATTAATACCAACTGCAAAAGATAGGATATTTTTGGATACTTGTTTTTGGATTAAAGGTGAACATCTCAGGTACATATAAATATAATTTTTTCTTGGTGTTATTTAGTGAGAAAAAAAGTAGAGTAGACATGAAAAGTGAGACCCAGTTTTCAAGGGAAAAGCAATGAATTTTACATATTTTTGAGCCTTTCATCAGATATAAAGTAAATTTATGAACAGGTAGCTTAATGCAATCAATTCATATATATTTTGCAGCGTCTAAGACACATCCGATAAGTGCTTGGTACGAGACTAGTTATTAAAAAACTGGAGCGTTCTGATTTCGAAGATTAATAACTCTACACAGGATAGGGAAAAAAATAACAGATTTTGGATTTAAACCTAAAATAAATCGTAGAAGCTGATATTTTTAATCCTGACAGTGAAGCAGTTTGGGTAACCTTTTATAAAATTTGAGTTGATTTGGAACAGTGTAGATATATCGAAAAATTATTTCTCAAGCGTTGAGGTCTTAGGTTCAAGAAAATGGCTTTTTTTTTATGATTTATAACATTGATAATTTATTATGTATCAAAACTTCTGTAAAGATTGTGCTTCTGTTAAATTTGAAGTTTGTGCTGTCAAAATCATCGTCCAAAGATTATGAGTTAGCCAACAATGCGTTTACTTATTAATATTATTATATCAATTGCTTTTTTGAGAGCGCACTTTGAAGCCTCTACTACGATTTTCTTGACAAAACCTTTGTCAAAATACAAACATTCATTAGCATCTCAGGTTTAGTATCATTCTTTTTGCTCCATTGTATTTATCAAAGTTTCTCGGTAAGACGTTGTATTAAAAGATCTATCTCCAGGAAGTTTTTTATTGCAGAGCAATAAATGATGAATTACATAAGTAAAAATGAATTTGAATATCAGTAAACTTACGTAATGTCCTTAATCATCATTTAATCATAGCAAGGATCTGCTAGTTTTAGTCAGAGATATATTATGTAAGCAAACGAGATCGTGACGATGGTAACGCAATTACTGCATTAATTGAAAAGGTTATATTTCATTGATGCTTTCTTTTATTTTATTTTTTTGCATATAAACTCAAAAGCAAATCATGTCTAATGAACTCATTGAAAATGGCAAAAGATTAGCTGCTTACAGAGCAGTTGATGAGCATATTTTTCCCGAAAATCAAGTTGTTGGTATTGGTTCTGGTTCCACTGTCGTATATGTCATTGAAAGAATTCTCCAAAAGCCTGAATTAAAGAGCATTACTTATGTACCTACCAGTTTCCAAAGTAAACTATTAATTCTGGAGAACGGATTGAAATTAGGATCCATTGAACAGTAAAGTATAAACAACTCGAAAGTTTCTTATCATTGACCTTGTTAAAATATAGAAATGACGTGATTGATGTAACTATTGATGGGGCTGATGAAGTGGATGATCAATTAAACGCAATCAAGGGAGGCGGTGCATGTCAATTCCAAGAAAAACTTGTTGCTGAAGCAGCTAAGAAGTTTATTCTTGTTGCAGGTATTTAAATAGAGAAAGCGGATCATGTAAAAAAAAAAAAGACTCATTTCGATATCACTAGATTATCGTAAAGAATCAAAAAGATTAGGCACACAATGGAATCAAGGTGTTCCTATTGAAGTTGTGCCTCTATGTTATAGAACTGTTATGAAAAAGATTGAAAATGGTTTATCTATCAAACCTAAAAATGTAAATCTTCGTATGGCTGTTAAAAAGGCAGGCCCAGTAGTAACAGATAACGGTAACTTTGTCGTTGATGCTGATTTTGGTCAGTTGGAGGATCCAGCTAGTTTATTAAAAGAAATTAAGTTACTAACTGGTGTATATGAAGTCGGTCTCTTTTGTCAAATGGCTGTCATGGCTTATTTTGGTGAACAAGATGGAAGTGTCAATGTATTAAAGAAATAAATAAATTTATTTGGTTGCTGCCATAACACTATCTTTACCCATAATTTGATATTTTATATTATTCAATGTTGGCATTCCAGTGTTATCTTTTATAGCTGGAACTCCATCGGATCCTATAAACATTGGACCTGTAGTTATAATAAGTTGATCCCATTCATCTTTTAGACAAGATTGAATGATTCGCGAACCACCTTCTACCATAAGTTTATGTATACCGTTGATTTTAAGTACTTTAAATACATCCTTTAATGGCAAACGACCTTGAGATTTTATATTAATGCAATGCTTTACTATTGAGGCTGTGTACTCCAAAATACTAACCATTCTCAGATCCCTTGATGGGAATAATTTTTACGCCTGCATTTTCCAATTCTGATCTCTTGTCAATTTTTTCAATATAATCCTTTTCAGAAGCAATCAACCATGGCTGTTGACCTACACCATTCAAATAATTCTTAACAAGCTTACAATTTGATGATAATTTCAATGATGGATCCAATACAATTGGTTGTGGCTGTTTGGTTGTAATTTCTGATGCTGACAAATAACGAGCTTATAAAAAGATGCGTGAATACATTTGATAAATCAAATAAATTGATAACTTTACCGTTAAGTTGAGGATCATCTACTAATGCAGTACCAATACCAACTAAAATGCCATCATGAAGTATACGCAAGCGATGTGTCATGGCCATACTTTCTTTTCCACTGATAAGAATTTGTTGCCCTTGTTTGGCTATCTTTCCATCCAAACTTTGAGCAAATGTTAAAGTAATAAATGGACGATCATTCAATAACAAAGCATTATTGTAGATTGGATCTAGAAAATCGCGAGCTTCCTTGTACACAATTTCGTTCATAATTTATTGAAATATCGTATTTCTGCTTTTGCTTTTGTACTGTTTGCTTTAAATCCTTTATTTAAATTCAGGTTGTACTGCCAATTGAAAACGGGTGTGTAAAACGCCTTCAATCTAAAAAGCTATAGTTTTAATAAAATGCCTCGATTTAATCAATGCATCAATATAACTTCAAATTAATTATCGTAAACGCGCTTATTTATTTGTAAATATATATTGTAAATCCCAAAATAAAAAATATCAAATTAACTAGCAAGAGGCTACGCTTGCTTAGGCCTTGGTAGCAGCTGCCTTCTTCTTTACCACTTTCTTAGCAGGTGATTTAGTTGTCTTTTTCACAGATTCGGCTTTTTTGGTAGTAGATGCCTTCTTTTCAGAGGTTTCCTTCTTGGCATCTGTCTTCTTTTCAGAAGTAACACTCTTTACCTTCTTTTCAGGTTTAACGAGTTTGATTGTACCAGATAAACCTTTTATTTGCCCAAATAATTAATTAAGCCTCCTTTATTATGTATACCTTACTCCTATTAATTTACCTTTTGGAAGTGAAAAGACATCCTTTGCAACGCCACGTCTGATTGCTCCAGAAATTTGTGAATCGAAATGAGCTCCTGGTGCAACTTTATAGTTGGCAAGAACGTACTTTTTGATGGCAGGACGAGAGCTACCCTTACGTTCCTTTAGATTAGATACAGCAGCTAAAATATAGATATATACTTAATATACATTTTATTGTAAACTATACCATTCTAATTACCAATAATCATATTTTCATACTACATTTTGGTAAAGTAATTAGCTAATATACATCAACAAACCGTTATAAACTTACAGTAGGATGTTCTGCCAACTTTTTTGATTTGGTTTTGGTCTCGGTATTAGGCATTGTTAATATGAAATGTTAATATAAAGAAAAAGAATGAGGAAAATCCAAATGAAAATTCTTTTTTTCTACACGAAAATTATAGCTTTTTCAGGCAATTTTTATTTTCTGATCACCAATCATTGATCCTGCTTCAAGGGAAAAATGTTGGCAATTTATGCATCTGATTACAGCTAAGAAAAATAAATAAATAGGGGATTATCTTATATTGCATTTATTGCTGTTGATGGTAATGAGATCGATCACGGCAATTATATTCACAATCAGTTTCTTGATGGAGAAATACCTCTCACTGCTGATTTTTCATTTTTTTCAATTTTAAAACTAGAATACTTTGGTATATATGGATTAATATCGATAAAATATATTGCCAATTGAAGTAAAGGCAATGCTATTAAAGCTGTTGTTGTATAAGCTCTTCTTCTTTGTACCTTTTTGCAACTTGTGGTAGCCCTGAAATACAACATTTCTTCTAAAATGTTTCTGATCTCAACTTATCATAGGAAAGAATTTAAAGTGTTTTATTTTGGCTTATAGGCAATGCTATTTGGCATTTGACATAACTAACCTATTACACCGCGCGCATAGTTAATTCCTCTATTTTTTTTTTTGTTTTATCAAGTACATATTGCTGTACTTTTGAAAGGATTGCTTAGAGGTCTATCGGTATATTTTTGTCATAATAAACCCGTATTTAAACTCCGATAATTTGATTGATAATTTTAGAAAAAATACTTCTCTTTTTCGTATATTTCTCAACAACTTATTATATGAATCTACAAAGCTTGTTAGGGTTTATAGGTAAATACTATAATTTTACGTCGAATGATGGCATTGATAAAAAAATAGATTGAAAAATGAAGCAAGGAAATCAAAAATAAAACAGAAAGAAAAAGAAAAATCAAAAAAAAAAATAATAAAAAACCGTTTGAGCACAAAGAGCCAGGTTTTTTCATTATTTTTATTTCACTTTTTTGGCTCTTTTAGCCAAAAGTAAAATAAAAAAGCGTTTTGTTTGGTAGTATATGATTAGGTAGCTGTAACTAAAAAAAGAAGCATTCATTCGTCCATATCAACCAATCGGTATCCTTCTCAACCCCTCAAATCACAGATATTTTATAGGTAATTATTAAGGCGGATCAAGTAAAAGCCAAGGCAGACTCAATCCACATATACTTTACAGGTTTCTGGAACAATTTGAAGTTTTTTTTTTTTTTATGGATAATGATGGAGAGTTGGAAAAGTAATTTGTAAAAAATATAATGTTTATTTTTTTATGAAGCGGTCCATCTTATAGGAATTTTAAAGAATTGCTGTAATGTTTGTTTATCATGTACTGATAATTCGGGTGTGGGTAAGATACCGCCTCGTAAATTGGTTTGGATAGAAGGATGAATATATCTTGGAGCCTTTAATTTAGAATCTCTTTCTTGACGCAGCTTTTTATATTCTTCCAAAGGGACGGATTCATTAATCATTTTGTTGAATTTCTTGTGTTTTTCAAGGCTAGCAACCACACGATACTATGAAAATGTTTATTCTAATAAGAAAAGTGATGGATCATAATATATAAAACTTACTGGACGGTCTGAAGGTGGGTAATCATGGCCAACATAAATTCTTGTATCATCAGGCCAACTATCATACATTTTATGAATGCTATGATACATTTTTTCAGCACTACCACCTGGGAAATCACAACGAGCAGTTCCTATATCTGGCTATATGTATACACATAATTAAAGTTTAGATAAATTCCATTCACGCAATTAAAACATTTTATATATTCATCATACCATAAATAAAGTATCACCCACAAATGCAGCATCACCAATTCGATACGACATGCATGCAGGCGTATGACCTGGTGTAGCCAAGACACTACATTGAATATCTTTACCCAATGTCCATTGTAAGCCCTCAGAAACCAATTTATCAAATTGTTCGCCGGTAGGGTTTAATTCGTTATGAGTCAAATTATATTTCTCGCCAAATACTTGCTGAACTTGTGTTACATCTTTACCAATCCAGAATTCAGGTTTTGAATGTAATTCATTCTTTAAATAATGAGCAGCAGTTAAATGATCCTAAAAAAACGGAGGGTTGAGTAAATTATATAATTGGTTCTTGTCTTGCTTAATATTTTACAGCATGAACATGGGTGTCAATAATTTTTGAAACATTCAATTGATACTTTTCTATAAATTGAATCAATGTTTTCGCCAATAAAGGGTGAACAATGGATGAAAACGGATCATAATTTAATACAGGATCTACTATGAATGCTTCTTTAGATTCTATAAAAAATCATGTCAACGTTAACTGTATTGAAATATCGTACGTTTTTAAACATTTTGTGTTACCTAAATCCGTTACCACATATTGTGCTGTTTCCGTCTCGGTATCAAATATTGTATGTACCCAGGGTGAATGGTTATTCATAAAAGGTTGAATTGGACCCTTCCACTCTTTGAGTCCTCCTTGTAAACTATAAACATCTTCAAAGCCAAGTTTTTGAGCAATGATAGCAGCTTCGTCACTACGACGTCCGGACATGCATTGAAATACAATCTGTCATAATATTTAGTAAATATATCAATCATAATATTTGTATACATTACTTTTCCATGCTTGTTTAAATCTGACAAACCAGCAGAAAACATGGTCGAATCAAGTGCAAATGGTACATTTAATGAACCTTTAATCTTGCCATGTTTTTCAATTTCATTTCTTTCTCGAACATCAACAACAATAAGATCATTATGAGGCTTGGATTCTTGAGTAGCAAGCCAAGTTGATAATTGATTTGCAGTAACCTGTCTTGCTGTAGCTGACATGCTGTTTGTAGAATAAAATCTTTTGTTTATCAAGTTTCTTTTTATAATTAATCGAAGCATCATTTTCTTTATATTTATACAGAAAAACGAAAAAAGAAGTTGAGAAACGTTGAGATTATAAATACAACAATGCGGGGTTCTCGCTAGTTTAATCACAGCGTCCTCGTAAGCATTACGCTGAAAAACGTAAATCTACGAATTACATGTAACAGCGAGGTAATTTGGCGAAAGTGGCAAAAAGAGAATGAGAAAAAACAAAGGGGGAGATCCTTTTTTTTAATTTCACAACCATATTATTTATATACTTTTATCAATAGAAAATATGATGTCTGTGCTAGATTAAATCATTTGAATTGTTCGCAAACGAATTAATTCAATTTTGTGTGTTGAAACTGATTTGTTTGCAAATGTGCACTGTTTTGCATATGCATGCATATATGAAAAATGAAAAAAGAAAGTTAGCAACTAAATGACAGGTTGTTACAAGGAAAAACTCATCTCGAATATTGTCAATTTAGTTGTTTTAGAGTAAAAATACTTTATACTAACATTACCACAAGCAGGCGCAACATTAAAATGAACACAAAGATGATGTGTTTTGTTCGTTTTTTTTTCCCATATAATCATGAATTTACATGATCAAATACATAAATATAAACAACAGTATATAAGGTCTGATTGGATGTTGAAACGATATGAATAAAATGTTCAAATAGTTGTACAAAAGGGGATTAAGGAGATGAATTTGTTCGTTTGATATAAAAAAGACCAAATAATCCTTTTTTTTTTTCTTATTTTGCTCTTATCTCATCATCATCATTATCATCATAATCATCATCACTGTATAATTTGTTGGGGGTGGAAACACAAATAAAAAAAAAAAATCATGATCTCGTCCACTTTTCTCTCATTTTCATTTCGTTTCTTTCTTTTACAAATCCTAAGATTTACAATGCGTGATTGGCTTGCACTTCCAATAAATACAAATGCTGGAGGTAATCCATCATCTTCATCTTCTTCTGTAAAAAATAATACTAGCAGTGATGAAGGTATCACAACAGATGAAGATGAATACAGATATGATATTATTCATGAATCTGCATCTACCGAGGAGGAGTTGGAAGTAACTGAATGTAATAATGAGGATCAAGATGAAGAATTGTCGACTTGGTTATCCATCTTGAATGTATTTGGTGTTGCAAAGAAAATCAAGAAGAGATCATCATCTTCTTCCTTATCATCTGCATCGACTTCATCTCTTTCTATCAAGAAATCAAGAGAAATTATACCAAAGCCAGAAATTGATGTATCAATTGATAAATCTCTCGAAGATGAATCTATCCAAGAAGAAGAAGAAGAAGAAGAAGAATCTCTTGATGACTTTGAAAAAGAAGAAGAAGAAGAAGAAGAAGAAGTGGAAGAGGAAACAACACATTTGCAACGAACATTGTCTTCAAGTAGCATCGCTTCCTCAACTGATACTGATAACTCAACACCTGCTTCATCTCAAATTATGAGATCTTCATCTACCCCTTCAAAATATTATCATGCAATGACTATGAGCAAGACTACAAATGTCAAGGTAAAAATGTACATTTACTATTACCTACTTCTTTAGTATTAACTCTCTGATAGATTTACTGGAATCATGGCGGTAAAAAGGTACAAGTAACTGGCGAGTTTGATAACTGGTCAGGTAAGCGGATGATCCACATGTGTGTGTATTTTAACATATACTCAAGGAAAAAAACCACATGATTTATTACAGTATCGGTTGATATGGTTAAAGATACCGAAAAATCAGATTGTCACGTTGTTGATATTCCAATGGATTTGAGTAAAGATATCGAATTTAAGTTTATTGTGGATGGAGAATGGCGTTATGCCAGTGATTTACCACATCGAACTGATTGGCGTAAGTGTATTTAGTAATTGTTAATTAGTGACACTGTGAACTTAAAAACTTATATACATAGGAGGCAACATCAACAATGTTGTGTATAAAAAGGAGAAACATCTTGCTACTACCTTGGTAAACGAATAAATAATGATTTATTATTGTTTTTTTTTTTTTTTAATATTGTAATAAAATCACTACCGCCCTTTTTCAATAAACATCTGTGGCATATAATATAACGAATACAATAATCAGAATAATTAAAATTGAACTGAATCCTATAGACATGATTCGGTTTAATTTTTGCCATCTATCTGCCATTTTACCACCTTTTTCTCGGACATGTTTTGGCCAAATTGATCCAATCCACCAAAAAGGAGGAAATATAAAACCAAATAGAAATAATAAACCACAAATAGAATAAAATCCATCTTGATCATTTTTAGTAACCCACCAAATATTGGCTTCGCTCTGTTGATCATCTTGAACATGTGCTGGTGTTGAAGATGGCATTGCTTCTTCTTGAGAGGGTATCGATTTCTCCATGTCTTTGTTTTCTTTCCAATAATTGGCGGGTATAGTGGATGAATTTCGAAGTGTTGTAGCTTCAGATAATCTGTTTTTTAATAATTTAGCATCATTAGATGTAAATTGTCGATCAATATAGTTTTCAAATTGTTCATCTTTTGGTGTTTGATGGACTATAATAGCAGAAGGAGGCAAGTTTGATATATATGGTTTGTTGTTCTCATTTGGTGGTGACATAAGTTGTTCAGTTAATTGTAAAGACCAATCTGGTACATTATCATGTTTATTAATATTATTATCGTTATTCATCTATTTCATATGTAAAAAAGAAAGAAAAAAAAAAGAAAAAAGAAAAGAATTTTTGCTTGTTGTTGTTGTTATATATAGTCCAAAATAAGGCACCTCAAGTTGTTGTTGTGTATCACAATCAAAATTTTATTTAATGGTTTCCACCACAACATCCTCCAGTATGCTTGTGTGCCCTCTTTTTACGATTGATATTCTTGGTATTTTTAATGCTATCATTATCACCTAATTCAATATCCTTTGTAATTCTTAATTCTAATGAAATATTCATCAGTAAAAATGCTGTTACAAATCAAGAAAAGATCTTACTATATGTGTTATTTCCTTGTGGTACACCTTGAATAACATTCTTTTTTAATAAAGTTTCTACTTGTCCAGCTAATTGTAATTTCTAAATGACATACTTCAGTAACTGAAACAACATTTGTCCCTCTTTCTCTCTCTTTTTTTTTTTTTTTTTTTACCTCTTCAAGAATATCGGTATTTGTTTCATCTTTAGATTGCATAAATCTAGAATAAGTTTCTTTTCTAGCAGCTATTTTTGTATATAAATCAGTATACAACTACCCTAAATCACATTTCCTCCTCCTCCTCCTCCAATTATATATAATCAGCCTCACTCACATACCAGCAATTGCTTTTAAATCAGCTTTATATAAATGAACATAATGTCAATGGCTTTTAAAATTCGATATTAGATAATGAAAAGCTTACCAGAGAAAACTTGCTTTTGTGTCTTGAGTAAATTTCTGTATGCATGAATTGCTGCTTGTTTTGAAGGTGACATGGACATCTTTATAAATATAATTGATTGTAGAATGAAAAACAAGGGAATAGATTATTTTATTTCGTTTAATTAGCCGGGCTCAATGCCCAGGGCAGGGTTTCTTCCTGTGACCGTTCAAACATTGAAATGAAATCTCAATGGTGCCTAACGTTTAGTTGCATGTGCATTACTTGATTGCATGCAAATAATGCATCAAAATCGCAATTGTATATGACAGCAAGCATATATGTATTTCTGATGATTCGAGCTTTATTATAAAAGATTTTAAGTAAACAAAAAATAGATGAAACAATGAAAGATTTGTATATTTCATGTATGAACAAGATATTGCTTCTTAAACCTATTAAAGCCAACCTTCAGTATTTAATTATCATTTGACCTAAGCTTTGATCATATCTAGGCCATCAAAATTTAAAAATTCGATGCCAAACCTGCCACATTTCATTACTTCTAGCAGGGACTGAATTAATTATATACTTTTTTTAGTAGACTTTTGGATTAGCAACTTCGAAACAAAAAACATTCATGTGTACCTGAGTTACTAGCAAATGTAATTAAAGAAAAAAAAATTTGTTATGTGAACGAATGTGTGCTCAAATAATTCCCTCAAACACTAGAAGATCGTTTGCTTTCAGGCGGAGGCCTGACATTCATTAACCATTTGTTACTGAATATTTCACATAAAAGTAAGCTAGACATTGCTTTAGGTATTCGTAAAATGGATCATGCTAAAACATATTGTCCTGTTTTTGTTTCAGCAAAAAACATTGATTTTTGATAGAGATAATCAAAATAATAATTCATATTACAGCCTAAATTTTGCGCTAACTGAGTTCCAAAATCAATTTGTCAAATCGATTAAAAAATGATGAAAAATAAAAAATCGTTCAATAGCTCATTAACTGCGAAGTAAGTTAAACTAGCCTATTAAACGTTTTTTATAGAATTTTGAATTCTGCATCTATTGTATAAATTTCAAACAATTTTTTCATATTAAATTTTGCGTAAAATGCAATTGAAATTTTGGAGGTTTTTTGAAGATACACATCACTTTTTATAAACATGTTTCAAATGTGAGTAACTGCAATGATGTGTAGCAAAATTATCTATTGATCGAGCTATTATTTAACCTTTTAGCGGCATTTTTCGTAGAGAAAGCAAGATTTTTGTCCAAATTTTTTCAAATTCAGAATTTGGGACGAGGGTTTATAAGGGAAAAATTGAGGTTAGAAACGAGAGTATCTTTTTGTACACATTTTTGAGGATATCTCCATGAAAAATCAATATTTTGAAAAAATCTAAATTGGGTCTAAGAGAGCTTTATGAGATGGATGATAAGAATGTAAAAAAAGTTTTGCTCAATTTAGCGAATATTTTAGGAATCTACTATATAAATGTCAAAAAAATGAAAAAAAAATAAAAGTGGTCAGAATTGTTTCATACTTAAATATGTTATAGAGCACATCAAAAAAAGTAAGTTTTATTATTGGAAGTTGGTAGTATAACTTAATTTTTCGCAGAGATATGAAGGCTTAAACGCTTTGATTTTTAGCAGTGAAATACGCGTAAAAAATCTGAAACCTTAGCACTGAAAAATTAATACCACCTGCAAAAAGTAGGATATTTCCGGATACTTGGTTTTGAATTAAAGGTGAACATCTCAGGTACATTAGCGTATAATTTTATTGTGGTGTTAGTTAGTGAAAAAAAAGTATAGCAGCGATGAAAAGTGAACCCCAGTTTTCAAGGAAAAAGCAGTGGATTTTACGTGTTTTTGAGCCTTTCATGGGATATAATATGAATTCAGGAATATCTAGCACAATGCGACTAATTCATATATGTTTTGTGGTCTCTGAGGTATATCCCAAAAAATGTTTATTATGAGGTTAGTTATAGAAAGAAGGCATACTCCAATTTTGAAGAATGAAGAAACTATGACATTTTTTTTTTTTTGCAAATTCAAATTTAATATTACAATTCATTTTAACGTATCGAGCGTAGTTTCTTCGTGCACTACAGCAAGTCAAAATAGGTTGTGAAGGACAGAACAAAAAAAATAAACTACTGTAATTTTTTTTATTGATTATTGATTAATTAATAAGAAAAATAATTACACAAATATGCTACAGTGGGAGTGTTTAGTTTCTACATGGAAAAAATCTAAAAATCAATTTTTATTATATATTATACTGTATTAGCTGATATTGTTTTCCTGTAGAGATCGGACGAGATCTGGTATTTTCGACATTGATGACCGTAGCTTTTATAGATTATAAAAATTTTGTTACTACAGTATATACTATACTTCTATACTATATTATATATATACACACGCTTTATCTACTACTAAATTTTTGTATATATACGTAGCGCTATTCTGTATCTATTGTTGATTATATGCTCACTGGAAACTTCAATTATATTTTCTAGTAAAATAAAGTCAGATTTGCATTATTGTACCTAGCATAATTACGTGATGTAGGGCAAAAATGACAGATTTTTCTTTATATTTCGGTCAGGAATAAAGATTTTTTTGTAAACCAAATTGCTGCTAATACTCAGCAAATAGCAGTATTATATACCAAAGAAAAACAATATAGTCAAATTATTCAATATTGCACAAATCGAGAAAAACAAAATAACAGATAAGTAGAAGGGCGGCAATTAAAAAAAGCAAACATAGAGGGGACGTTTGTCCTAGTTGCTAGACTTATGCGCTTTACAGCTAGTTCAAACGGAGAGGTTGTGGGTTCAAAACTCGTGTAAGCAGATTTTCTTCGGAACTTGTGCTTGCCGGGCTAGAAGCACAGCTAGTCATCCCCTCGCTTTTTTTTTGTTTTACCTTTCTACACGCTGCTTTCAAAAGACTATCAATTGTTGTCTTCTTTTCTCTGTATACTCCGATATTCATGATCCCATTTTTGAGATTGATTTTCTGTATGAATATCTTATTTTGCAAGAAAAATAACAAGATCTTATTAGTTGTACAAAACAACAACGCTTTGCATGTAATACTTTAAGATTATACGCTGTATTGTAGGCCTACTCTCGGTACGTGTATTCTAATTTTGGTGTTCATCAAGTAGGAATTAAATCGAACGTTATTAATTGCAGCAATATTGTACAGTACGCATTACAGTAAAATGTAAAATAAAAAAAAAGATTTGAAAAAGATACAGTTTGAATCCTTCTTTATTCAAAATATGGATAGTGTGCAATAAGTCTATACTTCTACCCTATCTAATATTAATTGTAATTCATTATGTTGTATGCCACCAAGTATCATACGTTATTACCTTCTACAGTATCAATACATCTTACAATCTATTGACTACGACATGTATCGAAGTGCAAAGTCTTGATGTCTTGATATCAGATACTATAAATAAGAAACTTCTGGCGTACTAAGTTTATCCAGCAAAAATTAACAAGAAAGTTTGGACTTCAATTATGACACCATATTATTTCATTCCAGCGGTTAATTAATCAAATAGCTATCAAATCAATATCCAAGCATATTTAGTGCAACATTGAAATAAGGCAACACATAAGCTCTGCAAGCACGGTTAAATTATGATTGATCCATTTCCATCCATCAATTACTATCAAAAAGATCTTATGGCTCAATAGTGCCTTATTAAATTACATCTCATGATCTCAGTCAAATCAATATAAAAGGCCATACTTTTAATATCTAAATAAACGATATCTTGTTTTTATTATACATTTGACGAAATGATTTATTGCTGATTCTCTTTTAATTATATTCTTTTTTAAGTATTACTTATCAAACATGAAAATATAGGACACAACACGTGGTTTTATTATTGGACAGAAATATCATTTTTTGCGGATGGTTTCCTCAATTCACAGTGATCTGTGAGAGTAGAAATATAAATTTTTATGCAGGATATATGTAAATCTACCATCATGTATCATTGGAGATTAATTGGATCAATATTCACAAGAATGGAGCTTTTTTTCTTTGTTTTCTGCTGTTGTAAATATTAGTTTAATATTATGTAAAACTTAGTTTAAAACTCATTATCCAGGGCTTAATTTCTGTATTCACAAGATAGATCTAATTGATTGATACTCTGTATTTTTTGTTTCAGCCAAAAATATTGATTTTTCATCGAGATAATCAAAATAATAGTCGATATCACATTTTACAGCTTATAATAACTGGGTTCCAAAATTTATTTTAAAAAATGGACGAAAAATGATGAAAAAAACAAAATCGTTTAATTGCTCATGAACTGCAAAGTAAATCGACCTAGTATACTAAATAGTTTTTGTACAGTTTTAAGTTCTGCATCCACCTAAATAAAATTCAGACAAACATTCTACATTAAATTTTGTGTAAAATTCAATTGAAATTTTGGAGGTTTTTTGAAGATATACATCATTTTTTATAAACATGTTTTAAAAATAGTTTTTGGAAATAATGCGCAACAAAATTATCTATCGATTAAGCCATTGCTGAACCTTCTATCTGCAGTTTTCGTAGAGAAAACAAGATTTTTGTAACTTTTTTTTTCTGCCTCAGAATTTGGGATGAGGGTATACAAGGGGAAAATGGACGCCAGAAATGGAGGTACCTTTTTGTACACATTTTTGAAGATATCTCCACGAAAAATCAATATTTTGAAAAACTCTAAATTGGGTCTGAGAGAGCTCAACGAACTAAATGACATGAATGCAAAAAAAATGTTTTTCAATTTAACCAATATTTTGAAATCGACTATAGAAACGACAAAAAAAATGAAAAAAAAATAAAGGTGCTCAGAATTTTTTTATATTAGCATATATTATAGAGCACTTCAAAACAAGTAAGTTTTATTATTAAAAAGTGTTAGTATAGCTTAATTTTTTCTGGAGATATGAAGCCTCAAAGTTTTCAATCCTTTAGCAGTGAAATACGCGTAAAAAATCTGAAACCTTAGCACAGAAAAATTAATACCAACTGCAAAAAATAGGATATTTCCGGATACTCATTTTTGGATTAAAGCTGAGCATTTCAGGTACATTGGCATATAATTTTCTGTTAGTGTTAGTTAGCGAGAAAAAAAGTAGAGCAGGGATAAAAAGTGAGACCCAATTTTCAAGGAAAAAGCGGCAAATTCTACGTATTTTTGAGTCTTTTGTCAAATATAAAATAAACTTAGGAACATGTAGCATAACGCGACCAATTCGCATCTATTTTGTAATGTCTAAGACATATCCTAAAAAGTGTTTAGTATGAAGTTACTTATATAAAAAGTGGGGTGTTCCAATTTTGAAGATTAGCAGTTCTGAAAATCAACTTTTGAATTTGACAGTTTTTATGAAAGGATCAATTTCGCATTCAATGAATCTTTATAAATTTACTAGGACTAGTAAGCTGCTCTTTATGAACAGATAGCTGTGGCTATTCCAGTTATATATAGATTCTGAGATTAGCATGAGCGAAAATTATATTATTTGTCAACAAAAGTTTTGATGAGCAGCAATCAGTGCCACGCGCTTCTGCAATTATTTTTTAAATCAATCTCACCAGAGCGTTTATTGTGATTCCGGGGTTGTAGACATTTTTTTTCTCCTGCTTCGAATATGTTACGACAGCTTCCAAAACTGACCAGTAAACATTTAAGTAATAAGCGTGTAAGATACTATAATTTGCTTGTATAATTTGCATTTTATTAATCAAATTTTAGATTGCTATCAATACTTTTGCTTTTCAACAGCAAGCTAAACGATTCGAGTCCTCAGGAGTAAGACAACTTTTTGGGCAAATAATAGCATTTGACTAAAAAACATAATAGACTTTTGCGAAATCATCTAAAAGCGATTTTCGTCATATTGGAACTGAAAAAGATGCTGGCGCATTGCAAGATTTACTCCGTAGAGTGATGGAAATTGATGCAGACATTACTCAAACGCCTATTGTTGAATTTAAGCCTAATGTAAATATGCAATTCAATAAGCCAACAGTTGAGCTTGAGACTAATGTCATTTTATAGACACAAATATGTACAGCTTATTGTATAGATGATGAGTTTTCATTAGATGACATGGCAAAGAGACTTCCTTTTGAAAATTATTATGTGAGCAACGCTTATGATAATATGTTGCACATTTCAAATACACTTCATGGTGGCGATATTTACTTATTCAACAATGGCACACTAACGTTCTGGGGTCTTGATCAAAATAATCAGGATTGGTTTTTAAACAATATCAGACAACAAAAAAATACACTAGGTTTCCATGAGGCAAAGGAAACTGTAGAATATACAATTGATGAAGACGAGTAAGTACTATTTTCACATGAATATGTTTATGTACTTATTTTTAAATTTGTTTAAAGAGTGACAGATATGAAAGGAGATATAATGATCTTGAATCCTTTCATACCATCAGTGGATTTATCAAAGATCGCCTTTTCTTACGGACTTGGGCGAGCCGCAAAACTGACTAGTATTGAAGCCTCTATTAAACAGTTTCTGACTGATATTGCTAGCTTACCTGCTACATTATGCGATTCAAATGCTACAAAAGAATTATTCAGCAATCGATCTCTAACTGGAAAATTACTTTTTATTCAACAAAGGATGATTAATGGATCTCGGGATGGATTATTAGGTACACCTGATTTCCACTGGGCAAAGCCAGAATTGGAAGGTTATGTTAATAAAATTTCAACGAGATTTGATGTTTCCACGAGAATTGCTATTTTAAATAAGCAATTAGGTAATAACCGAATGACTTGTATATCAATTTTTAACTAATGTATTGTATTTTGTGTAGATTATGCGAAAAATGTTGTTGATACCGCAAAAGAGCATGATTTATTAAAATAAAAATTTCAATTCTATCATTTGAATTGGTCCATTGTATCAATAATTTTTAAAGCAAAAAATGCCTTGGTCCGCCATATATATCAACAGGTTATTTTATGCTTTGGTCAAAGCATTACAACCATTTGAATATGCGTGAAAATCCTTTAAAGCAAAGTAAATTAAGCTGGCCCTTAATTTTTCTCAAATAAAATAGAAACATATGAAAGTATTATCATTCCAAGATCATCAAATTATAAGCGAGTTTTCTTCCTAGCAATTCTACTCTTATAAGAGGGCTTTCCTATTGTGCATTTGTCATACCATGGAAGTTTATTCATGTGGTACCTTTTTCTTTCTTCCAGGGCTGTGACGTCTAGCAATAAGCATTCAAATCCCATCTCGTCTTTATTGATGTACATCTTGCCTGTCAATTTGTTTGGATTATCGTATATTTACAAGTAAACTATGTCTACACCTTTTGCAATTGTGTCCGTATTGAAACGAACACCATGCAGAGCGAACTTGAATCAATTTATTCAAGCTCGTAGCTTTCAATCTTCTGCTTTTACCCATGCTAAAGGTGCACATAAGTTTTTTACAGCCATATCTAGACCTCAATTGATAAATACAACACCAAGACTTTTGTCTGGTACATTATGCCATAAATATCAACAAAAGCATTGGACATCTACTGTATCTAATAGCACTATTACACCTACCGATAAGAAGAAAGAGCCTATTGTTTACAACAATTGGCTTGATCATTTACCTGCAAAAGTAGCCCCATATGCATTTTTAACACGTATTGACAAACCTATTGGTACATGGCTATTGTTTTGGCCTTGCGGTAAGTGAGATGTATCTTATTTATAGGTCTTAAAAGCTTATTCAAATCAATGTAGCATGGGGTATTTCAATGGCTGCATACAACACAGGATCATCTGTCATGGATGCTGCTTCCATGATAGCACTTTTTGGTACTGGTGCATTGATTATGCGTGGTGCCGGTTGTACTATTAATGATTTATGGGATAGAGATATTGACGATAAAGTAGAAAGAACCAAAGTTCGTCCCATTACTTCTGGTGCTATTTCACCAAAGCAAGCAATTGCATTTTTAGGTCTTCAATTAACTGCAGGTCTTGCAGTTTTAACACAACTCAACGTGTATAGTATTTTATTAGGTGCTAGTTCATTATCTTTGGTTGTAACTTATCCTTTAATGAAACGTGTTACTTATTGGCCACAAACAGTGTTGGGATTAGCATTTAATTGGGGTGCTTTGCTTGGTTGGTCAGCCATGACAGGATCATTAGACCTTACAGTTGCTGGACCCCTTTATTTGGGTGGTGTATGTTGGACATTAGTTTACGATACTATTTATGCTCATCAAGACAAAAAAGATGATATCAAGGTAGGTGTCAAGTCAACTGCGCTTCGATTTGGAGAGAAAACACCTCAATGGCTTGCAGGGTTTTCATCTGCTTTCATTGGTTTAACTGCTGTAGCTGGTTATATGAATGATCAAGGATTGCCATTCTATGCTATTAGTGTATTAGGAACAGCTGCTCATTTAGCATGGCAATTAAAGACAGTAAATTACAATGACACTGCTAGTTGTTGGTCTAAATTTAAGAGTAATACTTGGGCTGGTGCTATTTTATGGTCTGGTATTGCAGCTGATGCTGCATGGTCTTCCATTGCAGTGTGATCACTTTGTTGGATGATCGATAAATAAATAAGACATAAGTAGATGCGTCTCGGTGTGATTTAATAAAAAACATCCTTTCAAATAAGGAATTATCTTGATTACAAGAACAATAGCTTGGTTTTAATTTTATCGGTGATAACTCAAATTTAGATTTTTAAAGAGTTTATCCCATTGTATGACAAGCAGTATCTAAGAATGCTTGCTATTCTATTCTATTTTTTTATAGCATATTAGGTGTATTTTTGCATTTTTCTATACATATTTTGTCTACTTAAACCTATTGCAATAATACTTTTAAAAATCTAAATAATCCGGGGGAAACAAAAGAGAAAACTTGCGTAAACAAGCTAAATTTTAGAATGTACGCAACATGATGGTACAAAGACTTGAAGATAATAGTGTTTGTCTAGATGGTAAATAAATACATTTTTTATTAAAAATTACTGAAGTTCATTGATTAAATCCAAAGAAACTTGACTTTTGCGAAGCCCATGCCAGCAGATTAACGGCTTAGTAGCAAGTTCTTTAAGAGTAAATGTTGTTTCACGAGGATGCCAATCCTCTGGGAATGATTCATTGAGTAGAAATGATTTCAAATGTGGCAAAGTAATGCTTCCATCACGACCGAGAATATCTAATAATAAAGAGCATTCTGTACTAGAAGCAAACTAAACAATGCAATCAATATTTGCTTATAATGTCGATATGCAGTATACAGTATTTACCTGCGAGAAGAAATTTAAATGCATACGTCTGTTATCTCGAATTGATTCCATCCATCTCAACTTTCTAGCATCGTTTTCATTCTTTCGAGTGAACAAACCTTTTGTTTCGCCTTGATTTTTGGTTTCAGCTAATTTGATCATTCTATCCACATATTCAGGTACAACATAAGATGTACCTTGGGGTGCAAGTGCGGAATCATTTCTTGTAAGAGAAACATCATGTTCTAAAATACCAAATACTGTCAAACGATCCAGATCAATTGTTTTTAAAGATTTGAATTGTGTTAATAGAGGATCTTGAGGATGAGCTTCTTGTAATTGAGAAAAGACGTAATTCAAAATGACTACAGTGACAGTAGGAGGAGCACCCATCAACATGAGAGCATCAAACAGTTCTTCGGACTTGATATTACGGCCATCTCGGGCGATAAATCCATGATTGGCAAGTGTGTTCAACATGGGACAAGGGGACCGGAGATCAGTATCCCTTCTTTGATACGGATGCTCCTTTATTAATTCTCTCCATTCATCTGTAGATTTTAATCCTCTTCTGCCACTCACTTCAATATTTATAATTGCAAATACAAAATAAGCAGCGATTAGGCCAAGCACAACAGAAGCAATTGTAGAAATAATTGATTTATATTTCTTTTGAGGAGGAGCCTTTGGAAATATGCTAATGTTTTCAAATTTAGACATGTTAATTTAAGAATGATTTGAAAGAAAAAAAAATTTAATTCAGGACAGAAACTTAAGCTCTTTTTATACAACAGTTAGTTGCTCAGTTTTGTGATACCTGAGCCACCTATTGTTGTACATGTTTATTATCATATTCTATAAAATCTACATTTATTCTCTCTTTGACCAACCGCATTCAGCGTTAGGATCCTTTACCATATCTACAAGTGGAAAGTAATGATTCACCATCTTTACAGAGAGCATAATGGGAACATTATCAAAACTGAGACAACGTACACGAACGTATGTGTTATCTTGAGCATCCTTGACTGCAGCAATTAGATCATCTAAAGTTACGACTTGCTTTGAATTAATGTGAGTAATCCACATTGTGGGCACTAAACCATACATGTATGCAGGAGACCCCTTTGAACGGGCAGAAATATAAATTTGAGATGGCAATGTTTTGCTTTGTTGAAGAACAGCTTTATGGGGTTCTGATCGAAATAGGAAATTTAATATTTATGCTTGTTTTGTGTATATACCAACTTACCATGTAATACTGCACCTGCCCAAAAGATAACTCTACTAGTACCATCGCCTGATACTGGACTTGTCTTGACATTGACAACCATCTCTTTCTTTCCACGTAAAATGGTTATTTCAATCTCTTCTGAATCATATTGAGCATCCATTTCAAACATGCGAGTAATTACTTTTCCATTGACTGACAAAATTAAATCTAATTCTTTCAATACTTTCGAACTTTCTGATGCTGCTTCTGTACGGCGAATCATGAATAATTGATGCTTTGATGGATTTGCTTGTTCCACTTTATTGACCCATTCATCAGATAAACCCATAGCTGCTGCTTGAGCCATTTGAACAGGCATTAATTCAGCATTAATACTACGAAGTGCAACATGCTCTTCTCCATTTCTTAAACGATCCAAAACAGTACGAACAGTTGAAATATGAATACCAAGATGATATTCATTATCATGTCCATTCATATTACGTTCACCTAAAAAGTTCATCCATAAACCTTGTACAAGACCATTTGAATCTGCTAAAATACCAGATGAGCATTGAAGTGCTAATGGTGTATCAAGAGTGATAGCATCCATATTGATACTGCGGAAGCGAGGTGTCTATTAAGAATAATTTTTAGTGTTCGGATTTCACCCTAATTAAAAATGGAAAATATACTTTACACCATTGTGTGGGATTGTGACACATGTAACATCCGTTACAACAGTATTCAAACAAACTGGTCTTTGATTGTGATTGTGCGCAACCAATGTAACTTTATGACCTTGTGATAATGTTTTATCACTAAAAGGTGCACTCAAAACATCTGTATCACCTAAAAGCTCAGGATCATATTGAACAACTGCAAAATTATGTGTTGGATGCAAAAACTAATAACAACAAAATCAGTATATTTTGTAAATATTTGGCTCTTTTCTTCGCATTACTTACTAGGACCTTTGCAGGAATAACAAGAGAATCTGCTACATTTAAGGTCAAATCACCCATTGATGTAGGAACAATACTACGACTGACAATAACAAGACCCTTTTCTTTATCAACAATGACACCAGCACCTTGTTTACGACTGCGAGGGAAACCATCTAAACGACATGGCATATAGAAATTAACCTTGACTAAACAGCGGATCAAGTTCTTTGCAGGACCAAGACTATCATCCAGTTGAATAAAATGTTTGGTTGATGGTTTGAGAGGTTTAGGAGGTAATGCTTCCCCTAAATCAGTGAAATCCCATAATCCAGTATTGTCATTTCTTACTGCTAATCTGAAGCCAGACCAATGTCTTTCAACCTGAACTACAGCAACCAAAATGGTGTGTGTATCCGCAATTGAATAATAGACAACAGGTACACGGGCACGATCAGGAATGGTTTTCATTACTGAAATAAATGTATCAAGATTTGGTGTATCTTTGTCGTCAACTGATTTAATAATCCAACCATTGTCGGGTCCATCAAGACGGAACACTAGTAATTTCAATATTAAATACAAAATAACGACGCAGTAAATAATCTAAACTTACTTCCAGAAGGTTCAGCAACATAAACACCTTTACAAGGAATGCAATAAGCTCTGGCTAATTGATAAGAAACTTCATTCAATTTAGAACCACCAATTTCAACATAACGATCAGGAGTACTAGTATATATTCGACGATTAATACACACACCAACTATATGAATACTCACTATCCTACTCACATGGCATGAAGATCTCCCACTTTAACACTCAATTCCACAGGCTTTCCTCCTCTTTCAACGCAAATTGTCACTTCATTTCCAACATTGGAATCAAGCATGGATTCAAATGGTACAAATTTGGTAATATACTCATTATTGATGGTTAACAAAATATCACCTTCCTCTAATTTCTTATATCCAGGACCACCAGGTAAGACAGTTTCTGTTACAAGAAGACCAATTTCATCAGGATAAAGCTTTCTCAACTTTTCCTCAGTTTCTGGACGTAATCCCAATCTGCGAGCTTCATCAAATGGACGATATCTATAAACATACGTTAAATAAATGTAAATTTTGCATGCAAATTGTAAAAAAAAAAAAACTAACGTAAATTGTGTTTGAATATCACCACGAGGTACAGGTTCACCTCTTTGAATAAATCCTAATGCACGCTTAATTCTGTCTAAAGGCAAGAAGAAATCAGTGGCGGCTTTGGTATGGCCACCTGCTTGTAATGCAACAGCATTGCCATCAATATCAATGACGGGCGAACCGGAACTTCCACCACTAGTGCTTGAAGCAGCTTGCCTATCAAAAATCACAATTAGTTGCCATAGCAACAAATAAACACAAAATGTGCACTTACAGATAGAATGTATTGAAATCATTATATGTCAAATCACCATATTCAGGTGTATTACGATCCAATCTCGAAATAGAACCGGCCAAAATACTGAGTTTCTCACCAGCATCATTACTACGCAAATTCGCCGTTAAATTTTTTCTCTCTTTTCAATTGGCATCCTTACCCAACAACTCGAATATCAAGACCCACCTTGGCCAATTCAGGTCGAAGCTCAACTTGAGATAAAGGCATATACTTAATTTTCTCGGGATTAAATCTAAATGTGCATTTTGCTTAGTGTTATATAACAATTACAAATGCCAATACATTACTTTAAGAAACCAAAATCATGAACGGGATCACGATAAATAGGATAAACATCTACTTCCTCATGATCATGACAAATTGCTTCACCTACAAATGGACCAGCACAAGCAACATGTCGATTTGTCAAAATGATACCATTCTTTGCATCAACGATAAATCCAGAGGCTTCAGATGTCTCAGGGCCTAATAATAATTACAATTTCAATGCCTCAATTTCATTAAATTTTAGAATATTCAAACAATAACCTTCAGTGTCAAATGCAGCTACTTGACTGAAACGAATAGAAACAATAGCTTTTACTACATTATTAATAGTTCCCTGCCATTTTGATGGTTTTAATTCAGGAATTATAGGTATAGCGTCAGTCATTAAATCATCGTCTGACAACGCGTCCCTCTCTTCTTCTTGACGAAAAGAAGATTCCACCTTTCTACGTTTAGCTGGATATGTCGAGGTGGTTGAAGCAGGCGAATCTCCTCCTTCAAAATTACGATCTTTAGGTAACAAAGGTAAAGAAGAAACCTTTTCTGGAGTCAATGGAGTATTACTCATCGTTATTTTTAAAATAAAAATGAATTGAAAGAAAAAAGAGTGCAAATGCTTCCTTTCATTGTAATGCTTTTTTGTACTAAACATTAGGTTCGTTTCCAACCCTTTTTCAAATAGTATTACCTGTCACATAAAAGCCTAACTACAAACACGAAATATTGATACATTCGAGGCGCCTAAATGTTGAGAGCGTGTTCATCTTTTCTCAAAAAGAAATTAACAAAGGTAAATTCCAGGAAAACATACCCAATTCTATGAAACGAGCGAGTGAAAAAGAAGGAAATTCTGTCCACAAAAAGCCTAAAAGCGATATCAATCAATTTCGTTTGATCCGATTCCCTCAAAATGCTATTCAAAATCACTCTCTTATCAAGAACAAATCCAATGGAGCATCCCCTAATTCTCAGATTGAGACAATTGTTTTATCCTCTGATGAAGAAAATGATGATCCTGCTCCATCATTTAAGCCTAAACCCAAAGCACAATCATCTACTAGTTCTGCCCCTGCAAGCCAGGATTTAAGAAGTTTGGGTTTCACTATTTCTAAACAATCGCCTTCCGTTCCCAAGCAACCTGCAGAAGGACCTAATCAGACACCTGTCCAATCACCTTTACCAAATGTCGTAAGTTCAGGTGCTGTAAAGACACCAAAAGTTGCAGATGTACAACGCAATGGTAGTTCCACTGACGGACCCAAAGTTTTGATTTCGATCAAGAAGACGGCACCCGTCATCGTTGATCAAGTCGAAAGTAGTGATGACGAAACTAAAAGCGATAAGAACCAAGACATGGAAACTGCATCGAACGAACCACAATCAAATCTTAGCTTTGCAATGACTGATGATGATGAGCTGGAAAAGGAAGAGATTGATGAGCTGGATTCTGACTCGGATGTAGAAGACCCCACTCCAAAACAAAAAATAGGATATTCACTTGCTTCACAGCAACCAAAACCTCAACCTCAACCTCAACCTCAACCACAGCTACAATCACAACCACAACCACAACCACAACTAATGTTGCAGCAGTCGCGACCACAACCAGGTCATCAACAAACCAAATCATCGTTTGACCAAATTGTAAATAACATGCAAGATATCCAAAAACCGCTTGATATAAATGCTCAAAACCAATTTTTACAGACAGCTGCTGCAATGAGAAAGCTTCCTGTTCGCGAAAGTAGAAGTAGAGTTACTACATATAACGATATCGCAAATTCTGTTGATCCTACTCAATTTGCAGTTGATTATCTATCTTCAGCAGACGATGAAAGTGAAATAGATGCAGTTGGCTTTTCGAATGCATTTAGAAATAATGATAGTTCATCAGGTGTTGTAGTCCAGCATAACAAACTATCTAATTTACCTCGACCTCGCAGACAACTTAAAACTGGCTTTGTTTACGATACTGCCATGTCTTATCATGCTACTCCTGATGATACAGAAATTCACCCAGAAGATCCTCGTCGTATTTTTAAAATCTTTAATATAATGGAACGCCATGGATTACTATCAGAGTGTAAACGCATCAAAAGTAGAAGAGCAACTAAAGAAGAAGTTTTACTTGTACATAATATCACTCATTACAGAACATTAAGAAATACATCAGGTACATTTTTTGACAATTCTATCATTTTTGATATCTTGTTTAACATGGTCATTTTACAGATTTGAAAAGTCGATTTGACTACATGAATATGGAAAAGGATTATGATTCTATTTATTTGAATTCTAATTCTTTCGAAAGTGGGCTTTATGCTGTAGGAAGTTTGTGTAATTTGATTGAAGCTGTTGTAAAAAATGAAATCAAAAATGCCTTTGCTATTATTCGACCTCCTGGCCATCATGCTGAATCAGATGTACCCATGGGCTTTTGTTTGTTTAATAATGTAGCTATTGCTACAAGATACTGTATGAAGCGCTTGAATGTCAAGAAAACGCTCATTGTAGATTGGTATGTATATTAAAATTTTCTTGCAACGAAAAAGAAAATTAAATTTCGAGAAATTTCAGGGATATTCATTTCGGAAATGGTACTCAAAGCATCTTTTCCGATGATCCAAATGTATTATACATTTCATTACATCGATTTGAAGATGGGTCATTCTATCCTAGCGATTTAAAGGGGTGCGCTTCATATACTGGCCATGGTAAAGGACTCGGAAAAACTGTAAATATACCTTGGCCTTGCGCTGGAATGACAGATGCAGATTATATTTATGCATTTCGTGAGATTGTTTTACCAATTGCCATGGAATTTAACCCTGATATTGTTATTGGTATGTGTTGTTTCTAAACATTATAATATGAATCTATTGCTAAACTGTACTGGTTTATTTAGTATCTGCTGGATTTGATGCTGCCATTAATGATCCAATTGGTAAGTGTAAAGTAACACCGGCAGGATATGGACAAATGACACATTTGTTGAAAAGTATTGCAAATGGCAAATTGGCAATCGCGCTAGAGGGAGGATATGATTTGAATTCTATTGCTATTTCAGCCCTTGCATGTATGAATGTATTGCTGGGTGAAGCACCTGAACCTATTCAATCTACACTAGTCCCTCAGAAGCACTGTATACAAACTATCGAAACTGTGAAAAAGTTTCAACGACATCACTGGAAATGCATTTCTGAGCAGTTTTAGATTTTTTCCTTTCCTTTTTTTTTATTTTTAAGCTTTTTTAAAGAAACTAAACAAATTAGATTGACCAGTGGGTTTTTTAGCATTTTTAACTGATTTACTATTTGTCTTTTTTGTATTTTGTTGTGCTGTGGAAGGCTTTGCTGTTGCTGTTGTTGTTGCTGTTGTAGATGTTAGTGTAGTTGATTTAATTTCCTCTTCATCTACAGTTTCCCATTCCCAAACCTCTTCTGTCACTATTTTTATTCATGAGAATTATTAGATTTTAAAGACGCATTGCATTAGAAAACTTACCAAGGAAACCACGATTATTCTTTGTAGTTTTCTTCTTGAGTACCTTTCTTCTTGCTTTTCCTGGTGGAAGGGATGGCAATGAAACAGCTGGAGGTTCTTCTTTTTCAATTTCATTTTCTTCTATATCTTGATCCATGTCCATATCAACATCCTCTTCTTCTATATCCAAATCTTCTACTGGCTGAGGTTCCTTTATTTGATCTTCTTCCTCGACGTCTTCTTCTTCTTCTTCATCATCAGAGAAAATATCAGAGGCCTTGATTGAAGTCTTGGCCATCCGAGTCTCTATATCATCTTTATTTGTTATTGGTTTTTGCTTCTGAATATAATTATATGATTTTGCTTACCATGTTCGTTCTTGGGTTTCATTTTATTGATAAATGTTTTAGCAACTGGCTTTGAGATGGGTTCTTGGGCCTTAACTGATGAGGTAACTGCTTGTTTTTTGGTTGTAGCAGGCCCAAAATTTAATGTACCCTTTCTTTTAGCTGTAGTAGATGTAGCAGAAGATGCTTTTGATGAAATAGCAGTAGCTTTGGTTTTGTTATCGACAAGAGTAGAAGCAATAGATTTAGTTTTACTATTGAAAGGATTTGAAGACGCAGTAGATTTAGTTGTCGTATTAGATGTCAAAGGTTTAGTATTAGAAATAGTTGAGCTCTTGGTTTCTGTAGCTGTTGGGCGATTTGTTGATGTAGTGTTTCGTAAGATAACATTCGAGTTTTTCAAAATACCACATCTAACTCGATCTTCAATCGCAAGTTTGGGAGCATCTCTGCATGCATTATAAAAAATGGAGAAATCATCAGGATCAAACGATGTAATGCTATAGACATGAACACCAGATATTTCTTTATATCCCTTCTTTGCCTCTAAATATCAAAGATTATTATCAATAGTATATGAGCGATAGCTTTTGTATCTTACCATCCAATTCAGCATCTTTTACTAATTGAATGCTAAATTGATTGCTTTTAAATAAAGTACCAGTGATACAATAGACAGCTCGAACATTTGATTGAGATTCTGAAAACTCATATAAAGCTCTTGATTTCGAGATTAGTAAAACATCTAATTATAGTAATGATGTACTTACTGCTTGGCTTTATTAACGTGAATACCTACAGCTCTTGCTAAAGATTTATATGTAACCTAAATCATAATCAGAATTTTATCAAGCAGAAGCATATTTGTCAACTTACAGGCTTGTTTTCTTGAAGTACTGTAATGTTTAAATACTCATTATAGTCTGTCATGATTGCTTAGCAAAAAGGAAAGTATATAGTACGCGGAATTGGATTCACCATTAAATCTGTCCAAGTTTTCACGCGTTTGTGACGATATATGATAATGAAAACCATAAAACTTCACAGTACTACTACTCCTTATAGAGTTTTTTGAAGGCTTCAAGGGCAAGTTTTTAATAGTATCTATTAATCAAAAAGGATTATTAGATGCTACTGGATCTTTTGTAATTTTTTTTGTTAATATTTATAAAAAATCCAAAGTTTGAGTTAACTTCATATCAACAATTTATCATCCAATTTATTATTAAATTTTAGATTTATTTTCGCTGGACGAAGATTTGAAAATATTGAATGCATCTCTACTCAATTCGTCATCAGTCCAAGGTATCAAATCGAAATCATCTGTATCATCAGAATATAAATCTTCCCCTTCATTACTACTGGCGCTAGTGCCAGGAACAACTGGTACATCTTTACTATTTCTATTTTCCTTGGATCGAAAGCAAGCAAACAAGCTATCTGAATCTGGTTTTTCCTCGGCAGGTTTGTCATCATCACCTTCTACAACAACAAATGACTTTTGACGTTGACGGTTGTTCCATTGAAGACATGATTGCACAGAAGAAAACCAATCATTACTTGAATCACAAGAACAGAAAGTTTTCACAGGATAAGGGGACATTGTAATTTTAACATGATCACCTTCTACAAATACTATCAACAAAAGCCAACAAGTAACGTTACAGTTGTTACTTACGCTTCAATTCTATTCTATTTCTTCCATCAAAGCTACAATATGCAGAATGTCTCGAACCGAAAGGAACAACAATGCGGATTACCATCTGACTTGGCAAGAGCATTGGTCTAAAACTAAGTGTATGAGGACAAATTGGGGTAACAAGTGTACATTGCATATCAGGATGAGTGAGAGATCCACTTGCTGAAAGCTAAATAAAAAAAAGTTTAACACATACTTCCATTTGATATGTAAAAAAAAAAAGGTACCGAGTAAGCAGTTGATCCAGTAGCTGTAGCGATGCATAAGCCATCTGCTTGTACAGTTGTGAGATGGCGCTCATCACCGAATAATTCAAGCATAGAAATGTTGGAACTTGGTCCACGATCCACAACGATTTCATTCAAAATATGAAAAGTTTGGTTAGGCACAGTTGAATAGCACATAACTTTTTCGTCTCTTAAATCTATAATACCCTTGTCCCTTTTCGATTCTCTTTCAAATGCCTTTTTCATAAATGCTGTTTCCATCATTTCCCACTTGTTTTGATCATTAGCCAATGAAGCTTCATTAGGATCATCTGCAGGCACAGATTGGGTCCACACAGTATCGCTTTGTGATCCTCTTTTAGCACGCATTAAACAATATGGGTCTTGTCTATATCGATATACTGTACAGCTTAAACGCATACGATTTGTATTCTTTAAATGTCCTTTAAACAAGTTGGTAAGTTCATCTTTGTAGGTAGTAAAAAGGAATGGTGCCAAGAATCCCAATGAACCCAAGTGAAATGGCATGATTGGAGGTACAGTAGTTTGAAACAAGGTTGAAGTAAAGAGAATAGTACCATCGCCACCGAGCTATTGTCATTTTAATAAATGCATTATTCTATTTGTGATGATATCTCTTCTTTTTTTTTTTTTTTTTTTTACCGTAATAATGAGATTGAACAATTCAGGTTGTTTGTAACAAAGCTTTGGAGTCCAAAATTTGAGATTTGTGCCATAGACAGGATCCTTTTCAACTAGCTTAT
Organism: Mucor racemosus; assembly: GCA_027405735.1. Lineage (NCBI taxonomy): Eukaryota > Fungi > Mucoromycota > Mucoromycetes > Mucorales > Mucoraceae > Mucor > Mucor racemosus. Next base: position 3,353,824 of record JAPEHQ010000001.1, on the reverse strand, counting down.
TATATCCAAAGCGTTTGGAATTTAACAAATGTGCATCCACATAACTAGAATATAGGAAAATGTCTTAGTACCGAGAAAAAGAACAAAATCAAGAACGATTTACACTATGAAAGGATTCTTTTTTCCAAACTGAGGTGTGAATATGAGCCATTCTGCTAACTGACGCGTAAAGGCTACTAATTTATTATCCTTTGCTTTAGTAATAACCAGAACTGTATTCTTTTCAGGGTCCCAAGTATCCATATTGCGAGATAAAGCTATTTTGTAATAATCATGAGCATCAACATATTTGCTTCACTTAATGTGAAAATTTGCATACCTTGCTTTTTATTGGGAGAATTACTAGATTCCGAATCAGCTTCTCTTTTCGTACCACCTGAACTGCTATCTGGCCGCATTATTATTATAAAGCACAATTACTATGAGGGAAAAAAAAATATTAATTAAAAAGTGAAAAGTGAAAAGAAAAAAGAAAAGAAATTAATTTAATTCTTACATTTTGTATATGAATGTAAAGATGGTTTCAAAATAGCTCATCTCCCAATCAATGTTCATAGGTGTTGGGCTGTCCTTCAAAATTAAATGGAATTTACATGAATTTCATGATGTTTTACAGATCCTGGGTCTTATATGGATGTTGTTGGCTTCATATAAAGATTGGGCGTTGAAAGTGAAAATCGACTTTTATCTCCTAATATTTGAGTTCATTACAATCCAATATATAGTATACTGTCTCACAAAGTATTTATGCATTCTTTTAAATCAAAAACTACATATTTGAAAGGTGCAGTAAGCAGTAGGATTGTTATTGGCAAAACTGCGTTGAAAACCGTAAATTCAATTTTGAACTTTTTTGTTTTCCTGATTTACTTTTGTTCATAGTACGCCAACAAAATCCATAGCAATTTTTATTCGACTTCGAACTACTTGAAAAACACAAAATGCAAAACGCAATATGTCGCCTGTTCCTGAATTAATTCGTATCTTACGAAAGACTCCAAAACAAGAGAAATTCGTTGCTTTTTTCCCAAAAACTAGGTCCAAGTTTTCATTCTTGCTCAACTTTTTTTCTCACTAAATAACACCAAGAAAAAAAAATATGTAAATGTACCTGAAATGTTCTATTTTAATTCAAAAACAAGTATCCAAAAATATCCTATTTTTTGCAGTTGGTACAACTTTTCTAGTGCTAATGTTTCAGATTTTCACAGGTGTTTTACTGATAGAAATCAAAATCTTTGAGGCTTCATATCTCTACCAAAAATTAAGTTACACTAACACTTTTTAATAATAAAACTTACTTGTTTCAAAGTGCTCTATAACATATTTTAATATAAAAAAATTCTGAGCACTTTTATTTTTTTTTCATTTTTTTGATATTTTTGTAGTAAATTTCAAAATGTTCAATAAATTGATCAGTGTTTTTTTTACATTCATGTCATTGGATTTGTTGAGCTCTACCGGACCCAATTTAGTTTTCTTTAAAATATTAATTTTTCGTAGAGATATCCTCAAAAATGTGTACAAAGAGACACCTTCGTTTCTAGCTTCAATTTTCCCCTTGTATACCCTTATCCAAAATTCTGAATTTGAAAAAAAATTGATAAAAATCTTGTTTTCTCTACGAAAAATGCAGTTAAAAGGTTCATCAATAGCTCGATGGATAGATAACTTTTTTGCGCATCATTCCAATTACTTATATGTTAATTATGTTTATAAAAATTAATGTGTATATTAAAAAAACCTCCAAAATTTCAATTGCATTTTACACAAAATTTAATGTGGAACGTTTATTCAAATTTTGTTTAGATGAATGCAGAATTTGAAACTGTACAAAAAACATTTAATATGCTAATTCAGTTTACTTTATAGTTTATGAACTATTGAAAAATTTTGTTTTTTTTTACCATTTCTGATCGATTTTACAAATTGATTTTGGGACTCAGTCAACACAGACTATAAGCTGTAAAGTGAACTATTATTTTGATTTTCTCTACAAAAAATCAATATTTTTTGCTGAAACAAAAAATGCAGAATAGTTGTCGGCTAGATCTATCTTTTAGATACAAAAAATTAATACTTTAATTTTCGAATTTACGTTTTGCAATCAGTTCCTCTGTTTTTCAGGTTCTTTTTCCTCTAAAAAAATGAGAGTATTAAAACGGCGATTAACAACGAAATAAGCTTTTCCTGCTTTTGTTTGATACATGATATGAAGGAAATGTCTATGCAGGAAATTTATCGGAATATCCGGGTATTTTTTATCATAGATTATAAAAGGCGAAAGCTTTTACATGGTTATTGTGTTTTATCATCAGTTCTCATACAAACTGAGATAGATTTTAGGCCTATTTGAACAGCATGTAGAACATACAGAAACCTTCTTTTTTTATTTTTCTTTCCATTTTTCAAGAGGAGATGCCTAGCAATACAAAAGCGCAAGACACTTTTTCTGGTTTTCTTGCCCCACACTCTCTTCATTTATTATTATATCATGAAGTCGTTATCTTTATTACCAAGTGAAATACTTGATTTGGTTGCTAGTTATATATTTATTAATGATAATCGAGATTATCAGTGTTTAAATGTATGTAATAACTGGTACAAATCGTTCCAGCCTTCTCTTTATCGAAATATCCGTATCAAAACTCGTCGACAATTCAATCAACTTTTATCAAGCATTCAACAAAATGCAGAGATCAGTCTTCATGTTCGACATTTATATATACAAGATCAAGTTGGATTATCTAGAGACGAAATAGAATCACTGTCGCTTTTATTTCCTTTGCTGGAATCACTTTATTTTAACCCTAAATTATGGAAATATCAACGCACTGTCACAGGACAACGTATTTCATGGCATAGGATTACATCTTTACCGCCATTAGATCGGTACAATATAACATTACCTTTAATCAAATCATTTGGGCCATCATTACAAGAACTTACTTTAATGGGTGGCATTGTAAATCCACTTCAAAGATTGCAGATCCATGAAAAGAATAGATCTGTGTTACTTGGTTTATTGGATTTTACACCTCAGTTAAGAACACTGACATTATACGGCCGAGACATGCTTAATGTAAAGACATTGCGAGATTCTCAAAGAGCAGGATTCAGTTTAAATGATATAATTAACCTCCATGCATCATTGCCCTGTCTGAAATCTTTAACCTTATTCGACATCGCCCTTTTAATGACCACTGAACAGATATCAATCAATGCTCCTGTACCTCAAATGCGTAAACTACACGTAGAGGGTCGACTGGCTGATTATCACTGGATGGGATATATCGCCGAGTTGTATCCACATTTGACAGATTTGAATTTAAATGTTAATTGGGATCCATCGTATAAGCAAACATTGACATGGATGGATATTGGTCCAATTCAATCAAATCTCTTCAAAGTTGCTCATCTTGGTTCTTTACAACGCATTAATTTGGGTCAAATTGAATCTGTACTGAAATCTTCAGCTGACAGCAAGTTTTTTGAGCATTTATCTAAGGTTACTCCTGGCTTGATTTCCCTGGATAATACTTGTAGCGAGAGAAATTTATTTGGTACTACTGCTTCTACCTTATTTACTTCCTTTATGGCATGTACTCATCCTGATATTACTGAAAAGTTGAAAGTTCAATTGTGGCGTGATTTAGGCGATGTTAAGAATGTGATGCAAAGTATTGGATTATGTACAAAATTGACTGTATTGGAACTAAACTGTGAAAAATTCTCGTATTCCTGGTATTATGGGTGCGATATTGATGTTATCCTCCAGTATTGTCCTCAATTAGAAACATTAGGTCTTAATATGGCTCGTTTAACATTTAAATCAAAAGAAAACAACTTTAACAAGGGCCCTCATGTCAAGGCTGTTCGTTTGATCCAAACTCACTTTACTACAGATGCAATGAATGTTCTGGCTGACTGCTGTCCCAACTTGGATCATCTCGAATTAATCAATTGCGTTAAAGACAGAGATCCGTTATCACACAGAATCCTCATTAATCTGCCTCATCAACATTTAAAGACATTGATCGTGCAACATTTGCATCTTCGCCCTAGCCAATATATCGAAAAAAGTAGTATCGATGTAGCATTAGTTGCTCTTAAATTTACTGACCGCACCAAACACAACCTATCAAGAAACTCAAATCAATTGAGTCAAAGGTGGTATCATTTATATTGCCAAAAAACCAAGAATGGGCACAGTCGTCATATGAGAAGATTAAAGTTTCTTGAATCGTTAAAGGTACAAGATTACAATATGAAAGACAAGGATTGGGATTATCTCGAAGAGAATTCTATTCGAGGAACTTACAGAGAATTCAAATATTGGGATAGTGACATACCTTATGGATATCTCCAAATTGATTGTCAATCAATTGATACTTTTATATTTAACAGAGTGAAATTGTAGTGTACACATAAATGCACACAAGATACCCGGATTATCGATTTACCGTATGAAAATGTACACACTATAGTTCTATTTTTCTATTTTATTACCTTTTGCCTCCCCCTCTTTTTCTTTCTTCTTCTTCGTTATATTCTAATAAATAAAACTTTTGTTTATACTAGTAATCATCAATAAAAAAAAACAACAACAACAACAAGAAAAAACGCCAACTATACTTAATACACATATAAAAAAACTCGTGAAAATATTACTTTTATACAAATGTCATCAAATAATAATTTAAGGTAAAAGAAAAGCTTTATAGTATCAATTTCATTCACCTAAATGTGTAATATAAAGCCATGAAAATGATAATTGGAAAAAGACACTTGCACTCCCAGCTAAAGATGCTAGACCACAAACAGAGGTAATAAATTGATTTTTTTTTTAAGGAGGTAGAATTCTAAATATAACAATATTATTAGGATGTAACAGCAACAAAAGGAAATGAATTTGAAGATTACTTTCTTAAAAGAGAATTATTGATGGGTATTTTTGAAGCAGGGTTTGAAAGACCATCACCTATTCAAGAAGAGGCTATACCGATTGCATTAACTGGTCGTGATATACTTGCAAGAGCTAAAAATGGCACAGGAAAAACTGCTGCTTTCGTGATCCCAACATTGGAAAAAATCAATAATAAAAAGAACAAAATTCAAGCACTTTTATTAGTTCCAACTCGTGAATTGGCTTTACAAACATCTCAAGTCTGTAAAAATCTAGGTAAACATCTTGGTCTTCAAATCATGGTTACGACAGGTGGTACAACCTTAAAGGATGATATTATGCGCTTAAACGAGCCTGTACATGTGGTTGTTGGTACGCCTGGTCGTATTCTTGATCTTGCATCAAAAGGTATTGCCGATTTTAGTGAAGCATCTACATTTGTCATGGATGAAGCAGATAAACTTTTATCTCCAGAATTTACACCTATTATCGAACAACTCATTCATCATTTCCCAAAAGATAGACAAATCATGCTTTTTAGTGCTACTTTTCCACTCATTGTAAAAACATTTAAAGAGAACTTCTTGGTTAAACCTTATGAAATCAACTTGATGGATGAACTAACTCTTCGTGGTGTTACACAATATTATGCTTATGTAGAAGAAAAGCAAAAAGTTCATTGTTTAAATACATTATTCTCAAAGGTAAACCAAGATTACCATAACAACCAAATTTGACATTTAATCCTTTTTTATCTGTAGTTGCAAATCAATCAATCCATTATTTTTTGTAATTCAACAAATCGTGTTGAATTATTAGCTAAAAAGATTACAGAATTGGGCTATTCATGCTTTTATTCACATGCTAGAATGCTACAAAGTCATCGTAATCGTGTATTTCATGATTTTAGAAATGGTGTTTGTCGTAATTTAGTTTGTTCTGATCTGTTAACTCGTGGTATCGATATCCAAGCTGTTAATGTAGTCATTAACTTTGATTTTCCTAAAAATGCAGAAACCTATTTGCATCGTATCGGTCGTTCCGGTAGATTTGGCCATTTAGGTTTAGCTATCAACTTAATAACTTATGAAGATCGATTTAATCTGTACAAGATTGAACGAGAATTGGGTACAGAAATCCAACCTATTCCACCCGTTATTGATAAAAGCCTTTATGTTGCACCTAACGCATTGGAAGATGCTCAAGTGCAACAACCTGATCGTCAACAAGCTTTAGCTACTCGGCAACAACAACAACAACAAAGTAATGAAGAGCAGCAACAACCTCATTATTATAATAACAATAGATCAAATAACTGGCGTGGAAGAGGCAGAGGTAGTGGTGGTGGTGGTAATGCATACCATCACTACAATAATGATAATCGACCAAAGCAGCAGCAGCAATCATTTCAAGATTAGTAAATGTTTTCTTTCTTTTTTTCTCTTTTCTTTTTTTTTTTTTTTTTCTTTTTTTCTTTTTCTTTTTCTTTTTCTTTTTCTTTTTCTTTTTCTTTTTTTCTCTTTTCTTTTTTTCACTTCTCTTCGACAGCTAGTATTAAACAATACAATCAATATATAGTCGAATCTATACATCTTTCTAGCATTGATTTGGTTAAATTCCTGCAAAAACAAGTAGCAGAACTAAGCCATCAAATGTTGAACTCGAAAACTAAAATAAACGCGATTCCAAAAAAAAACCTCCCTAAATTTCCTGACCAGTATCTTTTTCTGTTTGAACATTTACAACTTCTTTATATATAATAAAAAAACAAGCTATGTCTCATCTCCAAAGCATGGCAATCTTGGGCATTCGCTCATTTAGCCCAGATGAGCCTTGTTATATTAAATTCTTTTCTCCATTGACCTTGATTGTTGGCTCAAATGGAGCTGGTAAAACTGTACGTAGTCAGTTTTCTTTGCTTGATAAATAAATACATGTAAATTGACGCTTTTTCTTTAAAAAAAAATCTGTTTAGACTATCATTGAGAGTCTTCGATATGCATGTACTGGTGATCTACCACCTAATAGTAAAGGTGGTGCCTTTGTCAATGATCCAAAAGTAATAAACATCTATAAACAAAATCAATCATAATCTGATTCATTTCTACAGATTGCAGGCGTAACTGAAGTAAAAGCTCAAATCAAGCTCAAATTTTATAACATCAATGGACAAAAAATGGTCTGCAGCAGATCCTTGTCTGTTTCTCAGAAAAAAGCAACTCTTACTCAAAAAACAATCGATAATGCCTTGTTAAGATACGATGCAGTAACAGGTGAAGCATTCAGTCTTACTAGTCGATGTGCAGATATGGACTCAGAATTACCTCTTCATCTGGGTGTTCCTAAAGCTATTCTTGATAATGTTATTTTCTGTCATCAAGAAGACAGTAATTGGCCATTATCAGAATCAAACGTACTCAAAAAGAAATTTGATGATATTTTCTCATCAAAACGATTTGCTGTTGCATTAGACAATATCAAAGAAATTAGAAAAGAAGCAGCCGCAGAAATCAAACTTGGAAATGTTCAATTAGATGCATTACAAAACGATACCAAGAAAGCAAAGCGAGTTCGCAACACTCTTACAGAACTAAATCAACAAATGGCAGCTAAAAAAGAAACATTACAGACCATTGAGACTAAACTTGCTCAAATCGAGTCAGAAATTAATAAACTTACTGCTTCCTTGAGTGAGAATCAAGAATCTCATGATAAAATACGTCAGTTGATGAATCAAAAAGATTTCTTTGAATCTACCATGAGATCCATTGCAGCACATATTGAACCTTGCGAAGAATCTACAGAACAATTATATAATTTGTTAAAGGAGCATCGCATCAAGGAAGATAAAAACCAAGAAGAGAAATCGACTGTTACATTAGAAAGATCTAAATTGGAAAGAAAGTTAAAGAGAATTCAAGATGAATTGTCTCAAAAGCAAGTGGCTATGGGTAGACTAGATGCAGCTCAAGATGAATATAAACGTCAAATACAAAAGCGATCGGATTTGATTAAAAAGATGAACGATGAGAAGAATATGAATCTCCCTGTAGATGATGGCGAAGCTTCTGCTGAAGCTATGAAAGAATTAATAGAGGATACTGCTATCAACAATGAAAAATTAAAAGATGCAGCCATGTCAAACCAAAATGCTCTTTCTGATGAAGTACAAATGCTCAAGAGTCAAAAAATGTCTATTGAAGAGAATAAAAAGCATATGAAAAAGCGAATTGTAAGCTATTTTAATGTGCATTTGGAGATCTGCTGTACTGAAATTTATCTTACTTAGGAACAATATGATATACAAATTGATGTAATTGCTAGAAAGATCAGAGGATATCAAGTTTCTGACATGCAAATTGAATCAATGAAAGCTAAAATTGCAGAATACGTAAGCTCTCGCATGTTCAGTTGTATACATGAAATACTGAGCACTTTTTTTTCTTTCTTTCTTTCTATAGAACAAAAAACTTGATGAGATAGATGCAGAAGCTACTGAATCTAGTCAAGATGAGCTCAAAAAGAAGGAGCATGAACTTCGAGACGTAGATGATAAAATCAGTGATTTAAATGATGAATCTGCCAGATTAAGTAAACAAAGTGATTCAAGAGCTAAATTATCTTTGAAACGAACGGAGAAAGAAGTTAAAGAAACAACATTGAACAAAATGTAAATGATTCTGATGCTTTTATACATGTTTTAAATTGCTAAATTGTTATTTACAGTTATAATGATCACATCAATGACATCCAAAACTTGCTAGGTTCAAAGCCAATGGTTGAAAATCTTGAAAAGGAACTTGATGCCTATAAAGTGTATGTTTCAAACAACTTATTGATGTTTGTAAGCTAACCTCTTATCTGTAGTCAAAAAGAAAAGGAGCTGGCTTCTTTAATTGAAGTTCGTAATAAGGCTAATCGTGAATTGTCTGCTTCAGATGCTAAATATAATATGGTGAAGCAAAATTACCTCAAACAAAAGAGAGAAGCAGATAGTAAGTGGGTTTCATTGATTGTTTTGAAAACCATGTTATTGATTAATGTGCTATAGAATACAAGAGTCTCATTGAAAAAGTCTGTGGTGATAGAAATTTACCTGAAGAGCTCAATGCAGCTGAAAAAAAATTAGATCAATGGACAACGTAAGTCTTGGGATTTGACAGACAAATAAACACTCACTAATAAATGATATGCTACTAGTAAAATTTCACAAATAGAAGGTGCTTCGATGGTTTATCAAAGATTCCGTAACACTGAAAGTCAAAGCGGTTGTTGTCCTTTATGTACAAGAGATTTCGGAACCAATGATGAAATCGAATCCTTTCAAAACCAGGTAAAATAATAATATACATTTATTAATACTGCCTGATCATTGACAGAATAATACAGTTGAAACAAATGCAAGAATTTATACCCGAAAAACTCAAAAAAATGAAGGAGCAATTAAAAGAAATTGAAATCAAAAGAGCAAAACTTTTGAGTGCACAAGGTACATGGATCAAGTTGGAAAGTTTGAACAAGGAGTTAGCAAGCGTCAAGGAGACTATGGATTCTTTTGAGAAAGATAGAGAGAATTCTGTTAACAAGGCTGATATTGTAACTATAAATGAAATGAAGTAGTATGGCATTTATCATTGACACATTTTGAATACAGGCTTCTACAAAACTGGTCGAAGTAGATAATCGTAAAATCAAGGCTGATAAGCTGATGCTTATTGCACGAAATGTCAACAATTTGAATAAAGAAGTTGAATTATTGACTCAAGATGTTCAAGACATTGAAAAGGAACTGGAATTTTCTGGCTCTACTCGTACATCAGATGATGTGATGAAAGAATTAGAAGAACTCACAGAGAAAAGGTAAATGAATACACCAAATTGCAAAAGTAATTCAGGATTACTCATGTAATGATTCAAATAGTAAAACGGTGAGACGCGAGATGAAGCGTATTCATGGAAATATCGATATGATTAATCGTAAAAGACAATCAACTGAGCGTGCCTTGAGTGAATCTACACAAAAACTTCTTGGTTTAGAGCACCAAAGAGACTTTAAGGTTGGCTTGGAGATGCAATTGGAAGAATTACGAGAACAAAAGAATGCTAGTAAAGATGATTACGAGGTAAGACTGATTGATTTGCTTTTTGGAACTTGTGATTTATAAGCTTGTTTGCTCTATAGAAACCTGAAAACAATGCGGAACCATTGAGAGAAAAGATATCAAAAGCATCAAAAGCTTATGATGAAGCCATTAAAAGTTGGAGAGTTGTCGAAGAGAAGGCATCCATGGAAGAACACAAAATGTCAGTCTTTGCTGAACGTCTTTCCGATTACAACACAAGTATAAAAAAGTAAGTACCCTACATGTATCTTTGTGCTTCATTGAATCTAATATATCTTTATTATTATAAAGGAGTGCTGTAGCAGCAAGTCCTGAAAAAGTAGATGCTCTCAAAGAAGAAATAACAAACTTGAACAACTTTACAGCTGATATCAAACGTCAAGTAGCGAATATTGATGAAAAGCTTGCCATTATTGAAAAAGATGAAGCTGAAAGACGAGGTATTGAACGTGATTTACAAGATCAAATCAAGTATCGCGATATGCAAGAACAATTAGCTGAATGCCAAGAACAATTGGCTGTTGCAAATGAAAAGCAAAGTGAGGTAGATGTTGCTGCGTTACGTAGAGATTTGCAACGTGCTCGTAACGAGCAATCTGATCTTGTTGATAAGGTAAGACAATAGATTTTATGCAAAAAGAACCATGTACTCAATCCTTGTATCATAGCGTGGTAGTATTCGAGGTGAGATTGTACAAATGAGAGATCAATCACGTCGATACGATCAAGAGTTGAGAACAGACTATGCAGATGTTGATGGCCGTTATGGAAATCTATATATTGACGTCAAGACAAAAGAACTTGCTAGTGAGGATCTCGAAAAGTATAGTAAAGTCTTGCAAACTGCCATCATGAAATATCACTCCTTAAAAATGCAAGATTTGAACAAACTCATCAAAGAATTATGGGTAGATACATATAAAGGAGGAGGTAAGTATTGTAGCTCTGTTATATAATTGCCTCAACTAACACAAAATTGGGCTATAGATATTGATTATATAGAGATCCGTGCAGATAACGAAGGATCAACTCAAGCTCGATCATTTAATTATAGAGTAAGTTGGACATTTGTGGTATATTATCCATTTAATAAACTCACTTTTGTTTAGGTGGTGATGATACAGAATGGTTCTGAGTTAAATATGAGAGGTAGATGCAGTGCAGGACAAAAAGTTTTAGCAGCAATCATTATTCGACTTGCTCTTGCCGAAACCTTCTGTGTAAATTGTGGTATCTTTACATTGGATGAACCTACAACTAATTTGGATCGTGCAAATATCGAAAGTTTAGCCGAGAACCTTGGAAGGTAATTCAGTACAAAAAAAAATTGAAATGTAAATTGAACTAAACTTTTTGGGCTTTACAGAATCATCAAGAATCGAAGCCAACAATCTAATTTCCAATTTGTAATTATCACCCATGACGAAGAGTTTGTAGAGTATCTTTCCCGCGATAATATTCTAGGTCAATATTATCGTGTGTCAAAGGATCACAAGTAAGTTTTTGTCGAAGATATACCTAAAGATCTACGATTATTAAACAAAACTTTTATAGCCAACACAGTAAGATTCAATTACAAGGTCAAGTTCAAAATCTTAACGATGAAGATCAAGTAATTCAAGATCCTGATGCTAATCAAGATTATTTAATTTAATTAATCTTAAACAAATCCAACCTGTAATTAGTATGTATAATATTTAATAGTAATAAACAATGTTACCCTTCAAAGCCATTAAACATGTTGTATTTGAAATCACATTGGATTTCACTATAAGGATAAAAAGACATATATCGTTATGAAGAAAAAAATCTTTTGATTCTCTTAATTGTGCCATATTAAGGAAAATAAGAAAATTTTCGCTGCTTATTTTTTTTTTTTTTTTGAATTTCATCATAATATGGCACAATTAAGAGAATTAAGAGGTTTTTTTTTGATAGTGTATATCTCAATTTAAGCTTTAGGTTTGGGCTTAATTGAATGCTTTCTCGAATTAGCTTAATAATAGTTGATACTTCAATGGTTCTGGTAATTTTCAATCCTCAAAATTGAAGCGTGCTTTCTTTTCTATAACTAACCCCACACTAAACTCTTTTAAGGATATATCCTAGACGCTGCTAAATAGATATGAATTGAGATTTATAGAAATAATAATAATAAAGACTAGTAACATTTATCATGGAGAACGCAGGCTTTATTATCAGAAAAACAATGGTAAAAGAAAGAACCAAGAGCTTCTAGGTCTTGGTTTAAAAGACTATTTGTAATGATTACATTTCAATGAGTTAGAAATGGAATTGGCTTCAAAGTTGGCTGTTTAATATACTCGAAAACCGACAAAAAGGCGGCAATATGTTCCAGTTATGGTCATGTTTATGTTTATGATATTGGAGAGGTAAGACTAAAACTTAATGTAAACCATCTCTAGTGCAATTATTATGGAGTAAGATTATATTATCATTAAATAAACTACCACACAATATTAACATGTACAAACATTTACAGCAATAAGCTTGAATCAAGTGGGTACAGCATCGTAAATTCTTGAAAAGTTTCTCAAGTATTATAAAATCTCTTATTTTTAAGACTTACAAGGCTTATAAGCGAAATATTAATTTAGAAAATTATTTTTGTCCAGATCATCAATTTTGACATTTTTTAATTTTTTTTTTCTGATTTTGCAATTCTAGAGTTAATTATATTACCAATTATAAAAACAAAAAATATACATATATACAGAATTTAGCTCTCTATTTGCTCAATAAAAAATAACAAACACTTTCATTGCAAAATATTACATGAAAATCCTTTAATCAAAAATCCGTTTTTGGGCCAAAAGTACAAATTTTAATTATATAATCTTTTATATTAAATTTTTATAAAATGCATATTAGCCATGGCTACATTTTCCTCTCACAATGTAGTATATTTAAACGTTGATTTTGGTATCAAAATTTGATTTTTCTATTTTTTGATCAAAATCATGAGTGTTGGTAAGGATAAAATGGGTTCCCGAAAATGTCCGCTACAAAGTCTAAATTTTCAGACCATACATGGTTAAATATAAGAAAAGTTGAAAAGCATCTTTTTATTTGAAACTTAGATATACCATAAGAGACTTAGCCGTTCAATCTTACCATGCTCAATTACGGCGTTGCTATACGGGCTCGCTTTTGCAACTTTTTAATGAATGTATGATATGACAGACGGTTTTTCCGGTAGAAAATGCATGTTTCTATAATAACAGATATTGCCTATTTTGTTTAATTTATGGGTTGATGCGCTGTAATGCTGCTTTTTTTACACTGGCTGAAATGTGCAATTTAGCAGAGTTTTAATTGCGCTAAATAATGTGAAGCCTTGAAAATCCTTTTCTACGTGTATTGTTTCTCTCTTTTTTTGTTTTCATATTCCAAGGATATTATTTGCTACAAAAACGTAATTATAAAAAGCGATAGGAAATACAATTATAACTCTTCTAAGTTTATTAAAAAAGGTATAATGTAAAGCAACGATTCATCTACTCGATGGATCGTTGTGGTATTTATATTAAATGTCTAATTCAAATTACTAGTGCAATAATTTGATTTTCTTGGTTTTAAAGCTAATGGGAAAAGGGGTCAGCAATTACTAATTCAGGTTATACAATTATCTGTAATTGTTGTTTGTGATTTTAAATTATAATAGTTAAGTTTCTATATTTCATAACCTTGGTTCTCACACCAGATTCATGTTATTCATTACTAATTTAATTTGATGTGTGAAAGATGTCTAGTAGTGCACATCATTATTCACCATTTGATAAGGCATATCAAACTATCAAGCTGGTATTCTTTTCTTTTATCTAAATACGCATGCTAACATAAGGGACTAATATTGTTAATATAGGTAGCAGTCGTTATATTAGAGACTGATATTTTCATGTACTGCATTCTAAGGTCAAATATCATTATTTACTACTGTATTTTTGGACGTATTTCTTGATTACGAGGTCAAATCGAAGGCAATAATATTTATATCTACTCAATGGAAAGCTAGAACTGGCTACTACAAACCCATGAAAATTTTCAGAAAAGTGATAAAATTTCAAATGATATAGAAACACAAAAAAAAATGATATAATGTCTTGCCTAATAGTCATTTAGTCTTGATCGTAGCTATTCTTGAAAATAAATTATTTTACAGCTGACAATCGTAAACTAAAATAGTAAGTTTAAGGAAGGTTAATTTGTTTAAATTTTATGTGTGATAAAGCAACATCTATAATCTTAGATTTAGATTACATATAAATTTAAGCAGTAAGCGTTATTTAAGTTTATGCTCGATGTCGTATATTTTCAGAATTGATAAATAATATTTAAAAAAGAATACAATTATAAAAAATGAGTAATGAATCAGTTCTTCAACTGTATAATAAAAACAAGATATCGTTTATTTAGATGTAAAAGTATGGCCTTTTATATTGATTTGACATTGAGATCCTGAGATGTAATTTAAGGCACTATTGAACCATTGGATCTGTTCGATAGTAATCTATGGATTGAAATGGATCAATCAATATAAAAGGCCATACTTTTACATCTAAATAAACGATATCTTGTTTTTATTATACAGTTGAAGAACTGATTAATTACTCATTCTTTTATAATTGTATTCTTTTTTAAGTACTATTTATCAATCCTGAAAATATACGACAGATTGTAAGATGTATTCACTATGAAAAAAAAATCCCTTAATTCTCTTAATTATGCCACATTAAAGAAAATAAGACAAAATTTAAAAAAATAAGCAGTGAAAATTTTCTTATTTTCCTTAATGTGGCACAATTAAGGGAATTAAGGGAACTTTCTTCATAGTGATTGATACTGTTGAAGGTGATAACGTATGATACTAGTAGATGGAATACAGCACCCGAGCAAAAACCATTGTTGCTGTAAACATTATAGCTATAAACATAATATTTACAAATGATGATAATCGTAAATATATTGGCTCTTGCATGTATTGCTCTACATCAGCAACGTATTGAATTGTATTGTCTATAATCTGTATTAATAAAACAAATGTAATTTAAAAATCCATTCCAGTAAAAAAATGCAATGGAATTTTGAGAACGGCACGACGATGCTCATGTACAAACCAATTTGTGCCCATACCCCATACGATCAGCTCATTATGCTCATGGTCAGATTTTATTATTATGCGCTCATGAGATTAATGTTATAATACACACGGACAGAATATATAATTCTGCACGTACAGGCTTTTTGTTGTGCTCGTGTGCAGTTTCTTTTGTTGTGCCCATGTGCATATTGTTATCTTTTTAACCATATTCAGTGGGCACAACAAAATTATCTTGTGCAGCACCACAGGTCGGCCGTAGTAATGTGAGAGAGAATGCTCAGATCTACAGTATAAAGATTTATAGTAATAAGCTTGAATCAAGTGGGTACAGCATTGTAAATTCTTGAAAAAGTTCTCAAGTATTATAAAATCTCTTATTTTTAAGACTTACTAGGCTTAGAAGCGGAATATTAATTTTAAAAATTATTCTTGTCCAGATCATCAATTTTGACATTTTTTAATTTTTTTTTTCTGATTTTGCAAATCTAGAGTTAATTATATTACCAATTATAAAAACAAAAAATATACATATATACAGAATTTAGCTCTTTATTTGCTCAATAAAAAATAACAAACATTTTTATTGCAAAATATTACATGAAAATCCTTTAATCAAAAATCCGTTTTTGGGCCAAAAGTACAAATTTTCATTATATAATCTTTTATATTAAGCATTTATAAAATGTATATTAGTCATGGCTACATTTTTCTCTCACAATGTAGTATATTTAAACGTTGATTTTGGTATCAAAATTTGATTTTCCTGTTTTTTGATCAAAATCATGAGTGTTGGTAAGGATGAAATGGGTTCCCGAAAATGTCCGCTACAAAGTCTAAATTTTCAGACCATACATGGTTAAATATAAGAAAAGTTGAAAAGCATCTTTTTATTTGAAACTTAGATATACCATAAGAGACTTAGTCGTTTAATCTTGCTATGCTCAATTACGGCGTCGCTCTACGGGCTCGCTTTTGCAGTTTTTTAATGAATGTATGATATGACAGCCGGTTTTTCCGGTAGAAAAATATATGTTTCTATAATCTATAGTAACAGATATTGCCTATTTCGTTTACTTTATGGTGCATGCGCTGTAATTTATTACTTTATATCTTGAATGAACTTAGAAGAGTTATAATTGTACTTCCCACCACTTTTTTTATAATTACATTTTTTAGCATCAAGTACGACGTTGGCATTTAATGTATTTCAGTTAAATGGAACGGATAGAGATATGGTTCATGCAGAGATCTATGAATATGTAAGAGAACTCACATCTATGAACACAAAAAATGACCCAAATTGTGATGTTTCGTCGACCTGTATGCAATGTTTTTGTGACAATACAGTGAGTCGCAAAACCCTTTCAATGATTTGGAAATTTGAATGAAAATAATCATAACTTTCTCAGTTTCAATCGGAGATACACTAAATTTCTATTTTAAGTAATTCAAACGTTTTTAAATTATTTTCAAAAAGTCCGATCTAATTAATTAAAGTTCCGCAAAAACTATGCAAGTTTAAAAAAAGGTACATCATTGAAAGGGTTTTGCACGCACAGGCTTAAAATAACAATTTTGTAACCCCTAACTTGTACATTAACGCTGGATATCTTATAAAACAGAGAAATATGTGGAAAATATATGAGATGTTTTTCAACTTTTACCCTGCCTTTTTTACTAGTAGTTTCAAGCAAAATCATCAAGATGAAAACTGTATCGGATGCCAAACGTAATGACGTTATCTCTCTGTTAAATTCAGGCCATACCGTATCGGAAATTGCTCGTCATGTAGCTGTTAGTCAAGCCACAGTATGTCGTATTAGAAAAAAGGCCTGTCCTGACCGAGAAAAACCTAAAAGAGACCGACCATCTAAGCTGACTACTGCGGATATGAGATATTGTGTCCATAAAATTACCAAAGGTGGCTTGGATAATGCGGTACAAGCCAAAAAAGAGCTTCATCGTAATGTACACGTTAATGGCAGTGCGAATATTGTACTAGGGCTCTTCGGGATAATGTGTTAGGCGCATCACCTAAGATAAAAAAGCCAGAAATTAGTGATGAAAATGCAAAGGATCGCCTCCGCTGATGTAAAAACAGAATTGATTGGAATTTGGATGACTGAAAGCGTGTTATATCTACTGATGAGGCTAGAATTAATCGTTTTAACTCGGATTATCGAATTTGGTGCTGGAAAAGAGACAGCGAGGAGATAAAACCTAAGCATACCAAAAAACAAGAAAAAATGGAGATGGTCGAATCATGATTTGGAGCTCTATTTCTTGGTCTGGTGTCGTTTGGTTGTCCAAGGTCGAAGGTAATATGAAGTCCAACCTATACAGAACTATTATTGATGATGATTTGGAAAAATCCATTGACGATATGTGTCAAAAATTGAAGTTGCGTCGTATTTAGGTTATCCTTCAACAAGACAACGATTCTAAGCACACCTCTAATTTAATGAAAGAAGACTTCAAAACAAAAAAATATGAAGTAATGTCATGGCCAGCGCAATTTCCAGACCTTAATCCCATTGAAAATATGTGGAGGTTATTGAAAATCCGCCTAAACGAATACGATACATCTCCAAAAGGGATGAATGATATTTGGGACAGAACTCAAGAGATTTGGTATGACAACGTAACAGTTGGGGAATATCAAAAAGTTATTTCGAGTATGCCTCATCGTGTAAAAGCTTGTATTAAAGCAAAAGGTTATGGTATTGATTATTGACTGCATTTAAATAAGCTTCAATTTTTTTTTAATAATGCGTGCAAAACCCTTTCAATGATGTACCTTTTTTTAAACTTGCATAGTTTTTGCGGAACTTTAATTAATTAGATCGGACTTTTTGAAAATAATTTAAAAACGTTTGAATTACTTAAAATAGAAATTTAGTGTATCTCCGATTGAAACTGAGAAAGTTATGATTATTTTCATTCAAATTTCCAAATCATTGAAAGGGTTTTGCGACTCACTGTACCTGGTGGCTCAAGTGTATGTAATTTTGGCATTTAATTGTCAAATGTATTGGATCAAGATGAAGTTGGTTGATTGATATAACGGAAAATAAATTCAACGTCATTTATTGAATGAGCGAATGTGAATGTATAAAACAAAGCTTACTTTTGAATAAAAGTACTAATTTTTCTGATGAACATCAATAGGCTCTTCAAAAAGCATAGTTAATTGCTATCATTACTACTAAATTGCATAATTTGATATGCAGAAAACACTTGGAGCATTTATTCTTCTTTTTTGGCAATGCTACAAATCATCGTTCAACATTGCAGTAAAATATGGGTGTAAAAGCGATAAAGAATACTGTTAAAATCCTTCTTTATTAAAGTATGGATAATGTGTAATAAAATGGTTATTCTACGTCTTTATTTATATTATTTGGTAATTATCTAAGATCTTGCAATTGCATTGCAATTGTCAACGATTCCATTAACTTTGAGTATAAATGTTGGGTTGTTTGGTTATTGATTTGGTGGATCAAGAACAGTGTTGTAAATATAGTTTGTCAATCATGCTTTCAGAACAGCCCTTACTTGTTCTACTTGATAAGCATGTGCAGTAAATTACGAAGTTATTTACTAAAATAAAAAAATATAAAAATAAAAGCAGTAGAAATACAATTATAATAATCAGCTAAAGTTTTTATTACAAAAGATTTCTGAAGAGTTAAAATAATTGAAAAGTATGAGGGTATTTATAGTGATTTGGAGAACTTGGATACCATCAGACTTGAATGGATGTATATTTAGTAATCTTCCAGTTTTGAGTACATTGTTATTGATTTGATATTTTAAGGGGTAAATTGTGTAGAGCATTGACCATAAGGGATTGTATGTCAAATGTGACAATATCGCCCTTTTTGGGACATGGTTGTTTTGTTTATTTCTGTTATATCTATTTTATGTAACCTTGATTTTTAAGGGGTAGTTTTTATATGCTTGAATCTTATTTATATTGATAGTGCAACTTCGATATAGATGAGTAGTTGACTAAATTGATATCTTTGTTTATTATCATTATTGATTTGGATAGAATCCTGCTTTGATATATATGTCATTTGTGTAATTGATTGCGCCCTGATCAAGGGTGCTATCATCTACACGACATGTATGGTTCAAAAAGGGTATTTCATATTTTTAGCATGCGTTTGTTATTGTGTTCAATTGAAGCGTTTGTTTATTATCGTTGTTCAAATTTCAAGTGGCATCATATTTTATGAGCGACACTTGGAATTTAGGTTGTTTTATTTTTATCAAGCGTTTTTAGTATGTAATTCCACTGCAGCATGTACTTTTTGTATCTTTTATTTGGGATATCCCACATTACTTTAGTATTTTAGCATCTCTTATTTGAGTATTATACCCTTGCTATCTTTATGCAATTGTCTATTTACTATATAGTCTTATCTTTGATAGCATGGTTTCAAATGAGATGACATTTAATTTAGGTATTTTATGATGGGAATCTAGCTTAGTTCACTTCAAACATGACAGAATATTAATGAATCATCAGAGAAAATGTAACTGGTAAAAAACTGATACCTAGTGCACATCGAGGTCAAGATTGATAAAAGGTGTATTTATTGTGTAGTAAAAATCGCAACATTTTGGTGCATAGAAATTACAGGACCAAGGTGTTGTGTTTGCCTCAGAATTTTTAAAAGGGTTTAAAAGCACACTTCATCAAACTTACTTAGATGTTAAATACTCACCATATGCCGTTAGTGTCATCTTGTTTTTTATTTAATTGCTGTATTATTAAAAATCAAACTTTTCATAACTTATAACAATGACAATGGGTGTAATGAGTCGAACATTTCAGTTTCATTTATGCAAAACGTTGCCTCATTTTTTATATACTGTATACTGTATACTACAAGGAAAAATGATTCCTTGTAGATTTATCTGTCTTGTTACACTCCCTTTACTTTTATTTATTCACATAAATATCTAATTTACAAATAATAACACCAACCTTCATCAATCCAGTGATCACCAGTTTATAATTACAAGAACAATTTCTATAAACAACATATTATCCACATTTGTTGTTAGTCCAAAATTACCGATTATTACAATGGGATGTTTCTGATTTTAGATTGACATTTATTATAAAGCGGGCTGATGATGCGTTTGATACCACTGTAAATGGAACCACCCAATTTAATTTATGGAATTTGGATGCAAATACCGAGAAGCCATTTGTAAGTACTTAAGTTGGTTCTAGTAAAGCATTCAATAAATTGGCTTGGGAAAAAGAGGGTACAAAATGAGAGTTTATGGATACATACAATCTTATTTATAGAAAGAATAATAATAAAGACTAGTCACATTTATCATGGAGAACGCAGGCTTTATTACCAGAAAAACTAATGATAAAAGATAGAACCAAGAGCTTCTAGGTCTTGGTTTAAAAGACTATTTATAAGGATTACATTTCAATATGAGTTAGAAATGGAATTGGCTTCAAAATTGGCTGTTTAATATACTCGAAAACCGACAAAAAGGCGGCAATTTTTTCCAGTTATGGTCATGTTTATGTTTATGATATTGGAGAGGTAAGACTAAAACTTAATGTAAATCATCTCTAGTGCAATAGTTATGGAGTAAGATTATATTATCATCAAATAAACTGCCACACAATATTAACATGTACAAATATTTACAGTAATAAGCTTGAATCAAATGGGTACAGCATCGTAAATTCTTGAAAAGTTTCTCAAGTATTATAAAATATCTTATTTTTAAGATTTACAAGGCTTAGAAGCGGAATATTAATTTTAAAAATTATTCTTGTCCAGATCATCAATTTTGACATTTTTTAATTTTTTTTTTCTGATTTTGCAAATCTAGAGTTAATTATATTACCAATTATAAAAACAAAAAATATACATATATACAGAATTTAGCTCTTTATTTGCTCAATAAAAAATAACAAACATTTTTATTGCAAAATATTACATGAAAATCCTTTAATCAAAAATCCGTTTTTGGGCCAAAAGTACAAATTTTCATTATATAATCTTTTATATTAAGCTTTTATAAAATGTATATTAGTCATGGCTACATTTTTCTCTCACAATGTAGTATATTTAAACGTTGATTTTGGTATCAAAATTTGATTTTCCTGTTTTTTGATCAAAATCATGAGTGTTGGTAAGGATGAAATGAGTTCCCGAAAATGTCCGCTACAAAGTCTAAATTTTCAGACCATACATGGCTAAATATAAGAAAAGTTGAAAAGCATCTTTTTATTTGAAACTTAGATATACCATAAGAGACTTAGTCGTTTAATCTTGCTATGCTCAATTACGGCGTCGCTCTACGGGCTCGCTTTTGCAACTTTTTAATAAATGTATGATATGAGAGACGATTTTTCTAGTAGAAAAGTGTATGTTTGTATGGTAATCGATATTGCCTATTTTGTTTAATTTATGGTTTATGTTCTGTAATGCTGCTTTTACATTGGATTAAATGAGCAATTTAGCAGAGTTTTAATTGCGCTAAATAGTGTAAAGCCTTGAAATCCTTTTCTACGTGTGTTGTTTCAGATATTCTTTGAAAATTTCTATAAAATCAAATAATGATTTGAAATTGAATTTTGAAGTTGCCCTTAATATGCAGTAAATATGTAAATAAGATATCTTGATTTCATTATCTAGCAGCTGTTTTTGAAGGAGTAGAGCATACGTTTTTAAGTGAAACCACCTCTTCCTCTGCTTAAACAAAATAAAGCAGCTGGAAAAATACTTGAAATCAATGAATATTGATCCAAATGGGCTGTAAGTTTCAAAATATATACTACAGCTGTAACAGTATTCAGTGCAATAATTTTAGCATTCTATTAGTTTGCTGGTTAAATTGTGGGAACAAAGTGTGCCCACTTTTTTAAGTGGAGCGTATGGCTTATTAGAAGACCATTTCAAATTAGAAATAACGCTTAAGCAGCCAAAATCAGTATAAATATGGTAATAAAAATGAAAACTATTAAATTTAATAAGCAAACGTTGTCTTTAAGTATAATCGAATTAGCAGAGTAGTGTGCTCTATATCCATTTTTAAAAAATGTGTGGTTTCAAATAATGATTTAATGAAACACTGTATCGTAAGCAAATAAATACAAGAAAAAATACCAGGAAATCATAAGCCTTTGTTTCTTGGATGAGTTACTTTAATAATGGTCAAACAAATAATAGAAATCATTATTTACTGCCGTTTTAAATTATTAATGCAGTGCATAATTGATAAAACATGTACTATAAAATATTGCGCAATGTATGGATTTGGACAAAAATGTTTACGAAATAATCGAGTGAAATTTCAAATATTAACCAAATACGCGAAAAACTAAAGAGATATTTATTCGGAAACGCATCAATGAAAATAACTGGGTAGTTCATTAGCTTTTTAATGGCTATATATGGGTAAAAAGCAACTAAAGTAGATGCAAAATGTGATATATACATTCTAACTTTTTGAGCGCTAAACCAGCAACTAATTCTTTTGAGAATTCTTTCACATCAATAAGATATAAAAAAATAAATTAAATACTTAGAAGTAGCTATGACACTTCTAAAGTGAATGTCTCAATTTATTTTTTAGAATGTTACTTGTTAAAGAGATAAAAAGAATCTGCATGGAAGACACAGTGTATTTAGTGTCTAGGAATAATGTACCTAGTTGCAAAACAGTATTTTAAGATTTAAAAAGGGGGCAATCTCTATATCTTTTTTAGAAATTAGAGCCTGTACTCTTTGATTATTGGAATGAATATCTATAAAAGCTGATATTGCCATGATTGAAGTATATTCCAATTATGAAGAACCACCCCAACATAATTTGGCGATATGTCATCGATTAATCAAACGAAAGCAAATCTCAAAGTTAGTTCATGTAAAAGCTCTAATTCTGGCTTCTGAAGAGTATTTTAGCTCAAACTCTTGAATATAATACACGAAATTGGTTCATCCCTTGAGTCCATAATCCATTTTACATTGAATTATGTAATGGTATCTTCAATTTACGTTGTGGTTACATCCAATCAAATGACGTCGGCGACAAACAGTGCTGTTTTTTGCTGTTTAAAACACGCGCCATTACCTAAGATATACTCTCCTTTTCAACTGTTTTCCTTTTAGTGAAAAAAAAAAATTTAAAAAATGCTTGTTAAAGTTAAGGTAAAGAAGACAATCTACCCAACACTGATGAATATATATTGATAAATTATATATTTTACAATGAATTTATAGACATTGACTGGTAAAGAGGTGAGTAAACATTTTGGAAAGTAGTTGATGGTCATTCTAATATTGATTTTTCATAAAGATTGAAATTGATATCGAACCCAATGATAAAATTTCTCGCATTAAGGAACGTGTAGAGGAAAAAGAAGGCATTCCCCCTCCTCAGCAACGTTTGATTTATAGCGGGAAGCAAATGTAAGGATGAAAGGATTGAGTCGCATTATGAGGATTTTAAGTGTATCTAATTACTGGATGAAACAGGGCTGATGAAATGACAGCTAGTCAATATGGTATTGAAGGTGGTTCTGTTCTTCATTTAGTGTTGGCTCTTCGTGGTGGTCAATAAACATATTTAGTATAAATACAAATATATCGTCCAATAATAAAAGATTTATTGGGCTTATCTAGATATCGAATGAATCACATTTTTATTAAATTTAATCTATATTTGAGTATCTTGGTATGAGTTCAGGTGCTTCTTCTAAAGCGACCATCATACCCATTAGCATATGAATGGTGTTATGGCAGTGAACTGCCCAAACACCAGGATTGTCCTAAGATAGTAACAAAATTAATACCATTATTTTTTGCATAAAAACGCACAATTAATACTTACTGCAACCAAACGAATTTTAGTCCATCCACAGCCAACAGGAGTTTCCACTTTAGTACCGTTGTTTTCAAATAAATCAGTATCAATAGCAGGATACATCAATGTTATATCTTTTTGTAATGGGTTTTTGACATTTTGGATATCAGCATCTCTCTCATGATCATATTCACCTTTTCCATGTGCAATTTCCCAATGAGAATGGCCATGAGTGTGCCATGGATGACTACGGCAAGGCTCACCAGGCTTATGAGTTGTTTGAATCACAATGTCTACGATATCAAAATAACTAATAGGATAAGTACCTAAATTACGATCATAACCATCTTCTGTAATTGTATCATAGAAACCAGGCATTAAGCGGCGGTTGCTTTTGATTTCATGTAGAATAGGTGAATCATTGCTATGTTCCTCAGAAAATGCAATTCCATTTACGAGCCATCTTGTAGTGTTATCTGGCAAACGATGATCCACACTGCGTAACTTGATTGTCTTTGTGGCCGGTTTGTAAATAACGGGATCAACACCATGAAGAGGTTCAATATGAGACCACTGCCAGTAGGGTACCTCATCTTCTATCTTTTCAAATTGAACTTTAATGAGAGGTGGTTCAAGAACAATAGGCTTCTTGAGTCTAACAATACCTCTTGATTCAGAATCACCAGCCCGTCTTAAAGGTTGAGAATATTGTAAGATTGCCAATCCATTTGTTGGTCTAGCAACATTATCTGACCAGCGACGAACAACCTGAATACCATAATCATCCAATGCTTTATCTGTATGTAAAAGCACCGAGAATCTTTGACCTGGAGCTACTTCCAATTGATTTACAGTATATGGTTTTGTTAATTCACCATCTACTTCGATAATTGTCAAATTATGATGAGCAATAGCAAAGCCGAGTGTTCGGAAAGCTGTTGCACCAATCACACGAAAGCGGTACGTTTTATTAGGCTTCACTGGTACTATCTCATATCCCCCACATTGTGCGACAACTGCCTTTCTTGAGTCATGAAGTGTATGACCATTGATCAGAATACTGTCAGCTTCTGGAATAAAATTGAATTTTGGACCCATTAGAAACTTTTCAAACTCCATATGAGGTCTATGCCACCATTCACTCAATAAGATTGTGCGTTCATCATCATATTTATAAGGACCTGCTTGTAACAAAGATGATGAATTATTCTCCGGATGAGCACGCTTTGATTCATAAACTATAATAGGGCCAAACACTGTTTCTTCTTGTAAACCAACATGAGCATGATAAAAATAAGTTCCGGCTTGATTTACTATTCTAAATTCATGCACATATTCTTCACCAGGCTTAATAGGCATTTGAGTCAAATAGGGAACACCATCAGAATGCACAGAACCGTACTGTCTGATGCCATGAAAATGTATAGCTATGCTGTGTTTGTGATCATCCTGCTTTAGCGTAGAAGAGAGTTGGTTTCTGATTAATATACGAACTACATCACCCTGAGTTGCAGTGATGGCTGGACCAGGCATTTGATTATTAATTAAAAACACTGGAGATACATGATCTGAACAATCTGGATTGATTGATTTTTGAGTGACATTAAATTCAAAATAACGCAGATTTAAGTTGGAATGGCCAACACTGTGAGTCTGTGCAACAATTGACTGAATAAAAAAGAAAAATAGATGTACCAAATGTAAAAACATCATCCTAAAGAAAGGAAAGGTATAATTTATTGATTACAGGATTTTTTTTTTGACATTTTATATATGGTATTTTAATATAAACTGCTATAATATAAACTACATGTATTTATTTCAAGCATAGGATTTTTTTTTTTATCTTTATGCACTCAAGGAGATATATACAAACCTATATTTATGTAATGTTACACCATGGTATATTCCAATTAAAATTTAAAATCTGAAAAAATACCAGCAAAATACCCCACATTTTTATATCCTTGCAGTTCGAATAAAATGCTAGGGAATTCATGATGCAATGAACAGAAATGCCAACAAGAACTGGAGAATAAAAAAAGCGAAATAAAAGGTTTCATGGAATTTCTAGCAATGGAAAAAGGTGTTTAACCATAGTGTGGGAATCTGATATTGGACTCTTTTCCGAAATTATATGCTTTTCTCTCTGTTTGGTAGTTGTCAGCCGCTCTTCATTGGATTCTTATTTGGAAAGCACTCCGAAAGTAAGGTTACTCATTCCTAATTTACTAGAGTATAAATAGGTAATGTCACTCTACACATCCTTTGTCTTTTCTTCTAGATTTATTAATACAAAAAAAAAAAAAAGAAAAATGAAACAAGATTTATCAGATAATGATAGTATTTCAATGGACCATGATACTTCATCAACAGGCCAACCTATCAAAATTAGAAAGAAGCCAGGACGCAAGCCTAATCCTGCATCTCCAGCACTTCGAAAGGCACAAAATAGAGCAGCCCAAAGAGCATTTCGTGAACGTAAAGAACGTCATATGCGAGAATTAGAGATTGCTATTAAACAAATCAGAGAACAAAGAGATAAATTGCATGTAGAAAATGAACAATTAAAAGCTGATCAAGAAATTATGCGCTCAGAGAATTGGTATTTAAAGGGTATTGTCCTTACATTACAATTAGTATGCTTTCAACATAATTTGGTAATTCCTCAACATGGACCTTATATCAATGAACAAGCTTTATCAGTTCTCGCTCAATCAATTCCAGAATCGATTTCAACTTATATTAGTGTAAATGCTAATAACAAATTACCAATTCCTTCTAAACTATTTGGATATAAACATACAATGAAACAGCGTGATCGATATCTTTCCACAGGTTCAATTGTGATTACCAAAGAAGGTATCCATTCTGTACCAGATCGTTCTTCTCCCCACCCTCAACAACCAATCATTTCAAAGACAGTGCCTGTCGCAGTACCCCGTCAAACAGAATCACCCACTTGCACTCAAGAATCAATGTACGACTCTGATTTTCCCACTGATGATCTTGTGCATCCGCTTGAAGCTCAAGACGAAGATGCAAGTATTCCTCCACTTTCTCCAGGTTCAATTGATTCAGATTCCGATTTACTCCATCAGCAACAACAACAACAACAGCAACAACAACAGCACCAGCAATCTACTCCTCGCCCTGTCATGTTGACAGAAGAACCAGTAACATCTAATCTTGCCGCTATTCAAACACTTCGTCTTCGTCTTAGATTGCAATCAGCTTGTGTTCGTATGGATTCGATACCATTTGCTATTCAACCTACAATTTTACAGGTATAAAAATAACAACCACGTAAAACGTGGGGAAAAATCTTATCTAATTGATTTTAAATACTACAGTTGACAATACCTCATGATCCTCGTATTGATTTAATTCCAACACCCCACATGCGCGACCGAATGATATTATTCAGAGATCAATTTGATTTAGATGATTGTTTTCGTTGTTTATTAGGACATTCCGTTTTTCATGGTGGTGATCCTGCTATTGCTGCAAACTGGCAATTACCGCCTGAATTCTTTGAAAAATACTGGTTTTTAACTATTGATTATGATCTTCGTCGTACTACAAATCATTGGAGAAGACTTCAAGGTCTTAGCGAACTTGATTTCAAACAGCAACAAAAACAACAACAACAAGAATTAAAAAGAGCTGCAGAAAGTGAAAATCGCTCTCAACCATTATTAGAACAAACTCATCATCAAAATTTGAACCATACAGATATTTCTGCATTATTAGGTATTGATTTTTGGAAAATTGCACAACAAAATCATACAAATAGTACTGCAAATGAACAAAATGCTTCTTATGCTTCATCATTATCATCAGATTGCTCATATAATACAGTTTCTTCTCCTTTACAAGCTCCAAATTCACCACCTACAACTGTAGTTGATGATGACCCGGTTTCTTCCTTTGAACCCGTTCGTCTCACAAATGGTTATTCTTTCTCGTCCTTTTCAAAACCCCAACAAACAACAACAAAGAAATCATCTAAACTTCATCCTCATATTCATCATCATCAACAACATAAAACTCAACGCCATCATCCTTATCAACCACCATCTGAAAATAAAAAGGTTCCTGAAACTTGTGATCCTTGGGATACATTATTAGTCGATGCAACTTCTTCTTCTTCACCGAATAATCCATCAACACATCAAGATTATGGTAAGATCTATTTAATCATGCGTATTTTATCTTAAGCTCTAATATTTCGTATAATTTATTAGACCTAATTATGGACAATTTGATTGATACAGAACAAGCCTGCTAAACCAAAATAAAAAATGTACCATAGCCTTACTATTCCCTCTCTACACTGAAAGCAAAAACACCATCTAAAAAAATATACTATTCTTACTCGTTACAATTATTATTCTTTTATTTATTTATTACATGGGCAGAGCCTGAAAAATCCTTTAAATAAATTTACCGCATTTTACTTACATTAAAACACATTACTGCACCCAATTCTACTAAACTTTAAATTGTGTACAATAAAACTGGGCCTTATTCAAAACTTTAATTACATTCAACCATAAACCCAATTGGTAGTATAGATAACAGCGTTTTTGATGTTGCACAAGTGTATATCTATGGTTTCATATTAGTGGGGTGAAATCAACCTATAAACTATATTAGGGCACAAAGTTACCCCGTTCCGACCCCACATAATTATTTCTGTTTAATAACAGGCTGAAGATATTTACCGAGATTACAACTCTTTCTTGTACAAATACCGACAACCAGTGTCTGGAAATTACCATCATAAAATTATTTTCAATAAAATCAAATAACGGAAAAAAATCCAAGAGGTAGATCATTGTGCACATCATTCATGCATGAAATGCCCGGTTTAAATAATAGATCCATAAATATGCTAAATAGAACACGGCACCGTATATACAAAATTATAACTAAAATTGTTATGGAACATTATTTTATCCAAAAATTAAAATTTGTGTCTGGTTGATTTGCATATGTGTTCATATGGATTGACAGATGTAATTACATCTACTACCACCACGGTTTCAAAGTTAGTAATCATGTATTTCTTGCTTGCTGCAAATCTTCATTTAAAGAATTCCTTGTCCTACATGTTTTAGATCTTGTTACAGGCTAGAAAAAGCCATCTAGATTGCTTTATTTATATGGAAATTCTTATATTCATGACAATCAAAAAGGAGCAACCAATTAAAGAAATATTGGATGTAAATCATATAATACTAATCACTGTTCATTTTGAAATCTCTCTCGTCGTCAATAATTTTGTTCAACCTCTATGACAAGTGCAATGAAGAATATAGGGTTTCCCTTTTTATCCTGTATTTCTCAAATTCGAAGCGTAGCAAATATTATGATACGTTGTCTCAAGACAAAGATATCCTTGTATCGTTGAGATTACGCTTAATGAGGCGCAAATTTAACGACCCATTAACTGGTACATTCAAAATACTGCAAGAAAGCAGTGAGTGCTAAAATCTAGCTTCATCAGCGTATTAGATTTAGAAGGTCAGTGTTTAAACCCGAATGAAACAGACATTTTTCAACTTGAATCGTTCAATAAAAAAAATTCATCTTGTTTTTTGAGATGTGCGAAAATTATAATGTCTAATTTATATCTATTTACCTTGATCTAAAAGCACATATATTCTCTTTGAATATTTGATATTATAATTTTAGTGCTTAAGCTCGTCCATGCTTATTTTCTACTCTTCCCTGGCTCACTTCTCATAGCGGGGGTGATTTCAGCCATTATAAATGCCTATTCTTACTATTTGACTTCAAATTTACCTTGCGAAATATGTCAAAATATGAATAAATGTGAAAACAAAATCCTTCGCAAAGTGTTTTTATCAATAACTATGTCAGAAATTAACGTTTTTTTTTTGAAAATTTAAAGAATATGCATTAATAACGCCGCATATTATTTTTTATATCATTAACTGCTAATCAGCTAATAAAATATCTCATTCAAGAGACAAAGGCTTATGATTTCCTGGTATTTTTTCTTGTATTTATTTGCTTACGATACAGTGTTTCATTAAATCATTATTTGAAACCACACATTTTTTAAAAATGGATATAGAGCACACTACTCTGCTAATTCGATTATACTTAAAGACAACGTTTGCTTATTAAATTTAATAGTTTTCATTT
Organism: Mucor racemosus; assembly: GCA_027405735.1. Lineage (NCBI taxonomy): Eukaryota > Fungi > Mucoromycota > Mucoromycetes > Mucorales > Mucoraceae > Mucor > Mucor racemosus. The sequence goes on along the minus strand of JAPEHQ010000001.1, from coordinate 3,323,643 downwards.
TTATTACCATATTTATACTGATTTTGGCTGCTTAAGCGTTATTTCTAATTTGAAATGGTCTTCTAATAAGCCATACGCTCCACTTAAAAAAGTGGGCACACTTTGTTCCCACAATTTAACCAGCAAACTAATAGAATGCTAAAATTATTGCACTGAATACTGTTACAGCTGTAGTATATATTTTGAAACTTACAGCCCATTTGGATCAATATTCATTGATTTCAAGTATTTTTCCAGCTGCTTTATTTTGTTTAAGCAGAGGAAGAGGTGGTTTCACTTAAAAACGTATGCTCTACTCCTTCAAAAACAGCTGCTAGATAATGAAATCAAGATATCTTATTTACATATTTACTGCATATTAAGGGCAACTTCAAAATTCAATTTCAAATCATTATTTGATTTTATAGAAATTTTCAAAGAATATCTGAAACAACACACGTAGAAAAGGATTTCAAGGCTTTACACTATTTAGCGCAATTAAAACTCTGCTAAATTGCTCATTTAATCCAATGTAAAAGCAGCATTACAGAACATAAACCATAAATTAAACAAAATAGGCAATATCGATTACCATACAAACATACACTTTTCTACTAGAAAAATCGTCTCTCATATCATACATTTATTAAAAAACTGCAAAAGCGAGCCCGTAGAGCGACGCCGTAATTGAGAATAGCAAGATTAAACGGCTAAGTCTCTTATGATATATCTAAATTTCAAATAAAAAGATGCTTTTCAACTTTTCTTATATTTAGCCATGTATGGTCTGAAAATTTAGACTTTGTAGCGGACATTTTCGGGAACTCATTTTATCCTTACCAACACTCATGATTTTGATCAAAAAACAGGAAAATCAAATTTTGATACCAAAATCAACGTTTAAATATACTACATTGTGAGAGAAAAATGTAGCCATGACTAATACACATTTTATAAAAGTTTAATATTAAATGTCGAGTAATGAAACTTTGTACTTTTGGCCCAAAAACGGTTTTTTGGTTAAAGGATTTTCATGTAATATTTTGCAATAAAAGTGTTTGTTATTTTTTATTGAGCAAATAGAGCGCTAACTTCTGTATATATGTATATTTTTTGTTTTTATAATTAGTAGTATAATTAACTCTAGATTTGCAAAATCAGAAAAAAAAAATTAAAAAATGTCAAAATTGATGATCTGGACAAGAATAATTTTTAAAATTAATATTCCGCTTCTAAGCCTTGTAAATCTTAAAAATAAGATATTTTATAATACTTGAGAAACTTTTCAAGAATTTACGATGCTGTACCCATTTGATTCAAGCTTATTACTGTAAATCTTTGTACATGTTAATATTATGCGGTAGTTTATTTGATGATAATATAATATTACTCCATAATTATTGCACTAGAGATGATTTACATTAAGTTTTAGCCTTACCTCTCTAATATCATAAACATAAACATAAACATGGCCATCACTGGGACCTATTGCCACCTTTTTACCCTCTTTACCCAAGCCAATTTATTCAATGCTTTACCAGAACAAACTTACTTTTGACCTATAAAAATTGATTTATTAGTAAAATCAGTTATTAATAACAAACTAATAAGTAATAATTATGGTGTATCTTTGATAGTTGGTAGTAGTGGTATACAAGGCAACATCTTGTTTTCCTCTTCTTGACTGTGGGCCACTAAATAGAAACAAATTGTCGGTTTTCCCTCTTTTATTTAGTTTCAATTCCTATTAGAACTGACATTTAATAGAAATTGTAGTATAAATACCTTCAGGAACCCAAACCTAATAGTCCTAGGTTCCCTTTTCATTTTACAATAAAGACCCTATGTTCTTCGTGATTGAATCCCCACTAGTCTCTTTATTACTTCTACCTTTATAAAAATAAGATCTATTTCTCCCAATAACGTGCCACCAGCTTTAAACCTGCACAAATTTTAACTTTTTTTAAGAGCTATCAACTCACCCAAAACTAACGATACAATAAAAAAAATCCATAACAATCATTATTTAAACCTTTGTAAACAATTGTTATGGCTCGAATACTTAATTTTACTATAAAATCATTCTGTTGATAGCCCTTGAAAATAGACGGTATTTCAAAATTTAAGCTGTGTGCTCTTAGGTGAGGGTAACTTTTGAAACAAGGATACTCTGTGACACATAACCTCCTTACCTTAAACCCAGCTTACGTAAGCAATGCGTGAAATCAGCATTTTCGCTATCAACTTTCCGAAAAATAAAGATATAATAAATCAGAGCCATAACAATCATTATTTAAACCTTTGTGAACAATTATTATGACTTTAATAGTTATTTTTATTATAAAATCATTTTACTGATACCCAAAATACCATTGCGAATGCAATTGGATCAAAATGTACTGTGGTGCTGCCAAGAGGGAAGCTCGTTTGCGATGTGACTATACATTCAAGTCTCTGGAGAAAAACATCCATTCTTTTCTGGATACCTCTGGTAACCTGACTCAAATCAGACATTATTTCAGAAGGTCGATGGACTACATCGAAGCTTATAGCAAATGTAGAGAAGTTGTCCAAGAAGTTAAGAAATTTGTCAAAAAAAATATTTATCTCACAGAAAATTTAGAATTCCTAAAGATATGTTATAAAAATAAAATGTTTGTTTAAACTTATTATACTTCTCAATCTCTCAAATAACAAATGAGCTACATTATCTGCCATGAGATGCCTCCAAAAAAAATATATATATTGAAATGGCGGAGTTCCAAAATAAATAAAAATTGAAACAAAATTAAAGTTTACACAGATTTAAAGCTGGTGGCACGTTAACTCTCACAAATATTTTATAGAAACTAAATAGATTAACATGAGTTTATTCATTCATTCAAATCAAATCAATACTATACATACTGTACATACTTTTATAAGCACCAGTTTTTCTGCAGGTAGATATCAACTTTAGGCCAAAAAAGCATTGGTTATAACGATGATGGAACAAAATGACTAAGTCTTGGATGCTTTTTTTGTTCAAGAAAAATACTATAACGCTCCCTAAAATTTACTGTTAATAATTCATTTCCAAATAAACAATATGAAAAACATTATGTACTTGTACCTGCTATTTGATTTTAGTTTATAAAAAGCATTGGTCTTTTTGTTGTAGTTCTAAACATAAATAAAAGAACCCAGGAAAGTGTGGGGAAAAAAAAAGAAAAATAATCCTAAATCAGTCAATCTTGTGTGTTACAAACAGAAATTTACAAAGGCATAAATATTTTTAGTGTTGTCAAACAGGTTGTTGTTGTTGTTCCTATTTGGTATCCGAAAAAAGAACATGGGTAGAACTCTTTCAAACCCAAAATTCCAAATTGATATATCTCGTCAATAAGGCAATTCTGTTGAATTAGCGTAACTCGCATCTGCTTTAAAACATTCAAATTATCTTCGTTATTAATTATTATATTATTATTATTGATATACTTTAATAAATTGACTAAAAAACTTTGATCTCATTGATCTGCTCATTTGGGTTGACTGATCTGCACAAATTTTTTTATTTTGCCCATCTGTGCAGATCATTATGCCCATAGGAAGCATAGTTCAGCCGTAGTGTTTGACATAATCATGTGAAAGATGTGTACCTACTCTCATATAAAATTTGAAATTACTAGGATCGAAATTCATTCATCGAGATAGAGGGTTTGTTTTCGGTTTTTTACAGTTGTAAAAAGTAGATTTCAGATGTTTTTAAATGTTTTTCGAATTTTTTCGCCCAATATTGAGTCAAAATACGCTAAGTCTTCCAAAAACGATAAATCTTTTCCTCTATGGGCCACCGGCCACTGGTACCTATCCGAAAATAGAAAAGTAAACACTAGAATACAAGTGCACTGGCTTAACAAATGACCAAAATCAACCTAAAACCGATTGTAAAAAATTAAACGCCTAAATTGAGGCGTTAATTTTTTGTATTATTCACAATATATCCAACTACTGAGAGCTCCTCTGCATTTTTTGTTTCAGCAAAAAATGTTGGTTTTTGGTCGAGATAGTCAGAAAATAATTTACATTACTGTTTAAAGCCTATAATAACTGGGTTCCAAAATTGATTCGTGAAAACGAACGGAAAATGACTCAAAAAACAAAATCGCTTAGTAGCTCATGAACTGTAAAGTCAGTTGAGCTAGCGTGTTAAATGTTTTTTGTACAGTTTTGGATTTTGCATCCATGTGCATAAAATTCAAATAAATACCTCACATTAAATTTTGCATAAAATACAATTAAAATTTTGAAGGTTTTTTGAAGATACACATTATTTTTTATAAGAATGTTTTAAATATAAGTAATGCAGATAATGCGCAGTAAAATTATCTATCGAATGAGCTATTATTAAGCCTTTTAGCTGCATTTGTTGTAGAGAAAACAAGATTTTTGCCAATTTTCTTTTCAAATTCAGAATTTAGGATGAGGGTATATAGGGGGGAAATTGATGCTAGAAAGTAGAAACGAAGGTATCTCTTTATACACATTTTGAGGATATCTCCACGAAAAATCAATATTTTAGAAAAAACTAAATTGGGTCCGGTTGACCTCAACAAGGCTAATGGCATGAATTATAAAAAAATGCTGCTCAATTTAACAGATATTTTGAAATCTACTACAAAAATGTCAAAAAAATGAAAAAAAAAATAAAATTGTTCAAAATTTTTATTCATTAAAATATGTTATAGAGCGCTTTAAAACAAGTAAGTTTATTATTAGAAAGTGTTAGTACAACTTAATTTTTCGTAGAGATATGAAGCCTCAAAGTTTTTAATTTTTATCAGTGAAATAATATACCTATAAAAATCTGAAACATTAGCACTAGAAAAGCTGTACCAACTGCAAAAAAATAGGATATTTCCGGATACTTGTTTTTATATTAAAGTTGAGCATCTCAGGTACATTAATATATAATTTTGTTTTGGTGTTAATTAGTGAAAAAAAAAGTAGATCAGAAATGAAAAGTAAGACCCAGTTTTCAAGGAAAAGGCAGCAAATTTTACATGTTTTTGAGTCTTTCATCACGAAATATAAATAAATATACGAAAAGGTAGCATAATGCGCTTAAATTATATATATATATATATATATTTAGCAATTTCCAAGGATTATACTAAAACGATCTTAGCATGATGTTATGTAGTTATAGAAAAGACGGTACGCTCCGATTTTTCTTCATTACTTATACCAATTAAAATCAGTAGTCTCTATACGCATGCTAAAAATACCTAGCCATAGATTCCTCCTTTTGTTAGCAGGGGGTACTGTAGTACTTACAACAAAGTGCCTTAGCATAATCCATCATCATTCCAATTGCTACAGTTGATGAGATCATTTTTAGTCCATGTCTCGTATTCAAATGGGCTAAGATTTGAAATCAATAAACTGAAACTGGTGCAGTAAATAACGATGCTGTTTACTAAAATAAAAGAAATATAAAAATAAAAGCGGTAGAAATACAATTATAATCAGTTAAAGTTTTTATTACAAAAGATTTCTGAAGATTTAATATAATTGAAAAAGTATGAGGGTATTTATAATGATTTGGAGAACTTGGATACCATCATACTTGAATAGATTTATATTTAGTAATCTTCTAGTTTTGAGAACATTGTTATTAATTTAATATTTCAAGGGGTAAATCATGTAGAGCATTGACCATAAGGGATTGATGTCAAGTGTGACAATATCGGCTTTTTGGGGAATGGTTGTTTATTATTGTTATATCTGTTTTATGTAATCTTGAATTAAGGGGTAATTTTTATATGCTTGAATCCTATTTATATTGATAATGCAACTTCAATAAGGATAAGTAGTTGACTAAATTGATGTTTTTGTTTATTATTATTATTGATTTGGGCAGAATCCTATTTTGTTATATATGTCATTTGCGTGATTGATTGCGCCCTGATCAAGGGTGCTATCATATACACGACATGTATAGTTTAAAAAAGGTATTTCATAGTTTTAGCATGCGTTTGTTGTTGTTTTCAATTGAAGCGTTTGTTTATTATTGTCATTTATATTTCAGGTGGCATCATATTTTATGAGCGACACTTGGAAATTAGTTTATTTTATTATTATAAAACGTTTTTAGTATGTAATTCCACTGCAACTGGAACTCTATTCATGATTCAGATTTCAGCATCTGTTACTTTGATAGCTAACGCGTATGAAGAGATCTCTCACTTTTTGTTAGGAGTTGTAAGTTAACAGATTATTTTATTTAATAAATAGTACCAAGAAGATATTAAATCATCGGAATATAGCACAATAGCAATGACAGCTTTGAAATTAATAAAGAAGCATCCTTTTAAGCCATACTCAAGCATGTCATGCACTATTGTTTGCATTTTTCAGGGGATTTGGAAATCCAAAATTGATCCAAGCAACTTGAGCGAAAATTATCGTACCAAATATTTAAACATTTTTTTTTTGTTGAAACGAAGAGTCAATAATAGTTGGTAACAAAAAAAGGTATAAGACAATATCTGATGTATATTTCAGTCTTTTCGAATAAACTTAATCATTGAGCGCAACAAAATTCAGCTTAAATTAAAATAAGGCTGCTTTGGATCGATCTTTGACTTTTTTTGTTTTGCAGTTTGCAGCGTTAAATGAATCATCTTTTGTATATATCATGGTAAATTTTTGATCTGCAAAATAATGCTGCTATCTGTACTTGTGCATGAAGCATTTATTTAATTTTATGTATGCAATTTATGTATATATATTGATTTAAGATGAAACTAAAGATATATATTATATTCATATGAATGTTTTTATCTACTACGTCTCTTATATTTTATAACCATTACTATAATATAGTATGCATTTTTTAAAATATGAAATAAATCCTGGCTAAAGAACTTGAAGAATCGCACACATGATAGTATATGCGTCTTATATTTGAGTAATAATTTCACCGAAATAAAAAACTAAACAACTGATACTGATAATTGCTCAAGAACAACATATTTAATACGTATTTATAATTAATTCTACACTGATAACATAAACATTTTGACTGATATATACGCACTAATACATGATACATCTATAGTTTTAAATAGTATCGTGAAGTTCGTTTTGTATTATATAATAAAGGATAATCTTTTTCATTTTCTATAAGTACTAATCATCGTTTATATAGAATATACAATAAAGAAACATTCATTGAGCAATAGATCTATTTTTATTTATTCTGAGATTTCAATAGAGGAGTAAAATTTGAACGGGACAAATCCGGTCTATTCACAATGATAAATTGATAAGGTTTGTTGATTGCGAAACTATGTGAGCTTTGACGAAGAAAGGAAACTCAAAAGACATACTGTATGATAAGAGAGCAATCATTCCTCCTAACAGTTGGTTAATTACCAGGATAAGTGGGAAATTTTATACCTCAAATATTTTGTATTGTATTAATAACATGATGGTTTGCATTAATGAGAGGATCTCATTTCAGTAATTACCGTTACGAAATATGCATTTTAGGATATGTTATTTTATTCGAAAATGCACAGCGGTAGTTGGTCATGTACAATTATAAAGTGCTCAATAACCTCAGTCTTTTGTATACACTTGCATTACTCTTGCATCATATTATCTAATAAAGTGTATACAAGGATTCATGCATAGATTTTTACGTAGATTTGGACAAGGCTCATGATATAGTTCAACCCAAAGGTATGCAATTATGTTGGCTAATATATGATCTTACATACCCAAGAACAAATTTGATATATTCTTAGTTTTTTCTGCGTCATTTAATCCCATGAGTGCATACGCCAAAACTAAAATCAGCCATGTTAGACTTAAATTGTGGGGAAAACCTTTCAAAAGCGGCTTGTCTATAAAAATAATATTTAATTAATAAAATATATGCAGCCTTGACACTGTAGATGTTACTAATCGTCTTAAAAATCTTCTATTAAATTAAGGCTAATAAAGTAACTTTTGGGATATTTTTTTATGAAATCATAAATGAAGATTTTCTTTTACTATTTCATTTCTTCTCCATAAACAATTTTTATGCAATGTATACAGATGCGGTATCTATAAATGAAAGCTACAAGAGCTCTTCAGTTACTTTGAATAATGATGATAATCATCATGGCAACATAACATCTATTAATTCCCACTGTCTAAACTCAATATCTGGTGATGGTGGCATTTATAACAATAGTAAGTTGATTGACATTTGCAATTCAACATTAGTTAAGACTAACATTGAACAAGACAAGAACGTAAATGTTTTTAGAGATTCTAATATTGAAACGTTAAATGATATGTATTATGAACCGAAGGACGATCAAAAGATCAGAGAAAATGGTGGCATTTACCCATGGCTTGTAGTTTTAGGCACATTTCTTGTGCTTATAGTTGGTCTAGGTGCTGGTTCAGGCTGGTAAATACAAAATTATTATAATTTATTGAATGAATATAATGTTGATCTGTTTCTATTTAGGGGTATGTTTTGCTATATTGTCTAAAAATGATACATTTTGACGCTAATATTTTACTCTATACAGGCATAATGCAAAACTATTTCGAGCAAGACGAAACACTTCAAGGAACTAGTAATCTATCGCTTCAATTGAGTTTCGTTGGAACAATTTTTAATATTTTCATAAATTTACTGGGACCTCTGGGTCAGATTTTATTATCACTTTTGCAACCTAGAACAGTATTGTTTATATCAGTTACAATTTGCTCAATTGGATTGTTGTTGGCAAGTTTTAGCAAACAGGTAGATTGCCTTTTATCACTTCATTAAAAATCTGTTTTCTTAAGGAAAAAATTTGTAGGTTTGGCAATTATATTTGACACAAGGAGTGATATATGGTATTGGTTCCTCCATCATGTTTTACGTAAATTTTATTATTTAATTTTAAAATATACAATACTGACACTGTTTTCATATAGATTGCTCTTACGGTAGTACCTTTATGGTTTGTTAAGCATAGAGGTATGGCTTTAGGGATAATTTCAAGTGGCATAAGCATCGGTGGTCTTGTTATGCCTCAAATAATGGAACCCCTAAATACAAATTTGGGTGCTGCCTGGTAATTATAAAAATATCGGTAATTGTACAATATTTACAAATTCATATGTAGGTGTTATAGAATAATGAGTTTAGTCTGCTTTGTAGTTGGTGTCTTTTCTTGCATGTTGTTCAGAAATAAAACCCCAAGCGATAGTTTTCAAGATCCAGAGAAAAGGAGCAACAATAAACTCGTTTTCAAAGAAATGTTTGATTTTAGCATTGTTAAAAATTGGCGATTTTTATTGTGGGTATTTATTGACATTCTTCTGGAGGGAGGGTACAATGTACCCTACTTTTTTCTACCATGTAAGCTGAAAAATAGTTGCAATGATATTTCACTGTAAACTTATTTGTCATTTGTATAAGCTTATGCCACTTTTCTTGGATTATCAACATCTCAAGGAGCCATTATTTTGTCAACAAGTTCTGGAATGAACGCATTTGGTAGAATTGTATCTGGGTAAAATTACAAAGAAAACGTGTAATGCTTTTATTCACATAATTTTTAAACCTAGTATCATTGCAGACTATGTTGGTCATGTTAATGTTGTCATCATTTATACAATTATATCTGGATTATCATGCTTGTTGCTATGGGTTTATGCAAATACATTTGGAACTCTAATGGCGTTTGCTGTTGTATTTGGTTTTTTTGGTGGCGCATTTATCACATTAAGTAAGTAATTCAAATGTAATAGGACATTGCTTGATTGAATATTAAACATTTCTTAAAATAAGCACCAACTATTACATTGTTGATTACAGGTCAAGAGAAATTTGAATCTGGTCTTTCTGTATTTTTAGTCCTAACTGTAGTATCCATGTTTGGCCCAAACCTTGCCAGTGCGATAGAATCAAACGCGTCAGCATCAAAAGAGTATGATAGCTATAAATATTTTACAGGCATATGTTATATAGCTGGCACTGTGTTACTTTTATTCTTTAAGCTTTCGTTGAATCGAAAGCCATTTGCTAAAATATAAAATTTGTATTTAAATCTGATATCAAGCATGACATCTTAGTATTGTAATCTGCTTAAACCCTATCTAAAATTAGAAGGCGTTCTAGGTACAAGGCAGATAATATTTGAGTGTTGGGACTTTGTAACTTATTCCATGATGATATAATGATGACGACTTAATTTCAATGTTTAGAAAGTATATATGAAATGTTTGTGCTATGCAAAATTTAGCAACAAAGATTAATTATGCATTTATGAGAGCTCTTTTAAGCTTTGAAAGCATGATTTCGCAGCAGTAGTAGAAAATAGATTCAAACACCGATACATATTTGTGCAAGTCTTGAATAAAAAAAAAGTGCCATTTTGAAATTTTTTTATCTTTTTTTGCATATTATTTGAGAAGTTACTATGTATATCTACAAACATTATTAATTGCCGAAAGTACAATGTTGGATTATGCATCGAATGGAGGTATTAATTCAAATATGTTTCACTAAAAAAATTGTGCAATTTTGGAAATTATAAAAAACAGTTTTGTGCAAAAAAGTCTTTATTATGAATAATCAATAACCAAATGAATGGCTTTGCATGAATTTTAGAAGAAATTTAGTCATTTTGAGCTTAGAAAGGGTATAGTGGAAAACCCCGTTTTCGTGGTCAAAATGTCGAAAACCCGATTTTGATCGATTTTTGCCTATATCTGGTAAGGATTGAGACATGGATTTCGATCATTTTTCATGATCCAAAAAATTGGAGATAAAAATACAGGAATATAGTATGTGATCTGAAAATGGTTCTGACCAATTTTGAGCTCCAAATTTGCACAAAAAGTACATGAAATAATTCTTTAAAAATGCCATTTTTTGATGATTTTAACAGAATTACACATAATTGAATGTATATATCGTATAGTGTGGATGCATTTTTATACTCTTATACACCGATTTGGTCAACAGGTAATCGATAATGTTAATATTTATTTCATTTGGTATTAAAACGCCTATTTTTGTGCCAGTAACACCGTATTTGTTCCGGTTCTGAAGGCAAATGTTGCAACTTTATACGCCTTGTAGTCTATTCCTTTACAATAAAAACTTATAAACCAGATATCATATGCTCTTTCGATATTGGCCATATCAAAGTTACCAAAAATGAAACACTTGCTCACTTTGATATGTTGCCTCTAATCCTTAACTGGTTTTTCCTGGGTGGTCTTGACCAATGATGTTTTATTAAATTCTCATATGATACCCACCTGATTGGTTTAATGGGGAATCTTTAGTGTGTGTATGTGGGCTTTCTTCGCCTTGTATTTCACAAAAAACAACGCCCCTTCTTTTTTTGTTTACGTATAATTAATTATGGCTACTACAAACGATAATATTACCAAATTCAAGCAATTTGATCAATACAATTTTGATACAGATAATCAATTTCAAGTAGGTATTTATCACGCTTCTCGATATTTTAAAACTAATGGTTCTTTCATACAGTCAGGTGTTGCGTCATTGTTAAATAACAAACAAGAAAATGAAGCTGACCTACTTTTAAGAGCAAAACTATTCTATTATACAAAGTAAGTTCTACTCGAAAAAGAAGCGGATGACTGAAACTAACATGTAAAGTAAATAGGGTTATTGATACGAGTTTTGACGTTGATGCATATAAATCATGGAAAAATGAAAATCAGGAACCAGCAATTGAACAAGAAAAGACAACTGAGGATGGTAAAGCTCAAATTATACATTATACAAGCTATTTATACTTATATCTGAGCATAGATAAGCCTCCCAGATTTACTTTTCAAGAACTCGTTGATATGATTGAAAAAGGAATTGAGATTCCAGGTAAAATATACACATGCGAAATATATAGTTGGATAAATGTTTATTGTATTATGATTTGATAGGTATTAAACAGATACCTAACGTATTAAATGAAGGCACTCCCAGTAAAGCAAAAATGACAGCAAGACCAAAACCGTGGGAAATCAACAAGCAAGAACAAACAGCAGAAGCTAATGTATAATCTAATTTTTGTGGTAATAAAAAGGGATAATTTACATTACCATTTGATGATGGAATGATTCTGGATCTGGAGTACCCGGTACAGATACAGAGTATTTAGATTTTAAGGTTGCTTTGTAGGGCAATCGACTCAATGACAGTGAAGAAGGTGGTAATTTTCGTCTTCTTACATGAATTGATTCGTTGTTAAGCATAATTTCCGGTGGTTGTTGCTTTGAATTGACGCTACTCTTCTGTAAATAACCTGTAATCCTTGCTATACATGTTGAAAGTAACCAGTTTGTAGATTCCATTGTTAATCCAGAAACCATTTCTATTGCGAGTAATGCAAGTCGGAGAAATAGAAAAGACGATGTTATTGTACTAGTTATCACTGCTAAGAATGCTAAGCATGTTATAACTAAAAGAATGAACGGTGTCAATAGGACACAGCCTATAGTGGATAAAAGTGAAAGGCGCATACTTTTCTTTGTTCTATGTTAAATAGTCTATTAAGTAAAGAAGTACATAATTAAATAATTAGCCCTATTTATAATTTAGAGTTGCTGAAATGTAGCTGTGTAACAGGCAACTTTAGCGTCGTCCCCATGCACACCACATGAAATTGATCAAAGTTGATCTCCAATCATCTTTTAATAAGCTATCAGAGTAATTGTTTATTGCTCCCTTGATAAGATATTCTCTGTACGGTATGTAACTTCAATTTCGCACTTTTAATTTGATCATGATCATATAAAAAGGGCAAGTTCTAATTTGGAGTGTTATAATTTACTAAGCACTATATGCAACTTTTTAGTAGCTGATATTATTCCATTACATATACTAGTATTGATGTAGTTATTTATGTCAATTTTGGATAAGTATGCTTTTTACCGAGTTTTCTTGAAAGCAGGGCCGCAAATCACGAAATGTGCAAACCAGCTCATTTGACAACCATAAACACAAAATGTTCATATTTTTGTATTAATTTATCCCTTTTTCGAAAAAACAAAAAATATTATGATAATTTCGACATGTTCAAAAATGTAATAAATAATTTAAAATTGGCATATTTTGCTTCAATCGGCTTGAAAAATCCTTGGAAATCTATATTTTCATTTCTTTTCGTAATGTTTTTCAGAAACATCTTTTTGATGAGCGCCAGTGTTGCATAATTGCAATAGTGAATAAAGCTAACTCTCTATAGCCTTATTGATCAATTATTGCATAAAAGCATTTATTTGTATAATTGTTAACATTTGCCAACAGTGTAAATAGGATATCATATTTGATCTAATTTTCCATATATGTAGCTTAGTTAGTTTATCTCAAATGATGTGCAACATATACATATTTCATGCATTGTGCGTCACTTATATATTTTACGTTTTAAGAAAAGATAGCGTTGAAAATAGTAGATCAAAACTGTATAATAATCAGAAATATTGGGCAATTTAAAAACATAAGCAAATTTACTTTTTAGAAAAAACATTGATTATTACATGAAACGTAAAATAGTACATAATGTTGATTGATGTAATGTCGAAATGACACTTTTATAAGGTGTTTGTATAGTGATACAACATGCAGTAGCACCAAAAATAATCAACAAATGAGGGGTAGGGGCTTTTAGAAATGAAAAGTAACGACATACATCATCACTGTTTTCATACATTATACGCTACTAATTTAAATTTGATTATTTACTAACAATCCATGTTAATCACCAAACGAACAATACATACGACTGTTTAGAGAGTGTGTGTGTGAGTGAGTGAGTGAGTGAAATAAAATAAGGGGTTAAAAATTTCTATCCTGGGAAGTAGAGAATGCAGTGTTGTATGAAATAGGACATGCCGTGCTGGTTCTATTTGTGATGAACTACATATTCATCTATAATACGATTTATTAATTAATGCTTTGCTGAAAGCAGTAAGCTAGAGAGAAATATAAAATTCTATCTAAAACGCATGACCATATAATATTATAATTCCAACATGGCAGTCTCTGTATAGTTGTTGTAGTATTTTTGCTTATTGAAAAGTGTGAGGTCATTTGTAGGTTTATATAATATCACAAATATACAGAATTTATGACGATACTACTCGAGTGAAATAATCGAGTAATTTTACATAGCATCAATGTATAAATCCTTCTCGATTCTTCACATGATGTATATATAAAAGTGGATTTACCTGTTTGCATCTCGATTTATCGTTATTAGCTATAATATATTATAATTTTACCATCTTTGGTAAAAATAGTCAATTACTTGTAGGGGTTCTCCTTTAAAATATATTATGTGTAGTAGCATAATTACATATAAACATTATATTTCTCTTGATTTGTAGTATTATGCACTTTGTGTCTTGATTTCTATTGATTTTCAATGGATGTATATTGGATTTATAATAATGCAGAGCCAATCACAGAAGAACCATAATGCATGCTGCTGATTTCAATGTATGTTTTTTTCACTCGGATTCACACATAATCTCTGGACGAACTGGATGGTCTGCATCTCCTTAATTTTAACTGCTCTACCAAAAAGAAAAAAATTTAGTATATCATGCATATGGGTGCATACATATTATCTTATGTTTGTAGGTTTGCATGATAATTTATTTATTATTCATTTATATATCTATATATACTTTATATATATATATATAAATATAAATATGTTTATACATACATTACATATATTTGTGTGATAATGTACTGAGTATGTACGTAGTAACTTATAAAATGCGCATGAATATAATATATTTCTTTGTGCATTTATTCTGATGGTGTACAAGATACATCCCATATATTTGCTTAGAAGCTGTTTTATTACAAAAGAAATTATACCTTGATCTTTATTCACATTTTACAAGTATATACAAAGAGTCAAGGGTGCGAGAAAAAGAGAAAAGTATATGCAATGCACATAACCCTGCCTGCAGCATCTATTTCTCGCTATCTATCTTCCTCTTTCTCTCTCTCTCTTTCTCTTTATAAAAAAAGAACAAAAACGAAATAAATTCACCAAATATGGATTGTCAAAATTTAACATAACAAGTAATAATAAAGGGGTTCATCATACATAATAGACGCCTTCTTGAAATTTTGGCGGCATACATTAGTAGATAAAATACCATTTTAAATACCAAATATGGGTTTATAACCCCTTCCATCACATATACTGTTTCTCTTTTTTATCCAACAGTTTGCATTTTTCCCCTCTCATCTCCTCTCCCTTGTATGCTGTAGGAAGTTTTTTTAAGTAAAAACCCCTATATTGTATACATATAAAGAGAATATAAAAAAAGAGGTACTTTTACTCCCCCCCCCCTTAATTCTTCAATGTGAATTTTGTTTAAATAGACCCTCATTTTTGTAGATTTTTGCTTCCATTATCGAAAACATTGATGACAACTTCTTTTCTCTCTTAATTTTCTTTTTTATCATTTAATAATAATAATCTTTTGTAAAATCAATCTAACTGTATTATATCAATTGGTAAGTGTAAAATAGATTTATATAATTTGCATATTTTAACATTTTCATCGTTTTAGAAATGGATCTTAAATATCTTTTATGCGAACCTGTATCAAAATTGGCTGTCAAGGCTAATGAGCAAGCTGCTATTACACAACAACAGCAGCAGCAACAGCAAATTGGATTGGATTGGCATACTAATACAATGTACCCAACTGTAATTACAAAACAACAAGATTGGAATCATCAACAACCTAATTCAATGTTATTGAGTAGCCCAAAGAGTGTTTGTAGTAGTCTCAGTACATGTAGCAGCACTAGTTCTAATAGTAGCAATGAGGATTATATTGCAACTCCTGGTAGAAGCAACAGCTTTAGCTCGTTACGTACTCCAATTCCACAATATCATCATCAACAAGAACAACCAAGACGTCGCACTGCAAGTGATGTAAGCCTCACAAGACACCATATGTTCATTTATAGTCATCCCAATCGTAGACCACGCTCAGAATCTGCAGGCAATACGAGTAATGTGCAGACTAGAACGCCCTGGACGCCCTTCGAAGATCATTTACTCCAACAAGGATATGATCAAGGATTATCATGGGCAATGATTTCTTCTACTTATCTTCCTCACAGATCAAGAGGTTGTTGTTGGGGTAGATTTAAGACATTACAAAATAAGAATATGGTTGATCCAAATCACTCTCATATGAGACATTTCAGAAGACCTTGGAAAGCTATTGATTTCAGTAATAACAAGAAACAGCATGGAATTTAATTCTTTTAAACAAAAACCGAAAAATCAAAAAAAGACCAAAAACAATAATTAATCCGACTAAAGGGACGATCAACGACTCATTTTCCCCCTATTTATCCCTTTTATTTTTATACAGTACATGTGCCTTCCTTTTCTTACTCTCCAAAATGATGATGAATAGCAATTTTCTATTATATGAACCAACAACCTATGCCTTATGAAAAAAAAAAAACCTTATGCCATTTTATTTATTTGTTTATTTTACAGCCATTTTTCTGCCTTGCTTTCTCTTTTTCCTCTTATGTCAATTATATTCTTTTCATCTCATCTTATCTCTCTCGCCCTTTATTCCACATCATCTTATCAATCCGTTTTCAGCCAGGTAGCTGACATTTATATTTTATCCATAACTTTATTTTTAACCTACAGAAAAAAATGGAAATAGTGTCATTTATTAATAATATTTAAGGCTTCGGAAGCCTTTTCTCTTCTTTATTCTTCTTTTTCCTTTTTATTGGGATCATTCTTAATTAGTTTTCTATTTTTAATAAAATAAAACCATCTTTTTTCCATCGAAATATATCATGTATAACTGAATGACTATCTCGTTTTTGCAGAAAAAAAAAGGGGGGAACGTTGCAGCAATAATAAACATATTATCACAGCACCTCGGTAAATTTTATCTTACTTTATACATTTAGTAATAGTAAATTAAAGCGTAAATACTATTAAAAGCTCATGTGATGTAGGTGGTGGTGTTGGTGCTCCTGGTAGACCTATTTAAAGGCATGCTATAATAGCCTTGCATTAATTGCGTCCTAAAGGCTGCAAACACTTCAAAATATGGTCGAGTATCTAAATCAACAGATAGATTACTTTTAAATCTTATAAAAGTTGGAAGCATTTCACATATACAAGTATCCCTACTCTGTATATACTATATCACAACCTCCAATGTTGATCTCTAGGAGAGAATGCCTAGATTACGGATATCTAATTATACAAGTACAGGAGATGATAAAACGAGTTGCGATATTAAACTAAGGGCTTCGGATGTTTTAAAATTGTGATCAACATACGATGAAAATCACTGTACTTGTATCAATGTGATTAAGGCAAACGCCCGTTTATCCTCAATGAGCAAACCAAAAAAAAACTAGGAGCCAGAAAAATAAACCACGATACTGACACTTTTTACTTTTACTCCTAGATTCTGGAGAAAGTAGATTGTATCACTCCTAAAAATAAAACTAAATCTTTATGGTAATTTTTGAGTTTTGCCAATTTGTATATAAACAAAAAATAATGCGATTATTTAAATATGCATTATGAGCTTTAAATCGTATCAAGGATGCATGAACTATTTCACGCGTACAACTTCTTTTGGTAAAGCCTGACTCACATAAAATATGAAATATTCACAAAAAATACGTCTAGGCTTGCTTTTTTTTTTTTTTTTTTTTTTTTTGCTGCATGCAAAGAGGTTGAGATGTTGAGACTTGAATGCGTAATATAGTATATAGTATATATAAGGTATTCGAATATTTATTGCACTCGTTTCCAGCTGTAAGATGCCAAAATCAAAAACAAAATTACCAGTTTTTCCAAATCTGCACAACAAATCGTATAGGAACAGATTTTTGAAGATTAATCGCAGTTTGTAGCCCTCAAAATCTTCATACATTCATGTTATTTTCAGAAAACGTCTTATGCAAATATTTTATACAAATATCTAAAAACTGCGATTACTTGATGGAGGCTGGAGCTACTCCATTAAAAAATCGAAAAATCAAAATGTAGCTATTACAATTAAATGTGAATTATATTGGGTGTCTGATTGGCTTCATCAAATTGATTTGAGATATATTCCTGATTTAAATATGATCTATTTTGGTGCTTTATTGAGTCAAATCCTTGAAAATTTGAATCAGCTCTACTTTTATTTAGTGAAAAATATATGTCCAATAATTACAAATAGCCTTTGTTATGACTCCAGTTAGCGTTTGTGTCGAGCCTGTTTTGCCAACCAAATTTAATAGTATAAGCTGGGCTCGACAACATCCCTAATTCCAGTTAGGATTGATTTAATAAAATTAATAGATCTTGTGCTTGAGATGACCAAGTTTAATATAGACTTTGTACTTGTATCTGAAAATATTTTATACCTCATGAAAAACTTGAAAATAGATGAAATTTACTGTTTTTATCCTAAAGCATAGGCCCGACTTTTCATTTCTACTCAACTATTCCTTTCACTAAATAACACCAAAAAAATATTATATGCTAATGTACCTTAGATGTTCAACTTTAATCCAAAAATAAGTATCCAGAAATATCCTATTTCTAATAGATGATATAACTTTTTCAGTGCTAATGTTTCAGATTTTTACAGGCATTTCACTGCTAAAAATAAAAATTTTGAGTCTTCATATCTTTGCAAAAATATAAGTTATACTAGCATTTTTTAATAATGAAACTTATTTGTTTTGAAGCGCTCCATAACATACTTTAATATAAAAATATTCTGAGCACTTTTTTTTTCAAATCATTTTTTGACCTTTTTGTAGTAAATTACGAAATATTCGCTGAATTGAGCATCATTTTTTTCGCATTCATGTCATCAATCCCGTTGAGCTCTATCGGACCCAATTCAGTTCTTTTTAAAATATTGATTTTTTGTGGAGATATCCTCAAAAACGCGTAAAAAAGGATATTCTCGGTTTTGCTTCAATTTTTCCCCTGTATACCCTCATCCCAAATTCTAAATTTAGAAAAAAAATTGGCAAAAATCTTGTTTTCCATACGAAAAATGCAGCTATAAGGCTCGTCAATAGCTCAATAGATAGGTGATTATGTTGCACATCAAATTCATTATTTATATTATAAATATGCTTATAAAAAGTGACGAGTATCTTCAAAAAACCTCCAAAATTTCAATCGCATTTTATGCAAAATTTATTATGAAACATTTCTCTAAATTCTGTTTAGATGGATGCAGAATTTGAAACTGTACAAAAATCATTCAATACACTAGGTTAACTCAATTTGCCGTTTATGAACTATTAAACGATTTTTTATTTTGAATCATTTTTCGATCAATTTTGTCAAATCAGTTTTGAATTCCAGTTATATAGAGTTTAAGCTGTAATATTAACTGTTATTTTGGTCATCTCGACCAAAAATCAATATTTTTCGCTGAAATAAAAAACGCAGAGAAGCTTTCAATTGGATCTACTGTATCTTGTGAATACAAAAAATTAACACCTTAATTTAGGTGCTCAATTTTTTACAATCGGTTTTAGGTTAATTTTGATCAATGTTAGGCTAGTGCACTTATATTCTGGTATTAGTTCTTCTATTTTCGGACAGATATCGATGGCCATAGAGGGAAGATACATATCCGTTGAAAATTTTACATAATTTGGCTCAATATTGGACGAAAGCATTCGAAAACCATTTGAGAACCATCTGAAACCTACTTTTCACAACCGTAAAAACCGACAACGAAAACCTTATCTCGGCTAAATTCAATTCTAATAACTTTCAACTTTACATGAGAGCAGATACGCATCTTTGATACGCTGACCTTAAGGGGCAACTTTCACAACATACTGTGTGTTGAAAAAACCATAGCTAAAGTGCACCTATAGCTTACTGCGCACTGTTATTGAAAACAATTCAAATACAATCTTTATGTGAATACAAATACAAGCAAACTCTCACTCTACATCATGGAGAATATTTAGATATGAATTTGTGCTACTACTACGGCCGAACTCAGCTTCCCATGGGCATAATGATTTGCACTAATGGGCAGAAAAAAACAAATTGTGCAGATCAATGAGATCAAAGTTTTTTAGTCAATTTATTAAAGTATATCAATAATAATAATATAATTAATAACGAAGATAATTTGAATGTTTTAAAGCAGATGTGAGTTACTCTGATTCAACAGAGTTGCCTTATTGACGAGATATATCAATTTGAAAATTTGGGTTTGAAAAAGTTCTGCCCATGCTTTTTTTCGGATACCAAATGGGAACAGCAACAACAACCTGTTTGACAACACTAACAGTATTTATGCCTTTGTAAATTTCTGTTTGTAACACACAAAATTGACTGATTTAGGATTATTTTTCTTTTTTCTTCCCCACACTTTCCTGGGCTCTTTTATTTATGTTTAAAACTACAACAAAAAGACTAATAATTTTTATAAACTGAAATCAAATAGCAGGTACAAGTACATAATGTTTTTTCTATTGTTTATTTGGAAATGAATTATTAACAGTAAATTTTAGGGCACGTTATAATATTTTTCTCGAACAAAAAAAGCATCCAAGACTTAGTCATTTTGTTCCATCATCGTTATAACCAATGCTTTTTTGGCCTAAAGTTGATATCTACCTGCAGAAAAACTGGATATTATAAAAGTATGTATGTATAGTATTGACTATATTTGAATGAATGAATAAACTCTGTTAATCTATTTAGTTTCTATAAAATATTTGTGAGAGTTATTGGGGAAATAGATCTTATTTTTATAAAGGTGTTGCGTCCACAGGTTATTATAGTAATTTGTAAGATAATGAACCTTTTATGTTGTAATCCTTATTGTGAAAGTAAGCTAACTACCTTGGGATGGCACTCCTAATTGTTCTCCGTTGAAGGATGGTCTGGAATGTGCGGGATATATGAGATACCATATTTGGTTGTATGAAATATGTGCCCCTCATATATACTATGTTATTGATGTAAATAAATACTGATCTAACGGATGAAATTGTAATATAGAATTTGTATATAAAAAGGACAAATTATTGATATTAAATAAAGATTCTCTTCGGTTTTTGTTTGTGATTTAATTTAACCAGTTTCTTTATTAAATTATACATTTTTTTCTTGTTACAATATTTATTTGAAATCTTGTGCAATTCAAAAGGTAGAAGTAATAAAGAGATTAGTAGGGATGCAATCACGGACAACATAGGGTCTTTATTATAAAATGAAAAGGGAGCCAAGGACTATTAGGTCTCGGTTTCTGAAGATATTTATACTACAATTTCTATTAAATGTCAGTTCTAATAGGAATTGAAACTAAATAAAAGGGCGAAAACCGACAATTTGTTTCTATATAGTGGCCAACAGCCAAGAAGAGGAAAATAAGATGTTGTCTTGTATACCACTACCAACTATCAAAGGTACACCATAATTATTACTTATTAGCTTGTTATTAATAATTGATTTTATTAATAAATCAATTTTTGTAGGTCAAAAGTAAGTTTGTTCTGGTAAAGCATTGAATAAATTGGCTTGGGGCAAAGAGAGTAAAAAGGTGGCAATAGGTCCCAGTGATGGCCATGTTTATGTTTATGATGTTGGAGGAGTAAGAATAAAACTTAATGTAAATCATCTCTAGTGCAATAATCATGGAGTAAGACTATATCATTATCAAATAAACTACCATATAATATTAACGTGTACAAATATTTACAGTAATAAGCTTGAATCAAATGAGTACAGCATCGTAAATTTTTGAAAAGGTTCTCAAGTATTATGAAATCTCTTATTTTTAAGACTTACAAGGCTTATAAGCGGAATATTAATTTAGAAAATTATTTTTGTCCAGATCATCAATTTTGACATTTTTTAATTTTTTTTTTCTGATTTTGCAAATCTAGAGTTAATTATACTACCAATTATAAAACAAAAAATATACACATATGCAGAATTTAGCGCTCTATTTGCTCAATAAAAAATAGTAAACATTTTTATTGCAAAATATTACATGAAAATCCTTTAACCAAAAAACCGTTTTTGGGCCAAAAGTACAAAGTTTCATTACTTGACATTTAATATTAAGCTTTTATAAAATATGTATTAGTCATGGCTACAATTTTCTCTCGCAATGTAGTATATTTAAACGTTGATTTTGGTATCAAAAATTGATTTTCCTGTTTTTTGATCAAAAACATGAGTGTTGATAAGGATAAAATGAGTTTCCGAAAATGTCCGCTACAAAGTCTAAATTTTCAGACTATACATGGTTAAATATAAGAAAAGTTGAAAAGCATCTTTTTATTTGAAACTTAGACATACCATAAGAGACTTAGCCATTCAATCTTTCTATGCTCAATTACGACGTTGCTATATGGGCTCGCTTTTGCAGTTTTTAATGAATGTATGATATGATAGACGGTTTTTCTGGTAGAAAAATATAAGTTTCTATTGTGAATTAGCTGATATAATAATAGCCAATAAAAAAAATATAAAAAAATGGTAGTAAGTCAACTGGAATATAGTAATCTTTATTGACTTTAAGAATAAACTGAAAATCTCTCTTATTTTGTCCTGAGCTCCTCTTTATATATACATTTCAAATCTATTCTAATTTCGGTATTCATTCCTATTACAAGTACTGTTATTTTCTATTATCTAAACTGTTAGTGATGGTTCCATATCTCATAAGGAATTATGTTCCTGTTTCCATATCTCTTCAAGGAATGCTATCTTTGTTATGTCAATATCATATCCTAGGTCGCACATTCAAGGTCGCAGTCAATATTCGGTATTATAGTAAATCAACAGGTGTACACGTTGATTCACATGCGTCTTAGTAAATTGGTGTAATGTTCTTAGATAGTAATTCTGTGTAATAGTTATAATGAAAAGTATATAAATACATCCTCTGGATGTATTGTTAATAAAAAGTGTAATATTTTGGCAAGATTATTTCTTAAGACCGTTTTGACATTTCATTTTTTTGATCTACCTAAAAACTTCTATTATACTCTAAACAACTCATACTATTTTACTTTTTAAAATGAGCAACAACACTACTATTAAACAAGCTACTGGTACCTCTGCTACCAAGGCTCGTCAGCCTGCTACTGGTACTACTTCTCAATCTGTATCTTTGGATATGGATTTTGATCTTGGTTTATCTTTGTCTTCGGGACAAGATGTAAATGATGCATTGAGCAATGATGCTCTGCATGATAACTATAATACTTGTAGCGAAGACGCTCGTATTACCAAGGAATTGAGCGATGACGCTCTTTCTATGGATGATGATACTATCATGAGTGATAGTGAACTTGATCTTGACCATGGTGTTCAAGAAGTTACTTTCCTAGGAAAGGAACATCAAGTGAAGTTGTTGAATGAAATCAAACAACTGCGAGTTCAGTTGTATAATGCAACTGCATTATCAATTAAGCATATTGATAATGGTACTCTAGCCTCAAAAGCAAGTGCCTTGAAACGTCAGTTAAAACTGGTAAAAGAGAATTATGATCTTTTATTTGATGAAAGTACCATGATGGGTACTGCCACGGGTGAATCATCGTTAGTTCCTTCTGACACTCCATTTTTACAATGGAAAGGACATAAGTTTAATACCAAGAAATTCATTTTTCAAAGTATGGACGCATGTTTGACTCAGTTCGAAGATGTATTGGAATCTCGTTCAATTTCAGTTGAAGCAAACTGGAAAAGAATCATAAAGCCCAAAATGTCGACTGGGATGGCTTCTTGGACTCGTGAAGTAATCGAGAGATACCCTAGTATTTCTTGGGGTCAATTTAAGTCCAAGTTGAAGGCTAAGTATAGTCCTTCTGAGGCTGAGGAAAAGAAAGCTGCTCTCAACAAATTGAAAAATTTGAAATTGGAGAAATGTGAAAGCTTAGAAGTCTATATCGACAAGTTTACAACGTTGAAAGACTTGGCTGGTGTTACTGAGAACACTAGTTTGACTGATTATTTGTTGAAGGGTCTTGATGTGGATTTGTATAGTCCTGTATCATTGAATATTTCTCAATCGAGAGATAAAGAGAAGGATACTTTGGATTATGCAATCTCTCAGCTTCGAAGTGTTTACGATTTGTTGCGTCGTAATAGTTATTACCGAGAGGAAAAGCACAGAAAAGAAGAAGAACTGACCCAGAGAATAATTAGGCAGTTGAAGCAACAAGGTGGCCATTATGGTTCATCTTCTCGTGGTGGTTACAATGGTAATCATAATGCTGGTAATCGTATTGGTAAGCAATACAATGGTTTTGCAAAAAAGCCAGTAAGAAGAGCTGGTAAATTCCATACCAAACAAAAAGCAAATAATGGTGGTGATACACCAAAATGCTTTGATTGTGGATTTACTCCCTTCACGTATGCGCACAAAGCAGTGTGCAAGAAGAATACCAAGAACACTGTTCATGGGAAAAAGAAGAAGTCTATCGTGCCTACTCCTTCTCGTGTTACTGAAGACACTGATGATTCATCTGATGATGAAAGTGACCAACATTTTGCTGTGGCCACTATTGCTGCCCCAAAGAAAAAGGGAAAAGAAGTATCTCAAATGGATACCGATAGTGAATGTAAGCAATTTGATAGTGATTATTTTAGGAAGATGCCTAATAATAATATGAATACTAATGGTCTTCTTTATTTACCTGTTATTTTAGAAACAAGCGCTGGCATCAAGGTCAACACTTGGTTTTTGTTGGATACTGGTTGCACATTTAGTGCAATTTCACCACAATTAGTTTCTTTTTTAAATTTAAATATTTGTAATAAAAATGGTATTATTAAATTGGCACAAAATAACAGTGTAGTAGATCGTAAGGGTCAAACTAAAGAAGAGCTTATAATTAATTATGGTTCTAAAATTGTTCTTTCAAAATTTGAAGTTTTTGATTTATTTGACGATGTCCATTGTGTATTTGGAATGGATTTATTGTATAAAGTTGGTATTACGTTAGGTAATATTGCAGCAGATTGGTCAGATCGTGTTGGTTATGAAATACCAAAGATTGAACCCAATCCTTATAAACCAAATGAAGATCCTTATGGATCTGAAGAAGAACGTAAAATTATGATGAACGAATTACAACCATTTATTGATGCAAATACTAGTATTAGTCCTAAAGCATATTGTAATATTCCTGGTAGTGAAATTACATTGCCCATAAAGAAAGATACTCCACTTGCGAATACATGTCGTAGACAATTTCCAATTGCTGAAGCATTGCGACCTGTTATTCAAAAACAAGTTGAAAAATGGCGAGAAAATGGTGTGATTAAAAGAGCAAAACCTAATACACCTCATAATTCTCCAATTTTTACTGTACGAAAGAAAAATAGTGATGGTGAATACACTGGAAAAGAGCACCGTGTGGTAATTGATTGTCGTTTGATAAATAACGCATTAGATCCTGAGAAACTTGAACGTTTCCCATTGCCTTTGATAAGTGATTTGCATCGTAAGATGTCGAAGCATTCGCTCTATACTGTCATTGACTTATCGCAATGTTTCCATGCATTTAAAATATCCAGATCGTCAAGATCGTATTTGACGTTCACTGATATGGAGGGATTGACGTGGTCCTTCTCTCACTGCCCGTACGGATTGACTATGGTCTCATCGCACGCACAAAAAATACTTTCTAATTTGTTTGCTGATATCAGTGATACTACCACTCACTTTATAGATGATGTCACTATACATACTGAAAACGACCTGAAAAAGCATACAGAACTAGTTAAAATCGTTATCGATCGCTTGACTAAAGCAAACTTACGTATAAATACTGAAAAATTGCATATTGCGCAAAAGAGCATTTATATATTGGGTTTCTGCTTATCTAGTGAGGGTTTAGCATTAGATCCTCGAAAGGTTTCAAATGTTTTGGATTGGGAACCTACCGTTAAAAGTAGCCGTGAATTGAGTTCACGTTTAGGATTGATTAACTTTTTTCGTTCTAATTTGCCACGCTTGTCGATGTTGACAGCACCACTAGATAAATTGAGA
Source organism: Mucor racemosus (assembly GCA_027405735.1). Lineage (NCBI taxonomy): Eukaryota > Fungi > Mucoromycota > Mucoromycetes > Mucorales > Mucoraceae > Mucor > Mucor racemosus. Next base: position 3,297,564 of record JAPEHQ010000001.1, on the reverse strand, counting down.
AATGCACCTGATATTACTAAAGTATGGACACCAGAACATACTAAATTAATGAAGCAATTGCAAGAATTATTAGTCAGCTCAGCAGTGTTGAGTGTGCCTAACTTACATTATCCAATCTGTGTTGTTACAGATAGTTCTGCCTATGCAATTGGCGCTGCAATGTATCAAGTTATTGGTAATAAAATAAAATATCTTGGTTTTATTGCACGCAGTTTGAGTCCATCAGAGCAAAGATGGGGAAGTTCCAAACGAGAATTAGCTGCAGTTGTCTATGCATTTAAAAAGTTCCATCAATGGTTGTATGGAAGACGATTCCATCTCTTTGTGGATAATCGTGGTATTTTATTTCTACATTCGCAACCTAAATTGGATCGAATGGTTGAGAACTATTATGATACAATTTTTGAAATGGATTTTGATATTACCTTTTGTAGTGGTATTAACAATATCTTGGCTGATACCTTATCGCGTCTTTTCTGGCCATACAATACGCTGGTGGAGAGTGGTGATAAGCGTTTAATTAAAAATCATGTTAATGAAAAGAATTTAGTTAAACAAGATATTGATACAAAGGTTAAAGGAAAGAGAAAGCATGTAGTAGACAATGTAGTAGAAGAAAAGAAAAAGAGGAAATTACATGTTGTGAATAAGGGGAAAGATAAACTTAAGGAAGCACATGATAACCTTATTGCATGCGATACTTCCGTTATCTCCGGATCACCAAAAGTAATCATTCCGAGGGAAACCTCTGATCTTTTTAATAACGCTAAATTGACAGCGTATGTAAACAAATTGAAGAATAAGAACGAAAAGTTATTATTCTGCGTTAGTCATTTAGATGTTTATGAAACGCCTGCAAGTGATGAAGAAAAACAAAATATATTAGAAAAAACACATTTACTTGGGCATTTCGGTATTCATGCAATGGAGCAAGTTATACACCAAGATTTGAATATGCATTGGAAAGGCTTAAGGGAAGATATTACGAAATATATATCAAATTGCCATAAATGCAGACAGTTCAATTTAGCTAAGCATGTCTACCATCCACCAAAGCAAGAAGCTCCTGAAGGGATAATGGATCATGTTGTATTTGATCTAGGTGGATTTGATTGCACTACACCAAGGGGAAATAATTTTATATTAGTAGTGCTAGATCTATTCTCGAGATTTATTATCTTACGTGCAATTCCAGATAAATCAGCTACTACTGTTGCAAAGGAATTGGTATCTATCTTTTCATTGTTCGGCTACCCACGTATCGTTGGTCATGATCGAGGTGTAGAATTCCATAATAAATTACTTGAAAAGATACTTAAACATGCTGAGGTTGAGAATAGAGCAAGTTTACCATTTACGCCCCAAGGTAATAGTTGCTGTGAAGCTGCAGTAAAGTCTGCAAAAACAATAATTATAAAGATGTTGGAAGGTCGTAGTAAAGATTGGGATTTGTACCTTAATGGAACAGCATTAAGTTTAAATGTACATAGATCTAGACTACATGGGATGATGCCATTCATGGTAATGTTTTATAGAGCACCTAATGAATTTAAGGATTATCGAGGAGATAAACCTACACTTCATGAAAGAGAAATCGATGTGGAAGCATTTAAAAAGAAGCTCGATTTAATTGATAGAATTATTGTTCCAGCAATTAGAGACCAAATACTAAAGACACAGGATAAGGATAGTAATTACTTTAGAAAGAGACATAGAATCTTGGAGAAACCTTATCCAATTGGATCTACTGTAATGATCAAGAATATAGAAAATAAGAATAGGAAAACTGATCCTAACTATGAAGGCCCATTTTATATACATGGAATAACTAAAAATGGAAGCTATATTCTTACTGATAAAACTGATACATTCTTAGCTAGAGATGTACCTACACAACAGATCAAGTTGATCAGCACGAATGATGCAAAGGAAGATAACTCAGATGTGTATGAAGTACAAGCTATTATAAAGCATAGAGGTACTCCACCCAATTACGAATATTTAGTAAGATGGAAGAATTTCACAGAAGATCATGATTCTTGGGAACCACCAGCATCATTTGATTCTCCTGATGTTATTAAACATTATTGGGCGAGAGTAGATGCTAATACGCAATCTAATGGTAAGGGAAAGCAAGCTCCTAAATCAATTAATACAAGAAAGATTGCTACACGCGAGGAGAAGTCCAAGAAGAAGCGTGAAAGATTATTAGCAGAAGATACGATTTAAATGTTAGATGAAGGCTATACCTTTTCCTTTTAACATTTCCTTTTTGATCCCACTGGGTTTTTGGAATGTGAGGTTTTTAATGGTTGCCCCTGAATATCTAAATTTGAAGTTTATATTATTGTACAACGAAGATCAATCAACAAGAAGTACATTATCATATATCAACAATATTGCCGTTTTTATTTTTTTTATTTTTTCTTTTTTTCACGTTATGTCAACCAACTTATACACAAATTACAATTACAACAAACTACAACAACTATCACTATCTTTTATCACATAATGCTTATGTTGGTGTGGGATGGTGTTATGTCAATATCATATCCTAGGTCGCACATTCAAGATCGCAGTCAATATTCGGTATTATAGTAAATCAACAGGTGTACACGTTGATTCACATGCGTCTTAGTAAATTGGTGTAATGTTCTTAGATAGTAATTCTGTGTAATAGTTATAATGAAAAGTATATAAATACATCCTCTGGATGTATTGTTAATAAAAAGTGTAATATTTTGGCAAGATTATTTCTTAAGACCGTTTTGACATTTCAATCTTGTCATGAACGATAGGAGTTGTCAACTCCAAATTAAGTAATTTATTTTAATTCAATACCAGATGAAATGGAGATCATAGTGTATCTTAAGCACATCTATAATCTATAGTAACAGATATTGCCTATTTCGTTTACTTTATGGTTCATGCGCTGTAATTTACCTTATATCTTTACTGAACTTAGAAGAGTTATAATTGTACTTCCCACCAATTTTTTTATAATTACGTTTTTTTAGCATCAAGTACAATGCTGGCATTCAATGTATTTCAGTTAAATGGAACGGATAAAGATATGGTTCATGCAGAGATCTATGAATGTGTAAGAGAACTCACATCTATGATCACAAAAAATGATCCAAATTGTGATGCTCCTCGACCTATACACAATGTTTTTGTGGCGATACCTGGTGGCTCAAGTGTAATTTTGGCATTTAATTGTCAAATGTATCGGGCCAAGATGAAGTTGGTTGATTGATATAACGGATAATAAATTCAACGTCATTTATTGAATGGGCGAATGTGAATGTATAAAGCAAAGCTTACTTTTGAATAAAAGTACTAATTATTCTGATTAACATCAATAGGCTCAAAAAGCATAGTCGATTGCAATCATTGCTACTAAATTACATAATAATTTGATATGCAGAAAACTCTTGAAGCACTTATTATTTTTCTTTTTTGCCAATGCTACAAATCGTCGTTCAACATGACTGAATATTAATGAATTATCAGAGAGAATGCAACCGGTAAAAAACTGATACCCAGTACACATCGAGGTCAACAAGATTGATAAAAGGTGCATTCATTATGTAGTGAAATGTCTCAAAATTTTGATGGATAGAAATTACAGGACCAAGGTGTTGTGTTTGCCTCAGAATTTTTAAAAGGGTTTAAAAGCACACTTCATCAAACTTACTTAGATGTTGAATACTCACCATATGCTATTAGTGTCATCTTGCTTTTTATTTAATTGTTGTATTATTAAAAATCAAGATTTTCATAGCTTATAACTGTGGAACAGGTAGAGATATTCATGGAAAAAAGTATAAAAGAAGAATAGGAATTTGACTAGATAACGTTAGGCTTTTATTATCAAGTAGAACTTAATTGACCCTTCTTTGAAAGGAAGATGTCCTTCTATTTATACACGATCTCTAATCTATATTATAAATCAATGAGAACAAATAGGAACATGCCATTTCCATAATCTACCCGATATCTTTAGGTCCTGCTTTTATCATGAATGAAATCAGGCCATATTGAATAATGGTGTATTTATGATTCAGATCAATAATTATAATTTGCTAGGATCCACATCTCGGCTATAAGATTACTTGCTATATCAATCAGACATGTCAAATCAAAGTGATTCCTGATTTATCCCAGCGGTAATTCAAGTTAGACACCAGATGAAATGGAGATCTGAATGGTTGTACTCCACAGAGCTCATATCTACAGTATAAAGATTTATAGTAATAAGCTTGAATCAAGTGGGTACAGCATCGTAAATTCTTGAAAAGGTTCTCAAGTATTATAAAATCTCTTATTTTTAAGACTTGCAAGGCTTATAAGCGGAGTATTAATTTAGAAAATTATTTTTGTCCAGATCATCAATTTTGACATTTTTAAATTTTTTTTTTTGGTTTTGCAAATCTAGAGTTAATTACACTAACAAATATAAAAACAAAAAATATACACATATGCAGAATTTAACGCTCTATTTGCTCAATAAAAAATAGCAAACATTTTTATTGCAAAATATTACATGAAAATCCTTTAACCAAAAAACCGTTTTTGGGCCAAAAGTACAAAGTTTCATTACTTGACATTTAATATTAAGCTTTTATAAAATATGTATTAGTTATGGCTACAATTTTCTCTCACAATGTAGTATATTTAAACGTTGATTTTGATATCAAAAATTGATTTTTCTGTTTTTTCATCAAAATCATGAGTGTTGGTAAGGATAAAATGAGCCCCCGAAAATGTTCGCTACAAAAACTGAATTTTCAGACCATACATGGTTAAATATAAGAAAAGTTTTAAAAAAGCGCTTTTCTTATTTAAAACTTAGATACTGTATACCATAGTATAAGAGGTTTAACCGTTCAATCTTGTTATGCTCAATTTCGGCGTCGCTATACGGGCTCGCTTTTGCAATTTTTTAATAAATGTATGATATGACAGACGGTTTTTCTGGTAGAGAAATATATATTTCTACTGTATAATCTATAGTAACAGATATTGCCTATTTCGATTACTTTAATATGGCTCATGCGCTGTAATTTAACTTTATATCTTGAACGACCTTAGAAGAGTTATAATTGTACTTCCCACCTCTTTTTTTATAATTACGTTTTTTTAGCATCAAGTACGATGTTGGCATTCAATATATTTCAGTTAAATGGAACGGATAGAGATATAGTTTATGCAGAGATCTATGAATGCGTAAGAGAACTCACATCTATGATCACAAAAAATGATCCAAAGTGTGATGCTTCCTCGATCTGTACGCAATGTTTTTGTGACGATACCTGGTGGCCCAAGTGTAATTTTGGCATTGGATTGTCATATGTATTAGATCAAGATGAAGTTGGTTGATTGATATAACGGATAATAAATTCAACGTCATTTATTGAATGGGCGAATGTGAATGTATAAAGCAAAGCTTACTTTTGAATAAAAGTACTAATTATTCTGATTAACATCAATAGGCTCAAAAAGCATAGTCAATTGCAATCATTGCTACTAAATTACATAATAATTTGATATGCAGAAAACTCTTGAAGCACTTATTATTCTTCTTTTTTGCCAATGCTACAAATCGTCGTTCAACATGACTGAATATTAATGAATCATCAGAGAAAATGCAACTGGTAAAAAAACTGATACCCAGTGTACATCGAGGTGAACAAGATTGATAAAAGGTGCATTCATTATGTAGTGAAAAGTCGCAAAACTTTGATGGATAGAAATTACAGGACCAAGGTGTTGTGTTTGCCTCAGAATTTTTAAAAGGGTTTAAAAGCACACTTCATCAAACTTACTTAGATGTTGAATACTCACCATATGCTATTAGTGCCATCATCTTGTTTTTTATTTAATTGCTGTATTATTAGAAATCAAGCTTTTCATAGCTTATAACAATGACAAAGGGTGTAATGAGTCGAACATTTCAGTTTCATCTATGCAAAACCTTGCCTCATTCTTTATATATACTGTATACTACAAGGAAATTATTATTACATGATCCCTTGTAGATTTATCTGTATTGTTACACTCCCTTTACTTTTATTTATTCATATAACTATCTAATAATTTACAAATGACACCAACCTTCATCAACCCAGTGATCACCAATTTATAATTACAAGAATAGTATCTGTGGAACAGACAGAGCTATTCAAGGAAAAAAGTATAAAAAAACAATAGGAATTTGACTAGATAACATTAGGGTTTTATTATCAAGTTAAATTCTACTTGAGGACTTTTGTAATAAATAAATGTCCTCTTTATATAGTTTTTATCAGAGAGATTAGGTAAGCATTCCTAGGTCCATACATAGCCAATAATATCCTTTGTCAGACATAAATCTTGATAGTAACCAATCGGTGTATTCATAGAATTCATGGGTCCTTGATCATAATGGTGTGATTAAATCCACAGTATGTTGATTGGTCTTTAACTATAAGTTGCTAGGATAGAAGCTTGGTAGAAAATTTATATTAGTATGAATCAGCATATATCATTTAGTAGTGAAATGTCTATTCATGTCAGCTGTACTTTAATTGAGAATCAGATGAAATGGAGATCAATATAGTGGATAAATGTGTACATATTCCACAGTATCTATAAACAACATATTATCCACATTTGTTGTTAGTCCAAAATTACAGATTATTACAATGGGATGTTTCTGATTTTAGATTGACATTTATTATAAAGCGGCCTGATGATGCGTTTGATACTACTGTAGATGAAATCACTCAATTTAATTTATGGAATTTGAATGCAAATACCGAAGAGCCATTTGTAAGTACTTAATAAGTTGGTTCTAGTAAAGCATTGAATAAATTGGCTTTGGAAAAAGAGGGTAAAAAATGAGAGTTTATGATGCATACAATCTTATTTATAGAAAGAATAATAATAAAGTCTAATAGCATTTATCATGGAGAACGCAGGCTTTAGTACCAGAAAAACTAATGGTAAAAGAAAGAACCAAGAGCTTCTAGGTCTTGGTTTAAAAGACTATTTATAAGGATTACATTTCAATATGAGTTAGAAATGGAATTGGCTTCAAATTTGGCTGTTTAATATATATTCTCGAAAACCGACAAAAAGGCGGCAATATGTTCCAATTATGATCATGCTTATGTTTATGATATTGGATAATAGGTAAGATTAAAACTTAATGTAAATCATATCTAGTGCAATAATTATGAAGTAAGACTATATTATCATCAAATAAACTATCACACAATATTAACATGTACGAAGATTTACAGTAATAAGCTTGAATCAAGTGGATACAGCCTCGTAAATTCTTGAAAAGGTTATCAAGTATTATAAAATCTCTTATTTTTAAGACTTACAAGGCTTATAAGCGGAGTATTAATTTAGAAAATTATTTTTGTCCAGATCATCAATTTTGACATTTTTAATTTTTTTTTTCTGATTTTCCAAATTTAGAGTTAATTATACTACCAATTATAAAACAAAAAATATACACATATGCAGAATTTAACGCTCTATTTGCTCAATAAAAAATAGCAAACATTTTTATTGCAAAATATTACATGAAAATCCTTTAACCAAAAAACCGTTTTTGGGCCAAAAGTACAAAGTTTCATTACTTGACATTTAATATTAAGCTTTTATAAAATATGTATTAGTTATGGCTACAATTTTCTCTCACAATGTAGTATATTTAAACGTTGATTTTGATATCAAAAATTGATTTTTCTGTTTTTTCATCAAAATCATGAGTGTTGGTAAGGATAAAATGAGCCCCCGAAAATGTTCGCTACAAAAACTGAATTTTCAGACCATACATGGTTAAATATAAGAAAAGTTTTAAAAAAGCGCTTTTCTTATTTAAAACTTAGATACTGTATACCATAGTATTCGAGACTTAGCCGTTCAATCTTGCTATGCTCAATTTCGGCGTCGCTCTACGGACACGCTTTTGCAATTTTTTAATAAATGTATGACATGACAAACTGTTTTCCTGCTGGTAGAAAAGTGTATGTTTGTATAGCAATAGATATTGCCTATTTTGTTTAATTTATGGTTTATGTTCTGTAATGCTGCTTTTACATTGGCTTGGATGAGCAATTTAGCAGAGTTTTAATTGCGCTAAATAATGTAAAGCCTTGGAAATCCTTTTCTACGTGTGTTGTTTCTATCTTTTTATATTCATATTCCAAGAATATATTCACCGTTTGATAAGGCATATCAGATTATCAAGCTGTTATTCTTTTCTTGTATCTGAATACTCATTCTAGTATAATAAGGAACTAATGTTTTTAATATAATAGATAGCAGTCTATATTAAAGACTGATGATATTTTCATTTGACCGCATTCAAAGATCAAATATCATTATTTTCTACTGTATTGTTGGACGTATTTCTTGATTACCAGATCAAATTCAAGACAATAATATTTATATCTAATCAATGAAAAGGTAGAACTAGTTAAAACCCCACCACTAAATGTCCCATAAAAGTGATAAATTTCAAATGATATAGAAACAAAAAAAAAAAGAACAATCTAATGTTTTGTCTAATAACCATAGTTTCTATCGTAGCTACTGTATACTTGAAAACAAATCTTTTTACAGCTGACAATCTTAAACTAAAATAGTAAGTTTAAAGAAGGTTCACTTGTTTAAATTTTATGTGTGATAAAGTAACATATATAATCTTAGATTTGGCTTGCACATAAATTTAAGTGGTAAGTGTTATTAAGTTTATGCTCGAGCAAAAACCATTGTTGCTGTAAACATTATAGTTATAAATATATTTACAAATGATGATAATCGTAAATATATTGGCTCTTGCATGTATTGCTCTACATCAACAATGTATTGAATTGTATTGTCTATAATCTATATTTAATAATAAAAACAAATGTAATTTAAAAACCCATTCCAGTAATAAAAATGCAATGGAATTTTGAGAACGACACGATACTCATGTACAGACCAATTTTTGTCCATACGATCAGCTCATTATGCTCATGGTCAAATTTTATTATTATGCACCAATAAGGATAATGGTATGCTTATGGGCAATTCTATTATTATGCACATATGGGGTTAATGTCATGCACATGGACAGAATCTATAATTTTGCACATACAGGCTTAGCATTGTACTCGTGTGCAGTTTTTTTGTTGTGCCCATGTGCATCTTGTTATCTTTTTAGTCATATTCAGTGGGAACAACAGCTCAGGCTATAGTATGAAGCTCACCACCTGGGCACAAAGAAATCATCTTGTGCAGCACAGGTTGGACGTAGTGTACAAGTATTTTAGATATCGGCTTCTTTCATGGGTCATTGTACATTCGGTAAGTTTGAAGAACAAGTTGGTTTTTATCTGCTATTTACACCTACTACTAAGGTCATTAAACGCATCAGTTCTCGCCGAATATGGATCAAAATGAGCTCCTATTGCAACGGCAGATACGTCCAGTATTAATCTATAGTATTAAAAAAGATTAAACCTTCTCGAGTTGCAGTGAAAATCGGGAAATAAAAACGCGTGCTTGTTTAAGCTATTTTGTATGGGTTGTTTCAGACATTGTTTGAAAACCTTTATAAAATCAAATAATGGTTTGAAGTTGAATTTTGAATTTGTACTGAATTCGCAGTAAATGTACGAATAACATATCTTGATCTCATCATCTAAGGGTTGTTTTCGAAGGAGTATAACACATGTTTTTGAGTGAAACCACCTCTTCCTCTGCTTAAAAAAATAAAACAATTGTGTAATAAATCAAATAGTTGTCAATCAGGGTATATAACATGGATTTTATATGGTTGTCTTTGATTTTATGATTGGAAAGAGGGCCGAAGTTGGTGTCACTAATTGTAGTTGCTATTACTAGACATTAGTATATGATTAATACCTATGATTGATTATATTGAATTGTATAGCAATCGATTAAAAGTAGAAATGATAAGTAAGTAACAAGATATATTTATTGGGATTGGGATTATAAATATTAAGGGAAAGGAAAAAACAGATAAATTCATTAACATTCATTGATCTGCATTGGTTATCGATATTTATGTGATATTATTTAATATTTGATCATGAACTTAAGGAATGTAATTGACCAGATCATTACAAACTGGAAAAAAATGATCGTAATCAGAAAATATTGATCCAAGATGGACTGGAAGTTTCAAAATATATGTTACAGCTGCAACAGTATTCAGTGCTATAATTTTAGCATACCATTGATTTGCTGGTTAAATTGTAGGAACAAAGTGCGCCTTTTTTTCGAGTGGGGTTTGTGGGTTATTAGTAAATTAGTTCATATTAAAAATAGCGCTAAATCAGCCAAAACCAGTATATATGGCAATGACAGCTACCAAAATTAATAAGTAAACGTCCTTTTTATGCATAATCAAAGCTGTAGTGCAATGTGTTTTACATTTATTTTTTAAAAAAAAACTTCGAATATCTAATACTGGTTTCAACAACTGTACGCCAAAAAATTGTAAACCTTTGATTTGTTAAGCGAGTTGCTGTATTAGCTGGTCAGTAGTCAGCAATATGCAAAATTGTAAATAATGTCTTCTACTTGCTGGTTTTCAGCTTTTAAAAAATACGGGTTTTTGATGCAATAAAACCACTACTCTGATTTTAGAAGCATAATTGATCCATTATAATGCTTTTGTATATATCTGCACGTGCTAATAATGCTCTGATTTAATAGTTGTCAATTGAAAAATAAATAATGATAAATCTAGAGAATTGTTTAGATACTCCACGTGTAAGCAAAAGCTACACATTATTACCAGAACAACGGTAAACAGAGTTTCTTAAAGCATGTATTTTTTCTTTCTGAAAAGCAATTGATAATCTCTCCATCTAGCTTATTATTTACATATACCAAGTATCAAATGTAGATTGTAACTAATCTTTATTTTTAAAATCATTACTAATGGGTATTGTTATTTACATGCCCTTAATATAAGCAGGATTAGCTTGGAAGATATCTTGAATAATTTTAATGATATTTTCGAGAGCTTCAACCCATTGCTTCATTTGAGCGAAAGCGGCATCAGTAAGGACACCAATCTTTTCATAAAAGTCCTTACGATAAGGACAAGCTTTCATGGCAAGCTTTATTAAACAAAAATGCGTTAGTGAAGTGATATATGATTTATACTGAACTTTTACTTACAGAGAAAACAGGACGAACAAGCATATTATGATTCTTTCTTAAGGTTTGCTCGTAGGCTTTGGTGAATGAAATGTTTAATTCTTCGGCGGGGTTATCCATACTACGACGCAAAGCTTGGGCAGTAAAATCAAGACCTCTATTTTTTAGGTAATATATAAATCAATTAATTTCAAGTACCACTTTGCACAACAAAGCTCCCATTTATTACCTGGTTAACCAAAGAAGACCTTCAGTAGCGACTCTCTTCTTTTCGGGTGCTTCGGTAGCAGTTAAATCTTGAAGAGTAGCGTTGGCTGTAGGGTTTGCTAAGAAACGCTCTCTAATTTTCTATGAAAAATAAAAAAGGAGGCAACCATGCGCGTAAATAAAACTGCCCCTCTTCAATTCTTATAGAATGCAGCAAACTTACTTTAATATTACCGTTCATATCGTTTTGAACAACAGAGAAAGCAGCAGAACCGAGTAAATCTTTAAAATTGGGTTAATAAGATACTCTCAATAATTAGTAAATAGTATGAAAAAAGTGACACTTACCGAAAAGCTTAACAAGACCCTCGGTAGCCTCAAGGAATTGTTGAGTGTCGATACCCTTGGAGGTATCAACGTCAACGTAGGAGCGAGCAAGAGTGTCAAAATAAGTCATTTTATACAAAAGTTTAGAAATAAAGGAAAGATAGAGAACCGAAAGGTTCTATGGTTTTAAGGGAATTTATATGTGAGCATTTTTATTGAAAGCCAGAGGATTGACATGGTGCAACCTTCGTAATTACATTTTATATATTGCTGCCTTGGCAACTACAATCCATTAAATATTCTTAATTTTCTTTGCCGCCGGTTCATCACTTTTGCTTGAATCTTCTTCCGCTAAATTGCAATCAGACTTTTGCTGTTTATCGTAGTACTTTTCCTCTTCTCCTCCTTCCTCCACTACTTCTTCTTCTTCTTCTTCTTTAAATTCTCTTTCATAAGTCTCCTCTTCATGAGCAGTATTATCTTCTTCATTGACTTGGTATTCATCATCTTTATATGTAGAAATAATATGATCGTATCGAACTACATATAATGCAAGACAATCATTCTTCATTTTATCCAGCCTTTGCTCATCGTTTTCAAATGTTTCATTCTGTACCAAATCCTCGACATGATGTACCAACAAATAAGCCGAGAGTAAAGTACAAAATTGGAATAGAAGCATTGAATGTTTCTTCATTATGTCTGCTTGCAATTTTTCGAGTTTTTCTGGATGAGGTATATCTGATAAATCTTCAAAGAAAGTATCCATTAATGATTGACCTTCATCATTCAAAAAATTCAAATATTGATCTTCTCTAGACAAATTAATGAAATATAAAAGTTGACATCTGTTTAGATAGACATGAATTAGCAATTGGTAAAAATGTAATTGATTTAGAAAATAGCGTACTCTTTCATTCCCTCAAAATGGCGACGTATGTGATTTTTACAAAGTTCTTTGAGCTTGGTCATGATGGCAACGGAATCGTACTTATTTTCATCAATATGCTTTCGAACTTTGACAATATATCTCTTCAGTTTTCTCTTTTCTAATACCATCAAATGATTCTTTACATAATATCTCTTAGCGCGGAGTGCGGCACCGCCTTTTGAAGGTCGTCCTTTGCCTCGAGGTCCATTATCTGTAATTTCGTATAAACTCATATCAACTATATAAATTTAACTTGGTAAGTAAAAATCTGAGCTGATATTGCAATTCAAAAAATAGCTTGCCTGCATTCTTTCTCTTCCTTCTACTTCCGGCTGTTGTAACATATGATAGACTACTCATGGTTAGACTTGTTTTCTATTCTTTAATCTTTCGAGTGTGGTATATAATGAGCAAAGGATATTGTATAGTAGGTTGGTTAATCTAATTCATAAAAATTGTAAAAAAAAAACTGTGACCATTAAAAAGCACTGTAAAACAGAGTAAAATCAAGGTTCTGAGAGTAAATTTCTCGAAATGGCCAAAAGCATCCTCTTGCCAAATCATACTATCACGCCTGCCTTGATGGGTATATTTAGATAAAAAAAATTCCACATTACTTTTGATATATTTAGAATGTTTTCAAAGGCATTAAGCCTTGTATAAATTCAATTTTAACGGCCGTAAAAACTCTTTAAAGACACAATTTTAAATAAAAGCTACTTTTTTAATAGATTGTCCCGATTGTTTTGACATGCTTTCCAAATCTGATTAAAAGGGACAATTAATTTCTATAGCGATTGACACTGTTACTGCTCTTATGTACTTGAATTCAAGGCCTGTCATATGAAATTCGGTCAATCGCTCAAAAATAGGCAGCTTTGTGGCTCAATGGTCAAGCCTCTTTTTGCCAAGATTGAATCCTGCAACTCAATACAGAATAGTTCTACTATTAGTGATATTTCTTACTAATTTTGGCGATCGCTCTCAAAGACATTTAAAATCTTATTTTCATTGATCCATTAGAAAATATGATATGCTTTTATATAAGTAATTGAATGAATATAAAATTATGTGCATGCGAAAATTACATGAATGATGTTTTTATCAGATCAGTTATTGTCGAAATTGAGTTGGTCCTTCTATTAAATGAGCGCTTAAACAAGTTTTTTCCGTGTTTGTACATACGATACTTTACACAAAGAGTACAAAAAACATGGCACGACTTGCTACTTGAGGATAAAAATAAATAACACAAAAAATATATATGATTACTTTTCTTCTTCTCTTCTTTTTTTCGTTCAATTTTACTTTATTTCATGGTTAAAGAAAAATATCATAATTCTTCGCCAAAAAGATTTTTCAGAGGCGTAAAATCTTTTTTAAGGGGCAGTAACAATAACAATAACAATAACAATAACAATAAAGAGCAATTTTTAGATCAACAAAACAATAAGGAACCAGGACAAAACAACTTTTCAAGAGATGGTATTGCAGTAACATTAACAACAGAGATCCACAATAAACAACAAACAGGTCCTATCACTTTGCTACATCCCAATCTCAGTTTTTTACCTAGTCAATCCATGAACTCTACTAGTTTATTTCAACAGGAGAAAGCCTATGTCCACTATGAACCTAAAAGAGCACAAGTTGCTTTAGGGACTAACCCCGATGCGAAGCACACGAAAACTTTCCACTTGACTGTGGAACAATATGCTTGGCTTATTCAGCAATTACAGGAAGAACAAGATCTTTTAGTTTATACTGCTGCTACCCTATTCCAATCTCCAATGTTGGGCATCATGCTGACACATCAAAGTTTAACTCAAACAACCAAATCCATTGGTAAAAGATTGATTCGTTTTGTACAGCAACGAAGAAAATCTCTGGTAGTACCACATCGTCAGTGCATTTTCATGTTACCAAAAGCTTTACTATTGCAAGCAGCAGCCTACATTCCAGTGGCCAAGCCTTTACCTCCTTCACCTCAAGGTTCTGTAGATTATAACACATTATCTCAATTACCATATGAGGTTATACCCGATTCTTATTACTTGCGACTGAAACGGTATTGTCGTTATATCCCTTTATGTACACATGAATTGTTGGTGATACAACAGTTAAACCAAGAGCCATCTCCGCCTTCATCTTTTATTCACACAAAGAGTATGAGCGGCGAATTAGTGAATATACAATGCGCTGATTGTCCTGTCACTACAGGTCTTCAAACGATTATTCAACATATTAAACAGCAACCACAAGAAGATGCTTTTGGTAGCACTATTACAGCAAGATTATTTCCAAATGCTTCAACAAGTCAATCCATCATGTTTCCAGTATCTTATGCTCAATACAATACGACTTTAACAAATGCTGCTCAAATGAATGATGCTAAAAAACTGCAAAAAGAAAAAGAAAAGGAAGATAAATACATGTCTTCTGCTATTCACCCTGACAGAAAAGTGCTATTCGATTCAATCACACGAAGACAGAAACCACATGCATTCTCTGCATTTCAATATATTCCTCCTGATAGAACAATGTCATCTAGTGGTATAAGTAGTATTAGTGAATTTTCTGGCATTGAGCAAGAAGTTGGCCAAGATGATAATGAAATTATGGAAGATGACAACAATGAAGATGACAACAATGAAGATGAAGACTATCAAGATAATTGTACACCACAAAAATATGGATATGTTGCAGTAGATACTGAAAACGAGGAAATTTTAGTTGTATTTCCAGGAATGTCCTCGTTGTCGCACACAATGTTCGAAAATGCCTCATTTGCAGCTGTTCCATGGCTTGAAATTGAGACAATCACATCTCGTCCACCTATTCATGAACGAAAACAGAATGAAGTTGAAGAGGATATATCACCTTGGGTATTGGACTGTGCATTAATTGCTTGGAACCGATGTGAGATGAGAGTAGTGACATTACTGATGCGTCTTTGTGGAGCTTTACCATCTCATTTCAAGGTAGTCATTGTAGGACATTCATTAGGTGGTGGTAAGCATTTTAAAATGTGTGCATCATATAAAAGTATACTAACAATAATATGTAGCTGTTGCAGCACTATGTGCTTCATCACTAAGATCAACTAAATTACTTATGAATCGATCAATTACTGTTTGTGCTATTCATTCCCCTCGTGTTGGTAACAAGTCGTTTTTAAAGACATTATCATACCAAAGAGTTGATACAATTCGAATTACCGACGAGAAAGATTTAATGGCACATTTACCGCCAAGGACATCTGGTTTACTTCATCTAGGTGATTCTACGGTTATTTTACCTACTACTAAAGGTGATGGTAGCAAAGGACATAGTCTTCAAGATATGACTTTGAGTCAAATAGAAGATACCCTAAACAAAACATTTAACTTTAAAGATTATGATATGCAAACACATTATAAGGCATGGGATGTTCGTCTTGACGATGATGAAAATTCATGTATATAATTATAATATTAATAATAATAATAAAAAGAAAGAATTTAATGATAAAATATATAGAAAAGAGTGGGAATAATTTTTTTTTGTGGTGCTTTAATCAGCTCTGTATGGTGGTGGTTCTTCTCCTCGATTATCTAATTGATAATATTGATCATTATCACCTCCTCCACGTTTTATTCGACTGTACACCCAGTTCATGCCTGGAACTTGTTTCCACCATCTCTTTTGTTGATTATGATGTTGGTTCCAAGCTTCTTCAGTAGCTACAAATGGCATACTAGCTGGTGTACTGGTATCCGGATTTTGCCATTTTTCCATCATGTCTTTAAATTTGCTTACAAGCTTCTTGACTTGAGCACGGCCTATCAATAAACCAATAGCTACTGCACCTGTAATCAATACAGCAATGACAGCTGATTTCCATTGGTCTCCCATAGTCCATCTCGGTGCGTTGTAATAATATTGCGGTATATCTTGTCTAATAGAACAAGTATTGTTTGCACAGTAACCAGGAATACCATCAATGCCAAAATAGCATTGCATATTATATTGACATGGACTATCTAAAGGCTGTTTTGGCTGGCAAGTTTTTGTGTGCTTATCGCAATAAGACATACTGCTGCAATTACCGATAAGTTCCAAATCATAAACATCCATTACTTTGGGTCCTCGAAAGTCGACATAATTAATTAATTCGTCAGTAATTGGTACAGTAAAGCAAGGTAAGCCAGTATCATTTTTTACATTGAAAGGCGAATAAAAGATTGTATATAAAGGATCTATGCTCACTTCAAATCCTCCTTTATCTTGAATTATAAATATTAGCTGTTTGTTACATGTTACTCTCGATAAATAGGTCTTACTTCTGTTTTTGCATACGAGGCCACCATCTGTAGCATAGCAACCATGGACAGGATAGAACTGACAGTTAGCGGGGTCAATGCAATGCTGCTCATAAGCTATCACTTTAAAAGTACATATCGATATCGCCAGCACCCAAAAAATAAGGTACATCAGTGTTAATTATCTAAAAAGAGAAGCGTTTTCTTTGCAAGGAAGTAAGGAAGAAAAAAACTATTCTACCCAATTTTCTCGTCAATCTTTTTCGAGCATCTGTACTCCGAAATGAATGCTAAATAAACGTTACTTTTGATACATACAACTTGAACAAACTATAGGGTTATGTTGCCTTTATTTGATGGGCGATTCTAGCTCTCATAATATAAACTGATAAATTCAATGTGTCGAATAACAACAAATGCGTCCCTGATCTATATTTTCATAATAATAGAATACTGTTGCGACATTAATACAGGTATGATTATTTATAGAAGTTAAACGATATTAGTGTAACAAGATATATGAGGAGGAGAATTAAGTTGCCAGCGTACACAATAGCTTATCCTAATTTATTTTCACTGGGATTCTTTTGCAAATTGATATTTCGCATATGTATGGCATTCAAAATGACCATAAGAGTCTTCATATAATCTGTTCGAATAATGTTTCTTCCGCAAACACTATTTTTCGACATGTATTATTCCGATGCATTGTGCCTATTTGCGTTTTCCAGGAAAACATACCGCTCATTTTTATTCCGAATACATTGATTAGCGAAAAATGTGTGGTTTAACTCATTATCATACTCTAATCATCCTTACGAATAGCAAAATGAGAATATCTACCTTTGTATTGAAAGAGAAGATCTTCTTGAAAAATAAATAATATGCATTACTTTCTCAATATAAAAAGTATATTAGTCTACTGAAGATATATCGAATGAATTTAGTGTTTTTTATTCTTAATTGCTGTCTTTTATAAACTAGAATAAATTCTTCAAGTACTTGATTTTGCATTTTCACTGCTTAAAAATCGATCCGACTATATTTTCTTTTTTTTCAAACGCCACAGGTATCTTGGGAAAGAATGATTACATACATCAAATAAAAACAAATACATGTTGAACATGAAAGAACATCTTAAAAGTACTGCGAATGGAAAAACGAAGTAAAAGATTTGTCTAAAGCAATGTTCTTACTCTCATTTTAGCTGAAGTTTCAACTCACCTATTGGGCCTATTTCGTAAAAATACATAGATGGCATTATTCAACACTTTTTTATTATTGACTGTTGATGTCTAATACAATAACTTGTTTAGCAAAAAAAAAAAAAAAGGATTTACAATGTGTAATACTTTTTATGTACAGTTGTTGAAATCAATATTGGATATCCGAGAATTGATGTAGAACACATTGCACTCCAACTTTAATTACACATAAAGAGAATGCTTGTTTATTATATTCGGTAGTTATCATTAGTGATATTAAACGAGCCGAGCCTTTTTTATGCAGCCGAGCTTTTCTCAAGGCTCGTTAAAGTTAGACGAGCTTACAAAAAAGCTCGTTCAACCTCGACGAGCTTTTTTTTGCGCGTGACTAGAGCTCGTTTACCCCAAACGAGCTTTTTTATGCAGCGACTA
Organism: Mucor racemosus; assembly: GCA_027405735.1. Classification (NCBI taxonomy): domain Eukaryota; kingdom Fungi; phylum Mucoromycota; class Mucoromycetes; order Mucorales; family Mucoraceae; genus Mucor; species Mucor racemosus. The sequence continues at coordinate 3,278,983 of JAPEHQ010000001.1, read as the reverse complement.
AAACTCATCATCTCAATGCGAGCTTTATTTTACCTTTCCAGTGACAAATATCTAAAGTAAAGCAAACTTATGAATGTCAATTGACAATTATCTAAAGTAATAATGTCATAGCATTTACTAATTATTATTTAAATTTGAACTTTTTGAAAAGAAGTCAAAAGCTCGTCTTTCTCAAACGAGCTTTTTAAAAAAAAGTCAAAAACTCGTCTTTGTCAAACGAGCTTTTATTAAAGCTCGGCTCGAGCTCGAGTGATACAAAGCTCGGCTCGTTGTGGCGAGCTTTGGTCAAGCTCGTCCTAGGCTCGGCTCGTCTTTTATACTTAGTTATCATTGCCATATATATGCTGTTTTTGGCTAATTTAGCGCTACTTCTAATTTGAATTGATCTGCCTCAAGCCATAACCCCCTCGACAAAGGGTGCGGTTGATTCCTACAACTTAACCTGCAAATTAATAAGATGCTAAAATTATAGTTATGGATACTTCTACAGGTATAGTATATTTTTTGAAATTTGCAGTCCACTTGGAAAAAATGTTCAGTGATTATGAGAGTTTTCCCAGTTGTTATGTTTTTTTAAAAATGTGTACTAGAAACCTTCAAAAACAGCTGTTAGTTAACGAAACCAAGATATACTATTCGTAGATTTACTGCGCATTAAGTACAACTTTATAACCCAATTTTGAATTATTATTTGATTGTATAAAAATTTTCAAAGAATATCTGAAACAATCCGTACAAAATAGTTTAAACAAGTACACGTTTTCATTTCCCAATTTCCACAGCAACTCGGAGGGGCTGCAACTTTACAATTCTGTGGATAAATCATAGACTTACCCACTATCGCAACAGGAACTTATCTAGATCAATATTCGCTGAAAGCAGGTATGTTTACTGTCCTTAGTAGGAGCTGTTGTAAATGTATATAATAAAGAAAGATGAGTACGTGAGAATTGGTCAATTTTTATTAAATATAAAAACGAGATGGGAAAATCAAATGAAGGGTAAATGTCTACTGCTATTTATATTTGATTTAAGGATTGCTTACGCACCTGTCTAGAACGGTGTCCTCATACTAAATTATTTTAGTGTCAATCTTCACTTATGCTAATGTAATTATATTCAGATATAGACGATCAGTCTAAAGTCTTTAGTTGTTCTTGTTGGCAACACTAATTATTAATATTTTTTATTTTCTATCTTTCATTGTAAGTCTAGATTATCAGAACTTAGCTTATGTGATTATCAGGGTAACCATTTACAGTGTTTATATGACACATATGCTAAATATGTTAAGGCATAGTTTATTGTCATATTTAAACTATGATTTCAGGTACATTTATATATGCAAATACAACAGGTGTAAATAGCAGGTAATCAAGTTGTTATTCAAACTTGCTGAATGCACAATAACCCATGTATGCTGATATCTGAAGTATTTTTTGTAATATCTATTTATACATAATGTCTATGTAGATTTACAGTTTACTTGGATCAGTATTTATCGAGATCGCATTTTTGATTGTTTTGCAATTTGCAATAAAAAAGATGCGCAGCATGCAATAGAAACACTTTGGTGATCATTTTCTCGGTACATAATAAGTTATAAAAGTTGCCCTTTGAGACTATCATCGTACCGGCCTAAAATTGACCAAATTGACCTGCTGAAATTTGTTATAAAAATTTAACGCCCAAATTGAGGTATTAATTTTTTGTATTTACAAGGTAGATCTGTGCTGAGCTAAGATACTATTTCCTCGCGTAAGAAATTAACTGTTATCTCAAATAAAGCTATGTTCTAATATCCAAGTAGAGATAACATGAATATAACAGTAAATACAAAAGGTATTAATAATTTAACGTACGATAAAACAAGTCGAATCATAAAAATAAAAAAGATCAATTCATAAAATAAATCGAAGAAACACATAGTACATAGACCAAAATAAGAATTTTTCGATGTGGATCATTAGTGTTTTCTTATTATAAATTGAATATTTGTGATCCACATTTTTGCCAATGGTTGTTTCGAATAGACTAGATTAATGAACATTATGGATTACATAATAAAAGTAGCATTGATGGCATCATTCATTTTTAAAGTTATAAATGCATTGTCCAGACTTGGTCGGTAGATGCGGGAAGTATGATGTATGATGCTGTAAACTTTACTTCAACATTGGGAATAAGTATGAGTAGTGATTTTGTGTTAATTAGTCCAAGAGTTGGGATATTCTTTAAGAATCAGCCAATTAGGAATAGGTACTGGACATTCTACATTAGCTGATTCATGGTTTTGATTTTGAAGAATATTTAATTCTATTATTGTTTGATCAAGAATATTCTGCATATACTTTGGATCTCTCGTTTTTACTGGTTCTGGTCAACTTGAATATCCATCCTATATCCGCGCTCCTAAAACATATAAATACATGATCCATTATGCATTTGATGAGAGTTTATCTTATTTTTTTCCTTAAAAATATACGCAATAAATATATTGAATTCTGATTTTAATTTTTTAGTATATATAGGATTTCACAAACAACGCATCGTATTACGGTTAACCGAGTTTGACTGCTTTAACGGGCCGTTTTTTATGCAAACTCGAATGAGGGTATTCGAGTTTCTTCTTTTCTTTTTTTGTTAGCTAAGCTCGAAAACAGGATTGAAAAAATACTTCAAGTTGTGAAACTGTCAAATATGCTATTATCGATTCATAATCCCATATTAACTTGACAAGGTTGCTATTAACAGCCTCCTTAAGGCAAACCAATACTTGCTCCCACCCCGTTTTTTATCTGGGTTACAAAAGAACGGGCCGTTTTCCAACTCGAATCGAATGGCCGTTTCCGTTAAAACTCGATTCAAACTCGAATCGAAGCCCATTCCTAAGTACACTATATATAAACAATGGCCACTCTTCCAAAAAAAAAAAATGCCGAACAATAATCTCCGGATGCGACCATCTAATAATATTTCCAGGCTATAAATTTCTAGAAAAAATCACCGGACAGTCCGGACGCGGCTGTTAAAATACCTCCAGCTGCTGTGATGGTAGTATACGCTCTGTAGTTGCAGTGTACGTAGTAGTACAAGTAATGTATTTTAATTATGTTACAATTTTACTGGATAAACATTTCATCCGAGCGCGGTTGGTTAAGTGGTATAATCTTCGCCTGCCACGCGAAGGGCCGGGGTTCGATTCCCCGACCGCGCAATTTCTTTTTACTTTCTTTTATAGAAAGTAAATTTGTTTTTTTGCAGAATTTTGAAAAAGAAAAGTGAACGAAAAAATTGGAAATGAGATAAAGGTAAGCGAGGAAAAAGTATATTAAAGGAAGTTTCAATGAATAAACAATTAACCTTTTTAGTGACACATGTGCCTTTGTTTATGTGTTGCATTTTTTGTGTAATGTAAAGTGTGTAATTGTTCCGGTTTATATTTTTATATGATTGCGTGGTTCAACTAAAAGGTGTTCATAAAGCGTAGTTGATTTGAAGCATGCTTAGATATGCAAGTATGAATGTTTACATAAGCATGACCAGAAAAAATCATAATGGAAGATACAAATTTAGTTAAACAAGCCCAATATCACAAATGATTAACTAAGCATTATTGACTATTGCTACATTTACATTTCAAAGATATAAATCGAAATGATTTTATATTGATGAATTTTATAAGCTTCAAACAACAACACATTATAGATGTAATTTTCAAGTAAACTTTTTAGATATATTCAGTATACAGGTATTCTTTTAGCTGAATTGAATCATATCGTCTAATAACAGCAGGATATGCGAATCTTTGCTTTTCGAGATAAATGATATATAGTAAGATATTAGTTGTTTATTAATAATTGCGAATCATGCTTTTTGAAGATAGAATGTTGATAGAATGATTTTGTATTTATAGAGTTTTTATATACTAATTGGCTTGTAATTCACCCAAAACAGTTAAAATATATCTAGATACTTTGGGTCTTTGAATTGCCAACAAAGTTAATTCACTTTCATAAGGTAAATAATATGTGTGATGTTGTTTGTTTCTTGCTAAATTTCTCAGTAATAATGCAGAAGTTAATGGAATACCAGATACTTCAGATTCATCAACCGGAATTTTAGCAACTGTAAATGTTTGTTTTGTGGGAATTTGCTTTTTGGTTTTGCTTGCAAAATGTGTACGCATATGTTGAATTGCATTCTGTTTACCATCAAGGGCTCGAGTACATTTCATCCAGTGGCATTGAGTTTGATTGTCTAAATGTGTTTGGATAATATGTTTATGAAGATCTGCAGGACTATCGAAACTTTGATTGCATTCATTCCAATGACAAATAGGTCCTAATGGAATACATTCACATTTAGTCGTATAATATAGGAGTTTCTTTGATTTTCTTTTACCATCTCTTCTTCTTGTAGGCGATAATTTTACATTGCAAAGGACTGTTTCTACAGGTACAGGTCCATTGAATGACTCTTCGACTGAAGGTGGTTGAGGAAACGCAATTTTTAAGACTGTATAGAATTCTTTCAAACCCAAAGGCTTTTCTGTACCAAATAACTTCTGGTATTCATTGAATATATCCTTCAAAATAATTTTGTCTGCCTCTGATCCATTCAACAATTGATCCTTTAACCTAATAAAAATACATTGGTCAACTTTTCTTGACAAAATCTTATATCAGTTACCATCCAAGACAGCGATAGGGTTCATCCAGATATTGATAATTGGTTAAATCGGGAATTGTAGGTTTTTGAGAGGCAGTAGATTCAGGTACTTTGATCATTTGTGCTGCAGGTATACCGTGAAGTGTTCCAATGGCAGACACAGATGGAGGTGCCAAAGACGATTTGTACGATAAGAATCCGGTCAATAAGCCTACTAAATTACCAGGATAGCATCTAATGAGTTGTGCTGAAAAATTTCCACGTAAACTAGAGTATTGATATAAATATTCCAAAGTAGCAGCTGCTAATTCTTCATCATCAATCATTAAAAATTGGGCCATACGTTGAATAACATCCAAATCAGCATATCCCAAAACTCGTTCATTTGTTTCTGTAACAGCAACACGAGTCAAGGCACGAATAGCACCTAAAATAAAGGCACGATCATTGGTGAATAACAAGTGAATCATGGTGGTTAAATAGGGATCTTCACGACTGACAAGCGACATTTGAGGTGCAATATTTTCTAATATATCTAAACAGTGTCTACTCAATTCGCCATACTGAGAATTAGGAGGTAATGCAATCCCTTTCATGAGCAAAAACAGTAAACGTTCATGAATTGCTAAGCGACGAATGTTCATTTCAAGAAAACTGAAATTGCGCAAAATGTGAAAAACTTGCAATACGCGCTCGTAAGTTTCTTGTTGAGCTTTGCTGCAAAAAACGTCTGCTACAGATTGATTCTTCTCAAGCTGATGTTGAAAGAAATCTACAGTAAAATCTAATAAAAGGTCGATCAAAGTAGGAATGAAATCAAGAGAGAAATTTTCAGATGCATAGGAAAATTTGATAAGTGTGTTGAAAGCCCAATCAATCTCATTAGGTAAACTTGATTGAAGAGATAGTAATATACGTGTTCTAAACTCTTGATCTTGGAATATACCTTTTTTTTTATAGGCTAATTAATTTTATGAATACATTGAATTGCGCTTTTTCTTTTACCTTGTTGATATGCCATTGTTGGTTATATTTTTTTATTACTGAAACAATACAAGTTTGCTGATTATTATGTGGTTAAAGCTTATTTGATGAAAGATTGAAAGGTTTTTGTTGAATAGCAGCTTATATAAATTTGACGATGTATTCTAATGCTGTATTCCCTAAAAATGTACTCTTTCAAGTTCAAATAAAGAGTGTTTTCAAGAAGAAAAAGAAGGTGTCTATTGGAGCGAAAATTCTTACTAAATTTTTGTGTGAAGAAACTGCTTTTGAAATACATGCGCTGTTTGTATAAAAGAAACTGGAAAATGGCTAGGTACCACTGATTTACTCCCAAAAAAAATCAACTTGGATGCTTTGAAAAAATATAAAATGATCAAGAGTAAGGTAAATATGTTAATCAATAGCTGTTTTATCCTATTCTATAAAAATTGCATTCGTAAAAATTCTCTAAAAAGTGAATTGTTGTTTAAGCAAGCTTAAAATTAAAAACTTTTTAATATTTGAGAGTATTGTTTATGAAAAATGTGGAATAAGATAATGCAAGTATATGTAAATATTTTCTAGTTTAAATGGGTATAAGGGAATTAAACTGCACCTCTTTTTAATTTCATCATTGAATAGCATAGTAATTCTTTCGATATATTTGTAAAATCCAATGCAAGTCTTTTAAGTGTAAGCAACTGTTGACCAATGAAATATTTAAAAGTTTCGTCGCTGATAGACAAGTTGGCGTATGAAAGATCAAGAGTTTGAAGGTTTTGACATTTCGCTAATTGTTGAAAAACGGTATCATTGATTATACCTAAATGCGACAAATCAACATGCTCTAGTAAAGGGCTTTGCTCTAGAAGAGTGGTTAAACCACGGGAGGTTAACCCAAAGCATTCTCTAAGATGAAGAGTCTTTAAATTTTTCATTGCAGTTTTAGTTAAAAGTCCTTTATCAGAAATCAATGTGTTGCCCCGCAAATTCAATGTTTCTAAAGTTGCTTTTGAGCCATGTAGAAAGTTTCTAATGACACTATCTGTGAGCATATGAGTTAAATGGATTTTAACTTGCTTCCATGGATATTGAGGCCTGTTAAAATAAGGTTCATGCCTCTTTTCGTCAGATTGTCTAGGCAATAGTTGTTGTAAATTAAGTTGTTGACAGTAGCGGTTTCGCTCATACTCAAAATATTGCAATTTTGGGCAATTTGTTTGTAAAATATTAAGCACAGGAATGATATTCACAAGGCAGCGATTTAATACAAGTTTTTTCAAGTTTGGGCAACGGACTACAATACTCGCTAAATGACTTGCTGTCAATCCATGTATTCCCGATAGTTCCAATGTCTCTATATGTGGCAAAAGACTTAGAGTTTCTATTGTCTCGGTAAAAGTTGTAGGAAATCTATCACCAAAATTCTCTAATCGGTATGTGACACCATTATGCAACTGGGCATCATAAAGTGAATTGAAGCAATCTTGAATTACAAGGTGTTTAAGTTGAATACACATTTTAGGAAGTATATCCATAATACCGTTTAAGCGTAAAGAGACACCGCCCCAATGCAATGTATGAAGCGTTGATCCAATGTATTCGAGTGCATTAAAAAACAGTGCAGGTGTGCAAATCATATCTGAGATTACTAAACAAGGTTGTAAGTATATCTAATTTAAAATGGCAAAAAAGGCACCTACTTAAAGTCTTTAAACAACAATATTTTTTTTGAGCTAATGCCATTAAAATGCCATCACCATCAGCCTGTTGATTTCGTATTACCAATTTAGTCAAAGGCATTTTTCCCAAGCGGTTTAAATAAGCATTAACAGTTGAAATCGGAAGATGTGCAGCTCGTTTTGCAAATTCTAGTTCATTCCAAAGATGTGGACTGAGTACTAAACATTGTCTCCAACGGTTTGATACACGAGTACATCTAACTAATGATGGTAGGTCCAAGCATAAAAATACGTTCATAGCTACATCGTAAGGTAATTTATCGAGTATATCACTTCGACGAATACAGCTGGCATGCTGAATTCCCTCATAAGCCAATCTTTTAGTATGCATCACTTTGGCTGAGCTAGGTGCATGATTTAATATTTCCCAAGCCAAAGTAAAATCACATCGATTCATATATATATCGCTTGCTATCAAATACCAACGTTCAGAAGAGCATTTTTTCGTTTGCTCTAGACAAGTAAGGACTGCTTGATGCCAATGACCCAAAGCAAGTAAACACTGGATCTGATACCAAGCACAAGTAGATGATTTATATTGATGTGTTTCACCCAATTCATAAAATATTCGATATGATTCACTGTAATTTTGTTGATGCCAAAGATATTTGGCTGTGTTGTATATATCTTTAAGTGATCGACACTGTTGAGGTTGAGAATGTATTATGCTAGTTTACATTGTCGCACAAATTAATACATAATACAATGATATCGAAATTTTCTGTACCTTGATAAAAAATGAGATATTAAACATAGTGTTGCCATGGTAACATGTAAGGATTTATTTAATGCGTTGCTATGTAATTTTTGAGAAAGGGAAAGAAGGTAAAAAGTGCAAAGGAAGAAGAAGAAGAAGAAAAAAAAAAGAGGAGAATGAATATTTAACGTGATGTATTGATGAAAAAGATATTAAAAAAGGGAAGTTACGGGTTCCTTAAATTTGGTCCCTTAAATTTTAGGTATGATACCGATATGCCATGACATTCTTTTGGTAAAATTATTCTCATTTTCAAGTGTATTTGCATGAACACACCAAACTCTTTTATGATGTTGTACTGTTTCAACTGCTCTTTCGTTTTCAATTTCAGTTAAAATACGTCGATTACTATTAGAAGGATGGCGTTGTCGATGATCTTCATGTTGGTGTTCTACTTCTCCTGGTATTACCCCTAAATCATCATTATCGACATCATCATCTTCATCATCTTCATCATCTTCAAATGGCATTGAATCATATCCTACTACAATAGCTGCTAATGTATGACACCACCTTAAAAGCATCCACAATCCTTCGGCTTTTACTGATGGTACAACTAAATACCTTAATTTAGGACATTTCGCTACAATAAGTCGAGCCACAGAAGAAGTTAATACATCGTATGGATTTAATGTCAATGCCAACAAATCAGATCCAAATGTAGGCAAAATGGCATTGCTGAGTGCACCCGGATGATGAAAATAATGTGAAATCTGTGTCAATGTGGGATTTTTTTCAGGTACCAATTCACTGGGAAAGATGAAAAATGAGGGGCAACATGGAAAGTAAGTTGTAGTTTGATAGGTTGAAGTAAATATCGCTAAATCTTCGTCTACCAACAAATGGCTTGGTATGTCAGTTGCCATGAAACATGTAGCATGATGCATTTTCGGTATACATTGAACAAGCTGCTTTGGGTATATATTGCTTTGCAGGAATTCTAGTTTTGGACAGAGCGTTAAAATGAGTTGATAAACACTATCGGAAAAGTACTGAGCTTGTGGCAATTTGATAGTTTCTATTGAAAGACCATATAGTTCACAAAATGAAATTACGTGTATTTCTTCTATATCTTTATCAGGAAAGATGACTTTTTTATAGGCTCTTTGTCTTGCTAAATGAAATGTGTATTTACATACAAACAAATAAGGTGTTAAATAAGCTTGGTCTGTTAGATTTATAATATGCTGTATCAATTCGTTCGGTAAAAGAGACATTGAAACGAAAATAAATAAATAAAGAAGGGGGGGGGGAAGAGACACAGAGAAGCATCCATGATTTTGTGCTTCACATGCTTAAACACCGAAATAAGATTGTTTGCATACTTTTTTGAATTGATTGGATTAGAAAGTGACGATTGAAATTGAATTTGAGTAAATCAAATTTAAGTTATACCATATCTTATGTAATAAACTATAGCGAAAAAAGTATCCTTTTCAAAATACGCATCACAATCCATCATTGAATTAGCAATATTTATATCTTTATATAAATCCAACTTGTATAGCTTTTTAAGCAATACAAGTATTCTAAACATCAACTATGATAAGTTGAATATTTACTTCTCGGGCAATAATACGTGAGCACATCTTTCATGTTTGTATTGGCAATTATGACTATGATCTATGATGGATAATGTCTGTGGTTTCACTAGCCTTTATAGTCAGATTTTCAAGGCTGTGTATTATTTTTTCCCAGACTAATAGACAAAAATAATGAACAAATAATGAAAATGTAAATTGTATTAGTTTTCTATTGCTTGGGATTACTTTTTGGGACGGAAAACATACCAAAACTACTCTTCATCATACGAAAATACGCAAATTCGAGTCGATCGGAGTTTTAATGTCATTTTGACAAATCTATTGAAAAATAGTCCAAAAACTTTAATATCATAAATACGCAACAAACCATATATTCAATCAATGTAGCGTATTAATAACTTAATTCACAGTTTTTAATTCTGCATCTAACTGTATAAATTTCATAAAAAAGTCACTGCTAAAATTACCCGTAAAATTGAGATGGCATTTTGGTTGTTTTTAGGCAAAAAGTCAAAACTTTTGAAAATATTTTATAACTTTAATTAAATTAAACAATGAATTTTTTAATTATCTACAGTTTAAGATATTGCTGGTATTTGTATCTGCATTTTTCATAGAGAAAATTAGATTTATGTGAATTTTTTTTTGAAATTCAAAAAAATCCGTGACTATATACTCATTGATTTTTGGAGCAGATCAAAGCATCATTTTAAAGCAGTTTTCTTGCAGTTTCTCCATCAAAAATCAATATTTTAGTGAACAAAAAAGTCTTACGGAGAGAGCTGGAGTAGCACTACATTATGAATGCATATGTTGCACTAATAAAATATATTTAGACTTTGAAATCTATGATATAAGATTGAAAGAACAAAAATCAAATAAAAAAACTAATTTTTTTTGTGATACTCAAATATGTTACAAAGCATTGTAAAATAAGCAGATTTAATTATTAAAGTAGTGCTGTCACTTGTTTTTCCGTTGAGATATTCTGAAACAAAGAACAGACATTTAAGCAGTAAAAAATCATATGCAGAAATTCAAAGCATTAATTATCAACCGGATTGTGCTTTATTTTAAATTAAATGCATTTATGTTATTTATAAACACCGTGAATATATGACCCAATTTTTTTTTGAGAGTTAATTGATAGAAATACCAAGTATTAGCAAGTTTAAAATTGGCTTCAGATTTGAATAATCGCATTTTTTATGATATTTATTTGCCCTCATTTCCCGAGCCAACTCCGAAATTGCATCCTCGTCTCCTTTCTCTCTCTTTTGCACCATCATGGATACCACCAAAGCAGCAACAGGGCAACCAGAATTCTCGAAAGAGAAACTTGTAAAGTACTTCAAATCTAATTTATGTATGCTTCCTACCCCATATACCCAAACGGAAACAAACAGGTAAAAGCACGATTTAAAAACAAGTAAATAATCCAAAAAATACTTAGAACACACAATTATCAGAATGACACTTGCTTTCTTTTGTTTGGGAGCTTTGAGTCTATTAGGCGAACTTGACAATAGCGTCACAGACGAAAACAAGCACGACTGGATTGAATGGATTTATGCACAACAAGTGTTGCCTACAGGTCAAGAACCTGATGCAAACGAGGCTTTGTGTGGATTTAGAGGTTCTTCTTGGTCAGGAAGAAAGTTTGAACCTAATGCCGTAAGTTTGATTCTTGAAAAATCAAAAAAGAAAAAGAGCGATGCACTGAAAATTTCATTCATAGACAACTTGTGAATTCCAACATTATGATTCAAGTCATATTGCCAACACTTATACCGCATTATTAAATTTATTATTATTGGGTGATGATCTTTCGCGCGTGAATAGAAAAGCAATTACGAAAACATTGAGCTTACTACAGCAAGAAGATGGAAGGTATATTTATTTTAAATACGTTCTTTCTAGATACTTAAGAATTATATGTATTTTTTAGTATTGCACCAACATTTGGAAGTCTGGAAAGAGATGTTCGATTCATTTTTTGCGCATGTTCCATATCTTACATCCTTAACGATTGGTCTGGTATCAATATAGAAGCAACAGTACAACATATCAAGCAATTACAGGTAAATATATACCATAAACTGGGCTTTTTTTACACGAAAAATCTTATATGCCATCTTGTTAGTCTTTTGAATATGGTGTAGCACAATGTCCTGACCAAGAAGCACATGGCGGATCAACATTTTGTGGAATTGCAGCATTAGCATTAATGGATAAATTAGATGAGGGTGTCATTAATCGTGAGGAATTAGTGAAATGGTGTCTTTTCCGTCAAATCAAAGGATTTCAAGGAAGACCCAATAAGTTGGAGGATGTTTGTTATGGTTTTTGGGTTGGTGCATCTTTGGATATTTTGAATTCCTTTGATTTAGTGGACCATGAGAGTTTGAGAGAGTTTCAATCAAAATGTCAACCTAAAATGGGTGGATTTGGTAAAGATCCAGAATCATACCCTGATTTGTTACATTCTTATATGGGTGTTGCTGTGCTCTCCTTAATGAATGAACCAGGTATCGAGCCTATTCATTCTGCTTTAAATGTACCATTATCTGCTTATAATCATTTAAAAGAAAATTCTGTATTTTGGAAACAGCATCAATAAACATTTTATTTACGAAAAAGCGTTCCTGAAAGCGATAGTGTTCGTTTTGAGGCATTGGCAGTGTGATTTTCTTTAAATTGAGAGATATTGAACAAATGTCGCATTGTAGGTCGACCATGAGGGCAGTTCTATAGACAGTGTTAGTTGGAAAAAGTATTTTTATTAAAGGATTAGATATAATTACCCAAGGTTGGTCAATTTCACCCATATGTCTCACAATCTATTAGTACAAACCTTTAGTAACATTATTGCTAATTCATTGATAGATGTATTACCTTTGTCATTTGACGTTTATTCAAACTATCACCTATACGAGCTGCTTTATGACAAGCTCTCGATGCAAACATAGCTCTGTTTCGACTACATCGTACCATTTCCCCTGGATGTTCATTTATCAAAAAGATAAGCTCACTAAAATCTTGTTTATCAAACATGGTATTTTTGCTGAAAGGTTGTGAAATAACGCGAATTCGCTTTGTTGGCTCATTGTCAGGAAGTATTTCAACATCAAATCCATTAGCTTTGAATATCTCTATATTGTCCATTACAATATGCTCTTCTGCTGCTGTCAGATTTAAGATAGGAGAACTAATAAGTGCGATTTAATTATCAAGTTTCTTTACATCAAGAATAATACAAATTACCTTATTAGCCTTTGACCTTTGATCTGTGTTGTTTGTTGTAATGTTTCAAAGTTATACTTTTCATCTGAAGCATGTTGATCAATGATATAAAGATCTTGATCATCTAATGCTGTAATCATAAAGCCAAGATTGAATTGACCTAAAACTTCCATTCTAGCAAAATCAGGTTTACTGATAACGCGGCTCAATGCTTTTGTAGCCTTTTCGTTATCATCTGTATTTTTGACACTTGCATTTGCAAAAACTTGAGTTGGCGCGATAGCTGTTGTTGTTGGAGGTGCATTCATACAAGTTACCGCTGGTCCTGCTCGACGCAAAGAATGTATATCAACTGATTTTACTGTCATTGTTCTTCCAACTGTCTTCCATAAACCACTAAAAGATGTTATATCGCTTATAGTTTCAACGTATTCTCGTGGATCGAATTCTTGAATTGATTCTTCGGTTGTTTCATCTAATTGATATGATTCATCCTCTTCTGTTTCTATTTTCTCTGAATTTACATGCTTTTTAACTCGCTGTGGTGATCCAGTATCTGGAATAGACTCTTGAGTTGTATCATCCAGCTCATCCATTTCCTCTTCCATTACGTTGGATTTATCGATTGACAAACTGAGATCTTTGCTTTTATTTTCAACAAGCATACTTGTATCTTGATCGCTTGATTCCATTATGATATCATCGCTATCTACCTCTACTTCTACCCTAGGCTTTTTATTAATGTAATTTAATAGTGTACTTGAGCTAGCCTCTGAATTTGATCTTTTACCACTTGCTTGAGTGGATTTCGTACCAGGCATTGCAAATGATTTCAAGCTAACAATTTTTTGTATAGGTGCAGGTCGTGATATAGATTTTGATAAATATGATGATGATGATGATGATGATGATGATGGTGATGGTGATGGTAATGGCGCTGATGATATATTTGCGGGCGGTGATGATCTACCAACGGATGTATTTACTTTCTGTGGCATTGGTTCTTCTGATGGTTTGAAAGACATGACTGAATTGACATTAAATGTAGATCTACTTGGCTCCATTTGTTCTTTTAATTGTTCCAACAAAACATCTGCAATCTTGTTTTCTTGATGAAGGAAAATAGTTCTTTTGTCAGGACTAACATTAACATCGTAAGCATCTGTAGGTAATTTCAAATTTGCTATGACAACAGGATATTGATTTGAAATGAATATACGATAAACTTCATTTAATGTCTTTGCAATCTGTTGTTTATAATGGAATCAGCATCAGTTCTGAATTACTTTATATTAAACCTACCTTCGGAAGCATACACGGTCTACCATTTACATAAAAGTATTGTCGATCAGAACTACTTCTTCCAAGCCCCCACTCTGGTTTTGATATATATCCTTCCACAGATCCTTCTCCGATTATTGATTCTAAATTGACGTTGAAGGGAACAATTTGTGATACTATTTTCGATCCAAATATATTTGTAAGATTGGCGCTTATTTCTTTATTTTTGGTTGTTGATATGACCTTGATACTGGGCTTTTTCCCTGCTTGATTTGATACTGTAATTTTGACATTTGTTGATATAATTGAATATGCTTGTAAAATCATCAAAGCTTTTCCATATTCTCGTTTGATATTTCGTTTAAACTCTTGTCGGCGAACAGGCAATGAGTGAAATATATCTGTCAATTGAAGTGTGGTTCCTACAGTTCTTGAAGTAGGTGTTTTAGATGTCAAAATGCCATTTTCATCATATTCCAATTTGACACCCATAGGTGCTTGTGTCTTTGTTGCTGTGATTACTGTTAAATGAGAAAGTGCACAAAGAGAACTCAATGCTTCTCCTCGAAAACCAAATGTTAAAACCTTTTCTAGGTCCTCAAAATTGCTGATTTTCGAAGTATAATGCTTGAGGGCTATTGACTTGATCGGTTAATATTTTACGTAGTTTTTCTTTTTTACATTCGATGATTTACCAAGAGATTCATAGTTTAAAGGATCAATACCACAACCATTATCAACTACTTCAATGCCACCAGTTCCATTGTCTATGAAATTTACATCTGAAAAATAATGTTATTTAGGCAAAATATGTGTATTTTAACATGGCCAAAATAACTTACCAACTTGAGTAGCTCCAGCATCAATACTATTTTCAACCAATTCCTTGACAGCAGTGGCTAGATCGAGAACAACCTGACCTGAACATATTTTATGAACTGAATGCTTATCAATAGCATTAATAACACTCATTTTAGATATATTAGAAAAGAGATGAGAAAAGGGACAAACGGTTTAATTTGAAGCGCGCATAACATTAATACACGCGCGCGCCCCCTTTTATGGTTTTATTTATAAATGTTTCGTTTTATGTTACACGTTCTAATTTGATTTTTTAACAGACCAAAAGCCTAAAATATAATTAAGTCTAATAAGTAATAAATCAATAGCCATTTTCATAGAATCCATCATCAAATTAACTTTGGAACCATCAATTTCATGCCAAGTAACCTGAACTTCTGAAATAGGCATCTTTTGAAGTTGAGCGATCATGAGACACTCGATATCAAAAATCCATCGTTCAACATGCATATTGGGAAAAATAATTTGAGCAGATTTACGTGTGAATAACTTGAATCCACATTGGGTATCTTCGATTCCTCTAATACCAAGAACATAGACCAATGTATGAAATCCACGCATTAAAAAGTTTCTAATAAAGGATCTCTAAATTCAAGCAAAATGTTAGAATAAGATTGTCATTGTAACCGAAATTGGGAGGTTTTACCTTGACAACTGCTTCAGTAGTAACCAAATGAGATCTTGATCCGACAACAACGGCCTCACCATTCTTTTCGATTCTCTTTATATCCTCAATAAGTTTACCGAGATCTGAAAATTGAGTTGCTCCATCAGCATCTACCATTAAACATAATTCGCCACGAGCTGATAACATTCCCTAGATTATCGCACAGCTTAGATTCTGCTTTTTTAATCATCTCAGTCAATAGCTTACCTGAGTAACAGCGCCACCTTTACCTCTATTTTTATCCAATGCAAGAATACGAATGTCAACGGAGGGTTCCTTTTCAGCGAAATCCATAGCAACTTGAATGGTATGATCCCTACTACCATCATCTACAATAATAATTTCGTATGTATAGGTAGAATCCTTCTTGTTTTGTTCTTGTAAATAATCAACTGTTTCCTTCAACATTGTGGGTAATCTTTTTGTTTCATCAAATGCAGGTACAATACACGATAACTTTAAGCTGGGCTTATCAAATATACTTGGCAATAGCTTTTTTTCTTTTGATTTAGCATCTCTATAATATTTTTCGTTCTCTGTTCTATCTCTTGGTTTTGGTGAACAAAATAACAAGAACCCAATGAGCTATAATTAATCGAGTTAAAAATTTCGGGTATTCTAATCAAGGGGATTCAAGGATTACCGAGGCAATTGCTGTAGTTGCTATAATGGACAAAAATTGAATCAATGACATTGGTGATTCTTCCAGAAAGAAAAAAGAGGAAAGGAGGAAGGAAGGAAAGAAGGAAAGAAAGAAAGTGTTGTGTTAAACTAAGGGAATTAACTCAATACCTCGTTTATTTTTATATTAAGCCAAGAATAGCTATTTGTTTGTTCAGCCAATAGTTTCTTGAAAGGTGCAAGACCTCGCTTTGACCAAGTTTAAGCCAATGAATGATCCAAGATGCGATGCACTTTGGTGGCTGCTGCCAACTTCCTCTTGAGCTTGCCTTGTCACTGCTTTATGTAAATTATTTTCCTTGATTCTGCAGCATTTGAGTGTCTTTTTTTCTAAACAACATCAACCATTAGAGATGTCTTTAGAATCAGATAATTTGACTGGAAAGCAAAAAAGAAGAGGTAAATTAGTATGCAATCAATGCAAAATGTGTGTATATTGATATGTGTACTTTATTCTAGAGAGAAATAGATCTGTTCGTCAAATTGGAACACATAATAAAGTAGATAATAAATTGAGTACGTTTCTTTAAGCATTGCATTTCAAACATGTTTCATTAATAGAATATTTCGCTTTAGCTGATGACATACCAAAAGTAAGCGGCCCGATCCAAGCAGATCGATATGCCCTTGCTCGTATTATGGAGATCAATGATATGCAACATGCTATCAAAAAAGCAAGGTAATAGCAAAATATATCAGTGTTTTTTTTTATATTTGCCATTCTTAATTCTTTTAAAAAGTTACGCTTTGAATGAGCTTGCGTTTCAATCATTACCCCGTGGTCTTCGTCGTCGTGCAGCAAGTCATAATATCAACAGACTTCCTGCTAGATTAAGAGCAAAAGCAGCAAAAGAAGTATGGATATGCAATTTACACAAAATGCATTATCGATTGACATTTTACCTAATTAGGCTTACAGTTCTGCTCCTACAACTAAACTTGTCCGTAAAAAAGTCAAAAAGATTAAAACACCTAGAAATACAGTAGAAGAATTCCTTAGACGTCAAAGTAAATGCATTATTCAGCATGTAAAAATTCTTGAAAGCTAAATATTCTGTAAAATTAGAATCGAAAAAATGGTTAGAAACACACATGTGGCATGCAAAACGAATGAAAATGAAAGATATTTGGGGATATAGAATCGCATCTCGACCCAATACAAAATCAGTGCGTATCACATATCGATCATTTACTCGCCTTTCTGTTGCTCATGATGCATCTTACATGGCCTGCATTGAATTGAAAGGCGATCAAACCGAGATTATTACAGTTTTAAATTCATTAACTGATAAAGGATCGCCTTCTGTTGGAAGTGAAAGGTAAGATGATTTGGAAACAATTTCAAACATGTACTCAGATATATCAGATTTATCAAGGGAAATCGTATTGGAACAACTACTTTATATGAATATTTGGGATACCCAGCCAAATTGATTTGCCCCATTTCGTTTTTGTGGAAACCAAAAACTCGGGATACCATTTGGTTATGGATTCATCCTGCTGCTATAAATGAGGCATTGACTTTTATAAAGCATGCTATAAAAGAAACAAAAGCGACTCGCCTTGAATTGAATGATTTAAGAGATGATATATTGAGATTCGATTTAACTGGTCCTCGATCCACTGCTCTTTTACAAGCAATTCTTGATCCCGTACAAGATGAGACAATGCGTGGAAATGCAATTTGGAAGGACTTGAGTCAACTTCGTTCTTCTTGTTCATTGTCTCCTGGAAGCGTTATTGGTCTCTTAGTTCAGGATCCTCGTTTAAGGTAAATGCGTTTTTCTATTTGTGTTATTTTTATCTAAATAATTTTATAGATTTCCCCAAAAAGTGCCACCTCGTAATAACAACATTTTACCAGAAGAACAACGAAAAATTCAAAATATCTTGACACAATGGCCAACAGATGCAGCAGATACAACAATTTGGGATAAAGATATCCGTAAATCACTTTTAGAAAAGAAGATTCCTGAATATGGTTTGAATTTACGTCGTGAACAAAATCTTGTTCCAGGTACCAAATTGGAACCAACAGCTGAAGATAGCCAAATTCCTATTCTTCTTATTCAACGTGGTGGACCGTGTTTCAACAAATCTGATGTTACTCAAAAACCATTATCATCACATGAATTGATTGAGGGATGGTCTGTTATTGTTCCTCGTGGATTTGGCCTTGCATTTTGGAAATCGTTTACTTTTGCAGGTGCTCGTGTTGCTGGATACGATGATATTCGAGCAATGCACTTTGAAAGTGGTGTACCCTGCTTTCCTCATGATTATCCAGGTACAAGAGCATTTGAAACGCAACGTCAGTTAACCAAAAAGGCGGCTCAAGAGATTTGGAGTAAAAGACCTCCAGGAAAACGAGTAAATTTTGCCAAGCGTGGTATAGAGCATCCATTTGAATCAGCTTTTGAGAGTTTGACAACTATAGATCACATGCAAGTGGAGCCTGAGCACAATTTAGCCGTACGACCTGCTTATTCCTTGATTCATGGAGAACAGCTAGTATCTGGCTTCTTGGCACCTACAGCTAAATCTGAAGCATTTTTAACAAAACGTCGTATTGAAGTCGACAATCTTGGTGTCGATGATACGCTTGTTAAAATAAGAGTCAAATATATTGATCGAGGAAAACCTTCTGCACATGCAATGGTTTATATAATTGAAAACCAACAAGATTTTGACAAATATACATATCACATTAGACATCAGTCACCATTGAACAAAAGCAAGAGGAAGTTGAAAGAGCTCATGGAAATCAATGCAGATGCTCAAAAGGTAATTGTTTGGAACCATCATCAAAGATGAAACGTACATCTAACTTTCTATTATATAGGTTTCTTGCGAAATACCCTCCAAATCTCAACATATTGGATATATAACAAATGGTGATTTCTCATTGTCTCTTGGTTATGGGTTCGGTATTGGTGCATGTACTGTAGGAGGATTAAAGAAAGTAAAGGCATTAGATGAAATGTAAGCTATCCACAAAGGCCACAATCAATTACAGAGACTAATCTTTTTAAATCATAGGCAAAATCGATCATTAAAATTGATTGTTCTTGTTAGAAATCCAACATCCCTGGAAGTTAGACCTGCTCAATTGGAAATACTATGTTAGAGAATACTATTTCTTTTGTAATAAAATACCAATCTCCAGAATAAAGCAAGTTTTGCAGGTGTACAAGTGTTTTTTTTTTATAATACCGTAGTAGGCATCTGTGTTTAATATTTAACGATTGGCTTAATATTTATGAACCTCCTACTTAACCTCTATAAAGCACAGTGTACGATGACTATCGAAAAGGCTGAGAGGCTAATTGGGCGGACATGAAGAGGAAGGATAAATGGGGTATAAGATAAATAAATGTAATTGTATAATCTGGCTTTTTTCCTCTGCTTGGCTTTGAATTTAATCCATTACCGCAAATGACACTTCGAATTATTCCCTGTATTGGTAATAACTTTCTCTATTAATGTTATAAATATTTATATATATATATATATATACTGAATCGTTGATTAGAATGTCGACAATATCGTCGAAAATGCGTTCGTCTTAGTTCGAATCTCAAATGCTCCAGATGTGAAAAGTTTGGCAAAATATGTCAACAACCACTCAAGAAAGAAAAGCAACAACAATTGTGCAAACTTGATGAATATCAGGACGAAAATAGTCTACAAAATCAAGTGCAGCAGCTAGAAAAAATGATTCATTTTATGGAACAAGAATTGCATACGTATCACTGCAATCGTAATAGTAATACACAACCTTTATCTGAACTATCGAATACAATGATTCAAAGTCTATTTCAAAACTGGAAGATCAGTATTAAAAATGGCAATTTTCAAATAGAAACAGGCATCCGTAATATCAGTGAACTACTGCAATTTGATCCAACTATATCCTATTTATCACCGTTAAGCTTTGGAAGTAGCAGTTCAGTATCATCTGCAAGCAATAGCTTTTTTTACAATGAAGATTCTTATTACAGAGGAGGTGATGCTGGAATAATTATGATCTTTGAAAAAGACAGCACTGATAGTCTGGTTCCATTCACAATTTCAGTATTGACAAAAAATCCGGTGATTAAGCCTTCCAAACCGCCAGTAGTTTTATCGATGCCAAGCCCATTATTATTAAACCCCAATACAATAGATCAATTATCACATATTTATTTTCAATGTCATAATATATATAGACCATTGGTGCATGAAAGATCCTACCGAGAAAAATTAGCTACTATACAAGATCCATTAACAGATCTTGTTACACTTGGTATATGTTCTTATGTGTGCGCGACTCCCTGTGAGCACTTACTATTTGCTCCTCGAGAAAGACGAAACATGGGCGATTATTTTTATGCAAAAGCACGAGATATCATTTTAGAACAATTTGATTTACCTGAGAAAAGATTAGAGAATGTGATGGGCATTAATTTACTGACTCAATATATGCATATCACTCTAAAATTTGCTGATAGTCGTCAATTGATATATATGGCCTATCAAATCTTGATTGATCTACGAAACGACTACCCCGAATTCCGAGAACCGGGTCCAAATGTTGACATTGAAGGTGCACCATATTCTGGACATTTTACCAGTTTAACACATCAAGAACCAATTACTGATGTCGATAAAATGCTGTTCACTCGACATATTGAAGTATCAGCTATTCTCAGTCAATTCATGGACTACATTGCAAATGATACAACAAATAAAGGCGGATTTTGCTTTCCTTATTGGATGTATATTGCAGATGAGCCTGATGAAACGATAAGATATATTCGATCAAATAATTGGATCATCAACTTGTACAATAATGAATTTATCAAGAATTTGATGGTAAGTTTTAAATAATTTAAAGAATACGGTAATTTGTTATTTATGTGAACTTAGGACTCTATTTGCCATGTTCAACTTGGGAGAGCCTGTGCTCTTAGTTTTGAATCAATTATTAGAGTGCAAGATGTGATAAAAGAATACACAAATAATGTACCAGCAGAATTACGACTTTGTGATGATCTAAATGACGTACGTCTATGTTATGATGTGATGGAAAACACAACAGATTCTGTACTGCTGATGAACTTTGTACAATTTCATATATTTATTGCAGGCATTTACTCTTGTTTATTACAACCAAAAGCATTAAATAATCAAGACCAACAGCTATTGTCTTTAGTACAACAGCATTCATTAAATCAAGCGTTAAAAAGCTGTCAGTTATTGATACATGGAATTCATCGACTAGCAATAGTTAATACGTCATCTTGTAAGTTCTCATATCTTGTACCTGAAATTAAGATGTCTAATATTTTCATTAGGTAACTACCTTGTAACTGCAGGTGACTACTTGTTTACTGCTCTAGATGTATTGATATTATTGGCTTTATCGCCTAATAAACAGATTGCAAAAGAAGCAGCGTCGATGATGAGTTCCTGTCTAGAAGAATTAGACATGATAATACTCACGCAAGGCCATCAAGTACTATCCGCCGAAATAGATTCATCTCCATTAACAACAAATATGTTTAAATTAAAGGATGGGGTATTTGATGTCAGTTATTATGATCAATTTCCTCAACCTTGGCTTGCAATAATGTATGATGTTAGCCATTACATAGCCTCACAACAATAAACTTAATATATTTGCGATACCACAAAATTCCCAACTTTTTATCTTTTGTATAAAGAAATGACCTTGCTCGATGATCCATATCTGGATACAGATTAAATCAAATATTATCTATATATACCGGTATTTTTCAATTAGTTGATTTCTTGTAGGATCAACACCATAATATCAAGATATTTAATACGCTAGTTCAACTTACTATAATGCTGCGCTAATTGTACTTGGATGTTGATTTAATAGCTATTAATTGATTCACCGCTTGGATGAAATAATATGGTGTCATAGAGGTCCAAATGTTCTTGGTAATTACTGCATTAAACTTAGTACGCTAGGAGTTTCTTATATCCGATATCAAGACTTTGCATTTCAATACATGTCGTAGTCAATAGATTGTAAGGTGTATTGATACTGTAGAAGGCGATACATATGGTACTTGATGACATACAACATAGTATATGATTCATATTTTTGCCAATGGTCACTCTTCCTAAAAAAGCCGAACAATCTCCGGAAGCGGCCATCTAATGATATTTCCAGGCTTTAAATTTTTAGAAAAAATTACCGGACAGCCCGGACGCGTTTGTTTAAATATTCCAAGCAGCTATAAGATGCAGGTATCGAAATTTCATACATAAATTAAGGTTCGACTGTATTGCTATTAATTATTCAAAGGCTTATTTTAAGTAAAGCATAAATACAACCTACAATTAAGTATAAAAGACGAGCCGAGCCTAGGACGAGCTTGACCAAAGCTCGCCACAACGAGCCGAGCATTGTATCACTCGAGCTCGAGCCGAGCTTTAATAAAAGCTCGTTTGACAAAGACGAGTTTTTGACTTTTTTTTAAAAAGCTCGTTTGAGAAAGACGAGCTTTTGACTTCTTTTCAAAAAGTTCAAATTTAAATAATAATTAGTAAATGCTATGACATTATTACTTTAGATAATTGTCAATTGACATTCATAAGTTTGCTTTACTTTAGATATTTGTCACTGGAAAGGTAAAATAAAGCTCGCATTGAGATGATGAGTTTTAGTCGCTGCATAAAAAAGCTCGTTTGGGGTAAACGAGCTCTAGTCACGCGCAAAAAAAAGCTCGTCGAGGTTGAACGAGCTTTTTTGTAAGCTCGTCTAACTTTAACGAGCCTTGAGAAAAGCTCGGCTGCATAAAAAAGGCTCGGCTCGTTTAATATCACTACCTACAATGTTATTAGCCCAATAATGGGTTTAACTTGAAAAGTATAATATGATACAACTGGATTCAAAAAAAGTCCATAAAATCACAAATTTAAAGAATTTATATATAAAAGCATTACCTCCAACCTGTGCTGCACAAGATGATTTTGTTGTGTCTAGGTGGTGAGCTGCATACTATAGCCTGAGCTGTTGTTCCCACTGAATATGACTAAAAAGATAACAAGATGCACATGGGCACAACAAAAAAACTGCACACGAGCACAACGCTAAGCCTGCATGTGCAGAATTATAGATTCTGTCCGTGTGCATGACATTAATTCCATGTGTGCATAATAGTAGAGTTTCCCATAAGCATATCATTATTCCTATTTGTGCATAACGATAAAATCTGATCATGAGCACAGTGAGCTGATTGTATGGGCACGAATTGGTTTTTACATGAGCATTGTGCCGTTCTCAAAATTCCGTTGCATTTTTTTGCTGGAATGGGTTTTTAAATTACATTTGTTTTGAAATGTCAAAAGAGTCTATAAATAATCTTGCCAGAATATTACACTTTTATTAACAATACATCCTTTGGATGTATTTATATACATTAATTATAACTATTACTAGGGTTTTACTATCTAAGAATATGATGTAAGTCAATGATCCACATTGATTTACTGTGACACTAATTATAGACTGTGACCTTGGATGTGAGACATAGGATGAGTATTGACATAACATGTTTTTATTAATATAAATTATAGACAATACAATTCAATACGTTGTTGATGTAGAGCAATACATGCAACTGCCAATATTTTTACGATTATCATCATTTGTAAATATATTTATAACTATAATGTTTACAACGACAATGGTTTTTGCTCGAGCATAAACTTAAATAACACTTATTACTTAAATTTATGTGCAAGCCAAATCTAAGATTATATATGCTACTTTATCACACATAAAATTTAAACAAGTGAACCTTCTTTAAACTTACTATTTTAGTTTAAGATTGTCAGATATAAAAAGATTTGTTTTCAAGTATAGCTACGATCAAAACTATGGTTATTAGACAAGACATTAGATTATTCTTTTTGTTTTGTTTCTATATCATTTGAAATTTTATAACTTTTCTGGGGCATTTTGTGGGTTTGTAACTAGTTCTACCTTTTCATTGATTAGATATGAATATTATTGCCTTCGATTTGATCTGGTAACCAAGAGATACGTCCAACAATACTTTAGTAAATAATGAGATTTGATCTTAGAATGCGGTTAAATGAAAATATCAGTCTCTAATATAGACTGCTACCTAAATTAAAAGCATTAGTCGCTTATTATATTAGAATGCGTATTCAGATACAAGAAAAGAATACCAGCTTGATAATCTGATATGCCTTATCAAACGGTGAATATATCCTTGGAATACGAATATAAAAAGAGAGAAACAACACACGTAGAAAAGGATTTCCAAGGCTTTACATTATTTAGCGCAATTAAAACTCTGCTAAATTGCTCATTTAATCCAATGTAAATGTAATAGATCAATGGATTGTCAAACTGGATATATAATATAGAGGATTATATGTCTGACTTTGATTCTATGATTGGATATGAGAGGTTGGTGTTACTAATTGTAATTGCTATTACTAGTATACGATTATTACCTATGATTGATTATATGGAGTTATATAATAATTGGTTATAAGTAACAATGATAAATAAGTAATAATATATATTTATTTGGATTGTGGTTATAAATATAATAAGGGAAAGGAAAGAACAGATAAATTCACTAATGTGCAATTGATCCGTTCTTGGTTGTTATTTATATGTGCAATTTGCTTATGTAATGTAACTGGATCATTACAGTAAAAGCAACATTACAGAACGTAAACCATAAATTAAACAAAATAGGTAATAGGGGGCGTCAATTTCAAAGTTTGGTAGATTCTGAAAAAAAAAAAACTGGCCAACAAAAGTAAAGGATATTGAAGTCCTCCAATCATAATACGAATAAACGAATATACTTTAGGATCTACTTACAAAAAGTGGTAGATGTATTTCAGTATATTGGTTATTTAAGCCAATCATAAAACGAATAAATTTAGTATTTTGAGATTGACGCCCCCTAATATCTATTACCATACAAACATACATTTTTCTACTAGAAAAATCGTCTGTCATATTATACATCTATTAAAAGACTGCAAAAGCGAGCCCGTAGAGCGACGCCGTAATTGAGCATAGCAAGATTGAACGGCTAAGTCTCAAATACTATGGTATATAGTATCTAAGTTTTAAATAAAAAAACCTTTTTTTTAAACTTTTCTTATATTTAACCACGTACGGTCTGAAAATTCAGACTTTGTAGCGGACAGTTTCGGGGACTCGTTTTATCCTTACCAACACACATGATTTTGATCAAAAAATAGAAAAATCAAATTTTGATACCAAAATCAACGTTTAAATATACTACATTGTGAGAGAAAATTGTAGCCATGACTAATACACATTTTATGAAGGCTTAATATTAAATGTTAAGTAATGAAACTTGGCATTTTTGGCCCAAAAACAGTTTTCTGATTAAAGGATTTTCGTGTAATATTTTGCAATAAAAATTTTTATTATTTTTTATTGAGCAAATAGAGCGCTAAATTCTGTATATGTGTATACTTTTTGTTTTTATAATTGGTAGTATAATTAACTCTAGAATTGCAAAACCAGAAAAAAAAAATTAAAAAATGTCAAAATTGATGATCTGGATAAAAATAATTTTCTAAATTAATATTCCGCTTATAAGCCTTGTAAGTCTTAAAAATAAGAGGTTTTATAATACTTGAGAACTTTTTCAAGAATTTACGATGCTGTACCCACTTGATTTAAGCTTATTATTACTGTAAATTTTTGTACATGTTAATATTGTGTGGTAGTTTATTTGATAATAATATAGTCTTACTTGATAATTATTGCACTAGAGATAATTTACATTAAGTTTTCGTCTTACCTCTCCAATATCATAAACGTAAACATGACCATAACTAGAACATATTGCCGCCCTTTTGTCGTTTTCGAGGATATTAAACAGCCAATTCCATTTCTAACTCATATTGAAATGTAATTCTTATAAATAGTCTTTTAAACCAAGAACTAGAAGTTCTTGGTTCTTTCTTTTACCATTAGTTTTTCCGATAATAAAGCCTGCGTTCTCCATGATAAATGTTACTAGCCTTTATTATTATTATTTCTATAAATAAGATTGTATGTATCCATAAACTCTCATTTTTCACCCTCTTTTTCCCAAGCCAATTTATTCAATGCTTTACTAGAACCAACTTAAGTACTTACAAATGGCTCCTCAATATTTGCATTCAAATTCCATAAATTAAATTAAGTGGTTCCATCTACAGTAGTATCAAACGCATCATCAGCCCGCCTTATAATAAATGTCAATCTAAAATCAAAAACATCCCATTGTAATGATCTGTAATTTTGGACTAACAACAAATGTGGATAATATGTTGTTTATAGATATTATTCTTGTAATTATAAGTTGGTGATCACTGGATTGATGAAGGTTGGTGTTCTTATTTGTAAATTTGATATTTATGTGCATATATAAAAGTAAAGGGAGTTTAAAAAGACAGATAAATCTACAAGGGACCATGTAATGATCTCCTTGTAGTATACAGTATATATAAAGAATGAGGCAAGGTTATGCATAAATGAAACTGAAATGTTTGACTCATTACACCCATTATCATTTTTATAAGCTATGAAAAGCTTGATTTTTAATAATACAGCAATTAAATAAAAAACAGGATGGCACTAATAGCATATGGTGAGTATTTAACATCTAAGTAAGTTTGATGAAGTGTGTTTTTGAACCCTTTTAAAAATTCTGAGGCAAACACAACACCTTGGTCCTGTAATTTCTATCCATCAAAATTTTGCGGCTTTTGACTACATAATGAATGCACCTTTTATCAACCTTGGCCTCGATGTGCACTGGGTATTAGTTTTTCACCAGTTGCGTTTTCTCTGATTTACTAATATTCAGTCATGTTAAACGATGATTTGTAGCATTGCCAAAAAAGAAGAATGAATGCTTCAAGAGTTTTCTGCATATCAAATTATGTAACTTAATAACAATGATTGCAATTAACTATGCTTTTTGAGCCTACTGATGTTAATTAGAATAATTAGTATTTCTATTCAAAAGTAAGATTTGCTTTATACATTCACATTCGCCCATTCAATGAATGATGACGTTGAATTTATTATCCGTTATATCAATCAACCAACTTCATCTTGATCCAATACATTTGACAACCAAATGCCAAAATTACACTTGAGCCATCAGGTATCGCCACAAAAACATTGCGTACAGATCGAGAAAGCATCACAATTTGGAACATTTTTGGTGTTCATAGATGTGAGTTCTCTTTATGAACCATATCTATATCCGTTCAATTTAACTGAAATACATTGAATTCCAACATCGTACTTGATGCTGAAAAAACGTAATTACAAAAAAAGTGGTGGGAAGTACAATTATAACTCTTCTAAGTTCATTCAAGATATAAAGTAAATTACAGCGCATGAACTATAAAGTAAACGAAATAGGCAATGTAGTAGTAGTAAACTACATATACCAAGTCTGTTTAGTAATCAACTTGATCTTAGTCAACATCTAAGATCTAATAACTTTAAATCACACAAAAACTTTAAAAATGTCAAATTGTACCACTGGTACTTCCAAACTAGGAACTAAACCATGAAGATCTTGCTTCAAGATCTTATTACTGTATTATTAATAGAATTAGAAAATAGTATATATATCACAAAGACTATGGTAATCCATAAACCTTTGCTTTTTTACTTTATATCTTTAATAAATATCAAAGAGTTATAATTGTATTTGCGACGCTTTTTTTGTTTAATTACTATTTTTTGTAGCGGGCAATATCTGTTACTATAGATTATAGAAACATATATCTTTCTACCAGAAAAACGGTCTGTTATATTATACAGTACATTCATTAAAAAACTGCAAAAGCGAGCCCGTATAGCGACGCCGTAATTGAGCATAATAGAAAGATTGAACGGTTAAGTAAGTCTCTTATGGTATACCTAAGTTTTAAATAAAAAAAAGCTCTTTTTTTTAAACTTTTTTTATATTTAACCACGTACAGTCTGAAAATTCGGTTTTTTTAGCGGGCATTTTCGGGGACTCATTTTACCCTTACCAACGCTCATGATTTTCATCAAAAAACAGAAAATCAAATTTTGATACCAAAATCAACGTTTAAATATACTACATTGTGAGAGAAAATCGTAGCCATGACTAATACGCATTTTATAAAAGCCTAGTATTGAATGTTAAGTAATGAAACTTTGTACTTTTGCCACAAAAACGGATTTTTGATTAAAGGATTTTCATATAATATTTTGCAATAAAAAGGTTTGTTGTTTTTTATTGAGCAAATAGAGCGATAAATTTTGTATATGTGTATATTTTTTGTTTTTATAATTGGTAGTATAATTAACTCTAGATTTGCAAAATCAGAAAAAAAAAAATAAAAAATGTCAAGATTGATGATCTGGACAAGAATAATTTTCGAAATTAATATTCCGCTTATAAGCCTTGTAAGTCTTAAAAATAAGAGATTTCTGTAATGTCCGAGATATTATGTTATATAGTGTGCTGAACTAGGATACTATCTCCCCACATAAGAAATTAAATGTTATCTCACATAAAACCATGCTCTAATATTCAAATAGAGATAACATGAATTTAACATTAAATAAAGAAAGTATTAGTAATTTAACTTATAATAAAATAGACCGAATCATAAACAAAGCAAATTGATTCATAAAATAAACTAAAGAAACACATAGACCAAAGTAAGGATTACTCTATGCGGATCATTAACAAATATGCCAAAAACGGGCATTAAAAGACCGTCTTGATTATGTAAATCAAGAAGCTCAATATAAAATTTAAAATCACAAACAAACTAATTGATTTACCAAAAAAATAAACATATGGATATTGCATGAAGACAATGGAATCATGCTTCAATCATTTAATAAGTAGCATGATGATATATGTATGGAATGCAGCATTGTCTGATTCGCATGTTAAACATCACGGTTTGACAGAAGTCCTAAGTTGGTAATCCTGTTATTATTCCTAATTATGATAGATCACTGACAGTTATGGTGCAACTCCCAGATATAACAAAATCACAACTAATATAAATAGAGTAGAAATATAGACCTATTGCACACTATCCATTATTTGAATAAAGAAGGATTTAAACTGTATCTTTTTCAAAGCTTTTATTTTACATTTTACTGCATATAGAATAAAGAATAATTGTTTATTGATTGATTATTTACTCCCTATTTATACTATTGTGTTAATTGACTACGGATACATGGTTGCTAATCATGTACCAATAGAATACTTCTAGAAGGTGTCTATGCCTTGGTCTTGCTACGCATGCTTACCAAGCAACCTTCTCGTAGATTTTAGCAGTGTCTCTAGCATTAATAATTGGTTCACTTTCCGAAGGTCTTGGAACCACTACAATTTCATAATATTTGAGAACTTTTTCAAGAATTTACGATGCTGTACCCACTTGATTCAAGCATATTACTATAAATCTTTATACTGTAGATCTGAGCTCTCTCTCACATTACTACGGCCGACCTATGCTGCACAAGATGATTTCGTTGTACCCACTGAATATGGTTAAAAAGATAACAATATGCACATGGACACAAAAAAGAAACTGCACACGAGCACAACGCTAAACCTGTATGTGCAGAATTATATATTCTGTCCGTGTGCATAACATTAATAATCCCATATGTGCATAATAATAAAATCTGACCATGAGCATAATGAGCTGATCGTATGGACACAAATTAGTTTTTACATGAGCATCGTACCGTTCTCAAAATCCATTGCATTTTTTACTGAAAGGGGTTTTTAAATTACATTTTCTTTTATTAATATAGATTATAAACAATATAATTCAACAATACGTTGTTGATGTAGAGCACTACATGCAGGAGCCAATATATTTACTATTATCATCATTTGTAAATATGTTTATAGCTATAATGTTTACAGCAACAATGATTTTTGCTTGAGCATAAAATTAAATAACTTTTACTGCTTAAATTTATATGTAATCCAAATCTAAGATTATAGATGCTACTTTATTACACATAAAATTTAAACAAATTAACCTTCTTTAAACTTACTATTTTAGCTTATTACGGATTGTCAGCTGTAAAAGAATTTGTTTTCAAGAATAGCTACGATCAAGACTATGGCTATTAGGCAAGACATTGTATCATCCTTTTTTTGTGTTTCTATATCATCGTTTGTGTCGTATATTTTCAGGATTGATAAATAGTACTTAAAAAAGAATACAATTATAAAAGAATGAGTAATTAATCAGTTCTTCAACTGTATAATAAAAACAAGATATCGTTTATTTAGATATAAAAGTATGGCCTTTTATATTGATTTGACATTGAGATCCTGAGATGTAATTTAAGGCACTATTGAACCATTGGATCTGTTCGATAGTAATCTATGGATTGAAATGGATCAATCATAATTTAACCGTTCTCGGAGAGCTTGTGAGTTGTCTTGTTTCAATGCTGCGCTAAATGTGCTTGGATGTTGATTTGATAGCTACTTGATTGGTTAACTGCTGGGATGAAATAATGTGGTGTCATAATTGAGGTCAAAGCGTTCTTGGTAATTACTGGATTAAACTTGATACGCTAGGAGTTTCTTATATCCGATATCAAGACTTGCACTTCAATACATGTCGTAGTCAATAGATTGTAAGATGTATTGATACTGTAGAAGGTGATAATGTATGATACTAGTAGGTGGAATACAACAATTTGAAATTTTATCACTTTTCTGAAAATTTTCATGGGTTTGTAGCCAGTTCTAGATTTTTATTGCGTAGATATAAATATTATTGCCTTCGATTTGATCTGGTAATCAAGAAATACGGCCAAAAATACAGTAGAAATAATGATATTTGACCTTAGAATGCAGTTAAATAAAAATATCAGTCTCTAATATAACGGCTGCTACCTATATTAACGATATTAGCCCCCTATGTTAGCATGCGTATTCAGATAAAAGAAAAAAATACCAGCTTGATAGTCTGATGATATGCCTTCTTATCAAACGGTGAATATATCCATGGAATATGAAAACAAAAAAAAAAAGAAAGAATACACGTAGAAAAGTATTTCTAAGGCTTTACATTATTTAGCGCAATCAAAATCCTGTTAAATCGCACACTTCAGCCAATGTAAAAGCAGCATTACAGAGCATCAACCCATAAACTAAACAAAATAAGCAATATCTGTTATCATAAAAATATACATTTTTCTACCAAAAAAACCGTCTGTCATATTATACATTTATTAAAACATTACAAAAGCGGGTCCGTAGAACGACGCCGTAATTGAGTATAGCAAGATTGAATGGCTAATAAGTCTCTTATACTACGGTATATATCAAAGTTTTAAATAAAAAGGCATTTTTTTCAACTTTTCTTATATTTAACCATGTACGGTCTGAAAATTCAGACTTTGTAGCGGACATTTTCGGGGGCTCATTTTACCCTTACCAACACACATGATTTTGATCAAAAAATAGAAAAATCAAATTTTGATACCAAAATCAACGTTTAAATATACTACATTGTGAGAGAAAATTGTAGCCATGACTAATACACATTTTATGAAGGCTTAATATTAAATGTTAAGTAATGAAACTTTGTACTTTTGGCCCAAAAACGGATTTTTGATTAAAGGATTTCCATGTAATAGTTTTCAATAAAAATATTCTTTATTTTTTATTGAGCAAATAGAGCGCTAAATTCTGTATATGTGTATACTTTTTGTTTTTATAATTGGTAGTATAATTAACTCTAGAATTGCAAAACCAGAAAAAAAAATTAAAAAATGTCAAAATTGATGATCTGGACGAAAATAATTTTCTAAATTAATATTTCGCTTATAAGCTGTGTAAGTCTAAAAAATAAGAGATTTTATAATACCTGAAAACTTTTTCAAGAATTTACGATGCTGTACCCACTTGAGTTAAGCTTGTTATTGTAAACCTTTACGCATGCTAATATTATGTGGTAGTTTATTTGATGATAATATAGTCTTCCTTTATAATTATTACGCTAGAGATTATTTACATTAAGTTTTAGTTTTACTTCTCCAATATCATAAAAGTAAACGTGGCCATCGCTGGAACCTATTGCCGCCTTTTTGCCCTCTTTTCTGTCCCAAGCCAATTTATAATGCTTTACCGGAACCAACTTAAGTAGTACTTACAAATGGTTCTTCGGTATTTGCATTCAAATTCCATAAATTAAATTGACTGGTTCCATCTATAGTAGCACACTACGGCACAAGTTTTCTAAATTTATTGTCATAGCATCAAACGTATCATGAGCCCGCCTTATGATAAATGCTAATATAACATCAGAAAGATCCCATTATTTTCATTGTTATAAGCTATGAAAAGCTTGATTTTTAATAATACAGCAATTAAATAAAAAACAAGATGGTACTAATAATAGTATATGGTGAGTATTTAACATCTAAGTTTGATAAAGTATGCTTTAAACCCTTTTAAAAATCCTGGGGCAAATAATACAGTACCTTGGACCTGTAATTTCTATCCATCAAAATGTTGCGATTTCCATTACATAATAATGAAAAATGCACCTTTCATATTTCTTGACCTCGATTTATATTGTTGGGTATCAGTTTTTTACCAGTTGTATTTTCTTTGATTTATTAATATTTAGTCATATTGAACGATAATTTGTAGCATTGCCAAAAAAAGAATAAATGAGTCAAGAGTTTTCTGCATATCAAATTATGCAATTTAGTGGCAATGATTGCTGCACTGAACTATGTTTTTTGAACCTATTGATGGTAATCAGAATAATTAATAGTTTTATTCAAAATTCAAAAGTAAGCTCTACTTTGTACATTTAAATTTACCCATTCAATAAATGACATTGCATTTATTATTTTTTATATCAATCAATCAACCAACTTAATCTTGATTCAATACATTTAATAATTAAATATCTAAATTACATTTGAGTCACTAGATATTGCCACAAAAAAATCTCGTACAGGTCGACGAAGCATTACAATTTGGATCATTTTTTTTTGTGTTCATAGATCTGAGTTTTCTCTAGCATTTGTAGATCTCTGCATGAACCACTTACTATGCATTTTTGTGAGCAATTAAACATACAAGGATTTTTTTGGATTTTTTTTCCATTTGAACACTTTTTCGAATTGAAGCTCAGTTACATGTGCATATCTAATTATACAATTTATATGGTGATATTCAAAATCGGAGCGTGCCCCCATTTTAATAGATAATCAGGAAATGAAAAATGTAGGGCTATATTTGAGATGCTATAGAATCTTGCCAAAAGAGTTATTTCTATTCATGTTAATTTTTCAGTGAGTATAAAAGCTTCAAAAGTGACACACTTGCTTTCCCCGGTTAAGAAGGTAATTTAAGATGTCAAATATGGTGTTATACAAGGGTAAAATTGAAGTTAGAAACGAAGGTATCTTTTTATACGCATCTTTGGGAAAGATATCTCTACGTTACATCAATGTATTTGAGAAAACCTAAACTGGGTCTGAGAGAGCTTAACGAAGTTAATGTCATGAATGTAAAAAAAAGCCAAAAAAACTATCAGAAAAATAAAAGTACTCAAAAAATACGTCCACTATCATATGTGTTATAGAGTGTTTCAAAACAAATACGTTTTACTATTATTAGAAAGTGTTAGTATAACTTAACTTTTTGCAAATATGAAGCCTCAAAGTCGCGGAAATTTTTAAGCAGAGGAAAACAGGTTTCTTTCGACAGTTGTGCCTTAATCACTAAAAAATAATACTTAGCTAATGAGATCAAGATTGTATATTATTTGTAAGAGGTTTACTGTGCATTAAGTTCAACTTCAAAATTTAATTTTGAATCATTATTTGATTTCATAAAAAATTTCAAGGAGTATTTGAAACAATCGATACAAAATATTTTGAACACGTACGAGTTTTTATATCTCCATTTCTACAGCAACTCCGGGAACTGAACCTTTTGCAATTTTATTGATCAACATTTGGAGTACCTGCTACTACAACGAAAGGTTATTCAGATCCATATCCGTCGTCGAGAACTGGTGAGCTTACTGACCTTCTTACTAAGCAATCATGGAAGATCACCAACTTGTTGTTCAAACCTGTCGAATGCACGATAACCCATGGAAGCTGATACTGTGTTTGATATACTTTTAAGGCGTATGGCATACTGATATCTATGTGCACGTAGAGTCGCAGCTTACTTGGACCAATGTTTATAGATACCGTATTTAAATTATTTTCAATAAAGTGTGCAGCAAATTATTGGTGCACTACGGCAATAATTTTCTCGATACACAGTAAGTTGTGAAAGTTGCCATTTGGCATCATTGAGTGAAAGATGATGTGTACCTAATTCTCGTGCAAATTTTGAAGTTGCTTTGATCAAAATTCGCCAAGACATGACTTTTGTTGTCAAGTAAATTTTGGATAGTTTCAGATGGTTCTCAGATAATTTTCAAAACTTTTCGTCTAATATTGAGTTAAATTCGGTTAAATTCTCAAAGTAGATGTATTTTGATTCTATAGGTCATTAATTTCTCTCCGGAAATAAAATTATTGCTATTATATATTTCTCTCTAATAAAGCAATGATTTCTGTAACGCAGATGATTGCACTTACAGTATGGCTCAAATATATAAACAGCTTTTCAATTAAATTGTACAAAATTTTAAAGACGTCATCAACGGAAGTCAAATTTTAGGCTTTATTCAAAAACACGAAGGCCCCCTGTTTTTTCCTTTTTTTTAATAGCAACCAGGTAAATTTGATGAAGCAAAACCATATGGTTTGGTGGAATTACGAGTCTATCTTGTATGTGCCTTATCCGTTGTTGGCTAAGGCTTACTATAGTATCTTGCAAGATAAAGTTCTATGCGTGGCTGATGAAGGTTAGGTGGGAGTTTCGACGTTAAAATAACGTTTGGTGCGTGAAATTTCAACGAAGCTTTTATCATAAACTTTCCTCGTATTCAGGTTTGAGTAAAAGAAAAACAAGTCGCTCTACTTGTTTAACTTTCTTTTAGCTCATCCTGATACGAGGTTTATTCTATCTGCGTTTAGTTCTTTTGATTATTACCTGGTGGTTATCAGCTATTGATATCTGATTTTTGGCACACCCCTGGCCACGGTGAGTCAAAATAATTTGAACCAACAGTTGGTAGCTATGAGTTCTCTATGCAATATCTGGTATCTGTCTTCGATACCGAGCTTTGTATGAACTATTGGGGGTTTTTTCCCACAACATGCGGTGTCTTTTCTGCAAAAGCGGTTCTCTTTCTATAAAAGCTGGTATCTTTTCAAGGTAATGTGATTCTTTTTATAAAATGTGGTCTCTTTTTAAAACAATAATATCCGGTATCTTTACAGCATTAGGTCTTTCTCAGCACAATATAGTTTCTTTTGTACAGCATTTGGTTTCTTATGCAAATAATTGGGTCTCTTGTATGCAATATCTTCTTCTCTGTCTCTGGAAAGTGCAAAATCTCAAATCTTTTCTGGAAAATTGGGTTCGTTTCTACAAGGTCTCGTTTCTATTTTGCATAACCATATACCTCTTAACAAATGTGGTCGCTTCCTGCTTTATCCGGTGTCTTTTGTGCAAAATACTGTCTGGTTTATGTTCTCAATGTATAATTCATCTTTTACAGTATCTCGTCTCAATTCATGCTTACATGGTCTTAATTCGTTTTCAACTGTTCTCAACTCATGCTCGTCTGGTTTAGGTATATACACTTCTGGTCTAAAGTCAAATTTATGTAGTCTGGTTTTATCCTTATCTCGTCTCAATTTGTTTACTTATCTGGTTTCTATTCATAGGTATCTGGTCTTAATTCATTTTCAACTGGTTTCCATTTATGCTGTTCTGGTCTCAATTCATGCTTCTCAGGTATATATTTATGCTCCTCTGGTTGCAATTTGCTCTTATATCTCATCAGGTTGTCTAATTTATTTTCAACTAATCTAAATTTATGTTCTTCTGGTATAAATTCTTACTTATGTGGCGTCAAATCCTGTTTGTTTGGGATCCATATCTTTACATCTGTTCAAAATTCGTGCACTCCTGCTGGTCACAGTTTATGCTAGTGTGGTCTCCATTCCTGCTCTTCTGGTCAACATTCATTCCCATCTGGTCTCAAGCATGCTCTTCTGGACTTAATTCATGCTTAGCTGGTCTCTATTTATTTACATCTGGTATTGTACTCGTTAGGTCTAAAGGCGTGTTCTCCTAGTCTAAATTCGTACTCTTCTGGTTTAAATGCGTGTACTTCAGGTCTAAATTTGTGATGTTTATTTGGCCTACATTAATGCTAGTCTAGTTTTAGTTTATGCTCTTTTAGTATCAATTCGTACTCTTCTGGTCTAACGAGGTACTCTTGTGATGGTCTAAATTCGTGTTCTTCTAGCTTAAATTTGTGCTCTTCTGGTCTATATTTGTGCTTTTCTGGTTTGTATTTATGCTTATTAGGCAATAATTCATGTATATTTGATTCTAATTTATGCTCATCTGTTATGAATTTATGTTTATTGGGTCCCAATTCGTGCTCTTTGGCTGTCAATTTATGCTTTTATTATCTGGTCTCTATTTGTCCGTATCTGGTATCAATCTAAATCATCATCTGGTCTACGTTTATGCTCATCTAGTCTCAATTTTGTAACATCTGGTCTAAATCCATGCATTTGTGGTTTAAATTTATGTTGATCTGGTGTCAATGCATCGTTATCTGGTCTCAATTTATACTCATGTGGTTTTAATTTATCTTTATCTGGTCTAAAAAGATTCATTCCTGGTCTCACTTTATGCTTCTTTGGTCTCAATTCTCGCGTATCTGGTTTAAACTAATGCAGCACTGGTATAAATTCTTAACTGCCTGGTATCAAGTCATTTTCATACGGTCTCAATCCTTAGGTATCTGGTCTCAAAGCACGCTCATCTGATATGAATTTCTTTACATCTGGTTTTAATTTATGGTAATCTATTAATTTATTTTTAACTGCATCGATTTACTGTATATGCTTATCTAATCTTAATTTATTTTCAACTAGTCTAATGTTACGTTCTTCTGGTATAAAATTTTACTTATGTGGCCCCAAATCATGCTTATCTGGTGCCAATTTCTTTATATCTGGTACCTAGTCGAAATTCATACACTTCAAATCTCAATTCATGCTATTCTGGTCTAACATTGTGTTTTCTAGTTTATGTTTACGCTCTTTATGGTATAAACATATGTCCGTTGGGTCTACAGTAATGCTAATCTGGTTTTAATTTATGCTTTTTTAGTCTTAATTTATTGCTCATCTGGTCCAACGACGTATTCTTGTTGTCTAAGTTGGTGGTCTTCTAGTTTAAATTCGTGTTATTCGGGTTTGTATTCATGTTTATTTGGTATTAATTTATGCTTATTTGATTCTAACTCATGCTCATCCGGTGTCAGTTTCTACTTATCTGTACTCAATTCACCGTCTTGTCTCAATTCATTCTTATTTGGTTTAAATTTATGCACGTCTGGTCTAAATTAATGCTTCTCTGGTTCCAATTCATGAAGTTGCATTATTGAAAGTTCAAAAGGTACTATCAACATCTGATCTCAATTTGGAATATCCAGTTTCTCATATGCTTTATATATTTTTTTAGCTCAATTTGGTATATCTGGTCTTGTCTCTCTGGTCTTGTTTCTTTAGTATTCTCTTGATTACTATATTTTATTCAGAAGTTAAAGCATTGTTTTTGTTATCTCACTTTTGATACACCCTAGGCGGGTTTAAGAATCAAAATGATTTGATCCAGAAAAGGCGATAACTTTTGCCACCTTTATTGGAATGACATCTATTTTGATGCTTTCCCATAAATTCGGTTACTATACTCAGTTGTTTGTCTTTGTACAATCGGTAATCCTGGGTCAATTTAACCTGGTTGCTCTCCATTCGTGGACTTGCGACCTCTCCCCCTTTTGGGGTCTTGTAGTCTTCTTTCACGGTAACCGGTTGGAAACTATAGCCCTTTCTGGCAATCGGAGTCGTACTGTTTTCATAGCCTCTGCTTGATTTCAGTATCACTTTATAGTATGGTGGTAAACAAGCTATAAAGTCAAATGGCAACATGTAGATAGACCTCCTCGTGGTGTTGCTGGAAACGCTCTTTTGAACGGCTAACTATCTACTCCATTTAACAAATTATATTACAAGATTACAAGTTACTTTTCCTTCATCTTAGAGCATTTCATCGTTTGTAATCTCGATCCATAATTTTTTATTTAACTTGTTTTTTCTTCGATTCTTTATATTTCATAATAAAAATTACAAGGCTAGAATTAATTGTTGTTTTATCAATTTACTTATTATTTCCTATTTTTTGTTCTGATACAAAGTATTGAATAATACAGCTAAGCACTTGTAAAACCGTTGAAAGTATAAAAAAACGTATAATACACAAAATATAAATTTATTGACGTATTTTCTATAAACCACAAGTTTTAACAAGAGCAAATTTACGTAAATTTGCTTGATTGCTACCTATATACAAGAAATCTATTTACAAATAGTATATATATATATATATATTTATTATACATGTATACCCAAGAGCGCTTTGACGTTACGCCAGGAGATTATATCAATCTCAAAGCTAAAACATGTATTAAATCATTTAATAAAAATAAAGGAAAACTGTTATAAAATGAAAGAGTACACTAAAACTAAAGAACTTTATTAAAAGAACTAAATATCTTTTATATTCGCATTCTCCAATTATATCACTAATCTATTAAATTGAGCCTATTTATATATATATATATATATCCAATCACGTCTAGGAGGTGACATACACTATTTCCACATTCTTCAATACGTACAATATAAACTGAGTTTTATAACATAATACACAGCAATGCAGAACTTATCATATAAAACTGTGTCATAATCTTAACC
This sequence comes from Mucor racemosus, assembly GCA_027405735.1. Classification (NCBI taxonomy): domain Eukaryota; kingdom Fungi; phylum Mucoromycota; class Mucoromycetes; order Mucorales; family Mucoraceae; genus Mucor; species Mucor racemosus. The sequence goes on along the minus strand of JAPEHQ010000001.1, from coordinate 3,239,550 downwards.
AAGAAATGTACACAGACTTGTGGACGCAACATTCGAATTTTGTCGTATATTTTTAGATTTGATAAATAATACTTAGAAAAGAATACAATTAAAAGTGAATAATGAGTAATGAATCAGTTCTTCAACTGTATGATAGAAACAAGATATAGTTTATTTAGATATTATAAAATTATGGCCATTTAAAATGATTTGACATTGAGATCTTGAGATGCAATTTAAGGAACAACTTAACCATTACAACTGTTTGATAGTAATTTATGGATTGAAATGGATCATTCATAATTTAACCGTGCTTGCAGAGCTTGTGAGTTGCTTTGTTTTAATGCTGCGCTATATGTACTTGGATGTGTCGGTTTTCGAGGATATTAAACAGCCAATTTTGAAGCCAATTTCATTTCTAACTCATATTGAAATGTAATTCTTATAAATAGTCTTTTAAACCAAGACCTAGAAGCTCTTGGTTCTTTCTTTTACCATTAGTTTTTCTAGTAATAAAGCCTACGTTTTCCATGATAAATGTTACTAGTCTTTATTATTATTCTTTCTATAAATAAGATTGTATGTATCCATAAACTCTCAGGATGCTAATTTAATAGCTGCTTGATTGATTTACCGCTGGGATGAAGTAATAATATGGTGTGATAATTGAGGTACAAGCGTTCTTGGTAATTGCTGGATAAATTAAGTATGCTAGGAGTCTCTTATATTCAATAACAAGTTTGCACTTCAATAAATTGTAAGATGTATTGATACTGTAAAAGGTGATAACGTATGGTGCTTGGCGAAATACAACAAATTTTATCAAAATGGGTAAGCTCCAACCAGGTTTTTGAGGCTTTTGCATTTTTCATCATGTAGCCAGTTTTCGACAATATTCATTAATCTAATAATAGTAGCTTAATAAACTACAAGGCAAGCTAACACTAATTTGAATAATAGTGCAGAAATAACCAGCTTAAAATTGAGAAACCGCATTTGAAATGAAAATAAATCGAGAAAATACTAAGGTATTGCAATGATGGTCATTAAGTAAAGTCTACTTTATTTTTCATTCTCTACCAGGATATCTAAGCTTTGGATTATTGTGAAGACTTTTTTTATTTTTTTATAAATTTTATGAGCACTTTTTCTGTTATAGAGATCCATAAAGGGATGACAGGTATGCAAAACTAGAACCATAGGATAGTACTCATTAGCATCTATCGAACGAATTTTACCTCGTCAAAAAATATTGATTTTTGGTCGAGAAAATTGAGATTGAATGATTGATTTTTGGTGATACAAAAAATGATCCATTTTGGATGAGGATATACAAGGGTAAATTTTCGCCGACCAAAAAAAATGATAAAAAAAAATTAATATCCCCACGAAAAATAGGGTTACAGCTACGTATAAATACTCATTTTGTAGATAATTTTGTTGCACATAATATGCAAATAGAATATTTTAGGATTACATTTGAATGAAAGGTACTTTTTGATCAAAAACCGTTAAAATTTGACATTAAATTTACTAGAGATTTTATGAGAAAAACATTTTCAAAATCTACACAGATCGATTCAGAATTAAAAACTGAACCTAAGATATTTAATACGCTAGTTCAACTTACTATGCATTTTTGTGAGTAATTAAACATACAAGGTTTTTTTTGGATTTTTTTGGATTTTTTTTCCATTTGAACACTTTTTTGGATTCAAGCTCAGTCACCTGTGCATATCTGATTATACAATTTTATATGATGATATTCAAAATCGGAGCGTGCCCCCATTTCAATAGATAATCAAGAAATAAAAAATGTAGGGCTATACTTGAGATGCTACAGAATATTGATAAAAGAGTTATTTCTACTTATGTTAATTTCTCAGCAAATATAAATACTTCAACAGTGAAACATTGGTTTCTCCCCCAGCTTAAAAACTCAATTGAAAATGGCTGATATCTCGAGTTGCTATCATATGTATTATTTTGATTATAAATAGTGAATTCTGCTTTCTTTCAATTATGGTAAAAGCCTGTATATTGTGAAAAACTGGTATAAAATTAAGTAAAATATTGTATAAGATGTTGTTTATTCTTTTAAAAATAAGATAAATATTATTCATGGCTAATTGAAATGTTATATTATTTATTTTAATTGTCTAACCTAAAGGAATGGGAAATCAAAAATGCGTACTTCTTCAACCATTTTGTGTAGATTATTTCAAATATTCTTCGAAAATGTGCATAAAATCAAATAATGATTTGAAATTGAATTCTGAAGTTGCAATTCATGTGCAGTAAATCTACAAATAATATACCTTGAATTCATTAGCTAACAGCTATTTTTGAAGGAGTATAGTATGTGCTTCAAAAAAAAAACTCTTTATCTGCTTAAAAAAAAGTAAAGCGACTGAAAAAATGCTCATAATCAATGAATATTGATCCAAATGAGCCGAAATTTTCAAAAATGGATAGTAAATCATGAGTTGTTGTTTCTCGTGTTGATCGAAAACGCGCCCTTTTTGCTTGTTGAAAAGCTGTGTGTAGCGCTTTAAAGCATGTTGAGTGGTTATAAAATAGTCAAATATGTCATATCAAAGAACAATATTGCATAGTAAACGTTTACCTGATTTGTAAATCTGTTTCTTCATCGGGATTAACTTCAATTTTATATTTAAAGTTTCCATGTTGCTGGTTACACTGCATAAAAAGGTTTAAATTATGTTAATGTAATGTTGAAGAAAAAATATTTAGGATCTGTAATCAAGTATACAAAATTTGAAATAACAATAATATATATATATCTTAATTGTGTGTGTTGGTTTAACAGTATGATTCATGACAGTTCATAAGCGTGTCAACAGTATTTTCGGTTAAGATGTCCATATGTTACTTTCTTTAGACGTAAGGAAATCTATATCATTTTGCTTCAATTTTTACGAGCAAAATCTTGAACGATTGCAAGTTTGACTCGAAATCGAAAAATGCCGCCCATTATCTACTTAAATATATCTACTGTGTTCTATCAATCTATTTTGATATATCGCAAATGACCATCAGTTAACGTCTGAATATGAGAGAAGTGCAGCAAAAACATTCAATTGCGCCAATTATGTAACATTTGATGGTATAACTAAATAAACATCCAATTTAACTGATTAAAAATAGCACTCAATCAACATCGCCTATATATCGACTCTAAAGTTTAATTAAGTAAGCCTGCTCATAATATAATAAGGAAGCCAAATGGTACTGAAAATAATGCGAAATTTAAGGCGTGCAATTATTGATTCCAACGCTCTGGGTCAGAATGATTTCACTTCATTTTATTTGTAAAACCGATAAAAACTTCTTTGGAAATAATTGACATGCCAAAACTGGATCAATAAAGTACAAAAGGATTCATGTGTCAATGTGCAAATAAATATGCCCAATTTATAAAAGTAGATTTTGCATATTTAAGGATGTCAAGCAATTGAAGAAACAAGAAACGTATCTATATTGTCTGTAAGACGTTAGTATATAGGCCAATGGTTCTACAGTATATAAAATGCAATCGTTTCCCCGGTTCTTACAAGGAATGAAAATTTCGGATAATGCGGAATAAAGTTTTTACTGATGTGAACATTGCAAAGGTTATCATGTTTCTCTTTACGTCATAGATCATTGCACTGCAAATGTTAATAAAGTGAAGTTGTTTTATATTACAAACTAAGCATTATTAATATCAACATGGGGTATAGATGGCCTAACTGAAAAAGATCTTCGACAAGGATCGACTTTAAATTTAAGCTTACTAATTAACTCGAATAGTATATAATTGCTCAAATAATATTAATCCACGGTAGTTTGATTTAGCCACAAGCTCTCCCCTAAAGTGGGTGCAGTTTAACAAAATTACTGAAGCTGCGGGAAAGAAAAAAGCCAAAAAAAAAAAAAAAAGTTTGATATACAACCTTGCAACTTTGTTATCACTAATTTGTTGTTGTTTTTCTCTTTCTTTTCTTATATGCTCAAAACAAGATGAATAACAACTATTTTGATGTGCAAACACCAGATAATATTTCAGAAGCTGATTTGAGCTCCTCAGATAAAAAACGATATAGAATAACTCGTGCTTGGTAAATGTTCTTTTCTGTTTTTGTGCAAAATTATTTGCTAAAGACAAATTCTAGCGATTACTGTAGAAAGAAAAAAGTTAAATGTTATTTTACACCTGGACAAGCTTGCTCTAATTGTGTATCTTATGGAATAACATGCGAATTCAATGACGGGTAAATAAAAATTATTGTGTCTATGTGTGTGTGTGTGTGGGGGGGGGGGGAAAAGACATTTTGAAGAAACATTTAAAACTGATATCAACATTTATAATTACTAATAGTGCAAAAAAACGTGGACCACCAAAAGGGTAAATATATATATAAATGGTCAATTTATTTTCTAAAAAGCTAATAACAATATCTTATAGATATATTGACGCATTAGAAAAACGTATTAGAAAAATCGAAGAATCATTACAAAATCCCCCCAAACCAAACATAACAACGATGCAGCCACCAACAATGCAACCACCAACAATGCAGCCACTACAACAAATTGATCATCATCCACCTTTACCTACACCATCTAGACATGATTCGATTCAATCCATGAGTACAACAAGTGGAAGTAAACGACCTCAAGGTGCATCATCTGATAGAGTTCAATATTTGGGTGATATGTCTAGTTTTCAATTCTTCTCAAATAAGATACATTTAGATGATAAAAATACGAAATGGAAAGGCCATCATATACGCAAGTTTGGCAAGCAAGTTGTTTTAGTTGAAGATGGTAAAGATGAGCAAGAGAGTGCCCCTGATGTTCCTCAATCTCAATTATTACCGCACGTCAAACCGATTCATTATTGGATATATTCAGTTACTGGTGTAGATAGACATACAAGTGATCGATTACTTAAAATGTGAGTGCTTATTGCTTTCAAAAGACATTAAATCTAATTATAATCTCGTTTAGTTATTTCGCTAATATCCATCCTGTATTACCAGTAGTCAACAAGACTAGATTTTTATTACAATATCGCGATCAGGCAGATACATACCCTCCTGCTGATCTATTAAATGCAATGTTTGGTGCTGCTGCAAGATTTGTTGAATGTGAAGCTCTGATACAAAAATCCAAATCAAATCGACCTCCAGATGTTGTATGGGATGTCCCTTTGGGATGGTCTGATCAATTTTTTGACCAAGCACAAACAATTATCACATCATCTGCTGCAACACCAACTATCTCTAAAGTACAAGCCATTATTTTGATTCATAATCATAGTGGTAATTTAGACTCAAAATCTTCAGCATGTTGGTTATTAGGTGGTTTAGCTATTCGATTAGCTCAAGGTTTAGGTCTTAATAGGGATTGTGAAGAATGGGATATTCCAGAAAGTGAAAAACAGACAAGAAAAAGAATTTGGTGGTCTCTTTATGTTGCAGATCGATTTCATTCGGCATCTTTAGGTAGACCTATTAGTATTAGAGATGAAGACAATGATGTTGGATATCCTGATGCAACTGCAGCTTGGAAAGAAGTCTTAGATGAACCAGATGAAGATCAAGCAACGTTAGAACCATCAACAGAGCCTAGATTTCCTTCTGCCATGTGTAGACCTAAACAACAGCAATTGAATGCAAAGGTTGGCATTTATCAGTTATTTATTGAACTCATCAAATTATCTGAGATATTGGGTAGAATCCTTCAAGGTTTATATACACCAAAAGCAAAGAAAGTTGGTTTGGAGCAAGGAAGTGATGCTATCGTAACTCAATTAGATCATCAACTTACAGAGTGGCGTTTCGGTTTTCCTGAAGCATTACAAAAAGCAGATTTTGAAGATTTTGATGAAAGTAAAGGCTATTTGGCACCTGTTACAGGTAAGACTTTTATCATATATTGTAGGATATGTTTACTAATATCGTGATTTTATACAGCTTCTGTATTATTATGTTATTTTAGTTTATTGATTTTACTACATCGTCCATTTATTGAAGCCATTGCAAATGGAAAAAAACCAAGGCCTTCTTATTCATCATTTAGAATTGGTACTAGTGCAGCAACTCGAGGTATTCGAATTGCATCTCAAATGACAATTCGCGATTTCTTGATGTTTCCTTATTCTTTCAGTCTTTATCCAGTGCTTCAATGTTGTTTGATTCACATGTACAATACGAAAAATCCTGATGCACGACTTTCAGCACCTGCTAAAGCTGATTTAACCAAGGGTATTGCATTAATATCCAGGTTAAGAGCCATGTCAAGTACAGCACAAAGACTATATCGATTACTAAAGACAATTATGAATAATAAGGAAATTGAAGTAGCCGTACCACCATCTGATTCAGAAGAGTCTGTGCGTTCAAGAGATAATAGTATTGATAGTACAATAATTCCATCTCGCTTATCTGATGTTGGACGTGGAAACAGCACGAGAAATGTACATTCACACCAACAAACTGTTTTACCACCACCACCTGGTAGAACAACACCTGTAATAGCTCAATCACCACAAGAACAACATTATCCTATAAGACAATTTCAACAATCTCTTTCTGAAGTGATTGTACCTCCCACAATGGACGGATCATGTAAGTTTGAAATAGTTGTTTTATTTGTTTGTTTATTAAATCTTTTGTGTTAGTATCTCAATCTTCAGCTCCTTCTCCTACATCCATGTCAGAAGCTTTTAGTTTAAAGCAATTTGGATTCAATAATGCACTTGGAGATCCAAATCAATTAGACTATACAATGCAAGATGTCTCTGCATTTTCCAAGATGGAAACTCTACCCCCTATGCCCATGTACAATAACAACGAAAACAATACTTTATTTCAACCACCACCACCTCAACAACACCAGCAACAACAACAACAACAACAGCACAATGTCAATACATCATCGCAATTACTATCATTTGTACCTAATACTACTACATCAGTTCCTCCCCCTCCTACATCAATGCCTGCTACACATCCATTATTAGATAGTAATAATGAAGGATTATTTAGAAACAATCCAAATAATCCCTTTTTCGGTATACCCACTTCTATGGATTGGACCGAATGGAATGAATGGAATCAAAGCAATCAAGGAAACACAACTTGGCAAACACTTGCTTAGGCATTTCCACCTTACCTTTTATAAATATTTGTAATAAACACTACGTGACCATGTAAATTTAAGCCTATAACTGTTATTGTAAATGTGTTGGATCTGTGTGTATCTATCGAAAAGAAAATGGTGTGAGTGAAAGAGAGTGCCATTCGCGCATTATTTTCTTCTTTTCTTTATTTTTCTACATGTTGTAGGTTAAAATAGTATCTATTTAGATATATTAAAATGACAGATACTAAAACTTCATTTGGACCGAGGCAGGTAAATAATATGAAAGAGGGTTTTATAAAAAAATGGAGTTTTCATAATTTATGTTAAAATATAGAAAAGAATACGACATATAAAATCGATAGCAGGTCGGAATATTGTATGGAAGATTGTTGAGGATGAAGAATCTGCATTACAATTAGATTCTCTTTGGTCGCTTTCGAGTAATAGCATGAAGAGGTCTGAAAGTGCAACTTCACTTAGCACAACAACTGCCGTTGAAGATTCTTCATTAATGAAAAGAGCTTATCAAAAAAATGAACAACAAATGCATAGTTTGGGCTTATTAGATGCTTATTTCACTCTTTCAACAGGAAATATTTATCAGCCTGCATTTTATAAAAGTGAAATGATACCCAATACCATGAATCCAACTTTTCGATCATTACCATGTCCATTTGATTGGATGAATTGGCACGATGCTGCGTCAAGTTTACTCATAATTCGACTTTGGACAAGACATTCAATACCTGAATCTGCTGGTCAACATACAGAACCTACACTCGGATATTCGGCAGTAGACGATGATAATAATGGCGGTTTTCAGCTATTAATTGAATGGCAAGTGGATTTAAACGCGTTGGCATGGATAGGAAAATCAATGCACTATACATTTCCTGAAAATACGCTACTAGTTGAATTGGAAGATGGCTTCTACTCTGCTCCCGATGTAAAGACGGTTATCACCAACCAAAGTAAAAGATCAAGTTTTTTAGATTTGGATTATTTGCAAGGAGATACAGCCAGCATTCATACAGTGAATTCCGTCCACAAAAACAAGCGATCTTATACATACAACAGCATTATAAAGTAAGTTTTATTACTCTTTGAGTAAACCATGATACTAATCTTTTCTTAAATAGATTAAACACTTTTATCGATTGCATATTTGATACACAAACATCTTCAAACGAAATTAGACAAAATGTTCAAGATATATTAGATCAAGACGAAAGAGGATTTCGACTAAATCGAGAATTAAACCAACATAAATCAAATCTAGTTGAAAAAGAATATAAAGTGATCCAACAAAAGAAAATATTAGCACAAAAAACTGAAAAAATAAAGCGAAAAAAGCAAGAAATAGAAGATCGTAAAATGGACCTACTTGATGCATTTCATCGGCATGATGTTGGAATTGATGATTTACAGGAAAATGAAATTGTATTAGAAAAGAATATCAAAATGAGGCAGACCATGTTTCATACATTGAATAGAAGAAAAAAGGAACTAATTGCTGATTTATTCTCTATATACCCCATAGAACAGGTAAGAAAACATCCCATTTTCCCCTCTTAAACTATATGTTGATATCTATATAAAAAGTCATATGATGATTCGCAACAGTTTCGTATTCGTGGTATCTACTTGCCAAATTCGGTTTATGATGGTCAAAATGATGAAATGGTGGCTACTGCTCTAGGTTTTACTGCTCATTTAGTCTCCATGTTGGCATTCTATCTTGAAATTCCTCTGAGATATCCAACTACACCCATGAGTTCAAGATCAACTATAAAAGATTTAGTTTCGTTGATTAGTGGTTCAAGAGAGTGAGTTCATTGTGCTATAATCAGTTGAAATAATATTAATATATTTATAGTTTCCCTTTGTATGCTAAAGGCGTTGATCGTTATCGGTTTGAATTTGGTGTATTTTTATTAAACAAGAATATTGAACAGGTACACTTGTATAATTGTGAATTATATTCCCAACTAATCACACTTGGATAGTTGATGAACGCTTACGGCCTTATTGTGATTGATCTTCGACACACTCTACCAAATATACATTATTTCATTCAAGCTATTCTCACAACATCAGTTACATCCAAACCTACTTCAATGTCTGTATTATCTATATCATCGTATGCTAATGGTGGACATGCAACACATGATGACAGCAGTGCCATAAGGCAAGATCATAATCACCTCACTTTACAACCTAATGCATTACCTCAACCACCTTCTCCCTCTGTCTCCACTCATTCTATTAATACTTTCACTCATTCACCTAAATCATCAATAAGTTACCCCTCCGCCGCATTTTTGAATACACCACACGCAATGACTGCTCCAGCATTGTTGGATGCTATAACTACTTCTTCTAGTAGTCATTCAACATCTTGAAAAAATGAAAAAGAGAGCTTCTGTATTTATTTTAGATATGTTGATATATCGCTTTTGTTTTTTATAGTGTTGTAAAGCCATTTTGGGATTTTTTATGAATAAAAAATTAAACCAAAGTAGAATTTAACTACTCTATACATTTCCAACAGCATCCAAAATATGCTTGCATTTTTTGTTTCATGAGAAAAGATCAAATAAAAGTAAAATTCATGTTAAGAGTGGCTACAGAAGTGCTAGCGGAGCCTGACCACATAAAGTTCAATATGGTCAATTTTCCATCAATTTTCTTTTCTTTTCAAATTTACATTACAAATTACATAGAAAGCTGGATTAGTATATTAAAAAGTTTTTGTATAAAATTTGATTCTGCATCTAACCATATAATCTGAAAAGAAATTCGTAGCCAAAAATCTCACATAAATTGGACAGTTAAAAATAACTGTTTTTGCCCATAACTTCCATTGTTTACATAACAATAGTTAAATAAATAAATGTACAAGATATTAGCAGATTAAGACAATTCTAATAAAAGCATCTTTTACAAATAATTTGTTTGGTTTTTGTAATTCCATTCCAGTTAGTTGGTTTTCGAGCAGTTGGAGTGCTATGATTTGATTTTGAGATACTTTATTTTCAAAAAACTATTTAAAATACATAGCCAAGCAAGGCAATTATACTCAAATTCCTTACCTTTTGAACTACGTTATTATATATTTACATGCTCTCTCAAAGCTTCGTGGAATGCACAAACACCTTGACAATCTCTACAATATTTGACTTTTTTTTCGAAATCAGCAATTTCATCAGCTTTCAAAAGCTATTTAAAAATATGTAACTGTCCAAGAAAACTCTGAAAAAAAATATGCTCGTATTCTCTAGGTCATAAACTATAATAGTACGTATTTTTATTAAAATTCGAATATTTTTTGAATGAGCAAATGATGATTTAGTTTGGCGTGTTTTCCATATTTTTCGAGAAAAACTTACCATAAAAGGTGTTTTTTTACAGTGTGTTTATTGTTCTATTAAGTTTTTTGTTGAAAATTCGAAATCAAGTCGACTAAACACCCGTGCCAAATCGCTGTGAATCAAGAATTTATTCAATCTTGGTTTTCTCCACCAAAAATTGGTATTTCTTTGAGAGGAAAAAACTGATAGATAGGCCTCGTTGAGCACTATCTTTCCATTAAAAGAATACTAAATAAATGCCTTTATGTAACTGTTTAGTTTGAGAAAATAGTGAAAAAATACAAAAACTTTTTATCCTTGATACTCTAAAATGTTGTAAGGTGCTTTAAAACAAGTAGCTCTTATTAATTGCATAATGCTGTAGCTTACATATTCGGCGAGATATGTCTCTCCTAATGTCTTGGCTTTAAGCAGTGAAAATTGGAAGCCAGCTATTTAAGTAATTTATTTCGGTCTCTGGTGCATGATAAATTATAGAAATTAAAACTGTTGTATTTTTTAGAGTCCAAGGTAAGCTTTCTTATTTTTTTCTTTGCATTTGACTAATGAATAAATGCTTTATTCATACTTCAAAAGCTGTATAATTTGGTTGAAAAAGTAAATTTCAACTCCGTTTTCTTTGCAACAAACTTTATACATCATATGAAAAACTGATAGTTCCTGTATTTTCTGTTTCTAAGTTTTGATAGACGATTGCCTTTGTTATGTTTGAAATGTGCAGTGCTTCATTATGTAGGGAGCCTCCGAAATCTTTATAAATGGCAATAAATGACCTGTCGAAATATGCAATGCTGCGATGTTTATGATAATTCAAAGCTAGTAACCGAGCATTTTATTGGCATATCATTTAACTTGGACTAATTGAGAGCGTCAATATCAGATTAGACAATATTCTTTTATTTTTACGATATCATCCTTAATGATTAGTTTAACTAGTAGTCATCTCAACGGATCTAAAGCTTTACATTTGACGCGCCGCAATGTTTTAAATGTTTTATTGTGCTGGGGGGTTACTGATTGATCGATCTCATCTCTTTCTTTCTCTTTTCATCTCAATCATGGTTAACGTTGGTATTGTTGGTGTCGGTCTTGTAGGCTCTGAATTAGTCTCTCAAATCTTAAAGTCATCTTACAAAAATGTATTCAAAGTTGTTGGTTTAACCACTTCTCAAAAGATGGTTGTTTCTGATGCTCAATATGCTTCTTTACCTATTGATCAAGAATCAAACCTTCGTTCCACAGTAAATGCTAACGGTACTCAAACTGACCTTGCTCAATTTGCTGAATATCTCGCTAAATCAAACGAACATTCTGTTATTGTTGATTGTACTGCTTCAGAACAAGTTGCTAATCTTTACCCCACATGGCTTCGTGCAGGCCTTAGTGTTGTCACACCCAATAAGAAGGCTTTCTCCAGTTCTCTTGATCTTTTCAAGGAAATTCAAGATCTTGCCGTAAATACCAGCCAAACAAAGAAGGGCAGATCTCCTTTGATCTATCACGAAACTACTGTTGGTGCTGGTTTGCCTGTTTTGTCTACTTTGACTGATTTTGTTAGAACTGGTGATGAAATTGTTAAAATCGAAGGTATCTTCTCCGGTACCTTGAGTTACCTCTTCAACAACTTCTCCACTTTGACATCTACTGCTGCTCCTAAGCCCTTTTCCGAAACTGTTCGTGTTGCCAAGGATTTAGGTTATACTGAACCTGATCCCAGAGACGATTTGAATGGTATGGATGTTGCCCGCAAGGTAAAAATGTTGTAATTCGGTTTAATAGTATGTGTATACTTAAATTTTCATAATTAGGTTACCATTTGTGGTAGATTAGCCGGTCTTGAATTAGATTTATCTACTCTTCCTGTTGAAAACATCGTACCTGAGGCACTCCAATCTATTGAATCTACCGATGAATTCATGGCCAAGTTGCCCGAATATGATGATCATTTCTCTAAATTGAATGCTGAAGCTTTGAAGGAAAATCAAGTTCTCCGTTATGTTGGTTTGGTTGATGTTCAAGGTGGACAAAGTGGTGTTAAATTAGCCAAGTAAGACATTTCTTTTTTGCATGTTTGGTTTGGGTAATATTAACTTTTTTTTTTTTTTTTTTTTTTTCAGGTACCCCGCTACACATCCTTTTGCCTCTCTTCAAGGCAGTGATAATATTATCAAATTTACCACTAAATATTTCCCCAACGGTGTTATTATTCAGGTATGTCAAGTGAAATAAATATATTGTAGATATAATAATAGTAATAATAATAATAATAATGTATATGTAAATAATAGGGTGCTGGTGCTGGTGCTGCTGTTACAGCCTATGGTATTTTCACTGATCTTCTCAAGATTCAGGAACGTGTTGAAGGTTTTTAAATAAATTAACAATTTTAGAGTAAAATACATTTGGTTTTACGGTCATGTGAGGATGAATTCAATTTGACTAGATATGTATAATAACATAATGATGCATGTTTTAAAATTAATAAGACAGTAGTGGGATGATTTTTCCTTTTTTTTTTTTGGTACCTGAAAGTGCGACTTTTGCTGCTTCTTGAAAGCATTCCTTTACACCACGCTTGTGCTTGGCAGAACATTCTAAATATCTCATTGCATTGATATTCTTGGCCATTTCAAGACCCTAAGGGAACACGATGTCAGAATTTTTTCTTTCCAATTTAATGATAACATTTACCTCTTCGTATAAAACTGTATTTCTTTTTTCTTCTCTTAAATCACATTTCAATGCAACAAGAACAAGTTTAGCGTGAGATCCTCCATGCTCTGTCACTTCCTCCAACCATTTATCTGGTATATTCTGAAACGAATCTCGATTTTCTACCGAGAAACACAACATAAACACATGCGTATTCTCATAAGATAGCAAACGGATTCTATCAAATTCCTCCTGACCTGCTGTATCGTATAAAGAAAGGTCGATTGTTTGCTGATCTATAGTAATTTCTTGCACATAGTTTTCGAACACTGTGGGTTCATAAACCTAAATATATATATATATATGATGAGTAAAATGTTGTCGCAATGAGATTTTGCATAATAATGAAGCATACCTGAGGAAAGTAATCTCTGGTGAATACATTTAATAGCGATGTCTTTCCACAAGCACCATCTCCACATACAACAAGCTTTCTATTTGTTGCTTTGATTTCATTTTTACCGCACAAAGGCATCTTGTTTTGTATTGCTTTGACAAGAAAAGAGAGGGAGAAAGAGAAAAAGAGAGAGAGAGAAACAAATTAGTTTGCTCGAGAACTGGATCCTTTTCTAGTCTACCATTACATCTTTGATTTGACTAACCGCTGAACATTTGATGACGGCATCTTGGCTTCTTCTTTTGAAAAATCTTTCTCTTCTGGTAAAGAAAAAAGATCCTTTACAATTTACAAAAACTTTTTTTTATACACTTTATAAGAAAAATGTCTGCTACAACAACCGTTTACGTTGGTAACCTCGACCAAAGGTACAGACATTTAGAAATTCAAGTTAAAATCAAGTAGTAGTTTACTAATTCTTCCTTGCAGAGTCACTGATGCCATGTTGCTCGAGTATTTCTCACCCATGGGTTCTGTAGCAAACATCAAAATTGTCGCTGTAAGTCGAGATATCCAAAAATAATTATAAACACGCGTATTCATTGATTCATTATCAATTATAGATGCATAGACATGGTCCTTTCGTACGTTTCAATTAATCCTGTAATTCTTCATTTCAAAATTTAACATTTAACAATAACCTTTTTTTGCAGCCTAGCGTCAATTACGGTTTCGTTGAATTCGTTGAGCCTATTGCTGCCGATAGAGCTATTCAAGAATTGAATGGCTACAAGGTTTTGGACTATGTAAGTTTACTTTCATCGCTATTATAGCCAAAAAAGGGGGCCGAGGGAGGGGCAGGGAGGGGGGACATCTAATATTCAAAGCTAAAAAAAAATTTTCCTGAACCCATTTTGCATCTAATAGGAGATCAAAGTTAACTGGGCTCAACAAGGTCAACAAACTCAAAAGGAAGAAGCTCCTAACCAATATCAGATCTTCATTGGCGATCTTGCACCCGAGATTACCGACGATTTGTTATCTCAAGCTTTCGGTGTTTTCGGTACTTTGGTGTAAGTTTTTTGTTTTGTTTTCTGAAGGGGCATGAATATTAAATTGGATATCTTTGTAGAAATGCTCATGTTATGAGGGATACTATGTCTGGAAACTCTAGAGGTTTCGGTTTTGTTGCTTACCGTGAGAAATCTGAAGCTGATCAAGCAATTGCTTCCATGAATGGTGAATTATTGGGTTCCCGTAACATTCGTGTCAACTGGGCTACTCAAAAGGGTCAATCTGATGCCCCCCCTCCTCGTCCTGGACAACAACTTCCTTACGAAACCGTTCTTCAACAAACACCTGCCTATGTTACTAGTGTTTACGTTGGTAACTTACCTCCCAACACCTCTGATAATGATTTGTTACAACCTTTCCAAAGATTTGGATTCATCCAAGAAGTCAAGTTGCAAGCTGATAGAGGATTTGCTTTTGTCAAGTAAGTATTTATTGCTAAAGGATGAAAAAGCTACAAGGTTTATTAATATTGAATTAGGTTGGACACACATCAAAATGCTGCTAATGCTATTGTTCATTTACAAGGTATGAATGTTAATGGCCGCGAAGCCAAGGTAAGTTTTCTTTGATGAAGAAATGAGGCAATTGAGAGCTACGGCTAATTCATAATGCTCTACAATAGTTATCATGGGGTAAGGATCGTGCTCCCAACAACTGGCCTGTGTATAACAACGGTTACAATAATGGTGGTCAACGTCAACAAAGCAACAACTGGCGTCAAGACAATAGAAATTAAATGGTTTTTTTTTTATATTAATGTTCCTCTCATATCGTAATCAACATATATATACATATATCAACAACAACAGCACTCACAATCACGCAAATCAAAACATCAATAATCAATGTCGTTCACACCTTTTTAAACTTATTTTTTTTTTCTAATTCTCTATTTTTTTTTGTTTTTCAATTTATGGAAAACCAAATGTACTATATTTAACTGAAATGCTTAAAAGGAAGACTAGCAAAAAAAAATGTACAGACTTAAATAAATAATGAATTTATACACTGTGATCATGCATAATACAGTAAGATCTGTGGAATTTCGAATTAGAAAAATAGTTAAACTAAAATTGGCGCATAATTGTCGCATATCTACCGACGTGCTCCTTTTATTTTAGTAAAAATCCCTTACTATTACATTTAGCATATTATTTTGGTATAGTGCTGCTCATGATAGTCAATAAATGAAAGAAAGAGAAAAGGGCATTGATAAAATTAAAATACACTATTTAAAAAACCAACTGTAAAATGGTATTTATTGATAAAAAATAGGTACTGAAATATTTCCTGGCTAATCACTGGCCAACTCGCAAAGCACACCGGCGAATGCTGTCTTGATTTGCATCAATCATACCATCCAAATTCACCTGAGTTATCTTGTATCTTCTTTCAACGATATCAGGATGCTTGAATCTTCTACAAAAGCTCCAGAAAACGTGATTGATCCCAAGAAGTTTTTTGATATTGATCATAGTAAAAAGTAAAGGTAAATCTTCCAGGGGCTGAAGGAAGCGAAGGTGACCGATTTCGTTAAAGGTGGACATTGATATTAAACTCTATAAATGTATACAAGGTGTTAGATTCTTTTGCCATGAATTTGGACAGCAAGAGCGCCAACAAGCTCATTGATATTAATAGCCAAACGAAGGGTGCCCAGACACAAAGCTTGCTACAGCAACCTTGTTGATTTTTGGTCTCGCCATAACTGACATTACTTCCAAATGTCAACTGTTGTTTTTCACTAATCACTACATCAGGTCGAGATTTTCCTTTTTCATTAGGTATAGTATTGCTCCAGGGAAGGCAATTAAGTCTGTCAGGATTGCGATCAGGTAGGACACAAGCGGACCAAAGTATGTGCTCCACAACTTTCTTTCATTGATTTGTTTGTAATTAGTGAGAGGAAAGCTGAAGAGCCTCTGAATCCTTGATTCGAATCCCCCCAAAAAAAGTAAGCAGAACCATAAAACATTTTCCCGTCTTTTTTTTTTTTTTTTATTTATTTATTTAGGATTATGAGGTTTATGGTTAATGAATCCACCAAATCTTGAAAAGCAAGAATATTTATCTTAGAAATTTTATGTGCAAACTTATTAAAACCTCGAGATATTTGGCATCTTATGTTGAGTTTTTAAGCGGGGTAAAGGCAAGTGTTTCACTTTTGAAGCCCTTATACTCGCTGAGAAATCAACATGATTAGAAATAAGTCTTTTGTCAATATTCTGTAGAATATCAAGTATAGCCCTACATTTTTCATTTCCTGATTATCTATTGAAATGGGGGCACGCTCCAATTTTGAATATCACCGTATAAAATTGTATAATCAGATATGCACATGTAACTGAGCTTGAATCCAAAAAGTGTTCAAATGGAAAAAAAATCCAAAAAAATTCAAAAAAAACCTTGTATGTTTAATTACTCACAAAAATGCATAGTAAGTTGAACTAGCGTATTAAATATCTTGGGTTTAGTTTTTAATTCTGAATCGATCTGTGTAGGTTTTGAAAATGTTTTTCTCATAAAATCTCTAGTAAATTTAGTGTCAAGTTTTAACGATTTTTGATCAAAACGTACCCTTCATTCAAATGCAATCCTAAAATATTTTATTTTCACATTATGCGCAACAAAATTATCTATAAAATGAGTATTTATTCGTAGCTTTAGCCCTATTTTTCGTGGGGATATACATTTTTTTAATTTTTTTTTTTGGTCGGCGAAAATTTTTCCTTGTATATCCTCGTCCAAAATTGATCCTTTTTTATATCACCAAAAATCAATCATTCAATCTCAATTTCTCGACCAAAAATCAATATTTTTTCACGAGATAAAATTCGTTCGGTAGACGTTAATGCGTACTATCCTATGGTTTTAGTTTTGCATACCTGTCATCCCTTCATGGATCTCTATAACAGAAAAAGTGCTCTCAAAAAATTTATAAAAAAATAAAAAAGTCTTTACAGCCATCCAAAGTCTAGATATCCTGGTAGAGAATGAAAAATAAAGTAGACTTTACTTAATAACCATCATTGCAATACCTTAGTATTTTCTCGACTTATTTTCATTTCAAATGCGCTTTCTCAATTTTAAGCTGGCCATTTCTGCATGATTCAAATCTATGAAACAATCACTATAGTAACCATCCTTGCTTCATTTAATAAAATTTGTAGCCGGGACAATGTTGAATGGATGGGTACTGTTTTTGAAAAAAAAATCTGCTAAAATTGATCACCAATACAAATATTCACGTTTTTCAGCTTATTTTGCCCTCTAAAATTGTTGAAACTAAACTTGGCATTTAAAATTATATATCAAAATGTATGTAATGATTTGCTCAATAACTTTTATGATGTGTTCAAGTAAGACATTATAATGAAATTTAAGGGTTGCCATAATAGGCGTACATACTAAAATCCAGTAGTAAAATTTATACCACAAAAATCTCGACGAATTGATACATAAAATAAAATGAATTGCAGATTCGTTTTTAGCAGCCAATTTTACCCCCGAAAACTTGGTTGCCTGATTCCTACCGATACTTTTGTAAAAAAATGTGAAAATTCTCCAAATTGTTAAAACTACAAAACAGAAAAACAAAACAAAACAGAATTTACAATTATGAGGTTTGGGGGTCCAAAAAAAAGCCATCCCTAAAACTTTAATATGTAATAAAACATTGAAAAACAAGAGATTTTGCTTAGCAGCTTTTAAGTGCAAGCTTATTAAAACCTCGAGATATTTGGCATCTTATGTTGAGTTTTCAAGCGGGGTAAAAGCAAGTGTTTCACTTTTGAAGCCCTTATACTCGCTGAGAAATTAGCATGAATAGAAATAGCTCTTTTGGCAAGATTCTATAGCATCTCAAATATAGCCCTACATTTTTCATTTCCTAATTATCTATTGAAATGGGGGCACGCTCCGATTTTGAATATCACCATATAAAATTGTATAATCAGATATGCACATGTAACTGAGCTTGAATCCAAAAAGTGTTCAAATGGAAAAAAAAATCCAAAAAAATCCAAAAAAATCCTTGTATGTTTAATTACTCACAAAAATGCATAGTAAGTTGTAAGTTGAACTAGCGTACTAAGTATCTTGGGTTCAGTTTTTAATTCTGAATCGATCTGTGTAGGTTTTGAAAATGTTTTTCTCATAAAATCTCTAGTAAATTTAGTGTCAAATTTTAACGGTTTTTGATCAAAAAGTACCCTTCATTCAAATGCAATCCTAAAATATTTTATTTTCACATTATGCGCAACAAAATTATCTATAAAATGAGTATTTATACGTAGCTGTAGCCCTATTTTCCGTGGGGATATTAATTTTTTTTGATCATTTTTTTTGGTCGGCGAGAATTTACCCTTGTATATCCTCGTCGAAAATGGATCCTTTTTCATACTGCAGTAAAATATGGGTGTAAAAAGCGATAAAGAATACTGTTAAAATCCTTCTTTATTAAAATATGGATAATGTGCAATAAAATGGTTATTCTACGTCTCTATTTATATTATTTGGTGATTATTTACTATCTTGCAATTGCATTGCAATTGTCAACGATTCCATTAATTTTGAGTATAAATGTTGGGTTGTTTGGTTATTGATTTGGTGGATCAAGAACGGTGTTTTAAATATAGTTTGTCAATCATGCTTTCAGAACAGCCCTTACTTGTTCTACTTGATAAGCATGTACTTTTTGTATCTTTTATTTAGGATATCCCACATTACTTTAGTATTTTAGCATCTCTTATTTGAGTATTATACCCTTGCTATCTTTATGCAATTGTCTATTTACTATATAGTCTTATCTTTGATAGCATGGTTTCAAATGAGATGACATTTAATTTAGGTATTTTATGATGGGAATCTAGCTTAGTTCACTTCATGCCTCCCCGCTAAACGCAAACAAGTTTTGCGTTGACCCAGTATGCAGCAAATTTAGAAAAACTAGAATCCGAAATGGAATCTTTAGTTAGAGAAAAACTTTGTTTTTCTTGTTGTTGTTTTTGATAAATTTATTATATGTTGTGCTTGAATACCTCTTCCATTGATGTTAGATTTGGTAGAGGGGTTTTTTTTTTTTTTTTTTTTTTTTTTTTTTTAGGAGATCATAGATCTATTGATTAGAGCACAAAGGAACATATATATATATATATATATAGGATAAGAGATTCAATGATTTATTGGATCAAAGTTTTGTTTATTAAGAGTTATTATGTTGGATTTGGTAGTAGAGATCATTTTTAGTAGAATATTATTTGGATTTTGAAATTTTTGCACGTTGTCGACGACGAAAAATTTGTGTTTGAGGCGATTTAGATTTGCGTTTGGTAGATGTATTTATGGTTTCAGTATCTTTGGTTGAAGTATCATTGATTTCTTTTCTAAATGCTTCTCGTTGTCGAAGTTCTTTTACTTTTTTCCAATAGTTTGCAATAGGTGTAGGTGTAGAGAAGAGATCAGGTGTGAGCCAGTCATTTTCTCTTTCACCATAACCACACCATTTAGTCAGATATTCAGTGGTACCATCAGGTAATTCACGATGGTCACGGATTTCTTCGACTTCGTATACTTTTTCTTCAAGAGCTGTTTCATCTAAAGATACAACTTTTAACTCTGAAGGTGTATATTCACGATGGAGTAGTTCATTTGCATCATCTTTTAGTACATAGGTTCCTGCTCGAGTACGTCTTACTACAATATATGGTCCTGAATAGAGTGGAGCTAATTTATTTGATCGACCTTCTGCAAAACGTATCATCACAGGTGTACCAGCTGGAATGTTTTCTATTATGTAATGTTTTTGATTGAATTTTTTGCGATATAATTTAGCTAATTCATTTGTTCTTTGTTGGATAGCAGAAAAGACAATATCATTCATAGTTTCAGCGCGTTTTTGCAATTCTTCAAGTGTCAAAGCTTTCCTGTTGTTTCTATTTATTTTTTTAGGGTCCAAATTTACTTGTCTAGCAAACATCAAGCTAAAAGGAGTACTTGCTGTACGGTCTCGGACTTTCATATTGATTGCTAGTTGAACAATAGGCAAACGATTATCCCAGTTTTTGGTATCGTTTCCACACATTTTTCTCAACGTTCCGGAAACAGTTTTCACAGCGTTTTCACTGTGGCCATTTCCTTGTGCGTAATAAGGAGTGCTTTGGATCATTCCAATGTTCAATTTTTTGTAAATATATTCAGATAAATTTGATTTAAATTCTTTTCCATTATCAGATAAAGTAACATTTACTGCCAAGCCGTAATCCCCGTACACTGAATTCAACAGATTAGCGATGGTATCACTTTGTTTATTGGGTGCAGGGCGAGCAATAATGTATTTTGTACAAATGTCAACAACCACAAGGATATAACAATTCCCTTTTTCAGTTACAGGTAAAGGCCCAATCATATCCATGCTGATAAAATCAAATGGTTCGTATGATACAACACTTCTTGCAGGATTAAACCCTTTTTTTGCAATGTTATGTAATTGACACTCCTTACAGGACATCAAAATTTCTTTGGCATCATTATAGATGGTATTCCAATGAAGACCATGATAAGTGTGGATATGTTTTACAACAGCTGCAATACCAAAATGACCAATTTTATGGGCATCATGGATTATCTTTTTACGATCATTTTTAGGAGGGCAGACATAATCAGTTGTGGTTTCTTTGAATTTCTTACTACCGATTTTGACTGCAAGTACATTTAGGTCATGATCTTTGGAATAAATCTTTTTTTGTTTTACAATTAGATTTTCTTTTGCTCTTCTCAAGAGGATTATTTTTTCTAATTTCTTGATTTGTTGAGCGTATTCATCAGCAAGCTCTTCATCTTCGGTTATGGCAGGGTACAATCTCGATAAGCGATCAGCAAGAATATTTTCCATGCCTTTTATATGAGCTACTGAGAAATTGTATTCACCCAATATTTCCAAATAACCTTGGAGGGTACTATTTAATGTAGATGATGTGAACAGATAGGTAAGGGCTAAATGATCACAGAGTACAGTTATATTGTTATGACCCCATAAAAGAGGTTTATATTTTTGGAAGCCAAATACTATGGCAGCAGTTTCTCTTCGATTTGTAGACCAATTTCTTTCGGCACTATTCAAAGATCTGCTTACAAATGCAACATGTTTAATACGACCAAATTCATCCTTTTGAAATAGACATGCAGATATTCCTAGTATACTAGCATCAGTTTGCATATAATATGGTTGTGATGGATCAGGCGCATAAAGGATTTGGTTAGACATGAGTATTTGTTTAATTCTTTGTAGTCTATCAGTGTGCAATTGGGTCCATTTTCCCGTGATATTTTTCTCATTTCGTAGACTATCAATAGGAGCGGATATCTTAGATAGCATTGGACAATAGCTTCTTAAATGGCTTATAATACCCATAAGGCTACGTACTTGCTTTGTTGTTTTTGGTATTTCCCAAGAATCGATATTTGACAATCGTTTCGTATCAATCTTGGTTACATTTTTGCTAATAATGAAGCCCAACAAATATACACTTGTTTGGAAGAACGAACATTTATCAATGTTGATTCTCAAGTTTACTTTGGTTAAACGATTTATTACCAGTTTGAGCATCAACGAACTTGAAGTTGAGTCTATTCCCCAAACTACGATATCGTCCAAATAATGAGAAATTCCAGCTTGAAATTCATCATCAATCCGACGAATATCTTTGTTTTGTTGGATATACAAATTCTTTAATTCAGTTTTAAATTCTTGTTCAATACCATCAAACAAAACACTCATTGTATAAACAAACTGGCTTACAAGGAATTTTAATCCGAATGGGGCACGACACCATTGGTAAGTCAGGTTGTTATAGCTAAAAATGAGACAACGTCTTGATTCAGGTGATACAGGGTACGCAAAGTATGCCTGTTTTAGATCCAGAACACTTATTACATTAGCATGACCAGCTACTTTACTAAAGATTTCATCAATTTTTGGTACAGCATAGTTTTCATGACAATCTTTATCAGAAATAGCAGCATTAATCCTTCTTAAATCACAACAGATTCGAAGTTTAGTTGTTTTTCCTGTTAGTGGATCACGTTTTGGAACAGCTAATAAAGGTGAATGGAAGGTGGGATCAGGTTTTGTGCGTTCAACAATGCCATCTTTTAACCACTGTTCAAGCTGTATTTTTATTTCTGCATCTGCATTCACAGCAAGCGGATATTGACGAACGAAACAATCACTAGGGTCTGATATTTTGATTTTTACGACTGATTCTGGCATGGTACATGCTGCATCACTAGGAATTGCCATGTTTCTATCCAAAGCTGGTTGAATATGATTTAACAATTCTTTCCTTTCGCTTGGTGTACCATAATCAGCTTTTTCTGGGTTGTATATATTTCCATTATCATGGTTTATGTCTTCAAATTGCTTTAATTCATTGTCTCTTTCTGAATCAGGGAATTTAAATGCTACACCTTGGAGATAAATGTTCATTTTTGGCAAAATATCGATACCAAGTAGCACGTCAAATTCAGTAGACAATTCATCATTAAATTCAATGACTTCAAATACATGAGTAAATTTGATGTTATTAGTATATGTAACTTCCATTGGTTCTGTTTTGCCAATTCTTTTTACAGTACTATTTTTATTATCATCATTTACAGACAAAAAATTAAGATAACCAGTTGTTTTATATGTTTGAATATTTGAGAATTCTTTATTTAATATATTTTTGTTAATAAAACTAATGTCGGCACCCGGGTCAACTTTACCGATAATTCTTCTATTGTTTAATAGGAGTGGGGTGATTAGTTTCATATTGTTTTTGTTTTCATTTTTAGTCTTTTTTGACTTACAGATATGAGTATCATTTTCATATACTTCTTTCAAGGCTTGGGCCATCAAATCAGTTTCATTTTCTTCTTTCATGTTATCAGAAGTTGAAACAGATAATACATTAACACCACTAGATGGTACCTTTTGTCGTTTTGCAATACGATATTCTTCGCAAGTGTGTCCATGCTTCCAAGGGCGGCCACAATGACGACAGGGTGTTGAGTTCTTGGTGGCTTTATAAGGTAAGTTACGATCACCTAGCATTCTTGCCTTAGGTAGAGTAGGTACAGCAGATGAGCTGACAGTAGGAGGACCAGAGGACCCAGATGACAACTTGTCAACAGAAGCAAACTTTCTTTTTGTAGAATCACTTTTAGAGCCAAACCAAGAATGGGGAGTCTTTTCACCGAGAAGATCAATAGCAGCATTATGTATTTCACTAGTTGTCCAGGCCTGTCTCTTGGTGTTGGATAGCAATACGGTACAAATGTTTAACTGCCATTCTTCAGGTAAAGAGAGAAGAAAAATATCACCAATGGTTAGATCATCACGATTGTAACCGGCTTCACCAACAGTACGAAAGAAACGATTAGAATATTCATCAACGGACTCATTGAAACCAATCTCCATGTTCATAACAGCACGTCTTTTGTGAATTCTTGAAACAACGGTACCAAATTTCTTGCTAAAGACCAACTTAACATCATGCCATTTATCAGATTTCAAAACTACAGTTTTCATCCAATCATCCAATTCATAGGACAAAGTGAGTGGAATGTATTTCCGCCATACATTTTCAATATCTTGACCAGAAGAGTACACTATCTTTTCAAATTCGGACAGAAAATGATCCACTGATTTATAGGCGTCTTCATTTGGAAAAGGTTTAGCTTTATTATCTTCCAACTGAAATTTTGGAAGATCCCTTTTTGAGATTTTTAAACCAGAAGATGATGAGTTAACAGAGACCTTGGTAGTGGTAGCAGCAGCAGCAGCAGAAGCAACCTTAAGACCGTCAGAAAGGGTTTTGACATGCTTGTCCAAGTTAGCTACAGTATCACGTAGTTTATCCGCTTCATTATCATCAACATTTGGATCACATAGAGCTTTCAAATATGCAGTTTGTGCATTTTCCTTCTTGAGAAAAACCTTTTTTAGTACTTCGGTTAATGTTGGAGACTTGGTAACAGGATGGGGTGGAGCAGCTTCAGGTGTTTTGTCTTCAGCTTTTTCTTCACCTTCTTCAATGGTAGCAGCAGGGGATTCAGCAATATTCATGTCATTTAATCTTTTGGTAGTAATGGGTAAGTTTTCCATTTCAATATCCTCTTCAGGGATAGTAGATGGCAACGCATCTTCAGGTTCAGGAGACGAGAGAGGAGAACTACCAGTAGAGAGTATGGAGGTTGACATAATAAAAAAAAATCAATGATTTGATTGTAACAGTAAAAAATGCAGTAAAATATGGGTGTAAAAAGCGATAAAGAATACTGTTAAAATCCTTCTTTATTAAAATATGGATAATGTGCAATAAAATGGTTATTCTACGTCTCTATTTATATTATTTGGTGATTATTTACTATCTTGCAATTGCATTGCAATTGTCAACGATTCCATTAATTTTGAGTATAAATGTTGGGTTGTTTGGTTATTGATTTGGTGGATCAAGAACGGTGTTTTAAATATAGTTTGTCAATCATGCTTTCAGAACAGCCCTTACTTGTTCTACTTGATAAGCATGTACTTTTTGTATCTTTTATTTAGGATATCCCACATTACTTTAGTATTTTAGCATCTCTTATTTGAGTATTATACCCTTGCTATCTTTATGCAATTGTCTATTTACTATATAGTCTTATCTTTGATAGCATGGTTTCAAATGAGATGACATTTAATTTAGGTATTTTATGATGGGAATCTAGCTTAGTTCACTTCACATACCATCAAAAATCAATCATTCAATTTCAATTTTCTCGACCAAAAATCAATATTTTTTCACGAGATAAAATTCGTTCGGTAGACGTTAATGCGTACTATCCTATGGTTTTAGTTTTGCATACCTGTCATCCCTTCATGGATCTCTATAACAGAAAAAGTGCTCTCAAAAAATTTATAAAAAAATAAAAAAGTCTTTACAGCCATCCAAAGTCTAGATATCCTGGTAGAGAATGAAAAATAAAGTAGACTTTACTTAATAACCATCATTGCAATACCTTAGTATTTTCTCGACTTATTTTCATTTCAAATGCGCTTTCTCAATTTTAAGCTGGCCATTTCTGCATGATTCAAATCTATGAAACAATCACTATAGTAACCATCCTTGCTTCATTTAATAAAATTTGTAGCCGGGATAATGTTGAATAGGATGACAATTGGAATAATTGTTTTGTAATAACAAATGGATACAAAAATGATTATATAAAAGTTGATGAAGTATATCTTATGAAAAAGGTTTAGGTTTCTTTTAGAATCGTAAAAATGTTGTACAAAGGAAAAAATACAAATGATTTTTATCTTGCAGCCTTTTAATGTGAAGTTGGCTGCCATCAATATGAGATGCTGAAGATATTTGAATATGAGGCAAAAAAACGTATAAAAAGCAACATGGGAACACAATTTTTACGCTTCTTTATTAAAGATGTTTTAGAAGTAAAACAAAAGCTTATGAATTACCATCATCTTTATGATATATATATTAATAACTAGTAATAAGATCTTAAAACTAGATCTTCGTGGTTTAGTTCCTAGTTTGGAAGTACCAGTGGTGCAATTTGATGTTTTAATACTTTTCGATTTTTAGATACAGTAATACCCAAGGCAAACCTAATTATTAAACAAACTTGATATGTGTAGTTTACTGCAGAATAGATAGAATCCATGTAAGTATACTTTTCATGTTTGTTTTTACAAAGGAAAGAAGATATATTTAGAGATGAGTGCGATAGAATATAGGTTTTATTAAATCTATAGATTATGATGTATTTGAAATGCAAGAAAAACATAATCATTTGACAAAGGAAGCACAGAGACTTTATAGCTTTATAATAATTCCAAGCCTTTATTAAAATAATTCAAATGTGAAATAGTATTGATAAAAGGAAGTATACCAAAGAAACTTTGGATCTCTATAAGTACAGCTCCAACAGGGATACACAATTACTTACATCGGCCGAACAAAATCTTGTGGTTTAACATTCGTTGTATGATGACTTTAACCTTTTCCATGATCAGAACAGCAAAATATCATGTAATTCTAATGAAAAAAAATGGCATAGTATGCCCCAAACCCCAAAAACCTTCATAAAACATAAGTAAAAAACAAGAAAAAAAAGAAAAAAAGAAAACAAGAATAAGACAAAAGGCAAATTGCTTCTTCTTCCTTAAGTAACCGTAAATTTCCCCTCGGTAATCTACAGTCATAGGGATGATAACAGCTAATCTTCAGCCTATGAGTTATTACTTATAGCCTTTTTGCTCAAACACATATCGAACAGTGAGATACATGTGAATCTATACCACAAACAAAATCCTATATATATATATCGTATAAGTATTCAGCAATTAAGAATATGTCAATTCTCTGTTTGAGCCATGGACTCTCAATATTGAAGAAAACGTGATAATTGAGCGGATTATAAAACAAATTGTTGCATTAGGATGAACAACAGGAAGTGTTTCTTCTCTCTTATAGTTTAACAAAATGGAAAACGATTTATTACAATCAGTGATTGAAGAGCCACCAGCTAAACCAGCCAGAGCCTCAAGTCATATCAAGCAACAAGAAAGACAACGCACATTATCTATTGGATATGCTTTAAATAGCAACGCCAATTTTTATGATATTCCTGTTGTAAGTGTTTTGGCCTAAAAAAAAAAAAAAAGAAAAGAACAAAGACAATTGGAAATAACACAGAGGGTCTTGTAGAGTGATGCGTTTAACGAACTTCTTGAAAGATATGTTCCTCCTCAAGAGAGACCACAATGTGATGCTGATTCTGATAAGCAAAAAGGACTCGAGACTATGGTGGTAAGTAAAAAGAGTATTTGGAAAAGACTTGATTTTTGTTGACAATATATACTTTATAGATGAATAATATGTGGAGATCCATAGCTAAATATGCTCGTCAACAAATCATTCAATCTGATCCAACACACGTAGAATCTATTCTTCAAGTAAGTGAATGTTTTGTGAGTTAAAGTAACACTACTAATTTTAAATTGTAGCTTTGGTATGTTCGTTTATTAGCATTGACAAAACTAGGTCTTTGTCAATTAGCTTCAGCCGAATTTGAAAAGATTGGAAATTTAGATAGACCTGAACTCTGCGACCATAATCAACAATCACTTGTACCTTTTGAATTACGTATTTTATATGCCACGTTACCTTCTCAACTCAAATACCCAGTACTTACATTAGAACGAGTAACCATGTTGGCAGTTTATTGTAAAAAGATGCAAAAGAAATCACAGGATATCATTTGGAAACAACGAGAAATTCAAACCTATTTAGTTTTAGCTACACATTGGATCAACATGAGAGATTATTCAGCAGCAGCTACAACAATGCAATTGATTCTAACTACAAAGGCACCTGATAATATTGATATTTTGTCTAGTTTGGGTCGTTTGTATCTTCAGATGGGAGATTTGAAATCTGCTGAAGCAATGTTTCAACGTATGGAGGAGAAATACAGTAACGATGATACTACAAAAGAGGCGATTGATACTAACAAGGCATTCGCATTGATGGCACAAGGTGAATGGGCACAGGCACGAGATATTTTACAGAATGTGTATCAATCCAATAATGAAAACTTGTTGGCTATCAATAATTTGGCTGTTTGTGAGGTTTATTTAGGGAATTTGATCAAGGTATGTAAAGCTTTATTAATGAGAGTTATATCTAATGTGATTATTTAGGCAATTGAGATTTTAGAGACATTAACATCAAATAACCCAACTTCGGCAGGTACATGTGAAACAGCCATTATGAATATGTGTACACTATATGAACTTCGATATGAGGATGCAACAGTGAAAAAGATAGAGGTTATGAAGCAAGTAGCTCGTTGGGCTGGTGATTCTTTTCAAGCAGATTGTATTAAACTTCAATAATAAACTTATTGTTTTGTAAAACTTGTTCCTCTATGTATTCCACATTGTTCTTCTATTCTTTTTTTCAAATGAGACCAAAATCCTTCAAATTGCTGTTTGTTTCCCCCTGATAACCAAACAATTTGATACCAAGTATTTGATTTTGAATGACTGCAAGATAGATCCAATCTAAACACAAACGGATCATCCAATGTAGTAGTTGTAGCTGGCTCTTCTTTTTGTAACTTTTGTCTCTTTTTTTGACGTCTTGCTGCTCTGGACCAAGTATTGCTCGGCGCATTGCAAGATAAAATAATCTCTTGAATGTCATTCTCTTCAGTTGTGTAATATATCTCTAAATCCTGCAATATTTCCTTTGTACAATCAAGCACAAATTGAATATCTTGAGGTAATTTGATTTCAAATTGATAAACAGGTCGCCATGTTTCAATAGTGTGAACATTGCTAGTAGGACGCCCTGTATAAAATGACCACGCTATAGCCCATCGTACAGTTTTGCCTTGAGTAAAATTGGTGACAATATAGTTTGTGATGCCTTGATCATTCAATAATCGAACTAAGGGACGAATTGTCCTTTTTAACCCAATCATGCTTGTATACCAATGTATTTGTTCCTGTAGTTCCAAACTTTCCATTACCATAAGCTTGATGAATGCAAATTCACCGCCTTTAGTGATCATTTCATTATCAGATCCTGTACATATCGCCGATGGCTCCAATTCTTTATTAAGCAAGCCCTGATCTATCTCTTCCTGATTGCTGTAAAAGGGTGGATTGCACATACTAAATGTATAGCTTTTATCTTTTTCTATTAGAAATATCTTGTTTGGATCAGAATTGTATTTAATCGTAATTTGTTTTTCAAGGTGGTTTCTAGATACATTTTTGTTGGCAATGTCTACTGATCTTTGGTTGATTTCCGTTCCTAAAAAGCGCCACGTTGAATTTGTTGCGCATCCTAACAATGGATATATACAAGAAGCACCAACACCACTGAATGCACATGAAAAAAATTAATTTATTTACCTAGACATTTGTTGATTACTGCTTACATGTCAATGCCCTGACAGTTTTCTTTACTGGAAAGAGTGTCTTGAATCAAATCTTCTAGCCATAAAATATAATTTAAACGATTAGGTACAGCAGGACATAATGAATCCAAGGGAAAATCTACATCTAGGTCAAAGTCTCTTTTTAACAGACATTTACACAACTCTCTGTTGGCTTCAGGATCTTTAAAATCAATGTAATTTCGACCACGTTCTGTCTGTTTTACACTTTTGAACATATTATTAGTGTATATTCTATTTTCGATACTGAAAAACTCACTTACAATGGCTTGAATAATGCAAAGTATTTAGCTAATATAGCAAAGTCAGGCTCTGTGTTGTAGATATTTCTTGGATGCATATTTGAAAGGAAAGCTTAGGTAATTACAAAAGCAACTTTTCTTTGGATAACCCTATTTCTTTAGTGATTGATATTAAAAATTCCGTTTTTTGACCTTCAGTATCAAAGGAAAAGATTTTTTACAAGCATACAAAAATAAACAATCGAATGAATAAAAGTTTGATAACAGTGATTTTGTTGTAAAGTTTCCTTTGAGATTTTTCAATTCTCGATTCGTAGCTACACCCAAGTTCAAAAATCGCTCACCATTTCAAATGAGGGTCACAAAAAGATACATTCTGTCATATTAATGGGCTATTTTCTTTAGTTTTAGTAGGTTTTCTTAGCAGAAAAAAATATGTATGTGTATCTCAAATAATGGGCCACTTTATTATTAAAAAACATGTATAATTAACAGGTTGTATAATACGTAGAAATCCTTTGAAAATAGGCAAATGTATTGGAGTTTTAAAATAGGAGAGGCTCATCAGCAGAAAAGAGTAAGGGGGCGCCACTGTATATCCGAGTTCCGAATTTCTTTTTGCTTTTTATCATCATGAACGACGAAGAAGAGCTATTTGCAGAAAGAAATGAATTTAATTTTGAATCTAAATTGATTAGAAATGACAATAAAAACATGTAAATTTTTCAATATATTATACTAGTGAACCAATATTAAATATAAATTGATAGATATAATCGTCTTTGTTCAATTGTCGATGATGCTACCTTTGTAATGAAAGTGGCAGATATTATGCCTGATTTAGCATTAATTGGTAAGTCATTTCTACCTGTGAAATAAAGCAAATTTCTTACACAAAATGTATAGCAAATGAACGTTGCGGATCTTGGTATATTGATCGTACAAAGGTAAATGAAAATTTCTCATGTGGATCAAGAACCAAAGTCTAAATTTCATTTATAGAAAAAGGCTTATTCGGCTTATTTCAAATCAACAGATGGACATATGCACATTTGGGATTTTAACATTCGTCGTAACAATCTTCATCTTATACCAATACTAATGAGTCACAATGGATGTCTTATTGTGGATTCTACTCGAAAAGGAAAACGTATACCAGATGCATTATCGAAAACCATCCCTATTTGGTGTTGTACAGTAAACAGAGCCGTGGCTAAATATGCTGGATATGATAGTGATTGGGATTTAGAATTACATACACTACCATCTGCTGTATCTAGATCAGAACATGCGCAGATTGAGGCTAGATTAAATGGATTTGTAGACAAGCTATTAACATCTGGAGTGGATATGGAACATTTAAAAAACCAACTCTTAAAGCCATTGAGGCCTATTTGGTTTACACCACAATCATATGATGCATTGATTGAGTCACCACCAGATTTCCAAGATGCTTCTTTCTGTCCTGTGGTTTGTCTAAGTGCTTCAGAAGCAGTTGAAACAGGGTACCAATTAAGACCCGGTTATTTATATGTTCAGGGCTCTGCTGATGATGAAGAAGCATGGGCATTTGGATTAACTCACTTGGCATTTTGGAAACATCGTCGTGATATTTTAACTAATTCAATTGAATGCGAACGTAATGTTAAATCTATTGTTACACTTTTAAAGAATAACAAGAGCGATGACGATTATGATGATACAACAAACCATTTTGCATTTATAAAATCAACTTTATTGGCTATTGGTGATTCTTTCAGTGGTAAACCACCATTTTGTTGGAATACATTTGATTACGTTATCAATTGTTGTCAAGATGAATATGAACTGAACCAACAGCATAAAAATTATTTACATTTACCTATACCAGATGGAAAGAAGGGCCAAATTATATTTGGTTCTAGTATACAAAAGGCGATTGACTTTGTACATGATCCTATTATAGAAAACAAAAAGGTTCTCATTTATTGTGCAACAGGTAGGTTTTATTATGAAATGTGCACTGACTGCAATTAATATAAATTTATACATAGGCAAAGATTATTCTGTTGGTATATTACTGTCTATTTTAATTCAATATTATACCTTGGAATTCGAATTGAATACAACAGATAAACCACGTGGTATGTTAACATGTATACTTATATGAAGAAGAAAAAGACTGAAAATCAAGATATAGTAGACAAAAAGATGATTCAACACCAACTAGTTCAAATTATATCCAATTGGGAAAAGGTATTGATAGCATTTTTAGTGATAAAATAGTGTACTAAAACACCATGATGATAGGCTGCACCATCCAGAGTAACATTAAAGAGAATAAATACACACTTTATGAGTCATTCATCCCATGATAATGCTGCAAAATAAATTACAGTAACCACATTCATATTACAACCATATTATTTCATTTTTAATGCATGACGATAAAACGGCGTATAGAACAATTATTCTATGATGAGATAGGAGCATATTTCTTTACGACAACATGAAGAAAAAAGGGGATTTTTCGACTACTATGACTAAGGTGTGAACTTATTTTTCCCTTATCATCAAGTGATGGTTATTCAATGATCCTATCACGTTATCTCGAAAATGTAGCTTTATTTTATATAAAAACCAACACTAAATTTCGTTTATACTTCTCTTTGTTGTCGTTTGCCGTTTCATCGTCATCTTCATATTAAACTATTTTTTTTTTCTACTTCACTATTCTTTTATAAATGCTTTCTAATTGGTTGTCTTCTTGGTATCAACAAAATGAACAACAACAACAACAACAACATTTACAACAAGAATCATCATTTAATAACATTGAACAAACAGTTGGAGGAGAAGAAGAAGAAGATTGGGTTCAAATAATTACACCATCCATTCGGCAGCAAAAACCACTACATGATACAATTACCATGGTACCAAATTCTGTAAAAACTATAGCTGATAGCAACATGACATCCAATACTACAACAACTGATAATATAAAGGGAGTATCTAGGCAAGAGAGAAGGGCCAAAGCAAGGTTAGCTGTTAGAGAGATGAAAAAGCAAGCGCGTAATGCTGCAATGGTATCTAGTCGTAATAAGAAGGGATTGGCTTCATCTACATGTTTGCCTACTAGTCCTTTAACTGCATAATTGAAATTGCATATCGACATCCATTTTTTTTCTATTTTCTTTTTTTTTCTTTTTTTTTTTTACATCTAATTGATGCATCACGCATGGGTTCAATCGTATCATCAGAAACTATAATACTTTTTTCTCTCTTTTTTTTTTTTCTTTTTCTTTTTTTTTTTCTTAATGAAATCCATGAATAAATCCATAAATTAGAAAACGTTCTTTTATTTATCTGATTCAGGCTTTAATGCCATTAATTCTTCAACAGCTGATGGTGATGATGATTTAGGCGGATTACGTAGATACTGCCAGTGATAGTATTGCATTCTGTGCAATTCTTGGGTATTTTCTGATGTACTGACATAATCGCGAAATTGAGCATGTTGTAATAAATCTAAAAAGTATAATGCATGTGGATATCTATCTTTAGTATATAAGTAACTGATTTCCTTGATATGTGAGGGATAAAAAAAAAAAAATACTCTACACGACAAATTTTGCATATTCTGGCTGCTTCCAATACTGTAAATATTCTAAATAGTTGATAAACGCTTCGTCTTTAAAGTATTGTTGTTGTGCCAGGTCTATTCCGGTTGTTAGAAAGGGATTCTTTCAAAGAAAATCATAGATAACTTTACTATTCAAGTACCAAGGATTTGATAAACATTGTATAAATTCCAATTCAATTTGAAATCTTCGTTTTTCTTCCTCTGCTTCCAACATTTACTGAATGAAAAGAAAACAAAAAAAAAAAAAGAGTTTGTTTAGTTTTGGGAGCTTTAAAATGATTTCGTGGTGACCTGCTTTCATAAAACAGACATGCTCTTTTTTGCTTTCCCATATAATTCAACATGTCAAAAAGACCTTTGAGTGCTATAATCAAAGACTGGAATAAAAAAACTGTTCGAGAGAATAGAAGAACACCTTCTCAAATACGTCAAATCATAAAAGAAACTCCCAACTCATTAGAAGCAAAATTAGCAACAAATCCATATGGTATTATGAGCTACTGGAAATATAAACACAACGACTAAATATTTGAATAGCTGCTATTTTAGCTTCACCATTAAGAAAATGTTCTTTTCATAGCCGTATATTTCCTTCAAGTAAGTTGCATACACGATTATGCAAATACGAAAAAACTAATAGGTTATTTAGAACTATTGCTTCGTTTTGGATTGGCATGGCACCCCGAAACTAGTCGCAATTGGGCATTTCCGACACTACGAAAATCAAAAGGATTTGGTTATTATGTCAATCTCAAAAAGGATGTTCTCCAAATATTGCAAAAAGGAGGTAATGTATCGATTTGCATGTATGCACATTTTTATCTAACATGTATTGAATAGCATATCAAGCAACATTTAGAGGGGCGGCCACATACAGATCAGACATGGTAGATCATGCTCAAACTGTGCTATTCCAACAATCTTTTATTGAATTTTGTAAACATCCCATTCATACATATGATATACTCACTTTTGTTACTGAAAAACAATGGAAAAGCAGTTTAGAAACGATAGAATATCAATGTATTTTAACATTTGATACAACTAATACAACAATTTGCAGCCTTGATCATCAGATACAAACACAACAGCATATACCATGCTACAATATGCATCAGATCTGGTCTCAAGAAAGCATTGACAATCTTAAATCGCAATTAAATATACCCAAAGAATCGTCAATGGCATTAGGTGTGCGTAAATCAATTGATACAGTTCGATTAGCTACAGATTTATGGCATTGTAGACAATTTATTACACAATAAAATTTTAAATATGAATAGATCGTTTTGAATAACAACAATTTGAACATTGACTAATATGGCCTACATGTTTCCAACTAAACACTTGCACTCGTTTTTTAAAGTAAAGTTGAGCTAGCTCTGTTACAAATGCAGCGTCTGCTTGAGGATCTAATCCCATATGTACCATATCTTTAGGATAAATTGGTACAAGTCCAAGTCCATCTTCTTCATTTACAGATAGAATTGATTGCAATTTCTCAAGCAAAAAGTATGTAAGATTATGAAAGAAACTACAAACAGAAAGTTAAACAGGTATCCTAAGCAATGCAGCAATATCCTTTAATTACCTTAAAAGAGCTTGGTTTTGTTCCTTGATTTGACCTTCTTGTTGCATATCTATAGATGCCCTTGCAGCAACGGCGTCAAACACAGCATTATTATTCAGTTCTTCAGCATCTTGCTCTTCTTCCATTAATAAAAGATCTGTTTCTGATGACTGATTTAATGTTATTTGTCTTTGACGTTGTGATCCAGCAAATAAGCCTTCCCAATTTGATCTTGTAGGAGTAGCTTCCTCATTTTCCTCATAAAGCCAATAACAAATACCGGTCAATAAAGCAGATGCAGTACTGAGAATATCATTCGGTTCGTTTCTTGCTACAAAGGATCTTGTATGAGATAATTTACACATGATACGGAATCGAGTAAAATCGGCAGAATTATGCTTTGTTGAAATGACAGTGGATTTAAAATGGGGCTGCTGATGACAATCTAAATCTGACAAGGCAATGTGTTGTGTTGATTTCTTATTTGTCGTTGTACTTTTAATAGTATGATGGAAAGATGGTGCTGGTAATGTGACCAAAATGTCATATAAATCTGATTTCATTTGGAATATGGAATCAGGTGTACCTACAAAGAAAGATGATTAAATGTGAGATCCAGGGACTTGATCATTAGAAAGAGAGAGAGAAAGATCCTTACATGCTACATAACTTGAACGTATCTTTTCAAGCTGAGGTATGTCATTTACACCCATTGTAAATTTAGGCATGATATTTTGTATCGAATTTTGAAATTTAACTGGTATTTGACCTAATAAATGAATAAGGTACACTACATGGGATTTAAGAGATCAATGTCATATCCAAATCAAATCATAATATATATACTCACCGTAATTACATCCTATTTCCATTGGTGGCATGTGAATAATCATGATCTTTTTCCTCAACAAAGCAGCTTTCCATAACACAAAAACATCAGGTCCAAATTTGTTAATGAGATTTGTGAAAGAATTGATGCTAAATTCGGTAGATTGTTTCATAGTTTGCAGATTATATTTTAGGTTATAATTGACAGTGTGATCTAGTGATGATTCATGGGATACCGAGTCAGGAGTGATATTATATTTAGTAGCATTGTCTGGTGAACGATATTGATGATGGGTATAATACTGTAACAACTGTTCATAACGATCTGGTTTGATTGTATGAGATATAATCATGTGATTTTGTAGTTCATGTTGCAAAAACGCTTGGTGATTCCATACTTGTCCACAAATACCAGTATCTTGTGTTGGTTGAACAATCACACCGATAGCTTTCATATATGCTCCTCTTTCGACATCTGTCGGCATATTTTGAAATACACTAATGCCATATCCATTTTCTCGAGAAAAGTATCTATTGAAATTGTTATTATCATCGCCTTTTTCATTCTATACTTCTTTTTTTTCTATAAATACATGATATCATTTCTGATTCTATGTAAACCACTACAAATGGCTTGATATTCAACCCCTTTTAAATCAAAATCTATTATACATTATAAATCATCCGCATTATTTGCTTT
The DNA here is from genome assembly GCA_027405735.1 of Mucor racemosus. Lineage (NCBI taxonomy): Eukaryota > Fungi > Mucoromycota > Mucoromycetes > Mucorales > Mucoraceae > Mucor > Mucor racemosus. The sequence goes on along the minus strand of JAPEHQ010000001.1, from coordinate 3,202,948 downwards.
GTTTATAATGTACAAACCTTCAGGGTATTGCCACTCGATAACGTTTCCCCTATGAACATCAAACTGAACCACGAATACAGCTACAATATTATTCTTGGTTTCAGGGCTATTTATAGTTATTAATATTGTATAATCAACTATTTATTTAATATATACTTTTCGCTTTGAGCAATAGTCGATGTACTTTGTTCCATTATTTCTTTTTTATTTATGCAAAATTAAACAAGAATAAAAGTGTTTTTTCCTTGGTGGAAAGGAAAAAAGCTTGGTTGTTTTTGCTTGTAGCGGCGCCTCTATGCAATAATTTCGGGAATGTCTGTTCTATACAAATAAACTCTTTGCCAAGATTATCATGAATAAATCTGTCATTTTCACGTCTAACGGTACAAATAATAGATCAATACTTAGCTATATTACCTATATCTCAGTTGATTTAAATACAAAATGTAAAAGAAAAACTTATTACGTATGATAGCATGTAGTTTAGTTGTCAATAAAGCCCGGACAAATGGGCATTATAAGCGAAATGCATGAACAAGGCTATGAAAATTCGAACATTCAAATTATTGTAACAAATAATATAATATTTTATTCTATTTAAACTTGATAAATTTATGCTGTATTTGATATTGCAGTTTAATCATTGTCTTTTTCTAACATTCTTTTCTTGGTGCCTGATATTTCATGATGAAAGGCCATTAAGGCCTTGAAATCGATACCTCCTGCTTCGTTGCCAGGTATACACTCATTGAATTTTACAAAATAAAAGCACTTATGCGAATTCCAAATATTTTTTAATACGAAGGTTTATAATTTTCTGGTATTTTATCTGGTATTTATTTAATTACAGTTTTTTGAATCAATATTCATAATCTAACATTTTTTAAAAAACAGATGTAAAACACATTACACTATAAACTTGGTTATACATGAAAAGGATATTTACTTATTAATTTTGGTAGTTGTCATTGCCATATGTGCTGGATTTGGATGATTAAGCAGCGCTATGTATTTCCAATTTGAAATGGTCTGCAAAGCCAGAAAAGAAAACCCAGTCGAAAAAAATTCAAATATTGTTCTTATAATTTAATCAGTAAATTGATGGATACTAACAATTTTAATTTTGGATACTATTACAAATGCAGTATATATATTGAGATTTTCAGCCCATTTGGATCAATATTCAGTGATTACGAGAATTTTTCCAGTAGTTGCTATATTTTTTTAAACAGACAAAGAGGGAGTTTTTTTTTTCAAAAACGCGTGCTAAAAATCCTTCAAAAATAGCCGTTAGCTAATGAAATTTGAAATCAGGATATGCTCTTCGTACATCCACTGCTTATTAAGTGCAACTATTAGATTAGAATCTAGATATAACGTTACGGTAGTCGTATTATCAGGATATTGTTATTGCTACACCACTAACAGCTATTGTATTACCTGATAATCTCCTCTATATATAATCTCATTCTCTACATTGAATAAAACCTCACCTTTTACTCTTATCTAATTCTTATTCGTTTTGGTAAACAGCAACCTCAAAATTCTATTTTGAATCATTATTTGATTTTATAAAAATTTTCAAAGAATATTTAAAACAATCCATACAAAACAGCTACTTAAACAAGCACAAATTTTTATTTCACCATTTCCACAGTAACTCGAGGAAGCTAAACCTTTTGTATTTCAGTGAATTAGCACTAAAAGTAGTGCTTACCATGACAACGGAAGTTTATTTGGATTCATATTCGTTGAGAACTGGTGAGCTTACTGAACTTAGTAGGTAATGTAGAATAGGTAGAGATATTTACGGGAAAAAAGTGTAAAAAAACAATAGGAATTTGATTAGATAACGTTAGGGTTTTATTGTCAAGCATAACTTAATTGACTCTTCTTTGAGAGGAAGATGTCCTTCTATTTATACATAATTTCTAATCTATATTCTAAATCAATGAGAACAAATAGGAACATGCCATTTCCATAATCTACCCGATATCTTTAGGTCCTGCTTTTATCATGAATGAAATCAGGCCTTATTGAACAATGGTGTATTTATGGTTCAGGCCAATAATTATAATTTGCTAGGATCCAAATCTCAGTTATAAGATTACTTGCTGTATCAATCTATTGGGACCTAGAGAGCTCAATGAGGTTGATGATATCAATGTAAAAAAATCTGCACAATTTAACGAATATTTTGGAATCTATTACGAAAATGTCAAAAAAATGAAATAAAAAAAGATGCCCCGAGTTTTTCAAACTCAGATATGTTGAAGAGAATTTTAAAACAAGTAATTTTTATTATAAAAAAATCTTTGGATATCTTAATTTTTTGCAGAGATATTAAGGCTCAAAGTTTCAATTTTTCATATTTAAGCTGTAAAAACCAAAATTGGAAGAAAAAATTATCAGTTTTTCCGAATTTATTCGACAGATACTATAGTGATGGTCTGTAGACAATTAATTGTTATTTGTAGCCCTTCAAAATCTGTATCAAATCAGACTAGTTTCAATAAGAGGTTTTTACTATTTTGTCATGAAAATCGCTCAAAACCGCGATTTTTGGATGGGGGTTGGGGTCAAAAAACAAGAGTACACCTTGAAATCTTCATTACTCCTTGAAAAATTAATTTTTTTGAAAAAACTAAAAACGTATAAATTATTAATATCATTTTCCAGTAACTTATCAAACAAAATATCAGTTTCATAAAAACAATTGCGAGAAGCAATATATATAGATCAGTTTTTAGTTTTTTCAAAAAAGTTAATTTTTCAAGGAGTAATGAAGATTTCAAGGTGTACTCTTGTTTTTTGACCCCAACCCCCATCCAAAAATCGCGGTTTTGAGCGATTTTCATGACAAAATAGTAAAAACCTCTTATTGAAACTAGTCTGATTTGATACAGATTTTGAAGGGCTACAAATAACAATTAATTGTCTACAGACCATCACTATAGTATCTGTCGAATAAATTCGGAAAAACTGATAATTTTTTCTTCCAATTTTGGTTTTTACAGCTTAAATATGAAAAATTGAAACTTTGAGCCTTAATATCTCTGCAAAAAATTAAGATATCCAAAGATTTTTTTATAATAAAAATTACTTGTTTTAAAATTCTCTTCAACATATCTGAGTTTGAAAAACTCGGGGCATCTTTTTTTATTTCATTTTTTTGACATTTTCGTAATAGATTCCAAAATATTCGTTAAATTGTGCAGATTTTTTTACATTGATATCATCAACCTCATTGAGCTCTCTAGGTCCCAATTTAAATTTTTTCAAAATATTCATTTTCTTGTGGAGATGTCCTCAAAAATGTGTACAAAAGAATATCCTCGGTTTTGCTCGAAAAAAATAATCTGTATACCCTCGTTTCAAATTCTCTGTTACATTCACAGGTGATTATAGTAACTTTTAAGATAATAATAAACTTTTTGAGTTGCATTGTAATTCTTATTGTAAAAATGAGCTGAAATGCCCAAGATTTAGAAAAAATGTATAATTTAATAAAAAAACTTGTTAAATTAAATCACACACAAAAACTGAATATCATCTTCATTTAATATCAATAATTTGTCCTATTTATATACAAATTCTATATTACGTTTATCTGTTAGATCAGTTTTGGATCGATTATATCTTTCTGACATTCTATGTCAGATCAGTCTGTTTACATTAGTAACACAGCACATTTAAGTTGAGCTTACTGTATTTCATACAGCTAAGTCCAACAAGTGGATATGTCTCACATATCTCGTTTCCTGGATCTTACTTTAGAAAATTAAGAACAATCAAGAATGTTACCACAGATCAGTTAGCTGACTTCTTATCAATAAGGATTACAAATCAAAAGGTTTATTATCTTACAAATAACCAGTGGATGCAGCATGAGCTAGCTAATCTGGGATAGTATTCCTTGTATAATTATCACTTTCTACTATCTATGCACATTACTGTTTTACCAAAACTAGCGCTCGTAAAATGACCGATCCCAAGCGAGTGCAAGCAATTTTAGCAAGCATTTGCCGAGTTTTAAAAAAAAACAACATCATATATATTATTTCATATGTGTTTTATCACACTTTGAACCAATGTCACGCTGAAGATATATAGTACTATGTTTGCGCTTGCACTCGGATTCGCTCGCTTGCTTATACGCTCGTGCTGGGCTTGCTTGACTTTTTGAAAATTTAGATAATGCTTGATTTATGGTTGCTTGCTTACTTTCAAAACTGAGAGTGCTCGATATACAACTGCTCGACGAGCCGTTACTTAGGCTTGAGCTTGCTTGAGCAGCTTTCGAATATTTTAGACTCGGCAAATGCTTGCTAAAATTGCTTGCGCTCGCTTGGGCTCGGTCATTTTGCGAACGCTAATCAATCAGACATGTCAAATAGAAGTGATTCCTGATTTATCCCAGCAGTAATTCAAGTTAGACACCAAATAATAAAATCAAAATCTAAAAGGATGTAATCCACATGTGTGAATAGCAAATAACCAGCTTGTTATCCAAATTTACCGAATGCGCAAGGATTTATGGATGTTGATATCTGAAATACTTTTAGCACATTTACATATAAAGTGTTTCTTGAGTGAAGAGTGATATGCCTTTAATAGTATTGTTCATGCAGTAATAATTACCCTGAAGTCCATTATTAAGGATAAATTAAAGCTGGTGACAAACCGATTTCTAACTAATAATGACTGAAGCAGGAACTGATAGAAATTCAAATATGATTAATAATGTTATTCGCTGAGCTCTTCAAGTCTCTATAAAAAATGACTAAAGATATTCCATTATGTATGCTTTTATGTTACAATTAGTAATACTCTATTTGCTACTTACTGGATAAAAACCAAAATCGAAATATACAGACAGTAGTAGGCCTACAATACAGTTTACATTATTAAATTATTGCGTGCAGAATGTGTCTCCCTTGTGCTTGTGAAATAAGATATTTATAAAGAAAATGGATTCCCAAAATACAGTAGTACTAAAAATACTGGAGTAGAGAAAAGAAGAAAACAATTGGTAGTCTTTTGAAAGTTGCGCATTGAAATGTAAAACGAAAAGAAAAAGGTGAGGGGATGATTAGCTGCTGCGGTTCTAGACCGGCAAACAGAAGTCCCGAACAAAATCTGTTTGCATGAGTTTCGAACCCACAACCTCTCCTTTTGTGAGCATATAATTAATAGACGCAAAATAGCGCTACGTATATATACAAAAATTTAATCGTAGGTGAAACGTGTATATATATACTGTATTATATATATATATATATATATAATAACAAAATTTTTATAATTTATAAAAGGTACGGTCTATTTTGACTTGCTGTGGTACACAAAAAAACTACGCTCGATAAGTTAAAATAAATTTGAATATTAAATTTGAATTTTCAAAGAAAAATTTCATAATAATTTCAATCTTCAAAATTGGAATATTATGCCTTCTTTCTTCTATAAATAGCCTCATAATAAACATTTTTAGGATACACTTTAGACACTACTAAACAGGCATGAATTGATCGCATTATGCTACCTATCCCTAAATTTATTTTATATCTCACAAAAGACTCAAAAACGCGTAAAATTCATTGCTTTTCTCTTCAAAACTGGCTCTCACTTTTCACCCCTGCTCTACTTTTTTTTTCACTAAATAACACCAAGAAAAAATTATATGCCGATGTACCTGAGATGTTTAGCTTTAATCCAAAAACAAGTATCCGGAAATATCCTACTTTTTGCAGGTGGTATTAATTTTTCAGTGCTAAGGTTTCAGATTTTTTACGCGTATTTCACTACTAATGGATTGAAAACTTTGAGGATGCATATCTCCAGAAAAAATTAAGCTATACTAACACTTTTCAATAATGAAATTCACTTGTTTTGAAGTGCTCTATAACATGTTTTAACGTAAAAAAATTCTGAGCACTTTTATTTTTTTTCATTTTTTTTTGGCATTTTTATAGTAGGTTTCTAAATATTGGTTCAATTGAGCAACATTTTTTTTGCATTTATATTATCAAGCTCATTGAGCTCTCCCAGACCCAATTTAGATTTTTTTAAGATATTGATTTTTCGTGGAGATATCCTCAAAAATGTGTACAAAAAGGTGCCTCCATTTCTGGCGTCCATTTTCCCCTTGTATACCCTCATCCCAAATTCTGAAACTGAAAAAAATTTGAACAAAAATCTTGCTTCCTCTACGAAAAATGTAGCTACAAATTTAAATAATAGTTCGATCGATAGATAATTGTTTTACGCATCATTGTCGTTTTATATATTTTGAATATGCTTATAAAAAGTGCTCTGTATCTTCAAAAAACCTCCAAAATTTTAATTGCATTTTGCGCAAAATTTTATGTGAAACATTTCTTTAAGTTTTATATATATGGATGCAGAATTTAAAACTGTACAAAAACCATCTAATACGCTAGGTCTAATTACTTTTCAGTTCATGAGCATTTAAACAATTTTGTTTTTTGAATCATTTTTGGTCCATTTTTTAAAATAAATTTTGGAAGACCGTTATGATAGGTTTCAGGCTGTGATAAAAACTATTATTTTGATTATCTCGACAAAAAATCAATATTTTTTGCTAAAACAAAAAATGCAGAATAGCAATCAATTAAACCTATCTTGTGAATACAGAAATTAAGTCCTGGATGATAAGTTTTAAGTTTTACTAAATAGTAAACTAATATTTACAACTGCAGTCAACGAGAAAAAAAATACTATCCTTGTGAATATTGATCCAATCAATCTCAAATTATACAGGATGGTAGATTTTTTAAATATATCCAGCATAAAAATTTATATTTCTACTTTCACAAATTACTGTGAATTGAGAAGACCATCAGCAAAACATGATATTTCTGCCCAATAAAACTACCTGTTGTGTCTTAATATTTTTTTGTTTGATAAATAATACTTGAAAAAAGAATATAATTAAAAGAGAATGAGTAATGGATCAGTTCTTCAACTGTATAATAAAAACAAGATAATATCGTTTATTTATATATTGAAAGTATGGCCTTTTACTGTATATTGATTTGATATTGAGATCTTGAGATGTAATTTAAGGCACTATTGAACCATTAGATCTGTTTGATAGTAATCTATGGATTGAAATGGATCAATCATGATTTAACTGTGCTTTCAGAGCTTATTATGAGTTGTCTTATTTCAATGTTGCGCTAAATATGCTTGGATGTTGATTTGATAGTTATTTGATTAACTAACAACCACTGGCATAAAATAATATGGTGCCATAATTGAGGTCCAAACGTTCTTGTTAATTGCTGCTGAAGAATATACTTAGTACGCTAGGAGTTTCTTATTTATAATATCCGATATATAGCGAGACTTTGCGGTTCAATGCATGTCGTAGTCAATAGATTGTAAGATGTATTGAAACTGCAGAAGGTGATAAAGTATGGTACTTGGTGGCATATAACATGCATGATAATAAATAATAAATTGACGGAAGCTGCATACCTTTGGGCATTATTCTTAAGCATTTACATATTCAATACTTAGAATATCTATGTTGAGTGGCAGCTTACTTTCATCAGTATTCATAGATGTTGCTTTTAAATTGTTTCCAATAAAAGTCTGTAATAAGCTATAAGTGCACTTTGGATTTGGAGATGATTTTTCTCGACACATAGTAAGTTGTAGACACTACCTTTTGATATCAGCATGTCAAAGATATGTCCCTCCTCTCATGTAGAGTTGGAAGTTATTAGAATCGAAATTCGTGGAGATAGTAGTAGTTTTGTTGTAGAATTTTTATCGTTGTAAACAGTAAGTTTTAGATGGTTTTTAAATGGTTTTCGAATATTTTCATCTAATATTGAGTCGAATTACGTCAAATATTCAAAGAAGATATATCGTCATTATATAAACTATTTATTAATATATTTAAAAAAAAAAGAAATATTAATACCAGAATATAAATGTACTGGTCAAAAATTGACTATAATTGACTTAAAATTGTTTATAAGACATTGAGCACGTAAATTGAGGCATTAATTTTTTGTTTTCAGGAGATAGATTCAACCGAAAACTACTCTGCATTTTTTTTCTCAGAAGAAAATGTCAATTTTTCGTCGAGATAATCAAAATAATAGTTTATATTATAGCTTAACCTTATGTCATCAACTGGACTTCAAAATCGATTTGACAAATCGACCAGAAAATAATTAAAAAAACAAAATCGCTTAATAACTAATGAACTGAGAAGTAAGTTGGACTAGCATATTAAATAGTTTTTATACAATTTTAAATTCTGCATCCATCTAAATAAAAATCATGCAGACATTTTACATTAAATTTTGCGTAAAATGCAATTAAACTTTTGAAGGTTTTCTGAATATATACATCACTTTTTATAAGCATATTTAAAATATAAGCAAATGAAAAGATGTGCAAAAAAATTATCTATCCTTTGAGCTATTGCAAAATCTTCTAACTACATTCTTCATAGAGAAAACGAGATTTTTATCCAAATTTTTTTCAGATTCAGAATTTAGGATGAGGGTATACAAGGGAAAATGGAAGCTAGAAATGAAGGTAACTTTTTGTACACATTTTTAAGGATATCTCCACGAAAAATCAATATTTTTAAAAAAACTAAATTGGATCTAAGAGAGCTCAACGAGCTTGATGACATGAGTAAAAAAAAATTGTTACTCGATTTAACGGATATTTTGAAAACTACTGCAAAAACGTCGAAAAAAATGAAAAAAAAATAAAAGTGCTCAGAATTTTCTTTATATTAAAACATGTTATAGAGCACTTCAAAACAAGTAAGTTTTATTATTGGAAAGTGTTAGTATAGCTTAATATTTTCTGGAGATATGAAGCCTCAAAGTTTTCAATCCATTAGCAGTAAAATACGCGTAAAAAATCTGAAACCTTAGCACTGAAAAATTAATACCACCTGCAAAAAGTAGGATATTTCCGGATACTTGTTTTTGGATTAAAACTGAACATCTCAGGTACATTGACATATAATTGTTTCTTGGTGTTATTTAGGGAAAACAAAAAGTAGAGCAGGGATGAAAAATGAGACCCAGTTTTCAAGAAAAAAACTGTGAATTTTACGCGTTTTTGAGACTTTCGTGAGATATAAAATAAATTTAGGGATAGGTAGCATACTGAAACCAATCCACATCTATTAAGCACTGCCTAAGGCATATTCTAAAAAGTGTTTAGTATGTGGTTAGTTATAGAAAAGAGAGCACTGTCCCATTTAGAAGAGTATTTATCAAATTTAAAAATCTACATTTCGCAAATTGGATTTTTATATGCTAAAATAGTAACTGATGCCTTAATTTTGTTTTTATTTGTTCATTTTGTATGTGCGATATGTACGTATTTTATATAATATAAAAGAACTTGAATTAAAATTGATTACAATGAAACTAAATCATTTTATTGACGTAAAAGAAGATGATGACGAGAAAAAATTAGACTATTATTGAAGGGTTAAGGATATACACAAAGTTGATTTGTCGATTTTTTGAATGATAGAAATTACTTAAAAGCATTCATCAGATTCGAAAGAGCAGTTACCAAAAGATAAAGCACTTTCCTCAGTATCCTTGACACAACGGAAACCGATAGTAGCACATCTATCTACAGATGGAGACATCAACAAGTATTTACCATGTTGGTCATTGCGATATGCTTGAGGGAAGTAGTGTTCACCATTCTTTGCTTGGTAGTAAGAACCACCACGGATAATAGCTATAAAAGGATCAGTCAATAAGTTATTACTTATTTTATCTGTTTACAAATTAATTGCCTGCTCTGGTGTGATCATCACGATAAACATCAGTCCATTGCCATACATTTCCGACAAGATCATAAACACCCATGCATGAGCGACCGGCAGGGAATGCATCAACATCAGCAGGAGGATGTTCAGGATAAAGTCTTTCACGACCAGTGTAAACTTCAGGAACCTTGGTTTCATCCCACTCGTTACCCCAAGGGTATGTACGATATTCATGACCACCTTGAGCAACATATTGCCATTCCCATTCGTGAGGAAGACGTTTTCCAGCCCACTTGGCATAAGCTCTAGCATCTTCAACAGAGACATGAATAACTGGTTTGTTTGCACGAGAAGCAGGATAACAACCACCACACCAATGCTTCAAGAAGTTTGTAGGATCAGCAGGTTTATAACCACTTTCGTCCAAGAATTTTTTAAATTGGCTTTCTGTAACAGGATAGGCATCCATGTAGAAAGTGTTAATTTGCATATGTTTTGTGGCATGATGGCGAGAAGGTTGGAATTCCCAAGGATACTTGATATCGACACCAGGGTAATCTGATTTACCATGAGGATGAGCGCTGAGACCCTTGACCTTGAAATCGTAAGCACCACCTTCAATGCGAACCATACCACAGATATTTTCATTAGTATGCTTGCTTACAACAACTTCATCTAATTCTTGCCACAAGACAGCACTGCAAATAGGAATTTGAGCCAAAGAAATTCTTGAACGATGATGTAAGCTCTTGATAAGGGATTCAAAGCTTCCAGGCAAGGGAGAAACATCGCTTGTAGCAAAGATACAGCCATAACCATAAGGTTCGATATCAAAACTAAGGGTTGCAAGACCATCACAAATGTCGGTAGGTTGAATTTCAGTACCATGCCAGACATCGTAGAATTGAATACCAATATGGTAATTGACAACAATTTGGTGTCCAGTAACATTAGCGGGACCACGATTAACAAAGGTCCAGACGATTTGATCTTCAATTGTACGGCTAGGGAATTTACTAGAGAAAACTGTCTCCCAACGAACACAGGGGCAATGGGGTTCCCATTCTGCAGAGGCAAAAAAGTCAGGACCAAAGCAACGAAGAATACTAGTGGTTCTACGCAAAGCTTCAGCATCACGAGGAGTAAGTTGATTCCAGGTACCAAATATATTTTCCCACATTTCAATACCCAAACCTAAGATTTATAGTATTTAATATGGTATTTCATTGTATTGTAAGTATATATATTATATTTACCATTGAAGAAGGAATGTTGAATCATGGCAGTCTTGTTTCTAGACCACTTATCACAACTACGGGTCATATGTTGAGGCTCAATGAACTTTCTTAATGCGACAGTAGGAATACGACTATAATGAAAATGTGAATATTACGTATAATTGGATTAATCTTATCAATAAACTTACGTATTAGAATCATATTTAGCTATTGTTTAAAATATAAAACGTGTTAATTAATAGTTGCATTTCAATTATTTTTAAATACGAACCCATATCCATAGTATTCCATTGCATGATCTATATTTAAAATTAAGGTTATTCAATGTTGTGTTTTCTTTTTAACAGCAATTATTCCTTACAAAGGTATCATCCATCTCGGGAGCATGTCCGAGTTTATTCTCACTATTAGCTTGAGCTTGGAAAGCCAAAGGATGTCCAATAGCAAGAGAATTCATCCAATAATCTTGAGTGAAATAAGCAACTTCGCTTGACATACCATCAATGTTATATTCCTCTATTGTAAACATTAGTATCTGAAATTTAAATTATGTACATAATAACATACTAAATAATCTAGGCAAGATATAGCTCCAAGAAGCACGAGGATCACGCTAAATGGTCATTAAAACAGTAAGTTTCCTAATTCTTTCACATAGAAATCAAACTTACAGTTCCGTTATCCCAACCAATAACAGCAAACAAGACCTTAATTTTTCTGGCATGAAATTCTTCAACCAAAGAACGAATACCAAGAGTACCTCCAGGAAGACATCTATAGTAATCTTCAGAGTTACGGCTATCACAACCAAGGTTAGGGAAACTTGGCCAAATCTAGGAGAGAAATTTTTGTAATACAAATAATATGCAAAAATCCTTTTAGATCAAGCAAACAAAAACAAATATTATAATACTTACAACGATAGAATCGATTGTACCAAAACGTTCGGTTACATCTATGTTATATTTGTAAATAATAAATTCTTATTGTAATAAATTATCAACATATCACAAACCATGTACATATTTATCAACAGTATACTTGTTGGTTTTAGGGTCATATAAGAACAAATCATTAGCCATAACATGTGGCTGAACATAACTAGTTTGAACCCATTGGAGTTCAGGTACATCATGGCCAGAAGTGACATGAGTTTCTTTCTTGGTTTGCTGCTCAAGACGATATTTTCTTAAACGAGCATTCCAATCCAAGTAATCTCTTGGGGAAGCAGGACCTTCGACCTGGTGAGGTCTAAATTTAAGATCATAATCATCAGCAAAGGCCTTGACAAGCATATTTAATATTTAAGAATATATATATATATATAAAGTGAAAAAGAAAAGGTGAAAAAAGAGACAATCAAAGTAGGCTTTTATACATGTTGAAATATATGTACATATTGTTGTTTTTGTGTGTGCATGTATAGATTCATAAATATCAAGGTTATTTCTATAAATGTCGAGTTGCCCTTTGGCGCCGATGTATTTTTTTTATAATGTGTGTATTCTTGCCAAATGTAGCCTATTCCGAATGAAATTTTAAAGTTTTGTCTTTGATCAAAGCCAAATAATCCACAAAAAGAGAAAACGTGTCCATTTTACTTAAAAGCGAGTATCACCGGCTTATACAATATGGTATACAAAAGATTTTTCCTATTTTTCATACAAAGAAGTTGTACAGTTTGAAGGCTTTTTTGATGTCTGTCCTTGAAATTATCAGACTCTTGTGCAATGCTTTTGGTGTTTGTGTACACCAAGTGTGTCCGTATACACGGTATTTTCCCTTGTTAATACTTTCTCTTTTTTCCTCGCTCACCTTTTTAACATAAAGTCAATGTCACATACATTTATTATCCTTGATGGACATCCAAATGCATTCAATCCAACTACAAGAGTAAATAAACATCAAGTAGATCCAACACGTATACAATAAATAATCAAAATAAACACGTACAATAATCTTACCTGGCTTAATTAGACCAAATACCTCTTTTCCCATTTTGGGCAAGCATGGTGCAAAGCTCTATTGAATTTTGTCGTATTGTTTGGGATATTCAACATACTCGAAAGTACCCTGTAATTATCATCCATATATCTATATATCAGTTGCTATGATCAAATCAACTAAAAAGTCAATTAGGTAAACGTAATGGTTGCCGGGGCAACTCCATTTTTAGTAAATGATTCTACACAACAAAATTTACAAGCCTTGGAACAACAATTTCCACATGCTCAACCTCGCCAATCTTATACACATGATCGATTACAACCAACGATTGAAAACGCATTAAAAACTTTTTTAGATAATAATGACAATAATACGAATACTTTAAAACGATGTCGTATTATTCTAGTTACAATTGCAAAGCAATCAACAGAGAAAGCATTCGAGTACATGTGCATAATTCAAAATATTTATAAAGATATTAACATGATCAAATGTTAGGTTCCATAATAATCCGAATGATCCAGTTCGAGATTTAAGAGCGATAATGTATAATGCAGTTGAAAATGTTGATCCAAGCTTAGACCATGTTCAAGTCGATGTATTAAGATTACTACCTTTTCCTGAATCAACAGAATATACGATACCACCTAAAATTATTTCGAAACAAATCTCATCTCAAATTACAATGTCGATTTACAACATTCCAAATGGACAAGATGATTTAAAACATGCAATGCGTCACTTGGCACAATTGTATTACAATATAAACGTATTGCATATATCCAATATACCTATGAAGGTAAAATTAAGTATTTTTTTTCTGCTAGTGTTTGTGATTCTAAATTCATGAAATAGTCTGCAGAACAAGCACAATCAACACATACAGTTACTTTGTATTACCAAGCAAATGGATATCATTTGATTAATCAACAAGAGCCGCTAAGGAATTTACTTATACACGACCCAACTTATTTAAAATATAGAGAAATCAAATTAATTTACTCGAAACGTAGCAAAAAAGCACTTCCTGGCAAGTGATTTTAATATTTGTTGTTGTTGTTGTTGTTGTACAGATATACTTACGATTTGAATAAATAGAATCTGAATGGTGTACATGTATGCATAGTATATCTCCACTTAAAGCAAGTATTTTGTAGCACCAAGTTTCTCCAATGTCTAACAAGCATTTTTGTATTTTAGTTTCATGATATGGCAACAGAAGTTTATTTAGACATGACATTTAAAGGTATGACGATATTACATGGGAATTTCAATACAAACCCTTTTTTATACTTTATTCCATTCAGGCAGTATCTCCTATCTAGTGACACCTGAAACAAGCCATACAAAGGCATGGACGCATATTTTAATGGCCCAAGAAGGTAAAATTTATCACATAGCACAAGAAAAAAAAAAAAAAAAAAAAGAATGCAACAACTAAACTATTTTGAAACAGGTGTCATATTTCTACATTGCTTAAATAGCCAACTGCAACAACAATTTATTGAGGCAGAAAATAATACAATACAATTATCAAATGTCAAAGTAGAAGGCTTTGTAAATCATCTTGATGTTAGTGGAAATATACCCAAAACAGTGGAAGTTTTAGATACACTTGTTAGGCCAAATTTATTTGAAAATGTAAAGGAATACATGGAGGCATCTGTTCGAAATCATCTATGCAGTTCCGTTACTTTAAATCCTTCCAGATTTTCACATCACCTGCCCATTATGCATTCAACTTTGAATGAGAAAGGACTGTGTACATCACGTTCTATTGAAAAAGCAACTCGATGGCGCACTTGCTTCCGTGATTGTGAGGGTACAGATCGTTTTCCCATACTATATGAAAACAAAAGGCCGATCCAAGATTTAGCCATTGATGTGTTGAATGGTATTCCCGTAAGTTCTGGATTCGGCGTTGCTTTTGGGCTTATACACGATCTTTTTGAACAATTGCAAGATGTTGTTTTAAAAGATATTATTTACGCCAAAGAGATGAAATCTACCCGAGAGTTGATTACCATGATTGTAACTGAATTAGTTAATGGTATGGAAGGATCTGGTCAAAAACTGTTTCTGAAGGGATTGAGAAAAGAAGATGCAAAGCTTATTTCAAAGAAATTACTAGTTGCTCTTTGTCTAATTGGTAAAAGATTTTCCAAAGACAGTGCTAATCATCAGCAGGTAAGTTGGTTTGCTTACTGGCAGTGTTGTTTTTATATATTAACTGTAATACACACAAGCTGTGCAACTTTATTCATTCCGTTATAGAACAAAAAGCTCAATCACATTTTGATAATAACGATGCTACTATGCAAATCAAATCAGATGAAGGATCAGCACCAACAACGCTGGATGCTGCATGGAGTCAAGTAAATAGATATGAAAACATGTCCCTTAGAGAACGAGAGGATGCTGCACATGGCTTTTTACCAGACTTTAAATCAGAAAAGCCTATGGTAGATAACAGTGGTGCGACAAATTTATTTATGGGTCAATTAACATCAAAACAACCTCCACCAAGACTTAACCCCAACTTTAAATCTCGTAGAGGCGGAAACAATACTACCAATACTAACAGCAGTTCTACTGCACCTGTAGATCCTCGTTCATATCATTATTCTTCCAAAAAACCCACTTATCCTGACCCATCCAATGCCAAGCCTTATTTGACTTACATTGCTCCCACACTAGAAGAGAAGGCGCAAGAAGAAGACCAAGAGGAGAAAAGCCTGGGTAACCCAGGGAATTTACTATGGTTGTACTGGATGAATGATAAGATTAAAAAGCGAGGAAACCAAGATGAAGGTGATTTGAGTCTAGGTACTGAATTAGTTTACAAAAATCAGCAGTGGAAACGTGTAAAAAAGGAGTTTTTGGGTCGTTTAGCACAACCTGGGGAGAAGGGCGAGACAATCTAAAGTATTTTCAAACAGAATGGTGACAATATTCATCATACAAACATTTGAATCGATTACCATTTTCAACAATATGGTAGTGTAGAATAGCTTTATTTGGATTCCAGTAGTTGACGATGAAATTAAAATGGCGTAAATCTTTGATATATAAATATAACTCTTAAAAATAATTTTTTATTTACAATAAAAAATAAACATCAGTAATTTTAGCCTTTACACATATGGTCAAGTTGTGTATACAAGATTTATAAAGTTGTATCTTGAATAAAAACTATTTGAATATAAGTCCTGTTATATAATTGTGTACTTTGTGCTACCATTTAACCCGATTTTTGAGGTCCAAATCACATGAAATCAATGTCATTTTGTAGAGAATGTTTAACTCTCATGATTCTGGATACTTTTGAAATTTTTTTTTGGAAAGCAAAATTGGCCATTTTGACCCTTCAAACCATGAGGGTACCCTCATGGTCGAACAACAAAAACAGGATTTTGGATTTTTCAAGCCGAAAACGAAAACTTTTTATATAATATATATTGGCAAAAAATAATCCCTAGGACTATGTCTGTAGTCTTGATAAATCAGACTTGATATTCAGTATATGAAAAATCGACTTTTGATGTAAAAACAATTTTAAGGTTTTAGAGCTATAAGTCAACGAGCTTTATACTTGGATGAATTTAACTAGTACCATCGGATAGAGTGTCAAAGGATTATTATAAAGCTTATTAAGGGTATTGGTATTTAATTATAAAGGTTTGGGACTGGATGCAAGTACAAGTATTTCTGGATGGCAAAATGTTTTTTTTTTTTTTGTAGGGAAATAAACTTCTTTATTTCATTATTTAAAGTCCTATAACTGTACGCCATGGCGAAGTGAGAGATAAGACTGGATATTGGGGTTCGGGTTCTGTGTTATATGAAGCGTGTTTTAAGTGCAAAGAAAATAAAAACAAGGGATGCGAAATACGACTCTAGAATTTTTGAGTACAAGATTTGTTGGTACGAGATATTTGAGAACAAAAGTTCTATGGTGAGGAGCAACTGTGAGCAGGATTACAGTTGAATCAAACGGGGGTTGGGTTCTGGGTTTTGGGGAGTGAGGATAGGTTTGTGATCAGGGAATCGATGGTAGCTTCGCGGTCAGGGAGAGGGTGGAGGGTAAGGATCTGGGTTCAGCAAAAGGGAGGAGCATATAATGTATTTTCATAGTAAACGGTATCAAGCTAGATAAAAGAGCCTTGAGGATGAGGCAGATGAAACATAAATGGTAAATTCAAATTTGGTTGATATAATAGCTTCGCGCTAACCAGGCTACCAGGGCACCACTCCTGGAGTATATCACTAAGGCCTATGAGACTTTCCACGGCCCATATATACAACATGGCACCAAAGGAGAAAAAAAACCAAAATATAACATAAAACATCCTACGAAAGGACTGATACATGTAGCGTGAGTGTTAGGGGTTCATAGTTCATAGTGTTTTCAACGTGTCATTCCACAGCTTGGATGAAAGGTTCGGGGGTGACCTTTCTACGATTTTCCAGATCGCACTGAAGAACGGTTCCCTCTATACCATAACTCGAGAAGGATAGATGGAAGAAAGGTGTTGGATGGCAAAATGAAGATTTTTTATTCATCCTGAGCCGATTTGTCATTTTCAAATTCGGACTCCACTGGTGCTTGCTTTGACCCTGATCATATGTGAAATAGATGTTCCTGCAAGAATTGTGTCCATGAATGACCCACTTGGGTGGGTTTACTTTATCTTTTAAATCTTTCTAAGCCTGAAGCGATATATACAGTCGACGAAAATACGTAGTTATTATGCAGTGTTTTGAGCTAAACAAGTAACACAAATCTAAATCTCCTCCCTGCAAAATTGACGTTGAGATTGATTTAGTTTTGAGGATAGGGCTTCTTTGAAACTCTAAAATAAAAGCACTCTTTAAACGTGACAGTATTATTTTACAAGGACGGTTTCTTTTTGAGCAAAAAAAAAGTATAAATAAGGGTCATAATCCTGCAATTTGATGCTCTTCATACTTACCTGGGTCGTGTATCTGAGCTCATTAATCTTGGATATACAGCGAGAGTGGTTAACATTGCACTGCGTTGACTGTTCATGCTGCGAACAACCTTCGGGTTGTCTCGAGATCATAATTTTTGTTTGGGGGGAATAAGTGGTTCGCCGCGTGTTCCCCTGAACTCTTTATCAATCAAATATAAAATGAAAAGAATGGTATAATTTCACGTTGTTTTGTTGTACGCGCTTAGTGATTTTAATAATACTACTGCTGCTGTTACAACTCTTGATTAATCTTGACTCCACGAGCTGGTTATCTGTACGCTTTCTTGTATTTTGAACTCAAGCTCTCCCTCCAATGTGTATTCAATTTGTTTTTGGTTTAAATATCCCTGGCCATTAGGCGCCTGAATTTGTCACTTTTTGTAGATTTAAGCAGATTATTCTGACTAACACCTCTTATAGAAGGTACACATATATCTAGTATCGTCCAAGATGTAAATTATTAGCTAAATTTCTGTATTGCAAGCATGAATGCACCCATTTAACCTTGTTAAAATTGGTTTTACACTATATCACCAGCCAGTCGCCACCAAATGCCATTCAAATTCCGCCCTTTTTTATTTTATTTCGTTTTGTGAAATTTCAACTCGATTTTGAAAATTTTGACACTTTATCACAAATTTCTCAAAATCAGGCATATGAAGCACCTATAGCTTATTAATTAGAATTAATACAATTCGTGATTCTGTATCTAATGGTGCAATTTTCAGAAAAAGCTTCCACAGAAAATCTCTCATAAATCGCGTGAATAGAAATATCAGTTTTTCTTCCAAAAATCAAATTATTGAATAAAATATTGCCAAATAAACAATTTCATATAAAAATTTAGGAAATTTTGATCATTTTTGGCTTAGAAATATCATATAAAAAAACCGCGTTTTCAGGGGTAAATTTTGAATTTAGCAATTTTGAGCAATTCAGCCCTGTATCTGTAAGGGTTTTGAGGCAGATTCTGGACAAAATTTTGCGATCCAAAAAAAAATCGAGAAAAAAATATAGAAAGTATCTAATCTTTCTGAGAAATAGTTTTGACAAATTTAGAGGTCCAAAAACGGACAAAAAAATGTATAAAAAATCCTTTAAAGCTGTTAATTTTTATGCATTGTAAGCTAATTTTCCTACAAAATGAGGCTATATATCTCAAATATAAACATGTAAATGATAATGAAAACTCTTTTATTACACTAAGCTATATTTTCCTTTTCAGTTTTGCAATTATGACATGATCTAGACCCTAAAAAAATGGCCTGATAAGCATTAGCATTGCTATGGTGCGCGAAAACATCTAAAAGCATCTGTTGTACCTGAATTCATTTACTGAGTTTTATTTGCTCTTAGCAATGACGAGATAGCAATCAGATGCTGATAGATTTGGTTCCTGAATATCTATTAAATTTACAAGTAAAGTATTTTACATGTGTATGAAACCAGCCACAGCATCTACACACCATCACCATCACCATCATTGCACCAAAATAAGGTTAATTTAAATGTTTATTTGAGCTTTCAACTAAACAGCCCTCTTGTTTCAACATACGTCACATTGCCTTGTTTAAACATATTATTTTAGCCTTTCTTTTTTCTTTTCATTGTCCTCTCTCTCTTTCTTTTTCTTCTCTCTCTCTTTTCCAGAATTATTGGCATTTGAGTTTACATTGAATTGATATTCCGCGTTACATACTTTTCGTTGGATAGTCATTGATTCTATATTATTGAAACTTTCACGGAGGGAATACTTGCTCTCTTTTATCTTGAACTGAATCTAGTTGTAAGGTCCTCTTTTTTTTTTTTTTTTTCTTGGATTATACAATCTTTGGTAACAAACAAAGCAGTAAAAAAAATAAAAACTCTTGTAACGCTAATGCAACTTGATGTTATAGAGCAAAATATACAATAGAAGGAAAGCATTAATATGAGCGGAAATATTAAAGTTGTCGTGCGTTGCCGACCCCTGAACGCTAGAGGTAACTGTTTTTTGATTTATGTACAAGTAAATGCTAGTTTATTAATATCAAATGAACAGAGAAAGCAAGAGGTGCGACCAGTATTATACGAATGGATGGAAATCAAACAATCATCACAAATAATAAAGCACCTAGCGCCAACGGTCTTCACCAAAAGAAAAGAAATCAGCAAAAAGATGAGGAAGATAATGTCAAAGCATTTACATTTGATAGATCGTATTGGTCTGCAGATAAAAATGATGATCAATATGCAGACCAGGAATTAGTGTATAATGATCTTGGAAGAGAGCTTTTAGACCATGCATTTGATGGATATAACTGTTGTATTTTTGCATGTAGAGTATGCAATATTTGTAAAATATAAAAGATTATACTAAACTAGTTTTAATAGATGGACAAACTGGATCAGGAAAATCGTATTCAATGGTATATAAAAAAGCCCATCAAATACTTTATGTAATATTAAATGTCTATTTTGTTTGTAATAATTAGATGGGTTATGGTGAAGATAAAGGAATAATACCTCGTACATGCTCAGAATTATTTGAAAGAATATCAGATCTTACGAGCAATGTCCTTAAATTTCAAGTAGAAGTATCATATATTGAGATTTACAATGAAAAAGTACGCGATCTCTTAAATCCTGGCAATAAAGGAAACTTGAAGGTACGAGAACATCCTACCATTGGACCTTATGTGGAAGATCTTTCTCGCCTTGTCGTTAATTCATTTGAAGATATTGATCATTTGATGAGTGAGGGAAACAAGGTAATTTAATATGACACATGAATTAAATCAACAACTAGGATTAAAATAAACAATAAAATAGGCTAGAACAGTAGCAGCTACCAACATGAATGAAACATCTTCTCGCTCTCATGCAGTTTTTACATTATTTCTTACTTCAAATCGATTCGAGGAGGTAGCAAATTTAAATACTGAAAAGGCAGCCCGCATTAGTCTAGTGGATTTAGCTGGTAGTGAAAGAGCGAATAGCACAGGTGCTACAGGTGCTAGGTTAAAAGAAGGCGCAAACATTAATAAATCTTTAACTACGCTTGGAAAAGTAATTGCGGGTTTGGCAGAACAATCATCACAGCCTAATGGCAACAATAAGAAATCGTCGGCTCATATTCCTTATCGTGATTCTGTATTGACATGGCTACTTAAAGATTCGTTAGGTGGTAACTCTAAAACCGCCATGATAGCAGCTATTTCACCAGCCGATTACGACGAAACTATGAGCACATTGCGGTATGCAGACCAAGCTAAACGAATCAAGAACAAGGCCATTGTCAATGAAGATCCAAATGCACGATTGATACGAGAATTAAAAGAAGAATTACAAGCATTGCGAGACACTTTGATGATTTATGCGCCTGAAGAAGTTGAAAAAATTACTTTACAAAAGAAATCTTCAGGTAGAGCAAGTGGTAGTGGTAGTCGAGCCTCATCTCGTGCAACAGCAAGAGCCACATCTGCCTCACCCATGTTATTAATTTCACCAGAAAGCCCGATTGCAACACAAAGAGGAAATAGCTTATTAACCAAGGAACAAGTGATAGATCAACTACAATCATCTGAGAAACTATTATCACAAGTGAATCAAACATGGGAAGAAAAAATGAGTAAAACTGAAGCAATTCATAAAGAGCGTGAGAAGGCATTAGAAGAACTAGGCGTCATTGTTGAAAAGGATAATATGGGAGTTTATGCACCTAAATCGATTCATTTGATCAATCTCAATGAAGATCCACTGATGACAGAATGTTTAATGTATCAGATCAAGCCAGGAATTACTCGTGTTGGTAGACTGGGTAGTAAAGTACCTGCTGATATTCGTCTTAGCGGTAATGAAATACTCGATGAACATTGTTATTTTGAAAACATATCAATGCCAGAACAACAACAACCTCAAGAAAATGAAGAAGAAGAAGAAGAAGTAGACATGGTTAATAATGTAGTTACAATTCATCCTGGTAAAGAGTCAGTAACCTTGGTTAATGGCATGCGCATTATTCAGCCAAAGGTGTTACATAGTGGCTATAGAATTATTTTTGGTTCTGGATTACATCATTTATTTCGATTCAACAATCCGGATGAAGTACGAAGAGAGCGTGAACATATGCAACAATTTGGAATGTCACCTAAAATCAATACTGGTATATTTCCAATGATGGAACGAGGAGATAGTGCTTTAGGAAATGCGTTATCTCCAGCAAGTACTACAACAACAATGACAGATGTTTCGGTTGGTGCTGGGAGTATTGTTGACTGGAATTTTGCTCATAATGAAGCTCTTCGAAAATTTGGTGGCACAAGAAATACAGATTTAACTATAATGACAGATGAGGATCTAAAACAGTTATCCGATGGTATTACTAAAGTACGGGAATTTCGAAACAGGAAAAGAATATCATCAGATAGCCATAATTTATTGTTTGAGGATCCAGATTCTATCATCACAACTACAACTGTTTCACCTCGTACTTCGATTAGTTCATCTAGTAATAAACGATTTAGTGCAATTTCATCGGTTCCTACTATTTTCACTGAGGAAGATGAAGAAGAAGAAAAAGAAGAAGAAGAAGAAGAAGATGATGATGAATCACAACAACAACATAAAAAATTCTTATCTACATCCATGTCAAAAGAAGGAACAGATCAACTTGTTCGTATCGCAACAGAAGAGATGCAACAGCAATTGGAACTTCAAAAACAAGAATACGAAGAGAAATTAAAGCTTGTAGAATCTTCCAATATGAAAACAGATGAACTCAATCGTGAAAGAGATGAACTTGCTACTAAATATGCTCAAATCAAACAAGACATGGAAAAGGTGCTTGAACAGCAAAAGTTGGCCTATGAATCCAAAATCAAACGTATCTCTGCACATTTGCCTCCAGGAACTGCTCTTAGTTCTGACAATTTATTAGTGGGATATACAGCTAAAAATGCAGCCGAAAGCTTAATGCGAATGACGATCGAGAAATGGCGTCAATTACGTTATGTCAAGATGGCAGAAGATTGTCTGACTCATGCGGTTGTGCTCAAAGAAGCAAATATCATGGCTAGGGAATTGGGTAAGAATGCTGTTTATCAGTTTATCGTGGTTCATGATGACATTTCGTCAAATCCTCTATCATTTTGGGAATCAACATCTGCATTACAACCATTCATGCGAGAGCCTGATACACATTTAATCAAGGAACCTAAACCGTGTTTAGCAGTGCAAGTGATTGATCATGTTCATCGAGCTACCTATATCTGGTCTATTCAAAAGGTCAAGCATCGATTGAGACGAATGCGTCGACTTTATGACTATACAGATAGGCCATTGTTTACTGGTCAGCATTTCAATCGAGAAGATCCTTTCTATGAAACACCATGCCCCCGCTTTTCCTTGATAGGATTAGCCCGTATACCTTTAAGGAACTTGACATTGCAATTACATGCTGATAATTATGTGGATGTATACTGTAGAAATACAGGTAAAATTATGGGTCAAATCCGTGTATTGATTACACCGATTGCTCGATCTGTATCTAGAAAACATCAGCAGCAACCTGAAGGACCACCACAAAGACCTAGTCTCTTCTATCGAAAGAAATCGTCATCTATTAACGTTTTACAAGATCAAAAACATGTGATGAGCGAGAAATATTTACTTCATATTGGACAACAACAAGTATTTGAAATACGTATTCAAGAATTGAAAGGTGTTTCTGAAAGCAATTTTACTCAAGTTCATGCACAATTCAGGCTTTCTTCCTTTGGTAATGTGGAGCGTTACTCTACTGCTGATAAAATATATCAAACAGATCCTATCAGCAATTTTGGAACGGATCCAGTTATGTTTAATCAATGTCAAACTCTATCTGTAAATATCACAGAAAATATGATGGATGTTATTTTAAATCAAGGCCTTACGATTGAAGTGTATGGTCAAGCACAAGAAGATTATCTATTTGGATTAGTAGAACATGTAAGTAATAGTAGCAGCGTGAATAGTAGAAATGGGTCACCTACGGCACCAACATCTGAACAATCTGAATTATTTGCAAAGGCGGTTGCATCTGAAGTAGGCAATAGTGGCAATGTACCTGCTAGTAGAAGATTTTCTATTGATAGAAGATTCTCAGTAGAGCAAAGTACATATGATGGTATTCTTATGGAAGAACGACACGATGTTTTAGCTTGGATACAAATCTGTGAATTGAATTCTGATGGAGAATACGCGCCTGTTCAAGTAATGCATACAGAAGTGAATGATCATCAGCATCATCATAATCATCATATTAAACATCATCAAGATGTATTCTGCCTTCGTCAAGGTTTACAACGACGTATTGCGTTAACATTATCCCATGATTCTGGAAAACAATTTGAATGGTTAAACATTAAACAAGCAAAGATTGGCAATGTACGATTAATAGACAATAAGGGTCGTCAAACAGATTCACCAGCACATCCTCCAGTTGAAATTCATTTGTTTCCTGATCAAAATGAAACAATATTTGAAAGAAATGGAATATCTCGTATGACAGCTCAAGGACCATGGGATAGTTCTTTACATGATTCATTGTTTTTAAATCGAGTAACAGCATCAGGTCAACGAATTCGATTAACATTGTCATGGCAAATAGAATGTGACAAATGTGTTGCACCATTATGTTTTGATATGGATATTTCAGTACAAATTCAAGGTAGAGATGCCACAATTAGTACATCTGCTTCATCGTCATCCATGTTTAGACAATTTTTACTTGGTGGAGGAGATTCTGATTCAAATGGACGTATTAGTAAAACAGTTTATAAATCAAGTGGTATGTTTACAGTGCAATTGAAACCACCAATGACCCGACAGGTACGAGAATTATGGCGACTAAATACGGCAAACAAGTATGTTCGTGGGGAAGAATTTATCGGTTCATGGAAGCCACGTGGTGTATCTCTTATTACTGATTATCGAGCTGCACGACAACGTATGCTACATCAAGAAAGTGTAGCTGCATTTAGACATTCCTTGATTTTAGCAGGACATCCACAAACCAAGGTTATTCAACGCAGTCAATCAGACCATGCACTTACACTTCAATGTCATGGTAGTAGTCATATGACATATACACTTGATACGCTTGGAGACAATAAGAAAAAGACAGAACCTGAAGCATTGACCAAGAAGGTCATTGAATTATGGAAAACTCAATTTGGAACACGAGAAGAAGTATGAAAAAAGTGATATGAAATGTATTACAAGAAATTTACAGTTTTTTTTTTTATATATATATAATTAGATTGTATTTAGTCAAGATCCACCAAGTATCACTTCATTGACTAGTTCATCAAGTACAAATAGTATCAGTAGTATTAAATCTTTGAATAAGAAATATTCCAAGATTAAATTAACATCTGATATTCAACAATTGCATCCTAGGTATTTTATTTTTGAATATAAATATATTGTTTTATATTCTAACTCTTCTTTATAGTGATACAATTACCAAGAAAGGCTTTTTGTTACACCCAGAAAACGTGGATGATGTATGGTTGAAGCACTGGTTTGTTCTTCGACGGTAAGATGTTTAATAAACTCTAGATATTACATGCATTAAATATTACTACATTTTATAGACCATTCATCATTATTTATCAAGATCAAACTGAATTGGAAGAAATTGGAGTATTTAATCTGTCATCTGCTCGAGTAGATTATAAATCTGATTTGGAAGAAATGCTTCAGGTACGTTTACAGAACCACAATGATGGTAGTAAATTTATATTACATTTAAATTGGGTTTTAATATCATGTATATATAAATAGAGAAAATACACATTTGCCATCTATACACATAATAATGCTTATTTATTACAAGCAAATGACTTTGAAGACATGAAAGATTGGATATCAAAGATTGATCAATTTTATCCTGTAAAAAAGCTCGAGAATTTAGTTTAACTAGAGAGTTTTTTTGTATATAATAATAATAAGGAGATGTTTTATTGAAAATACTCCTATGCCCTGTGTTAAATAAAGCAATTTTACCTAATAGTAAATTACCTTTTGTTGCTTATTGTACACGTGAAATTTGTTTCCGAGTAAATTTAACGAAAGTTTTATAATTTGGCATTGATCATTTATCTCTTTTTCCTCTTTCTCTTCTCTTCTCTTCTCTTTCTTTTGCTCTATTTTCTTATAAATCTAATAATAAATTTACAAATATGACAAATTTTCAATCAAACAATCATGTTCATGGTTGGCTAATGGATGTTCCTGGTTACCGGGAAAATTATCGAAACCAAAGAGAGATCATAATACATGATGATTCAAAGCAATTCATGTAAAGTATATTCACTTTGTTTTGGTCGGGAAAAAGTCAGGGTTTAATTAAAATGAGCTTGAGATAATAAAAAAAAGGGGGGAGGGGAGGAAAATAGATATGCAAATCCACAATAGGAGTGTGTGTATGTCAAAAGGAGAAAACAAGGGTTCTAATACATTATATTCATAATAGTTCATCTCGAAAAGAAAGACCTTCATCATTAGCTTCAATTAGTTCTGAAGACAGTGTCAATTTAGAAGATCTAATCAATGCTAATTTTACAACTGACATGGACGATGAAACCGATTTATCGGCATTGGCATCGCTGGAATTAGATGATTCTAAGGAAGAGTTCTGGAAAATAGATAACGTAAGTTGTATAATTGTAGTATTTCATTCAAAAATTAATCATTTTACATAGGTATTTAATCATTATATTCCAACTCAATTGGCTAGTACAAAAGAATCTCGATTAAAGATCGACAGTAGTAACAGATCAAGATATGAAAGTGAGGAAGAATATGACTCTAAAAATACTAGCGCAGAAGATTTGCATGAAATTTCTCTTTTTGTATGTTTATTTGAAGAATTCTGAAAGAATATTAACTAATGAAACCATTATTCAGGAAACCGAGCATAGTTTTCTTGATTCAATTGATTTAAATTCTCCTGCAGATTATGGTAAGTGTATATACTGTATGTAATACCTCGCATTGTGTGTTAATATTATTAAATTAGATATTAAATTTTCAAATATGCAATTATCTTTTCCTCCCCCTCCAAAAAGATCAAATAGATCAGGAAGTTTTAGTAGTGAAAACAGTTCAAATTCCCAATCAACAATCACTACTGCAAATCGTTATGCTCAACGCCAAAATGTTTATCCCAGTGCATCTACATCTACTTCATCGATGAGTAGCCATTCAACTGCCAAGACAAGCCATTCCTCCTTTTTATCTCGACCTTCAATCACTAAATCAGAATCAACCAAAACCAATAACAGATTAACATGTTCTCGAAAACCTTCAATGGTTTCAAGTATATCTGAAAATACAGCAGTAGAAACAAAATTAACAATATCTACAGCTCGATTACCATCTCGATCTGTTTCACAAATTGGATTAGCCAGACGTGCTACACATATACCAGCACCTTCTTCATCCAAAGCACCAACAAAAGTGTTAGCTCCTACACCTCAAAAAACCAAATCAACAGCATCTATTGCTCGTAAATCAAGTAATAATAGTTTAAACAGATCTGCAAGCCGTATAGGTCAACCTACTAATACCAGAGCAAGCCATATCCCCTCACCTTCTACAAAAAGGAGTACTACATCGCTTGGAATGTCTTCTATTTTTTCTCCACAGAAACAACAACAACAACAACAACAACAACAACAACAACAACAAACAACAACAAAAGATTATTCAAGACCAAATACTTCGATGGGTACCTTGAAATCATCGCCTACAAACTTACGGTCTCCTTTACGCACACCTTCAATGATTGGAACTCTTAGTTCTTCAAAATCTAGTATAAGAATTCCTAATTCTCGTAATTTATATAAATAATGCTCACCCCACACAACAACTGTTTAAAAATCCGTAAATTATAATATCTTTTTCTTTTAAAGAGTTTTTACATGTATCTAAAAAGCAAGAAAATAAATAGTAAATCTTTAAAAACAAGTATAAACATGTAGCATATTGCTTGGTATTTTTTTTAGCTTTGATCAAATTATATAATAAGAGTTGAAAACGAGGACTAATTTCTCTTAACTACCAAATGAATTTCGCCTTTATTATAATAAAAAATAACTAAAAATAATGAATGTATTACAGAATATTCATTTTTATCGCATCTGGATGGCCATAATGAGCAGCTTTTTTATACCATTTGTTGGCAATATCTATAGACTTTGGTGTTCCTATACCATTTTCGTGATATATGCCTAGAGTATAATAGGCTTTTGCTGTCAATGATTTAGGCTGAATATGCTTAGAAAGCTTAGCTGCTTTACGAGCCCACAAATAAGCTTCTTGGTCTGATTGTGTAATCAATTTTGCTTGGAGGGAACCTGTCAAATACCAACCTGAAAGAGCCAGACAAGCTTCAGGATAATCTTGTTGTGCAGCCAAAGAATACCAATAAATAGATTGTGATTCATCTTCTGGACAAAAATAACCACATTCATAACATTCGCCTAATTTTGACTGACTTGGAGCATAGCCTAGACGTGCAGCATTATGTAAAAGTTTGATTGCGTAATTTGGATCGGGAATTATGCTTGTGCGTTCACATTCTCTTGTTAAATGAACTATAGCAAGAGCATGAAGTGCATGGGGTAAAGCAATGCCTCCATGACCTCCAGTTGTCGTTGCTTTGGATTTATCAGCAGGGCCCAAGGGAGCAATTGCAGTACAAGCAGCTCTTTGAAGCCAAACTAATGCTTCACGTTTAGAAACCGGGTGATCGCAATATCCTCTCATTAAAATGACGCCCAATTTATACATGGCTGGAACATGCATTAGGTGAGCTGCTTTACGATAAAATGTCAGTGCACAGGATCCATCTTTGCTTGTACCGATACCGATTTCATAACAAACAGCGGTACGATAAGTTGCTTCAGGATGTCCATATTTAGAGGCTTGAACGTACCATTGAAATGCTCTTTTGTGATTTAATGGCCAACCTAGAGCGCCCATACCATAGCAATTACCTAGTAAAAATTGCGCTTCTGCTTCAGCTCCTTGGCCAGCATTTTTACTTGAATGAGCTAGTTGTTTCAACAATTTTCTAGCTTCCATAACCATGGCTTCACCAAGTGTTGCGGTTGGTGCAGATGTAGATTGACCAGGCATATTTTTAATAGCAGTTAATTTCAAATTGATCATAATATCGTCCAATACACGGCCACTATGATTTGATCTTTCCTCTTGAGATAACATGATGCGATTATTTGGATCTACTTGCCAAGCACTTTCCATGAGATGTAAGCATAATGCTAATCGAGAATTTGAATTGCCTTCTGATTGTTCAGTTTCACATAATTGATGCACTTGTTCGATTGTATCCGGAATAGGCCATTTCTTATGATATTCGCTACTGCTAGTGGATTCACTAGTAGATGTACCACCAAATGAAGAAAGATCTAATGAATGCGATGAATCGAAAAGTATATCTGTTGGTAAGTTTTCCATTGATTCAGAGAATACTTTTTGCTGATATTGTTCAATTTCATGTAATGAGTCTGAAGATTCAATGAAATCAGATGATAAACCTAAAAGAGAGCTACTTTTATCAATTGAATCTTCACTTTGATGTGTTACAACATCAATAGTAGGTGATGATTGTGCTCTTGTTTTAATCACAGGTTTCAATGCAGAAGCATCAATATCATTAGCTGTTTTTGAGTTTTTTTTTATAGTAATGGGAGTTGATTGAAATTGTTTCCATACTGCTGAAATCGACTTCATTTTGTGAATTATATGAGAAAAAGATGAATTGATGATATTGTTTAGGAAAATAAATATTTTATTATGTTGTATATTATATTATATTATACGCGGGATATTTTTTTTTATTCATCATCATCATTATCAACCCAAGCCTTTGAAATAACATCTTTACCAGCTTTGATATTATTATCATATTCTTCAATTAATTTTTGAATAGATGCTGCTTTTGTTAATAAGAATTTGATTCTTGTTTCAATTTCTTTAGGAGGTCGATTTGGTGCATTGATGTTTGTTAATTTGTTGATGTTATCTTCAAGTTTTGCAATGTCTGTCTCGGATTGTTTTTTCAATGCCATATTAGTTTCAACCTCCATTGAAGCAGCAAAAATTGTGTCTGATGTTAATCTGTTGAATACAGTATAAAATACTGGTTTACCAGGTCTAACAGAATTTGCTCGACCTTCTTTTTGAATAATTGTAATTAATTCTGCTCTTTCCATTGCTTTTAACGGTGCATCATCACCAAGGAAAGCAGGACCCCATTTCAATTCATCATAATTGATCTATTTGTAAACAATAAGTATTTTATCTAAATTTAAATCAATCAAAAACCCTTACACTCATTTTGTTTGTTAAAAGTTTTACAATAGTCCAGAATTGGGTTGATGACCATTCTAATTTATTGCTTTCATCAGAAGAGTCCCCGAATCCATATTTACGAATTTCAATCAAATTACGAGTTACAATGTCTTCAAATGCGGCTATATTTGAGAGAAATTAGGGTTAGGATTAGGATTAGGGTTTATACATTTACTTTTTTTAAAACTTACTTTGTGCATCCATCTTCATCTTCATTTTTTGTACCAATAATTCCAATTCAGTTAATCTACCACCAAGAGCAGCTACTACATCACGAAGACCAGGATCTTGCATCTCTGAACCAAGTTGTTTATTAATAAAAGACATTGCCATTTCTGGAGGTGCATCAGAAAGTGTAATATTTGAGAAAGTCTTTCCTGGAAGTGCTTTGCCGAGAGTTTTCATTACACCAGCATTTGAACTAACAAATACAACATGAGCAATCTCATTTTCGATCAATAAAGCAGCCCATTCAGCTAATTCTTCCCAAAGTTTCGCGTTCTTTGCAGTTTCACGATACATGTAATTATCAATGACTACAATAGGAATGCTCTTTTCATCCAATTTATCTTCATCGGCATCTTCGCTACTCTTTTCATTTGACGAAACGCTTGGTTTAGCTTTACGTCCTGTAATGATACTCGCTAATCTATCGAGGAAGTTTTCGCGTTGAGCTTCTTCTTCGGCTCTCTCGCGAGCTTCTTTTTCGTTAGGTACAACATCTCTTAGTGCAAGAGCAACAGTTTCCAAGATAGCCTTGGTTTGTGAATCAGGTTTTGTGGAAAAACCAGTCTTTTGACCTGTTGTAGCAGCAACTACGGTATCAATCAAACCACTCATGGAAGAAACCCAAGTAAAGACAGGGAAATAACCTACTTCCTTGGCAAGATTTTTGGTCATGTCAGATTGATTTCTTCCAGATCCCACAAATTCACAATCAATAAAGATCTTATTTCTATATTATGTAATGAATTGAATGAATTAGGACTAGGTAGTTTGATGTCGACTTACTTTCTATCTTTGATTGCAGATTTCACTAATGCAGATTTACCACTTCCCTTATGACCAGAAACAAGAACAAATGTTTCTATAAATACAATTAGAAAACTGAATTGTATGCTTTGTATATAAAAATAAATTACCTGGAGATTCAGCGAGCCATGAAATCAATTTCTCAGTCTTTTCGGTATCATCAACCCAAATAGATGCGCCAGTATTAGATAAATCTCGAGAGCCTCCAGGCATCAAACGAGCCCAAGTTTCATTACGCAACCAACGATAAATTGCATATTCTTGAGGATTGAACCTTTGATTAATCTTTGATGTAATAAAAAATACACGAATTGGATCAAATACAACATAGGTGACGCCTGCAAAAATAGCTGCTAACACTGGAATTGTAATACGAGGATGGTTTACTAGCCAATCTTTGACAACATTTGTACGCTATATTTAAAGATGATTAGGGCAAATCATCAATTGAACATAAGCACACATACCAATTGCTTTTCATATAAAATATTCAACCTAGTTCCATCAATGTAATGTCCATGCAAACAATTACGTGCACTAGTAGCAAATCGAGTTCTAGTGAATTGAGCAATTGCATAACGAGATGGATCTTTTGCAATAATTGGATTAGGATAAAGTGCTATATCAAACACTCTACCATAAGGTCTCAAATGTCTATAAAGCCTTTCGACATTGACAGCTTCCCCTTGAAATTCAATTCGAAGTCGATTTGTTGGGTATCTAGCAATCATATCTTCCATAAATGGTGATCCTTTGACTAGAAATGCTCTTACAGATTGAATATTGTATGGAACAACGATGTTGTGTTGTGCAATGTATTCATTGATTCTTGAAACAATGTCTTTTGCAATGTCGAGTTTAGATCCATCTGTACTCTTGAAAGTAAATGTGACAATGGCACCGCCATCCTTTGTACTACAATAAGATGAGAGAGGACGATCAGTTTTACTGGTGTATCACATTTACAAATATAAACGTACCGAGCAAATATTTCTTTAATTGCAAAATTATACGGTAATTCTTCTGATGGAATTGCTTGATGCGCTTTTGATTCTAGGAAGTTTTTGGAATTTCGAAAGAATACTTGACGAATATCTAAAACACCCATTTTCAAAGGAAATACATTATCGAGATAAAGTTGGGCAGTTTGTTCTCTTGCAGCTTGAGTAACTGGAATTTCTGTAGTAACCGGCTATTTTCTTTCGAGAGTTAAAAAAAAACGCTATATCCTCATAATTTTGCATATTTTATTTACCTTGGATACGGGGTTAGGAACCTTTGTAGAAGACTCTTCTGCAAGTCTCGCAGACAAAGTTTTAAAAGTTCGAATCTTTGAAGCATGATTTGTTTGAAGAGTGATTTTTGCTAATGGAGTTTGTCTCGGTAAAACAAGACATGTAGCCCTTTTTAATGCTTGGTTTCTAATACAAGTATTTGTTTGAATACGTGACAAAAACATGTTGTTGAAAGAGAAAAAAGTAATGCGGGGCTTTTTTCATATAACACCAAGTTCTGTATACATGCAAAATTTCGAGGCGGGGGGAGGAAGAGGACTGGTCGTAAAAATATAGTATACATAAACCATCTTGACGCTCTAATGACGGAATTTACTACAGTTTTACACCAACAGCAAAAATAGATTATGCAAAATTCATGAAAACATATACGCATGATCTACCTTGGAAAAAGATTAAATAGAATCCCTGCATTTACAAATAGATTTCTTCTTTCTTGGCGATCAAATATAGGGGTCAAAATGAAAATCATATTATTTACCCCTCTCCTTGATGTATATGAAATTTGTATATAAACATAAAGTTGATTTCAGTATCTATAATCTATCCTTTTTTTTCTTTCTTTTCCATTTATTCAAAGCATGTCTCGTAATAATAACAGCAAACAAAAGACACCCCTTGTTACTCATTTAGTCGCTGGTGGTGCTGCTGGTTTAATGGAAGCATGTACTTGCCATCCATTAGATACTATTAAAGTCAGAATGCAACTCTCAAAATCCGGATCAAGAAGTGCTACAGTAAGTTTTTTTTTTTTTTTTTTGTATATTGTTTCATATAGATTAACTGATTGTTATTCTAGGGTCAACGTCTTGGTTTCTTGGGAGTTGGTGCAAAGATTGTAAGAAATGAATCATTTTGGGCATTATACAAAGGTTTAGGTGCTGTAGTTTCTGGTATTGTTCCAAAAATGGCTATTCGATTTTCTTCTTTTGAGCTTTATAAATCATGGATGGCTGATGAAAATGGTGTTGTAAGTACTAGTTCTGTATTCTTGGGTAAGCAACAATCAATTCATCTATATTATAAATTTATTAAACATCTGTAAAATGTAGCTGGTCTTGCTGCAGGTACCACGGAAGCAGTTTTGGTCGTTAGTCCCATGGACTTGATAAAGATTCGTTTGCAGGTATGTTTATTAATCAACAAAAAAAAAACTTTACACATGTTGATAACAACTAAACATATTTGTAAAAGGCACAACGCCATTCTATGGCAGATCCTTTAGATATTCCCAAATATCGTAACGCACCTCATGCTGCTTATACCATTGTAAAGGAAGAGGGTGTTAGAGCATTATATAAGGGTGTTACATTAACTGCATTGAGACAAGGTAAATAGAATATTATATGATATAACAAGTGGTGCATACATTAATATTTATTTGTGTTTATAAAAAGCTACCAACCAAGCTGCAAACTTCACTGCATACCAAGAAATGAAAAAGTTTGCTCAACGTTCTCAAGATTTAGCTGAGTTACCTTCATATCAACATTTGATTTTAGGTGGTGTTTCTGGTGCTATGGGTCCACTTTCTAATGCTCCTATTGATACTATCAAAACTCGTATTCAAAGATCTTCTGCTCCCGGTAGTGGTTTCGAGAGATTTAAAACTGTTACCTCTGAAATCATGAGAAAGGAAGGCTTTTTTGCTTTTTATAAGGGTTTAACTCCTCGTTTATTGAGAGTTGCACCTGGTCAAGCTGTTACATTCATGGTTTATGAAAAAGTCAAGAGTATCATTGATAGCTTTTCTGAAAAAGTACAAGAAGGAGAAATTACAACTAAATTGATTACTAAATAGATTCAGCTAGTATTATTATTTCCTCCTCCCCCCCCCCACCCCCTATATCTTGCATTATTAATTAATAAAATAACGCATTTGAAACATGATATTTTGTATGCATATAAACTTGGTTAAATGCAAAATTTCAATCTTTTTTTTGTTTAGGACTAGAGAATAAAAGATTATTTACCATGAAAGCATTGTAATACGTTGCGAAGATTGAGTATATTCAATCTCAAGACGTTTTGGTAAGTGGTACATGTTATGTTTAAGTACTTAATTTCATAAATTGAATACAACACAGAGATGAATATTAATAAAGCTTTGGCTTAAAAACCTTTGATTGTGAGCTCGGCTTGGTAACGGAAACATTGTTAGGTTTACTTGCCAAGACATGAAAATAATAAACCATATATACGCAGGAGACTTCAATAGCCTTTGTTCCTATGATGCACTGATGAAGCCTTTGTTATTGAATTTGTTTCGTTTAGGAACATTCTCTAATCATAAAAAATAATGATATATATTATTCCAGAAGCTAACTAGTTATACTACAGAACTTTTAATAACTTTTTTTTTTCTAATTTTTTGATTAATCAATAAAAAGAAATTATATTCATTTTGTTTGGTTTTGTTACGCACTTTAATTGACGAGCTTTATTAACTTGCTCTGTACCCTAGGAAAACATTACACTCCATAAGTCAAAATGGATTTAGCATTTTTTTTTTTTTTTGTAAACTTTGAATTTTTATAGGTTTCAATCTTCAACATTGGAATTTGCCCTCTTTTCTATAACTAACCACTTACTAAACACTTTAACACTTTTTAGAATATACTTTGTACATTTTTAAACATATATAAATTGGCCACATCATTATGCTATCTATTTCTAAATTTATTTTATAGCTATGTCTCATGAAAGATTCAAAAACACGTAAAATTTGCTGCTTTTCCTTAAAAACTGGGTCTCACTTTTCATCGCTGCTCTACTTTTTTTTTCGCTAAATAACACCAATATAAAATTATATGCCAATGTACCTGAGATGTTCAGTTTTAATCCAAAAATAAGTATCCGGAAATATCCTACTTTTTGCAGGTGGTATTAATTTTTTAATGTTAAGGTTTCAGATTTTTTACGCGTATTTCACTGCTAATGGATTGAAAACTTTGAGGCTTCATATATCTAGAAAACATTAAGCTATACTAACACTTTTTAATAATAAAACTTACTTGTTTTGAAGTTCTCTATAACATATTTCAATATAAAAAAATTCTGAGCACTTTTATTTTTTTTTCATTTTTTTTAGCATTTCTATAGTAGGTTTCAAAATATTGGTTAAATTGAGCAACATTTTTTTTACATTCATGTCATCAAGCTCGTTGAGCTCTCTTAGGCCCAATTTAGTTTTTTTAAAAATATTGATTTTTCGTGGAGATATCCTCAAAAATGTGTACAAAAAGGTACCTCCATTTCTGGCGTCCATTTTCCCCTTGTATACCCTCATCCCAAATTCTGAAACTGAAAAAAATTTGGACAAAAATCTTGTTTTCTCTACGAAAAATGTAGCTAAAAAGTTAAATAATAGCTCAATCGATAGATAATTTTTTTGCGCATCATTACCGTTTAGTATATTTTAAATATGCTTATAAAAAGTGTTCTGTATCTTCAAAAAACCTCCAAAATTTCAATTGCATTTTGCGCAAAATTTTATGTGAAACATTTTTTTAATTTTTATGTAAATGGATGCAGAATTTAAAATTGTACAAAAACCATTTAATACGCTAGGTCTACTTACTTTGCAGTTCATAAGCATTTAAACAATTTTGTTTTTTGAATCATTTTTCATTCATTTTTTCAAATTAATTTTGGGGGCCCGTTACTATAGGGTTTAAGCTGTGATAAGAATTATTATTTTGATTATCTCGACGAAAAATTAATATTTTTTGCCAAAACAAAAATTACAGAGTAGCTTAGAGTTAGGCCTATCTTGTGAATACAAAAAATTAAGTTTCAATTTAGGCGCTCAATTTTTAATAACCAATTGTAGGTCAAACTTGGTCAATTTTGGTCAATTTCTGGCATTAATATTGCTGTTTTCGGAGAAATATCAATGAATTAGGAGCAAAGTTACATGTTCTTTAAAGATCTTACGTGATTTAATTTAATATTGGGCAAAAACATTCGAAACCCATTTAAAAACAATCCGAAACCTATTTTTTACAACTGTAAAAAATCGATAACAAAAACCCTATCTCAGCGAATTTCGATTATAATGACTTCCAGCTTTACAAAAAAGTAGGGGCACATCTTGGACACGCCGATATCCAAGAGCAACATTTATAGCTTACTGTGTGTTGAAAAAACCATCGCCAATGTGCATCTATAACTTACTGCTGCGCACTTTTATTGAAAACAATTCAAATACAATTTCTATGAATACCAATCCTAGTAATAATCTGGCACTCTTTATGAATATAGATATGAATAGGCAATACAAGTATCTCAGATATCAGCTTCCATCATAGGTCATTGTGCATTCGGCAAGTTTGAACAACAAGCTGGTTATTACCTGCAATTTACGCCTACTAAAGTCAGTAATAAGCTCATCAGCAGTTCTCAACGGATATGGATTCAAATGACCTCCCATTGCAATGGCAGGTACTTCTAATATTGATCAACAAAATTGCAAAAGGTTTAGCCTCCCTGAGTTGCTGTGGAAATGGAAAAAAGTGAAAACTCGTACGTACTCAACCTATTTTGTATCAATTGCTTCAGGTATTTTTTGAAACTTTTTATAAAATCAAATGTGCTGCAAGTTTCAAAGTATATACTTTACTACAGCTGCAACAGTATTCAGCGATATAATTTCAGCATTCCATTAATTTGTTGGTTAGATCATCATAGAAATCAAGTGCCCAGTTTTTGATACTGGATATAAGAAACTCCTAGCGTACTAAGTTTATCCAGCAATTACCAAGAACGCTTGAATCTCAATTATAACACCATATTATGTCACCCCAGCGGTTAATTATACAGACATGAACTGGCCGCATTATGCTACCTATTATTCCTAAATTTATTTCATATCTCACGAAAGGCCCAAAAACACGTAAAATTCACTGCTTTTTCGTTAAAAATTGGGTCTCACTTTTCATCCCTGCTCTATTCTTTTTTTTCACTAAATAACACCAAGATAAAATTATATGCCAATTGTAATGAGTCAAACATTTCAGTTTCATTCATGCAAAACCTTGCCTCATTCCTTATATAAATACTACAACAAGGAAATCATTACATGATCCCTTGTAGATTTATCTGTCTTGTTACACTCCCTTTACTTTTATTTATTCACTAATAAATATCTAATTTACAAATAAGAACACCAACCTTCATCAATCCAGTGATCACCAATTTATAATAGCAAGAATAATATCTATAAGCATACTATCCACCTTTGTTGTTAGTCCAAAATTATAGATCATTACACCAATGTACCTGAAATGTTCAGCTTTAACCCAAAAATAAGTATCCGGAAATATCCTATTTTTTGCAGGTGGTATTAATTTTTCAGGGCTAATGTTTCAGATTTTTACGCGTATTTCACTGCTAAAGGGTTGAAAACTTTGAGGCACCATATCTCCAAAAAAAATTAAGCTATACTAACACTTTTTAATAATAAAAATTACTTGTTTTAAGACACTTTATAACATATTTCAGTATGAAAAAATTTTGAACACTTTTATTTTTTTTCATTTTTTTGGCATTTTTGCAGTAGGTTTCAAAATATTCGTTAAATTAAATAAACGCTTTTTTTACATTCATGTCATCAAGCTTGCTGAGCTCTCTTAGGCCCAATTTAGTTTTTTTAAAAATATTGATTTTTCGTGGAGATATCCTCAAAAATGTGTAAAAAAAGGTACCTCCATTTCTGGCGTCCATTTTCCCCTTGTATGCCCTCATCCCAAATTCTGAAATTGAAAAAAAAAAATTGGACAAAAATCTTGTTTTCTCTACAAAAAATGCAGCTAAAAAGTTAAATAATAGCTCGATCGATAAATAATTCTGTTATGCATTAGCTCCATTATTTAAATTTAAAATATGCTTATAAAAAGTGTCCTGTATCTTCAAAAACCTTCAAAATTTCAATTGCATTTTGCGCAAAATTTTATGTGAAATATTTTTTTAAATTTTATTTAAATGGATGCAGAATTTGAAACTGTACAAAAACTATTTAATACGCTAGGTCTACTTACTTTGCAGTTCATAAGCATTTAAACAATTTTGTTTTTTGAATCATTTTTCATTCATTTTTTCAAATTAATTTTGGGGGCCCGTTACTATAGGGTTTAAGCTGTGATAAGAATTATTATTTTGATTATCTCGACGAAAAATTAATATCTTTCGCTGAAATAAAAAATGCAGAATAGCTTTGAGTCGGATCTATTTTGTGAATATAAAAAATTAATACCTCAATTTAGACACTCATTTTTTTATAATCAATTTAGGTCCAGCTTGATTAACGTTATTAGGCCAGTGCACTTATATTCTGGTATTGATATTTCTATTTTCCGAGAGATATCAATGACCTATAGAGTGAAAGCACATCTTCTTTGAAGGTTTGGCGTAATAATTTGACTCAATATTGGGCGAAAACATTCAAAACCCATTTAAAAACCATCTGAAACCTACTTTTTACAATCGTAAAAATACCGACAGCAAAAACCTTATCTAGACGAATTTTGAACCTGATGACTTCCAACCCAAAATGAGAATAGGTATACATCTTTGGCACGATTACATCAAAGGGCAACTTTCACAAGTTAATGTGTGTCAAAAAAATCATGGTCAAAATGCACCTATATCTTACTGTGAACTTTTATTGAAAACAATTTAAATATAATAATGATCTTTTTTTTATGAATACTGATCCAAGTAAGCTGCAACTATACATTGACATAGGTATTAATAAATACTACTGGGTGTTATATGTCGATAATGGTTATTTTCAATACCATAAAACAAATACTACAAGTGATTATATCACGGAAAACGTAAGGTCTTTATTATCAAGTTAAAAAAGGAAGCCAGGAGCCATCAGATCTTGGATTCTAATAGTATTTATACCATTTCAATTCCATTTG
The DNA here is from genome assembly GCA_027405735.1 of Mucor racemosus. Lineage (NCBI taxonomy): Eukaryota > Fungi > Mucoromycota > Mucoromycetes > Mucorales > Mucoraceae > Mucor > Mucor racemosus. Next base: position 3,163,327 of record JAPEHQ010000001.1, on the reverse strand, counting down.
TTGGATAGAAATGAGATTTGACATAAATAATAGGTAAACACCTACAATCTAATCTCAATGTTCCTGATCGATGCAACTGCGGATGCTAAACTAGCATCAAATTAGTTGTGTTGACTCGCAATAATATAAGGCGTTTTACCAAATAAGATGTTGGCGTTTAATGTATTTCAGTTAAGTTGAATAGATAGAGATATAGTTCATGCAGAGATCTATGAATGTGAGAGAGAGCTCATCAGATCTATGAACACAAAAAAATAATCCAAATTGTGATGATGCTTCGTCGACCTGTACAAATTTTTTTTGTGGCAATACCTGGTGGCTCAAGTGTAATTTAGGCATTTAATTGTCAAATGTATCGAATCAAGATGAAGTTGGTTGATTGATATAACGGATAATATCATTTATTGAATGGGTGAATGTACATGATGTATAAATCAAAGCTTACTTTTTGTTGCATCCACCGGTTGTTTGTAAGATAATGAACCTTTTGATTTGTAATCCTTATTGATAAAAAGTCAGCTAACTGATATGTGGTAACATTCTTGATTGTTCTTATTGTTCTAAAGCAAGACGATCCAGGAAACGGGATATGTGAGACATATCCACTTATTGGATTTAGCTATATAAAATAAGCTCAACTTAAATGTGCTGTGTTACGAATGTAAATAGATTGATCTGACATGGAGTGTCAGAAAGATACAATCGATCCAATACTGATCTAACGGATAAATGTAATATAGAATTTGTATATAAATAGGGCAAATTATTGATATTAAATAAAGATGATGTTCAGTTTTTGTGTGTGATTTAATTTAATAAGTTTTTTTTATTAAATTATACATTTTTCTTGTTACAATATTTGTTCTAAATCTTGTGCATTTCATTTTTGTTTGTTTCTTTTTCAATAAAATGTGAAATGTCAGAATGGTCGATAATAATGACCCTACATTCTCCGTAATATAATCAATTGTAGTCTTTATTTTATTGTATTAAAAATAATTGTTATCTACATCATATAACTCTCATACCACACAAAAGACTCAAAAACACGTAAAATGTATTGCTTTTTTCTTGAAAAATGGTTCTCTTCACTTTTCATCGCTGCTCTACTTTTTTTTTCACTAAATAACACCAATATAAAATTATATGCCAATGTACCTGAGATGTTCAGCTTTAATCCAAAAATAAGTATCCGGAAATATCCTACTTTTTGCAGGTGGTATTAATTTTTTAATGTTAAGGTTTCAGATTTTTTACGCGTATTTCACTGCTAATGGATTGAAAACTTTGAGGCTTCATATATCTAGAAAACATTAAGCTATACTAACACTTTTTAATAATAAAAATTACTTGTTTTGAAGTTCTCTATAACATATTTCAATATAAAAAAATTCTGAGCACTTTTATTTTTTTTTCATTTTTTTTAGCATTTCTATAGTAGGTTTCAAAATATTGGTTAAATTGAGCAACATTTTTTTTACATTCATGTCATCAAGCTCGTTGAGCTTTCTTAGGCCCAATTTAGTTTTTTTAAAAATATTGATTTTTCGTGGAGATATCCTCAAAAATGTGTAAAAAAAGGTACCTCCATTTCTGGCGTCCATTTTCCCCTTGTATACCCTCATCCCAAATTCTGAAACTGAAAAAAATTTGGACAAAAATCTTGTTTTCTCTACGAAAAATGTAGCTAAAAAGTTAAATAATAGCTCGATCGATAATTAATTTTTTTGCGCATCATTACCATTTAGTATATTTTAAATATGCTTATAAAAAGTGTTCTGTATCTTCAAAAAACCTTCAAAATTTCAATTGCATTTTGCGCAAAATTTTATGTGAAAAATTTTTTCAATTTTTATGCAAATGGATGCAAAATTTAAAACTGTACAAAAACCATTTAATACGCTAGGTCTACTTACTTTGCAGTTCATGAGCATTTAAACAATTTTGTTTTTTGAATCATTTTACGATCATTTCGACAATCGATTTTGGAACTCAGTTACCATAGGTTTTAATCTGTAATATAACAAAAAACTAACATTTTTCACTGAAACAAAAAAATACAGACTAGCTTCCAGTTGGATTTATCTTGCCCACCAAATGCAGCACTGTTTGTATGCTAAAAATGCTATGAAAATGTTCCGAAAAGTTTAAAAAACTGGTAGAAAAGTCGTAAAAAAATTTGGTTGCACTTTACAGGTGATACGTTAATATTGATATACGAACGTAGAAAAGAGAAGAAAAAGAATTGATTGAGCAAAATATTTATTTATTCATTTAATTGTAGCGTTTTCTAAGACGTTTGTACATTTGAGGAAGAGCACTATCCTTTTGATTTGTGGAAGGAATCTTTTCCAATTTCTGCAACACCGGTTCCAATACAGTTTGACAAGATTCTTTCAAATTTCCGATTACTGTTCTCGATGTTTTGAACAAGGCTTGCTGCAAAAGAACCACTGTTTCATCCTTATAACGTTCACATGGACTATATTCTTGAACAGTAGAAATAGAATCTGCACTCATATAGAACTCTAAATGTCTCCAAAGAATAAACACGGCATTTTCAATTGTAAACCAGAGATTATTCAATTCCTTGGCCTTCAATTCACAGCGTTTTGTAATTTCTGTGGTGAGTATTTGTGATTGTTGTGTAGGGTTTAAACTATCGTATTGAATACCAAGTCGCTTGGGAATAGCGGTTTGTGCAATTTCGAGAATTTCTTCGTACTTTAAAGAACTAACGTTGTCCCGTTGAGAGCAGAGAGATTCATATTCTGCATTAACAGTGTTTAATTTTTTACCAGTGAATGATATACATGCAACAAGGGTTGTCAATGAAGGTGATGTAGATGAAGCTAATTATATATGTAAGTGTCAATATTACTAGCTGAATTGTTATTTCATTTTGGAAAAAGCTTACCTTTACGCAATGAATTGGGTGCACGATCTTTGATAGAATCGAGGGTATTAGCAAAGATAGGTTTAAATGGCTTTCCTTCTATATGAATTTAGGTTATATATCACAATGGCTAATTCTAACGATAAATATTTCATTTTACCTTGACTTTTTACAGTTCTAAATGTAGATGCTTGAGCATACGACAGTAAGTTGTTGATAATATCAATAATGTATTTATCCGCCTTGGCAACAAGCATAGATTCCATTTCATGATTATTTACAGTTGCAGGAACTTGCTCAGTTGCCCATTTCTCCTCTTGTTCATTTGTAGGAACAACGACAGAAGCCCAATTTCTTGATAAGCAATATTTGGTAATTAAATTCATTGTAGCAGAATCTACAGCATCAAGTCCTCTATTCTCCAATCCAACAAAATAATCACTCTGACAGCTTAATTGGAATACCAACGATGTTGTTAGTAGTAATATATACAAAGCTGAAAGAGTGGTTTGCTTGTTTTCATCCTGTAATATATGTAATAAGATTGCTTGGTTTTTTACCCATTCCTCAAACTTGAGCATGTCGTAAGCCATAAAGTTATCCATGTTATCTTTTAACATGACATTGACCAACTCCAAAACAGGAATTAACAAGCGTCTGTAGCGTTTCAATGCGTTTGGATTCTTTTTATATTTAGCATCTTCAGGTCGAATCTTCAAAAATGTACAGTTGTTTAAGCTTTGAAGTATGCCGTTATTCAAAAGTAAAGTAGCACCTTCCTTATCCAGGGCGATTTGCATAAAGAATGAAATTTTGGCTTCGTGAATGTTCAATGGAATAAGAGATGCTATGAAAACAAATTTTAGTATTTAAAAAAAAATCATTGATTTAATAAGAAGCCTTACCATCACGATCTTCAATAATATGTAACAAAGCATCATTGGAACTTTCAATAACTTCAATTGCATACTTTAAGAATGTATTTCTAATCAAGAATCTATGCATATTAGAACGGCCGTCTTGATTCAAGAGAACATAAATAGCCTCCAAAGCAGTGTAAGCAGTAACCTTGTAAGTATCTAAACCTTCACTAGCATCTCTGCAAATGATTTGCAAAAGAGCGTTTTTGCTTGAGTCTTCGAGAAGGTGAGCTATCTGAGCACGGAACAGTTCAGGCAAGTTCTTCTGCGTATCACTTGTTGTAGCTTCAGTTTTGACACCATCATCGGGCGTAACATAATGCAATAAGTTGACAAGAGCAGAGTACATTGTACTACGAACCTCCAAAGATGTCTTTTCTTTACAGATACAGTTGATGACCATTGTGAATACAGCACGAAGTTTGTCAATAGGTAATTTTGAATCGGTAGCATTGGCAGTATCCATAGGAGAAGCGACTTGAAGAATTGCTTGACGACTTTTATCTTCTCTCAAACGAGTCAATAAACTAAGAACTACCTCACTCAAGCCCTTTAATATATCAACATGGAGACCAGTGTCGCTTTCCAACTTGGGCAATAAGACATTGAGCAAATCATAAATAATACGCTCACGAACCTCAAAGGTAAATGATTCAAAACAATCAGAAATAGTGATTTCAACTACTTGTTTCCAAGCACGAAGACAATGCAAACGACCATAAGAAATTTCACGATGACGATTATCCGCCATTAATTGCTTCAAAAGACTTCCCATTTCGAATTCCATGTTGGCACGATCTTCATCAGACAAGTTCATAACTGTGGCATCTGTGAGTTGATATTGACGCAAAGTTTTGTAAATGTTGCGAATATCATAAATCTCGTACTCGTTCATTTTCTTGATAATGTGTTTCTTGGCATCAAAGTCTTTAAAATAAGAAAACGTAGTATCCTTTTGAGTATTTTGGGGGGTATCTAATTGATCTACCCAAGTAAAATCCAAAGAATTGATGATTTCAATCAAATTCCACATTGGCTGTTGATAATTTACTGTACTGCCACTCAGTCTTACAGACTTTAGCTTTTCAATAATGGTAAGGTCATCGTTTGAAGAAACACCATACATCAAGTTGAGTATTTTAGTCGATTCAGATTTAAGTGATGTTCCAGCAATTTGATGTAAATCCAATGCGATCAATTTCATCAACCAAGCACGTTGATTCAAAACGCTAACCAATGTCAAATAATCAGTCTTTACACGAGTCTGATCAGCAGCAATCAATTCACCAGCAAAATAAGGTTCTGAAACAGACACACAACATTCCAAACGACAGGTAATAGCTTGGAATTGTTTGAGCATAAAATCATGGCTGCCACGAAGGTACTGTAAAGTTCCATTAGAAGTAGATTCACGGGCACATAATTTGTAGATTAATTGATAGCACTTCTCTGCCAATACAGGGTGTGATTGAATCAATGGTTGTTGCTGATTTTCTTCATCATCATTTGAATCAATACCGGCATTCACCATGGATAAAATGGACAGCAAACAAGCAAGGCGAGCACGCTTATCAGTGACAATAGAATTTTGTTGGATACTCTTTATAGCAGGATCCTTTACATCATAACCCAGCAAGAACTCGGCAATAGTAGGAGATGGTACATCTTTACCCATATTCTTTAACAAAATATCTAAAATCCCAATACGAACCGATGCTGTATGATGATAGTAATCATTTTCCTCGAGATCATATCGATAGATATTGCTCATTGTTTTCTCTGCAAGCCAGAATGGGATTGTATTAAAATCATATTCATAATCATCGTATGTTGTGATTTCAGCAGTGTCAATTTCGAGACGTTCACCAAATCCAAAGATAATTTCATTAGCACTATCACTGGAAAGCAAAATACCAGCCAAACGAGAACCTAAACCACCGATAGGAGTATTGACATGATTAGGAAATTCAACGTAGACTGAATTATCTGCAGGAGCAGAAGCAAGGCTTCCAAGAACAGAAGTGCTAAGACAACAGACATCTTCATAATCTTCACAATCTACCATCAATGCAATTTGTACAATTACTTGTGTATTATACAACATGTGATTTGCAAGTGAACGCAATGCTGGAGGAGGAGATGGGAAGGTATATTGATCCAATTTGAATTGGCCCATAGGTAAAACTTGAGAAACTTGTCTCAATTGAGGCATGAATACATTGACAAACAAGTTTTGTAAACTAAAAACCTTGGAAAATATACGCAGACAACGAACCATAGAGTTTTTAAAGTACATGTTCTTTCCAGATTTTGTCTTGCAGCTTGAAGAAAATGATTCTTTACCCTTCTCAACAATATTGAACATTTCTTGAATTAAGGAACCACCAGAAAGAATACGAATAAGGATATCAAAACCAGGGTGAGAAACACAGGCTAGCAATGCTTGTTGTAAATTGTTTGAAGTCTTTGTACTATCAGTAGCTGAAGCATCAATGTTTCCTTCAAAAAATTTGGTATAGTTGGCGATCAATCTAGGCTCACGTTCTTTTGAATAATAGATATAATCACAAACAGGTTGAATGTTAAATGATAAAATGCTATTTTCAATTATATTCAAACATGCATCAGCTAATTGCCATTTAGTTTCAGGATAAATGTATTGTTGATTATTGAGGTTGAGGAAGATGTGATCAATAACAAGAGACATGTAAGGAGCAGTGCCAGGAGAACGATTGTTATCATGTCCCAAACAAACAGGAATAGATTTAGCTGTAGGAACAAAACCAGATACCAGTTGATCTCTTCTGCTTTCTGTGTGGATCAATGAAGAGAATAACTTTAAAACAGACATGGTTTCAGTGTAAAGTCGTCTACTCTTTTCATCGGCATATTCGCGCATGAAACCAGCGGGTTGTTCAGACAAGTAATAAGTAGGTGTAGGTCTTTCTGGTTTATTATCATCTGTTTTGGTTGTAGATTTATTGGGAATATCTTGAGCTTGTACCTTTTGTGTCAAGGTAGCAATATCAGGAGTACCAAAGAGTGGGTTGGCGGGCATTATAGATGCTGGAGGTGGAACAGGTATTGTGCTTGGCTCAGGAGTTTTAGCCACCATAGTTTTCTCTGGAAGGATCATATCAGAGAATTCCAATGTATTCCAAACTTCTAAACTGATAGATTCTCCTACATGATTGATTCCACCACCCCAATTTGAACAAAAAGCAGACAACAAATCATACAAAGCAGCACGGAATCGAGTAGAAGTAGGGCAAGTGATCATAGTAACAATAGATTCATGTACTTTAAGTGCTGGGTTAGACCATATATCTAGACGAGCCTGACCAGAATATTGTACTACTTGCTGACAAACATACAAAAATTTACACAACGTAATTTCCTCTACAATTGGCATAGTAGGAGGCTCCTCTTCAGTGGCAGCTCTATCTGCATACTCTTTACCATAGAATTGAAGAGCACTAAACAACTTTCCCCAAGAAAATAAATGACTAGCAAGAATATCAGCTTCTGAAATACCCATTTTAAGGAAATTGTGAGCAAGTGGAGCACATTGTTCGCCTGTAGAAATAGCACCCAAGAAATCGAAAATAGCAGCAAGATCTTGAGGTGATTTGAATTCCAAAAGCCATGGTAAAAATGTGGATAAACTGCTGGTAGGATCCCAAAATTTCAATCCTGCATTAAGACGATCCCGATAAATGCTGGCTAACAATGTCAAGAATTTTTGCAAGCTGCTGGCAAAAATAACATCCTCGCTACTTGTAGTAGTAGTTGGTGCCCCTGCTATTTGTTCCAATGTCATTTTTTTCAAGTTGCTAAAGATATCTGCCATGTTGAAAATGAAAGATTGAGTCAAGACCTCCAATTCTTGAATCACCCATTTTTGAAAGTCCACTGCGGTTTCAGCAACGAATTTTGTATAATCATTGGGATCTACAATTAATCCATCAATTGCCATTGCAGAACTGCCACCATCCACATCCATATCATCTGCTCCGATTGTACTCTTTTTATCAGCTGCATCAGTATGATTTTGTTTGAAATACAACAAATATTCATTCATAAATCCAAATACATCTAAAGTAAGAGCTGATTCGACAAATTTCACTCTATTCGATTTGTTCATTGAAAGGGTATTTTCAACATTGGGTTGTGTTGTAGCCAATTCTGATATAGTTAAAGCCCAACGGATCTCTACGATGGCCTTGAGAATATTTACTTTCCATGGTTTTGTTGTAATTTGTTGATGAATATTCTTTAAATAATTAACATTTGTTGTAAAATTATGCTGTGATGGTTTTTTAGATTGAATTGAAATTGCAGATAATAAAGCAACAATGATATAAGAACATGTAGTATCTGAAAGATTGGCTGATTGTGCTTTTGTTATAATAGCTAATAAATCAGATTCTTCCAACCAGTATAAAGAACTAGTGTGATATAAGATTTCAACTAAATAAACACGCTCATCTGTTAGTTTATCGATACGCAATGATGTAGTTTGTGGATCGAATTTCATCTCATCGACAGGTGATTGTTGTTGAGGTTGTTGTTGTTGAGGTTGTTGCTGTTGAAATAAAGATGTGGTAGATTGTTGAGGTTGCTGTTGAGTATTAGTTTGTTGTTTTGCAGCAGCTGCTGATGCCAACATGCCAGTTTTTGATAAAGAATTAATCATTCCAGCTAATTGCTTCTCTGATTTCAATAGTTTTTGTACAAAGCCAAGACTACTGTCTGCAATGATACCAGCCATAAAATTGTAAAATACTGTTGTGATTTGAACATCTAACGTATCATCTTTTGCTGTTTCCAATATAACATTTAAAACGGCCAAGATGTAGCCTCTCTCTTCGTGATATAAATATACAGCAGCATCGACATTATTCGAGTTCATAGCAGGCGCTTTGCTGATTCCTTCCAATAAATATCGAGATGCTTCAAATTCATCAATGTCTAATTGGTCTGACAAGAATAATACTTGCTTGATGAAATCTTCATTTACTCTATATTCTTTGTCGTTGATGATAGTTTTACCTAGTTTGATTGTTAGTTCTTGTGTATACCTGTATATAAAAAGACGTAAATTCCTACCAGATTGAACCATAGTGCGATGCTCATTGTTCTTTGGTGAATTATCAAGTAATTTGATTAAATTTGATTTATTAGCATCTAATTGATCTTTGAGATGCATGGCAACCTTTGAAGAACATGTAGAGTTTCTGTCTTTACATATCTGATCTAGTAAAGTACGTAACTCTACAGTTAAACTTGTCATTTTTTCAATTGTAGGTTTTGAAGAAAAAATTTATTTTTGATAGCTTTTAGAGAAGATGGCAGATGTACGCGAATTTCTATCGGGTCGCTGTTGTTGTTGTTGTTGCTTTGTTGTGACTGGAAGGATTGTTATCATGGAGGCTATTTAGACACAAAACATCGGCTAATCAACTGATTATCATTTATAAATTTGACAATGAATCCACAATTACAGGATGAAAGAAAGAAGCTATCAAAATGCTTAATCAAACCAACATTATTTGATTTTAAAGATTCGACGTTTGAATATTCAGTTTATCAGCCTTCATCAAGATTCAAAAGGGATTTTGAAAGCATTTTTCCTGGCTTAAATGTCAAACAACGCAAAGAATTATTAGTTGTACCAATTATTCAGCAATGTGAATATGATATGGTTGGATTGACTAAAGAAGTGAATCAAGAAAGAGACGTTAAATTAGAATTGGTATACAAATACGGCAAACCTCTGTCATTTCTGCTGATTAACACATTTAGACTGTAGTTTGTTCAATGGGGAAAATCAGTAGTTGACAGAATCAAATCGATTGGCATGTGGGCAGATATCATGGATCCAGCATCAGGGTTTCCCGTAAGTCTATATACTCTTTTATGATCTTCATATTCTGATCTTTTTTCCAGATCTTTTCTGAGGCTGGACCAAGTCCATATCCTGATGTACAAGGAACTCAAATGTTATCCAGTAGGTTTTATGTACAAAACATTGGATGTTGCCACATCTTGTTTCATCCAACATGGCAAAGCCATATTTACCCATCTACTTTATTTACCACTGCACCTGCTCATATCCTGGAAAAAGTAATTTTGGAGGTTCTGGGTAAATAACTTTGCCGAGGAGTATTTCTTCTTTGAAACTTGTTCCATAGAAATAACAACAATGGGGAAAGATTAATCATTATGTCATGATGAATTCATGTACAATTGTTATTTCTTTCTATTTTTTTTTTTGTGATCCTTAATATTCAATAGATGTTATATTAATATAATAATAAAAGTAAAAGAAAGAACGTTTGGTTGTATTGTAGTCAAGATTTGGTAATGGATCTGGGAAGCATTAATTAGGGAAATCACCATGGCAAACAGAGTTTGGGTTTGGCTGAATTCATGCGGAGATCTTTTTTTTATTGTTGTTTGAATGTCTCTCGAAAGTGAGGTAATCTGCTCATAATATTTTTCTTTCTTTTTTTTTTTCCTTCTTCTCTTTACTTATATTCATTATCATGTCAAACGATTCTTTATCTGTCAACACTAATACTAGCTCAAATTCAAAACGTAGGTCTCATTCAAATACAGTTTCAGGTGGTCGTCCACCTGCATTAGATATTCCTATTAGTCGTCCTACAAATGTAAGAAGAAATTCTGAAGGTTCGCCTGGTTTACCTCCTCCTATTTGTATTTCTGAGCCAACCCCAATTGAGCCCTCAAAAGATGCTTCAAATGGGTTTTTTAATAATAACAATAAACCAGCCAGTAGACCCGTTACTCCAGATAATGATTCGGTTGTTTCTGATGCTTCATCCTCTGTTGCTCCAGTTCCCTTACCAAAATCTTCTGCTACAGCTCCTGCTGGTTCAGCAAATTTACTCGATTCACCTACTCAAAAAAAGAAATCTCGTTCAAGAGCTTCCAGTGTAACTTCTAATTTAATCAATGAAATTAAAGAAAGCTCCACAATGCAATCATTAGCCAGCAAAATAAGACCTCGACATTCTTCTGAAGATGCTGACTCTAATTCAACTCATGCCAATGCCAATGTTACTACTGCTGCTGCCCCGCAAGAAAGAAACTCGTCTGATAATCAATCTACTATTGCTCAAAGTATTGCTGGTGCAAGTGGCGTTTTTATAGCTAATGCAAAGAGAAATCAAGACTTTCATGCTTTATTTAGAAGTGTTCCTGAAGACGATAATTTGATTGAAGATTTTGGATGCGCATTACAAAAAGAGATTTTACTGCAAGGTCGTATTTATATTTCAGAAAGCTATCTATGCTTCAATGCCAATATTTTTGGATGGGTTACTAATGTGAGTTTTTTGTGCTATATAGTAGTATAATTTGTGCTTATTAATGCTTTGAATATATACCTATATATTTAGTTGGTCATTGCATTTGCTGACATTATCGAAATTGAAAAAAAGACAACCGCTTATTTCATTCCAAATGCTATTCAAATTTCAACAGACAGTGCAAAGCATTTCTTTGCTTCATTTTTATCTCGTGATCAAGCATACGATTTAATGGTCGATATATGGCGCATTGCAAGACCTGACCTTGTGCCTCCTAAAGAGACTGAAGGCAGTATTCAAAATGCAGATACCATTTCTTCTTCGCTTTCTTCTGTTTCTTCTTCTTCCGTAGGTGAAGATGAGAGTGATTCATATTATGATAGTGATACTGAAGAGTCTTACAGTGATGATACTGATTCTGAAGATTTAGATGTACCAGATACAAATGCTACTGTTACACGAGGTAAGCTTAGCGTTTTATATGTATGAATATACTTAATTGATTTGTTAAAAATGAAATAGATGTTGCGAAAGATGGAAATAGATCTAGGAAAGCCTCAATGGCATCAATGCCTACAAATAAAGATACTGCCAAATTAGATTCTGCTGCTCGTCGTCGTGCCATGTCAGAAGCTCCAAGACCTAATTTTCAATCTAATGATGACGAAAAATCTTCAAAAGCTGCTGTTGCTGCTGCTACTTCTAACAATGCTTCAACTGCAGATGGAAAGCCAGAAAAATCAAGTGATGCAGCCGCTAACGCCGCTTCAGCAACTGACAAATCAAAAGAAGGAGATGCGACGCCTCAAATGCATGAAAAAACTGATTGTAAATGTGATGATAAAAATGAACATTATCCCAATATTGTTATGGATCAAGTTTATAATGGCACACTAGAAAAGATCTATAATTTATTTTTTGACAGTGGATTTATGAAGAAATTTTTGGTTGATAATCAAAAGAGCTTAGGTAGAAAATTTTTCTGTACATTTCATCATTGTTGAGTAGTTAACAGAAACCTTTTGATTGTAGAACTCGAAATGGGTGATTGGAAGAAAGGAGAGGGTAATGTCGAATTTGTGAGAGAATTATCTTACATCAAACCTTTGGGCGGTGCTATTGGACCCAAACAAACCAAATGTATCATTACACAAGAAGTCCTCCATCAAGACATTCACAAATATGTTACAGTGTTAGCAACTACCTATACTCCCGATGTACCATCAGGTGGTTCATTCAGCTGTAAAACTCGTACATGTTTTACTTGGGCAGGCAAAGGAAAGGTCAGAGTTTTGGTTACTGTGCAAGTAGAATTCACAAAATCATCATGGCTTAAATGTGGGTTTTTTTGCATAATTTTTTTTAAAAATTTATATACTAAACTATTCATCTGTTTCCATAGCTACTATCGAGAAGGCCAGCATTGATGGACAGCAGACATTTTATAAAGATTTGGATGCAGCAGTTCGTCAATATTTCAAAGACCATCCTTCTGAATTTGCCGATTATAAAAGTAAGAGAGATGGCGGTAAACACAAAAGAAGAAAGGGAAGAAAATCCAAAACACATCATACACCCAAACCAAAGGAAGAAGAAAAAGAAATCGAAAAGACTAAATCAGCCGTGCATCAGGTTTTGGGATCGATTTCAAATTTATTGGCAGATGGCATCACATCGATAATTGATGCTGTCAGTTCGCCTCGTGCAGCACATTTAACATTGGTTTGTTTAATCATGATGGTATGCATCAATATCTATATTGCCAAGAAGATGGCTTTTGTCGAAAAACAATTAAGCGAACTGAGTCATACACTTCCAAATAATGGTATGCTTGCAGAAGAAAGTGAACCTGTATTAGATATATCGTATATACCAGGAACTCAGCGTCGTCAATACAATCGTCAAGAAGAACAAGATCTCTGGGATTGGCTTGGGCGTATTGATCCAGATAAATCAAATGAAAAGAGAGAAAAAGTTGAACTTCCTTTGGTCAAAGATGCAAAAGAACAGGAAGCTATTTGGGATGATGCTATCAAAGCCTCCAAATCGGCAAAAGAAAGATTAGATAAACACATGGCAGAGTTAAGCGGTATGATTCAAAAGGCTGAAAGCAATTTAGAGGATGTTACAAAATCAGTAAATGATCAACGCCAAAAGTTGAAACAAGATCAATAGGATAATCTGTATTGTGTCTGATAGAAAATTAACTCCTTCATTAATAAACAGTGTATTTTTAGATTTTATTTTACATTTTTTCCTTTTTTTTTTATTTTATGATTATTCATGACATAAATCTGTGCTCTGATATAGATGGATTTACTATATATTCACTTTACATATTCAGTGTCTATTTAGAATATTTTCCGAATTAAGATTTAAATCTTTCTTGATCCAGCTTTTTTGGTATATGTACATCTGAATCATGTACTGCAAAATGGGCCAAACCCGAAAATAAAAGGACAAGTTCTTTTCAGTCTACTAAATTTGCTATAATAACTAATGAAAGCTGAAATTTTTGAAATGTTTGGCTTATTACACGTATTCGAAAAAGAAAAGAATACCAGCTTGATAATCTGATATCCCTTATCAAACGGTGAATTTATCCCTCTTGGAATATGAAAAAAAAAAAGGAGAGAAGAAACAACACACGTAAAAAAGGATTTTCAAGGCTTTACATTATTTAGCGCAATTAAAACCCTGCTAAATTGCTCATTTCAGCCAATGTAAAAGTAGCATTACAGCGTATGAGCCATAAACTAAACAAAATAAACTTGTATCTGTCATAGAACGGTAATTGTCATTATAGTAAAAGTTTATTATTTGAATCACAAATTAAATGTCAATCTCGCGTACATACAATTGACATCCTGTACAACCAATTCAAAGTGTATTCAAAGATAGAACCAAGGAACTTGTTGATAAACAAGTCCATAAATTTTTTATCATGTTTATTAAACAAGTCCATAAATTTTTACATTCATGAAGAACCAATAACTTTGCCATCTACCAATGTACATAACAACTCAACACATTTCATCAACCTTTCTAGATAATCATTGGTCAGTTACAATGATCCATTACTTTTAGATTTCCATTCCCTTTAGATTAGACAATTAATATAAATAGCAAAAGACTTTCATTAGCCATGAAGATCTTTATCTTATCTTAAAAGAATAAAACAACATCTTATATATTATTTATTACGTGTTTTATTTTCATTTTTTCACAGTATCTGTTATCATAGGAACATACATTTTTCTACCAGAAAAGCCGTCTGTCATATCATACTGTACATTCATTAAAAAATTGTAAAAGCGAGCCTGTAGAGCAACGCCGTAATTGAGCATAGCAAGATTGAACGACTAAGTCTCTTATACTACGGTATATATCTAAGTTTTAAATAAAAAAAAGCGCTTTTTCTTAAACTTTTCTTATATTTAACCACGTACAGTATGAAAATTCAGTTTTTCTAGCGGACATTTTTGGGAACTCATTTTGCCCTTACCAACACTCATGATTTTCATCAAAAAACAGAAAAATCAAATTTTGATACCAAAATCAACGTTTAAATATACTACATTGTGAGAGAAAATTGTAGCCATGGCTAATACACATTTTATAAAAGCTTAATATTGAATGTTAAGTAATGAAACCTTGTACTTTTTCCCCAAAAACGGATTTTTGGTTAAAGGATTTTCATGTGATATTTTGTAATAAAAAGGTTTGTTACTTTTTATTGAGCAAATAGAGCGACAAATTTTGCATATGTGTATATTTTTTATTTTTATAGTTGGTAGTATAATTAACTCTAGATTTGCAAAATCAGAAAAAAAAAATTAAAAAATGTCAAAATTGATGATCTGGACAAGAATAATTTTCGAAATTAATATTCCGCTTATAAGCCTTGTAAGTCTTAAAAATAAGAGGTTTTATAATACTGGAGAACTTTTTCAAGAATTTACAATCCTGTACCCATTTGATTCAAGCTTATTACTGTAAATCTTTATACATGTTAATATTGTGTGATAGTTTATTTGATGGTAATATAGTTTTACTTTACAATTATTGCGTTAAAGGTAATTTATATTGAGCTTTATTCTTACCTCTCCAATATCAGAAACATAAACATGACCATCACTGGAACCTACTATTGCCGCCTTTTTACCTTCTTTGTCCCAAGCCAACAATTTATTCAATGCTGCACCAGAAGCAACTTAAGTACTTACAAATGGTTCCTCGGTATTTTCATTCAAATTCCATGAATTAAATTGACTTGTTCCATCAACAGTAGTATCATCATCAAATGTATCATCATCAAATGTATCATCAACCCGCCTTATGATAAATAATGTCAATCTAAAATCGGAAATATCCCATTGTCATTGTTATAAGCTATGAAAAGCTTGATTTTTAATAATACAGCAATTAAATGAAAAACAAGATGATACTATACTAATAACATATAATGAGTATTTAACATCTAAGTAAGTTTGATGAAGTATGCTTTTAAGCCCTTTTAAAAATCCTGAGGCAAACACAACATCTTGATCCTGTAGTAATTTCTATACATCAAAATGTTGCAACAATTTCCACCACTACACAATGAATGCGCCTTTTATCAATCTTGACCTCGATGTACATTGTTAGGTATCATCAGTTTTTTACCAGTTGTATTTTCTCTAATTCATTAATATTCAGTCATATTGAACGATGATTTGTAGTGTTGCCAAAAAAAAAAAGAATGAATACTTCAAGATTTTTCTGCATATTAAATTATGCGATTTAGTAGCAATGATTGCACTTAACTATACTTCTTGAACCTATTGATGTTAATCAGAATAATTAGTATTTTCATTCACAAGTAAGCTGCGTTACTTTATACAATACATTTACATTCACCCATTCAACAAATAACATTGCATTTATTATCCGTTATATCAATCAACCAACTTCATCTTGATTCGATACGTTTTACAATTAAATGCTTAAATTACACTTGAAGAGCACTTGAGCCACCAGGTATTGCCACGAAAAAAATCTCGTACAGATCAACGAAGCATCACAATTTGGATTATTTTTTTGTGTTCATAGATCTGAGCTCTCTCTCACATTCATAAATATCTGCATGAGCCATAATATCTCTATCTGTTCAATTTAACTAAATTACATTGAACACCAACGTCGTACTCGATAAAACACCTTACTTTATTGCGAGTCAACACAACTAATTTGATGCTAGTTCAGCATCAGCAGTTGAATCAGGTAAATTTGCACTATGGCCGATCTGTGCTGCACAAGATAATTTTGCTATGCCCAGGTGGTGGTCTGCACATTATAGCCTGAGCTGTTGTGCCCACTGAGCATGATGGCTAAAAAGATAACAAGATGTACATGGTTTAATAATCTGTAATTTTAAACTAACAACAAAGGTAGATAATATGCTTATAAATATTATTCTTGTTATTATAAATTGGTGGCCACTGGGTTGATGAAGTTTGGTGTTCTTATTTGTAAATTAGATATTTATTAGTGAATAAATAAAAGTAAAGGGAGTGTAACAAGACAGATAAATCCACAAGGGATCTGTAATGATTTCCTTGTAGTATTTATATAAGAAATGAGGTGAAGTTTTGCATGAATGAAATTGAAATGTATGACTTACTACACCAAGTTTGTGTGGAATTGCAGCTTACTTGGATCATTATTCATTGAGAAAAAAATTATTGTCTTTAAAAGAGATGGAGCACAAACTATAATCTTGCTTTGCGATGGTTTTTTTAACTAGCTTTGGTGTCGAGCTGGGTTTTGACAGCCAAAGTTGACCAAAATTAATCTAAAATCAGTTGTAAAAAATTGGACACCTAAATTGAGGTATTAATTTTTTGTATTCACAAGATAGTTACCCAACTGAAAGCTCCTTTGAATTTTTTGTTTCAGCAAAAAATATTGATTTTTCGTCGAGATAATCAAAATGATAGTTCACATTGCAGCTTAGAACTATGATAACGGAGCTCCAAAATCGATTTGTTGTCGAAATGATCGTAAAATGATGGAAAAAACAAACTCATTCAATCACTCATGAACTGCAAAACAAGTTCATCTAGCCTATTAAATAGTTTTTGTGCAGGTTAAAATTCTGCATCTATTTAAACAAATTTAAACAAATGTTTCACATTAAATTTTGCGCAAAATGCAATTGAAATTTTGGAGGTTTTTTGAAGATACACAACACTTTTTGTACACATGTTTCAAATATAAGCAATGGAGATAATGTACAACAAAATTATCTATTGATCGAGCCATTACTAAACTTTCCAATTAAATTTTTCGTAGAGAAAATGAGATTTTTGTCAAAACAAATTTGTAATTCAGAATTTGGGATAAGGGTATACAGGGGGGAAATTGAAGCTAGAAACAAAGGTATCTCTTTGTAAATATTTTTGAGGATAACTCCACTAAAAATCAATATTTTGAAAAGAACTAAATTGGATCCGAGAGAGCTCAGCGAGGTTGATGATATGAATGTAGAAAAAAATACTGCTCGATTTAACGAATATTTTGAATTCTACTACAAAAATGAAAAAAAATGAAAAAAAAATAAAAGTGTTCAGAATTTTTTCCTACTGAAATATGCTATAAAGTGTCTTAAAACAAGTAATTTTTATTATTAGAAAGTGTTAGTATAGCTTAACTTTTTTTGGAGATATGGAGCCTCGAAGTTTTCAATCCTTTAGCAGTGAAATACGCGTAAAAATCTGAAACATAAGTACTGAAAAATTAATACCACCTGCAAAAAATAGGATATTTTCGGATACTTATTTTTGGATTAAAGTTGAACATCTCAGGTACATGGGCATATAATTTATTCTTGGTGTTATTTAGTGAAAAAAAAAGTTGGGGAGGGATGAAATGTCGGACCTACGTTTTTGGGAAAATGTAGTAAATTTTAACTGATTTTGTGTCTTTCGTGAGATATATAATAGTTTCAGGAACAGGTAGCATAATACGGCCATCCCGTATCTATTTCTCAGTGCCTGAACTATATTCTAAAAGTTTTTTTAGTGTAAAATACCCTCCAATGTTGAAAATTAGAAACTTCAACAGTTACGGCAACCACTTTTTATAGATTTGGTTGAACATCATACTTTTGAGGACAAAAATAATATTAAAATTAAATAGATGTCTTAGTATATATATGAAAGCATGTATATCTAAACTATTATCACCGAAATGTATTTATTTTTTGATGCATTTAGTTTACCAGATAACGGTTTAAATTTTTCCAATTATATTTTATTTGCAAAAATGCCCTTTATGCAAAAGAGATGTCATGTTTGATTAATGCTTGTTACAGCAGCACTTGGATATTTAATCTTATGACGTGTCAACCCGTGTATATTTATATATTTTATCAAGAAAATTGCGGTTTTATTAATTGAAAATGCACTCTCGAAATTCATCGATTAAATTATAAATCATATTCCTCGTCTGAATCTTCATATTGTCTACGATTATACTACAAAAATTCAACATGGTTAACATCGTGCCATTGTCGTTTTATATCTTTTTTTTTTTAAAAAAAAACATACCACAATACGTGTTTGAGTAGAACTGGAATCCTGTTGATTGATTTGGCCCAAAAGATCAATCAATTGCTTTTCAGTAATTTTGCTTCTCAATTGGTTGGATTGTGCCATTCTAATCAAAAGATCTTCAACAGCGCGAGCTTTATCGGCCTTGACCATTTGAATGCGGCCCACTATGTAAAACAAATCAAACAATCAATAAACCTTCCTAATATCTAGGGCCTTTATGTTACGACTACATACATCTTTCACGAGCAGAATTATCCAAAATTTGATACAACTATATACAAGGCCATGTTAAATATTATCATTCGATAATATGCCATTATAAAACATACCATATTACGACGCATCTCTTCCATTTGTCTATTGATATTCTTGATTAACCAACTGATTCATGCACTAATTTTTTTAAAAAAAATTTACCCTTTCTTTTCAGCATCTTCCTTTGAACCGCCAGCAGCAGCGCCGCCCATACCAGGAGCACCAGAGAAACCACCACTCTAAATCAACCGAAATTTTAGCTGAAATGTCAAATAATCCTACAAATGAATAATTTACTTGTTCTGCTTGTCCTCCACTCTTTCCTTGTAATTCTGCTAAACGTCTAGCTCTGATAGCTTGAAGCTCGTCGTCCTCCATGATGTATGTATTTATAAGTTAAAAGAAAAAAGGTGTATGGAAACAAAAAGAAAAAATTGTGTTCTTTCACTTCGATGTCACCATCATACACAGCAAGCAGCATTCAATCTTTAAAACCCAGTGTTAATCAAGTTTGCTTTGTTTGCTTATAGAGAAAGGGCACACACAGAAACAAACCCTTTCTTTCTACAATATTCAAAGGATGTATTCATATCCACCCGAATATTTACTTCATCCTGTGCCTGTATTGGCCTTGTATGGTCTTACAACATCAACAACAACAGCTATAGATGAGACAAAGTTAGTAGATATAGATGAACCTGCAACTCCTTCTTCTGCCACAAACTCAACTGATAATTCACCTTCATCCATAATACCACAACCAGCAACGGCAGCAGCAGCGACCACAAGATCCGGTTTAGCTAGTTCTTTATTGAATGTATTCACGAGCAAATCAGATTATACTTTATACGAAGCTTCTCGATATGTATCTAGTAATCAAGTGCCTCCACCTTTTCGGGTTATAACTGTTTCCAAGGTATTTAGGACTGATTAATCTTGGAAACGTGTAGCCTAAACTAACATTTATATTTAAAGGATTATGTATTGCCTCAAAAACCATCACCAGCAGCTCCTAATTTGCCTCCACCTCACTCCAATCTTTCACCTCTTTCGCATGATTCGCCACTTTATCCAGACGGTTTGATGACCCCATTATGGATTAAAAAGCACTTGTATTCTCCAAGTGTTGTTGTAGGTTTCTACGATTTATGGGATTGGCAAGCAGAGCCTGGAAGTCCTCCTAGGCTACAACGAGAAACTGGTCCTTTGGCTTCTCAAGTGCTCATTGACCCTACCGAACGTGAGCATGATACAAATTTAGCAATTGAAATTAATGCTAGACGGTAAATACTTTTTTTTCTTACAGGCGTAAAATTTGAGAAATTAACAGCAAATGTAGTAAATACTTTCAGGAAAAAGGAATCAAATTTGCAGCCGTTATAGTTTTAAAGCAACGTTATACAGGTAAATGTTTTATGCAAAATGTCAAAAAATAGTGATTAAATATCGTGGTTAGATCAATCAGTAGAGGAGAGGCTTTCATCTATTCGAAAGCAATGCGGGTTAGATGCTAAAAGCTCATTTTTCACAATTGCGCCAGGCACATCCACCGAGATTCAAGAATTTGTGAACGGGTAACTCCATTATACAGCAATTCAACAGGATCGTACCGTCTAACTTTTTTCACTTAACAATAGTCTATATCGAGCACTTTATGAACCAGCACTTCACTTTTATAGCAATCGTTTGAAGAAAATTCGTAAAAAGAAATCAAAATTACCATCACCTTCTCAAGTTCCCAGAACTACACCTGATTTATCATCTACAGAACCACAACCACTTTCAGTTATAGGATGGATATTGAGATATGATATTAAATTAGCTTTTTTCCAAGAAGCTAAACAAGATATAGATGGAGCATTAAAGACGTATGAAGCAGCTTATGGTATTATTGCAGATATGCTTGCCCCAACTTCATCTATTACAATGGGTCATGTCAATTTGACGGTTCACGGCAAACGTTGGAAAGAGGCTCGCACATTAGCAGATTGTATTAATGTTAAAATTTGTAAATTTCACTTGTACATGAATGATCCAACTGCAGCATTGAGTCAACTCAATGGTCATTTACACATGTTCCAATCGTATTCACCTACTTGGGGTATGGGAGAACATACGTTTGAATATTGGGCATGGCTTTCAAAACAGTAAGTTGTTTGTTTGTAAATGTAAATATGTTTTTGCTCAATTCAGTACTATTATAGATATCGGATTTTTGCTGATATTATAGATGCAGCCATTCAAGCTGGATATAAAGTGCCATTACCAACTGCTTATCTCACATCATCTGTAGGAGGGACACCCAGTAGTCCAATGCTTGGAAATTCTAGTGGAGGAATCACAAATACCAGCGGTTGTAATCCTGGAGCTGTTCTTCAACACCCTGGATTTTATTATCATTTAGCAGCCATGTGTTGCGCTGAACGCAGACGACGATTTTTAGAAATTGAACGAGCAGAAGGAAGTAATTCAACAGAAAATCCCATTTTACAAAATGAAAAGCTTGTGGATCATTCAAGTTTAACTATTGAGCTCTTGACTAAAAGTTATGAACAATTCAAAAGATACCGAAATGGACGTATGACACTTTATTTGGCTGCAGAAATTGCTGGTACATATTATGAAACTGGCAAATTTGAAATGGCCATCAAATTCTTTGAACGTATTGGCAAAACCTATAGAAAGGAGAAATGGCATATGGTACTCACATCTATTTTAAGATGGTCTTTACGTTGTGCTAAAGAGTTGGGATCATGGGAAAGAGCTGTGGAATGCTTGGTGGAACTTATGTCTGATGATTTGCCAATGACAGAAAATAAACGAAATGATATTCAAAAAGAGTTGTTTGATATTTTAACTGTTCATCCAACAGCTAATGCAGAGAAACATGCACCTCTTGTTGTTAATATGGATCAAATCAATGCATTCCTAACCTGTCAGGTTCAAATTAAAAAGCAGACAAACTTTGTAGGCACACCTGTAGATTATCAAATCATTGTAAAAACCAACAAGAAATCGCCTCCAGTTCCATTCCGTTTTAATGCAGTCAAAGTATTATTCAATAATCCACAATATAATGTTATTTTAAGAGATACTGGAGCTGAACAAGAGCCCAAAATTGTCGAGTTGATTGATTTCTCAAAGGGTCTATCTAAAGTTACAGAGGAGGGCGATTATCAAGATTGGTATACAACTGAAGCTGATCTTCGAGTATTCAAGGGACAAACCAAAGCTTTGCAAGGCTCTGTTATTCCTCAAGATTGTGGTGAATTAAAGATATTGAGTGTTTGTTTTGATATTATTACACCTCATTGGCAAGTTGAATTGAAATACGATCTAGATAAAATCACTGAAGAACAACCTGCTTCTAGAAGAAAATGGCTTGAATCTTATGCAGGTGAAAAACCAATTTATAAAATCCTCGATGGTCGAGGTCATTTATCAACCGCAACGTAAGTATTTTATGTATAGAGATTGCTGCATAGATCATTAATTTATATCTTTTCAGTGTTATGCAAAAACCACCCAGCCTTGATCTGAAATTTGACCATGCAGCTCCTGCGCTTTTAGACGAATTGTTTAAACTTGATATTACGATGACAAGTTCAGAAACAGAAACCGTTGAAGCTATACTTGTTGCAGAAATCAAGAATTCAGAAGGTATTGTCAATGACGATTATATCACTTTTAACATTGATGAAGAAAAAGAGGCCCATGCAGCTTTGAAAGAAACTAATGTTGGACAAATTGAACCTGGAAAATCAACAACAAAATCTGTCTACCTTCATGGTGGAAATGTTACCGGCTCAAGATTGATTACTATTACAGTAAAATACTCAATTGTTGGAAAAGATGCATCACAAAATGTTGAAAAAGCCGATTCACTTCGCATCCCATTTATTGCTCCTTTTGATGCTAACTTTGAATTATGTGCACAGAGTGAAAAATTAAAGAAATCTATCTCTCCTGAATTGGAGAAATCAGAAAGATGGCTTTTGGTTGCTGCTCTTCGCTGCTTTTCTGCTTGGGATTTAGATATCAAGCATGTACAATTAGAAAAAGATGAGGTAAATTCGCAAATTTATAGAGTTCAAAGAAATCCAATAGTAATATTTAATGGTAGACATTCAATCATATGTATACTTCGCTATCTTTAATTTCGAGAATGGATGATTTTGATAATCAAAGTGAGTAGCTGTTTTTTTTTTTTTTTTTTTTTTTTTTTTTGTATCAAGCAGCAATATATTTACATACTATTTTAGCTTGGAAAACAGGGCATATTTATAATGCAAATTATCTTTTCCAATTGACTACAAGTGATTTAACAGAGGAACAAACAGCTGTGCCTCCGGGTAATATTGTTATTGAATGGAAAAGATCTGGAGACCAGAATGATCAATATTATAAATCGGTTATTTCCTTGCCATCAATCCAATTTCAACAACAAGGTCTTGTTGTATTAGCAGGTAATCTATATTTTATTACTTGTATACCAAATTATTTCAATTAAACAACAAAATTGTCTAGATATACCATCTGAAATATATTTAGGTGAACCATTCACTTTATCCTATACCGTTTATAATCCCACAGAGTACTTGTCCGAATACAATGCCTCCATTGAAATCAGTGAAGCATTTGTATTTTCAGGCTACAAACAACTCAAGGGTCGTGTTTTGCCCCTTTCTCGAGCTGTATATCATTACACATGTTATCCTTTATTAGCTGGTAAAGTAAAATTACCTCGCCTCAAGGTAATGGCATCTCAACAACAAAGTGGGGAAAGAGAAGTTCCTGTTGAAATTTCAGGTAGTGGAATTTCAATGGCATTAGATAATGATTTACAACAAAAGCAAACAGGAAGTCCATCCGATGTATCTTTACCTCAACCTATACTGGCATTTGTAAATGCTAAAAGAACGTTGTAAAAACATATAATAAAGATTTGCTTATTTGCTTAAAATTACGTATTATTTTTTTTGAAAAAGAGCTCGGGATATTTTTTTAATGCAAAAAGTTGGGCCCTATTTTGCACAATTTTCAAAGAAATGCGTTGTATTTTTTTAACAGATAAAAGCAACCTAATTGTAAAGATAAACGTTCAGAGATTTGAACAGGGTATGCTTTCATTTATGAAACAGAAAAAAATATATTTCTGTCATAAAGTTTGTTGATTAGTAAAAATTCAAAATGAACCATCAACAATTTATTTGTTGATTCCATTCAAATGTTCACTTTGAAACTTTGAATACATCAACTTTTTGACGTAAGAAAACCTTAACAACATTGATCTCTTTTATATCTAAAAAATATTTCTCTTTTTGTTATTACTAAACTATTTATTACTTTGTGAAAACTCTTTAAAGGTTAGGAATTTTCTTCTAAAACTAATGAAATGACTGACATTTTTCGATAGATTTATCAGTTGCTATAGTTTATTTGATTTTTAACAACTATGAAATTTGGAGCAGAACTCAACTCAAAAATCAATGAAGCATGGAGAGATTCATACATTCATTACAATAAACTCAAAAGCCATTTAAAAATTCAGCATACGAATGGCGTTTGGAGTACTCAAGATGACAAGAACTTTGTTAACCAAATAGAAATGGAATTAAAAAAGGTTTTTACCTTTGTTCAAGTTCGTCAAAAAGCCCTTATTAGCCGTATTGATTACTGTGAATCTGTATTGAGAGACTACAAGGAAATCCCTAAAACTAGAGCAACTGCATATGATTCTGTCGCTGATAGTTTGGCTGAAATTTTGATTGATGTTGATGATTTAGCTAAATTTCATGAACTCAATTTGGCAGGATTTGAAAAGATTGTCAAGAAGCATGATAAATGGACTGGTGGAGACCTCAAATCATACTATTTCGGAAGACTTTTGGATTTATATCCTCTCGATAAACAACGTTTTGATGTAATGATTGTTAGAATTTCAGATATGCATGATCTCTGTCGACTTTATGGAAACCCAAGATCAACTAATGCTTATAGTCAAGGTGGTGATCAAACTGCATTTGAAAGAGCAACCAACAAGTATTGGATTCATCCTGATCATATTACTGAAGTGAAGGCAATTATTTTACTTCATCTTCCTGTGCATGTGTTTAACCAAAAAAAGCAATATGATTCAAAGGATGCTGCTGTATCAAGTATATATTACGATAATGAAAACTTTGATTTGTATCAAGGACGTCTTGCAAGAGCTAAAGGTGCTGAAGCCATTCGTATTCGTTGGTATGGTCAAAGCGATGAATTAAATGATGATGTTTATATTGAAAGAAAAACTCATCATGCTGCATGGCTCAATGATAAATCTGTCAAAGATCGATTCAGATTAAAAGAACCTCAAGTGAATGATTTCATAAGTGGAGCTTACTCGGCTGACAATTTTAGACAAGATCTTGAAAAGAAAGGAAAAATGGATCAAATATCTATTGCTGATAACCATTTTGTTGCAAATGGTATTCAAAACTCTGTCAAGACTAAAAATCTCAAGCCCATGTGTCGAGTATTTTATAACAGAACAGCATTTCAATTACCAGGAGATCAACGTTTAAGAATAAGTTTAGATTCCAATTTGACATTCATAAAAGAAGACCATATGGACGGTAAACAGAGACGCGCAATGCCTAATGGTAGCCACAATTGGAGAAGACCTGATGTTGGTATTGATCATCCGTTCCGTAATGTCAATGATTCAGACATTTTGCGATTCCCTTATGCTATTCTAGAGACTAAAATTCAAAGCCATTTAGGTCAAGAAGCTCCTGCTTGGTTAACGTCTTTATTGAATAGCCATTTGGTATATGAAGTTCCTCGATTTTCCAAATATATTCATGGTGCAAGCTACTTGTTCAAGGATAAAATACCTGTTATGCCATATTGGCTGGATGAACTTTTGGGTGATATCCGAAAGCCCATTACACCGAATGTTGGATTATCTCGATCTCAAAGTTTCAGAGCACTCTTTAACGGAAAGCATAGAAGATCACTAGCTTATGACGACTCCTCAGATATCCAGAATAAATCTGGACCTGCGCCTCCTCCAAATCAACAATCAAAGAAGATTAGTTTAGGTTTTGCTGTGGATGATGAAACTAGAATATCCAACAAATTATCTCGAAAAGGTCAATCAACCAATGTACCTCATTTGTCGCTTAATTTCTCACGGAACCCAGTGCCTGAAACAACAGCTACTCCTGGTCGAGATATGATTTCAAGATTCTGGGCAAACAATAATTTCTCAGATGAAAAGAAGAAAGAAGATAGTAAATCTTTACCAATGACGCCTGCAAGTGCTATGATGGACAGAGGAACCCCTGGAGGAAAGCGAAAGAAAGGTTCTTTTATCAAAAAGTTAGATCCCAAGGCATTCTTTGCAAATGAAAGAACATTTATTGCTTGGTTACAATTTTGTGCATTATTGATGACAGTTTCATTGAATTTGCTTAATAATGGTGATAGAATATCAAGAGTTGTAGGAGCATGTTTTATTGTGTTTTCATCAATCATTTCAATGTAAGTTTTTATATGCTATATGTATACATTTTTACTGATAATTTAAAATTTAGTTATGCATTAGTTCGCTTCCAATTAAGAGCTTATCAAATGAGAACTGGTCGAGGCTTGGTGAATATGGAAGATATTTATGGCCCAATTCTTTTATGTGTATTGCTTGTAACTGCTTTAGGTATTAATTTCTACCTTCGAGCCCCTCTTTTATTTATTTCATCAGAAAGTGGAGAATTATATGTAGAACCTTCTGTTTAGACATGAGCCTGTTACTTATATTTTATTATTATTATTATTATTATTATTATTACTATTACTATTACTATTATTATCATTATCATTATCATTATCATGATCATTATTATTATTATTATTATTAAAACTGTTCTAATTTAAAAATATCGGTAAAAGTTTGAATTGAATTAAAATGATTATAAATACAAATATACGGGTTCATATATATCTAAACTTGCATTTGATTGAAATCTACTTTCTTTCTGTTTCTTATAATCAAAATATGAAGTTTGGAAATTACTTGAAAGAACAAATGTTGAGCCCTTGGAGGCTTGAATACATTCAGTATGATTTATTGAAAATGGATTTAAAGAATAGACAACTAGATCATGAATGGAATCAAGAAGATGAAAATACATTTATTCAATTATTCTCAAATGAAAAAAATAAAGTGATTCAATTCATTCATAATTTCGGACAACAACTTACATCTCGCATAAAATACAGTGAACATTTATTACAAAATGCTCGAAAGAATAATGTGGCAATTCCTCAAGATATTCGTTATAGCCAATTGTCACCGGTGAAGAACTCTACTGCTGATTTTCTCAATAATCTGGATGATACTTTAATTGAGATATTGTTTGATATCAATGATTTCTCTAGTTTTATTCGTTTAAATCATTTAGGATTTGAAAAGATTCTGAAGAAACACAAGAAATGGACTCTTATTGATCATCATTGCGATGGTTCATCTGTGTATCATCATGACATTGCATCGCTTCAAATCAACCACAATCATTTATTCTATAAGCAAGTATCAGCGTTACGATATGAATGCCGCCATGATACTTACAAGGCAAGGCAATTACCCAATAAACCTCTCGATATTGCTTTGGTTGTACCTGAAAGAAGATTCAAAAAATACTGGGTTCATCAAGATCATATATCTGAAGTTACTGCCATCCTTTGTATGCACAACTACGTTATACCAAAGTCAGTTAATGAAGATATATCAATGTCCAATCTATATTTTGATAATGACTATATGGATGTATATAACGATAGAATTGAAGAGAAAGAAAACAATCAAGTTATTAAATGCAAAAGGTGAAAACAAAATATATGATGATGTGTTTAGTATAATATACTCATATTTTCAAACATTTAAAAGATATGGTTCATTTTCAAATGAATCTGTATACTATTTTGAAGATGAAATTCATAATAGTTTTTATTCAGGTGATATATCAAGCAAATCCAGATTTAAAATCGACAAGAATGATATAAAAGACTTTTGTCAACGAAAACACACTGTTGCGTACAATGCAGAGCTAGTAGAAGATGTTGAAATAAATGAAAAAGAAGCTATGAAGCTTAATTTAGATGATTCTGGGACTTTTTCAAAGACTACACAAGATGCTATACATTCCCGCGTGTTGAAGCCAATATTACAATGCAATTATAATCGGTTGACATTTGAACTACCAAATAATGATGACAAGCTTATAATTACACTTGATACAGACATCGAATTTTATCGACAATTCAACATACAAGATTTCACATCCCTCAATGAATTAAATGAAAAGCAGAAAAAGACCTTTCCATATGCTATTATGGAGGTTAGACTATCGACAAATGTAAAAATGGATGATCCTTCTCTTTACTGGATAAATACATTTACTCAAAAGAGTAAGCTTGTACATGAAGTTCCAAAGTTTTCCAAGTATATACAAGGAATATATCAAGTATCCTTAGCTCAAGGTAATACCATCACAAATCAAAAGCAGCCCAGTTGGCTTGGCTTTTATGAAAAGGGTATAGCGGCATCAATTCAACATGATGGTCTTTCTCGCTCAAGAAGCCTTTGTCCACTTTTGAATGGCAAAAAATTTCGTTCAATTATACCTTATGCAAATGCTAGAAGCAGAACAAGCTCAGTTGTCTCTCCATCTCAAAAGTATCATGATAGCTCATTGCGATCAAGTCATTCTAATAGTGAATATGCCTCATTATCGTCGAATCTACTCTCAAATGATAGTAATTTAGCTCGTAGCGCTGTGATTGTACAGAATAAAAATCCCAAAATTGTCCTCGATATGAATGAAAAGACGGAAATGCATTCACCTGCAATGGATAATAGCGCAAAATCATCTAGTTCTTACTCAAGATATGGTGATTGGAATAGTAATAGTAATAACAACAGTACTGGAAAGCTCATCTTGGATCAGGATGGTCATCCTATTGTTTACAAAAATCAACCTCAAACATTTTTTTACAACAAAACCAATAAATTCAAAGACTTTGACATGGAAAAAGG
Source organism: Mucor racemosus (assembly GCA_027405735.1). NCBI lineage: Eukaryota > Fungi > Mucoromycota > Mucoromycetes > Mucorales > Mucoraceae > Mucor > Mucor racemosus. Next base: position 3,134,249 of record JAPEHQ010000001.1, on the reverse strand, counting down.
CATAACTCAAAAGAAAAACAACAAAAAGAAGGGAAAGGCAATCAAGATTGAACCCAAAGTATTCTTTGCAAATGAAAGAACTTTTATTGCATGGCTTCAATTTTCTGCGTTACTATTGACAGTAGCTTTAAACCTGCTTAATTTTGGAGACAAGATATCTAGAATCTGTGGTGGTGTGTTTTTATTTATAGCCACACTTTTAGCATTGTATGCTCTTGCAAGATTTCAATACAGAGCTTGGCAATTGAGAACTCCAACTCAAAATGGTAGATTTGATGATATTTATGGGCCAGCTGTGCTTTGCATCTTGATTGTTGCAGCTCTCGTTATCAACTTTTGGTTAAGGTTTAGGTATTTGCCAGATGCAGATGATAAAACTACTTATCTTCGTAATACAAGTGTTTAATTGTAATATCCACTCATTTTATTACAACATGTATTAGCTTTTTTTAAGATTTGTAAAATAATAACAACAACAATAATAATAATAATATATATATATATTTGCATATCTTCAATTCAATTGTTTTCCTTTGATACATTAGAATACCTTACAAAATTTCTGTGCATTATAAATTAAATGCTTAGTATTTGAATAATATTTTTTACCACTTAATCCATTGATATTGAAGATTTAATTGGCATCCATGATCTTTAAATTAAATATTTTTTCAAAAATTAAAACAGAAAAACATTTCTTTATTTATTTAATTAGAAATAAATGAAAAATAAGATAAAAGAATTAGCCTCGGTAACGTCTCACGCTATTGCGAGCGAATGTAAAAAAAGTGGAGAAGCTGGGCGTCGATCCCAGTGCCTCTCGCATGCTAAGCGAGCGCTCTACCATTTGAGCTACATCCCCTTTTCACATGTTAAAGTAGATCAAAAAATTGCCCAAATACCAAATATTGCGTTTACAGGCCACTGCAACTAAAGTCTGTATTACCTCGTTTTCCCTGCAGGTAATACGTCCATATTTTTTTTAACGTAAAGAAAATTATGTAAGCAATAAAAAAAATTTGAAAACATTGTAATATAATGGTAATATTTTTAAAATGAGCAAATAAAAAAAGATTTAAGAATATAGAGCCTGTAGAAAGTGTAAAATGTTGAATAAAACGTTGGAGTATGCATGTAATATGCGAGTTCCATCACCGTAATATGAGCGTATTACTACACCGTATTCCGTTGTAAGGTAATATGTTTGTATTACCATTTACTGAATAAGGAGGTAATATGTTCGTTTTACCATGCGTATCCCCTGCTGCGTATTTACTTATAGTAAAACAGTAATGTGCGTAGATAGTAGAAAGTGGTAATTATACAAGAAATGCTACCCCAGATTAGTTAGCTCATTTTTACAATAAGAATTACAATTCAACTTAAAAGGTTCATTATTATCTTAAAAGTTACTATAATAACCTGTGAACGTAACAGAGAATTTGGAATGAGGGTATACACATTATTTTTTTCGAGCAAAACCGAGGATATTCTTTTGTATACGTTTTTGAGGACATCTCCACGAAAAATCAATATTTTGAAGAAATTTGAATTGGGACCTAGAGCTCAACGTGGTTGATGATATGAATGTAAAAAATTCTGCACAATTTAACGAATATTTTGGAATCCATTACGAAAATGTCAAAAAAATGAAATAAAAAAAAAAGATGCCCATATTTTTCAAACTTAGATATGTTAAAGAGAATTTTAAAACAAGTAAGTTTTATTATAAAAAAGTTTTAGGGTATCTTAATTTTTTGCAGAGATATTAAGGCTCAAAGTTTCAATTTTTCATATTTAAGCTGTAAAAACCAAATTGGAAGAAAAAATTATCAGTTTTTCCGAATTTATTCGACAGATACTATAGTGATGGTCTGTAGACAATTAATTGTTATTTGTAGCCCTTAAAAATCTGTATCAAATCAAACTAGTTTCAATAAGAGGTTTTTACTATTTTGTCATGAAAATCGCTCAAAATCGCGATTTTTGGATGGGGGTTGGGGTCAAAAAACAAGAGTACACCTTCAAATCTTCATTACTCCTTGAAAAATTATTTTTTTTGAAAAAACTAAAAACGGATCTATATATATTGCTGCTCACAATTACTTTTATGGAACTGACATTTTGTTTGATAACTTACTGGAAAATGATATTAACAATTTATACGTTTTTGGTGTGTTTTATGGGGTAAATCCTTCAAATTTTTATTTTGGCTCTATTTGTATCTAACAAATAATATGCCTATAATATAGACAAAAAACTTTTATTATAATTGCAAGTAATGTTTACTTAATAAAATCAATAGGTATGCTTGTTTTTCTGATATTCCTATATTTTTTTGAACGGCTATATCTCCGCAAAAAAAATAGCTAAAAATATATGAATAGCACCATAGTTATCGCAGCATTAGCTTGTATTAGAATCCACTCTTACCTCAGCACATGAAAAAAATTATGGGAAAAATGTTGGAGATCTGATTTTTAGAAAAAAAAATCCATTTTAACTTGTGGAGTGTAACTTTTTTTATTTATGGAGTGTAACTTTTTTGACTGATGTCTCTCAACCCCTTATCGCATTGAGTATTTACCCCCTTCAAGTCGACCTAAATTACTTCAAAATGCTTCAACCAATGATGTCTTAATATTTTCAATCGGCGAATAAAGTTTGAAGTAATTTAGGTCGACTTGAAGGGGGTAAATACTCAATGCGATAAGGGGTTGAGAGACATCAGTCAAAAAAGTTACACTCCATAAATAAAAAAAGTTACACTCCACAAGTTAAAATGGATTTTTTTTCTAAAAATCAGATCTCCAACATTTTTCCCATAATTTTTTTCATGTGCTGAGGTAAGAGTGGATTCTAATACAAGCTAATGCTGCGATAACTATGGTGCTATTCATATATTTTTAGCTATTTTTTTTGCGGAGATATAGCCGTTCAAAAAAATATAGGAATATCAGAAAAACAAGCATACCTATTGATTTTATTAAGTAAACATTACTTGCAATTATAATAAAAGTTTTTTGTCTATATTATAGGCATATTATTTGTTAGATACAAATAGAGCCAAAATAAAAATTTGAAGGATTTACCCCATAAAACACACCAAAAACGTATAAATTGTTAATATCATTTTCCAGTAAGTTATCAAACAAAATGTCAGTTCCATAAAAGTAATTGTGAGCAGCAATATATATAGATCCGTTTTTAGTTTTTTCAAAAAAAATAATTTTTCAAGGAGTAATGAAGATTTGAAGGTGTACTCTTGTTTTTTGACCCCAACCCCCATCCAAAAATCGCGATTTTGAGCGATTTTCATGACAAAATAGTAAAAACCTCTTATTGAAACTAGTTTGATTTGATACAGATTTTTAAGGGCTACAAATAACAATTAATTGTCTACAGACCATCACTATAGTATCTGTCGAATAAATTCGGAAAAACTGATAATTTTTTCTTCCAATTTGGTTTTTACAGCTTAAATATGAAAAATTGAAACTTTGAGCCTTAATATCTCTGCAAAAAATTAAGATACCCTAAAACTTTTTTATAATAAAACTTACTTGTTTTAAAATTCTCTTTAACATATCTAAGTTTGAAAAATATGGGCATCTTTTTTTTTTATTTCATTTTTTTGACATTTTCGTAATGGATTCCAAAATATTCGTTAAATTGTGCAGAATTTTTTACATTCATATCATCAACCACGTTGAGCTCTAGGTCCCAATTCAAATTTCTTCAAAATATTGATTTTTCGTGGAGATGTCCTCAAAAACGTATACAAAAGAATATCCTCGGTTTTGCTCGAAAAAAATAATGTGTATACCCTCATTCCAAATTCTCTGTTACGTTCACAGGTTATTATAGTAACTTTTAAGATAATAATGAACCTTTTAAGTTGAATTGTAATTCTTATTGTAAAAATGAGCTAACTAATCTGGGGTAGCATTTCTTGTATAATTACCACTTTCTACTATCTACGCACATTACTCTTTTACCGAAACTAATAAGAATTAGACAAGAGTAAAATGTGAGGTTTTATTCAATGTAGAGAATGAGATTATATATAGAAGAGATTATTAAGTGTTACAGCAGCTATTAATGGTGTAACAATAACAATATCCTGATAATGCGACTACTATAGCGCTGTTTCTAGATTCTGATATACAGTAACAATTACTATCTGGTTACAGTACACTCTATAAATTTCACTATGTAAGCTCGATTACTGGAGTAACTTTGTTGCATCCACAGATCTGGGTGCATTCTTTGGTTAAGATTACGACACAGTTTGATATGTTAAGTTCTACATTGCTGTGTATTATGTTATGAAGCTCCGTGTATGCAGGAATATGGAACTAGTGTGTGTCACCTAGACTTGATTGGATATATGAATATATATAAATAGACTCATTTAAACAGGTCATATAATTAGAGAATGTGAATATAAAAGAAGATGGTTCGATCTTATAATAAAGTTCTTTAGTTTTAGTGTGCTCTTTCATTTTATAATAGTTTTCCTTTATTTTTATTAAATGATTTAGTACATATTTTAGCTTTGAGATTGATATAATCTCCTGGCGTAACAAACTTAACTATATCGGCATAACTATGGTTCCGAAATCTATAAAAAATGAAATATACAGTATCAACAAATAGCTTGTATGAATATAGTGTATTTGTGGAATATGTACACATTTATCCACTATATTGATCTTAGCAATCGCAATTGAGCTGTTCGATTATAAGCAAGGGAGCGAGCCCTATGCTCGGGCTCGCTTGAATTGCGCTTTTTTCAGGTTAGTACTTGCTTTGGCTTGCTTGATTAAAGTTTTTAAGCAATTTTCTGCTTGGCGCTCGACGAAAACATTGAAAGCTTGCTTGTATGCTTGCTCGAAATGCTTCAAATTGAAATAGGCTTGCTTGCATTTATGTAAACCTACTTGCTTGCCTGCTTTCAAACCAAGTAAGCAAGCATGTAACACAGGGAAATTTATTCAATTTATGTAATTCTAACTTTAAAAATATCAAAATGTGTCACATTTTGAACCAGTATTAGACTGAAAATATATAGCACCATGCTTGTGCTTGCACTCGGATTTGCTTGCTTGCATATGTTGTACTTGTACTTGGTTGCTTGACTTTTTGAAAAGTTAGGTAGTGCTTGATTTATGCTTTCTTGCTTGTTTTCAAAACCGAGAATGCTCGATATACAACTGCTCGACAAGCCGTTGCTTAGACTCGGGCCTGCTTGAGTATTTCAAATATTTTAGACTCGGCAAATGCTTGCTGAAACTGCTTGCGCTAGCTTGGGCTCGGTCATTTTGCGAACGCTACTACTACTGTTCTTAATAATACTACTCGATCTACTTTCTTAATACTCCTACTGCCATCTCGGCTACCGTCATTAATAGCTCTCCCCTTACTTCACTCACAATTGGTCTCTGGAATGCTCGTGGCTGTTGTATAATTATCACCTTCTACTATCTATACACACCACATTCGGTTACACTCTATGAATCTCATTTGCCTATATATTCCACCGGAGCAAGATGGACTGTATACATCTGAGGTCTCAATCATTTTGAATTCAATCCCCTTGGATCATGTTACCATCATCTGCGGATATCTCAATGCACAAATCAGTGCTCTCGTTGGCGACTACAATACTAACTCTCGCGGCAATTGACTACAACAAGAAAACTGTGCTGATAACGAATTAAACGTTTTGAACAGTCAATTATCCCACTCTACACCTACTCTTAAAGATCGTCTTGGTGGGCAAAATGTAAGTAGCATTGTCGATTACTACATCACAAATGTAGAGTCTCTATCCTTTACCTCTCTGGATACCTCATCATCACCTCTTTCATCTATTAGTATTTATTCTGATTTGTCACTGGGATCTGATCATAAACTTATGTCTTTAACTTTTAACTATTCCTCCCCTAAACCTGTTGCTGTTGAACCATCATCGTCGTCTCCTGGCCGGTTCTGGAAACTACCAGGTTTACAAGAAATAGACGTACAAAATCTATACACTCAATGTTTTGAAACTCTTTCTAAACCTCTTCCGAATTAGTTAATTTTGCTCGTTGCATCACTTCCTACTACTGGACCTCAAATCGATGACTTCAATACTCAACTCAATAACTCTATTTATCAAGCACACGCTGAATCCGTTACACGTTGATCTTAACGTCCCGCTTATTGGAAAAAGTTCTAGACCCCAGATTGACAACGGCTTGCAGATTATCGAGAGCCGATGTATCGTAAACATCGCCACTGTCCCAAATCATTAGATAAGGCCAGTTGGTGGAACCAACATCTGATAGCATATCAACAATTCAAACAAGCGCTCCGTAAAGCTAAACAGGTTTCATGGCATGTATTTTGTAAATCTTTATTAACAGAAGATTTTTCAAATGCTATGTCTAAAGTTAAATTGATCAAATCCAGGAGTCAACGACAATCAGGATATATACACGTGGATGGTGCCCAAGCTGGTGCTAATGCCATACGCGATCACCTTGCTATATATACTCTGGTACAAACCTTCCCGCAAATCGGCCCCAATGTCCCTCTCTTGATAGGTCTCAACTCCCTTTTGGTGTCCACTCCTTAGCCAGTGCTACTCAAGCTACCCCACCGGCTAGTGCTCTCCATTCTGGGTTATCCGCCATGCCACGCCTAGAGTCACCTAGTATTGATACTATACTAGCAAACGGCGAATCTAGTACCTTGAATCCCAATGCTACCCCTTTTGTCCCTTCCCAATCATACTTGTATCCAGATGCTACTACTTGCTCTGATCGTATCTCATCTGCTACCGTTCACGACGCTGTATTTGATCGCATTATTAGTATTGACAATATTATCAAGAATATTAAGGTGCTACCAAAACGAAAAGCACCTGGAAGAGATTCGTTACGAGCTGAAATGCTTGTACCCATTCAAAAGACGCTTTCACAAATTTTGTCCTACCTATTTGCATTGTCGTACCAATGGTCTTATACACCCTCAGATTGGCGACGTGGTCATGTTTGTAGCATTTACAAGAAAGGCCCGGTTACAGAAGCTTCGAGTTTTAGGCCTATATCATTAACCAGTACCATCCGTAAGTTATTCGAACTGTGCCTTGCTCCCCTTGTGATTGACGTTTCACCTACTATTGATGTCGCCCAAAATGGTTTCCATTCCTCTAGAAGCGCTTTGGATGGTGCTCTCAGTTTGCAGGATTTCATGGAAGACTACCATTGGCCAACTGTGTGCTTTCTAGATATTAAGAGTGCGTATGATGTCGTAGATCGTCGCATCCTAAATCGAAAGTTGCTGATTTCAAAGCCCTTGAAATGATTCAAGGTACGTGCCTTTGGATGACATTTGGTGGACATCGTGCTGCGCCTACCAGGATATTTAGACATATGACCAACCTCCCTCTGATGAAACAACGCGCTGCAATTCTGGTTACTCAGTACTGTTTGCGCTCTCAATTTTTGCCTGGGGACAGTTTGATTTCTCTTCTGTCTGAAAAACTACCAAGTTCGTCTTTAAGAGCTTTGCAAAAATAAAAAATGGCTGCTAGTGCCCTTGAAAAAGTCCCATTTGGTAATAATCGTCAGCTGAAGACCTGGTTTTTCAATGAATGCCAATAATAGCATACTGATTTTTTATCCAAGACCGATAAGATGTTGATCCGTGCTTGTCTCCCAACTGTTGGTATTGATCCTGTCATGTATGCTCCTACTAGTAGACCCTATTATAGTCGTCCTATCCTCTACTAAATGGGATGATTACCTGGTAAACCAAGACCTTGTGCTTGTAGCTTTGACCTTAACTCCTGTTGTCACCTACATATTTGCAGTACACTACTACCTAAATTGCTCTCATCTTTGCCACCTCCATCTACCTCTTTTCCTGGTACAGTCATTGATCATGTCTTGAATATGCTCCCGCTCACCCCAGCCTCCTCCAACTGTCCATTTTGGTGGGCTGATCTCTGTACTCTTCTTTGGAATTTTGACCAGCTCTGTAATCTTGATGGTGATTACACAACGGATTTGACACCTGGACAACTGTGGGCCTCCCCAGCTCAATAACTGTCTTTTGTTATCCTGTTCTGTGGTAAACCGGTTGTGATTTGCTTCCTCTGTTTGCTCCTACACTACTACACTCTTTTATGCACGTTGCGAGGACATTTATGTCGTCTTTAATCTTCTCTGTTAGTCATGTGATTCCACCCATTTTTCTTCTCAATCTTAAATATCCCTTTGTGATTTGCTAAATATTTTTGATACCGGTAGTAGTACCTAAATTTACTTCAGCTCGTTTAGCATCTTCGCTTATCCCAGAGCTTGCAATGGTGATCAAAAGATTGAATGTTCAATAGCTTTCTTTTATTAATTTTTTTTTCATTTCTTATTAATAAACACTCTAAATTTTTGCTTGAGCTACATCTCCTTTTTACATGTCAAAGTGAACCAAAAAATTGCCCAAATATCTAAATATAATTGTCATTACCACTGCGAATAAAGTCCGTATAACCTCGTTTCCCTGCAGGTAATACTGTATATACGTCCATATTTTTTTTGGTGGTAGAGTAAATGCTGTAAGCAGCCAAAAAATAATAGAAAATTTGCTTGCCTCTGGGTAAATTTAAAAACTGAAATTTTCTCTGAAATTCCAAAATACCCGTTTCTTTTTTGCGGAATAGGTAGATATTCACGGAAAAAAAGTATAAAAAACAATAGGAATTCGACTGGATAACGTTAGGGTTTTATTATCAAGTAGAACTTAATTGACTCTTCTTTGACAAGAAGATGTCTTTCTATTTATACACAATTTCTAATCTATATTCTAAATCAATGAGAGCAAATAGAAACATGCCATATTAAACAATGGTGCATTGATGGTTCAAGTCAATAATTATAATTTGCTAGGATCCGCATCTCGATTATAAGATTGCTTGTTGTATCAATTAGACATGTCAAATCAAAGTGATTTCTGATATATCCCAGCGGTAATTCAAGCTAGGCACCAGATGAAATGGAGAATTAAATGGATATAATCCTTACTTTTTTTAAAAACATGAAAACAGTTTATAAGCAAATCTTTTTTTGAATAAAAAATATCTACTATGTATTTGAATGTAAAGAATAATATATTTTGAAATTAAATAAATAGCATCATAGTATATATTTTATTATTATAAATCCTTTAAAGTTTCTGATTTCGTAGACTTTTTTTCGAATCCGGTTGTATCATCGTATAATTTCCAAGTTAACCCCCGTTATTAGTGACTAATGTTGTATGTTTTATTGCATACTTTACATAAAATAAACTACTGAATAATAAGTTGTACAGTACACTATGAAAAAAAAATTCCTTAATTCTCTTAATTATGCCATATTAAGGAAAATAAAACAAAATTTAAAAAAAATAAGCAGTGAAAATTATCTTATTTTCCTTAATATGGCACAATTAAGAGAATTAAGGGATTTTTTCTTCATAGTGGTATAACCTTGATTTTTGTATGAAATTTCGATACCTACATCTCATCACAGCTGCTAGAGATATTTAAGCAGCCGCGTCCGGACTGTCCAGTAATTTTTTTTTAGAAATTTACAGCCTGGATATTATTAGATGGCCCCGTCCGGAGATTGTTCGGCATTTTTTTGGAAGAGTGACCACTGGCAAAAATATGGATCATATACAGTGTTTAGGATACTGACTAAAATATTGAGCTGGATTATGTGATACTAATAATGAGCGCAGAAGATATGATTCATCGTAAGTTCTTAATAGGTTATCTGAACATGATCATTAGAGTTAGGAACTGTAAGGAATGATGCATATCAACTTTATTTCAATTATGGAATAAGATGGAGGAGTAATTATATTATATATTATATTATTTAGTCTAAGATGATGTGATATTATTTAAGCTGAGCCTATGTAAATTTTTACCTGCGATTCACATTGTTTTTTTATGTTATAAAGAATATTCTCCCGTTTAATCAATTATGAAAGAATATTCTATCTACTTAACTTTGCCTCCTCCTTCTTGTCCGAACTGGTTCTGGTCAATTTATTCCCATCAAAACCTCCTACAACTGGTCTTCTAAAATATGAAGTCAAAATTTAACTATCGAATGTTATACCCTATATCCGCGCTCTTAAAACATATAAATACCTTATTTTAATAATCATAGCTTGACAGCTTTATCCTTTTTTCCTTATACGTATACTTAAATAAAAACATCTAGTTCTAATTGTATTTTAGCTAGCTATTTTAAGTATATATATAAACATACAGTAGACGAAGAAGAACTCGCAATAAATACAATGTTTGGGTTAGAGGTAATACCTCCAAATGTTTTATATTCATTATTCAATCAAGCTCAACAGGGAAAAACCATTTATATTAAAAGCAGATTATTTTGAATATCTAATTTATTATTACGACGGACCTTATCTAAATTATTATTCTGATTGTTACATTAAAAGATGCTGTAATAAAAAATACTCTGCTAAAAGGTACCTTTTATTAATTTACTGATGCTTTCTATTTATATGTTTTCTAAATGGTTATATGATTATTTGGGTATTGCCCAATTAAAAGTTTCTGATTTCAGGGCCCTTGAAAAGGTTTAAGATACCTGCATTCGTCGAATAATCTTTGGTGGCCATCGTGCCACCTATACCATGGTTCAACTTCTTATGACAAATACTCCCCTCAAAAAAAAACGTGTTGTTGTTTAAATATACACAATGAATAACTAGAAAATAATGTTAAAACTAGATATATTTATTGAGTATATTGTAGGTAAAAAAGATAATGAATCCATCTCGAACGACATCAGGATTCAGGGTATTTATATGTTTTGGAAGCGTGGATATAGAGTCTACAATACAGAGTGTATGAAAGGATGATTTCATCGTCTTGAGGAACTAGTTGATTACAACATGATGATATAATAGGTTGGTCAGAGCAAGTTTAGTAGGATACGACCAAGTTAAGTATATAGGATCTTCATGCTGCTTGATTAACTTTAGACAGTGAATGTTTATACAAATGGAATAGCTGAGTTCCATTTCCAGGCACGAGTTTATAATTGGCTCACTTCAGAATCTCAGGCTACACCATTTCATCATAGACTAAATGTAACATAACTAAATGAAATAAAATTGGCATACATCATTATCACCTCATACTCATCATTCTATGCTAAGAATCATGTCTAAATAACCCTTTGAGCACTTCTACTAGTAATACATGTACCCAGTCTAGTCTATGTCCTAAACAGTTGTGATCTTGGTCACTCAGTATTGTTGTTTCTGTTCTCAATTACTTTCTGAAAATGGCTTAGTCTCTCTGTTATCAAAATCTTTACCGAGTTCCTCCCTAAAAAGTTTGAAAAAACAAAAAGTGGCTGCTCGTGCTCTTCTTAAAGTCCCCTATACAAACAAACACCACTTGAAGAACGGCAGACTACATTCCTTTCTAAAACTGATAAAAGTGTAGTATCCGTGTCGTAGTCGCCTGAGCTAGATCCCGATTTCTAAACTTTTTTTAAATGAGTTTTATTTGTTGCATGTATACTTGCGGCGATATCTGAAAGTAATAAAGCGGTGCTCAACGAGGATGGATAATGATATATATAGAAAATAAAAAAGGGGATAAACGAAACTAATCTAAGTAAACAAAATGAAAGGAGGGAGAGAACAAACAGAGAGGACTATTGAATATCAGAGAGGTGGTCTTCAGCAAAGCGTTTCTTGAGAGCAGCAGAAGTAGCAGAGACAACATTTTTGGGATGAAAAGGGTTTGATTAACCACAAAGCGCCAATGAACTTTTCACAACTCAAAGATGGCAATGATGAGGATAATTGCGGGCTCTTATGGAGGAAGGCTTATCAATTATTTGCTCAAAATTGAGGGTTGTAAAAGGAGAGGCTTGAATAACGTGGACAGTGGTATCTGGCCAAAGGAATAATTTCTCAATGAGATTGGTCCAGAAGGAAAACTTGGTACTGACAATCAAAGAAAAAATGCGAGATGGTTTTAGTATCGTGGAGACAAAAGAGACAGTTTGCGTGATATAATGCTGGATTGTAGGTGGACATTTGCAGTCGTGTATTGATCTTTTGTTGTAGTTGTGTAATATACGAGGATATTCACGGAAAAAATATAAAAAATAATAAAAGTCAACTAGATAAATGTAGGTTTTTATTATCAAGTTAACCGAAGTGTATTAAACTAAAGAATCTACTTTAACAGGTAGATGTTCCTCTTTATATAGTTTGCTATGGATAAACGTTATGATGTTAGTGTCCATTGGCACCTATGTGGATTATCAATAATACATCAGATTAAGTCATTAGCATCTTCATTTTAGTGCTAAATGCTATCTCAGATAGCTAGCCATGTACTAAAATATGATCATAGTCTATTATAATGTATTCATTCACGTTGTTATCCGAATACACTAATTAGTCTTTTACTATAAAATGTCAAGATCGTTTATTCTTGGTTATGTAGTTTGCACTATGAAGAAAAAATCTCTCAAGTCCCTTAATTTTACTACATTAAAGAAAATATGAAACTTTTCACCGCTTATTTTTTTGAATTTCGTCTTAATATGGCACAATTAAGAGGATTAAAAGATTTTTTCTTTATAGTGCTGTATTTAGTATGGATTAGCACAATTTATATCTCGTTATTGTATAAATCTATTCACATCTGCGGTGTTATATGTTTAATACCAGATGAAATGGAGATCAAGAGTGGACATATTCCACAGTAGTAATCTATAAATGGTACATTCCGTTAGACAATTTCTAAATTTTTGAAGACATTTTTACAGGAAATTTCTCAATCTTTTATTATAACTCATCTACCTCGACAATTAGTTTACCAATCAACTCCAAACTTTATCACTATACTTGCCTTCCATAGCAGTTTATTGTACATCTGTTTCAGCCTTGTTGGATCCTGACTTTGCTTGTTTTGCCAAAGAGTGTGCCGCCGCTGGTCAACTCTTTAAGTCTGTTTCTGCTAGCATTGTTGCCGAGCCGGGGTTTTTCAGCAAAATTTGCTAGTATAAGTTGGGCTTGATAACATCCTTACTATTTGCTGCTAAACTAAAGATTTTGATTGTGGAATATGTACATATTTATCCACTATATTGATCTCCATTTATCTGATTCTCAATTAAAGTACAGCTGGCATAAATAGACATTACACCACTAAATGATATATGCTGATTCATAATAATATAAACTTTCTACCCAGCTTCAATCCTAGCAGCCTATAGTTAAAGGCCAATCAACATAATGTGAATCTAATCACACCACTGTGATTAAGGGCCCATGAATTCTAATGAATACACCGATTGGTTTACTACCAAGACTTATATCTGACAAGGGATATTATTGGCTATGTATGGATCTAGGAATATTTACCTAATCTCTCTGATGAAAGCTATATAAAGAGGGCGTTTATTTATTACAAAAGTCCTCAAGTAAAATTCAACTTGATAATAAAACCCTAATGTTATCTAGTCGAATTCCTATTGTTTTTTGTACTTTTTTTCCGTGAATATCTTTACCTATTTCACATTGACGAAGAAATTACTGAAGGTGTAGACTATGGAATGACACTTTAATAATGGTTTCTTCCGTTGTTTATTTGTCTCTAAATAATATCAATTCGGTCCATTTCTTATTTATCTCTTTCTCTATATAAGATATTATTGTTCTACTACGTGCTTGTCGATAGAAATTACAGGACCAAGATGTTGTGTTTGCCTCAGGATTTTTAAAAGGGTTTAAAAGCATACTTCATCAAACTTACTTAGATGTTAAATACTCATTATATGCTATCAGTATCATCTTGGTTTTTATTTAATTGCTGTGTTATTAAAAATCAAGCTTTTTTTCATAGCTTATAACAATGACAATGGGATATTTCCGATTTTAGATTGACATTTATTACAAGGCGGGTTGATGATACGTTTGATACTACTGTTAATGGAACCAGTCAATTTAATCTATGGAATTTGAATGCAAATACTGAGAAACCATTTGTAAGTACTTAAGTTGATTCTGGTAAAGGATTGAATAAATTGGCTTAGGACAAAGAGGATAAAAAGGCGGAAATAGTAGGTCCCAGTGATGGTCATGTTTATGTTTCTGATATTGGAGAGGTAAGAATAAAACTTAATGTAAATCATCTCTAACGCAATAATTATAAAGTAAGACTATATTACCATCAAATAAACTATCACATAATATTAACATGTATAAAGATTTACAGTAATAAGCTTGAATCAAGTGGGTACAGCATTGTAAATTCTTGAAAAATTCTCCAGTATTATAAAATCTCTTATTTCTAAGACATGCAAGGCTTATAAGCGGAATATTAACTTCAAAAATTATTTTTGTCCAGATCATCAATTTTGACATTTTTTAAATTTTTTTTTCTGAGTTTGCAAATTTAGAGTTAATTATACTACCAATTATAAAAACAAAAAATATACACATATACAGAATTTAGCGCTCTATTTGCTCAATAAAAAATAACAAACCTTTTTATTGCAAAATATTATATGAAAATCCTTTAACCGAAAATCCGTTTTTGGGGCAAATGTACAAATTTTCATTACTTAACATTCAATATTAAGCTTTTATGAAATGCGTATTAGTCATGGCTACAATTTTCTCTCACAATGTAGTATATTTAAACGTTAATTTGGGTATCAAAATTTGATTTTTCTGTTTTTTGATAAAAATCATGAGTGTTGGTAAGGGCAAAATGAGTTCCCAAAAATGTCCGCTAAAAAGACTGAATTTTCAGACTGTACGTGGTTAAATATAAGAAAAGTTTAAAAAAAGAGCTTTTTTTTATTTAAAACTTAGATATATACCATAGTATAAGAGACTTAGTCGTTCAATGTTGCTATGCTCAATTACGGCGTTGCTCTACAGGCTCGGTTTTGCAATTTTTTAATGAATCTATGAGATGACAGCCGGGTTTTCCGGTTGAAAATGCATGTTTCTACGATAACAGGTATTACCTATTTTGTTTAGTTTACGGGTTGATGCGCTGTAATGCTACTGTTACATTGGCTGAAATGAGCAATTTAGCAGGGTTTTAATTGCGCTAAATAATTTAAATCCTTGAAGATCCTTTTCTACGTGTGCTATTTCTTCTCTCTTTTTTTTCATATTCCAAGAAGGATAAATTCACTATTTGATAAGGGATATCAGATTACCAAGCTGGTATTCTTTTCTTTTATTACCTGAGTACGTGTAATGGGCCAAACATTTCAGTTTTATTTATGCAGAACTTTGCCTCATTTCTTATATAAGTACTACAAGAAAATCATTACATGATCCCTTGTGAATTTATCTGTCTTGTTACACTCCCTTTACTTTTATTTATTCACTAATAAATATCTAATTTAAAAATAAGAACACCAAAATTCATCAACCCAATAATCACCAATTTACAATAACAAGAATAATATCTATAAGCATATTATCCTCCTTTGTTGTTAGTCCAAAATTACGGATCATTACACCATGTGCATCTTGCTATCTTTTTAGCCATCATATTCAGTGGGCACAACAGCTCAGACTATAGTGTGCAGACCACCACACTGGGCACAACAAAATTATCTTGTACAGCACAGGTTGGCCAGTAGTGCAAATTTACCTGATTCAACTGCTGATGCTAAACTAGCGTCAAATTAGTTGTGTTGACTCGCAATAAAGTAAGGTGTTTTATCGAGTACGACGTTGGTGTTCAATGTATTTCAGTTAAATTGAATAGATAGAAATATGGTTTATGCAGATATTTATGAATGTGAGAGAGAGCTCAGATCTATAAATACAAAAAAAAAATGATCCAAATTATGATGCTTCGTCGATCTGTACGAGATTTTTTTGTGACGATACCTGGTGGCTCAAGTGCTCAAGTGTAATTTAAGCATTTAATTGTAAAACGTATCAAATTAAGATGAATTTGGTTGATTCATATAACGGACAATAAATGCAATGTAATTTGTTGAATGAGTGAATTTAAATGTATCGTATAAATTAGCACAGCTTACTTGTGAATAAAAATACTAATTATTCTGATTAACATCAATAGGTCCAAAAAGCATAGCCAAGTAAAATCATTGCTATTAAATCGCATAATTTGATACGCAGAAAAACCTTGAAGTATTCATTCTTTTTTTTTGGCAATGCTACAAATCATCGTTCCATATGACTGAATATTAATGAATTAGAGAAAATACAGTTAGTAAAAAACTGATATCCAACAATGTATATCGAGGTCAAGTTAGATAAAAAGTGCATTCATTGTGTAGTAGTGGAAATTGCAACATTTTGATGGATCTTCTGTATCTACTAATAGATTGATTTGCTCAAAGTCGGCTAGTTCGATGATGTTTTGGTTGGCTTTGCTTTCTTTGCTTCATAAAATGGATTGTATTACCCATCTATCAACTATTATATCTTCAGGCCATGGTCTAAGTTTGCTGGGGTTTATTGGCATAAAGAATTAATAATATAAACGAACAATAAGTTTACTGCTTTCTTTGTGCGGAACCGTGGTGGTGGTAAGTCATATCAAATTTCCGAATCCCTCAAGATTAATTTTACTTTATTTATTAGTCTCACTGCCCAGCATGACCAGAAATAAATCATAGGTAGTAAGGTTATAAATAACTTGAAGTATATTTGTAAAAATTTCGAAGCGCTTCAACTAATATTTATGTTTTTTTTTGAAAATTCACCAAAAAAAACTGCCAATTTTTTTTTGAACGAACAGCAGCCATCATCATCAATTTAACAATGATTAAGAATATAAATAAATGTACTGTTGCCATCAAGCTCATGCTTCTCTATGTTGATAATTTTCCAACTCTTAAATTGCGCTTGAAGTCAAATGTTTTTTTGAACTTGCTGAATAACAAATTGGATCTCACTCTCAATAAGAATATTTTTACCTTTTTTCCATGTATATATGCTGTACATACAATAGATATAGCATTGGAGCCGAGCCTTATGATTCGAGTCAAGCTGCTAATTGAGCTGGTCGAACTATCGAGTTTTTTTTTGAGTCGTCGAGTCTTTTTTAGCTGTCGAGTTTTGCTCGAGTTGTCGAGTTTCAGGAGACCTGAAAAAACTCGAATCAAATTGACTCGTTGCCAATACTAAATAAATAAGTGGAGTATAAAAAACAATAGCTTCATACTTTCAGGCATTGTGTTATTTGATAAGAGAATTTTTATTGGTTGCCTTAAATATTTGATATAGCCTACTTTTTTGGTAAAAATAGTAAACCGAGTGTATACCATAAACTTAAATAGCAAATTTGAAATGTTATTAAACTTTTAAATTATCTACTTTTTGATTGGACTTTCCTTATGTACTAAACAATTTTTAGGTTGTATTTTAGGCACCAATACATAGATATACATTGGTCACACTATTTTATCATCTGTTCCTAAAGTTAATTTATATATCTCATGAAAGTCTCAAAAACAAATGAAGTTCACTACTTTTTCCTTCAAAAACGAGTCTCACTTGTTACATCCACCAGTTATTTGTAAGTTAATGAACCTTTTGATTTATAATTCTTATTGATAAGAAGTCTTCTAACTAATTTATGATAACATTCCTGATTGCTCTTATTGTTCTAAAGCAATATCGGGGAAGCGGGATATGTGAGACATGCCCACTTATTGGATTTAACTATATGGAATAAGTTCAACTTAAATGTGCTCTATTATTAATGTAAATAGATTAATCTGTCATGGAATGTCCGAAAGATATTATCGATCCAATACTGATCTAATAGCGGATAAATTTAATATAGGATTTTTATATAAATAGGACAAATTATTAATATTAAATAAATATTCTCTTCAGTTTTTGCGTGTGATTTAATTCAAAAAGTTCCTTTATTAAATTGTACATTTTTCTTGCAACAATATTCATTCTAAATCTTATGTGCATTTCATCACTTTTGATCCCTGCTCGACTTTTTTTTCATTAAACAACACCAAGAAAAAATTATATGCTAATGTACCTGAAATGCTTAAGTTTAATCATCCAAAAACGAGTATCCGGGAATATTCTATTTTTTGAGATTAATATAAATTTTTCAGTGCTAATGTTTCAGGTTTTTACAGGTATTTTGCCGTTAAAAATTAAATTATACTAACATTTTTTAATAATAAAACTTACTTGTTTTGAAGCACTCTATAACATATTTCAGTATGAAAAATTCTAAACACCATTATTTTTTTTCATTTTTTTTTGGCATTTCTGTAATATGTTTCAAAATATTGGTTAAATTAAACGACATTTTTTTTATATTCATTTCATCAAGCTCTTTGAGCTCTCTCGGACCCAATTTAATTTTTGTCGAAATATTAATTTTTCGCGGAGACATCCTCAAAAATGTGTACAAAAAGATATCTTTGTTTCTAGCTTCCATTTTTCCCTTGTATACCCTCATCCCAAATTCTGAATCTAAAAATTTTTGGACAGAAATCCTGTTTTCTCTACGAAAAATGTAGTTGAAAGGCTTAGCAATAACTCAATCGATAAATAATTTTTATGTACATTATCTCCATTAACTGAATTTAAAAAAAGCTTATAAAAAGTGTTGCGTATCTTCAAAAAACCTCCAAAATTTTAATTGCATTTTACACAAAATTTTATACGAAACATCTGTTTGAATTTTATTTAGATAAATGCAGGATCTAAAACTATACAAAAACTATTTAGTATACTATATTGACTTACTTTGCAGTTCATGAGCTATTTAGCGATTTGGTTTTTTTGATCATTTTTGGATTGATTTCACAACAGCAATAACAACAACAACAACAAATCGATTTTCGAACTCAGCTATCATAGGCTTCAAGCTATAGCGTGAAATATTATTTGATTATCTCGACGAAAAATCAATATTTCTCGCTGAAACAAAAAACTCAGAGTAGCTTTTAATTGAATCTACCTTGTGAATACAAGAAATTAATATTTCAATTTTGAAGTCCAAATTTTACAATCAATTTTAGATCAATTGTAGATCAATGTTAAATCAATACACTATAAAAACAAATTAATAATATGCCTAATCTGATATTAAGTATTTTAAATTATTGGTCTTTGACTGGGCAAATGGAGGTTGGTATTTTTGACGTATCAAGAAAAATAACGAACAAAGCAAAAAGCAGAAGTCAGATAAATCTACAGGGAATTATATATAAAATAATTATTTTGTAGTATTCATAGCATTTTCTAGAGGGAATTTTTACTGTTAAAATCAATTACTGATATTTTAGCTCATCAAATACATGAATTCTACGGCCTGTGCAAGTATTCATTCTGATTAAATGTATGTATGTAGCGCTCTAAATTTGATTAACCAATGCATTATTCATGCCGTCATATGGAATAAAGTATCAGTAGTTGAACTCGTAAGCCATGTTATAGTGCGTATCACAATTATTTAAGTAAAATCAGGATTTAGTAGTCGATCAACGTAGAGATCTAATCGGTGCTGTTCCGTAATTACTAGTAACCACATTTGAAGTATTAAACAGTCTATGTTGAATAGCATTGTAGAAAACATAGGTTAATGGTACCGTCCTACACACTCTGAATTAAAGCAAGAAAATATGGATATATACAAAATATGCTGAAATTAAAGACAAACAGGTAAATTTGTTCATTTATTTTTTATTGTAATGATAAAAACGTTTTCAATTGTAGTTGCGTTCAATCGAAAAATACCAATGATCATACTCTATGCTACATGTCACACACAAAATACACTACTTTAGCACCATTGTCCAACTCTAAAAACTGAAATATTACCGCTTTTTGTTAGAATTAGTAGCAAATTTAAGCAAATAGCTTAATGGAAGAAACCTTGAACTTTTATCTGATTTTCTGTGTTATTTAAAATTGTATGCCTTGTTTGGTAGATGTAAAACCAAAAAGGAACACAGCACTAATTTAACGTTACATGTATTTACCGTCCGAGCAACAGGTTTTAATTCTTTAGCAAACCCTTCACATATCCAAAGCATTATTGAACATTTATTTGATTCATTTTAATGTATTTAACTATTTATTTTAGCATCTACATATGTTTCTTTCATCAGTGGCATTATTAAAAAAGCAATTGACCCAAAGATTCCCATAGAAAATATATTTAGGAAATAAGAGTCGTGGTTTAACATTCTTTTTTCGTCGTTTTAGTCGTCAATTCAAATAGTCAGGGTAACACCATACTAAGAAATGTAGAATTTGTGTAATACAAAAGTAAGCATTTGACACTTGAATAAAAATACTAGGTAATAACCTTGATCGCATATCCAAATATATTTGAAAAATAACCTGGCAAAAAGGGTAAACATTGATCAGATTGAATGTGCAAGCTACAAATTATAATTTTTTCGTGCAACAATCTCTCTTTACACATTACATTAGGACTCAATTTGTTATCAGATCTTTTTTGATAAAAAGTCCACTTCCCCGCCCTGTTACCCTGTTTGTACAGAACCTTTTTTTTTTCTAGGTATATACAGCGGATATTGTAAATGGAACATTTACACGAGAACTTTATAGAAAAGATGGAAAGATCTGATTATAAATTATATCTATGGAAGAGTACAAGGTTTTATATTATAAAAAAAAACTTGAAATGGTGAAAGAAGCCAACAAGGGAATATTCTATTGAAAAAGAATGAAACGTTACGTTTTTATTGATTTTTAGATAAATTGATGATAGTTTTAGTAAATACTTGAAGAGCGTGTATTTTGATAAGCATTGGGGAAAGTTTCAATTCAGAGAACACCAATAATTTACTACTGGACACAAAAAAAAAAAAGAGATCAGATTATAGCACATTTCTCAAGAATCTGATAATTCAATATCACATGTAAAAATTATAGGATTATATGGTTATACGTGAGTTTATTAAGACAAATAAAAATTGAATTATAACATTGTTAGTTTTGTTGATATAATAATGTAGTATTGTAGATCATGTTAAATTTTGTCAATTTTTTTTATACTGAATTATAAATTAAAGAAAAGTTATATTACAAAGGATGAGAAATGTGTATATTGCAAGAGATTTAAAGAGCAAAGAAAGCGGCACCAGCAGCCAATGCAACAGCCAAATTTTGTAATTTGGCAGAAGTCTGACCAGCAGCGGAAGTAGAAGCAGAGTTATCAGCAACGGTAGAAGAACTTTGAGCGGTACCAGCAGAAGCAGATCCAGAAGAATCAGTAGTGTTGGAGGTAGAAGAACTACCACCACAAGTATCATTTTTGTGAATAGCCCACCATGCACAAGCACCAGCAAATTCAGCATTGAAAAGCTCGGGATCATCAGTACAACCAGCCATACACATACCAGCCTTAGACATGAATGCTAAGTATTCTGAAGTACCCTTATTACACATGAGAGTGAGAGAAGCAATGAAATTGGATGAAGTATGGTCCATAGTCCAACCAGATAAGAAAGTATTACCAGCATTCTAGTAGATAGTTTTCGGATTAAAATCTGATAACACAAATATATATATATATATACACATCACTAGTAATCAATAACTTACGATATTACAATTGGTGAAACAAGTACCAGAAGTAGTAACGTTATATGAAGGATTACAATCCTCAGCAGAGACAGCAACAGCGGCAGCGGCAACAGCGGCAATGGCAAGAGAAGAACGCATTTTTTAGAGATAAATTTAAATGATGGAAGAAAGAGAAAATGTTGTGATCTTACCAAGTATTTATATAGGAGTTTCCCTGATCCTTAAAACAGAAAGCTCTCGCTGTTTGAACTTTAATTGATCTCTATTTTCTTGATTTTTACCATTTGTAAAGCTATTTTCCCTTATAAAATTTGAGGCCTTCAAATCTTTTTTTATAATGCGGATATCTACGGCTAAACTACCAGACCGCGCCTTTTTGGACTTGGAATTGGCTCTCAGTTTATATTGTGTATTTTCAAAAAATAAAAAGGAAGCTTTAGAAAGCTGCAACTTAAAAGAGATTTTTATACTACTGTTGTTATAGATATGTATATCTAATGTCATTATAGGATTAAACGTATACATGGCATTGCATTTTATCGATTGAATTGCTGAGTTGAATTGAGCAGCGCGATGGTTGGGTTCCTAATTTTTAAAATCTGATAACCATCGGTACAGAAATCGTTACCATCAGATAAATGTTTTAGAAAGATTAATTGCTTGTTCCTTGTTGGATTCTGTTTTTGTTCACTTGTGGAACAGCTTTACAATAATGACTTTTATTTATATATATTATATTATATCTGTATTACCTAAAAAAAAACGAAAATTGCGTTGTGTTTCATCATTAAATCTCAAATGTGTATTGTTGCACTTGTATAACTTTTGAAGAAAACTGACCGGGATTATTCGTTTTCAATAAAAAAAAAAAAAAAGAGAATAATTCCATAATTTTTACTTTATTTCAACAGAAAAAAAAAAAAGAGAACAACACAATGTTTATATTCACTAATTCTCATTATCTTCAATCTTTTCATGCTTGATATCATCTGCATCTGAATTGTCATGCTCATCTTTTACAGTTTTCTTTGTATCGACAGTATTATTGCCTGCTGCTTTTTGCTTTCTCATCACTTTCCAGGGATTACTACAACGGTCTTTACCATAATTAATCTTGAGATCAGCATAATCAGGCTTTGATTTGATTCCTTTGAGCGCACTCATTGCATTAACAATACTTGTAAAATTAACAAATGCACAGTTCTTTTCCTTGAATACATTAACCAATTCAACTTCACCAAATTCAGAGAAATCTGTACGTAATTTTTCAACAGAGAAATTATCATCGATGCCACCAATATAGATATTACGAGTTGCACCATTTTGAAAAGCTATTGCTACCTGAGGAGGGATTGAATTTGGCTTACCCCAACCGACACGAACTTTTCTTCCTTTGATAACAAATCCAGTAGTTGCTGCATGATTATAAACTGTCATTGCGGTCTCAGCATCCATGAAAGAAACAAATGCAATACGTTTATCAGGGAAGAAACGAATTTGTAATAAAGCACCACCTCGAATGATATTACAGAGGTCTTCACAAGTTGCTTCAGGATGTACATTACCAAAATAAAGTGTACGTTGAACTGTGTTATTTTGCATAGCATATCCAGCGTTCAGACCATATGGATCAAAGCCAAATCCTCCAACAGCACCATAAGGATTACCATATGCACCAACAGAATTAAATTGATCAGCCATATCTGAACAATGATCTTTACCATAATTTACTCTCTTCATTTTCCAGGCAGGGTCTGTGGGTAAAGTGGTGATACATTTAGTAGCAGCTGCAATACTAAGGAAATGAACAAATGCTATATTCTTTTCACGGAGCAACTTGATTTGCTCAATAGGTCCAAATACTGATAATGCAGATCGAATACTTTCTTCGGTGTCAGTCTCAGTTAAACGACCTAAGTATACATTACGTGTAGCGCCAGACTGAATTTGCATTTTCATGGCATGTGGCATTGTATTAGGCTTACCCCAACCAATCTTAATTTCAGTTTCACCTACAACTAATTTCTTGGTAAGGAATTCTTGATAAAACATTTGAGCACTAGCTGGTTCAACAAATGTCAAGAAAGCGCAGTTCTTTTCAGGTACAGCACGGAATGAGTCAATATTACCGCTATGAACACACTTGAGAATATCATGAGGATTCATATCTTTATGCACATTTCCCAAGTAGATGGTTCGACTGGGTTCTGCGGGCATCATGTTTCCAGCTGTAGGATAACCGCCAGCACCAGCATTGAATGATTGTGGGTAAGCTCCGCCATATTGACCAGCCATCATAGCTTGTGGATTACCATAACCCATACCATACATGGAGGCGCTTGGCTGTCCGAATCCGCCATAAGCAGCAGATGAAGCTGTACCTTGTGTAAATGGGTTTGCTTGAGCATATTGAGGCATCATACCATACTGAGCGTATACATCACTAAAAATAGACAATAATTAGTTTTTTATCAATTAGCTGATCCAATTAGGAATTCTTACTTGTAATTTGTTGTAGCGGTAGAATAGCGAGGTTTTTTATTATCATCTTGGTATGATTGTTGTTGAGAATCGTTTGAGCGTTTCATATTGTTTGATTCTAAAAGTCATTGGCATTGATTGTTGATTTTTTTGTATCTAAATAATTATAAAACCAGGGAGAAAATTAATAAACAATTGTCAGATTAATAGTTTTTTTTTTTTTTGTGTGTGTTCGTTGTTGTATCAATTAAGGAGATATGTTTGGGAGGAATTATGAAAATAAAGTAAAAAAAAGGGGGGGAGGAAGAAAACTAACATGAATGTTTGAATAGGTTAAAATTGATTGAGTTGAGTAGTAGTAGAGTAGATTTTGAGTAGTAAGATAGAGCATCACACACCAATAAATATATAAAGTAAATGAATAAAAATAGATTGCGCGATAATAAAGATAATAATTGCAAAATAAAAAAGAGAAAAAAAAAACAAGAGAAAAATATGTTAGAACAGCAAAAAAAGAGGCATCTATTATATCGCGTTTCTCCAATGTAATTTAAAAACCAAAGCACTTACAAGCGTTTCTTTGCAGGTGTAATAATAGGATGAGAAAAAGGTTAAATAAAAAAGGTGTTTTAGCTATGATCAATTAAACCTAGCAGCAGAACAAGAAAAAAAAAAGATAAAAAAAAGATGGAAAAATAAAAAATAAAAAAAAAAGGTATAAACAAAAGGTTCCTCTTATAAAATATAAATAGACAAAAGGTTTCTTCTTTTGTTACTTACTGTAGGTTTGATGTTGTTGTTGCTGTTGATTTTGCGTTTGATTGAATTGTAAGAAGAAAAAAAGACGAGAAAAAGAAATATAGAAAGAGGAACAATCGTTTTAAAAAAGGCGTGTGCGGTGATGGACCCACGTCACTGAATATAATCAAGATATCTGAGCATGATGATTCTTGCATTAATGACATCTATTCACCATACACTTTAAATGCAATTGCAGTTCACATAAAAACTTGTTCTACTTGTTCATGTATATCCCTGCATCTTATAATATGGTATTTACTACGAAAGTTTCAAAATGGAACCCGATTTCTTTTCATCTTTCATTTTCAAAATGGAGATATGATTTCAAATACAAGTAAAATCTATATAAAAGTAGTTATATTTTAGTAATCATACTATAAAGCATATATAGAACCTACTTATTAAACATATATCTATAAGCGAATTTAGCTCTTGTAGTGATTTATATATCATTTTATATGTAATCTCACCTGGCAGTAAAATCAAAACCTCAATGTAGATCTCTCAGGGCGCCTTAAATGGAACTACAATTTTCGGGATTTTATAATTCTATATCCTTACTAACGTGCATAAATGTATATACAAAGTGTTAAATATTGCATTCAAATTGAATATCATCAAGCAAAAATCCCTTAAAGATTAGATTTTTATGAAATGTCAAATGTTGCCAGTAGCGGTGTTTTAATCGTTTACCTGGTAAATGCGCATTTTCCCATATTCAAGGATGGATTGAATGTACCAAGTACAAGACTAAGCAGTAGATCAAGTATGCTCAATTGATCCTTTGTGATTTCTAAAATATCAAATAGCTATACAATCTTTAAAAACTCCATTAAAATGAGGAAATAGCACAGCATTGTCAGCAAATGAACAAAATGCAAGCACTTTTCTTTTCCTTTTACAATTATGGCAATTTGTTAGTGATTTCATATATTTTTGAAAAATTTAAACAATCTGCGATACTCAGTTTTGCATTTTTTTATTTTTTATCATTGAAAGAATGGATATTGCTAAATTATTAGGAGAAATACGATATTTGGGTAACAAATAGGCGTGATAGGGATGGATGAAATAGCAAATGAAAGGGGAAAAAATTCATTGGTGATAAATTTGCTCAACACAAGCAGATTATAAACTTATTCATCCAATTTGATGAGCTTGATATCAGATTTAGAACCTTTGACCTTTTGAATGACAATCTTGATTACACCATACTTGATTGAAGCCTTGGCTTCATCAACATTAATGGGTTCAAGAAAGAAAAATGATCTTCTGAAGCTTCCAAAACTACCAAGGACTCGTTCATTAGCCCACCATCCAGGTTTTTGGCCTTTTTGAGCATCGTGTTTATCTTTTGCATCAAGCTCTTTTTGGATTTGTTGTTCCTGGGTTTGTGGTTGAGTATCAACAGCCTGAGTGTCAGTAACTACAGATGAAAGAGCATCTTCTTCCATTTTGTCATCTTTCTTGTTTGGTAATTCTTCTTTGATACTGCCAATAATAGTAAGAGTATGACTATCAGGTACTTCGATTTTAATATTCTTTTTATCGACGCCAGGAACTTCAGATTGAAGTTCATAGTATTCAGGAGTTTCTAAAATGTTTGTGGCAGGGAAACCTGAAAATTCTCGCGGTACACCAATGTCGCCCATGATTTGAGAGATTGATGTTCCAGTATTCATTGATGGTCGTTGCAACGAGTCATTTGCTAAGCAGGCATCAGCAAACAATCGTTGAGCATCATTTAATAAACATTGTCCGTCAGTTAATAAGCGTTGACAAGAGGACATCATTTTTTATTAATATTTGATTCAAGTTTTGAGGGGGGGAAAGCAGATTTGTAGCTTTATTAACGATTTCAAAATATAAAAGATTGAGAATTGAAACACGAGATGCATAAATCATTGAATATAATCTATCAATTCGTAAATGTGTATCACATCAATGAGGATCACAGTTAGGAGAACGAGGATCCTTGTAGGAAATATACTTGCATAAATGAAAAATTGAAAGGAGAAGCTTTATAACATGGTGATACAATAAAAAGGGGGCCATCTTATATAAAAACATCTAATGCTTTTAATCCTGGGATAGGGTGCTTTTCGTTTGTTCTTTTTACGAAAATGATAAATCAATTTATACCTAGAGAATCTGATGAGCAATGCATGCCAACATCACCAATTTCACTTGACAACAATGGCAATAAAAAGGATGCAACTAATCATTCAACTCAAATATTATTTGATATGAGAAATATAGATTCTTACAAGGAGAGTCTTGAAGTACAAACTCAACAAGACAGCAACGCTTTTGTAGCCCAAATTCCTGTAGAGACAGAAGATGATATAGAAACAGTATCATCGGCCTCATATAGAGCACTACCTACTTCATTGAGTCTAGATCGCCAAAGTGGAACTGATTTTGATGATGAGGATATTGAGGATATTGATATGGATTACGATTATGAACCAAAAAAGAGTCAGGTTCATTTACCAGCAATGGAGATTGTTATTCGAAATTTGGGCATCTTACAGGAACGCTCAAAAGCTCAAGGAAATAATGAAACAAAACCAAAACCAGACCAACGGATGAACAGTTCCGATACACAAGATATCGATTACAATTTAGAAACACCTATTGATGCGCAACTGTATAACAGTAGCTTGAATAATCTGGATAAAAATATAAAAGATGTCCCTGTCAACCGTTTAGGCCCAAGAGACCAAGAAGAAGCTGGTAAATATTTCGATTATGCTTTAGAGTCTCACCTTATTCATATTGTTATTCAGATGAGCCAGTGCGAAAGGGAATGAAGTACATGTTTGACAATAAGTTCTTAAAAGCAAAATCGTTATTTCAAAAGAGATCTTATAGGTATGCAGTTTCTCCTTGAATAAATGTAAATGTGATAAACTAAAAAAAGTCTATATATATATATATATATATATACAGTGACCCATTATACGCACTTGGTTTAGGGGCCATGACATTCATTAAAGCAATGATGGTATTTGTAGTTTATATCTGGGATATAGACATAGTATATTAACCATACATATAGACATATAACGAAGATGATATTCAACTTGCCATGGACACTCTTACATTATCTTACAACATTGCAAAGATTCAAATTGATAATGCTGCTATCAAGAATCCATATAAAAGCACATGGTCTTCCTATTTGTCAACTATTGTTTCCTCTAACCAAACTGGACTTCCTGCTTGTCCTCCAGTATCAACTACAAAAAATGATGATACTAGTTATTCAAATGATGGTCCACGGTTTTTACCTAATGGAGTTTTAAGAGCAAATGTTGTGAAAGCGGAAAGTTGTTTATTAATGGGCATGCTACAAATGACACAAGAAAGTGTTGTTGGATATGTCAAATGTGGGCTTAATTTGAGAAGAGGTATGTAAGCTATTTTATTAATGAAAAAAGCTGACAGAAAAGCTAATATATACACATTTAAGCTTATGGGTGTTATACAGTTGTGTGGCAGGAATATAAAAGAATGGGTCAAGAATATACAAAATATATGGACAGAGATACAGTTTCAGCGATACAATTTGGTTTCGGTACAGTACACTTACTACTATCATCAGTACCACCTAAAATCCTCAAAATATTCTCAACGCTTGGATTCAAGAGCGATAAGCAATTGGGGTTCGCTTTACTGAAGCTTTGTCTTGAAGGTAAAGGTATTCGATCTCCTTTGGCTTCCCTAATGTAAGAGTAATAATGGAAACTCATGCCAATGAATACTAATTTTGATACTGTGCGTAGACTTTTAACATATTTCTCTATACTGTCCTCTTTTGCACCTCAACTTTATGCAAAAGAACTGATGGGACCAGCAGTTGAATGTTTAACTGAAGCTCAAAAGAGCCATCCGAACTCATGTTTCTTTTTGTTTTATGCTGCTCGTATATCTCGCATTGCTCGAAACCTTCCATTATCTACGCAATCATTTACATTTGCTGTTGATTCTAGTCGTGGTGAATGGGCTCAAGCCGCCATGTCTCAAATGGGAAATTACGAAATAGGCTTTAATTTTGCATTACAGCTCGATTGGGTATCAGCAGAAGTCTACTTTGAAAAGTTAAGCCAAGACAAGTATTACTGGTCTCCTGCATTTTGTCAATACTTTATTGGCGCCTGTCGTGGTATGCTGGGGAAACGTACAGAGAGTATTTTGGCATTTGCAGAAGTGCCTCAATTAGCAAAAGAACAGCAAAGAAAATCATATATTGATATTTATGTGCAGCAAAAGGTTGAATTCTTTCAAAAGAGTGGGTATCAAGACATGGACTTTTGTTTACCCGGTTTAGAGCTTCTACTTGTATGGAATGCTTTTGATCAAATGCAAAAAAATGCATTAGAAGCTTGTTTACTTATCGTACAAAGCACGCTCGAGCTAATATACGAAAGAGAAAGACTAGAATACAATATACGATTGCATGAATTAGTACCTACAGTAAATCCACCTGATTATTATGATCAAAGAGCCATACTTTTGTTGATCAAAGCATCGGTATTAAATGCATTAAAACGGCATAGTGATAGTATTGCTCATTTAAACTGGATTATGGATCATAAGCATCGACTTAAATCAGAAACATGGATTATTCCATTCACATATTGGGGTAAGTTTCATTAAAAATGCAATATACATTTACTAATATTTAATTGCTTTTAACAGAATCTGGAGTAACTAGTTGGGGTATGAAAAATTACGAAAAGAGCCGCAAGGTCTGGGAAATGGCGTTATCTTGTTCCAAATATGCATTTGAATATAGAATGGCAGTACGATTAAGTTTAGCTTTATCAAAATGCGATGAAATTGGTGTTACTGTAAGCAAACCAAAGAAACCAAAAGGAATTTCTACCAATGGTAGAAAAAGAATGCCCATTGTACCTTGTTGAATGTTTATCAGAAATTAATTGCATGTTTACAGGCACAAAATAAATATTTAAGTTTTTTTTTTTTCTTTTTCATATCATTCAAGCAGTGTTTTGTATTTAAAACTTCATTTGAAACCATGGATGTATTCAAAAATCAACAGCATAAATTAAGGGTTCCTTTTTTTTTTTTCTTTAAAGGATTTTCACTATATTTTAAAATAAACAAAAGCTATTAAATACCAGTGGATAATCTTTTAAATATATCAAGAATATTAATTGCAATTTTTATTTGTGGTTTTTGAGTACATAGCACACCATTACAGCAACCTTTGCATGCATCAACGAGATCAGCAGAGTAGATGCTTTAAGGCTCCGCAATGCCTATTAATATTAAAAGTTTTGATATTTAAATTCATAATCGATAAGCCTTTGTATCTCTGTATCTCCCCTTTTTGTTATTTATTTATCCCAGTAATCCCAGTCAAAACAAATATTGTATAACAGTGTCAATTCATACTGTTATATATGCCAAATTCAATAAACCTCGTTACAGAGGCAACTCCATTATTATTAAATGATACAATTATACCCTTTCGAAGATCTGTATATGTATATAGTATTATAGCCGCAGTGGGAGGATTTATATGTGGATACGATACAGGATCAATATCAAGTGTCATTTCACTACCAATATTCCAAAAGAGATTCTTCATTCATGGCTCATTAGCCTATTACGAAAGTATTTTACTTGCATCTTATCTCATAACATCCATGTGCGGTGCCTTTTTTTCTGGCTATTTTTGTGGTAAATATCACATACACATTTGATATTTTTAAAATATGTAATAATTGAATTGCAATTACAAAAAAAAAAGATGGCATTGGAAGAAAAAAATCAATGATGCTTGCATCTTGTTTCCTTATACTAGGCATTTCTTGTGAGCTTTTAGGATTCAATGCACAAACATTATTGCTAGGACGGCTGATAGGCGGCCTAGGTACCGGCGTCATGACTAATGCCATACCTTTATATCAATCAGAGATAGCACCACCGGATATTCGTGGTCGGCTCATCAGTATCTTCTCACTTTTAGGGTCATTTGGTCAGATGGTGGGCTATTTTGTCACGTTTAAGAGTAGTCATTTCACTACCTATTGGTGCTGGCGCATGCCTTGGTTAATTCAGTTAATCAGTTGCATCATTTTTGTAATTTCTGTAAGTTTTCTCCCATTTTCACCCAGATGGCTTATTGATAAAGGCAGAGAAGCTGAAGGTCTTGTCGTCCTGTCAAAACTTCATAATTTGCCACAAGAGCATAAGGTTGTACAGAGAGATTATTTAGAAATCAAGACTTTAATTGAGACTGAAAAACTCAATGGTCAAGACCGCACCTACGCAGAATTGTTTGAAGGATCAAATTTCAAACGAACAATGTATTCATTTTTCATTTCAATTGCTACATGCTTTACAGGGAATGTCGTTATCTCATATTATGCCCCTCAAATTTTCAAAAATGCTGGTTTAGGTGATGTCTCAACTTCTTTGGCATTGACAGGAGGCATTGGTTTACTCTCATTGATATTCACTGCTTCATCTTTACAATGGTGGATAGATCTTTGGGGAAGAAAGGCGCTATTTTTTGCTGGTTCCATTGTCTCTGCCTTGTGTATGTTTACTGTTGGATTCATATTCCATTTTTATGCTAGTATAGCTCAAGACGATTCTATAGTAGTAGTGGCAAATCCGTATGCAAGATATACTATCATTTTATGTATTTATATACTGTCTGCTTCTTTTGCAGGAACTTGGGGGGTTGCAAATTACGTCTATACAGCAGAGATATTTAGTATGCGTTGCCGCGCAAAAGGTCTTTCGTTGACATACGCTATAAGCTGGGCTGGTAGTATTGTTATTACATATTGCACACCGTTTTTTATGGCTTACACTGTATCTGGTGTCTATTTGTTCTTTGGTGTTTGCTCGATATTGACATTTATTGGCATTGTATTTATACCTGAAACAAAAGGAAAGACTTTAGAAGAGATTGATTTCATGTTTGAAGATCACAAATGATATCCTTTAATTAGATAAGATAAAAACTCGTGCATTATACTTACATATATATATATATATATATAATAAAGCATTTAAAGTGAAAATACAGCACTCTACAGTAAAGCTTTTTCCTCTTTTCAGATTTCTTAAGTGATTATTATTTGTCCCTATCTTTATCATATATAGTTATTCACCTTATGTATTCAGAATTATTTTATATATCTGTACCATTTTATTACATCGGGGGTGCATCACTTTACTTCACTGCTAAAAATCAAAAACTTTGATGTTTCATATCTCTAGAAAATATTAAGCTATACTAGCACTTTTTAATAATAAAACTTGCTTTTTTTGAAGTGCTCTATAACATATTTTAATATGAAAAGGTTCTGAGCACTTTTATTTTTTTTTCATTTTTTTTGACATTTATGTAATATGTTTCAAAATATTGGTTAAATTGAACAATATTTTTTTTACATTCATATCATTAAGATCCCTGAGCTCTCTTGGACCCAATTTAGTTTTTTTCAAAATATTGATTTTTCGTCGAGATATCTTCAAAAATGTGTATAAAAAGATACCTTCGTATCTAGCTTCCATTTTTCCCTTGTATACCCTCATCCCAAATTCTGAATCTGAAAAAAATTTGGACAAAAATCTTGTTTTCTCTACGAAAAATGCAGCTAGATGGTTTTGCAATAGCTCGATCGGTAGATGATCTTTTTGTGCAACATTTCAATTACTTATATCTTAAATATGCTTATAAAAAGTGATGCATATCTTCGAAAAACCTTTAAAACTTCAATTGCATTTTACGCAAAATTTAATATGGAGCGTTTGTTTCATTTTTATTTATATGGATGCAGAATTTAAAAGTGTACAAAAATTATTTAGTACGTTAAGTTGACTTACTTTGCAGCTCATGAGCGATTAAGCGATTTTGTTTTTTGAACAGTTTTTTTTTTTTTTTTTTTTTTTGGATGAAAGGTTTTATTTATTAATTTTTGAACAATTTTTCGTCCATTTTCTTATTAAATCAATTTTGGAACCCCGTTATGATAGATTCCAAGCTGTGATAAGAACTATTATTTTAATTATCTGGACGAAAAATCAATATTTTTTGCTGAAAAAAAAAAAGCAGAGTAACTTTGAGTTGGATCTATCTTCTTATTTGAAGATTTTATATAATTCGACTCAATATTGGGCGATGTTGTATACTTTCGGGTTTGATAAATAATACTTAACACTACGTGATGTATCATTCTTAACCGGATGTCGAATCCAAAAGTAAAAGAATAATTTACGAACCGAAATTCAAGCAAATTAAACATCAACGGAACCACGGTTCCAGCATGATATTACAGCATGATATTACAGCATGACATTAAAGCATGATGTTCCACCATCATGCCACATTATTAGTATAATAGATAATACCTATAATCCTTACCACATCATCATTTCCCTCAACTCAATTAGTATATAAACCCTCTTTATTTCCTTTTAGTAAATGATATCTCTTTACTTGATAAAATTTTTAATTTTATTTAACATCAACATATTCTGATAAATTACTACGGCCAAACTATGCTTCCCATGGGCATAATGATCTGCACAGATGGGAAGAATAGAAAATTTTGTGCAGATCGGGCAGCCCAGATGAGCAGAGCAATGATATCGAGGTTTTTTAGTTAATTTACTAAAGTATATCAATCATAATATAATTAATAACAAAGATAATTTGAATGGTTCAAAGCAGATGTGAGTTACTCTGATTTAACAGAATTGCCATACTGACGAGATATATCAATTTGAAATTTGGGGTTTGAAAGAGTTCCGCCCATGTTCTTCTTTCGGAGACCAAATGGGAGCAAAGACAACAACCTGTTTGGCAACACTAAAAGTATTTATGCCTTTGTAAATTTCTGTTTCTAACTCACAAAATCGATTAATTTAGGATTACTTTTCTTTTTTCTTCTCCACTCTTTTATTTATGTTTAAAACCACAACAAAAAGACCAATCTTTTATAAACTGAAATCAAGTAGCAGGTACAAGTACATGTTTTTCCTATTGTTTATTTGGAAATGAATTATCAACTGCTAATGTTAGAGCGCGATATAATTTTTTTCTCGAACAAAAAAAGCATCCAAGACTTAGTTATTTTGCTCCATCATCTACTTTATAATTAATGCTTTTTTGGTCTAAAATCGATATTTACCTGTTGAAAAACTGGTGATTATGAGAGTATGTATAGCATTGACTTGATTTGAATGAATAAATAAAATCTTGTTAATCTATTTAGTTTCTAAAAAATATTTGTTTATATTTAATCACTAAAAGCCAAGAAGAGGAAAACAAGACGTTGTCTTGTATACCACTACCAACTATCAAAGGTACACCACCACAATGATTACTTGTTAATTGGTTTTACTAATAAATCAATTTTTATAGGTCAAAAGTAAAGGCATACTCAGTTCAAAACGCTTGAAGCAATTTAATTATGCTAATTTACATGGTTTATCATCTCTTGCTCATTTAATTGCTATATTTGACTTTAATATTTCATTTATACTGCTATATCGACGACTCGTTCGCCCATTTGAGTTAACTCACCATCCTTGATTAGGGTATCTATATTAACGGTCCTCCACTATTAGCTCATGGTATGCAAAACTATTAAAAGGGGTTATCTAATCCCAAATTTATCTTGTTCAACTGCAGATGCTAAACTAGCATCAAATTAGTTGTTGTGTTGACTCGCAATAAAGTAAGGCGTTTTATCGAGTACAATGTTGGTTTTCAATGTATTTCAGTTAAATTGAATAGATAGAGATATGGTTTATGCAGATATCTGTGAATGTGTGAGAGAGCTCAGGTCTATGAACACAAAAAAAATGATCCAAATTGTGATGCTCCATCGATCTGTACGAGATTTTTTTGTGGCAATACGTGGTGGCTCAAGTGCTCGAGTGTAATTTAAGTATTTAATTGTAAAACGTATCGAATCAAGATGAAGTTGGTTGATTGATATAACGGATAATAAATTACAGTATCATTTATTGAATGGGTGAATGTAAATGTATAAAGCAAAGCTTACTTTTGAATGAAAGTATTAATTATTCTGATTAACATCAATAGGTTCAAAAAGCATAGTTAAGTACAATCATTGGTACTAAATTGCACAATTTGATATGCAGAAAACTCTTGAAGCATTTGTTCTTCTATTTTTTTGGCAATGTTACGAATCATCGTTCAATATGACCGAATATTAATGAATTAGTAGTGATATATCAGAAGTTTACCCAGATGTAGAAATCCAGGAACAACTATTGAAATCCAACATGGCATGACATTTAGTAACTCATACTAAATGTCATACATAACCACTAGCATTAACAGCGACTATCAGGAACCTTCAGGAACACTTGGCAACAATGAAACATAAGCAATCCTACATCTTATTCAAATGATACAATCACAGATTCCCAATCCCACAAATTCCATTGTATAATATGATTTGTTCCCAAATCATATCAAGTACCTCAATACCTGGCAATTCATTAATAATATTAATAATCATATAATTATCATTTAGAAAACATATAAATACGAAGCATCAATGAGTTAATAAAATGTATCTTTTAGCAGAGTATTTTTATATTAGTATTTTTTGATATAACAAGTCGAGAAAATACAACTGGTAAAAAACTTATACCCAATGTACATTGAGGCCAAGATTGATAAAAGGCGCATTCATTGTGTAGTAGAAATCGCAACATTTTGATGGATAGAAATTACAGGACCAAGATCTTGTGTTTGCCTCAGGGTTTTCAAAAGGATCTAAATACATAATTCATCAAACTTACGTATAGTAGATGTTAAATACTCACCATATGCTATTAGTACCATCTTGCTTTTTATTTAATTGCTGTATTATTAAAAATCAAGCTTTTCATAGCTTATAACAATGACAATGGGATATTTCTGATTTTAGACTGATATTTATCATAAGGCATGCTGATGATACATTTGACACTACTGTTGATTGAACAAGTCAATTTAATTTATGGAATTTGAATGAAAATATTGAGGAACCATTTGTAAGTACTCAAGTTGGTTCTGGTAAAACATTGAATAAATTGGCTTGGGACAAAGAGGATAAAAAGGCGGCGATAGTAGGTCCCAGTGATGGTCATGTTTATGTTTCTGATATTGGAGAAGTAAGAATAAAACTTAATGTAAATCATCTCTAACGCAATAATTATAAAGTAAAATTATATGACCATCAAATAAACTATTACACAATATTAACATGTATAAAGATTTACAGTAATAAGCTTGAATCAAGTGGGTACAGCATTGTAAATTCTTGAAAAAGTTTTCAAGTATTATGAAATTTCTTATTTTTAAGACTTACAAGGCTTATAAGCGGAATATTAACTTCAAAAATTATTTTTGTCCAGATCATCAATTTTGACATTTTTTAATTTTTTTTTTCTGATTTTGCAAATCAAGAGTTAATTATACTACCAATTATAAAAACAAAAAATATGCACATATAAAAAATTTAGCGCTCTATTTACTCAATAAAAAATAACAAACCTTTTTATTGCAAAATATTACATGAAAATTCTTTAACCAAAAATCCGTTTTAGGGGCAAAAGTACAAATTTTTATTACTTAACGTTCAATATTAAGCTTTTATAAGATGTATATTAGCTATGGCTACAATTTTCTCTCACAATGCAGTATGTTTAAACGCTTATTTTGGTATCAAAATTTGATTTTTTTGTTTTTTGATCAAAATCATGAGTGTTGGTAAGGATAAAATGAGTCCCGAAAATGTCCGCTGCAAAAACTGAATTTTCAGACCGTACGTGGTCAAAGATAAGAAAAGTTTGAAAAAAAGGCCCTTTTTTATTTAAAACTTAGATATATACCATAACATAAGAAGAGACTTACTGTAGCTCTTCAATCTTGCTATGTTCAATTATGCCATCGCCTTACGGGCTCGCTTTTCTAATTTTTTAATGAATGTATAATATGACAGACGATATTTCTGGTAAAAAAATGTATGATTTTATGATAACAGATATTACCTATTTTGTTTAGCTTATGGTTCATGCGCTTTAATGCTGCTTTTACATTGGCTGAAATGTGCAATTTAGCAGGGTTTTAATTGCGCTAGATAATGTAAAGTTTTGAAAATAATCCTTTTCTACGTGTGTTTTTTCTCTCTTTTTGTTTTCATATTCCAAGGATATATTCACCGTTTGATAATGTATATCAGACTATCAACAAGCTGGTATTCTTTTCTTTTATTTGAATACGCATGCTAACGTAAGGGGCTAATGTTTTTAATATAAGTAGCAGTCTATATTAGAGACTGATATTTTCATTTAACTGCATTTTAAGAGCAAATATCATTATTTACTACTGTATTGTTAGATGTATTTCTTGATTACCAGATCGAATTAATCGAAGGCAATGATATTTATATCTACTCAATAAAGAGCTATATATCACTGGCTACAAGCTCACAAAATGTTCCAGAAAAGTGGTAAAATTTTAAATGATATAGAAACAAAAAAAAAGAACAATCTAATGTCTTGCTTGATTAACATAGTCATGATTGTAGCTATATTTGAAAACAAATCTTTTTATAGCTGACAATCGTAAACTAAAATAGTAAATTTAAAGAAGGTTAATTTGTTTAAATTTTATGTATAATAAAGTAAAATCCACAACATTCGATTTGGCTAGCATATAAATTTAAGCAGTAAGTGTTATTTAGGTTTATGCTCGAGCAAAAACCATCGTTGCTGTAAACATTATAGCTATAAACATATTTACAAATAATAATAATCGTAAATATATTGGCAGTTGTATGATTTATTGCTCTACACCAACAATGTATTATTGAATTGTATTGTCTATAACTACAATGTATATTAATAAAAGCAAATGTAATTTAAAAACCCCCCATTATCCCAGTAAAGAATGCAATGGAATTTCGAGAACGGCATGATACTCATGTATAAACCAATTTGTGCCTATACAATTAGCTCTTTATGCTCATAGTCAAATTTTATTATTATGCACAAATAGGGATTGATGATATGCTTATGGACAATTCTACTATTATGCGCACATGGGATTGATGTGATGCACATGGACAGAATCTATAACTCTGCACATACAGGCTATTTGTTATGCTTGTGTGCAGTTTCTTTTGTTGTGCCCATGTGCATCTTGTTTTCCTTTTAGTTATTATTTAGTGTGCGCAACAACTCATCAGGCCATAATGTACAGCACAAGTCGGCTGTAGTGCGTTTATATATAAATCCTTTAAATTTGTGATTTTATGGACTTTTTTTGAATTCGGTTGTATCATCTTATACTTTTCAAGTTAAATCCGTTATTAGACTAATAGTGTCGTAGGTTGTATTTATGCTTTACTTAAAATAAGCCTTTGAATAATTAATAGCAATACAGTCGAATCTTAATTTTTGTATAAAATTTTGATACCTGCATCTTATAGCTGCTTGGAATATTTAAAAAACCGCGTCCGGGCTGTCCGGTAATTTTTTCTAGAGATTTAAAGCTTGGAAATATTATTAGATGGCCGCTTCTGGAGATTGTTCGGTTTTTTTTTGGAAGAATGACCATTGGCAAAAATATGAATCGTATATTATGTTGTGTGATGCCATCAAGTACCATATGTTATCATCTTCTACAGTATCAATACATCTTACAATCTATTGGCTACGACATGCATTATTGAAGTTGAAAGTCTTGATATCGGATATAACGAACTTCTAGCGTAATAAGTTTAATCTAGTAATTACCAATGACGCTTGGGCCTCAATTATGACACCATATTATTTCATCCCAGCGGTTAATCAATCAAGTAGCTATCAGATCAACATCCAACAAGCATATTTAGCGCAGTATTGAAACAAGGCAACTCACAAGCCCTGCAAGCACGGTTAAATTATGATTAATCCATTTCATTCCATAGATTACTATCAAACAAATCTAATGGTTTAATAGTGCCTTAAATTACAACTCAGGATCTCAATGTCAAATCAATATAAAAGGCCGTACTTTTATATCTAAATAAACGATATCTTGTTTCCATTATAAAGTTGAAGAACTGATTCACTACTCATTTTCTTTTAATTGTATTCTTTTCTACGTATTATTTATCAAACCTAAAAATACACGACAAGGCTAAACCTTTGGCAATTTTGCGGGTCAGCGCTAGAAGTACTTGCCATTGCAACGGGAGGTCATTTGGATTTATATTCGTTGAGAAGAACTGATAGGCTTGCTGATCTTAGTAGGTGTAAGTAACAGCTAACCAACTTGTTGTTCAAACTGGCTCAACGTAGAATGACCCATGGATGCTGGTAGTATTGGTGTCGAGCCAGGTTTTGCCAGCCAAATTGACTAGTATGCATATTATACGCATTAATGAAAAAGGAAAAAATTTGCTAGATTTATGCAAAACTTACTAAGAAAAAAAAAGGTGGATCATATTCGATGAGAAGCAAGGTCATCTGAGGTTCTTCTTTGAAATTCATATCCTAATAACAAAGGGTTTCCCCGTTGGCGGGTTTGAACTCACGAATATGTGTGTCTCACTCAATTTGTAGCGCATGCGCTATCCGTTAAGCTTGTCACTTTCCTTTGGTCTACAATTTTAAATTCCATACTTGTGAACATATATTTGCCAGTTTTTCATATCAATGCAATTAAAGTCCGTATTCCGCTGTAAGGTGATATGTTCGTTTTACCACGCGTATTCCCTGCGTATTCAGTAAAAATTAGTTACAGTGTTTCACTGCTCTGGGAAGTGCAGCAAATTAAGGTGTATCTTTTCTTTTTGGAAATAATAGTAGAGTTTTCCAAAAATTGGTAGCCGATTTCGTCTAGAAAATGCGTATTTTTGATGGAGATATAAACAAAACTCAACGTTAATATATTAACATTAAGCTGTATAACAGAAAAATTGAATATGGACGAATGTAAAGGAATCTTTTTTACTAAAATGGGAGTTAGTATAACATCAGCTACAACGCATAGAAACGCAAGTGATATTCAACAGATGCAGTTGCAGTTGGAAATTCAGTTTTTAGAAGTATAAACACCTATAATTATACTGGAAATAAAATCAAATTAAGCATTATTGATCAAACTAAAAACAGACACCAACTTTCCAATCCACCAGTGTTAAATGCAGATATCAGTTGTATAAATTTTACCAATGCAAAATGGTAACATGATATACTGTACCAATCAGTTTGACGACTATAATCAATGATAATAATAATAGAATCAAGTTTTTAAAGTAATAATGACAGAAAATCACCAACAGTATAATAGTAAATTGTAGTTTAATTCACTATTATTATCGTTCAATATGACCGGATATTAATGAATCAGAGAAAATACAATGCTAAAAAACTGATACCCGATTTATATCGAGGTCAAGATTGATAAAAGATGCATTCATCGTGTAGTTGAAATCGCAACATTTTGATGGATAGAAATTACAGGACCAAGATATTGTGTTTACCTCGGTTTTCAAAAGGGTTTAGATGTATACTTCATCAAACTCACTTAGATTTCGAATACTCACCATATGCTATTATTGTAGTATCATCTTGGTTTTTATTTAATTGCTGTATATTAAAAATAAAGCTTTTCATAGCTTATAACAATGACAGTAAGATATTTCTGATTTTAGATTGGCATTTATCATAAAGCGTGCTGATGATACATTTGATATTACTGTTGATGGAACAAGCCAATTAAATTTATGAAATTTGAATGAAAATACCGAGGAACCATTTGTAAGTACTCAAGTTGGTTCTGGTAAAACATTGAATAAATTGGCTTGGGACAAAGAGGGTAAAAAGACGGCAATAGGTTCCAGCGATGGACATGTTTATGTTTATGTTTATGATTTTATGATATTGGAGAGGTAAGAATAAAGCCCAACTTAAATCACCTCTAACGCAATAATTATAAAGTAAGACTATATTACCATCAAATAAACTATTACACAATATTAACATGTATAAAGATTTATAGTAATAAGCTTGAATCAAGTGGGAACAACATTGTAAATTCTTGAAAAAGTTCTCGAGTATTATAAAATCTCTTATTTTTAATACTTACAAGGCTTATAAGCGGAATATTAATTTAGAAAATTATTCTTGTCCAGATCATCAATTTTGACATTTTCTGTTTTTTTTTTTTAATTTTGCAAATTTAGAGTTAATTATACTGCCAATTATAAAGACAAAAAATATGCACATATAAAAAATTTAGCGCTCTATTTACTCAATAAAAAATAACAAACTTTTTTATTGCAAAATATTACATGAAAATCCTTTAACCAAAAATCCGTTTTTGGGGCAAAAGTACAAAGTTTCATTACTTAACATTCAATATTAAGCTTTCATAAAATGTGTATTATTCATGGCTATAATTTTCTCTCACAATGTAGTATATTTAAACGTTAATTTGGGTATCAAAATTTGATTTTTCTATTTTTTGATGAAAATCATGAGTGTTGGTAAGGATAAAATGAGCCCCGAAAATGCCCGCTACAAAAACTGAATTTTCAGACCACACATGGTTAAATATAAGAAAAGTTGAGAAAAAAACACTTTTTTATTTAAAACATAGACATATCATAGTATAACAGACTTAGATTTTATTATTATGCGCAAATAGAGATGATGATATGCTTATGCGCAATTCTACTATTATGCACACATGGGAATAATATTATACACATGGACAGAAAACAGAATATATAATTCTGCACATACAGGCTTATTAATGTTGTGCTCGTGTGCATTTTCGTTTGTTGTGCCCATGTGCATCTTGTTATCTTTTTAGCCATATTCAGTGGGCACAACAGCTCAGGCTATAGTGTGCAGCCCACCTGGGCATTACAAAATCATCTTGTGTAGCACAGGTTTGCCGTAGTATAAAAAAGAATACAATTAAAAGAGAATGGGTAATGAACCAATTCTTTAACTGTATAATGAAAACAAGATATTGTTTATTTAAATATAAAAGGATTGCCATTTATATTGATTTGACATTGAGATCCTGCTGAGATGTAATTTAAGGCATTATTGAACCATTAGAACTGTTTGATAGTAATCTATGGATTGAAATGGATCATTCATAATTTAACCGTGCTTGCAGAGCATGTGAGTTGCCTTCTTTCAATCCTGTGCTAAATATGTTTGGATGTTGGTTTGATAGCTACTTGATTGACTAACCGCTTGGATGAAATAATATAGTGTTATAATTGAGGTCCAAGCGTTTTTGCTAATTGCTGGATAAACTTAGTACATAGGAGTTTCTTATACAGTATCCAATATCAAGAAGACTTTGCATTTCAACATGTCGTAGTCAATATATTGTAAGATATATTGATACTGTAGAAGGTAATAAAGTACAGTACTTGGTGGAATACAACACATAACACATATAATAATAGTATATTTTGGGGTATAAATATGGATTGGGAAGACATTATATAGTAGGTAATATATGAGATTGGGGTAATTGTTGGTGCGTTGGTACTGTACATATTATCTGATTTAGATGTTGGAAATCTCTTTGTTTTGTTGTTCCCTATTATGGTTGTGTTTATTGATATTTGTTGTTAATGCTGATGATGGTTTGGTATGACATTTAGTATTATTTAGCTACTAAATGTCATCTCATGTTGGATTTCAATGATTGACGTCAGATTTTAATAATTGTTCCTGAATCTATAGT
This sequence comes from Mucor racemosus, assembly GCA_027405735.1. Lineage (NCBI taxonomy): Eukaryota > Fungi > Mucoromycota > Mucoromycetes > Mucorales > Mucoraceae > Mucor > Mucor racemosus. Next base: position 3,091,552 of record JAPEHQ010000001.1, on the reverse strand, counting down.
TGTGAGATTTTTGACATATCAATCAGCATATATGGCAATCATAACTAGGGTTGGCAACGAGTCGAGCTAGCTCGACAAAATTTAATCAAATTTTACTCGAGTCAAATTTTTTAGTCTCCTGAAACTCGAGAATAACTCGACCACTCGCATAAAGCTCGATTAAACTCTCATGAAAAGCTCAATAAAATCCCCCTGAAATCAAAAACTAGTAAACAAACTATTATGCTTCGTAAAATGTACTTCCAAATTGTTTTTTGTTGTACTATATATTTTTTATTAGTCAAAATATTTGTGTTTAAAAAAGAAAAACACCATCAATCAATTATTATTTATATAAAAAGAAAAAAACTATCAATCAATTATAAAACAAAATCAGTTAGGCAGCAGCTCTCTTTCCCATTTTTCAAAAGGACAAGCTTTTCCCCCAATTCTGGGTCTAATCTTGGTCTTTGATTATTTATACTTCTTTTTGCAACTGAAAACAGTCTTTCGGAGGCAACGCTGGTTGACGGAATTGCTAAGTAAATGCTGGCGCATTCAGACAAATAAGGGAATGCATTTTTGGTTCTTTGCCAATATGTTAAAGGTCTAGATGTATAATGATACTCGTCAATAATATTTTTAGATGTAAAGTTATTATTTTCAAATCTTTGGTCATAACCAAACTCCTGCAAATTGTCTACATCTTGAAATTCTGTATTGGGGTTATAACGGAATGTCAAGGTTTCTGCTGGAAAACCTTCCTTCTCATCCAGGTTAATATACGTCTTTAACTCGTCGTAATGCCTATTCACAAACTCATCCTCCTGTTCACAGATGGTACCAGTATTTCTTTTTTTTTTTGGACAAATTGTAGCATTTGCCATTCTTCTTTTCTTTGTGAACATTTGAACATTACAGTTGTGTCATCCTCGTCCTTGCCGTCATTGTCGTCTTGGATGGAGAAACTGGATTCTACCTCTGTTGTTGCCGATGATTCTTCTAATGTTGTTGTTGATGTTGATGCTCTTGTAGCTGCTTCTGTTTCTGTTGGAGATGATGCTAATTGATTATATTTCATACGTAGAAAATCCTTGAATCCTTTCTTACAAATATTTCTTTGTTCTTCAGCAATATCATGTTCCCAATCTTCATCGGTCCAATAATGGAATTTAAGCACTGGACCGAGCATTGTTGCAATACTATATACGGGACTTTTATCTGTTTTACGATAGTATTCTGATAATTTTTCTAATGCTTCATCAACGGCGTTGTTATGTCAATACTCATCCTAGGTCTCACATCCAAGGTCACAGTCTATAATTAGTGTTACAGTAAATCAATGCAAATCACTGACTTACATCATATTCTTAGATAGTAAAACCCTAGTAATAGTTATAATTAATGTATAAATACATCCTTTGGATGTATTGTTAATAAAAGTGCAATATTCTGGCAAGATTATTTATATAGACTCATTTGACATTTCAGGCGCTTACTTGTTAATTCAATGTCATACTCATGTTTTTCTCTGAACTCCAATAGCAAGTCAAACAAATTGTTAAATAAAGGTATTGTTGTATTTAGGGATGTTATCGAGCCCAGCTTATACTAGTAAAATTGGCAGGCAAAACCCGGCTCGACGCCAATGCTAGTTGTATTCATTGTAGTACTGTATTATATTATTATGCATAGTTAAATTTGTAGGACAATTTGTTTTACACTATTAATATATTTAGTTTTCAAAAAAAAAAGTCAGATGTCAGATATTGATTTAAGCGACTATAAGCGAATAAGTATTGAGAAAATATGAATATATACATGATTAAAAAATTATAAACGATAAGCTACCGCACAAAAGGACATATAAACGTCTAACGATAATATTTTTTCTCGAAAAAAGGCAAAAAAGAAGTGGAGAAGCTGGGCGTCGATCCCAGTGCCTCTCGCATGCTAAGCGAGCGCTCTACCATTTGAGCTACATCCCCTTTTCACATGTTAAAGTCAATCAAAAAATTACCCAAATACCTAAAACTAAAAAACAACCCCTATGCGCACACTCTTGCCTTATTTAGATGTCTGGCTATCCATATTAGGAAGATTTTTATATAATCACACCTATCTGAGCGATTATTGAGGGATCCTCGCTCACGCTGCTTATTTTCAACTAAATTAATTGTTTTCCAGATTTCCGATTCATATTGTTTATCACAGTGGTTTACTCGAAAGAATATTATGATATAAAGTAGATGATAAAAAACTAAGAAGTATGAAAATGGAGGTTCAATGAGAAAGTAATTTAATGGATGAGTTTGCTGGTAATATCAAATATAATAAAAAAATGAATAGCTAGATTCAAGGCACTGGACACCAATTCATTAGCTTTCAGACATCGGTGAAAACTATTTAGAAGGTAATAGTAATCATCTATTATAACGTAGAAGAAAAACTAAAATGTAAATGCTCAGTTTATATAGTAGTTTGAGAGCGTCAAGAAGTAGCATGTAATTAACAGGACATCTACGAGAGATTCATTCAAATTTATGACATTTTGAATATCAAATCAGGCTTACATTGCTGATAATTTCTGGATGACAAATGCCAATACAAAAAATAAGGGACGATATCTTCTGATGATATGAAGCATAAGTTGATACTAAATCGATGTAACAAAACTGAAATTCTTTAAATCCATTATAAAAAGATTTTGACTAGTCTTTGAAAGATGTTGTAGCAACTCATTCTATCGCAAAATCAAATTAACTGGTTTATAATGCTTCAATATGGCTCGCCTACAGTTATTCTGTCATATTCCAGAAGATGCCATTTGAGATATCCCGTGACCGTTACACAAATTAAAAAGATGCTTATTTACGAGATTTTTCCGTCAAAAAGTAACTTCTTTTTCACATTATCGCCTTCACGATAGACTTTATAGATAAAATGCCTAACTGGACTAAAATTTTAAATCATCCCTTATTCAGCATGGGGTTTTTTTTGTTTGTTCGCCAAGCAACAAAGAATTTGGATCTCGATAACTCAAGCTATGTTGGCGCCATTCGTAGCCTTTATTTGGGTTCTCAACTTGTAGTCATTATTTTATCTTTTTACCTCATGTCTGTAATCCGTAAAAAGAATGGTAATTGAAAATTCCAGGACGAGCATATCATGTCAATCACTAATTGAAATTCATAGATACAACTCCTTTACGTTATGTTGAACCTGGAGCTCAAAGATGGGATGGTTCCGAGACAGATGATATATTGATCAACACTACTAATATGGGTAAAAATGAAAGCAAAATGCTGCAATTATATGAATTATTAACTGGTTGATCTTCAGATTATGACATTGCTGATGTCAAGAAACAATTAAAGCAGAGCTTCACTGGTATCGCCATTGTTGTATTCCTTAATCTTCAATTCGGATATGTTCAACCTTTGCTCATTCAAAGCATTATGGGTTTCAAAACGTTCTTCATGACCAAGGAAGCTAGAATCCATCTTTTCAATGGAAAAACTTCTAGCGGCGAACTTCGCCGCCCCTTCCGTGTTGAAGGTCCCTTCAATATGTCTAATGAAAAGCGTCAACCTAGAACTGATAAGGGTTCTATCAAAAAAGCTGAAAAAGCCCTCAAGGCTCTATAGATTTCATACATTTAAAAATAAAAAAACAACATTTTCATTTTATTATTTTGCAGCCTTCTTTTTACGATTAGGTGCATTACCTTCATCCAAACGCTTTCTTGAGCGTTTCCCACCAATATCATCTATTCACAAATGTCAATTCCACAATAAATTTGATGGTGCATTCCTTAAAAATTCTTACCTCGTAGCTGTGAACTAGGCGAATCTATATTTCCACTTGCGTTAATCTTTTCACTTTCAGGTGTATCAATAATTTGTCGTGCCTGTGTCACTTTAATAGATGCAGTTTCAATCGCTCTGTCCATCCAATGTCTAAATACTTGTGTTTCTTGAGTTCTTAAATTGCTTTTAGCTGTATTTGATGAGCTCGCTGTGTTGGTAGTTGCACTCTTTGCAGTAACTGGAGATTTTTCGGCCGAAGCAGCCGTTTTTTTGTTGGTTTCGGTTGATGTTTTCCAACTGTAGCCTTTCGATGGATGGAAATCCATCATGCTTTGCGTTTCTTTGAAAGCACTGTTGACATGAAATAAACTTGTCAACTAAATCAATAGAAAACAAAAAGTATTAAAAACCTTTTTAACGACAAAGATTATCAAAATTTTACCAATCGATTAGCTATAACCGAGTATATAGTAGGTGATTGATAAACATTGGCTCCCATGATATAATAAGTTGCAATCGGGTTTACATCATCAGGTGCTGATCCACGTCTATATCTCTTTTGAATAATCCAAACTGGAGGCTGATCATGAACAACTGCAAATTCGATACCTGTCATTTTACTAAGAAAAACAACAATGAATATTCGTTTATTTTTTATTTTTTTTTGAATGTTAAATCATGTACATACCGAAGGGCTTCGACTGTAGCTTCGTATGGTTGTCTTAGATCATTATATTGCGTTTGCATGGATAACACTTGGTTATTGCAATGTCTGTCCCAGAATGGTGATAAAGCGAAATAATCTAAAACCATTTGTTGGTTTTGGAAACCACCTACTCTCTATAATAATTAAAAGTTTAATATAGTATTCTCTAAAGATATATCAAAAAAATACCTCCAACCAATTAGTATCTCTCCATTCTACGCTTGTCAAGTCTTCGGTAGCTGTTACTCGTTGCATTTTGGTATATTAATAAGTGTAAACATGTATCAATGTTTAAGAGAACATTTTCATAATATTATTTTAAAAGAACGCGGTTGTTGTCTTGACTGCAAGTGACGCGCGATATCAGCTAGATATCAAACCATATCTTGTATTTTACGCAGAGAATTTGCATTAATTCAAAGACTTTTGAAGCAGAAATAGATACAAGTTCTGCATGGGCTAGAGGGAAGAGCTAACACTGATTAGAAACATCAAGTTTCCTTGTAATAGCCTTTTTACGATTAACATTTAGAAATGTATTTTCTAAATGTAGATTACAATTTTACTTTTATTTAAAGAATTTTCACATCCATTCCAGATGATATATATTATAGATTACTTTGTATAAACAGGCACTAATGTATAACCAATTATTTTGTATTTTTTTTTCTTCGTTTATATCTCTCAACGGTCGAGATTGCATGTTATTCTAAAGAGATGTGATAAATTTATACTTCAGCCAGAAAGGGAATCTCTTCATCCTGAGCTTTCTTGAAGTCGTTTTTTTGCTTGACAAAAAACTAACAAATGTCTTATAGACGATGTACTTGATAACAAATAGCTTTCCATTGAAATACCTTCCTTTATAAACATGCGAAGTTTTTTGAAAAGAGCATAATGTGATATAAAAGATGGTTCAAAAATCATCATTAGCAGGAAATGGCGGGTAATGGCGGCGCGAAAATGATTCTCTTTTATTATCTTAAACGCAGTTTGATACCTCTATTAGGTTGCCATCCAAGTCATAAACATAAACTGATACCAATGGTCCTTGGGCACCAGTTCGTTTAACTACAGTTTCTACTGCCAACTCACAAGAATGTTTCTTCCAGTGATTTAAAAAGTCTGAAACTGGTTGTTTGCTGATAAGACAAAAGTCGGCAGTACCTTCTTGAGCAGGTTTCTTACAAACAGGGAAAACTTCAATGTCTTTATGATGTAAATTAATCTTTTGCTGACCAAATACCAAAGCTACACGGTCTTGATCTGGCGCAGATGGTGTTTTAAACCGTTGGATTGTCATGCCCCTATAATTGTCAAAATAATGATAAAAGAGCATGCAAGCAAAATATTACTTACAACATGGTATGATACCATTCAGCAGACTTGTTGATATTACTAACAGCTACCACAATATGATCTATTGATTCAATAACAGGTTTAAACATTTGTTTTTATTATTATTTTAAAGATAGGAAAAGAAGAATCTACTTTTAATTATATTATACTATATAGCTGCCGGAGTCAATTTTGCTCTCATTCTAAGCTTATATGATTGATAAAATACAAGGGCTAAATAGGTAGCAACATAATCCTTGATCATATACATGATACCTTGATTGAAAAAACCCTTGATAAGCTGGGCTTGCATTCCTTTATAAAGACCCAAAATACCATCTTTTTGAATGACATCCTTCAATGTTTGAACCATGCCTTTTTGTTTTCCTTCCTTATTTCCAATCATTCTTGTACGCAAGAAAATAAATGGATATGTAATCATAGTAGCAATACTCTTTGACAAGGCAGAGAATAAAAATACTTCCAAGCCTGTCAGATTCGATTTCTTTTGAGCACGCATATAAATTGATTTCACCTTTTCAAAAACAAAATAAGTAATCGATGGATTTGACACCAATACAATGGAAGCACGATAACCTGATTGTATTGATTAATTTTTTTTCCCATATGCCAAACGAGTAATTCAGATATTTACCTGTCCAAAAACCTGTTACCCCCTTCTCCTTTAAAATATCTAATGCTGTTTGCTTGAATCCCTTCTCGTTTTGACCAGCAGTTTGAAGACGGGTCGTTACATTGGATACAGGCGTAGTGAAGAACCTCGAGATTAACGCAGCCTCAGCGCCCAAAAACAACTCTTGCGCAACATTTAATTGAGCTGATGATTTACCCATATTTGTATTCATTTTTTCTTGAACATTTCTTAATGCAGTGTAGCAGTAAAAATAAATAAAGCTAGATAATACAGTAGCTAATGTATCTGATTCTAATCCAGCATATAATCCTTTCAATCCACCTTCCTTTATATAAATATTCTTGATTGTTTCAATAATTCCTTGCTGTTTCTCATCATCTCCTTTTAATTGAAGTCTAGTAGTTGAACTAGAGATCAAAAATAGTTAGAATTTGAAATATGAAATTACCGAAAACATAATCAAATTTACATGTCTAATGGATAAATAAACAAATTTGCAATCGTGGAACCAACAGCACCCGAAATAGCATGTCCCAAGGGTGGAAGTTTATAATCCTCAAAAGATAAAATATCAATTCCTTTCTGCTCCATAATTGTTTTTGAATAAATGGGTCAAAGAAGGAAAGAGGAGAAAATTTTTCGCCTTGATGAAATGTTATTATATAACAAATAATCACATGCTGGAGTGTTGGAAGAAAAAGATGCTGTATTTTTCAGATTTTTGGTTATTGGAAAAAAAAAAAAAAAAAAAAAAAGTCCGGCTTATTTGGAATAACGATCCAAATTTACAGATAACACAATACTAATAGTATATCTTTGAGTTGATGTGTGGCATTTATTTCATTAGATAGACAAGCTAACATTTGGCTGATTTCGCTATTTTCATCTGCTTTCTCGACAGTTTAAACTACTTGAAAGTATGATTTGCTAAATGTTCAAATTGATATATATCAGACTATGAGGTTTTGTTTTTACTGTTTAAATTATAAAAAAGAAAAGCAGATGGTACAATGTAAAAGAAATACAAACGATCACAATAACATACAGTTCATTTACACAAAATAAGAGTATATACAGATGCATTTTATTGATTACCTTATATAAAATTAGTATATATCTATTGTGTATAGTGTACGCCACCACTGCTACTGAGCTAGAACACAACCAGTTCATCCATCTTTCTGTAAATAAATGATATGATAGACTTGTACATAACATTCTACATCTAAGCACAATGTGTGCCGTGTCCTCCTCCACAAAGTAGTATCAAATTAAACAACCATAGTCTATCCGAAACCTTGTCAAATCTCGTCATAAGCATCGTTCTGATATATGCTGAATGCCGTCGTATGCTGGATGGATATTGTTCCTGCACATCTCTGTATTCATGTAATCAAGAATATATCAGTATCAAATGTAATACATTGAAATTATACTTGGTTCATGCGCAAAAGAAAAAGGTATCAAGAAGTAAATACTACAATGCCTTGCATACCAATGATGATAATGAATGTTTTTTAATAGAACCTTACTTGACCAGAGTATGCATGTTCGCTATTATTTGTGGTGATTTCGAAATAAGAGATAACGAAAGCATTAGCATTAAGTGCAATATCATCCAAATGATACACTCCTATCTGCTGTGCAATCGTAACCTGTCATAAAGACCCGATAAAAAGAGTGAATCACCACTTCTTAATACCATGGACAGTAATACAAGATCCAGGTCTTTAATCATGAAATTCATCTTAAACAAGACAAATACAAGACCCCAAGCGAGGCAATGAGGAACAGTTACTCTTATCTCTACACAACATGGAATAAGCTGGGCAAAAACTGACTCAGAAAAATAATAAAGATGTTAGTGATAATCATGAGCAACTGTTTGCTATTAAACTTGATCTTACCCTGATAACTTGCTGCTACTTGCAGTGGTTGCGAAATAAGAGAAAACGAAAGCATTAGCATTAAGTGCAATATCATCCAAGTGATACACTCCTATCTGCTGTGCAATCGTAACCTGTCATAAAGATCCGATAAAAAGAGTGAATCACCACTTCTTAATACCATGGACAGTGATACAAGATCCAGGTCTTTAATCATGAAATTCATCTTAAACAAGACAAATACAAGACCCCAAGCGAGGCAATGAGGAACAGTTACTCTTATCTCTACACAACATGGAATAAGCTGGGCAAAAACTGATTGTGGCATTGATCCTCGTCAATCATTGGCGAATGGAGAGTCTAATGTTAGCCAAGATCGCTGTAGGTGAGACCGGAACCTGATTAAAAATGAACCGCATTTGAGCGAGCCATACTTGGGATAGAGAGATGATGAGAATCTTATAAGGATCTATGCCCTTAATTTAGCAGTATCACAGGTATGATAAATCAAGGGCAAGAAAGGCTTTTTTGATATCCGATATAGAAGTGGTAGGCCACAGAAACTCGAAGATGACTCTTTTCTATATCTTTTCCTTAGTAGGACAATGGAAGAGGAGATGGGGAGATGAGTCAGTAACTATATTGCATACCAGGCAAAGAGGGGGGAGGGGTCAAAAACACTAGACATAATATAATGAAGGTATCCACGATTGGGGATACAGCCATTGATCAAGCGATATGTAGCATTTCGTTGAACCACTATGAAGGATAAAGACCAAACGTATTTCCACCTTGCCGATCTTGCCTTGCGAAGAGATTCAAGAGCAATTTGTGAGGCCTGAAAAACCGATCTTAAAACTTGGCCGATACCGTAGTAGTAGAAATAGATTGAATATCATTGATAGGCAAGCACTTTACAAAAGGAGTAAATGATAGATTGAGGTTAGCAACCGAAGCTTGACGGCACAAAGGAAGCACGTTTCCAGGTCTGTAGCTCAGGATCTCTTTGATGTTTCCAATGAAGAGAGTTCAGGGCAAGATCATAATAAAATATATCAGAGACCTTCATCTATTTAATCTTGGCAGGAATAGACCAGGAAGAAGAAAGAGGCACATATAACGCAGCTTGTAAAGGCAGAATCAAGGCAGTAGCTGGACAGTTTGTACTTTTTTATTACAAATGTTACAAAATGAAAGAGTATTTCTAAAGAACGCCTTTCAGAATGGTACATTCAGCTGCAAAGGTTTTTTTAATCTAGTATAAATCTTTACAGGCATGAATTTGACAATGGTGAATACACATACCAAAAACTATGCAATACAACATTACCAACAATGGCTCATACCTTCACCTATATGAATCTTACTTTAGAGGCTCTCTTCACATTCAAAGTAAGACTGATTTGCATTGATAAATACATGTGTTTTAATATTAATGCCTTTTTTCTCTTTAGGAATTGATCAAAGCTACCCTCCCAACGGAAGACGAGTTGTTGACGCCCTACATGTCTAATGTCACTAAACATATGAAGCCTACGACTTTATATTTACTATAATCTTCCATCGTGTCCCCTTTATTACAAAAACTTATATATTGTCTTCTTGCTGTTAATACTTACCATGTCTTATTTATTATAAATATCTATATACTACTTCTTTGCTGTTAATACTTATCGCTCAATAAATAGTGTGTTTATCTTTTCACTCGGCTAGAATTTTTTGTTTCATAAAAACGGCATGATTTGGTGATGCACTTACCATCAATTCATCATATCAAACTTGTTGTTGTGTGTATGTATGGATATGGCACTGCGATATCAATAAACCATGTTCATTTGACTTATTTGCTACATCTAGTACTCTATATCCGGCCCAAGAAGCGGTCGAACATGCTCATCAAAGCATCATTAGCACGTCTACTCAGAACTAAGAACAAGATCTATAGTCATTTTCAACATGTCTAGGGCACCATTATATCTTTTATCTTAAAAATATAATAACAAAGCATGGTGTAACCAAGAAAGAAACTGAAATCAACCACTTTATTATGCAATCATAAAGCATGAATTCGCCATCATTTTGTCGCTCAAAAAGAGATTTTATTCCGTTTATTTGTTGCCATGGTAACCTATTGACTTTTCATGCGACAATATATTTGATTGCACTATTGATTTACAATTCTTGTATGTTTCTCAATCAGTTTCATTTGATATTCGGGCAATTGATGGAGGAATGCATGGAGAAACTACACTTTATGAAATCTACAGAATAAAAAATCTTTGTAGCTCAATTGTCTCGAGTTTCTCTTCAAATAAAACCATTTTATTTGATCTGTAGCAGCTGCATTGGTACTGAAAATTGCCAATTACAACCAAGATATGCATATTTCAACATTAGATGACGTGTGTAAACCGGACTTCTGTAAGCTTTCAACTTGACTTTCAGCTACGCGTCACTGAGGTTAACGTAAGTCTTTCAGTTACTTGAAGTTTGGCTCTTCTTTTCCCTTCTTCTTTGTTAAGGAATACCTTTTTTTTATTTTATACAACAACAAAACAATATGGAAAGACTTCAGCGTTTATTTGGATCTGCTGCTGCTGGTTTAGGACAGGTTTGTATCTCGAATTTTGAATGAAATAATGAAAATCAGAAAAAGTACATATATACATTTTGGATGGTTTATACTTAATTATATTCTTTTATAATCACAGGGAATGCAACCTGGTATGGATACTCCTACTGTAGATAATGCTGAAATGGTTTACATTTCATCTCTTGCCCTTTTAAAGGTAATGTTTAATCCATTTTCGTATTGAATTCTCACTAATCTACGTTTATTTTTAGATGTTAAAGCACGGTACATACAAAAAAAATGATATATAGCATCGCTATTGTGATATTGATTATTAATATATGTGAATTCGTTTTTTAGGTCGTGCTGGTGTTCCTATGGAAGTTATGGGTTTGATGTTGGGTGAATTTGTTGATGACTATACTGTTCGTGTTATTGATGTTTTCGCCATGCCTCAAAGTGGTACTGGTGTATCTGTTGAAGCTGTCGATCCCGTTTTCCAAACCAAGATGTTGGATATGTTGAAGCAGACTGGAAGGTAATTGATTGCTTTTTCTTCTTGTAATAGCATTATGTATTAATGAAAATAACAAATAGACCTGAAATGGTTGTTGGTTGGTACCATTCCCATCCTGGTTTTGGTTGTTGGTTATCCAGCGTCGATATCAACACACAACAAAGTTTTGAACAATTGAATCCTCGTGCTGTTGCTGTCGTTGTTGACCCTATTCAATCAGTAAAGGGTAAAGTTGTCATTGATGCTTTCCGTCTCATCAACCCACAAACTGTTATGCTTGGACAAGAACCTCGTCAAACAACCTCCAACATTGGCCATTTAAATAAACCCTCTATTCAAGCTTTGATTCATGGTTTAAACAGACACTATTATTCAATCGCCATTAATTATCGTAAAAACGAATTAGAAGAAAAGATGTTGCTCAATTTACACAAGAAGGATTGGACAGATGGTTTAACATTGGAAAACTTTACTGAACATACCGAAGTTAATGAAAAGAGTGTCTCAAACATGTTGACATTAGCAGAATCATATAATAAATCTGTTCAAGAGGAATTGACAATGACACCTGAACAACTCAAGACAAGGCACGTAGGCAAACAAGATCCTAAGCGCCACTTGGAGGATAAGGTTGAATCTGTTATGGGTAATAATATTGTTATGGCTTTAGGTACAATGATCGATAGTGTCAGTTTCTAAAAAATAAATGTATAAAATGATAATTTTTGAAAAACTATGGTTGATTTTTCATTATAATTTGCTTTTTTTCAAATTCATAACCAGCATGAACACCGTTGCAAAATATGCGTTAAAGTTGTGATTTTTGAGGTTTCAACGAAAATAAAAATACTGCATGATAGCTGACAGTAACGTGGTGCTTCCTTGATCATTGTTTAGCGACCTTATGGGTTGCTATTGATGCATAGAAATTCTTCAAAGTATTCAAATCAGGCGCCGACAACAAAACAGCAGCAGTTAATGAGCTCAGACGAATTCGCTTTAAAGCCAATGACGAGAATTTTTGCACCAAAGCATGCTTAATGAATAGATTGATGCATATGAACAGTCAGATACATGAATATTAAGCTACTATATGTAGTTGACATTGATGTATTTGTCAGAAATGCTTAAAAATCGCAAATTTGAAGCTTCGATTCTGAGGATTTCAGACAGTTTTAGAAGCTCAGATGTTCACAAAACGGTTCCTTTCGGTTCATAGTAACTTCCTGATACAATATCACAATTTTTTTTTGTCAAAAAAATCATGTCAAAATTGACCTCAAAAATGCTTACAACCATACGTCCAAATCACCAAAAATCACTTCAAGGGCTTTTTCATCATAAAAATGTCACTTTTTACTACAACATATAATAATACAAAATGATGATATCAAGTGCTTGCATACTATGAAATTGTTTGTTTGACTATTTATTATTTGATTTGTAGAGTTTTTGCCAAAAAACTGGATTTTGAACTTTATGAAATTACTAAAAAATTTGAGTGACAAAAATTTATGAAACTTATATCATTCGATGCGCACGTTAATTATGCACAGATATTAATTAATGAGGTAATATTACTACATATACCCATTCTTTAGAAATTCATGGAAATGTAAAAAAAAAATCCCAAATGGATCCAAATTCTTCTGCCGAGGTCGAAAAAAAACAAGCGGGATTTAAATGCAAAAACAGCGGTAGCAGCAGCAGCAGCAGCAGCAGCCAGCAGGAATAAAAAAAACTCTTCTAAGATGTATAACCATACACATTTTGATACTAAATCTATTTTGGAGCAATGCAGGTGCAATACTTAAAGTTGAAATGTATTAAGAATGTCTATTAGACTACACATTTAATACCATTTTTATGTAAATTAGGAGAATATAAATATTTATTTGTATGGAAAAAAGATATGAGAGAGGGGGAATATGAAAAAGCTATACTACTATTTTGTTATTATAAAAATATATTAATAAAAAAACTCTTTTCGATTTTTTAAAGGTTATCATTATTTTTTCTAGGAAAAAAAAAAAAAAGTACATTGTGTGAAAGATCAGCAAAAAAAAATAAGAAAAAAAGTGTTTTTTCAGCAGGATTACATAAAAATTGAGATAAAAATATATGCAGTTTTTATCTAAATCGAAGATAAAAGTTGACCTACAGAAAAAAAAACAATATTAACAAAACAAGTTTAGGTGTATAAATTAAAAATATATCAACTTACAATAAGTGCAATGACCAAGAGAAGACATAAGACTGCAGGACCCCAAATATCATCGTAACGACCATCAACACGACGATTAATCATCCAGGCACGTTTCTCGAATCTATAAAGTGCATAGATGGCAATACCAGCAGATAAACCAATAAAGATGCCACCAACAGTTCTTGAAATTGTATCACCAAAATTGAGTAAATTTAACGCAACAGTTAATAAAAGAGCACAAAATTGAAGCCAAGCAATAAATGTACGTTCATTTGCAAAAAAGACCTTGGGTTCAACTCGAACTTTTACTTTGTGTCTTTTGTTTGTATCAAATTCATCTCCTGTTACGGGTGCACCTAACTCAAGATCGTCTGACTTTTGCTGATCATGACTCTTTCGACCATTAAAGAACTTTTGTATTTGAGGAGGGAAAGAAGAGAAACCACCTTGTTGAGCATCTTTTGTAGCAGTATTAAGATTGTAATTGACCAGTTTTCCTGGAGGTACAGGAGGTAAACTACTATCCATGTTTGTAAATTCTTTGTTCTTAAAATCTTCTACAGATGAAGAAGAACCATTATTGATTGCAGTGCCTGTACTACTTGATTTTGTAGAGATTTGTTCACCACCAACGACAGCTTGTTGATTTGCTCTTTCTTTTTCTTCAATCATTGCTCTTCTGTATTTACCGTCAATTAAGGGTTTAAAACTTCGGGAACGAGTTAGGCCAATATTTTCAGCTCTTGGTTTACGAATATCAACATTGAGTTCAGCCAACCACCAAGGAAGTAAAGGAAGCCTCTCACGATAGAAATGGCATGCACCATGCAGGTACTTTGAGAATCTTGGAACCTCGTGGACAAGATGACTTTCTACTAAAGAATTTAACCAAGCTGGAGGTTCTTGGCCTAAATGTGTTTGAAGTTTTGTTTCTAGTACAGCGTATGGGAATCTCAAGATATCACACTCCTTCACATGTGGAAAGGGGTAATCAATGCCTACATCATTACGACGCCAATTGTAAGTAGGTTGTCGACGAGTAACTCCGTCTAGATGATCTTCGCGAATAAAGGTAAGATCTGTATCAAGAGAAATACGTACACGTTGATTATCAGGTAATTGAAATGCTGTTCTATTGTAAAAAGCTCTCAACATGGGTTCTATGCGTTTTTCTCTAAATGATTTCTGTACACCCTGTGCAATAAAGCGAGCACTTTCGACAGCGGATTCTTCAGCGCCTGATTTACGTTGATCGTTAGCAATTTGGTCAGCAGTGTATAGACCCGTCATAAATTGATTCACTTGATTTTCTTTGATTCTGAAACGATCTTTCACAGATGCACCATCTAACCAAGAAGCGTGATGTGTTTTACGTTCAATAAATACGCTTGTAGAATTCATAGGACCATACCTATAAAGCGACAATAACAATAACAATAACAAGGGATGAGGGTTACATTAGTAAGTAAAAATATTATTTTCTCCTATTTTTATGTACCATCTAAATCTAATAGCTTCAGCTTCTTCATCTCTTTGTAAACGACCAGTATATAAATCAAAATTGGAATTATCAAAATAAGTACTTGAAACAGCAGAATCAGAAGGTTCCCATTTTTTATCCTTATTAAAGATCAATACAGGTAAATGTAACATAATAATTGCCTTGACTTCAGTGATATTATCAGGATGAATCCAGTATTTTGCAGTAGCTCTTTCAAAGGCATTTTGATCACCACCTGATGCACTATTTCCTGGTGATTGTTTTCCTCGGTTACGACAAATATCATGAAGTGCAGAAATATAAATAATAGCAACATCAAATCTTTGTTTATCAAGAGGTTTATCTCTTAACCTTCCAACAAATTCATGTTTTAGATTCAAGCCAGTCCATTTATCATGCTTTTTTAGGATTTTCTGGATGGCAACGAAATTAACACGAGTAAAGCGAGAAAGGTCATTTACATCAAATAAAATTTCGGTTAAAGCTTCATCCATAATTCCATAATTAGCATCAGAAGCCATGCTAGGATTCTTTTGAAGTGTTTGTATTGTACGTTCACAGTACAGAATTCGTGCATCAATTTCTGATAATTTTGCATTGACGAAATCGTAAACTTTGGTGAGTTCATTATCCAATAAATTTGTAAAATCACTTTCATCTTTGTCTGTCCATCCATGATCTAATTGGCGAGCTTTCAATTCTTGTTTTAATACATCATAAGATATATAAGATAAACGCCATGGTGCAAATATATTTTGCTGTAATTCTTGGCCGTATTTCATCTTTCTGTTGTTTTTTGAAAAAGAGAGGAAAAAAAAAGAGGAAGAAGAAGAATAAGAAGAAGAAAAAAGAGAAAAAAGCAAAGATCTTCACTCACTCACTCACAAAATCATCAAATAATGAATAGCTATTTATATAAACAATTTTGATGCACTGAGAAGCAGCATTTAGTCAATGAAATGCGTAGTCGGTTGTTAAGGAGATAAGTTAGGGACTATGAGAAACAAACTTTCTTCAACAGGTATTTGCATAACGAATCTCCCGCTTTTCCTTGTTATATCGACATTTTCTTGCCACTTGTCTCCTAATGGTGTAAAATGTATACGATAAATATATACATGCTCCTAGTAAATATTATAATTACTAAAGAACTTCTCCTGGTAGTGTTTTTTTTCTCATGGATATGCTTGGTGATGCAAGGACAAGATACCATCATATATCACGTATAACCAATCGTTCGTTTAATCAAATTGACATTGGACATCACGCCTTATTTCCAAATCAAGTTGTTTATAGATATAGATAGAGAGAGAAAGAGAGAACGTATGAAAGAGAAACAAATAATATACATGTGAGGTATTTGATGGTGCACAGCAGCTAAAAAGAAATGTGCTGTAAATAAGCCATATCTCCTAAAGAAAAATCATAGTTTTTTTATAATTGCTCCTTTTAATAATCCTTTGAATGTTTGTGCGACAATAATATTATTCACCCCTTTCAAATATATGAAAAGGAAAATAAAGATTCATTCATTCATTCATTCTTTCAAATAGTCGAAATGTATCTTCTTTCATTTATTCAGTAATATACACAAGAAAAAAAATAAACAACTCCTGCATTTTCAAGATAAAGACATAATAAACAAAACGATGATTTTTATGACAATCCTTTTTTTACGACTGATCCGATTGTTCAGCTATATATGAAAAAAAAAAAACTATAGTAACAAAAATTTACTCGTTAACGATAATAAACATACCAAAAAAAGATCTCTTTTTTACCATCTATTTCTGGTTGTATATATATATATATACTATACTAACGAAATTAATACAGTATAAGTATAATATTCTATGCGTAATATATGTATGCGTGATAAAGTCATGATGATTTATAGAATATTTTGGGCTTAGGTGATGTTGTTTACACCACTTGCATTAAAAGGCATTGACGCTGTGTGCATATATATCTAGAATATATCTATTACCACTGGCCTCTGTCTTGTAATAAACATTGTTGATGTAAATCAAGCCCTGCTCTACATTCATAGACTTATTAAGTGTTTATTTAACATAATATGTGCAATGTGTACCATTAGATATTGATATTTTTATATTTTTATGCATGCTTCTATTTTGACTTACATCCATGATAAAATGATAATAACGAAAATGGAATACACATCTTTCGGAATCGTTACGGCAGGAGAGACAGTATTATAAATCCGGTGCTTCGCTGAAAAATAAACAAGCAAAGTCTTCCATTGGTCTGCTATATTAAACATTGAGAATCGAGAGTTGATCGAGGAATCATTTAGATCGAGAACCGAGAAAAGGTCATTGCTGTAGATAACATTAACCAATGTATGATTCAATATATTAATTGTTTGTTATTACCTCATGATTTTTTGTTTGCATTTTGTCAAATTCTCTTTTTTCTCCATTCTGTTGTGAATCTTGAGAGCATACGCAGCTTCTTTAGTAATATTAGCAATAGACTGCTGTCTCAGTTCATTGACAAATACATTGTTCTTTTCCATCTTTATGGTTCGCTTGTGTATATTTTTATGTGAAACTAAGGTACTACTACTTGATTCTAACAAAGATGGTGAGATCTGATTGAATTAAAAGTCTTCTTCCTGTATTATACAGTATAACAATACCTTGGTCTACTGGATAATTCACTCTCTTTAAACTTTTTGAGTTATCTTTTATTGGCTGGTGTTACAGTTTGAATAATAGTTTCCAAATCTACAGTTTTTCTTCTAATATGAGCATAATGTAAGTAGAAAATAAGAGTTTATTAAACAAATACTATATCTTATTATTAAATGCCTTCATAATTCTTGATTGATTTACTATTTGAGCTTTATTGTTCCATAATAATGCATTTGGTGATGATGCTCTGTCCTTTGATTTCTATAGGCAGTGTAAAAATGGATATGAGTGTCAGAACCAAGATGACTTTTTCTTAGAATATTCATACCTTTATACTATCCCTTAGTCTACCAATTGACTGTTTCGATAAGTTTGTCATCAGAAAAACTATTTTCTAGGGTTTTCAAATTTTTATCTAAATTTGAACAGAAAAGCTATTTCGTAATCTCTTGTCGCTGCAGGTACTTCCTGAGGTCGAACTTAGTAAGAAGGTTCCGTTGGTCTATTTTAGCCTTCGTGAAGTACCCTTAACATGCAAACATAAATAAAGCTTCACTTGAAGAGCATTACGTTGTTTCATTACATCAACATATGAGGTCATCCTCAATTGTTAAAAATGCTGCTTTGATTTATTTACTGCAAGTACTGATTTAATAAATTTTGGCATTTTAATATGAATAATGAGGTAGTAGATAATAATACTTATATACGCCTATAACTACCCATGAATTTTATAATAAAGTGTTCCTTAAACTCTTAGTAGAAGTTGTTGAGCAAGTCATTCCACATATTTATATCAATAATTTTGAATAGTAAGTCTAGTTTCAACAAACTTGGAGAAGAACATCATCTGTACTGATGATCAATTTTAGCAAAACTTTTTTTACAAAAACAGTACCGATCCATTCAACATTGTCCCGGCTACGAAATCTATCAAATGAAACAAGGATGCTACTATAGTTATTGCTTTATAAATTTGAATGATGCAGAAATGGCCAGCTTAAAATTGAGAAACCGCATTTGAAATGAAAATAAGTCAAGAAAATACTAAGGTATTGCAATGATGGGTATTAAGTAAAGTCTAGATTATTTTTCATTCTCTACCAGGATATTTAGTTTTTAGATCGCTGGAAAGACTTTTTTATTTTTTTATAAATTTTGTGAGAGCATTTTTTCTGTTATAGAGATGCATGAAGGGATGACAGGTATGCACAGCTAAAACCATAGGATAGTACTCATTAACGTCTATCTAACGAATTTTATCTCGTAAAAAAATATTGATTTTTGGTCGAGAAAATTGAGACTGAATGATTGATTTTTGGTGATAATAAAAAAGGATCCATTTTGGACGAGGATATACAAGGCTAAATTTCCGCCGACCAAAAAAAATGATCAAAAAAAATTAATATCCCCACGAAAAATAAGGCTACAGCTACGTATTTATACTCATTCTGTAGATAATTTTGTTGCACATAATGTAAAAATAAAATATTTTAGGGTTGTATTTGAATGAAGGGTACTTTTTGATTAAAAACCGTTAAAATTTGACACTAAATTTACTAGGGATTTTATGAGAAAAATATTTCTAAAACCTACACAGATCGATTCAAAATTAGAAACTGAACCTAAAATATTTAATACGCTAGTTCAACTTACTATGCATTTTTGTGAGCAATTAAACATATAAGGATTTTTTTGGATTTTTTTGGATTTTTTTTCCATTTGAACACTTTTTTGAATTGAAGCTCAGTCATATGTGCATATCTGATTATACAATTTTATATGGTGATATTCAAAATCGGAGCGTGCCCCGATTTCAATAGATAATCAGGAAATAAATAATGCAAAGCTATACTTGAGGTGTTACAAAATATTGCCATAAAAGTTATTTCTATTCATCTTGATTTCTCAGCGAGTATAAAGGCTTCAAAAGTGAAACACTTGATTTTCCCACTTAAAAAATCTATCTTAAATGTCAAATATGACGGTATACAAGGGTAAAATCGTAGTTAGAAGCGGAGGTGTCTTTTTGTACACATTTTTGAGAAAGGTATCTCCACGAAAAATCAATGTATTTTGAAAAAAAAACTAACTTGGGACTGAGAGAGCTTAATGAGGTGGATGACATGAATGTAAAAACAAATGTCAAAAAACTGTCAGAAAAATAAAAGTGCTCAAAAAATATGTATACTATCATATGCGTTATGGAGCGTTTCAAAACAAGTAAGTTTTACTATTATTAGAAAGTGTCAGTAAAGCTTAACCCTTTTGCAAAGATTTGAAGCCTCAAAGTAGTGGAACCTTTTAATCTAAAGAAAACAAGTTTCTTTTAGGCAGCCGTGCCTTGATCATCCAAAAATAATTTTTAACTTATGAGATCAAGATTGTATGTTATTCATAGGCTCACTGTGCATTAAGTCTAACTTCAAAATTTAATTTTGAATCATTATTTGATTTTATAAAAAATTTCAAGGAAAATCTGAAACAATTGATACAGAATGGCTTGAAATTTGAACACGTACGAGTTTTTATTTCTCCATTTCCACAGCAACTCAGGCGACCAAACCTTTTGCAATTCTGTTGACCAACTATTAAAAGTACCTGCTATTACAACGGGAGGTTATTTGAATCCATATCCGTCGAGAACGAGTGAGCTTACTGACCTTCATACAAGGCATAAATAGAAGATAACCAGCTTGTTGTTCAAACCTATCAAATGCACAGTAACCCATGGAAGCTGATACTGTATCTAAAATGCTTTTAATGAATATTCATATCTGTGTCCATGTGGAGTCGCAGCTTACTTGGATCAGTATTTATAGATGCCTTATTTAAATTGTTTTCAATAAACGTGTGCAACAAAATATAGGTGCACTTCGGCGATTATTCTCTCAACACACAGTAGGTTGTGGAAGTTGCCATTCAACATCATTATGTGGAAGATGATGCGTACCAAACTCTCGTGCAAATTTGGAAGTTACTTGGATCGAAATCCTCCAGAATACGGTTTTGTTGTCACTTGAATTTTGGATGATTTCAAATAGTTCTCGGATGATTTTCATAACTTTTCGCCCAATATTGAGTCAAAGTCAGTTAAATTCTTAAAATAGATATATCTTGTCTCTATAGGCCATTAATTTCTCTTCCGAAATAAAATTGCTAATATATACCGCTCTCTAAAGCAATGATTTCTGTAATACAGATGATTGTATTTACAGTGTGGCTCAAGGTTATAAACAGCATTTCAATCGAATTACACAAAATTTTGAAGACGTCATCATCAATGGAACTCAAATTTTAGGGTTTATTCAAAAACACGAAGGCCCCCTGTTTTTTTTAACAACCAGGTAAATTTGATGAAGCAAAACCTTATGGTTTGGTGGAATTACGTTTCTATCTTGTACATGCCTTATCCTTTGGCTAAGATCTACTATAGTATCTCGCAAGGTAAAGTTTCATACGTAGCTGCTGAAGGTTAGATGGGAGTTTCGACGTTAAAGTAACGCCTGGTGTGTGAAATTTTAACGAAGCTTCTATCATAAACTTTCCTAGTATCCTTGGTTTGAGTAAAAGAAAAACAAGTAAACTGCTCTTGTTTAACTTTCTTTTAACTCATCCTGGTACAGGGTTTATTCTATCTGCATTTGGTTCTTTTGATTGTTTACCTGCGGTTATCAGCTGTTTGTTATCTGATTTTTGGCACACCCTTGACCAGGGTTTAAGAGTCAAAATGATTTGAACTAGCAGTTGGTAGCTATTGAGTTATCAGCTGTTTTTTATCTGATTTTTGGCACACCCTTGACCAGGGTTTAAGAGTCAAAATGATTTGAACTAACAGTAGGTAGCTATTGAGTTATCAGCTGTCTGTTATCTGATTTTTGGCACACCCTTGGCCAGGGTTTAAGAGTCAAAATGATTTGAACTAACAGTTGGTAGCTATTGAGTTATCAGCTATTTGCTAATTCATTTTGGAACACCCTTGGCCAGGGTTTAAGAGTCAAAATAATTGGAATTAATAACTGGTACCTCAATTCTGCTATAGCCCTTCTCTTTTCTTTAGCGTCCGTTCTCTTTTCTGCAAGGGCTGATATTTCTGGTATGTTCCTAAAACGTAGTATATTCGACTTTCTTCGTAATCTAATCTTTTTTTTGGACATATCTAATCGTTTTTATCCAACATTTGCCTCTCTTTTCAAATATCCAACACCTTTTTTGACATATCTGGTCTCGTTTCTGCAACATCTTTTATCGTTACTGAGCAATTTGATCTATCGTATGCAAATCTGGTCTCTTTTGGTAATGTCTGGTCCTTCTCTCTCAATAACGGGTAGCGTTATGTTAACATTAGCTTTTTATTTAGGTTTTCCTTGCCTTTTCTTCTATCTGTCTCTCCTACTATTGCTTTTCTAGTATCTGGTTTCTCTATATACTGTATGCTACTGTATCTCATTTCCTGGTTTTTTAATGCTGACGTCTCTCTATGTTCATTTACCTCGTCCGTTTCAGTCAACGTCTGGTTCTTCATATCCTGTATCAAGTTTTGGTTTACTCTATGTGGCTTTATTTGACGTCGTGCTTTATCTATCTGGTTTCTGTTTGTCTTATATGATCCTGGATTCTCCATTTCCACGGCCCTAAATTTTTTGATTGCGTGGTGCCTTTTCGTGTATGTCTTGTCTCGGCTCTTCAGTATATCTTCTGGTAGTATTCTGGATATTGTATGTCATTTAAGCAATATCTGGTTTCGATTAATTCACTTCTGGTCTCAATTCAAGTTTATATGATCTCATTTCAGGCTCATCAGATCTCCATTCATGTACTTTCAGTCTCAATTTATCAACGTTTGGTCCTTTTTCAAGCATTTTTGGTTTTAATTCATCATGTTTATCTGGTCTCATCTCATGCTCTCCTAGTCTCATATCATGCTCTTCTGGTTTCAACTCGTGCTTATTTGGTTTGAACTCATGCTTATTTGGTTTCAATTTAATACTTATCTGGTTTGAATTCATAGTTATCTGGTTTAGATTGCACATCTGGTATTGTTTTAGTAACATCAGGCTTTTATTCATGCATTCTTTTATAGTCTCAACCTATGTTTATCTGGTATAGTCTCATCAACATCTGGTCTTCATTCATGCACTTCTGGTCTCATTTTATTCTTCTATTGTCTTTAGTTTTGCTCGTCTGGCCTCCATTTATGTTTATCTGTTCTCCATTTATGCTCGTCTTGACTCCATTAATTTTTATCTGGTCTGAATTGGTTTACATCTAGTCTATTTTAATTCTTACTCATCTGATTTCTATTTATTTACAGCTATAATCTTGGTTCATTCAAGTCTGATCTCAATTTGTTTTTACCTGGATTCAATTTATTCTGGTTTGGTCTCTATTCATTTGCATCTGGTCTCAATTCTTATCTGGTCTCAATTTATACTCATCTGTTTTCAAGTTATCCTGATGTGGTCGAAATTCATGTTTATCTGGTCTTATTTTATCTTTAACTGGTCTCAATTTATGCTCTTTTGGTATAAAGGTATGCTTATCTGGTCTCCATTCATCCTCACTTGGTATTAATTTATTCTCATTCGGTCTAAATTCATGTTCATCTGGTCTTGTCTCTTTGGTTTCGTCTCTCTGGTCCTGTCCTATTTGTTTTCAATTCATTCCATTTAGAAGTTAAAGCATTTTTTTTGTTATCTGATTTTTGATACACCCTATGCGGGTTTAAGAATCAAAATGATTTGATCGAAAAAAAGCAATAACTTTTACCACCTTTATTGGGATGGTATCTGTTTTGATGCTATCTTAGTAAATTCGGTTACTATATGTTTAGGACATAGACTATACTGGGTACATGTATTACTAGTAGAAGTGCTCAAAGGATTATGTAGACATTATTCTTAGCATAGAAGGATGAGTATGAGGTGATAATGATGTATGCCAATTTTATTTCATTTAGTTATGTTACATTTAGTCTATGATGAAATGGTGTAGCCTGAGATCCTGAAGTGAGCCAATCATGAACTCGTTCCTGGAAATGGAATTCAACTATTCCATTTGTATCAACATTCACAATCTAAAGTAAATCAAGCATGAAGATCCTATATACTTAACTTGGTCGTATCCTACTAAACTTGCTATGGCCAACCTATTATATCATCATGTTGTAATCAACTAGTTCTTCAAGAAGATGAAATTATACTTTCATACACTCTGTATTGTAGACTCTATATCCACGCTTCCAAAACATATAAATACCCTGAATCCTGATGTCGTTCGAGATGGATTCGTTATCTTTTTACCTACAATATACTCAATAAATATATCTAGTTTTAACTTTATTTTCTAGTTATTCATTGTGTATATTTAAACACTATACTCAGTTGTTTGTTTTTTTACAATCGGTAATCCTGAGTCAATTTAGCCTGGTTGCTCTCCATTCGTGGACTTGCGACCTCTCCCCTTTTAGGGTCTTGTAGTCTTCTTTCACGGTAACCGGCTGGAAACTATAGCCCTTTCTGGCAATCGGAGTCGTATTGTTTTCATAGCATCTGCTTGATTTCAATATCACTTTATAGTATGGTGGTAAACAAGCTATAAAGTCAAATGGCAACATGTAGATAGACCTCCTCGTGGTGTTGCTGGAAACGTTCTTTTAAACGGCTAACTATCTACTTCATTAAACCAATTATATTACAATTTACTTTTTCTTCATCTTGGAGCATTTCCTCGTTTATAATCTCGACCCATAATATTTTACTTGATTTGTTTTTTCTTCGATGCTTTATATCGCATTATAAAAATTATATTACAAGGCTGAAGTTAATTGTTTTATCAATCTATTTATTATTTTCTATTGCTTGTTATGATACAAAGTGTTGCATCCACAGATCTGGGTGCATTCCTTGGTTAAGATTACGACACAGTTTGATATGTTAAGTTCTACATTGCTGTGTATTATGTTATGAAGCTCCGTGTATGCAGGAATATGGAACTAGTGTGTGTCACCTAGACTTGATTGGATATATGTATATATATAAATAGACACATTTAAACAGGTCATATAATTATAGAATGTGAATATAAAAGAAGATGGTTCGATCTTATAATAAAGTTCTTTAATTATATGACTAATCTAAAGTAAGTCTGGGTCATTATCAAACGAGGTCTCAGGTTTGGTTTACACTAGAATATAATAAAATTTATTTAAAATAAAACAGTTTTACATTTAATTTTTATTTATAATTTTAGTTTTTTCATGATGGGTGCTATTTCATCAATTATCATATCATTTTTATTATTGTCTAATATTTTTCTTTTTTTGTCTTTATTTTTATCTTTATTGTATGTTTTAAATTCATATACCTTTCTTAATCTTTTATTTGAACCATTTTTTTTCATATAAATTTCATAGCACCCATCCTTTTGTTTTATTTTATATTCTGCCAAATCATATTTTTTCATATCTTTTATAAATATACTTCGTTTAATATTGTATTTATATTTATCATTTACTATCATTTGAAATATATCTTCCATATTGTTTTTTATATTATTGCTTTTTCAATTTTTTTGTTATTATTTTGATGCGCAAAATATTTAATCACACTCATAATATATTATCCAGCTCTCTTAGGTATAAATATATAATCCTTGTGTATTAAATAGACTAGTTTATTGACATAGTCAGGTCTTCATAATAAGAATAATGAATATCAGAAATGCATTTCATATATAAATTGATTATTCTTTTATCTATCATCTTTTTCTATAAATATAAAATTCAATTTTTCATTCTATTTAAAATTAATCCTTTAAAAACTTTCTCCATATATCATATTCTCTATTTTTCTTACGCCATTGATACTCTTTTAAGTACAATGCTATATCTTTTTTATTTCTATTTCGTGGAATAATACTTTGCTTAAGACCATTCCATGTTCCTTCAATAGTATTAGTATGTACACCTGTCACTGGATCTTTAAAATTTTTAGAATGATTTACAGTCATATGTTTATAACCTATATTCTTTGAATTATTATATCCTTTCCATAAATCTGTATATATTGTCGTACCTTTTTTTACATATCTTTTTATAATTAAGTCTATATTATCAATGTTTCTTTCTGCAATAGGTAATAAGAACATTTTTTTGTTTTCATTTTTTATTTTATTTTTCAATATACTTTTTTCGATACCACCAATGACCCAAGCACCTTCTACTTTATGCCCCTTGTTATATTTTCTTTTTGCAATTTTACTTTCATCTATTTCTACAATTTTATTTCTACCTCCAATTTTAATATTTTTGTTACCTAATAGTTGTTTATTTTTTATGTATTTTCTAAATATTTTATTGTATGATGATACTGTGTTTTTACTAATTTGCAAACTTGATGCTATAAAGGAAGAAGGCGCTTTCCCAAGAAAAAGATATAATATGTGTAGTTGAATATTTAATGGTAAAGTTAAATTATTAAAAATTGTACCTTTTAATGGAGATAATGCTTTTCTACATTTATAATATTTACAAACATATAACTTTTTATTTAAATTTAATTTGGTTTTATGATCACATTTATCACAATTTATATATTTATTAACATAATCATTATTAATTAAATATAATAGTGCCTCTTTCTCATCGTCAAACATTTTTTTCAAAGATTTATATGGTTCTATAAACATATTATTTTTATGAAAACCTTTTTGAGTTTTATTTTAAATATAAACAAAATTCAATTTTACGTAAAAATAAAAAACTAAACGATTTCGGAGTTTTAAATATAAACCTGAGAGTTCCTTTGGGATACATCCGTAAGTCTTTATATTATATATATATAAATATACATCCAATCAAGTCTAGGTGGGACACACTAGTTCCATGTACAGTATAACTGAGCTTTATAACATAATACACAGTAATTTAGAACGTATCATATCAAACTGTGTCGTAATCTCAACCAAGGAATGTACGCAGATCTGTGAACGGCCACAATCTAGTTTTAACTTTGTCGCATACTTTCAGATTTGATAAATTATACTTTAAAAAGAATATAGCTAAAGAGGATAACTAATAAATTACCTCTTAAACTGTATAATAAAAAAAAGATATCGTTTATTTAGATATAAAAACATGGCCTTTTATATTAATTTGGCATTGAGATCCTGACATGTAATTTAAGGCAATATTGAATCATTATATCTGTTTGATAGCAATCTATGGATTCAAATGGAACAATCATAACTTAACCGTGCTTGCAAAGCTTGTGAGTTACCTTGTTTCAATGCTGCGCTAAATACGCTTGGATGTTGAATTGATAGCTACTACTTGATTGATTAACCGCTGGGTTGAAATAGTATGGTGTCATAATTGAGGTCCAAGCGTTCTTGGTAATTGATTGATTAAACTTAGTACGCTAGGAATCTTTTATATCAAGTATCAAGAGCTTACATTTCAATAAATGTCGTAGTTAATAGATTGTGAGATGTATTGATACTGTAGAAGGTGATAACGTGTAGCACTTGGTGGCATACAACACAGGTAATCAGTTTTAGCAGACTTTTTTCTTCAAAAACAGTATCTATCCATTCAACATTGTCCCGGTAACAAATTTTATTAGATAAAGCAAGGATGGTTACCATAGTAATTATTTCATAAATTTGAATGATGCAGAAATGACCAGCTTAAAATTGAGAAACCGCATTTGAAATGAAAATAAGTCGAGAAAATACTAAGGTATTGCAATGATGGTTATTAAGTAAACTCTACTTTATTTTTCATTCTCTACCAAAATATTTAGAATTTGGATTGTTGTGAAGAGCTTTTTTTATTTTTTTATAAATTTTGTGAGAGCACTTTTTCTGTTATAGAGATCCATGAATGGATGACAGGTATGCAAAACTAAAACCATAGGATAGTACTTATTAGCATCTATCTAACGAATTTTACCTCGTCGAAAAATATTGATTTTTTGTCGAGAAAAGTGAGATTGAATGATTGATTTTTGGTGATACAAAAAAGGATCAATTTTGGACGAGGATATACAAGGGTAAATTTTCAGTCATACAAAAAAATGATGAAAAAAAAATGCATATCCCCACGAAAAATAGGGCTACAACTACGTATAAATACTCATTCTGTAGATAATTTTGTTGCGCATAATATCAAAACAAAATATGTTAGGGTTGAATTTGAATGAAGCGTACTTTTTGATCAAAAGCCGTTAAAATTTGACATTGAATTTACTAGAGATTTTATGAGAAAAACATTTTCAAAACCTACACAGATCGATTCAGAATCAAAAACTAAACCCAAGATATGTAATACGCTAGTTCAAATTACTATGCATTTTTGTGAGCAATTAAACATATAAGGATTTTTTTGGATTTTTTTTCCATTTGAACACTTTTTAGATTCAAGCTCAGTTACATGTGTATATCTGATTATATAATTTCATATGGTGATATTCAAAATCGGAGCGTGCCCCCATTTTAATAGATAATCAGGAAATGAAAAATGTAAGGCTATACTTGAGATGGTACAGAATATTACCAAAAGAGTTATTTCTATTCATGTTGATTTCTCAGCGAGTGTAAAGGCTTCAAAAGTGAAACACTTGCTTTCCCTCAGCTTAAAAACAAAACCTAAAATGTCAAATATCTCAAGTGTCAGTTTTCGAGGATATTAAACAGCCAATTTTGAAGCCAATTCCGTTTCTAACTCATATTAAAATGTAATTCTTATAAATAGTCTTTTAAACCAAGATCTAGAAGCTCTGGAGTTTTTCTTTTATCATTAGATTTTCTAGTAATAAAGCCTACTACGTTCTCCATGATAAATTTTACCAGTCTTTATTATTATTCTTTCTATAAATAAGATTATATGTATCCATAAACTCCCAAAATATTTCGATTTGTTATTAAACTTGCACACAATGTAGTCCCTAAACTACATCCCTACATCTTACTGTTTTTCAATCTTTTACTGCATATTAAAGTTTCGGGTATCTTTATTTTTTTAAGATTTGGGGAACCCCTGACCTCATAATTGTACATCCTAAATTAAAAGAACATCATCTTTGTAGTTTTGACATTTTAGAGAATTTCCATATTTTTTCAAAAACGTATTGTTAAGGATCAAAAGAAAAAACCCTCTTCTAAACTGAGATTTTTTGCCGATTTTGAATCTACAATTTATTTTTCTGTGGCTATTAATTTCATTAAGATTTCGATGATGATACAAAATTTTCTGGCCTTTAGTATTATTATCCACCGTATTATTCATATTAAAATGCCAAAATTTATTAAATCAGTACTTGCAGCAAATCAATCAAAGCAGCATTTTTAACAATTGAGGATGACCTCATATGTTCATGCAATGAAACAACGTAATGCTCTTCAAATGAAGCTTTATTTATGTTTTCATGTTAAGGGTGCTTTCCGAAGGTTAAAATAGACCAACGGAAACTTCTTACTAAGTTCGACCTCAGGAAGTACCTGCAGCGACAAGAGATCACGAAATAGCTTTTCTGTTCAAATTTAGATAAAAACTTGAAAACCCTAGAAAATAGTTTTCCTGATGACAAACTTATCAAAATTATCAATTGATAGACTAAGGGATAGTATAAAGGCATGAATATTCTAAGAAAAAGTCATCTTGGTTCTGACGCTCACATTCATTTTTAAACTGCCTATAGAAATCAAAGGACAGAGCATCATCACCAAATGCATTATTATGGAACAATAAAGCTCAAATAGTAAATCAATCAAGAATTATGAAAGCAGTTAATAATAAGATATAGTATTTGTTTAATAAATTCTTATTTTCTACTTACATTATGCTCATATTAGAAGAAAAACTGTAGATTTGGAAACTATTATTCAAGCTGTAACATCAGGCAATAAAAGATAACTCAAAAAGTTTAAAGAGAATGAATTATCCAGCAGACCAAGGTATTGTTATACTGTTTAATACAGGAAGAAGACTTTTAATTCAATCAGATCCCACCATCTTTGTTAGAATCAAGTAGTAGTACCTTAGTTCCACATAAAAATATACACAAGCAAACCATAAAGATGGAAAAGAACAATGTATTTGTCAATGAACTGAGACAGCAGTCTATTGCTAATATTATTAAAGAAGCTGCGTATGCTCTCAAGATTCACAACAGAATGGAGAAAGGAGAGAATTTGACAAAATGCAAACAAAAAATCATGAGGTAATAAAAAACAATTAGTATATTGAATCATACATTGGCTAATGTTATCTACAGCAATGACCTTTTCTCGGTTCTCGATCTAAATGATTCCTCGATCAACTCTCGATTCTCAATGTTTAATATAGCAGACCAACGGAAGTCTTTGGTTCATCATAAATGAATGTCAGCTTGGTCTTAGCTTAGGGTTGCTGTCTAAATCTTATAGAGACAGCTAAATTAAATCAAATATTAAGGTTATGAAGTGCCTTGCGGTGGTAGTGGTGGTCAGTCGTGGGTTTTCTTTGTATTTAGCGAATAAAGTAATTTAGAGATGTTTTTACAAACATTAGGGTTTTTGCCTGCAATTTTTATTTGCATATTTACCTAAGCTTCTGAAATATGATTTATTTGAGCCTGGATTTATGAAACCGATAAATTGATTTTTGTCGATTATCGATGATTACTTCTGTTGTTGCAATTTAAACTATCTACTAAATACGACAAAGCTTGGCTTTACTATATTAGAGACCTCGTTAGCTAAGGAAAAGATGAACTTTTCCTTAATATAATGTAATATCAACGACTTTTAAGTATAAATATAATAATGTAGGATCTCCACTAGATACAACAATAAATCAACAAATAAAAATAAACCCGTGCAAAAAATAATAGCATTGCATATCTAATCATCTTGAAATATATAGCGTTAAAGTCTAAGAGATAGATTCAATGCTATTATGTATCATGCAGTAAATGGCAATTTATCACCACAACTATAGGTTCAATTTATCAAGATGAAATTCTAAAAAATCAGTCTGCTAGTCAATCAATGAGTGAGTGTGCAAGCGAGGGGATTTTTTGAAGGGGTTCCCACCCCGTTTAATAATACAAATGTGTAACTAACAGCGGCTGGAATGATAATCCAAGCATTCTATCCTATCTTACACATGATGGTGTAATATGTAATTAATACATTCAAAGAAAAGAAAAAAATTATGTCAAGAGGCTTTAATGATATCTTATTATCAAGGGTCAAACCCGAAATCCATGATTAGTAAAATAAAGATTGATATTGTATATTATATTCCTTTTTTTTTTCAAGATATATTTTTGGTTTCTTGTAATTTCAGTTAAATACATTATATAAAAGTTCATAAAATAGAATGGCAAACTTACAATGAGAAAGTTATTATATCAAATTCGAAATCCTTGGAAAAATTGCATTTTATATATCATCGTTATTTAATAGCAGGTGCCATGTTGCTAGAAATAACAATGCGTTTGTATATAGGGGGGTTTTTTTTGTGTTATGCTAATCATTAAAATGTAGTTCTAGTACGTTTATTGCATGAATACTAGTATGAATGATAAATATCTGAATAACCTTACATATTTTCCTACTCTATACAGCTTTTTATGTAGCAGAATCCAAGACAATATACACAAAATTCGTGTTACTGGTTGTTTGCAAATTTATTAATCATCAAAAGAAATCGTATATAAACTATTGATATCAATTTTTTTTACTATGTATTATATAGAATGAGCTTCCGTCTACTTGCTCTAGTTGATATTTATTGTTTAAAGGGTTCAACCATCCCACCTTTCTGTTTTGAAAACCCAATACGCCACATATCGACATTGAAAAGGCGCTTAATTATGCGAGTTTCTGATATGATACAAGACACCAAAATAAAAAATTCAGTAATAAACATAGTGTTTCTACATTATGTATGAATTTCACGCGGTTTGGAGAACTTTTTTTTTTTTCACTTCAAAATCCTAATATTTTTCCTTATGAACCCTCATGGTTTTTTGAAAAAAATCTTAATTTTCATTTTTGACCCCGAAAATCACACATTTTTATATGGAATATACTGGTACTAAATGATCCATTTTTTCTCTAGTTTTATATTCAAGGCTTTAAAACAACACTTTATAACTAATTTTTTGAGATATCTTGAAAAATACGAATTTTATGTTTTTGGAAGCTTACGAAATAGATAATAAATATAGCAAAATAAAAAAATATCTACAAAATTAAGCAAATTTTTTTGTATCAAATTTATTATTGCTACTTTGTATATTGTTTTTACCAATTTCGCATTAAAATTGTTTAATTAAATAAAATTTTCAAGATGATTCATTTTTTTGCAAATCAGATCGAGGCTGACAAAAACAATTTAAACTCAGGTACCATCTTTTTCTGGTGCTTGAAAGCATGCATTCTCAATCAAAATCACGCTTACTCTTGATGTAAACTAATTAAAAAATATCTGAATATTTCAAATATAAATAGAGACCTATAGCATACATTAGAAAGTGCTTATAGGTTTTTATTGCAATTTTCAGGTAGAAATTTTTAAAAAACAATATTTTGTCAGTCCAAGCTACCAGAAAAACTAAACAAAATGGAACCAAGGAAAAGAAATCCTCTAGAACAGTATGATAATCTAATAATTTATTGTTATTACATCATTGGAAAAACCCATTACGTATTTCAAGTAAATGTAATGAGGCATTTGTCAAAATAATACGTACAAATCGTGCTAACATTGGTGTTCCTGAATTTTATTACAACATTATTAAAAAAGTGTACTGGCTCTATTAAAGTGGCAAAACAGGGAGCATTTTTTTTTTACGTTAACAGGTAAATGTGGTTAGAGTCTACGCATTAAAATCAAGACATGGTTAATACAGTGTTTAACTATCCCACGGTTCTTTTTTAAATGCTCATTAATTTGTCAACAAGTATAGGGTTGAGAAGGCGCTTGATTTATATACGTGTACCTAACATTTGAGAGCCGTGCTTCCCTGTTAATTCCAATTAGCATGCTTAGGTTCAAATGAAAAAGAACACTATAATAGTGTATGAATCTAGTACATTTAGAGGGTATACAAAATACGTATTGACTGATATTGATCTGAAATGAAACCACCATTTTTTTTATGTAATTACATTGAAGGGTACACTATCGCTCTATTTGGAATTTATGTTTGTCAAGTTAATTCGATCTACAATGAAGAACGTTGATTTCAAAACGTACAAATTGTCCGAGATATTACAGAAAGCTTAAAGTTGTAAAATATACGCTAATTTACCCCGCATTTAATGAACCATCCAATCATTGATCTAAAGATGCGCTAAAACCCGGGTGCAAAAACAAAAAGTGGGTTCGCTAATAAGCGTGAAATTCGGGCTGTTCAGGAATCTCACGTACATAAACAAAAAAAGTTGAATATATTTACAAATGTGTATAATTTTCTATCTTCATTTAAAATACATAAATATCGCCATGTTTTTTTTTCCTCTTTTTTTTTTTCTCCAACTTTTTTTTTAAATATTTTTTTCTTTTGTCTTCTTTCTTTTAGTAGATTATAACAATGACTCATAACCTGAAAATAGAACACAACAGTCAATCTATATTATAAAATGTCCGCCTCTCGAAAGCAAGTTCCATTTATGTTTCGACACCAAATGTAACAATTTTTTTTGATCTGATAGTCTCCGATCTAAAAAAGGATCAACTAGGAGAAAGAGAAGAAGAAAAAGGGGAATGATGCGATGAAAAAGGAGGGGTTGGGGGTCCAACACCACATTTGCCCTTTTTTTTTCTTTTTTTTTTTCGATGATGATACAATATACTTTTTGTAATAATGATGATGATACCCAAACAACCAAAATTTAGCATATGAAAACTGTTACTCAACGAAATGACCTGGTTCAATATTGCAATGTTGGGATTTTATAAAAACACAAGAATTTTGTTCCCTAAATTGAACCCCTAAAATATATTTTATTCCTCGGAGCAAACTACATGATAATCGATTTTCCATTACAAATTGTAGTACATTGGAATGAAAATAATGTGAGTTTCAAATTATAAACGTGGGGTAGCTCAAATTGGAAATCAAAGAAATTTATATGATAACATTTATAATAATGGAGCAATATTACAGCAAATTCTGGAACAGATTGGTCATTCTTTTAATGAATAATCTTATTCATGCGAAACTGCTAGCTATTTTATTTGTTTAATAGTTATTTCAATATTTCACGTATGATTTTATGGTTTCACAAATCCCCCGCCTTTTTTTTTTTTTTTTTTCATTTCAACGATATTAAATTACCCACGTTATCAAAAGGAAATGAGTAAAAAGGAAATCAAAAAAATCATAATTTCATATTACCAAAACATGATGATGATTCATTTTAAATGATAAATCTTTACTTTTCTATTTTTCTGTTTTGATTCTGATTCTGATTCTGCTTTTTGCACTACATTTATAAACTAGCTGATCTCTTTAATATCTCTATTTATATATATTATAACATTTTAACGTTTGTCATTTTTGCGGGGAAGTAACGTTCTAAAGAGATTTCATCCGCGGAATAAAATAACTATGGAAACAGCCCAGAATGTATGTATAATTGGTACATGTGAAACCTTATGAATCAGCTTTAAGCAAAATGGCCAGAATTCAAGCGGAGAAAACCGGGTGTAGGTTTAAGAAGGGTTCAAAGGGCTTGCCTCTCTTATTCACGAAGGGTAAGGTTACACTCAACGAAGTTTTCCTGATAAAAAGAGCCATTTTTTCGTAATTCTGGCCCTCTTTTTCCTTTCAAGAAATCTTTTTTTTATTTATATTGTTTGTCCATTTCTGAATGATAATAAATATAACGCTTTTATCATAAAATTAACAAGAAAATAAACGCTTTCGGCCGCTCTCTCGCTCTCGCTCTCGCTCTCACTCTCTATCTCTCACTCACTCTCTCTCTTCTTTTTTTTATATTATTATTGCACATACACACACATATTCTCCTATCTAAGAAAACACATAATTAGTTAACCATGGAATACGATCCCTCTCACAAAACTTCTAGCGTTACTAGCACAAGCAGTAGCACTTCTTCTATTTGGGATCCTTTGCCTTCTCTTTACACGGGACGTGCAGATTCAGTTTCAAGTGCATACGAGTTTGATGATCTCCAAGAGCCTGCAGAAACTTTCAATGATAACAATTTTCATTCAATTGTATTAAATGACGAGAATGAACAACAACAAAAATCGTTCAATGAGTTTCTCAATAATTTCCTCGAAGAAAATCAAATCAAAAAGGTAATTGGAAAGATAATTTTCCCACACTTTTTCATGTTACTCAAACTTTTTATAACATTATAGGAAGTTATTGGCCATCACGAGGTGCCCTCATCCAACAATTTGTGTCATGGGAATAAGACCAAAAGACCTTATCAAGAGATTGCAGATGAAGAAGATGAAGAAGAAATCAACAAAAAGAACAGAGAGCTGCTTTCAGATGATCAAAAGCGTGCAAATCATATAGCGTCTGAACAAAAGAGACGCAACACAATTCGTGGTGGATTCAAAGAACTTACTGAAATAATCCCGACTTTAAAGAACATTAACAATTCAAAAAGTACAATTTTATTCAAATCTGTTGATTATATCAAGCAACTTGATAAACGTAACAAGTCATTAAAAGATAGATTGGTTCAATTGCAACAAAGAGTTCAACAAAAGACACTTAAAAAACATTCAAATTTACCCCCAAGTGCAATTGCTGCTTTGATTGCTCATAAAAACCAACAAAAGCAATTGGAGTTGTTGCAAGAACAATTACGGGTTCAACAAGCACTGTTAACCAAGCACAACATTCAACCACATCAAACTCTTTACCCTACTCATCATAAATCATCTTCAAAAGGAGGAGATTATCATTCAATTTCGATCCCTGCAATGATTGATACTCCCACTACTTCAACTACAACTTCACCAACGCTTCAGCATGCATCCTTACCTTCTTCTTCTTCTTTCTCTACTGTAAATAACTCTAATAGCATTTCATTCTCTACTCCTGCTGCTATGGTCATGCCATCGGATGAATGGCAACAACATTCAGCTCCTAGTTTTATAATTCCAGCCGATGAAAATTATAACCAAAACCATTTCAGTTTTCGTGAACGTTTACTTAGTTCTGGTAAATTGAACCATTTAAGAAAAATCTCTATGTAATTTTATATGCCTTTCATTTATTTTGCTTTCTTTTTTTGCTCATTCTCTCTCTCTCTCTCTCTCTCTCTCTCTCTCTTTTTTTTTAATAAAACTATTTTTTATTCTATTGCCTCTTTCTTTCTGTCATAATTTTTCATTGTTACCAATCTTATATTTAGCTATTTTGGGGTACTTGACTTGGCATTAGAGTTTTTGTATTACCCGTACTTTATAGAGGTACACACACCATTAACATCTCTGTTCTATCGGAGCCTTTAGGAACTAACATCAGAAAGGTCTTTTTCTCCACACATTTATAAATCTAGATTTAGATGTAAAAAATAAGAACTGAATCAGCCAAGAAAAAAAGGGTGTACATCTATCTATATAAAGTGTCCTCTGTCAATCAATTTCCAATTAAAGCCATATAAACATATACATTTACATAAAAGCACAGTTCAATTAAACAATCAATGCGCAATCAAATGATGTAATTTTTTCGAATTAGAGTTTTTTAGTGGATCTTTGTAAGGCATGACAAATGTTAAATGTGAAAATTTGATAGAAAATAAGAGTATTTTAAACTGATAATCGTTTTTTTTTTTTTTTTTTTTTTTTTTTACCAATCAGTTTGTATAAAAGATTATCAATCATGCGAATATATCATTTTATTGATCTTCCGTCAAAACAACAAGGTAATTGAGGCCTTTTTTTGCTCTATTTTACCAATCAAGACACCTCGAATCTAATTACAAATGACCAATCCTTAACCTTTAATACTACTACAATGCCCCACATTCCGATGTTTTTGTGCCACCAAAGCACCTGTTATTTGCCTGTGTTTAAGGAACAAGTAGATAGAATTACAAATCTAGATTAGCAAATTATAAATACTTTTCAAGATTTTTCAAGCCCATATTGTTCATATTTTACAAGTTGGATATATTGAATAGATCGACTGATGGTAGCGTATAATGCTGGTATTTTTTGTATCGAAAATTTTCATTTTGCCTATCATATATACTTAATTTTGGAGATTTTAGTTGAGGTTTTCAATTTCTGAATTCAGATACAATAATAATAATAAATTACTAAAGAGCAGCGTTCAAATTTGATGTGTATATAGAAATCAAATCATTTTCTATATAGAACCACCTCAAGATCCTATAGCACACATTTAAAGTAATATCTTGTTTGATGAATAGTGTGTACTTATAACTGCCCAATAATGACTTAATTTTTTCTCTCATTTTGCCATTCAACTATTTCATAATTTTGACCTGAAGAGACATAAAATCAAAGAATGATGGCTACGTGGTCTAAATTGCCTCTAGAAGTCTGGATTAATGTATTCGATTAAACCGAATCTGTGAAATAATTAGCCAGGTATCGGTTAGTTTGTAAATCTTGGGATTCTCCTGCCGAAAAGGCCATGTTTAGTCAAAAATAAGTTTCTCAAACAGTGGCATCCTACTCCGTTTTTTTTAAACACTTAAAAAAGAAGCCGTTCCTAGGTCGATCAATCAAGTACTTAAAAGTAGGTTCATATGGTTCATTGAACTTTCCATTTGAAAACAATTTCTTTGAATTAGTCTTCACGCTCAACCTGGAAGCACCCTGTCAGGTTCATTGAGAAGGAAATCATTCAATATCCTGTTAATTGCTCAGGATCCACTCGAACATTTTAACCAATAATGTTTAAATGTACTAATAAATATGCGGCAACATTTTACTACTTTAAACACATTTTACAATAACTATAACTAGTCATCCCTAGAGATCCCGAAACGGAAATCTCTATTCTTGATCGGCTAGATAAATTCAAAAATTTGACAATTCTCAAATTAGTAATCTGTGGGAGCATTCATAGCATAAAAAAATGGGAGAATATTTTAAAAAATTGTTATTGCCTGCAAATTCTTAAAATTGAAGTGGGGTTTGATACTTTCTCGAGAGCATTAAGAGCATTAGGTAAAAATGAATTGAAGATATGGCTGCTAAAAAATGGTGAAAAGGTTCCAATCATTCGTTAATTACTTCTAGGTGGAGTACATTCTCCTCAAAGAGTGGAGTACCTTACATGCAAATTCTCAAATTCCTTTAAATTGGCTCTTGCTCATGTAAAAAATGCTAATGCCTCTGCTGGGCATATTCTCAAGGCTTTTAAGGATATAGGCGCTGTTTGTCTCTATGAATGGTATATGAAAGATATGGAAGAGCTAAAGAATTTTGTCTCTACTATGAAGAGTAAAAATAATTTAATAACCATTAGGCAGATTTATCCTAATGACGACAATAAAGCCACTGTGGAAGCAAACAAAAAAGACAAAAGATACGAAAATATATCACCATATTATGATACGCTTGAAAAGACACCAAATATCGAAATATCAAAGTATAAAGGCGCACAAATTAGGCATCAACTTTCAAAACTTTATACGTTGATTTTCAATAATTTAAATCCTAGAGTTACGAGGTTATATAGTCGATGACAGAGTTTTATCAGTTCGTAGTCGTGCGGCTTCCAATTTGAAACATTTGACACTTAACATCTGCCTTCTTGATTTCAAATGTCATCAAGATTAAGGCATAAATATGCCTCAAACGAGCCACTCATCTTTATCGGTAATTGCAACAGAATTGACTAAAAAAATATATGAAGATGCTCAAAAACTTGATCAACGAAATATGGGTATTTTGTGGATAAAAAGTGTTTATGTAGAATAGCAGCCTACTTGGATCAGTATTAATAGAGGTCGTATTTTTAATTGTATGCATCAATTAAAATGCACAGTAAGCTATAGGTGCACCTTGGTCATGATTTTCTCGACACACAGTAAATTGTGTGATCTATCAGAATTAGGCGCGAATTACAATAAAATAACTCGAATCATGAAAATAAAACAAATCAATTCATAAAATAAATCGAAGAAACACATACACCAAAGAAAGGATTACTCTATGCGGATCATTAACAAATATGTCAAAAAACAAGCATTAAAATACCGCCTTGATTATGTAAATTAAGAAGCTCAACATTAATCTTAAATGATGGACAAATTCATTGATTTACTAAAAGATCAAACATATAGATATTGCATAAATACAGTACAATTGAATAACGTTTTTGTTATTTAATAGTAGCATGATGATAGACGTATTGAGAGTTTATGGATACATACAATCTCATTTATAGAAAGAATAATAATAAAGACTAGTAACATTTATCATGGAGAACGTAGGCTTTATTACTAGAAAATCTAATAGTGAAAGAAGGAACCCAGAGCTTCTAGGTCTTATTATTTTAAAAAACTATTTATAAGAATTACATTTCAACATGTGTTAGAAATGGAATTAACTTCAAAATTGGCTGTTTGATATCCTCGAAAACCGACACTCAAGATATTTGACATTTTAGGTTGTGTTTTTAAGCTGAGGGAAAGCAAATGTTTCACTTTTGAAGCCTTATATTCGCTGAAAAATGAAAATAAATAGAAATAACTTTTTTGTCAATATTCTGTAGCATCTCAAATATAGCCCTACATTTTTTATTTCCTGATTATCTATTGAGATGGGGGCACGCTCCAATTTTGAATATCATCATATAAAATTGCATAATCAGATATGCACATGTAACTGAGCTTGAATCCAAAAAGTGTTCAAATGGAAAAAAAATTCAAAAAAATCCAAAAAAAACCTTGTATGTTTAATTGCTCACAAAAATGCATAGCAAGTTGAACTAGAGTATTAAATATCTTGGGTTTAGTTTTTAATTCTGAATCGATCTGTGTAGATTTTGAAAATGTTTTTCTCATAAAATCCCTAGTAAATTTAATGTCAAATTTTAACGGTTTTTGATCAAAAAGTACCCTTTATTCAAATGCAATTCTAAAATATTTTATTTTCACATTATGTACAACAAAATTATCTACAAAATGAGTATTTATACGTAGCTTTAGCCCTATTTTTCGTGGGGATATACATTTTTTTGATTTTTTTTTTGGTCGGCGAAAATTTTTCCTTGTATATCCTCGTCCAAAATTGATCTTTTTTTGTATCACCAAAAATCAATCATTCAATCTCAATTTTCTCGACCAAAAATCAATATTTTTTCACGAGATAAAATTCGTTAGATAGACGTTAATGAGTACTATCCTATGGTTTTAGCTTTGCATACCTGTCATCCCTTCATGGATCTCTTTAACAGAAAAAGTACTCTCACAAAATTTATAAAAAAATAAAAAAGTATTTACAGTCATCCAAAACCTAAATATTCTGGTAGAGAATGAAAAATAAAGTAGACTTTACTTAATAACCATTATTGCAATACCTTAGTATTTTCTCGACTTATTTTCATTTCAAGTGCGATTTCTCAATTTTAAGCTGGCCATTTCTGCATCATTCAAATTTATGAAACAACCACTATAGTAACCATCTTTGCTTTATTTAATAAAATTTGTAGCCGGGACAATGTTAAATGGATGGGTACTGTTTTTGAAAAAAAAGTTCCGTTAAAATTGATCACCAGTAAAAATATTCACGTTTTT
Organism: Mucor racemosus; assembly: GCA_027405735.1. Classification (NCBI taxonomy): domain Eukaryota; kingdom Fungi; phylum Mucoromycota; class Mucoromycetes; order Mucorales; family Mucoraceae; genus Mucor; species Mucor racemosus. Next base: position 3,050,965 of record JAPEHQ010000001.1, on the reverse strand, counting down.
CAGCTTATTTTGCCCTCTAAAATTGTTGAAACTAGACTTGACATCTAAAATTATATATCAAAATGTATGTAATAATTTGTTCACCAACTTTTATTATGTGTTCAAGTAAGACTTTATAATGAAATTTAAGGGTTGCCATAGGCGTATATACTAGAATCCAGCAAAGTTTATACTGTATCGCAAAAATCTCGGCGAAATTAATAGATACAATAAAATGAATTGCAGATGCGTTTTCAGCAGTCAATTTTACCCCAGAAAACTTGGTTGTCTGATTTCTAGCGATACTTTTGTAAAAAAATGTGAAAATTCTCCAAATTGTTAAAACTATAAAACAGAAAAACAAAACAAAATAGGATTTACAATTATGAGGTTTGGGGGTCCAAAAAATTTCCAAAAAAAAACCATCCCTGAAACTTTAATATGTAATAAAACATTGAAAAACAAGAAGATTTAGCTTAGAAGCCTTTAAGTGCAAGCTTATTAAAACCTCGAGATATTTGGCATCTTAAGTTGAGTTTTTAAGTGTGGTAAAAGCAAGTTGTTATGTCAATATCATATCCTAGGTCGCACATTCAAGGTCGCAGTCAATATTCGGTATTATAGTAAATCAACAGGTGTACACGTTGATTCACATGCGTCTTAGTAAATTGGTGTAATGTTCTTAGATAGTAATTCTGTGTAATAGTTATAATGAAAAGTATATAAATACATCCTCTGGATGTATTGTTAATAAAAAGTGTAATATTTTGGCAAGATTATTTCTTAAGACCGTTTTGACATTTCATTTTTTTAATCTACCTAAAAACTTCTATTATACTCTAAACAACTCATACTATTTTACTTTTTAAAATGAGCAACAACACTACTATTAAACAAGCTACTGGTACCTCTGCTACCAAGGCTCGTCAGCCTGCTACTGGTACTACTTCTCAATCTGTATCTTTGGATATGGATTTTGATCTTGGTTCATCTTTGTCTTCGGGACAAGATGTAAATGATGCATTGAGCAATGATGCTCTGCATGATAACTATAATACTTGTAGCGAAGACGCTCGTATTACCAAGGAATTGAGCGATGACGCTCTTTCTATGGATGATGATACTATCATGAGTGATAGTGAACTTGATCTTGACCATGGTGTTCAAGAAGTTACTTTCTTAGGAAAGGAACATCAAGTGAAGTTGTTGAATGAAATCAAACAACTGCGAGTTCAGTTGTATAATGCAACTGCATTATCAATTAAGCATATTGATAATGGTACTCTAGCCTCAAAAGCAAGTGCCTTGAAACGTCAGTTAAAACTGGTAAAAGAGAATTATGATCTTTTATTTGATGAAAGTACCATGATGGGTACTGCCACGGGTGAATCATCGTTAGTTCCTTCTGACACTCCATTTTTGCAATGGAAAGGACATAAGTTTAATACCAAGAAATTCATTTTTCAAAGTATGGACGCATGTTTGACTCAGTTCGAAGATGTATTGGAATCTCGTTCAATTTCAGTTGAAGCAAACTGGAAAAGAATCATAAAGCCCAAAATGTCGACTGGGATGGCTGCTTGGACTCGTGAAGTAATCGAGAGATACCCTAGTATTTCTTGGGGTCAATTTAAGTCCAAGTTGAAGGCTAAGTATAGTCCTTCTGAGGCTGAGGAAAAGAAAGCTGCTCTCAACAAATTGAAAAATTTGAAATTGGAGAAATGTGAAAGCTTAGAAGTCTATATCGACAAGTTTACGACGTTGAAAGACTTGGCTGGTGTTACTGAGAACACTAGTTTGACTGATTATTTGTTGAAGGGTCTTGATGTGGATTTGTATAGTCCTGTATCATTGAATATTTCTCAATCGAGAGATAAAGAGAAGGATACTTTGGATTATGCAATCTCTCAGCTTCGAAGTGTTTACGATTTGTTGCGTCGTGATAGTTATTACCGAGAGGAAAAGCACAGAAAAGAAGAAGAACTGACCCAGAGAATAATTAGGCAGTTGAAGCAACAAGGTGGCCATTATGGTTCATCTTCTCGTGGTGGTTACAATGGTAATCATAATGCTGGTAATCGTATTGGTAAACAATACAATGGTTTTGCAAAAAAGCCAGTAAGAAGAGCTGGTAAATTCCATACCAAACAAAAAGCAAATAATGGTGGTGATACACCAAAATGCCTTGATTGTGGATTTACTCCCTTCACGTATGCGCACAAAGCAGTGTGCAAGAAGAATACCAAGAACACTGTTCATGGGAAAAAGAAGAAGTCTATCGTGCCTACTCCTTCTCGTGTTACTGAAGACACTGATGATTCATCTGATGATGAAAGTGACCAACATTTTGCTGTGGCCACTATTGCTGCCCCAAAGAAAAAGGGAAAAGAAGTATCTCAAATGGATACCGATAGTGAATGTAAGCAATTTGATAGTGATTATTTTAGGAAGATGCCTAATAATAATATGAATACTAATGGTCTTCTTTATTTACCTGTTATTTTAGAAACAAGCGCTGGCATCAAGGTCAACACTTGGTTTTTGTTGGATACTGGTTGCACGTTTAGTGCAATTTCACCACAATTAGTTTCTTTTCTAAATTTAAATATTTGTAATAAAAATGGTATTATTAAATTGGCACAAAATAACAGTGTAGTAGATCGTAAGGGTCAAACTGAAGAAGAGCTTATAATTAATTATGGTTCTAAAATTGTTCATTCAAAATTTGAAGTTTTTGATTTATTTGACGATGTCCATTGTGTATTTGGAATGGATTTATTGTATAAAGTTGGTATTACGTTAGGTAATATTGCAGCAGATTGGTCAGATCGTGTTGGTTATGAAATACCAAAGATTGAACCCAATCCTTATAAACCAAATGAAGATCCTTATGGATCTGAAGAAGAACGTAAAATTATGATGAACGAATTACAACCATTTATTGATGCAAATACTAGTATTAGTCCTAAAGCATATTGTAATATTCCTGGTAGTGAAATTACATTGCCCATAAAGAAAGATACTCCACTTGCGAATACATGTCGTAGACAATTTCCAATTGCTGAAGCATTGCGACCTGTTATTCAAAAACAAGTTGAAAAATGGCGAGAAAATGGTGTGATTAAAAGAGCAAAACCTAATACACCTCATAATTCTCCAATTTTTACTGTACGAAAGAAAAATAGTGATGGTGAATACACTGGAAAAGAGCACCGTGTGGTAATTGATTGTCGTTTGATAAATAATGCATTAGATCCTGAGAAACTTGAACGTTTCCCATTGCCCTTGATAAGTGATTTGCATCGTAAGATGTCGAAGCATTCGCTCTATACTGTCATTGACTTATCGCAATGTTTCCATGCATTTAAAATATCCAGATCGTCAAGATCGTATTTGACGTTCACTGATATGGAGGGATTGACGTGGTCCTTCTCTCACTGCCCGTACGGATTGACTATGGTCTCATCGCACGCACAAAAAATACTTTCTAATTTGTTTGCTGATATCAGTGATACTACCACTCACTTTATAGATGATGTCACTATACATACTGAAAACGACCTGAAAAAGCATACAGAACTAGTTAAAATCGTTATCGATCGCTTGACTAAAGCAAACTTACGTATAAATACTGAAAAATTGCATATTGCGCAAAAGAGCATTTATATATTGGGTTTCTGCTTATCTAGTGAGGGTTTAGCATTAGATCCTCGAAAGGTTTCAAATGTTTTGGATTGGGAACCTACCGTTAAAAGTAGCCGTGAATTGAGTTCACGTTTAGGATTGATTAACTTTTTTCGTTCTAATTTGCCACGCTTGTCGATGTTGACAGCACCACTAGATAAATTGAGAAATGCACCTGATATTACTAAAGTATGGACACCAGAACATACTAAATTAATGAAGCAATTGCAAGAATTATTAGTCAGCTCAGCAGTGTTGAGTGTGCCTAACTTACATTATCCAATCTGTGTTGTTACAGATAGTTCTGCCTATGCAATTGGCGCTGCAATGTATCAAGTTATTGGTAATAAAATAAAATATCTTGGTTTTATTGCACGCAGTTTGAGTCCATCAGAGCAAAGATGGGGAAGTTCCAAACGAGAATTAGCTGCAGTTGTCTATGCATTTAAAAAGTTCCATCAATGGTTGTATGGAAGACGATTCCATCTCTTTGTGGATAATCGTGGTATTTTATTTCTACATTCGCAACCTAAATTGGATCGAATGGTTGAGAACTATTATGATACAATTTTTGAAATGGATTTTGATATTACCTTTTGTAGTGGCATTAACAATATCTTGGCTGATACCTTATCGCGTCTTTTCTGGCCATACAATACGCTGGTGGAGAGTGGTGATAAGCGTTTAATTAAAAATCATGTTAATGAAAAGAATTTAGTTAAACAAGATATTGATACAAAGGTTAAAGGAAAGAGAAAGCATGTAGTAGACAATGTAGTAGAAGAAAAGAAAAAGAGGAAATTACATGTTGTGAATAAGGGGAAAGATAAACTTAAGGAAGCACATGATAACCTTATTGCATGCGATACTTCCGTTATCTCCGGATCACCAAAAGTAATCATTCCGAGGGAAACCTCTGATCTTTTTAATAACGCTAAATTGACAGCGTATGTAAACAAATTGAAGAATAAGAACGAAGACTTATTATTCTGCGTTAGTCATTTAGATGTTTATGAAACGCCTGCAAGTGATGAAGAAAAACAAAATATATTAGAAAAAACACATTTACTTGGGCATTTCGGTATTCATGCAATGGAGCAAGTTATACACCAAGATTTGAATATGCATTGGAAAGGCTTAAGGGAAGATATTACGAAATATATATCAAATTGCCATAAATGCAGACAGTTCAATTTAGCTAAGCATGTCTACCATCCACCAAAGCAAGAAGCTCCTGAAGGGATAATGGATCATGTTGTATTTGATCTAGGTGGATTTGATTGCACTACACCAAGGGGAAATAATTTTATATTAGTAGTGCTAGATCTATTCTCGAGATTTATTATCTTACGTGCAATTCCAGATAAATCAGCTACTACTGTTGCAAAGGAATTGGTATCTATCTTTTCATTGTTCGGCTACCCACGTATCGTTGGTCATGATCGAGGTGCAGAATTCCATAATAAATTACTTGAAAAGATACTTAAACATGCTGAGGTTGAGAATAGAGCAAGTTTACCATTTACGCCCCAAGGTAATAGTTGCTGTGAAGCTGCAGTAAAGTCTGCAAAAACAATAATTATAAAGATGTTGGAAGGTCGTAGTAAAGATTGGGATTTGTACCTTAATGGAACAGCATTAAGTTTAAATGTACATAGATCTAGACTACATGGGATGATGCCATTCATGGTAATGTTTCATAGAGCACCTAATGAATTTAAGGATTATCGAGGAGATAAACCTACACTTCATGAAAGAGAAATCGATGTGGAAGCATTTAAAAAGAAGCTCGATTTAATTGATAGAATTATTGTTCCAGCAATTAGAGACCAAATACTAAAGACACAGGATAAGGATAGTAATTACTTTAGAAAGAGACATAGAATCTTGGAGAAACCTTATCCAATTGGATCTACTGTTATGATCAAGAATATAGAAAATAAGAATAGGAAAACTGATCCTAACTATGAAGGCCCATTTTATATACATGGAATAACAAAAAATGGAAGCTATATTCTTACTGATAAAACTGATACATTCTTAGCTAGAGATGTACCTACACAACAGATCAAGTTGATCAGCACGAATGATGCAAAGGAAGATAACTCAGATGTGTATGAAGTACAAGCTATTATAAAGCATAGAGGTACTCCACCCAATTACGAATATTTAGTAAGATGGAAGAATTTCACAGAAGATCATGATTCTTGGGAACCACCAGCATCATTTGATTCTCCTGATGTTATTAAACATTATTGGGCGAGAGTAGATGCTAATACGCAATCTAATGGTAAGGGAAAGCAAGCTCCTAAATCAATTAATACAAGAAAGATTGCTACACGCGAGGAGAAGTCCAAGAAGAAGCGTGAAAGATTATTAGCAGAAGATACGATTTAAATGTTAGATGAAGGCTATACCTTTTCCTTTTAACATTTCCTTTTTGATCCCACTGGGTTTTTGGAATGTGAGGTTTTTAATGGTTGCCCCTGAATATCTAAATTTGAAGTTTATATTATTGTACAACGAAGATCAATCAACAAGAAGTACATTATCATATATCAACAATATTGCCGTTTTTATTTTTTTTATTTTTTCTTTTTTTCACGTTATGTCAACCAACTTATACACAAATTACAATTACAACAAACTACAACAACTATCACTATCTTTTATCACATAATGCTTATGTTGGTGTGGGATGGTGTTATGTCAATATCATATCCTAGGTCGCACATTCAAGGTCGCAGTCAATATTCGGTATTATAGTAAATCAACAGGTGTACACGTTGATTCACATGCGTCTTAGTAAATTGGTGTAATGTTCTTAGATAGTAATTCTGTGTAATAGTTATAATGAAAAGTATATAAATACATCCTCTGGATGTATTGTTAATAAAAAGTGTAATATTTTGGCAAGATTATTTCTTAAGACCGTTTTGACATTTCACAAGTGTTCACTTTTGAAGCCTTTATACTCGCTGAGAAATCAACATGAGTAGAAATAAGTCTTTTGTCAATATTCTGTAGCATCTCACATATAGCCCTACATTTTTATTTCCTGATTATTTATTGAAATGGGGACACGCTCCAATTTTGAATACCACCATATAAAATTGTATAATCAGATATGCATATGTGATTGAGCTCGAATCCAGAAAAGTGTTGAAACGGAAAAAAAAATCCAAAAAAAACCTTGAATGTTTAATTACTCACAAAAATGCATAGTAAGTTGAACTAGTGTGTTAAATGTTTTAGGTTAAGCTTTTAATTCTGAATCGATCTGTGTAGGTTTTGAAAATGTTTTTCTTATAAAATCCCTAGTAAATTTAATGTCAAATTTTAGCGGTTTTTGATCAAAAAGTACCCTGAGAGTTTATGGATACATACAATCTTGTTTATAGAAAAAATAGTAATAAAGACTAGTAACATTTATTATGGAGAACGTAGTAAGCTTTATTACTTGAAAAACTAATACAGTAGTAAAAAAAGAACCAAGAGCTTCGAGGTCTTATTTTGAAAGACTATTTATAAGAATTACATTTCAATATGTGTTAGAAATGGAATTGGCTTCAAAATTGACTGTTTCATATCCTCGAAAACCGACACGTATGAAATACAGCATTATTGTCTTATTTGCATATTAAACATCCGGTTTGACAGATGTACCAAGTTGATAATTCGGTAATTCCTAATTCTGATAGATCACTGACAGTTACGGTGCAATTCCTAGATATAATAAAATTACAATTAATATAAATAGAGTAGAAATATAGACTTATTGCACACTATCCATATTTTGAATAAAGGATTTAAACTGTATCTTTTTCAAAGCTTTTTTTATACTACATTTTACTGCAGAAGTATTGACTTTTTATATTCGCAAGACAGATCCAACTGAAAATTATTCGGTATTTTTTGTTTCCACAAAAAATATCAATTTTCCATCGAGATAATCAAAATAATATCTCATATTACAGCTTACGGCCTGTGAGAACTGAGTTCCAAAATCGATTTTCCAAATAATCGAAAAATGATACAAAAAAACAAACTCGTCTAATAGCTCGTGAACTACAAAGTAAGTAAACCTAGAAAATTAAATGGTTTTTGTACAGTTTTGGATTCTGCATCTACTTGAATAAAATTCAAATAAACACTTCACATTAAATTTCGTGTAAAACGCAATTAAAATTTTAGAGGTTTTTTGAAGATACAGAACACTTTTTATAAGCATATTTAAAATATACTAAACGGCAATCATGTGTAATAAAATTATCTACCGATCGAGCTATTATTTAACTTTTTAGCTACGTTTTTCGTAGAGAAAACAAGATTTTTGTCTAAATTTTTTCTGTTTCAGAATTTGGGATGAGGGTATACAAGGGGAAAATGGACACCAGAAATGGAGGTACCTTTTTGTATACATTTTTGAGGATATCTCCACGAAAAATCAATATTTTGAAAAACTCTAAATTGGGTCTGAGAGAGCTCAACGAGCTGGATGACATGAATGCAAAAAAAATGTTGCTCAATTTAACCAATATTTTGAAACTTACTATAGAAATGCCCAAAAAAATGAAAAAAAAATAAAAGTGCCCAGAATTTTTTTATATTGAAATATGTTATAGAGCACTTCAAAACAAGTAAATTTTATTATTAAAAAGTGGTAGTATAGCTTAATGTTTTCTGGAGATATGAAGCCTCAAAGTTTTCAATCCATTAGCAGTAAAATACGCGTAAAAAATCTGAAACCTTAGCTCTGAAAAATTAATACCAACTGCAAAAAGTAGGATATTTCCGGATACTCGTTTTTGGATTAAAGCTGAACATCTCAGGTACATTGGCATATAATTTTTTCTTGGTATTATTTAGCGAAAAAAAAAATAGAGCAGGAATGAAAAGTGAGACCCAGTTTTAAAGGAAAAAGTATTGAATATTACGTGTTTTCGAGACTTTCGTGAGATAAAAAAATAATTTAGGAATAGGTAACATAATGCGACCAATTCATATATATTTATCAGTGTCTAAGGTATATCTTAAAAAGCGTTTGGTATAGAGTTACTTATGGAAAATGGTCGCGTTTCAATTTTTGAATCGCCATATTCTTCTATTTCGACAGCGCTTGGTACAATCCTGCAAAACTATCTAGTTGAAATAGCGACGCTTTTGTTTTTGAGAACCGTGAAATACACACACCACACAACGGAGATGTAGGGTAATCATTGTATTAAAGATTAAAGCTTAGTAATGTATTTTTTTTATTTTAATTATCATCATTACGAGAAATAAAAAAGTTGACACCAATCAATTCAAGATCATGTTGTTGAACAAAAGCCTTGAAATCCCAGTTGTTACTTTCCTTGGCCAAAGTACCGAAATCAGCTTGGGTTCTGGGTTGCTTGTAAAGCAAAAAGATATAACGGTGATCGCGAGTCTTGGGAGGAGGGCCAGGACCAATGTAAGGTGCCAAGACAGAGCCTTTACTAAGATCAGCAGAGCCTATTTCGTAGTACATTGTAAGCTTTTGATGTTTCTCTATATTTACTATTTGCTCAAAAACTTACCTGGAATATTAGTAATGACCCAATGGCGATAAGGGCCCCATTTAGGGTCTTCTTTGGTAGGAGCATCAGGATCAACCTACAAATGTATTCAAGATTAGTAAAAAAAAAAATCTTCCAAGATTTCACGCAAATTTTGTTCCAACTGTACCACTAAAAGAGTATATTCTGCGGTTTCATCAGGAGCGACAAATGTCACTTTAGGGATATCAGCAGACTCTGAAGGCTTGATAAAGTTACCTAATGCAACATCTTCACCATTGGCGTAAGTAGCACCTACTAAAGTAGAAGGAGTAAAGTCCTCGGGCACGACTTTTTTTTTTTTTTTTTTTTTTTTTGACATGAAAAAGTTAGTTTTGATAGCAAAAACCCATAGATAACATGTTTACTTACTATCGGGACTAATTTCTGCCTTTTTTAAAGCACTGTTCAAGTTCATGTCCATTGTAACAAGAGGCATATTTGGATTTTTTTCTGTATAATGTAAAAGAAAAAGAGAGAAAAAAATAAAAAAGAGAAACTAAACGCCGTAAACAAGTTTCTTTAAATCATTATATCATCATAATTTTATGGAACCCGATTAAGGATAAGTGTGTGTATTGAGCTTTATGGATACTCGGTGAAACGCCAACAGCACTCCAAGTGACGTGGTTCGAACAGCGATTATTTCTCCCTGTTTTCTCTCTAGAAACTACAGCAGTTTCTATCTTTTTTTCTATAAATTTAAAAATGTCTGCAACACCCACTCAAGCTACTACAGCAGTAAATGCTAATTCACCCAACGATAGAAGACCTGTACCAGTTAAACTTGTTTTATTAGGTAAACATTTACAAATCTGTAGGTTTTTGTGAAATTCATTTGATTAAAAATTTCTTGTTATCATCCAACAACAACAACAACAACAAAAGGCGAATCTGCTGTTGGCAAATCTAGTTTAGTTGTTCGTTTTGTTAATCGTGAATATGCAGAAAATAGAGAACCTACTATTGGTGGTTAGTAATTTTATTTTAAATAATTATTAATGCAAAATAGATTAATCAATTATGAATAATAGCTGCTTTCTTGACACAAAAATGCACAGTAGATGATCGAACTGTAAAATATGAGATTTGGGATACTGCAGGACAAGAGCGATTCCATTCTTTAGCACCCATGTACTACAGAAATGCTCAAGCAGCTATCGTCATGTATGATATTACAAAATCCGTATGTTCTTTTTTTTTTTTTTTTGCTAGTAAATTATCTTGCTAAAACATTTATCCTATATATAGTCTACTTTAGATAAAGCAAAAGGCTGGGTCAAGGAATTACAGCGCCAAGCAAATTCACAAATCGTAATTGCCCTAGTTGGTAATAAACTCGATTTAGTAGAAGGAAATAATAATGATCAAAATGAAAATGACGCAGAAGAAGAACAAGACGATAATAATACTAGTAGACAAGTTACTTTTGAAGAAGCATCGGCTTATGCATCTGAAGCTGGTCTTTTATTTTTCGAAACCAGTGCTAGAACCTCAACAAATGTAGATGAAGTATTTACAGAGATTGGTAAATTTTTGGATTGTTGCAATAAAATGCTCATATGATTAACAATTACATCTAGCCAAAAATATCCCTCACGATTATCTTGCAAACAATAGAAATGGATCACGAGTTGCTGGAGGAAATGGCAATAATGCAAGACTTGACCTCTTACGTGAAGCTGGTGCAAATGGACAAAATTCTAGTGGATGTGCCTGCTAGATAAAATAATTATTATCCCCTTATTTTTATTTTTTATTTTTATATATGTATAGTATAGTATATAAAGTTTCTTTAAAATAAAAGGAAAATGTAGTATTGAAGGTATATATAAAAAACCAGGAGTTGCTTGTTTTATTTTTTTTTAAGTGTATATCATTAATATCAAATTATAAGAGCTCTTTTTTTTTTAAAAAAAATTGTAGTCAATGCGCATATTGAATGACTTGTAGCGACATTCTATGTGTTCGTATACAATATCATGCATGTATTTTTAGTAATATTATATACCAATACGAGATCGAGAAATAAAAAGAAAAAAGAGGGTTCACGGGTTCAATTTGCATTTATTATCGATTGCTATTAATGCAGATGATTTTGTATTTAATTTGAAAGCAATGATTTGAATGGGTTCACTCCTTTTGCATTTTGTGCTTTGTATAATAGTAAATAACATGTTTTATGTATAAATCTTTATACATACAGACATATGAATGTATATATACAACAAATATCATATTATACGTACATTTACTACCGTACATGCTTCTCCTATTTGACATCAAAGATTTAGTAATTTAAATATCAACCATCAAAAGGTTGGACACGTTCTTTCATCATGTGTTACAAGACCCATCATTGTAACTAACTGTTTGATGGATTTAAAGTGTTTCATGTTCGTACATCATTTAACCTACATATGTATACATAATGTATTCATAATTACTGCGAAATATAATTACTATATTGATTGAGATTTCCAGATTTTATACTACTAACAATTATATACTATTAAAATTATTATTAATAATATATTCCAAGCTAGACGAAGGTAAAATCCCAAAAAAAGACTTTCTCTCTCTCTCTCTATGTTTGGCATCTTCTAGGAGCAACAATTTGAAGGGGGCAACCATAAGCAACGTTTAAGCTTAAAAAGAAAGGGAGATCAAGTTTAATATTATTTCACATGTATAATGTAAACATTGACATGCCATATAAATAACATTGGAATTGATTAGTTTTTTATTTCATCTTTCTTTTTCTCTTTCTTCTTTTTTATCATCCTTTAGCCCCTTCCTTTCTTTCTTTCTTTCTTTTATATTATGGCCAACAATAAACATCTTGATACTATGCATTCATATAATAACAACAGCAATAATAATAATAATAATAATAATACCAAAAAATCCAATTCAGCAAATTCAAATGCTGATGCAAATACAATGACTCGTATGCACCCATCAATGAAAAGACCCAGAGCTCCCATTGCATGTTATCGTTGTCATCATAAAAAGGTACAATTTCATACATACATAGCTATATCGTTTACTAATTTAATTTTAAAAGGTTCGCTGTGATGGTGAACATCCAAATTGTACTCGTTGTTTATCAACAGGTGTATTATGTGCTTATCCAAGTTCTCGTCGATCTCGCAACACTCAACCAACTAACGTGGATCCATTCATTGACAATTTATCTCAATTGGAGGCAAGAATCAGGAGAATCGAAACTGATCTTGAATCACAACGTGCTCTTGTACGTACTGTCTGTGCGAATGATAACCCCTTGATGGATGCTGCTTCTGTTTCTCAAAGAAATGAATTAAAAAATAGCAACAACAATACGCTTGCATCTCGTATGCTTAAAACAGAAAAAGATCTCCAAGAATCTCGCTCTATTGTTGCTCAATTAAGACTTAGAGGTGAGCAGAGAGCTGCACGAGGTAGAAGGGCTGCTGCTGCTGCTGCCGCTGCATCCGTTGCTTCTTCAACGCCCGGTCCTGACAAGAATGTTACTACAAATGCTAGTGGATCTGGGAAATTACAAAAAAGCAATGAAGCCGTCAATGGTACCGGTGGAAAGCAAAGAGCTAATCACAGCAAATTGAAATCAAATAGTATTAAAAAGGAGAAACCCTACATACATACATCAGTAAATACTACTAGTGTTAATAGTACTGCAATGAATAACATGCATTATTCAACTGCTATTCCTTCTCCACCATTTTATTTTACTTCAACATCAACTACTTCACCCACTGATTTTATAAATCCTTCACCTACTTATTATTTCCCTTCTTATACAACTGATTTATCTACTCCTATTTGTTCTACTAATTCATCAACATCTTCAACTCATCCTCATCAACAACAACAACAACAACAACAACAACAATTCAATTTTCAGGATTGGCCACTTTTAAATGATTTACCGCATACTTCTGCCCCCTCAACAAATGATTTTGTTGATCCCATGATTATTGCAGCAGCTGAAGCTCATCAGAATGGTATTGCTCCACCTCTTTTAAGTGTATCAAGTTATATGATAGATGAAGAAAATTCAATTATGGCAGCAAGAGCTCGATCATTGTCACATTTACCCCCAAATAGTACAGATGCTAATATGTTGATCCCTGGCCTTCAGCCTTCTTCTTCCTCTACTTCAACTTCATCAAATTCTTCATTTGGGTACACAAATCAACCATTGTATGAAAATTATAGTCAATTCATGGATAATAATGATATGATGATGATTGATGGTGGAGCACAAACTGCCAGTTTGAGATAATTTCTCTCTTTCATTTTTCTTTTAATCATTTTCATTCATTCATGAATATTATATATATATATATCTTCCTAACATTATTTTATATAGCATTTATTTGATTCTTATCATAACTATTATTATTATTATTACTGTTACTATTAAAATCTAGCCCCCCCCCCAACCCCTTCCTTTCTTTCTTCTCTACCACTTTCCTTTTATTTGAAATATCTAACATACATATCTAAACTGTCCTTACCATACATATCTATACATATATAACGTTTAAATAAAAAAAAATATAAAATTTATTCAAAATTATTGTCAGTTTACAAAATGTATAATATACAACATCTCGGTATAATTATCATTAAAGTAGTTTTATTCAAAACGTTGTAAAATTAAAAGGGGAAAATGCAAATGTAATAATTAAAAAAAAAAAAAAAAAAAAAAAAAAAGAGCCGAAAATTTTATACATCTTGTTCAAGTCTACGAACTATATGCCACATTAAATCTTTGTTTGTCCAATATGAGAAATGAGCAGTAAGGCCACTAATATATTCATTCTTTTGTAAAAAGCCCATAAACCGCTCTGGTCGAAGTACATAATCAATTCGATTGTTTCCAGGTTCATTTAATAATGTAGTGGCATTGACTTCTACTTTGCTTGATTTCGTAATGGTAGTGTTTAAAACAAGATGGTCATCACTACTACCAGTACTCTTTCTTCTCCTTTTCTTATCTGGTACTTGCTCTTTTTCTTCTTCTGCCATGAAAGAAGACCTTTTCTTTTGAGCATAATTACTAGTCATCATTGCATTTGTTTGAGTATAAATAAAAGGATCAGAATCTACTGTATTATTAGGTGTTGTAATAATTGGAGAGTAAGCGTCTTCATCATCATCATCATCTCCATATTCTGTACCGCAATCAAGTGAAAGTTTTGGAGTGGAGGTGGCGAAAAAATGAGCATCTTGTTCTTGCATGCATGCATCATCCTGTTCTTGTTGAATAGGGGGAAAAGGGGATCTTTTACTAGTGGTAGAAGAGAAATAACGTTTTAAGGATGAAAATAAACCGCTCACATTATTGCCACCAAGTATTTGATGCAACTCCTCGTTGTTGTTTCTGTAAAGATGGCGATCCCCCTTAGAAACAGAGCAAGAACTATCATCTATCAATACTGCAGTTTGATGTTTATAATCAATATTAAGCATCGGTTCAAAGCGATATGCTAATGGATCAAAAGGATGAAAGATATTTTCAAAAGCAATACTTGGGTCAGGATGGTATAGTTTAGGATCTTGATTTCTAACTGTCAAGAATGCACTCAAGGGGCTTCCAAGATTGAATAAGTAATCAGGTTTGAAATTCAAGGTTGGAAAATCAAGATCAAGCTTTGAATGTTGTCGAATTTCTTTCTTTGTAGTATGAGGTCTTGATTGATTTGATAGTATATCCCATGTAATAATGCCACCTAGTCTGTAGAGATGCATAAATTAAATATTTGTTGTTGTACGTATACATGTATATAACTCACGAATATGCCAATATGGCAATCTTTCCATTAAACCCTGGATTAGCCTTCATAAATTGAGCATAAGCTGCATTAAATGTATTTGTTACATGCGTTACAATGCTTTGACCTCTCTCTTTGGAAAGATAGAAAAAGGCATCTGCAAGATAGTCGTTGTTTACCATGCGCATAGAGGGTATAGATCTTAACGTGATATCATCCATGGCCGTGTCAGTTTCCTCATGAATGTGCTTATGCCATTCAATTGGAACATATTGAACATTGATTTGTTTGTGTGGTCTATTTTCTTCAACAACATTATTTGTTGTGTCAAATAAGCTTTGCACTATGAAGTATATATTGATAAATATGTATGCAATTTGTTTCAAGGCTAGACTTACAATGCTTTTGAAAGAATCCAAATTTCTCTGTTTGCTGTTGTTTATGTAAAAAAAAAAAATTATTAGTACTAATTAGATTTAGAGGCATTTTCTTATAAATACCTGACCAATACCCTTTATAAGAAGAAACCTGTTAATATTTATTCCATGAATTGAGTGACACAATAATAAAACTTACGTGAATTACGAATGCAACATGATCAACTGGACCATTGACATCTGGGGCTTTTAATTTTTGACATCCGTTCGGTTTGGTTGTCGTTGTTGATGTAATGTTAAATTGCTTACGAGACAGAAATTGATAATTAAATTGGAATAGCATTTTATGCGTGATAAGGAAAATGAATAAATAAAAAAAGAAAGATTTATATCTTTCTTTATATAGGGTATATTTCTGATACCTATCTCCCTAATTGCTGTTGCTGTTGCTGTTGTCGTTGTTGTTGTTGTTGGCCATTATTTCAGTTGCAATATGGTTTTTTTCGCCCCCTATTTGAATATATAGGTTTTAAGGTTAAATTTGTATATATAAGGAGTCCCCCCAATCAAAACCTGTAAACGTAACTTGCTTATACAGCGAACTAATCGGAGTACTCCGGGTTTATCATAATGAATAATCAGTGATTTAGTAGTAATTCACAAAGAAATGTCGCAAGGTACAGTCATCCTTATTATACGTTAGGAACCTGCATTGGGTGTAACTTAGTGTTTTACCACTTGTTCAGTAATTCAGCGCGTTACAAGTTTCTGAATATCTATCAATATATATATGCTGGCATGTGAAATGATGAATACAAATACCTACACCACCGCTTATTGAATTCGTGGGAAATTTAATAATTTACAAAACGTTTGGAATTTACAAGGGCATTTTAAAATCAAAGATAACAATTAGCCAAGGAACAAATTAAATCATATAAACGTAAAGATGTATATATAGCATGAAAAAAATAAGTAAACCAATAAATCCTGTAGATCCACGTTTTTAGCTTGAAAGAATGCGATTTTTTGATCTAAATATTTCATGTACAATTATAGTGCTAAAAAAAACTGAGTTGATGTAACCCTACCCCACCCGAAAGTATGTCCATGGAACGACTCCATCACCCCGCATTTTAATGCGAAAACACTTAAATAGCATTGATCCTTCTGTATTTCCCTTCTTTTCTCTCTTTTTTTTTATATATATATTTATATATTTATTTACACATACAACATACATACAAAATGAGTTCAGGAAAATTTGACGCAATTAAAGTTGGTACCGGTGAAGATTTGGTTACATTGACACGTTGGGTTATTGCTCAACAACAAGTAAGTTTCGATTTTCCATATAGATAGATAAGCAGTTGATTTATTCAATCTTTATTTAAAAAGGAAGCTCCTGAGGCTACTGGTGACCTTACTTTGCTTTTAACCGCAATTCAATTTGGTTGTAAATTTGTTGCTTCCAAAGTTAAGCAAGCTGGTTTGGTTAATCTGTAAGTGTGTGGAGGGAGAAGATACCGATTTCTCAATTAGAGAAACTCACATTTATTTTTATAGTTTGGGTTTAACTGGTACAGCTAATGTTCAAGGTGAAGATGTCAAGAAACTTGATGTTCTTGCTAATGATATCTTTCGTAATTCATTGATTGCTTCTGGTAAGGCATGCTTGCTGGTCTCTGAAGAAGATGAAAATGCCATGATTATTGAGAATCCTGACCAACGAGGTAAATACGTTGTTACTTTTGATCCTTTGGATGGTTCCTCCAACATTGATTGTGGTGTCTCTATTGGTACAATCTTTGGTATTTTCAAAGTGGTAATTATAGAAATTAAGGCGCAAATCGTTTGCATAACATATTACTAATACTTTATATACACATGTAGAAAGACGAAGAAAATCCCAATATCAGTGATTGTATTCGTAATGGTCGTGAATTGATTGCTGCAGGCTACTGTATGTATGGTTCTTATTGTGAAATGATCTTGGTAAGTTTTTAAATGATTTTCATCTTGTCTTGCATGATACTGATTCTATGAAAATAGTCTGTTGGTAATGGCGTTAATGGCTTCACTTTGGATCCCTCTATCGGTGAATTCATCATGACACATCCCAAGGTACCGTAAAATATATAATTTCCTTGATATAGAGACACCCTTTCTTGCTCTTATTTCTCGGGTTGTTTCGGACAAAAAGTGTATTTATTAAATTCTAAAATCTCCTTTTGTAGATCATGTTGCCTCCTCGTGGTAAGATCTACTCTATCAATGAGGGTAATTACAAATACTTTGATGAACCCAGTAAGAAATACGTCGATCAAGTCAAGCAAAAATATAGTGCTCGTTATGTTGGTTCCATGGTATCCGATATTCACCGAACTTTGTTATATGGTAAGTTACACATCACGTAAAAAAAAAAAAAATGCGAAGGTACAAGCACATACAATGGCTAACTTTATTATTAAAGGTGGTATCTTTGGTTACCCTGCTGACTCAAAATCAAAGAAAGGAAAGCTTAGAATTTTGTATGAAGTATTCCCCATGGCTTTCTTGATTGAACAAGCTGGTGGTAAGGCAACAACAGGTACTATGGATTGTTTGGATTTAGTACCTGAACATATTCATGATCGTTCTGGTATTTGGCTCGGTTCCAAGGAAGATGTTGAGGATTTAGAGGCTTGTTATAAGGCTTAAAAAATTGTTTGTAATATAATTCAATGTTGTAGTAATAATAAAAATATCATGATTTTCATGTGTAATAATCCTATTTATTTATTGGTTGGCCGTTCTACATATATAGCAATAACATGGCTTGATTCAAATATCATCGTTGTTGTCGTTGTTCAAACTTCTCATGTATAGTTTTGTTTCAAACTGATGTATTTATGCATAAAGAAGTTACTATAAATGCAGAGCTGAAGTTTTTAAATGGACTGATTGTTTGAGCTAATTGCATTGCATTCGTAAATACATGGAACAAAGAAAGTGTAACTAGTGCATGAATATAGGTTCTTTGTGGTACTGAAGTTTGCATTTAGGCCAATAATCTGTTTTAAATTCTTTTAACAATGATTCCACAAAAAATTAGATAACACTATATACTATCTACGTTTATTTTAACTGCTGACTATCTATTAAAGCAATTCATTTAATAAGCAAAGATTTACGGTTTTCTGGTATATATACGATATATTTATTTTCTTACAATTGCATTTAAAATCCATTTTTTTTAAAGTAAAACACACTGCATTACAATTTTGCTTATACACAAAAAGGGCGTTTACTTATTAATTTTGATAGTTGTCGTTGCCATATATGCTAGTTGTAATGAGTCAAACATTTTAGTTTAATCCATGCAAAACTTTGCCTCATTCCTTATATAAATACTACAAGGAAATCATTACATGGTCTCTTGTACTAGAAAAACCGTCTGTCATATCATACATTCATTAAAAAATTGCAAAAACGAGCCCGTAGAGCGACGCCATGATTAAGCATAGCAAGATCGAACGGCTAATTCTCTTATACTCTGGTATATATCTAAGTTTTAAATAAAAATGCGTTTTTTTTTACTTTTCTTGTATTTAACCATGTACAGTCTGAAAATTCAGTTTTTTTAGCGGACATTCTCGGGGCTCATTTTATCCTTACCAACACTCATGATTTTGATCAAAAAACAGAAAAATCAAATTTTGATACCAAAATCAACGTTTAAGTATACTACATTATGAGAGAAAATTGTAGCCATGACTAATACACATTTTATAAAAGCTTAAGATTAAATGTTAAGTAATGAAACTTTGTACTTTTGGCCCAAAAACGGTTTTTTGATTAAAGGATTTTCATGTAATATTTTGCAATAAAAATGTTTATTATTTTTTATTGAGCAAATAGAGCGCTAATTTCTCCATATGTGTATACTTTTTGTTTTTATAATTGGTAGTATAATTAACTCTAGATTTGCAATACCAGAAAAAAAAATTCGGAAAATGTCAAAATTGATGATCTGGACAAAAATAATTTTCTAAATTAATATTCCGCTTATAAGCCTTGTAAATCTTAAAAATAAGATATTTTATAATACTTGAGAACTTTTTCAAGAATTTACGATGCTGTACCCACTTATATCAAGCTTATTACTATAAATATTTATATATGCTAATATTATATGATAGTTTATTTGATGGTAATATAGTATTACTTTATAATTATTGTGCTAGAGGTAATTTATATTGAGTTTTAGTCTTACCTCTCCAATATCATAAACATAAACATAACCATCACTGGGGCCTATTGCCACCTTTTTGCCCTCTTTGTCCCAAGCCAATTTATTCAATTCTTTACCAGAACAAACTTATTTTTGACCTATAAAAATTGATTTATTAGTAAAATCAATTATTAATAACAAGCTATAAGTAATAATTACGGTTTACCTTTGATAATTGGTAGTAATATACAAGACAACATCTTGTTCTCCTCTTCTTAGCTGTTGGCCACTAATAAATAGAAATAAATGCACTTTAGAAACTAAATAGACTAACACGAGTTCATTTATTCATTCAAATCAAGTCAATGCTATACATACTTTTATAATCGCCAGTTTTTTTCCAAGTAGATATCGACTTTGGACCAAAAAAGCATTGATTATAACGTAGATAATGGAACAAAATGATTAAGTCCCGGATGCTTTTTTTGTTCGAGAAAGATATTATAACGTGCCCTAACATTAAAAGCTAATAATTTATTTCCAAATAAGCAATAGGAAAAACATGTACTTGTACCTGCTACTTGATTTCAGTTTATAAAAAATATTAATCTTTTTGTTGTAGTTTCAAGCGTAAATAAAAGAGCTGAGGAAAGAGTAGGGAAGAAAAAAGATTTTGTGTGTTACAAACAGGAATTTACAAAGGCATAAATACTTTTAATGTTATCAAACAGGTTGTTGTCGTTGTTCCCATTTGGTCTCCGAAAGAAGAACATCTGAAGAACTCTTTCAAATCCCAAATTTCAAATTGATATATCTCGTCAATAAGGAAATTCTGTTAAATCAGAGTAACTCACATCTGTTTTAAACCATTCAAATTATCTTTGTTATTAATTATATTATAATTGATATACTTTAATAAATTGACTAAAAAACCTTGATTTCATTGCTCTGCTCATCTGGACTGCCTGATCTGCACAAAAGTTTTTATTCTGCCCATCTGTGTAGATCATTATGCCCATGGGAAGCATAGTTTGACCGTAGTGTTTAAGAGACACTTTGAAAGCTCCCGTTTTTTTTTTTCGTAATTTTACTGCCTAAATCCACTAAATCGATTAGTAAAATGCAAATATCATTGGATAAAACAGTATTTAGCCGGTAATAGCTTGATCTGATAGCCATGAAATTAGAAGAAATATGGAGAATAACTAAATCACGTTCTTAATTTATCAGTTTTTTGTTGAATTTCTTGTTATTCCCTGTTTAATTCAGTTGCTCGAATTTGAAAAACCTTTTTATTAACAGTATTATTTAATACTATCGACTAATAATGTCTTTTTACTCCCATTTTTTGACACAATATTATGGAAAATCGTTTATTCTATTTAGTGGAAAACTCGATTTAGTGGACACTTTTCTCCCTCCAAACGATTTACTAAATCGAATCACGACTGTACTCGAATCATACTTCTATTATTTAACAATAGATAATAATAGCATGATAGACGCATAGAATGTAAGTTTATTTGATTTGTATGTTAAAAAATCATGGCTTGACAGGTTTTCTAAATTGGTAGATTAGCAATTAATTCCAATATAATTCTGATAGACCATCGGATATACAGATTCAAATGGCCTGAATTATCCTTCGAGTTTATAAATAAAATACAATAAAAAGAGACAATAATGTATCAGCTTTTCCAACTGTATCTCAAAACTAAAAAGAAGTCTACCTACCGTTTATTCAGATCTAAAAGTATGGGTCTTTTATATCTATTTACTATTTACTACTGAGATTATAACTAGAGAACCAATAGATCAATATGATAAGTATTATCCATATTGATTCAGCAACAAATCCGAGATGTACCGTGTTGTATTATAGCCTTAGTTGATATGTTTCATAATTAGTACTTGTCTTGTTCTTATTTAGTTTGTTGAGAGCAGGTCCGTGCCCTGAGATCAATGTTTATATTAATAGCGCCGCTTATTAATGTGCTGTCATAAAATGAGCTAAATGTGCTATTGAGCCACATGGAAAAATAGAGTATCCGTAGTTGATACTTCCTTCCGAAGTATCAGCTATACCATGGATTTGTGCAAGCCACTATCAATGTATTTGTGTATCAGATTAAGATGTAGATTTGTAGAAGGTGACATGGAATACAACATGGCCACCCATTACAATCGTAGTTTTAGTGTTGATCTGAAGGATTGCAAAAGCTTTATCCTCCACAAGTTGCTGTGGAAATGAAGAAATGAAAATGCGTACAGTACAAAAAGAAAAACAAAACAAAACAGAATTCACAATTACAAGGTTTAGGGTTCCAAAAATCATCCAAACAAAACCACCCCTGCTGAGATTTTAATATATAATAAAACATTGAAAAACAAGAAGATTTAGCTTGGAATCCTTATGTGCAAGTAGCACTATGTGCAAGCTTATTAAAATCTCGAGATATTTGACATTTTAGATGGAGTTTCTAAGCGGGGGGAAAGCAAGTGTTTCACTTTTGAAGCCTTTATACTCGCTGAGAAATCAACATGAATAGAAATAAGTCTTTTGTCAATATTCTATAGCATCTCAAGTATAGCCCTACATTTTATATATCCTGATTATCTATTGAAATGAGGGCACGCTCCAATTTTGAATATCATCATATAAAATTGTATAATCAGATATGCATATGTGACTGAGCTAGAATCCAAAAAAGTGTTCAAATTGAAAAAAAATCCAAAAAAATTCAAAAAAATCCTTGTATATTTAATTGCTCACAAAAATGCATAGTAAGTTGAACTAGCGTATTAAATATCTTGGGTTCAGTTTTTAATTCTGAATCGATCTGTGTAAGTTTTAAAAATGTTTTTCTCATAAAATCTCTAGTAAATTTAATATCAAGTTTTAACGGTTTTTAATCCAAAAGTACCCTTCATTCAAATGCAACCCTAAAATATTTTATTTTCACATTATGCGCAGCAAAATTATCTACAGAATGAGTATTTATACGTAGTTGTAGCCCTATTTTTCGTGGGGATATACATTTTTTTGCATCATCTTTTTGGTCGGTGAAAATTTATCCTTGTATATCCTCGTCCAAAATGAATCATTTTTTGTATCGCCAAAAATCAATCATTTAATCTCAATTTTCTCGACAAAAAATTAATATTCTTTGACGAGATAAAATTTGTTAGATAGGCGCTAATGAGTACTATCCTATGGTTTTAACTTTGCATATCTGTCATCCCTTCATGGATCTCTATAACAGAAAAAGTGCTCTCACAAAATTTATAAAAAAATGAAAAACTCTTTACAACAATCCAAAGCCTAGATATCCTGGTAGAGAATGAAAAATAAAGCAGACTTTACTTAATAACCATCATTGTAATACCTTAGTATTTTCTCGACTTATTTTCATTTCAAATGCGGTTTTTTAATTTTAATCTGGTCATTTCTGCATCATTCAAACTTATGAAACAATTACTATAATAACCATCCTTGCTTTATCTAATAAAACTTGTTACCGGGACAATGTTGAATGGATAGATACTGTTTTTGAAGAAAAAATTCTGCTAAAACTGATTACCTGTGTTGTATGCCACCAAGTGCTACACGTTATTACCTTCTACAGTATCAATACATCTCACAATCTATTGACTACCACATTTATTGAAATTTAAACTCTTGGTACCAGATATAAAAGATTCCTAGCATACTAAGTTTAATCGACCAATTACCAAGAACGCTTGGACCTCAATTATGACACCATACTATTTCATCCCAGCAGTTAATCAATCAAGTAGCTATTAAATCAACATCCAAGCGTATTTAGCGCAGCATTGAAACAAGACAGCACACAAGCTCTTCTGTAAGTACGGTTAAATTATGATTGATCCATTTCAATCTATAGATTACTATCAAACGGATCTAATGATTTATTCAATATTGTCTTAAATTACATGTCAGGACCTCAATGTCAAATCAGTATAAAAAGCCATAATTTTATACCTAAATAAACAATATCTTGTTTTTATTATACAGTTAAAGAACTGATTTATTAGTCATTCTTTTTTAATTGTATCATTTTTTAAGTATTATTGATCAAACTTGAAAATAATACGACAAAGTTAAAACTAGATTGTTGCGTTCACAGATCTGTGTACATTCCTTGATTTATACACATCCATTGTAACTACTACTAGGGTTTTATTACTGTCTAAGAATATGGTGTAACTCAATGATCTGCATTGATTTACTATAACATCGATTATAGGCTGAGACCTATGATGAGTATTGACATAACAGGCTTTCAGATGATTTTTGAATTTTTCTCCCAATAATGAGTCGATTTTCATAAGATTTTCAAAGAAGATGTACCTTCCTTCTATGGGCATTGGTATCTCCCCAAAAATAAGAGAGTTAATAATAGAATATATGTGCACTGTCTCGATATTGATCTAAAATCCATTATAGAAATTAAATCCCTAATGATGTGAACTACTGGCAGTCTTTCACACATCAAATTGAATTAGTAATGAATAACATGAATCTGGTGTGAGAACCAAGATCATGAAATATAGAAACTTAACTATAATTTAAAATCACAAACAACAATTATAGATAATTGTATAACCTGAATTAGTAATTGCTGATCCCTTTTCCCATCAGCTTTAAAACCAAGAAGACCAAATTACTGCATTAGTAATTTGAATTAGACATTTAATATAAATACCACAACGATCCATCGAGTAGATGAATCGTTGCTTTACTTTATACCTTTAATAAACTTAGAAGAGTTATAATTGTATTTCCCATCGCTTTTTTATAATTACGTTTTTGTAGCACCTAACTTGAAATGTTAATTTTTTGTTTTCACAAAATAGATCCAATTGCAAATTACTCTTCTTTTTTGTTTCAGCAAAAAATATTGGTTTTTTCGAAATAATTAAAATAATAGTTTATATCACAGCTTAAGACCTATCATAACGGGGTTCTAAAATTGATTTGTAAAATCGAACAGAAAATGATTCACAAAGCAAAATTGTTTAATAGCTCATAAACTGCAAAGTAAGTAGACTTAGTGTTTTAAATAATCTCTGTAGAGTTTTAAATTCTTCATTGATCTAAACAAAATTCAAACAAATATTTCATATTAAATTTTGCACAAAATGCAATTGAAAATTAAGAGGTTTTCTGAATATACACATCACTTTTTATAAGCATATTATATATTTGAGTAATAGAAATAATACTCAAAAAAATTATCTATCGAACGAGCTATTACTGAACCTTTTAGCTGCATTTTTTGTAGAGAAAACAAGACTTTTGTCTAATTTTTTTTCAAATTCAAAATTTGGGATGAGGGTATACTGGGGAAAAATTGAAGCTAGAAACGAAAGAATCTCTTTGTACACATCTTTGAAGATATCTTCTCGAAAAATTAACATTTTGAAAAAAACTAAATTGGGTCCGAGAGAGCTCAACGAGGTTGATGACATGAGTGTAAAAAATATACTGCTTAATTTAACGAATATTTTGAAATCTTTAACAAGAATGTTAAAAAAAACGAAAAAAAAATAAAAGCACTCAGAATTTTTTTATACTGAAATATGTCATAGAGTACTTCAAAACAAGCAAGTTTTATTATTAAAAATTATTAGCATAGCTTCATTTTTTGTAGAGATATGAAGGCCCAAAGTTTTTAATTTTTATCAGTGAAATACTTATAAAAATCTGAAACATTAGTACTAGAAAAGCTATACCAACTGCAAAAAATAGGATATTTTAGGAAACACGTTTTTAAATTATAATCACACATCTCAGGTACATTTACATATAATTTTTTCTTGGTGTTATCTAGTGAAAAAAAAAGTAGAGTAGGAATGAAGAGTGAGAACCAGTTTTAAAGAAAAAAGTACTGAATATTACATGTTTTCGAGTCTTTCGTGAGATATAAAATAAATTCAGGAATAGGTAACATAATGCGGCCAATTCATATATATTTATCAGTGTCTAAGGTATATCTTAAAAAGCGTTTGGTATAGGGTTACTTATGGAAAAGATGCCACGCTCTGATTTTGAAGATTGAAAACTGAAAACTATGAAAATTAATATTTTTGAAAATTCAATTTTTACTTTAGTAGGTTCCTACAAAGAAAAAGAGTATCAAAATCTATTTTAACTTCTGGATTATAACGTTTTCAAAAGCATCCCAGTGCCAAATATCGGCTACTATAAGTTGTTTAAATGCAAAATCTGTCATTTTTCCTATTTTGTATAAGGTTTCATGAGCAATAAATAAAAAAGGAACCTATGATTCGAAATTGAACTTTGAAATGGTATTAAATAGATTTTGATTAATTCTATTTAAACAAGAATGGTAGCATTTGCTATATAGTTCTGTATCTTTTTATACCATGGAAAGCGAACCTCGTAATTTTAATTTACGAGATTATCGAAATCCTGCGCATCTTAAATTTTAGTACATTCATCAAATTCTTCTACTATGTTGAGTTGGCTAACTGCAGCAATGAAAGAAAATGATTTTTTTATTAAAATATAAGGCATGTAGCGAGGATAGGAAAAAAGGGGGGGGGGTATATGTGTATATATGAAAAGCACTAAACCATATTGAATTGATATTTTTAAAAGAATGCTGGTCGAAGATTCAAAACGCGATTTGAATAATCATTATTGATCTTTTCAATCTCTGATAACTGATCGTTTTTATCTTTTCGAGATAAATCCATCAACCATTCTATGTCTTGATAAAATTCACCGTCAGGCATTGATTCAAATGAACATTTCTCGGTTTGCTCATGTAATTGATGAATTGTAGCTTTCATTTCCACTAATTTTACATTTAATTCAAGTTGCAAAAAAAAAAAAAAAAAAATAGATTGATTACAAACTCACTTTCAGTATCTGAGATTGTTAAATCTGATAATTGGCACGGTGTAACATTCATCGCGGAAATTGCTGATAAAATACATGGGGTTTTTCAGTAAATGCGAAAGTATAATATTGTAAGGTTTGTATTACCTGGTGTCTTTTTGCCAGTTTTTAAAGCCATGTGTCTCTTTACACGATCAATAACACTATTAATTGACATGAATATGCAAGGCTTTTTTTCCCCTCGGAATTATAGATAAACTTACGTTACAGGTAATTCAGTTTGGAGAGCATTAGCAATCATAAATTCCCAATCTAAATCTTTCTTTGGTTGCGTGGAATGTTTGTCAATGGGGTTTGCAATATTGTTCAAGACTTGATCTAATAATTGAAGTGATAAATCTTTGATCAGCTCGGTATCTTGATCATCAATCGTGCTGGATGTCTCCTTGTTAACTGAAGAAGATTTCGAACTTTTTATAAAGCTGATTAAATCATTCTCGATTGATTCATCCAATTCACTCTTTTCTATGGAGAAATTATTAAAGTTGGTCTTGTTATTCATTCGAGGATCCCATGCTGTGCGTTTAAAATGTCGATGCTTGGTAACGTTGACTTTTGCAATTGCTTTTTCAGTAATATTTGTGTAGAGATTTCTTTCTTTCAACTTTTTTGTGCTATACAAGAAGGGTTAAAATGATAAAAAAAATGGAGGACATGCGATTAGATGATATTTTACTTGTTTGAATTTTGATATGTTTGTCTGTAAGTTTGAATGGGCCATTCGACTTTTGTATTCGACTTCTTTTTTAATGATAAAATGTCAGCCTTTTCTTTGAAATAAGATTCATATGTCTTTTGAGTTTTTCCAACACGATTGTTTAATCTTTCGTTCATTATTTTATTGGGCTTTCTTGAAATACTGTATGAAAAAATAAAGATAAAATTCTCTCTCTCTCGGGGAGTGTGTAAGGGTGGATATCCCAATTTCTTTCCACCAATCGTATTTACAGAGATGGAATAGATAAAAAATTTTTTCCTTGTATAATTGTCCAGCTTGTTTTGATCAAACATTAGCGGAGATTAAGATTGATTGATTATATTTTTTACAATACAAAATATACAATCATCCAAGAAAAAAAGGTATTTTTCTTTATGAGCCATGGGCCTTGTTTGTTATCAGATTTCTTTTCTTTTTTATCTATTCTATTTATCATGATGGAAACACTTACTCCTATTAAACAAGATACCTCAAATAACACTTCACCTCCTCCTCCCTTGTCAACTAAAAAAGTCGATTCTGTATCTGCTACTGAATGTGCAAATTGTGGAACTACTACTACGCCTCTCTGGAGAAGAGGCCCAAATGGAGAAACTATCTGTAATGCTTGTGGTCTTTATCTAAAAGCTAGAAATACTTTAAGACCTCCTACACTAAAAAGAACTGTTCATAAAAAGGCTGCTACTACTCCAGCTGAACAAAAAAATGATTGTGGTGGTGGTACTTGTCCAGGTGGTGGTCAATGTAATGGCACAGGTGGCTCCACTTCTTGTGCTGGTTGTCCTGCTTTTAATCAGCACCAAGTAAATCGTCAAGCGCTTATTTGCGCAAACTGTAGAACAACAACTACCCCGCTTTGGAGAAGAGATGAGCAAGGAAATACTATTTGTAATGCATGTGGTTTATATTATAAACTTCATAACGTTCATCGACCTGTGAGTATGAAGCGTAGTGTCATCAAAAGAAGAAAAAGAATTATTGTCGCACAAGGCAGTGATGAGGAAGAATTAGAAGAAGATGATGATACTTTCTCGCAAACATCTTCCATGTCAACACCTCAACCATCTCAATCATCTCTTCCTGTTTCTTCTTCATCCTCTTATACACCTACTCCTACTACTATGCAACATCATCATCACCACCAAAAGATGACTCATCCAGTTCCAGAGATTGAAGATTATGTTGTATTAAAAAAGAAAAAGTTAATGGAATTACCTAAAAAGAAACAACAGCACTATTTACTATCATCACCTACAGCACATCCTCCTCCTCTTAGATCTACCCCTACTCCTCCTCCTCCACCATCATCTTCTCAATCATATACTACTCCTGTTGCTACTAATGCTGTTACTGCCTCTCCTCCTGTACCAGCATCGTTATCTGATAAGATTTATCATCAACCATCATACCATCAACAATATCAAATTCAACATTCACAATCTCCTCAACCTCCACCTCCACCTCAACAACAACAAAACAACTCTCCGTTATTTTCAAAACCATATCCAGAAAATCAATCAACGGGAAACAAAAGCTTTTTGCCACCCATCTCTTCAGAACGTCAATCTTATCGACTTGAATCATTATTTGGTCGTAGAGATTCAACTTCGTCAGCTTCTTCATCTGTGAATACCAATAATACATTGCCTCCTTTATCGTTACCGCCATTAACTCCTCCTTCATCACAACCACAACAACACTCACATCGTCAACCTCAACATAGTATGTCTCCCATACAATTATCTCAACAACAACCTTCACCACCACATCACTTATCACAACAACAACAGCAACAACAACAACAGCCCCCACCCCCACCCCCACCTCCCCAGCAACAGCAACAACAGCAAAATGCGTATGAATTGGCAGATTTTGATCAAGCACTTGATCGATTAGAACATTTAAGAAGACAAGTGAGACCTGAGCAATCTTATGCTCTTTCTCAATTAACTCAATCATTAAGTGATTTAGCATCAAAAGCAGAAGCAATATTATCTTTAGATTCATTAGCTTATGGTCGATAAACTCTTGTTTTTTGTAGCTCTTGACAATAATAGTAATAATCTTTGCATTTTTCTTAATAATAATAATAAACTTATACACAATTATACACCCAAGCTTTTATCATCATTTTAATGTCATGAGCCGAGAATTGAATTAAAATCGCCGAATTTATACAGTTACCTTCTAAAGGATTTTTTACTCGTATCTAAAAGCAAGAAATTAGAAAAAGTAAACTGGATTAATAATCTTTGATATGTATTGTATCCCTTGCTATTTTTATTTTTTTATTAACTGCATGCAGTTTTTGAAAATACATGCCATTTTAAATGGGTATTATAAAATCTCATTTCAATCCAAAATAATCCATATTTTGTTGTTTAGTTCAAATATTTCACTAATATATATATATATATATATATGAGCATGTAAATCAGGTATCAGATATTGTTACTAAATAATTTTCTGTACAAGTAACTATCATTAAAAGCTTAAAAATTCGAAATAGACAAAAAATTGAATAAAAAAGCCAATTTACAGGCTGTTATATTTTAACGAAATCTCTATATTAAATCTGTATTTGTTTGTCATGTTTTTAAATTATTTACAACAACATCTTGAGAGGGTTCTCCATGAAGCCCTTGAAAGATTGCAACCAAGTAGCACCAACAGCACCATCGACAACACGGTGATCAGCACTCAAGGTAACTTCCATTACATCACGGACAGCAAAACCACTTTCGGTGGTTTCATCAGCGACAACCTTTTGTTGAGTACCACCAATAGCCAAAATACAAGATTGAGGAGGGTTGATAATAGCAGTGAAGTTACTAATACCAAACATACCCAAGTTGGAGATAGTGAAAGAACCACCTTGGTATTCAGCAGGAGCTAATTTACCATCACGGGCACGCTTAGCCATATCCTTAACTTGAGAAGAGATGGCAGACAAACCCTTAGTCTCGGCTTGACCAATAATAGGAGTGATCAAACCAGTAGGAGTAGCAACAGCAACACAAATATCAGCAGAGTTGTATTGTCTGATGAAATCACCTTGCCAGGCAGAGTTAACTTCAGGAACAGACTTGAGAGCTAAAGCAGAAGCCTTGATAACAAAATCGTTGACAGAGAGCTTATATTCACCCTTGCTAGATTGGTTCAAAACTTGACGCAACTTGCTAACCTTATCCATGTTGACTTCAACAGTCAAATAGTAATGAGGAACAGTTTGCTTGGATTCAGCTAAACGAGAAGCAATAATCTTTCTCATGCTAGTAGTGGGTTGGTCATTGAAAGCATCACCGGAAGCACCTTGAGGGGCATAGGCAGCAGGAACTGGTGCAGCAGCAGCAGCAGGAGCAGCAGCAGGAGCGCCTAATAAAATACATTTTTTAACACTTTTATCATTTTACAGTACTTTTTTTTGTTGTAAACTTACTAGTTTCCTTGTAGTTTTCAACATCAGACTTGACGATGCGACCATTAGGTGCAGAACCCTGAATTTTAGAAATGTCAATACCACGTTCATTTGCAATTAACTAAATAAACAAAACATGTCAATAAACTCTAATTCACCATTCTCTTTCAACATATACTTACTCTAGCTAAAGGACTTGCCTTGGCGCGATCTATAGAAATCGAATCAACATTTAAATTAGAAAATCTATTCAGAATATCAATTTTTGTTATTATTTTACCATCAGAAGAACCAGAAGCAGCAGAAGCAGGTGCAGACTCTTTCTTTTCTTCGGCAGCAGGAGCAGCTTCTTCAGTAGCAGCAGCGGCGGGAGCGGCGGCAGGAGAAGCATCTTCTAAAGTAAAGTCCTTGAAGGCCTCAACATCAGATTCATCATCAACGAAAATAGCAATAGGCTATTTAATTTTGTTAATAAGTACTGTTCTTGCTTTACAAACTCTATAAATTTTTACCTTGCCAACAGGGATATCTTTATCACCTTCACTAACAAAGATCTTGGCAACAAAACCTTCTTCCTGACATTCAAAATCCATTTGTGCCTTATCAGTTTCAATTTCTACCAAAACATCTCCGGGGTTGATGGCATCACCAATAGCTTTTTGAAATTTACCAATACCACCAGCGGTCATACTATATACAAACGTTAGATAATCAACTCTTTCATTTCATGTCAAAAAGAAATATTTACGTAGGAGACAAAGCAGGCATAGCAATGACATTGTGAGGAGGGAAACCTATCCAATGTTGCAAAATTAATATCGTTTCCTTGATGTAGTCTCACAAATACTTACTCTTGGAGCTATAACCTCTAACTTCCTTTTGTGCTTGAGGGATAACAAAAGCACGAAGGGCACCAAATGATTTGGAGCTATGTAAAGAAAAAAAAAAAAAAAAAAAAAAAGGCTTAAAATCGGAAAACTCTTAAATGTTTTTTAAATGATGGGTAAATTACCTGGTAGTAGCGAAAGAACGTGCAGCAGTTTGACGGGCTAACAAAGGTAAGGCTCTGCTAGAGATTCTAGCGGAAGAAGCACGAAGAGCTTTAGCAGATGTTCTCAACAAAGGACGAGACATTTATATAAATAAACAAACAAAAAGTTATGGAGAAAAAGAAAAAGAAAAACAATAAAAAAAACCCTGGCTGGAGAAATCAGGAGTGTACTGAAAAATACGGGCTTTTTGGGGGTACTCGATATACCCTCCGCTATATCTTTTACATCTGATTTGATTACTCTGAAACTAAATTTCTTCAATATTTTACTCCACAAAATTATAGATATCTCCCCTACAGGTCAAACATGTAATCATTTTAATATACTTTCAAGTATTTTTTTAATATAATAGTGAAAATAGTTGAAACGTTTAATGATTTCTCTGTCAATATTGTTGTATTAGTTTGTTTTTCACATCTATATTTAAAGACCAGTAGATAACAATTTTTTGAGTTCAAATACATGGACATGGTAGGGTATCCAGAAATGAGCGTACTACCAAATAAGCAATTAGTTTTATTAAAATTTGTAGCCCGGTGGATAGTCTAAAAAGCAAATTTCGGCTCGCAATGGTGCGGAGGCTCCAAAACTGCTTCTTCACGCTAAAAGGAATGATAATAGTTGGTGCCGTTTACTTTTGACACATACTGTTTCCATAGTAAAAGAATTTACAACACAATTAGTTCTTTTACTTTGTAACCAGAATGTATCTTTATCCGTAAACCTGACCTTATTAACTAGTATATATGTAAATTAATTTCCAGATTTAAGTTTGCAGCATTTCGTATTCTAAAATGGGATGAATTGTGGTTACTTTTTGATTTTTATTTTTATGTTTATAAAAAAAACAAAAAAAAAAAAAAAGCAATAAAATACCTGAGATGCTACGTCTAAATTCAAGTTTTGCTATGTTTACTCATCATACTCCATAATTCAAAAAATACTCTTTAAAGATCTGGGTTGACTTTTTCACTATTAAAAATTAAACTTTGAAGTAGTGTATCTCAACGAAAAATTACGATACAGGGCTAATTTTAGCATGGATCAACTTGTAAAAATATGCTTTTTAACATATTTGAGTATCAAAGATTTTACAAATTTTCATGTTTTGCGTCTTTTTTTGATATTTTCAAACATTCAGTATAATAATTACAGTACTTTATATACTAAATTAAAGTGCTAATTAATATCTATCTACAGCAATTTAGTTTTTTAAAATATATCAATTTTTGAAGGAGAAAATAGAAAAAAGATATAAAAAAGTTGGTGGTTCGATTCATCCTCACATTTTTCATGAGCATTCACAGGTCCTTTTTTTTCTCAGATCCCAAAAAATCACACAATTTTTTTAATTTCTCCACAAATAATGTAGCTACAGCTACAACCAATAGCTCATTCTGTAGGTAAATATGCGGGCCATCTTATGATAAAAAAAAATTGTAAAAGTTTGACAAAAAATATTGCAAAAATGATCAAAAACCCTCAAAATTTCATTTCAATTTTACTGTAAATTTTATAAGAAACAGTAATTTAAAATTTATACCATTCAATAGAAAATTAAAATTTGTATAAAAAGTATTTAATGCACTAATTAGCTTTACTATACATTTTGTTGCGTATTTTAAGGATTGAAGTTTTTTGATCCATTTTTTTGAGTTTTGCCACTTTTTTATTTCAAACCCAGTTATTTATATATTCACCATAGGTTTGAAATAGAAATCCCATTTTCTCAATGAAAAGTCAATATTTCTTTGCAAAACAAAAATAGACTAATGTATTTTACAAAACTCTATTATATACATACTCAAAAATAGTTTCATTCCTATTGATTTTGATAGGATCCTTAAATTATTTGGTTCCAGAATATGATTCTAACGTTGCAGTTTAATGGTTATTACACAGTTGCAAGCTGAAAAATAGTCCATTGACATTTTAGCTTCTCCACTTCAATAAGTGCAGGTAAAAACGTACTTATAGAGTTGTGGAGGAGGGTATACAAAACCTCACGCTTCCTTTGATTAGTAGACTCTGTTGAAGTAGTAGTAACTGTTACATAACTATCCTTTGCAGTTTCTGGAACAAGTTCTGAATTAACGTGTTGATGACTTCATTGTCATTCAACAACGCCTTGTTATAATCAAGTTCTTACCCAGTATGTGTTCGTAGATTAGGGCACAATCAATGTTATCTAGATACTTTTACACAAGAGAATGTTTATAGTACTAAAGCATATTCGTTTACCTGCTTGAATATTAAGAAAGAGGGCATTTGTAAACGTAATTTTATTAAATCCAATATATTTTTGCCCGTCAAAGTCTTGAGGTATTCTATAGCGCTTTTGTCAAATCCCATAACTTGTGGTATCTTTTGACGACCTTGATAAAGATAAAGTTAGTCTTTAGATCTCTGATATAATAGTCTAACAAACACAACCGATGCAAAGAATGCAACGGATACAACGAATGTAATGAATAGATGCTACAAGTTTCTGAAATGATTTGTTTTCCACCATTAATAATTGTAAATAATGTGTGCTTCTCACACAATGTAGGAAAAGTAAAAATGAGCAATTAAGATATAATAAATCAAAGAAGAAAAAGAATATTAATCGGAAAGAAGGGACGAACGTGTGATAAATTAAGATACTATGTATTATTTAAACAAGAAATATGGCAATGAGAATTAAATTATGTGATTTGTCTTAATATGACTCTTGATACTTTTCTTTACAGTCACTAAAATAAGAGTAAGGGTAAAATAATTTAGAAAATGTTATATATTGCTCTAATACTTCAGCAGCTTCCCAGTGTCGTTTAATCTTTCAGAGCAATGTCCAAACCCATATTCAGTTCTACGAAAAAGCCAGAAAAGCTCAGACCAATAAAATGTTTGTACCTGAATCGGAGGTTTAATGTTTTTGATCCGTCAAAAGTGTAAAGTCCGCCCATTTTTGCAGTATTTTGAACAGTTCTGTAAGCTATCCAAGAGCGCTTTAAAGTTTAATAAAATTTGAAATACAATTGCATGATATACCAAAAGTATGTAGTCGAAACTTAAAAGCAAATATAAAAACAAAAATAAGACATTTCATATCCAGTTAGAATGATATACTGTTCGTAATAATAAAAATATTATATTTAAAGACTAAACATTCCATCTTAAACCTTCGATGTTATACTAATATATTTTTAACATTTTGCATTTCTCTATTAAAGTGGTTTCTTAGGCTCTTTAAAGATCAAGTTCAAACTACAAAATGGATCGGCGTTTGAATACCTCACTGCCAACCAGCTTTGTAACAAATTTTCGCAATCTATCCTTGATTTTACGCAAATACAAGTAATAAAAAGTATAAAAATTTTGCTTATTAAACGTTAAAGCTTCTGTATTGCATACCCCCGAAATCCGCGAAATTTAAACTCTGGTTAGCAGTTTTTATACTATGTGTAACTGCAAAACACATGACAGTCTTTTTATGAAAGGGGACAACTCTACAATAATTTTCCTTTTTTTCTTCTCTCTTCCATCCCCTTGACCCTTCCCTGTCGTTACCTGTACCAACTACTTGCAAGCATAAAATGTCCGAGATTGCAGACACAATTTTGTCTGTTATTATGGTCGTTGCACCAACTGTCGGTTACTTTGATCAGGTAAAGTTTACATGATTAAAAATAGGGCACGTTATATAAACATAGTTTGTCATAGTACCGTATCATTTTGAAAAACAAGACTAGTTTGGGGTTCAACTCGGTGACATGTGCTATCCTTTGTTTTGCAAAGTAAGTTTATCAAGTAAAAAACGTAAAATGTGCCACGTTATTTAAAACTTTTATTTTGTCATGTAGTATTTTGAGATTGTTTTTTTGGTAATTATAGTTTTTCATATAAACAAAGCAGTAACACGATCATAGTTACCTAATTCTAACTTTATACTAAATAGGCTTGGCAAAAGATTCGACAATACATTGTTATTCCAATCCATTGCCATGCTGATATCCATGTTGACCTTGTTGCAATTGGTCGTTAAATATAAACCCCATGATTTACCCTTCACACCTCTTATTCGTCATGACTCAGTTTCCTCATCTAGTTCTTCCAACTCGTCTCATTCTTCACATCATGGTGCTGTTATCGAACAAAGAATCGAGTTGAAATGGTATCAACGTACCTTTTGGGATTGGGATCATTTCTTTGATTATGTAAATTGTCTTTTGGTATTTACTAGCATTGTCGGTATCCTTTACATCTTTTTGCATGATTATAGTTGGTTTATTGAGGCTTTGGGATTCTTGAGTTTAGGCATCGAAAGTACATTGCCTGTGCCTCAATTATTGACAAATTTCAAGCATAAAAGTGTTGATGGATTCAGTTTATTGATTTTAGCTAGCTGGGTAAGAAAAAAAAAATAGGCGCCATAATTTTATATGCAACAACTAAATATTATTATTATTATTATAGTTTTTGGGAGATTCTTTCAAGGCGTTCTATTTCTTTTATCAAAAATCGCCTATTCAATTTGTTGTTTGCGCCATTATTCAACTTACATTTGATACCATTATCGTATTCCAATTTATTTTATTTTCTAGCTTTGTAAAGAAATTGTTAGGTATTAGACAGCCAATTTCATTAGATCAAGAAGAACAACAAGATCATGAATATGAGCCCATTAATTAAATAAACAAATGATAATCGCTGCAAGCTGCACGTCCCAATATTTTGGATGTAGAAAGAGTAAAAAGGATATGCACGTGGTGTCACATTTTGACGTTTTATTCGTCAAAGGGTCAAAGGTTTTTCAATAAGCGCACGTGTACAGAACATCAATCTGCATTTCCTTTACATGGAAAAAGGGAACCGTTTAAAGTAAAATTTTCAAAAATTTATACAACTGAGACATTATTTGTATCTGCAGAAGAAAGAAAGGACTACGTTTTCTAGTTTTTCTGGTGTATATATATTTTAGCAGTTTTTTTCCTTGTTGGTTTCTTCTCTTTCGTTTTTCTCTCATAAAAGTTTCAAATGAAGACAAATCATTGGTATTTGCCTTGTTTGATTATTGGAGGAGCAACAGCATGGTTTAGCAGTGGCTGTGTTGTTGCTGCCCTAGAACAACAACAGCAACAAGTATTTATGCATCATACAAATCATAACGATGTTACATTACATGGCCGCTATCTTCATATCACGGATATTCATGTAATTTACCTATTTACAAATTTGACTGTAAACTAAAATTTCTAGTAGATGGACAAGCATTATTTAAAAGGTGCAACTATAAAATCAGACTGTCATCGTGAGCCTAAAAAGCACAAACATAGAAAGAAGAAACAAGGGCTTTTAGCTGGATATTGGGGTGCTCCAGGAATGGGTTGCGATTCTCCACCAAGATTAGTTTACCATTCAATTGATTATATTGCAAAAGAATGGAAAAACAAGATCGATTTTATTATTTGGACAGGCGATAATGCTAGGTAACTTGAGCAGTTGCTGCTTTTTTATTTTGGATTCTAGTTTATTTATTTGTTTATATAGACATGATGGTGATGCTTTAGTAGCTAGAACTAAAAAGGAAATTGTTGGCTATAATGTAAAAGTAACCGATCTTTTAAGAAATGCATTTACTCTAGACAATAATCGAACATTGCCCATTGTTCCTTGCATAGGTAAATCTTACATTTCAATAGTAGTTGTGGTAATACTCAATCTGTCTCTTTTTTTTTATATAGGCAATAATGATATTCATCCTCATAATGAATTGAGAGGTATGAAAAAAAATCCTCAATTATTAGAATTCAGTGAAATATGGAAAGATTTTATTCCTGAAAAGCAACAAAAAGCATTTAAAAGAGGCGGATATTTTGCTGTAGATGTTGTACCAGGGTTAAGAGTATTATCATTGAACACGTTATACTTTTTCGGTTCCAATGACGTTGTGAATAGTTGCAGTGATGTCAGTGGACCTGGTGCTCGCCATGTTAAATGGATGCGCTCTCAATTGAAAAAAGCCCGTAAAGAAAATGTCAAAGTTATCGTGATTGGCCATGTACCTCCAACAGTTAAAACCTTTAAAGATAGTTGTTTAGATGATTATATTAAATTATCAACTAAATTTAAAGATGTAATCACTGGACACATGTACGGCCATTCGAATATGGATCATTTTCAAGTCATTAGTAGAGGATTTGGTAACATGGCTCGCATTGGATCAGGAAAAAACGATGAAGATGATGAAGATGATATAATGCAAATTAAAAAAGACGCTGGTAGATTTATTTCAACACTTCGTAAACAATATAAAAAAGTCAAAAAAGTACGTGATACGCAAGATTTAATAGTGGTAAATGTTGCGCCACCCATGCTACCATTATTTTATCCAACATTCCGAGTCAATGAGTATCAAATCGACAATTCATCAAATCAATTTGGACAATGGCTTAAGTATACACAATGGTTCACTAATTTAACTTATTGGAATGAACAGAGACATCCCATTACTAGAAAGCATTTAGAACCGGAATTCCAAATTGAATACTCGACAGATGAGACATACAACATGACAGACTTGACAACTGAAAGTTGGCTTAATTTTGCTCAAAAAATCAGTTCGAAAAAGGGTAAAGATCTTTGGAAAATGTATCTTGCTAATATGTTTGTAAAGACAAATAATGGTTGGTATGGTCAGAGTGTTCCCATCGAGACAAATCCTATTTATGATTGGTGGAATTGGTTTTATAACAGTGTCTCAAACATTGTTACAGGATAAGAACAATAAACTTTTTTTTCTTTTTCTCTCTCTCTCTCTTCTCTCTTTTTTGTTATTGTACAAATATAAAAAATGGGTTGTTGTCAATCGAAACCTAGTAATGACTTTACAAATGAAGAGGATTATATTCCTCAACAAAATTTCGTAAATAATAATAACAATTCAAATCAACAATCAGGTAAATTTCGCTTAAAAAATTGGCATATTCTCTAATCATTTTTGACCAATTAAAAAGTGCCTCCTATTGTTATCACAAAGGCACATTCTGTTGCTTCCGAAGATTCTTCGTTACCACCTTCTACTTCGGCTAATGCAGTTGCTTCAGACAACAAGAATTCGAAACAGTTGGATAATAATAACATTAATGTTGAATCAGATACGAATATTTCGGAAAAGCCTCCAGCAATCATTGAAGAAAGGGCCCAGACACATGAATATGACGAAGCACTAAATTTAATAGAACATGAAAATGATAATCAGACCACAATAAGAAAAGTAAAACCTATTGTGATTAATCCACCTAAAGCAATTAAAAAACCAACAGTTGTATCAGTACCCAATATCCCAAAAGCAAAAGTAGCAGAAGTTGAAGCAGGTCCTTCTTCAAACGAATCAACACCATCCGAATTAGCTACACCGTGGTCAGTTCTAATCAGACATAATTCATCTGATTCTAAAGATACTGCTATTGAAATTCCTACAATGGAACCTTTTATGACAGTATCTGACTTGAAGAGTAAAATCCATGTAGAACCTGACCAGCAAATCAAATTGATTCATTTGGGTAGAATTCTAGAGGATAATTCGACGCTCGTACCTTCGTCTTGCTCAAAATCTTTATTAAAAAATAACGCTATCAAAGTAGCAAATCGTGGAGTAATTCAAGCCATGGTTTATAAAAAGTAAAAAATTACCCGATGCTGTATAATTTGACGAAAATACTTACCAATTTATATAATAATAATATTAATAATAATAATAAAAATTGCTTTCAAATGACAACGATTATAATATAATAATCTATATTGACATCATTTACATTAATAATTTGATAGAGATGTAAGACAAGGGGCAGGGTGGAAAAGAAACCCCCCTTCCTTAACAATAGCTAGAGAAAAACTGATTTTTCATACTCATGAACTCAATACCCTAGATATCAAGCAACGAACTTTTGGTGAACCGAATTTTAGCCAAAAAATGAATGGTATCTGTCCTAATTTAAACATATCGTACAGCTATACGTTTCATGGCATTGACTCCTACTATATTTCTACCATATTTCATTAATTTGTCACTCTTTCAATGCAGCTTATCAATTTGAACTTCATTTTAAGGAGAAAATTGTAAAAAATTGTGCAGTTCAAAGGATTTTTTGGGAACATTAACATTTACTAAACTCAAACTGTTTGCATAAAATAGTTATTTAGCATATCGACATTGACCTGGTATTTTTTGTTTTTGCATTGTACAACAAACACAAAGTCATACTACTACATGAGTTTAAATTTCTCAATCAGTCATTCACTTGCAGTAGCACCTAAAACTCGTATTTTATTACATCAATATGTGATATTATTTATGTAATTAGTATCATTTGGTAGCTTGTAAGTAGGACTATACGAAATCAGAACTGGTGCCTCAATAATTTGATTATTTAGGTGAAAAATGCGCAGTACAGTGTAATAGTTTCACCAAAATTGCATAAATGGACACTTAAAAGAGCGCTATTTTAGTCGTTTCTGATCGATTTGAAATCTCAAAAGTATACCAAACGATTACTCTCGGCCATTAGATACTTTCTGATACATTTTTACAGAATTTTCAAATCGATGATTTTTGACCTTCCTCAGCCCTATGATAGCAAGGGAATTTTTTTAATTTCAAGAAAATTGGATTTTTCATGCGAAAATTGAGACTTTTTACTAAGGTAAATATCGGAATTATAACTTTGAAATAACTCTATCTTTACGCTGAAAATGCTTATTTTGGTGTTTTGTGCAAAGTTTTTTGGTTAATTTGCGAGAAACCAAAATCCTACATTTTGCAAGATAGTAGAAAATTTTTGCAGTAATTTTCTAAAGAAAAAAATGAAATAATTTAGAGCATAAAATTTTGCATTATTTACATTAAAACATTTTTGGTAGCTAATTAATAGATTATGGTTAAAAAAATTCTTCAAAGGTCAATTTTTTTTTCAAAGAATGTCAAAATCCATCCTGGAATCGCCAATTTCGATTAAAGAATTCAAACCCCGTGATAGTGCAATTTGCAAGCCTTGAACCTTGCGATTATAATATATTTTACACATTAAACTTACAGGGCAATCCGTATTACAATGCCATGTTAACATGCCATAGCTCCCACATGAATCTACTATATTATTTTTCTTAACCCAATTGATAACATTTATAATATAGATAAGTTTAATTTAACACAGACAATTGTTCTTAAACACACTTATAATTTATGTATACTGGCAAGACTACGTGAAAGAAAATTTTGACAACATCGTATTATCTTTTTCATCAGAACTATCAAGTTCTTCAGGAAAAATATCACAGCAACCATCTCAAGCCGAATCTTTTAGTTTTATTCCTTCTCTTCGTCGAGAGCTCTCTGCAATGGATGTGGTATCTGAAGTATCCTCAATCTCTGGTGCTCCAACCAAAATTTCAGACATTTCCATTGAAAAAGAAGAAGAAATCATAAAATATCGTAAAATACGGAGGTAAATGGAAGCCAAAACTACATGATGTTTCTTCTGCTCTACGTTTTACAAATGAACACAAGACATCCCAAACTTGTATGTTTTAGGTCCACTCACACACCCCCAAAAGAATTAGCAAAGATAAACCAGCAAAAAAGACAGTAAATGGTACTTACTGGTGCCTTGATTCAAGATTTTGGTGCAATTTTGCTGGTAAAATCTTCTTTGATACCCATACTTATGTAAGAAACTCATGAAAAAAAGAGCCCTCTCAATATAGAGACACTTTTTTATCATTTAATACTCATTATTTTACATTATAAAGGAAAAAATTTAAAAGTATGTATATATATATATATTTGATTAAGAATAATTATTTATTACAAGATTTGTCTATGAAATCACTAAATTAGTAGGGTAATACAAAGTTATTAGCAACTACTTGAGGTTGAGATGTAGCAGTAGCAGCAGTTTCGAGAGTATTAGTAGTAGCTGCGGCAGTAGCAGCAGGAGCCTCAGTAGTAGCGACGGTAGTGGTAGCTTGTTCGGCATTAGTAGTAGTAGCAGTAGTATCAATAATGGTGGTAGTAGTAGTATCAATGATGGTAGAAGTAGCAGTAGTAGCAGCGGTAGTAGATTGAAGTGTAGTATTGGTATTAGTGCTATTAGCACCTGGAATACTCTTGAGAGCTAAATCAAGAGCTTGTGCAGAAGCAGTAGTATCTTTATCTACGACAGGAACATTCTTTTGCTCATAATACATTCCACCATGGAAAGCTTCACCAACAATAACAGTGACATTTTGGAAAAGATCAACCTTTCTAGCATCATTTTGCAACATGAGGAATTGAATAGCGTTACCAAGGTTAGCCTTCAATACTAAATCCTTCTCGTTGATAGCAGTACCCTTTACAGGAACAGTTACAGGAGGATCAATAGCACCAGATAATGTACCTAATTGTAAGTATGAACCAGTCTTGCTAGTAAAGAATACATCACAGTTGACACCAGTGACAGTGTAAGGAGTATCAAGAGGATTGTAGAACTTGACCCAAATGTGAGGAGATAAACCAACCAACTTCATTTGGTTCTCAACAACAAGAGAGGCAGGAATACCTTGCATGTTGGTCTTGAGAGCAACTTGAGCGAGACCAGGTTGAAGAGGAATGATCTTTGTAGAGTTGGCTGAACCCTTGACAGTTAAAGGAGTAACTTGGTTAGTCAAGTAATTGGTAAGCATTTTAGAAAGAGATGCAAGATCAGTAGAGGTCATC
Source organism: Mucor racemosus (assembly GCA_027405735.1). Taxonomy (NCBI): domain Eukaryota; kingdom Fungi; phylum Mucoromycota; class Mucoromycetes; order Mucorales; family Mucoraceae; genus Mucor; species Mucor racemosus. Next base: position 3,008,469 of record JAPEHQ010000001.1, on the reverse strand, counting down.
TTCATGCTAGCAGCCATTTCGTTTCTACCGGGCTTGATAATAGTGTTTGCTAATGTAACAACACCGACCTTTGAACCAGATGCATCCATGATAACATCAAAGTTAAGATCGCCAGCAGTGATAGTAATTTGAGAAGGATTATTAAGAGCAATGACAAGGTCAACAGCAATGTAGGTAGCAGTGCCGCCAACAACCTTGAGAGAAATAATTTCAGTAGTTCCACCGAAGCTAGCAAAACCTATTGATTTTTTATTTAGTATATAATAATTCATTAAAATAGCACATGCAGAAAAACTTACCAGCTAAAGATGTTTGTACATCAAAATTAATGTTACCCAACTTGAGATCACCAACAGCAGTTTGAGCGACAGAGTTAACGACACCCTTAAGACCGAAAGGAACAACAGGAGCTAATGTAAGACCAGCAACAAACTTTGTGAAAAGAGCTTCAGATCCAGAGTAAACCTTGAAAGGAACATTATTGAAAGCAGTATGAACAATACCATCAGCAGAAGTAGTAGCAGGAGATTCAGGTACTTCCAAATTGGCAACATTGTGTCCTTCAGAATTAGCATCAACCTTCATATTAAGAGATTTAACACCAAGAGGGAAGCCGAAAGGATTCTTGAGTTGTGCTTCAACATTTTGAGAACTGGCAGGAGGTGCAAAAGGATTCTTTGTGAAATCAATTTGCATATCCTTCATGGTAACAGCAGTGATCAACTCAGGTTTAGCAGGAGGACCGGGAAGTACAACATTCTCAATATTGATAGTCTTGAAAGCTTCAGAAAGCCATTGAACAACACCATTGGGGCCAGATGCAGAAACACCCTTAACAGACAATGTAGAGCTATTGGCGCTCAAGAAGTTTTCAAAGACTTCAGTAATAGCTGCAATGCCCTCAGCAGAGTCTTGGTGAATAAGACGACCTTTCATGGCCAAACTAGCAGTACCCTTGGGAGGGAATACGGCATTTCCAGCAGACCCAAGTGGACCGAGATCAACACCCTTATAGTAAGATTCAAATCCAACACCTTCAAAGTTGAAACCAACTTGAGAAGGATTGTTAATAGTAGTTTGAGCAACAAGGGTAATACCACCAGCGGGATCATTGCTAGGAAGATCAAATGTAGTAATCTTGACAGCATCCTTGAAACCGTTAGCACCAGCAAGGGTGACAAACTTTTCCATAGAAATCTTGGTAAAAGTAAAACCTAAAGCATTGACACTAACATCAGTAGTATAGATATCCCAAATAAAATCTTGATTATTGATCATGTAAGCAGCAAATTCAGACATGGCACCAGCATCAGCAATAGTGAAATCACCACTGACATCAAAAGAGCCACCGACATCAGCCTTGGCTTCAATAGAAGGCATAGTAACTGAACCGAGCTTCTTACCACCCCAAGCAACAGTCAAGGGAGTAGGGAAACTAATAGTAGCAGCCATAGGACCAGTCTTGGAAATAGAACCCTTCATTTGAACCTTGAAACTACCTTCAGTAGGAGAAGACATGATAATAGAATCAAAAGCAAGAGCAGAACCATCAACAATTTGTTGAACAATAGGTTGACCAACAATAGGAATGAGAGCTGTAACAGTGTTATCAGTAGCTGTTTGGACAGCAGCTTGAGAGAAAGCAAGAGTATTAACGTATTGGCCAATAGTTAAATCAGAAGCAAGAGATAAATCGACCTTCAAACTCTTCATGGCATCCATAACAAAAGTAGAAATGTTGAAATTACTGAACAAGCTAGAATCACCATTGATATTTTCTTGGCCTTCAATATTGAAACCACCCAAAGTGAGTAAAGCATCAAGAGGGCGAGTATCTAATTGAGATGTAACAGCAAGAGAACGAAGTAAAAGAGCAACAGCAGCAGGTTCTGTATTCATCTTCATGTCTAATTCACTAGATTGAACAGAACCCTTACCAGGAATAATAATAGGATTGCTACTAATATCTTGATCAATATTACCAACAGGCATACCATTATAAGTAACAGCAGAGACAACCTTGGTAATGGTTAAACCAGCACTAAAAGGATTAGCAATAGTAACCTTAACACCAACAACACTATCAACGAGAGTATTAGGACGAACAGTTAAAGCAGAACCTTGAATCAAAGCAACCTTAAGACCAGGCAACGTAGAAGCAAGAGAAACTTGAGAGAGAGCACCGATGAGAGAAGCAATAGGAGTAGATTCGTTAGTACCACCAATTTGAACGCCATTGTTTTGACCCATAACAAAGCTACTCAACAAGTTTTGTCCAACATCAGAAGACTTGGGATCAAATTTAGCAGCAGCTAAAACAGTATTGGAACCACGGTTCAAGGTTAAATTGGTTAATGTAACAGTACCCAAGGAAGTAGAATCAGCCATCATGGCAAAAGTAACATCACCAGTAGCAATGCTGAAATCAGAGGGATTTTCCATGGTAACGTTAATACCCAATTCAAGATGATCACTTTGACCACCAGTAACATCAAGAGAGTTAATGACAGTTGCAGTAGAATTCAAGAACTGAAGACCATGAAGTTCAGTAGGAAGTTCAAAGTTGATACCAGAAAGGACAAGAGGACCGATAGTAGTATTCACCTTGGTAGTAGCGTTACCAGCAACCATAAAAGTATAGTTGTTGCTAGCGGTTAAAGCATAAGTGTATTCATTATAAACAGATTCTTTACCGGCAATACCGGCAATTTGAGTATTATCAATAGCAAATTGGAGCTTTCCAGATTTTTGATCACTAGTAGAGGGAGTGTAAGGGATATTCATAATGGCAAAATTATCGACGCCAGTAGTCTTGTTGATGCCAAGAGTAATGTTTTGAGTAACTTCAGTAATGTTTAAAGCAAAACCAAATGGAATAGTAAAACCAGCAGTAACTACAGGAGCCTTAACACTAGGAGAGTAAGGAGCATCCTTATTGAAATTGAGGTCCAAATAACCCATAGATACAGAGTTCATGATCTTTAAAGGTTTATCGGCAGCAAGAGCAACATTAAGAGTAACAGATTTAAGGCCTTCAGAGAGCCAAGTAATAGGATTTTTGCCGTCTGGAGCAGCAGATACACCTACAGCAGTAGTATTAGAAACCTTGCCTGCAATGTAGTTTGAGAAAAGAGTGCTAACTTTAGATTGAGCCACGGGATCATTGGCTTGAGACTTCATGGTACCAGAGAGTAAAATGTTATTATCACCCTTTTGCAAAGTAACATTATCAGCATGAACAAGACCAAGGTCAATACCATCATAACCAATGTTCATTTCAATATAACCAAGTTGAACACCGATAGGAGAAGGACTAGTTAAGACAGTACCAAGTTCAATCAAGATACCACCATTTACAGCATCACCAGGAAGTTGGAAAGAGTTGATCTTGACTTGAGGAAAACCATTCATACCTTCAAGAGTAATGTCTTTATTTAATGTGACGCTAGCAGTTCTATGTAAAAATATTATATTAGTACAATTTCAATCAATCATACTATGAGATGTTACCTTGTTAAAGCAGTAATTTTAGCTTTACCGTTCAATGTCCAAGTAAACTTTTCAGCAGCCAACATGTAACGAGAGAATTCAGAGAAAGCAGCAACGTTTGTAATCATAAAAGGAGTAACAGTATCAATAGAACCATGTCCACCTCCAATGTGGGTATCAGGAAGAGTAATTGTACCAAGTACAGTATTATTATAAATTACTTCAATATTATCATCAAACTGAATATCAGCACTGAAGGGGCCAGTCTTTTTAAGATCAGTAACCATATGCATATAGAAAGTAGAGTTAGCATCAGCACCAGCGACAGGTTGAAGATTAGAATCAGCAGGAGGTTGGAAACTAATTTGAGCAGTATTTACTTCAATTTCAGAGTGATTCAATGTAGATTGAGCAATTTTAGGGAAAGCTACAAAGAGAATTAAAATAACAACAACGACAACGACAATTACTGTAATAACAGAGCAAATAATCCAGTATTTTTTGTTCTTATAAAAGGGTTTTTTAACAGGGGCAGCAGGCTTTTCAGAGTATTCTTCAAAGCCGTCATCTGCATAATCATTATGTTGTTCATTTGTAACAGTCGTTATATATTCTTGATGAAGATGCTGAGGTTGTTCAACACCTTGGACAGCAAAAGCTTGTTGTCCATCATTAATGCTTCCAGGCATTTATATTTTATATTTTTATATTAGTGTTTTAAAGAAAGGAGATTTATATATATAAAGATATGATAGTATGAAAAAAAGAAAGGATCGTGGAGTCAGACAACTGACAAATATTTGTATATAATGTGGTAAGAAGGTCAATGTTAACTCATTTGATGTGCCTTTATATACAGCATTTACGGATCCGATTATACAAAGTAATACAAACAGACCTAAAGCAGAACCTCTCCACAATTCCTCAATAACAGAAATGTTGCTCAAAGTTCAATAGGGGATACAAGATGGCTATCACCAATAACTATATTTTGAATGTTCTTTCTCTCATGTGAATTACCCACACATTTATTTTTTTTTATAATTTTCTTGAGGAATTGTGTAGTCTATTTTAATTTATACATGTTATGTTGTGTATTGTGAATACATTGTCAACTGTATATGGTAAGCAAGTAAAAGTTTGACAGAACTGATCTAAATTTTTGATTTTTCTAATTTCGCACTAAAAAAGCTTGGTGTGTAATCTTTGGGATTTGAAATTTCTATTGTAAATAAACAATTTTTTATTCTCTAATATTTTGTTATGCGCTAATACGTATATAATCTTATCAGGCTGCAAAAATAAACATAACCCATTCCAAAACGTTACACTATTTAAGGTTTTGTGTACAGATTTCACCAAACTGTGTGTATTACACCATGTAATAAAAATAAATTATACGTACAGTAATATACCTGATTACTATGTAAAATTTTGACAATTGATTAAAAATACCAAGCAAAATACATTATATAGGAATTGAACGACATTTACATATATTCAATCATGAATTTTAATTGTTCCTGAATGATTCAAGTGGTTTTTACTATTACTGCTGCATTACAGAATAAAAGTCCGCCTTACAAATCGATTTCATATATAAGCATCAAACTCGGGTTTGATTTCTGAAATAGACAATGTGTTTGTATAAAATTTCTTCGAAAAACCTGAGTAGTATTATATCAAATACACAAAATATTTCTCTGTAAAAAAAAGGCTGATATTCAGACCTGTTTTTGCACATCATATGATGGTTTATTCAAATTAATGTAATATAACGCCACTATCTTTCTTTGTGTATACCGTAAATAGATTTCAATTATTCATCAAAGAAAAAAAAAACTAAAAAAGTCGCAAGCTTAGCATAAGGTCTTTATTTTATACTTTTAAAGTACAATGGCTATTTTTGTTTTCGTTAATGGTATGTAAAAATTCTTGAAAAAAAAACCACTGATGATAAAGATTGTCCCATTTTATATTTGTACTATTTCATCTTGTATACATTCTGGGTAAATATATATATCATGAATTATATTTAACAAGTATTCAACTCATTTACACATACATCTATTAGCATATATGCATAGAATTGCCTCTTATTTTATACTGCCTGTATTTTTCAACTCTTGAATAGTACGCCATTGTATGATTTTAGCATATCAGCTCATCATTTACTGCTGATCTTTTTCTGATCATTCCAAGAATAAAAAAATAGTTTAGAGCCAATGGTAAGCTAGCTACCATAAGTTATAATAGTCTGCACTCGATAAGGTAACTGTCTTCGTGAATCAGTTTACAATAAAAAAATCTCTCTCCACTAGCGCACTTTTACTGTGTTACTCTTCTTGTTTGCATAAATTTAAAGTTTTTTTTTTTTTTTTTTTTTTTTGAAAGAGTGCAAACAAAGAAAAAGATTATATCATTCAATATTTTGTCTACATATTCACATATATTATCAACAACAAAAAGTATACTTGTCTATTCTTCTTTAAGGAATTCTTGTAACCAAAACATTGATTGACAATCTATCACCTTGTTTTGAACATTTTGTCCCTGGGAAAAGAAAATGTAATTTATGAAGAAACCGGGGATCAAACTTATCATGAGTCTTTAGATTACACAAGAATACCCTCTCTCATTTTCGTGTACCAAATCCTTGAATCGGAGGTTCTTATGTTTATTGTATTATGTATGACGCTCGCAGTATAATTGCTCTAGCTTGCGGATGCCAAACTTTAACATCAGTAAAAAAGTGCTCTATTGGTACCCGTTTTCTATTGATTTATTCAATTGAGAAGAATACACACGTTGCTACGTACAGTTTTAATTGCTATAATAAAGAGATAGTAGTTCATTTAGTTCATACATCTCACAATGAAATTATCAAAAATATACAAGAGAATGGGATGAATAAGAATCATTTTGGATAATCAGATGAGAATAGATGATAACATTGTATTATTCAAAGTACCAACTGGTTATGCATGGTTATTTACACAATAATTGCGTTTGAATACATATAATAGACTGTATAGTATTGAATTGAGAACTGAGGCGCTTGTGCGGTATTAGTAGTATAACGTCGTACTCCATGAAAATCACCGCATAATAATATACAAAATTAGTATGCTTGAGCTATCTTTTTTATAATAATAAACTGAATTATCAGGGAACAAACGGTGTAATTATACTTTACATTCGTTTTGTTGATATTTAAGCAAAGAAAGTATCGTCTGGGCTACGCAGAATTGCCTTTAGCTCGGGGTACACTAATTTTAGTTGTAATTGCGATTTTTCTTTTGAAAATAAATGTCATACAAAGATATTCACTGATTGTATATTTATAGCAATTTCTATATAAAAGGATTAAATCCTTCAAGATATAGTGCAAGCAAGTGCTGTCTCAATTGTGATATTAACTAATTCGGCTTGCGCCTGATGCTTATAATTTGGAACGGCAAATTCATGCCACTTCATAAATTTTATTGCTACAATATTTTTGAATGCTAATAACGGATGAACATTACATCCGTTCAATGCTAAGAGTTACATATAGTGCTTCAATTACTTACGATCTACGTTTATAAATAGCATTTTAGTGCCATCATTCAAGCAGCATCGACGTTTGAGATATTTTAAAAAGTTACTTTTTTAATTTTTGTTGTAATGGCTGCTACCCATATTGTCACCACAAATTTTCTATATAAATGTACGACACTGTAAAAGTTTATGACAGTTTGAGGTACTAGACTTTACCATTTTATGAATTTATATTACAGTAATCCCGAATCATCTCTTTTGGTATCCATCAGAACAAAAATATATTGGTGACAAAACGCATGGGCCTTCTGTTTCGTAACATGTTGTGTAGACTGGGTCTTAAGGGCGTCTAGTTCGAACAGCATTACACATGTAATTATTGTTGGTTGTATCAAATAACTATTGTGTGTTCCTGTGAAATTAGATAATATCAATATGTTGCTCTTTTGCTTTTTTTAGAAGTTTCAAAAAATTTCCATTTAACTTTTTGTCAGAATTCTGAAGTAACACACTTGTATCAGTACTAGCCTTCCACAATTCTCTTTTCTTGGAGCATTTATGACAGATCTCTTTTCATCTTTATATGTATTTATAATAAGTATAATCGTACTTTTAGAAATACACACGAATATTCTTTTGAAGGCCTTAAATTGTATATATTGATCTCATGACTAAAAATGATAATCTTTATGTCGAACAGTAATTTGATATGCGCCACGTTATATTAGCATAATAATTGAACATGTTGCATCGTGAATTCTGATTCATGCTCAATTTTTTATATACATTCAGAAAGTTAGTCATTAGGATTTAACATCATTATCACTGATATTTGAACGTAAAACCTATGCAAAGGGCCAAATCTTGAGCACAAAAAACCAGTGTTAATTTTCGATAATTAGTTGAAAAATCAAAAATGAATGAAAGACATAAGCAGTATAATTTTTCTTGACAAATAACCACTTTAAAGCCTGAAAGACTTTTTCATGCATTTAATGAATGCAATTTGAACATCAAGTCAATTGGATATTCGTTTTCCAAATGTCAATATATGGATTGTAATGAGTAACTTACCTAGATCTCATTTACATTCAAATGCTTCCAAAAAAAAAAGTAAGCATACGCAATAAACCGCGGTATATAACGCTTTATTTACAATTCTCGATTGACAATTAAACAGACCAATTTCTGTATAGTTTTTATCATTTGTAATTGGAACCTTTTTTAATATAGAGAGCATAACTTTTTTATAGATCAATTGATCTTGTAGTTTATAAAATACATATGCATCAGTGATTTTTTGAGGGTGATTAATAAACAAAATTTCAAAGCAAAGCAAGTTTCCATAAAAACTAGTATTGGTGTCGAACCAGGTTTTGCCAGCCAAATCCACTAATATAAGCTAGGCTCGACAACAACACTGATAAAAACAGACAGATTGAATATATTTAATGTCCGACTATATTGTTTTGAAAGTACAATGGCTTACCATTGTTGCTACTTTTTGCAACTTTGATGCATATACTCATATACTGTATATGAATATACACAATTTTTACCTTCATATCTTCCATTAAAGGCAAGCCAAGTGCCAAGCTCTTCAATTTCTCATTTGGACCGCCTAATATAGTACCTTGTCGGTAACATACACAATACAATCCATTAACTTATGTTGTGATGTTGTGATAATATACGATATATATCCCTAAATTGGAATAGTCTAAAAACCAGATACAAAAAATGTAGACAAAAGTGGGCGTTCTCTTACTACGATTTAACCAGCAAATCAACGGATGCTAATGCTTTTAATTTTGGATACTGTTACAGCTGTAAGATATATTTTGAAATTTACAACCCATTTGGATCAATGTTCATTGATTTTAAGTATTTTTCCAGTGACTAAATTTCTTTCAAGCAGAAAAAAAGACATTTTTTTTTCCAAAAACATGTCCAAAAGTCCTTCAAAAACAGCTGTTGGCTAATGAAATCAAGATAAGTTTTTCGTACATCTACTGTGCATTAAGTGCAACTTCAAAATTTAGTTTCGAGCCATTATTTGATTTTATAGAAATTTTCAAAGAATATCTGAAACAATTCATACAAAAGAGTTTAAACAATAATTACGAATTTTCATTCTCTATTTTCATAGCAATTTGGGGAGAATAAACCATTTGCAACTCTGTGGATCAACATTAGAATTATTTAACATTGCAAAGGAAGATAATTTGTGAACCTATATTTGGCGAGAACCGATGAGCTTATTGACGTTAGTAGGCGCAAATAGCAGGTAACCAACTTGCTGTACAAATTTGCCGAATGCACAATGACTCATGGAAGCTGATAATATCTGAAATACTTGTAGTATTATTCATACTTATTTTTATATCCATGTAGAGTGGCAGCTTAATTGGATCAGTATTCATAGAAGAAATCGTATTTAAATTGTTTTCAATAAAAGTGCGCAGTAAGCTATAGGTGCACTTTGGTGGTAATTTTCTCGACATATAGTAGGTTTTGGACGTTACATTTTATTGAAACCAGCATGTCAAAAATGTGTCCCTACTCTCATGTAAAGTTGGAAGTTACTAGGATCAAAATTCGCTGAGATAGGGATTTTGTTGTTGATTTTTTACGGTTATAAAAATTGGTTTCAAAGGGGTTTAAATAGTTTCCAAATGTATTTGCCCAATATTTAAACGAATTAAGTTACGTAAAGTCTTCAAAAATATACATTCAGTCTATAGGCTATTGATATCTCTACGAAAATAGAAATACTAATACTAGAATATAAGAGCACCAGTCGAACATTGATCAAAATTGGTCAAAATTGACCTAAAATTGATTATAAAATACTGGGCGCCTAATTTGAGGTATTATTTTTTTATATTCAAAAGATAGATCCAATTCAACACTACTCTGCGTTTTTTGTTTCAGCGAAAAATATTAATTTTTCGTCGAGATAATTAAAATAATAGTTTATATTACAGCTTAAAACTATTATAACTGAGTCCTAAAATTGATCTGACAAATCGACCAGAAAGTGATCAAAAAAACAAAATCGCTTATCAGCTCATGAACTGCAAAATAAGTAGATCTACCGTATTAAATAGTTTTTGTACAGTTTTAAATTCTGCATACATCTAAACAAAAATCAAAAAAACATTTCACATTAAATGTTGCGTAAAATGCAATTGAAATTTTGGATGTTTTCTGACAATACACATCACTTTTTATAAGTATATTTAAAATATAAGTAATTAAAATAATGCGCAAACAAATTATCTATCGATTGAGCTATTGAAAAGTCTTCTAGCTGCATTTTTCGTAGAGAAAACAAGATTTTTATCCAATTTTTTTCAGATTCAGAATTTGGGATGAGGGTATACAAGGGAAAAATGGATGCTAGAAATAAAGGTATCTTTTTGTACATATTTTTGAGGATATCTCCACGAAAAATCAATACTTTGAAAAACTCTAAATTGGGTCTGAAAGAGCTCAACAAGCTTAATGACATGAATGCAAAAAAAATGTTGCTCAATTTAGCCAATATTTTGAAACCTATTATAGAAATACCAAAAAAATGAAAAAAATAAAAGTGCTCAGAATTTTTTTATATTAAAATATGTTATAGAGCACTTCAAAACAAGTAAATTTTATTATTAGAAAGTGTTAGTATAGTTTAATTTTTTCTGGAGATATGAAGCCTCAAAGTTTTTAATCCATTAACAGTAAAATACGCGTAAAAAATCTGAAATATTAGCACTGAAAAAGTTATACTATTTACTAGAGATAGGATATTTCATGAAACGCGTTATTGGATAAAAGTTGAACATCTCAAGTACATGGGCATATTTTTTTTGTTGTTGTTATTTATGTAAGTCAATTCAAAATAGTCTTTTCCAAGACGGATATCTATAGTTTTCACATCTTTTTAATTTTCTATATATATCCTATTTTTTTTTGTATATCTTCAGATTTCATATTTTTATAACTTTCTTTATGAATTAAAATGATTATTAAATATAATAAACATTATCAAGAAGGCAACTTTTCCATTTTGCATGAAAAAGCAACATTATATTTATGCTTTCTCTTAAGATACATACTAACTTCATATAAGATAAGATATCCGTCCAAGCCTTGTCTTTCTTCTGATAAAAGCCACGGATTTTTTTTGGTGTCCTACCTTTGACAAGTCGGCACAATCATCGATCTGATGGTTACTGTAAATGAAACAGAAAAAGCTAGTCATAAAAAACCAATGATTTTCCAATATAACAACTGATTCGACAAGCTTAGGTCCATACTCATTAACGATTCTTGAGGCTTCCAATGCATCCAGGTCTGTCTTCTTCATTAACGAATCGTCGCCAAAATAGTTTTTCCAGACGCGATATTCTTTGGAGTTAAAGAGTCGGTTGATAGGAGAAGCAATCATGTGACTAAGGCTATCCTTTATGACTATGGTTTCTTTGTTGGCAAGGTAATAATCGCGTTTCAGGATGTTTTTTGCGCGTTCAACTTGTGTTCTAACGGCTTCTGGAGTGACAATTTTGGCGATATCAATAGGCTGCTCATCTCCACTGATTTTTATAGTGACGTGATCCATTCCATCTTCCTCCACTATGCACTTGAATTTCCGTTCAAATCTTTCAGGTACAATGAAGGTAACCTTCTTCTTGTTCATCATATTGGCAGATCGAAGTAAAAATAATATAAAATCGAACGTACACTTTTGACGGCTGTCAAGTGTTATGGTGTGTAAACTGGCAGCGTGCAAGAAGACGTGTTTTATGTATTTTTTATCATAGTATTGGTCTTGTATAATAAAAGCACAATACTTTCTCAGTTGCAGAGCAGTGATCGTGCTTTCAAGCTTGAGTATACCTGCTATTGGCGAAGAGCAAATCCTCCAATGCCTCTTGTTCACAAAAGCAAACGAGAACTTATCCAGTTTACTGGGTAATAGAATTAAGACGGATAAAAGCACTTCGGTAGGTAAGTTTTTCGCCATTAACAAACAAACCAAGTTGAGTATAACAGAAGAGAAAAGGGCTTTACTAGATATTTTCTAAAACAGTCAAAACTTATTTAATCTACATGTTTCAGTTGACAAAATAATTCAGGAGACATCACATACAGTATTTTCGGTTACACTTGAGAAGATTATAAGTTTTTTTGAGAATTATATTTTAGAAAAAACAGAGAGTTTTTAGAAATAAGTTCTTAAACGATTTCCTTTCTTTTAGATTAGACATCTTTTAAATAAAAATGGACTACGTTAACTATATTCCAGACGAAAACTACAATAATTTTATGACTGAGGGAATGGAAGTTGATGAGGTTGCTGTCGAGTTCGGCGACATTGAGATGCTTAGGGGAAATGAGTACCTCGTAGAAGATATTTCTCAAAGCGCAGAAGATGCGAAATAGAGAAAATAATTTTAGAGCTAGAGGAGATGACTATTACTAAAACCAAAACATATAAAACGTATGGGCCGGAGTAAATCGCACGCTTTATACACATTTTACAGGAAACAGGGACCACTGTACCAAAAGCGGCCGAAACTTGTGGCATACCTACCAGCAGTGCTTATAAACTTTTAAACCAGTTCAATGACAGTAATGGAACAATTCTTCCAGGTAGTACATCTACACAAAAAGGAAAGCCAAAACCAAAAAAGCTATTTCCTGTCCATACCGCTTTTTTGAGCCAGTGGACAAATTTCTTGACAAAGAAGAACGGGTTACCCATTCAAAGACTACAATTGAAGAAACCACAAATCATCATCACAACAGACAGCTCGAATTCAGGTTGGGGAGTCAGCTTACCACTAATGCACACTCATGGATTTTGGGAGAAAGAGGAACAACTACTATCAATCAACGTAAGAGAGTTGATGAGCATCTATTTTGCGCTGAGATTACACGCGCCAAACTACCGAAACTGCACAATCAAGGTTTTGACGGACAACAAGACATCAACAAAATATACAACAAAGGAAGGCGGTACAGCCTCAGTTCACCTACAAAACTATGCAGTGAAAATACTGGATATTTGCAATCTGTACAATCTGAAAGTGATATATCAACATATCCCAGGCATACACAATATTACCGCAAATCAACTGTCGAGAAAGGAGAAACCATTGTACGAGAGTACGATCCCAAAAAAATTATTCAAGAAAATTCAACAACAATGGGGTCCACTGAAGATAGACATGATTGCATCAAGACAAAATGCACAACTCCCAACATATTGGAGTCTGAGACCAGACCCAACATCAGCAGCAACAGATGCATTCTCACAACATTGGCCGAAGGCGGGTCTGTATGCTTATCCACTATGGAAACTGATTCCACCAGTAGAACAACAAATAAGAGAAAACGGATCCGGTAAATAGTTCTGGTGACCCCTTGGTGGCCAACAAAATACTGGTTTCCAATGCTGTTGGGAATGAAAAAATTGGACAAACCAATTATGTACAAGAAAAACAAAAAGACAGCATTAGTCGCATGGCTGTTATCCGGCGAAGGCACCAGCAAAGAGGATTATCACAGGAGACAATGAAATTTCTAGATGGAGCACATAGATCAGGCACAAATAAGGCGTATAATAATGGGTGTAATATTTGGGTGAATTGGTGTAAACAACATGGATGTGATTGTGAAGGATACAATATACAGAACATTTTGATATTTCTAATAGATCACCAACACTTTAGTCATCAACACTTAAATACTATCCGGTCAGCAATTGCATCCGTCTTTAAATATATTCATCCACAGAAAGAACCCATAGCTTTACAACCTCTGATACAAGATTTTTTTAGTTCAAAAAGAAATCAACCAGTCAAAGTACCAGAAGAACACCAACTAAAAACATGGGATATTGATGTAGTAGTTTAACATTTACAAAAACTTTACGCAAACAATAAAACAATTTCATTAAACGATCTTCAACAAAAAACAATTGCTTTAATTTGTATAGCAACTATGGCGAGACTAAGATCAGACGTAGGAAACATTCAATATCGAGATGTGATTATACATTGTGAGAATCAAGAAATCATTTCGGGTGCAATAATACACTTTAGACAACCTAAAGAAACAAAATTGAAGTCATGTACAATGGGAATTGCCAAGAATGAAACTGTTTGTCCTATCCGAACACTAAATATATGGTAAATACCCACCCATCAACAAAGTTATCATGGTTAACAAACTTCAAGAAATTATTTTAGTTTGATTATATCTAACAATTACAATCTCCCTAAAAAAAAAAATAAAAAAAAAATTGAAATTATACTGATAGCTAGCATTTGAAAGATATAGGGAAGAAAGGGCTTTAAACTAAATTTATTACTATGCATATGAAAAATAAAGCGTGGCTCTGAGAGCATTTACAGTGAGTTCCAAAACTCTTTCAATGTTTTGAAATTTTGAATGAAATTAATCATAATTTTCGCAGTTTCAATCGGAAATATATGAAATTCCTATTCTAAGTAACTTGAAATATTGCCAATATTATTAAAAAGGTTTGACCTGATTATTTAAAGCTCCGCAAAAACTATGTAAATTCAAAAACGGGTACATCATTGAAAAAAGGGTTTTGGAAGCATAGGGTAAAAATTACAATTTAGTAACCCACAACTTGTACATTAACGCTGGATATCTTATAAAACAGAGAAATATGCGGAAAATATATGAGATGATTTTCAACTTTTACCTTACCTTTTTTACTAGTACTTTCAAGTGAAATCATTAGAATGAAGACTATATCAGATGCCAAACGTAATGACGTTATCTCTCTGTTAAATTCAGGCCATACCGTATCGGAAATTGCTCGTCGTGTAGATGTTAGTCAAGCCACAGTATGTAGTATTGGAAAAAAGGCCTGTCCTGACCGAGAAAAACTTAAAGGAGGCCGACCATCTAAGCTGACTACGGCGGATAAGAGATATTATGTCCATAAAATCACTAAAGGTGGCTTGGATAATGCGGTACAAGTCAACAAAGAGCTTCATCGTAATCTACACGTTAATGTCAGTGCAAATACTGTACGTAGGGTTCTTCGGAATAATGGTTTAGACGCATTCCCTAAGATAAAAAAGCCAGAAATTAGTGACGAAAATGCAAAGGATCGCCTCCGCTGGTGCAAAAACAGAATTGATTGGACTTTGGAGGACTGGAAACGTGTTATATTTACCGATGAGGCTATAATTAACCGTTTTAACTCCGATGGCCGTATTTGGTGCTGAAAACGAGACAGCGAGGAGATAAAACCTAGGCATACCAAAAAAACAAGAAAGCATGGAGGTGGTCGCATCATGATTTGGAGCACTATTTCTTGGTCTGGTGTTGGTTGGTTGTGCAAGATCGAAGGTAATATAAACTCTGAGCTATACAAAACTATTTTTGATGATGATTTGGAGAAATCCATTGATGATATGTGCCAAAAATTGAAGTTACGTCGTAATCAAGTCATTCGTCAGCAAGACAATGATTCCAAACACACCTCGAAGTTAATGAAAAAACACTTCGAAACAAAAGAATATGAAGTAATGCCATGGTCAGCTCAATCCCCGGACCTCAATTCCATTGAAAATATGTGGAGGCTATTGAAAATCCGCTTAAACGAATACGACACACCTCCAAAAGGCATGAATGACCTTTGGGAGAGAACACAAGAGATTTGGTATGAAAAAATAACAGTTGAGGAATGCCAAAGAGTTATTTAGAGTGTGCCGGATCGTCTGGAAGCTTGCATTAAAGCAAAAGGTTACGGCATTGATTATTAACTACGTTTAAATAAACTTCAATTTTTTTCATAATGCTTCCAAAACCCTTTCAATGATGTACCCGTTTTTGAATTTACATAGTTTTTGCGGAGCTTTAAATAATCAGGTCAAACCTTTTTAATAATATTGGCAATATTTCAAGTTACTTAGAATAGGAATTTCATATATCTCCGATTGAAACTGCGAAAATTATGACTAATTTCATTCAAAATTTCAAAACATTGAAAGGGTTTTGGAACTCACTGTATTCTGGTATAAGCCCCTTTATTTGTAGACAGATATTAATGATTCATAGAGGCAAGATAGACATATCTTCTTTGAAAATAATTTGATAGAATATGACTTATTAATAATATTGGACGAGAGAATTCGAAAACCATCTGATACCATGATGTGAAACCTATTTGAAAACACAAATTCAGTCGTCTCTTCAAACCTTTGTCTTCTTAGTAGCTTCCAACTATACATGAGGAAAGGCACACATCTTTAAAACTAATAATATCGAATGATAGCAACTTCCGCGGCCTGCTGTATGTTGAGAAACCCCTTGCCAAAACAAGCTTATAGTTTTTTTGCGCACTTTTATTGGAAATAATAATAATATAATTTCAATGGCTACTGATCCAAGTAGGGAAGTGCAATTTTACATAAAATAGATACGAATATAAATACAGTAGATATATTTAAAAAAGCTGATACATTATTGTCTCTTTTTATTGTATTTTATTTATAAGCTTCAAGGATAATTTAGATGATTGGGCAGATTTGTATTATTAAGCATTGTATTAATAGAAATTTATGTGAAATTATGATTATAAATTTTTTTGAGACATTTGATTTTGATAAATAAGATCTGATAGTTGTTTGTTTAGTTCTTATTTGCGATCATTTCATCTCTAAAAAAATGTTGCAAGTTTAAAAGAAACTGTACCTTTTTTTATGGTAGATATTTAAATTAAAAGCCAACCATATCTTCAATTTCTATTTTTAGTCGTGTTATTACATAAGACGTAAGAGTTAACATTTGATTTGGTGGAAAATTTGATTTAATGGAAACATTTTTTTTCCACCGACGAGTCCAGTAAATCGAATCGCGGCTGTACCTCCTTTGTGTCAGTTGTCGCTTCCCATCATGTACTTGTTAACGACGCTGTTGCCAATACCGCCATTTATAATGCTAAACGCTATTAAAAATTCGGAGGCCAATTCTGACGATGGTACTGACCTTTATGCCAATTCTACTGAAACCAACTATGATGATGATGAAGCCAACCTTAAAGATGGTATAATGGTAATGATGGCAATATAAGCCTGATAATAAATAATTTTTACCCTCTTCAAGAACAGGATAAAGAAGATAAAACAGCGGAGGCATGCTAGCAATTTACCTGTACCTTGTTGGTTTGTTTGCGGCTTAACTACCATTGATACAGATGCAATAATGTCTGCTCAGAGCAATAAAACATTAGTGTGGTGGTATATATTTTGATGCCCCTGCAATGGCCATCGATGTAGAAAATATACGATTGACCAAAAAAGCAAAAGAACTGCTTTTAATTAAGAAGTCTATATTATGTTAATATTCATGATTCAGGTCTCACATCCAAGATCTCGGCCTATAGTCAGTGTTATAGTAAATCAATGCAGATCATTGATTTACATCATATTCTTAAATAGTAAAGCCCTAGTAGTAATTACAATTAATGTGTCATAAATACAACCAAAGGATGCATTACTAATAGTAGTGTAATATTCTGGCAAATTATTCATAAAGACTTTTTGACATTTCAGACTATTCATTCCAATCTTTTGCAACTCAAATATGTTTAGATGCATATTTCAAAATAGAACAGAAAGTATATAATAGTATCACAGTGATTTGAGTCCTGTAATAACTTAAAGCTGGTGGGTGTAACCTTTTATCCATATGGAAATGCACAAAATTTACAATAAATATTGTTGCAAGAAAAAATGTATAACTTAATGAAGGAACTTGTTAAATTAAACCACGCACAAAAACTAAAGAGAATCTTCATTTAATATCAATGGTTTGTCCTATTTATACAAATTCTATATTACATTTATCCGTTAAATCATTATTAGAATGATTATATCTTTCTGAAATTACTTGTCAGATCAATATATCTACATTAGTAACGCCACACATTTAAGTTGGGTTTATTTTATATTATACAGTCGTGATTCGATTTAGTGGACTCATAAATAACGGATTTTCGATTTAATGGACAGTTTGAAATCTCCCGTTTTTTTTTAATAATTTTACTGCCTAAATCCATTGAATCGATTCAGTGGATAGTGGACAATTTCGTTTCTACCAGTCCACTATATTAGTAAAATATAAATACTATTGGATAAAACTGTATTTAGCCGGTAATAGCTTGATCTGGTAGCCATGAAATTCGAAGAAATATGGAGAGTAACCAAATCACGTGCCTAATTTACCTCAGTCTTTTATTAAATTTCTTGTTATCCACTGTTCAATTCAGTTGCTCGAATATGAAAAGCCTTTATTAAAAATATTATTTAATACTATAAACTAGTAACGCCTTTTTATTCTCATTTTTTGATCCAATATTAAGGAAAATGATTTATTCGATTTAGTGGAAAATTCGATTTAGTGGACACTTTTCTCCCTCCCAACGATTCCACTAAATCGAATCACGACTGTAGCTAAATCCAACAAGTTGGTATGTCTCACATATCCCGCTTCCCAGAACTTGTTTTTAGAACAAAAAGAACCATCGAGAATGCTATTATCATAGATCAGTTAGCTGACTTCTTAAAAATAAGAATTACAAATTAAATGATCTATTATCTTCTTACAATTAACCGGTGGATGCAACACATATGCAACTTTTTTTTTCATTAAATAACGCAAAGAAAAAATCGTATGCCAATGTACCTGAGATACTCAATTTTAAATCAAGAATAAGTATTCAAAAATATCCTATTTTTTACAGTTAGTATTAATTTTTCGGTGCTAATGTTTCAGATTTTTACAGGTACTGTATTTCACTGCTAAAGAATTGAAAACTTTGAGGCTCCATATCTCTACAAAAAATTAAGTTATACTAACACTTTTCAATAACAGAACTTGTTTTTGGCATCATATCTTATGAGCGACACTTCGAAATTATGTCATTTTATTATTATCAAGCGTTTTTAGTATGTAATTTCACTGCAAACTCGCTCATCCATTAGAATTGATTCACTATCCTTGATTAGCGTATCTATATTAACGGTCCTCCATTATTAGCTCATGGTATTATGCAAAACTATTAAAAAGGGGTTATTATCTAATTCCAAATTTATCTGACTTAACTGCTGCTTCTAAACTAGCATCAAATTAGTTGTGTTGATTCGCAATAAAGTAAGGCGTTTCATCAAGTACGATGTTAGCATTCAATGTATTTCAGTTAAATTGAACAGATAGTGATATGGTTCATGCAGAGATCTATAAATGCGTGAGAGAGCTCAAATCTATGAACACAAAAAAATGATCCAAGTTGTGATGCTTCGTCGATCTGTAGGAGATTTTTTTTTGTGGCAATAATACCTGGTGGCTCAAGTGTAATTTAGGCATTTAATTGTCAAATGTAACGAATCAAGATAAAGTTGGTTGATTGGATAACGGATAATAAATGCAATGTCATTTGTTAAATTGGTGAACGTAAATGTATAAAGCAAAGCTTACTTTTGAATGAAAGTACTAATTATTCTGATTAACATCAATAGGTTCAAAAAGCATAGTTAGGTGCAATCATTGCTACTAAAGTGCATAATTTGATATGCAGAAAATTCTTAAAGCATTTATTCTTTTTTTTTTTTTTGGTATTAAATGTAAATACTGAGGAACCATTTGTGAGTACTTAAGTTGGTTCTGGTAAAGCATGGAATAAATTAGCTTGAGACAAAGAGGGTAAAAAGGCGGCAATAGGTTCCAGTGATAGCCATGTTTATGTTTACGATATTGGAGAGATAAAACTAAAACTCGATGTAAATTACCTCTAGCGCAATAATTATAAAGTAAGACTATATTCTCATCAAATGAACTACCACACAATATTAACATGTATAAGTATTTACAGTAATAAGCTTGAATCAAGTGGGTACAACAGCATCGTAAATTCTTGAAAAAATTCTCAAGTATTATAAAATCTCTTATTTTTAAGACTTACAAGGCTTATAAGCGGAATATTAATTTAGAAAATTATTTTTGTCCAGATCATCAATTTTGACATTTTTTAATTTTTTTTTTTTGGTTTTGCAATTCTAGAGTTAATTATACTACCAATCATAAAAACAAAAAGTATACACATATACAGAATCTAGCGCTCTATTTGCTCAATAAAAAATAATAAACATTTTTATTGCAAAATATTACAAGAAAATCCTTTAACCAAAAATCCGTTTTTGGGGCAAAAGTACAAAGTTTCATTATTTAACATTCAATAATAAGCTTTTATAAAATGTGTATTAGTCATGACTACAATTTTCTCTCACAATGTAGTACATTTAAACGTCGATTTTAGTATCAAAATTTGATTTTTCTGTTTTTTGATCAAAATCATGTGTATTGGTAAGGATAAAATGAGTTCCCGAAAATGTCCGCTACAAAGTCTGAATTTTCAGACTGTGCGTGGTTAAACATAAGAAAAGTTTAAAAAAGCGCTTTTTTTTATTTAAAACTTAGATATATACCATAGTATAAGAGACTTAGCCATTCAATCTTGCTATGCTCAATTACGGCGTCGCTATACGGGCTCGCTTTTGCAATTTTTTAATAAATGTATAATATGACAGACGGTTTTTCCAGTAGAAAATGCATGTTTCTATGATAACAGATATTGCCTATTTTGTTTAGTTTATGGGTTGATGCGCTGTAATGCTACTTTTACATTGGCTGAAATGTGCAATTTATTAGCAGGGTTTTAAATGCGCTAAATAATGTAACGCATTAAAAATCCTTTTCTACGTGTATTGTTTCTCTCTTTTTGTTTTCATATTCCAAGGATATATTCACCGTTTGATAAGGCATATCAGACTATCAAGCTGGTATTCTTTTCTTGTCTCTAAATATGCATTCTAACATAAGGGACTAATGTTTTTAATATAGGTAGCAGTCTATATTATAGATTGATGATACTTTCATTTAACCGCATTCTAAGATCAAATATCATTATTTACTACTGTATTGTTGGACGTATTTCTTGATTACTTCTAGATCAAATCGAAGACAATGATATTTATATCTACTCAATAAAAAGCTAGAACTGGCTACAAACCCACGAAATGTTCCAGAAAAGTGATAAAATTTCAAATGATATAGAAACAAAAAAAAAAGAATAATCTAATGTCTTGCCTAATAACCATAGTTTTAATCGTTGCTACTGAATATTTGAAAACAAATCTTTTTACCGCTGACAATCGTGAACTAAAATAGTAAGTTTAAAGAAGGTTAATTTGTTTAAATTTTATGTATGATAAAGTAACATATATAAACTTAGATTTGGCTTGCATATAAATTTAAGCAATAAGTGTTATTTAAGTTTATGCTCGAGTAAAAACCATTGTTGCTGTGAACATTATAGCTATAATTATATTTAAAAATGATGATAATCGTAAATATATTGGTTCTTGCATGTATTGCTCTACATCAACGTATTATTGAATTATATTGTCTATAATCTGTATTTAATAAAAGCAAAGGTAGTTTAAAACCCATTCCAGTAAAAAATGCAATGGAATTTTAAGAATAGCACGATGCTCATACAAATACCAATTTGTGCCCATACGATTGTCATTGTGCAAGATATAGATGTGCCTGAATCTGTCAAAAGGTTAAATAGAAATCTGAAACGGATATTCAAGCCTAAGAAGGTTGTAGAACGTCTCACCAAAATGGTTAAAGCACAGAAGGATTAGTGACTGTAAAGTAGTATATAAAATAATATTTTGCTTTGTAATAATAAACAATAATCCTTTCCTTCTGATAATATTTTGACTATATAACTAAGATAATCAGATCGACACGATCAGCTCATTATGCTCATGGTCATATTTTATTATTTTGCACAAATAAGGATAATGATATACTTATGGGCAATTCTACTATTATGCACACATGGGATTAATATCATGCACCACATGGACAGAATCTATAATTCTGCACATACAGGCTTAGCGTTGTGCTAGTGTGCAGTTTTTTTTTGTTGTGCCCACGTGCATCTTGTCATCTTTTTAGCCATATTATTCAGTGGGCCCAACAACAGCTCAGGCTATAGTGTGTAGCACAGGTCGGCCGCAGTGAATTGTACCACTGGTACTTCCAAACTAGAAACTGAACCACAAAGATCTTGTTTAAAGATCTTATTTTTTATCATTGTATTATTAATATAATTAGAAAACATTAAATATATCACAAAGGCCATCATGATAATGCATACACCTTTGCTCTGTGCTTTAATTTCAAAATATTATTATCGTGAATAAATTTAGAAGAGTTATAATTGTATTTCCATATTGTTTTTTTTTTATAGAAGTTTTTTGCCGCATTGCTTACACTGATGACACAACAAAGGACCGTATGTTTCCTAGTAAAATAATTCAAAGTGGATGATGTAATAACATATATTTCTTATAGACGTTGTTCTTCTTTCGGAATCTTTTTTAACTAGTTCATCCACCACGAAAAAAATAATAATAAAATATGATGAAATATGTTAAAATTAATTAATATGTACGTAAATATACTTAAATGATATCATTTATTTACATTATTTTAATGTTATCATGGTTTTCCTGGTTAAATAATGCTAAAAATCGAAAATTACATTATTTCCATGATATCATGTATCATGTACAGTATCATGTATTTATATTTTTTTTCAGAATGATCAGACTTGTTTAGGGGCAGCCGCATTGGAAGTTTCAACCAAGATCGAGTAATAAAAAGTTCATGGGATAATATCTATTTTTGGATGTTTAAGTAGGAACCTTATCTCTCGCTCTCCTAGTCGAGATACTGTATATTACAATAGAAATTGTAGTGCATGGCTGTCATTATAATCCTGATATTATTGTTTGTTTTGAATTATGTAGGTAATAGGAGTAATACAGTCATGATTCGATTTGATGGACTCTGTTTAGATATACGAAATAAAGACTAAGAATTAAAATCAGAATTCAATATATTTATTGCGTATATTTCTTTCGAAAAAATAAGATGAGATCTAATCAAATATATAATGGGTCGTGTATTTATATGTTTTAAGAGCGCGGATATAGGATGGATATCTAGGTTGACCAGAACCAGTAACCGCAAGAGATCCAAAGATAAGTATATACAGAATATTCTTGATCGAATAATAGACTTAAAGATTTTTCTACATCAGGTATCAGTTCATGTAGAATGTCCCATACCTATTCCTAATTGGCTGGTTCTTAAAGAATATCCCAACCCTTGGGTTAATTGCCACAAAACCACTCCTACCTATTCCCAATGTTGAAATAAAGTTTACAGCATCATTTACCATATCTCCCACATCTATGACCAAGTCTGGATCATCCATTTATAACTCTAAGTGAATGATGCTATCTTTCCTATCTCCATTATGTAATCCATAATGCCTGTTAATCTAGTCTATCCTAAACAGACTCAAAAATAAGGGAAATTCGATTTATGGGGCACTTTTTTTTTCACCGTTTTTTTTCGTGATTTTCCTGTATCGGTTTTCGAGGATATTAAACAGCCAATTTTGAAGCCAGTTCTATTTTTAACTCATATTGAAATGTAATTCTTATAAATAGTCTTTTAAACCAAGGCATAGAAGCTCTTGGTTCTTTCTTTTACCGTTAGTTTTTCTCGTAATAAAGCCTACGTTCTCCATGATAAATGTTACTAGTCTTTATTATTATTTATTATATAAATAAGATTGTATGTATCCATAAACTCTCAGGTATACAGGGGGAAAATTGAAGTTAGAAGCGAGGGTGTTTCTTTGTGCACATTTTTGAGGATGTCTCCATGAAAAATCAATATTTTTAAAAAAAATTAAATTGGATCCGAGAGAGCTTAATGAGATTGATGACATGAATGTGAAAGCAATGCTGCTCAATTTAACGAATATTTTGAAATCTACTACAGAAATATCAAAAAAATAAAGAATAAAAGTGCTCAGATTTTTTTATATTACAGTATGTTATAGAGCGCTTTGAAACAAGTAGTTTTTATTATTGGACAGGCTTGGCATAGCTTAATTTTTTGCGGAGATATGAAGACTCAATTTTTTTAATTTTGGCAGTGAATTAGCGTTAAAAATCTGAAACATTAGTACTAAAAAAGTTATACTATTTGCTAGAAATAGGATATTTTAGGAAACGCATTTTTGGATAAAAGTTGAACATCTCAAGTACATGGGCATATTTTTTTTTTTGATGTTATTTAGTATAAAAAAAAGTTGAGCAGAAAAGAAAAGTCGGACCCAATTTTTAATGAAAAAGCAGCAAATTTAACTTGTTTTTGAGTCATTCATGGGACATAAAAATAAAATCAGGAACAGAAAATATAATGCAACCAATTCATAATTATTTTGAAGTATCTGAGATATAGTTTCAAAAGGCTTATAATGCCAAACTATCCTTTCAGAAGACGTATAGTATCAAATCATCTTATTAAAAAAGGGACGAAAGATATGGCATTTATACATCGTGGTCTATGCGATATATTTGAAATCAACATAAGTCTCTCAAAATGCTCTTATATATGAATATACACTTACTAATGACTGTTGTCCAGAAATGCAATTTTTATTTATGTTTTGTGAGAAAAATCCGTAAATTTAAGTTTAAATAGCATGAGTCTTTCAATCGTATGCGATAGACCATGCTTTGAATGCACAATTAGAAAGTAACTATTGCTGATTTTTACGTACCCATAGACTTGTGCAGTTATAATCAGTATTCCAATTCTATATGATTATAGATATAACTACTTAAACGAAAATGTAGCAAATATTCTCAAAAAATTACTATTTTAGAAAAAAAAAATTAACATTATATATGAGATGTCTCGTATAGCCAAGTATAGGTTCAATTATCCTCAGTTTCATATTTGACAGTTTGAAGGAAATTGCCTGAATACGAGCATACCTTTTTTAAAAGGTTTGATAGCATAGCAAATGATAGTGCTGATTATTAAACACTCACAGTATAATAAAAATGTATGTCCAACAAGATGCAAATAATATTCATAACTTTAAACAAATTACATCGAGATGGATTAAAATCACATTATTTTAGTTGTACCTCCCAACAAAAAGTTTGAATCTAATTGAGCAAATCCCTCACCAACATCATACATCGAGAGGCGTAATGGACTGTAGCCTGATCGATCAACTGTTTGGATGTGTTGTTACATACTTTTTTTGGCGATAATTATTGATTTTAATCTTTTTTTTTTATATATGTATCAGTGTATATTTATATATTTTAAATAGTTTAGGCGGTAATGACTCTCATAGGGAAGTATGAACCTATATAAATAAAAATTAGTAAATCAATTCCTGCGAAATATAATATTGCCAAATTACCATCATTGGGAGGAATGAAATCTTCAGAAGTCTTCCAGGTAACTTGACGACCAAATCTAGGAGCAGGAGCAAGCTTCTCCTTAGTATAAAGCTTTTGAGAACTCAAGACATCGAAGAGGGGCTTGGTTTCGGCGGTCTCAGCAGTTACTTGTTTAGCAGCAACTTCAGCAGGAAGGCTATATTAGAAAATGTCAATTAGTGATCAACATAAGTATGTATTTATATTTTGTAAAAATTACGTTGGCTTAACAGGAGCACCTTCAAGGAGAAGAGCAACATCTTGTTGAGTGTATACAGCAAGTCTAGGGAAATTTCTGCGAGTATCACGATTGAAATAGTAATTGTCGTGGATTTTGGAGGCAGATGACTTGGGATAAGTGTACTTTTCAGGGCGAGAACTGTAAATGATAAATGTGAGCAAATTAATACATGTTGACATGTTGAATATGCATGTCTTACGCTGGGGCAGGAGTACGGAATTTGCCTACAACGGGCATACCGTCAGTAGATAAAGGGTTCTATATTTGAAAAAAAAAAATTAAAAAATTGTTCATTTTGTGCAATTCAGCAGATTTTTTCTTACAATAGAGAAGTATTTCTTAACCCAAGACCAGGTTTTTGAGTTCCAAGACATGATTTAATATAAGGACTATCAAAAATTGATCGAATTTAGTTAATGAATTGAATTTTTGATTTAAATATTATTTGCAATTTACTTTTTTGAAGGTTGAAGAAACAAAAATATTAGGACAAGCAATAATCAAACTGGGGATTTCTCAAAAAACATCGATATAGGGTGATGTCACTCAAAAGGAGAATGCGGGGAGGAGGATCAAGAGAGAAAGGTCTTTCTTTGATGATGGATGAACCATCTGCCGCAAATGTTCTTTCACGTCACAGTGGCAAATCCAACATACACGAAAGCTGCATTTTTACCATTAAACCTTATAATTTCTTCATATGAGCAACGAAGAGAATCATGAAACACCCAAAATTGGGAAAACTGCAGAAGAGTTTAACGTATTACTTGGTAAATATGTAGATGGAAGTGTAAAAGCAGCAGTGTAAGTATATATAGCAACAACCAAAAGTGGAATTGAAGCCTCAACTTTCGCTGCATACTATAGTTTACCTACAATGATGGAAATATTCGAGCCAATTATACCAGAAAAAGCAGAAGTGATATCAGAATGTTACTCACAGGGGGAAGCATACATGACCAAACATTTGAAGGTATTTCGGATGATGTATAGAAAAAAAAAAAGTTTAGGCAATGAACGGATTTTTTTATTGTAGAAAGGTGTTCGTGCAATCATCAAAGACAGTAATTTAGTTGAAAGACAAAACAAATTGGATAAAATGTTGAAAGATGCAGAGGAAAGAGATCGTGTGAGAACACATTTATTACCGACACCAAATCAAGTGTCAACAGGAATTGTATATAAAACCAAGAAGGCTGAAATTGTGCGTTTGCAGAAGATTTTAGATGATGTGAGATGAAAGCATAAAATATTATAGCATTTAACGAAGCTTTCTGACACAATTCTTTGATTTAAAAGATAACCGAAGAAAATTATAAACTGATGAATGAAATCAAGAGGAAAGACAAGGAGAAGCGAGAAAAAGAGTCAAGGATAGATTCACAGATAAATCAATTTAAAAAGGTATTTGCATTTCGCACAAATGTTGGTGACTACATAGATTAAATGAGTTGATTTTATAGAATGTTATCTCAGTTAGCTCTATCCCGATGGAAGATTTAATAGGTGTAATGGATGAATTGGATTTAAAAAATGTGGATTTATGAGTTGTGTCAATACATTGTAAATAAGATATAATATTACCCCTTTAGATAGCAACTATCACTATACAATTGTAGTAATAATAATGTTGGGATCACAGTCAAAAAAATATACGAGACGTTTTTAAAGAATTATTCCAAACGCTTAAAATTGTAAAATTTTGAAAAAAATGTCGTTAATATATTTTTATGATATGAGCATTATCCATCATTTTTCTTCCCTCTATTTGATTATAAGATTAATGAAAATTTGCAAATACAAAATGAGCAGTTCATAAACGGGGCTTGAAATTTGCATCGATCGATGATAATAGCTCAGAAATCGCTCGTATCTTGTTTTGCAAGTTTATAATCTATTCGAACCAAGTAAAATTTGCATCTATACTCCTGCATTCATTCTACTTCTATATTCGAGCTTCTGATTAATATTTCTCTTCCAAATAATTCATTTTTTGATCGATATTTAGGTTTGTGTTAATAGAAAATGCAAAATAAGGGGTGAGCGACGCTATGGTTTGGAAAAATGTATATTTTGTACATTCAGATTGATCTTAAATTTGCAGCAACGCTGTGTTATATATACTACTAACAGGGCCTTTTTGCTAAATGCATTTGAATGTGCTTGGTGTCAGCAGTAGTATCAAAGAAGCAAAAATAAATACTTGTCGACAAAAATCTTTGGATGCTTTGCGTGTATATAATATAACAATTTCATTCTAGATAAACAATCATGTACGCATGAAAATAAGGGGCTTTCTAAATATACTTTTAAGAAGACATATACAGATATATTTTTCAGTAAATTTTGGTGAAATAGCATTAATTTAACAGCATTTAAAGCGCTTC
This sequence comes from Mucor racemosus, assembly GCA_027405735.1. Taxonomy (NCBI): domain Eukaryota; kingdom Fungi; phylum Mucoromycota; class Mucoromycetes; order Mucorales; family Mucoraceae; genus Mucor; species Mucor racemosus. Next base: position 2,980,381 of record JAPEHQ010000001.1, on the reverse strand, counting down.
AAAGCTTCTATATATTACTAAATGATGTAGTCAATAAATACAAGCAAGTGCCATTGTTGCATAAAGGAAAAAAAGCTCCAATTTAGACTAATCCAATGATGTTACAATAATGAGTTATTTAGAGACAATAAAACACCATCTCATGACGACAATAAATCTTGTATCTTTTGAGTCAATTAACAACAATTTGTTACTACGAATTCAGAAAGATCAAAGATATAGCGTTTGTGCAACAAAACATGTCAGTAGTGACTGGTTGAGAACCTGTTGTATTTAATGAAAGCTCATTTTGCCATTTGCTTGCCATATTAAAAATTTAAAACTGGCTCAAAATAGTGGAACTCCCTAATGAGGCAATTGTGAGGCAATTTCGCCCATACACACGTTTGTTCCCCTCATTCTTTTCAGCCACGATGAGCACGGCAGAAAAAGAAGAATGCTATATATATAAATAGGGATCTTCATCAGTTCATATATTTTCTCCTTTTTCTACCTATTTATTTCTACCTTTTTTTTTCGAATTTTACAACTATTCAAATGACTGTTGAACCACCAAAAATGACAATTTCAGAACGCAGAGCGACTTATCCATTACAGGAACGCATAAAAATATATAATCCCGATACAATGGCACGCAAATTAAATCAGTTGGATAAACAGCCCACTAAATTAGTTGTTCATGGTGTAAATATCCTTAATAAAATCAGTATTGATAGTGATACTGCTATGAGTCGTATAAAACAAAGAAGAGAAACTCATAATCGAGTAGAAAGAAGACGAAGAGATAATTTGGTTAGATTTTAAATTCTTTTTTTTATATATATATATAATATTTTACATGATTTTAATATGATACATTTAGAATACACTTGTAAATGAACTATCTGATCTAGTGCCAAGAAGTTCTGTCGAAAAGAGCGGAGGTGAAAAGTGCCATCGAGCTAAAGTGCTACGATACGCTATTGAATATATTCAGTCGATAAAGCAAGAAAATGCACAACTGCGCCAACAATTAGGGTTATCTGTTGTATCTTCACCTGAGTCACCTTCATCATCGCCACAATCTACATCGTGTTCTTCGGCGGAGGACTCCGACACCCCTGCCCATTCTACTACGTTATGATTTATTTAAACCATTTCATTTAGGAAAGAGATATCTTTAGTGTAAAATATCTAGTTGTTTATATAATTTTAAAAGAATTTATTAAGCTTATAAAATATATTGATATTAAATGGAATGCTGCTTGTCTGCTTTTTTTTATATATAAATAAATGAAAAAAAAAAAAGACTGAAAGAGTGATTGATGAGGGTATACAAAGTTGATTGTTTCTTATGTTACTATTATTATTATTACTGTTATTATGATTCAAGTTATTCTGCTACTGCTTCCAATTCATGGCGTTTGGCAAATGTACCACGGTGAGGATCTGTATCAAAGTATCTAGTGCCACCAATGCTACCATCACAGTTACCGACTAAATCCAAAACATGCCATATTAGTAAAAAAATAATAGAATTTGTATATATATATATATATATATATATATATATTTACCTCCATGATCAAGTTCAATGCCAATATATTCGCCTCTACCAAAATCAACAGCACCAATGTATCTCACATAGCCAAATGTTGGTAATGGTCTCATCTTTAATCGAACTCTTGTACCAATTGTGATGGGTATGGGTGCTTGCTTAACTTCATCATCTTCTCGGTCCCCGAATAATTGTCTCCAGCCAGCTCTTCGAGGTTTTTCTTTATTATTATTATTAACTGATAAAGAATGTCGCATAGCATTAGCAGTTAAACCTTCATCAGGTAGAGATCGAACAGGTCTAGCTCTTGGATAAGCTAATCTAGCTGGAGATCTAGAACGTGGAGGTGTCACAGGAAGCTCAAATTTGATCCGAGTAGGACGATGAGCTAACATATTATCCTGTTCCAATAATTGTTGCTGTTGTTCTTTTTCACGTTCTGCTTGAGCATCTAATCTGGCTTGAGTTTCCATAGATAATAGTAAATCCAGATTACCGGTATCCATCGAACTAATTTGACGCTGTAATGTATTTTCAGGTGTATCATATACGCATTTTGTATTAGGTGCGGTTTGACATTTAGCTAAAATGGGTCTTTCATTGGATGCAGTGTTATCTAGAGATAATTTTAATTCTTCGCTTTCTGTACTTTTTGTGCTTGTAGAATCATCATCAATCAAATCATCACTAATTGTACTTCCACCGGTATTGACTTTATCAATAATCATTGTGAATTGTGGAGGAGGAGAAGGTTGTTTATGATGATTTCGTTGCTTTTCAGTTAAATTTTCATCTGAGATGTAACCATTTGATGTTTCTTTATTATTAGTCAATACAATCCCACTTCCTGCAGTGCAGTTGTCTTTATTTAAACCGAGTCTTTTGGATAGCTTTTTGGCTTTTCTAAACATTTATATATTGTTTTGAAAAGAAAAAAAAACAAATCGGTTGAAAACTTTTTTCTTATACAACATTCGAAGATGCTGGGTTTTTATTAATTGTTAAAAGAAGTGAAACCCTCGATTTCGGCCTTTTGAAGTCTGTTACACGATTTGAAATACCTGGTTCAAACATGGTGTATTTAACGGAATTAGGAGCATGCTTGTATAGATTAGATTCATATTGCTAATCTTTTACTATGGATTAAAAGATATCGATGCTAGTTGTCAAACAAATCCAAAATAGACTTATTCTTTAAATACTCCCACTACCAAAAAATCCCAGTAAATGATTCATGCGGATGTACTCGGATAGTCTTTTGACACATATTTTTGACAGTCGTTTTCCTTTCTGCCTTCCTTTCTTTCAACTTGGCAAAAGTTTATTATCTAAACTGATGACGAAACAGAGAATTCTATGAAAATCTAGTGCTTGAACGCTAATTTCTTGCATTGATCTCCTCTGTTGCGTTTTAGTGTTTTCCTTTGTTCCACTGCATTCGGCCATCTAAACTGGTATTTATCCAATCAAGAATACAAGGATTTAATTTAATTATAGCTAAAGAGTTGGCCAGAACCATATTTAGACACTTCGAGGCCATGTTATTAACAAGCCAAGGAAAAACAGTAGATCTGTTATAATATGAATTGGAAACATTTCAAAATCTGAGACATTTTCATTTCTTAGATTATGCTTGTGGAATTGATTTCATAAATAGCGTTTAAATCTCATATTTTAAACGCATTTTGAGTTTCTGAATCACTAAAGTATACTGACTACAGATATAAATCATAAATAATACTATTGCATACGCAAATCCTAATTTATGCAGGGAAAGGGACTTATATGCAAATCTGCATAATTCTGTTATTGTAATAGCAACTTTATAACTTTCTGTAGCGTCAATTGTAAACAGTTTTATCGGCCATTTAACACCAAAGCAAAGCAAACTCAATGAGCTGATAACAAAATGGCTTTAAATAATCACATTTATCTGACATAAAATCAATCATAAATGTTCAAACCAATTTCAAAAGTGTAACCTAGATTATTAATACCTTTCAAATTAGGTTATATGACGCCATTTACCGAACTTGCATTTAAAATAGATAGTTCGAATGATGGATGAACGAAAGGCGCAGAAGACGCAGTATTTTTTCATGCCTATTTGCCTGTTCCTCACTGTAAACAGTTTCAAAATCAGAGCATAGGATTTTCTTTTAATAGTTTTGAAACACTGCTACTTTTGATATGGGGTATAATTATTAAAATGCCCAACATTTTGTTTAGCATATTTGAATCATAAATCAAAATCTGTCTTGAAAGACCTGGCTTCAATTTTAGCCATTTGAACTACACATTTTAAAAACTAAATAACTTAGAGAAATCCATGTGCCAACCAATAAGCCATAGTCCATAATGCTCAATTTTGATAATAAAGTAATATCTTTGTGTAGTTGAGAAGGAATAAATCCTTTTTAATGGACCCAGATTCTAATTTTCTATTTCTTTCAGCCCAGTTTAAATCCTTGAGGACAGCATATGGGCTCACCTATTGTAACTCAACCAAATCTCGATTCTTTTAGATGATACGTCTCATGGATGTCTTTGACGAATAAATATATTTTCTCCGTACTAGCTTCTACCAGTAAATGCATTTCCCAACGACAAAGACACCTATGAATGATTAATGAGTTTTCATATAAAAAGTTACGTAAATTACCATATAATCAGCTGCATCAATATGAAATTTCTGTCAAGAATATTGAAATATCCAGAGAAGATGATTTTTAAATTGAAAATCGAGCGCTAATTCGTCTTCAGTGCTCTTGAGATATTCAAGTTTAATATAAAAACACGTCTCCGGAAATATCCTATCTCTAGTAGTTGTTATCATCATTTTAGTGCTAACGTTTCAGGTTTTTAACACTAATTCATAGCTAAAAACCAAAACCTACAAGCCTTAATATCTCAATAAAAAATTAAGTTATACTAACAATTTTTAATAATGAAACTTACTTGTTTTGAAGTGCTCTATAACATATTTTAGTATAAAAAAATTCTGAGCACTTTTATCTTTTTTCATTTTTTTTGACATTTTTGGAGTAGATTCAAAGTATTCGTTAAGATGAACAGCATTCTTTTTTACATTCATGTCATCGGCCTCGTGGAGCTCTCTCGGATCCAATTTAGTTTTTTTCAAAATATTGATTTTTCGTGGAGATATTCTAAAAAATGTGTACAAAAAGATACCTTTGTTTCTAGCATCCATTTTTCCCTTGTATACCCTCATCCCAAATTCTGAATCTGAAAAAAAATTGGACAAAAATCTTGTTTTCTCTACGAAAAATGCAGCTAGAAAGCTCATCAATGGCTAGATCGATAGATAATTTTACTGCGCATTACCTAAATTATTTACATTTTAAATATACTTATAAAAAGTGATGTGTATCTTCAAAAAACCTCCAAAATTTCAATTGCATTTTACGCAAAATTTAATGTGAAATATATTTCTGATTTTTGTTGAGATGTATGCAGAATTTAAAACTTTACAAAAACTATTTAATACGGTAGGTCTACTTATTTTGCAGTTCATGAGCTGATAAGCGATTTCGTTTTTTTGATCATTTTCTGGTCGATTTGTCAAATCAATTTAGGACTCAGTTATAATAGTTTTAAGCTGTAATATGAACTATTATTTTAATTATCTCGACGAAAAATTGATATTTTTCGCTGGAACAAAAAATGCAGAGTAGCGTTGAGTTGGATCTATCTTTTGAATATAAAAAAATAATACCTCAGATTAGACGCTCAGTATTTTATAATCAATTTTTGGTCAATTTTGAGCAATTTTGATCAATTTTTGACCAGTGCACTTATACTCTAGTATTAATATTTCTATTTTCGTAGAGATATTGATAGCCTATAGTCTGAATGTATATCGTCTTTGAAGATTTTATGTAATTCGATTAAATATTCGGCAAATACATTCGGAAACTATTTAAAACCTCTTTGAAGCCAATTTTTTATAACCGTAAAAAATCGACAACAAAATCCCTATCTCAGCGAATTTTGATCCTAATAACTTCCAACTTTACATGAGAGTAGGGACACATTTTTGACATGCTGGTTTCAATAAAGGGTAGCGTCCAAAACCTACTGTGTGTCAAAAAAATTATCATCAAAGTGCACCTATAGCTTATTGCGCACTTTTATTGAAAACAATTTAAATACGGTTTCTATGAATACTGATCCAATTAAGCTGCCACTCTACATGGGTATAAGAATAAGTATGAATAGTACTACAAGTATTTCAGATATCAGCTTCCATGAGTCATTGTGCATTTGACAAATTTGAACAGCAAATTGGTTACCTGCTATTTGCGCCTACTAAGGTCAATAAGCTCATCAGTTCTCGCCAAATATAGGTTCACAAATTAACTCCCTTTGCAATGTTAGATAATTCTAATATTGATCCACAGAGTTGCAAATGGTTTATCCTCCCCGAATTGCTGTGAAAATAGAGAAATGAAAATTCGTAATTGTTTAAACTCTTTTGTATGAATTGTTTCAGATATTCTTTGAAAATTTCTATAAAATTAAATAATGGCTCGAAACTGAATTTTGAAGTTGCACTTAATGCACAGTAGATGTACGAAGAACATATCTTGATTTCATTAGCCAACAGCTGTTTTTGAAGAGCTTTTGAACATGTTTTTGGAGAAAAAAAAAAGACTTTTCTTCTGCTTGAAAGAAATTTAGTAACTGGAAAAATACTTGAAATCAATGAATATTAATCAAAATGGGCTACAAGTTTCAAAATATATACTACAACTGTAAAAGCGTCCAGCGATATTATTTTAACGTCTCATTGATTTGCTAGTTAAATTGTAGAAATCAATCGCCCACTTTTTTTTTAGTAGGTTTTGCGACTCATCAGCGGACTATTTAAAACTAGAAATAGCGCTAAATCAGCCAAAATCAGCATATATGGCAATGTCAATTATCGAAATTAGTAAGTAAATGTCCTTTTCATGTATAATAAAAATCGTAGCGCATTGCGTTCTACATCTTTTTTTTTTTTTTCAAAAAAAAAATTTGTTGTTTTGTTGTTATTTATTAAAAAAAAAAAAAGAAAAAGAAAAAAATAAGGTAAACAAAGACCACAAATTGACTCTATTTCTGAAATGAAATACTATAAATTTCACTCTTTTGTGCCATGTAAAACATCTATTCAGACAATCAACTCAATTCGACTGATTTACGTGCATTTTTTCGTATCTTAGGTGCATTTTACATCTTATTTCTTATGGGTTTGGGTATGAAAAAGGATGCACGCTCCGGGTTTGAAGGCATGCAATTTTGAAAATCGATGCTGACCCCAATGTATTAATGGGAAGGTGTTCCTGTAACCGGATACAAGTTTCCCAGACTCTCATTGTGACGTGTCAACACAACCAAAGGTTTGCAGGTAAATCAGATGTTGGTGCTTTAATTATTAATCTTTTTCAAGCAAAATTTAGCAAAAAATGCCCAACAGAACATTAGACTTTCGACACATCGTCGAGAACAAAGCTTCCACAGTTCCACGTAAACCTCAAAAACCGCCACAACGCCATGGGCGAGATGAACAAGATGAATCTTCATATGATTTATTTACAAAAGAAGCATATCGTATATATCAGCATATTACCAGTTTAAAGCGATTTCTTTTAACTATTCGACCAGCCTACCTTAGTACCAGTAAACGACCTTCAACTCATCATGGTCGCTCGAATAATAATAGTCTGGAGGATTCAGCAATGGGCAGCGATTCATTGTTTGCAATTTTCTCGGGCAATATCCATAGCTTAACAGACCGAGAGCGCGACGAGATTGATTTTCAAGCCAAACTTATTATTCGTCGATGCATTGATCGTATTAAAGAGTTGGAAGAATCAGAGAAAATTCGACAATCTAATGAAGCATCCAAGCCAACAAGTCGATTAGCACATTTTTTGGGTAGCTTGAGCAATACAAGTGGTGGTGGTGGTATGACGGAGGATGTGTTATTTGTACACCGCAGTAGTATGACATGGTTCTTGAATCAACAATTGATGCAAGTATCTCAAATTCAAAAAGATCAACAGGAAATTAGATTAACTCGAGAGATTGAAAAGAGTGAAAATCAATTATCGAAATCAATGTACGTTGAGCCACCTGTTTATATTCCAGAGCAGCAGCAGCAACAACAACAACAACAACAACAACAACAACAACAACAAGAAGAAGAAGAAAGCAACCCATTTGAACAAGCACTATCACAAGAGCAAATTCAAATGTTGGAAAAGGAGAATTCAATTATGCTAGACGATTTAAATAATACCCTAAATGAAGTAAAAAGTGCAGAAAAGGCATTGCTTGAGATATCTACCCTTCAAACCCAGTTAACCAACCATTTAGCAGCCCAAACCATCCAAACCGATAAATTGTATGCAGATGCTATTGCCACAACAGAAAGAGTGGAACAAGGTAATCTTCAATTGATTACTGCACGAGAAAGAAATAAGAGTAGTCGTAATTTCATGTTGATTTTCTTACTTGGTGCTTGTTTTGTATTATTGTTTTTGGATTGGTATTCTTGAATAAACAACAGTTGCGTTTAATAGCCGATCTAACTCTCTCTCTCTCTGTGTATAATAATGAACTTTTATTTATTTATTTTCTATTTTTTTTTTTAAAAATAATAATAATCCTTTTTCCGGTTATTTTGTTTTTTTTTATGTCAATTTGTTGATATATAACTTACAATAAGGAAAAACATGTCGACAAATCCTTCGACCAAGACACGTTCAGTGTATGGTACATCATCAGTGATGGATATTAATACAAAATCTACAGCTTCTTCTACTAATAGAAGAAATTCAGCTGCGCCTCTAATGAATACACCTCCCATTCAACCTGTAACAGGCATTGATCCTTTAGATGTCGCTGGAACTTCATATCGTTCATCTAATATCATCACTTCAGGCTCTTATGCTCGTCATGGAGGTCATCGCACTGGGCTTTTTAGACGTAGAAGAAATAGTTCAAGTTCAGTGGAAGATGATGATCAACAAGATGAAGATGAACAAGATAGCGAGAGGGAACTAAATACAAGCGATGAAGGATCATCTGGGGACGACGACGACGATGATGACGAAGATGATGATGATGATGAAGACAGCGATGATGAAGAAGATACGATTCAACATTTAATAGCTTCTAGAAATAATACAGAAATTCGTATAAGTGGATTAAATGCTATTCCAAATGATACCAAAGATGAACAGACACTGCTACTAGAAGAAGAAGATGTTCAAATTCATATCCAAGCTTATAGATTCAACCGGATTAATTTATTTATTTATCGCTTATGCTCTGTGCTATCCTTGGGTATTGTTTGGTTGATTTGTAGATGGGTGCCTAAATGGTATATCGCTTGGATCGGTGTCAAGGTACCCTTAGAAAAAGCGGAATGGCTTGTGTTTGAGGTACTATGATGAAAAATTAACAATCAAGATAATTATTGATCAATACACTATAGAGCCAATACAATGAAATAGAGATCATTAGACCTTTTCGGGAATGGTATCAAGGAACCATTGGTACTATTTTCTCGCATGATCAAATAAAGGAAGAACTGCTTCAATTCAATGTAAATACCGAAGAAGCTCGTCATTTGCTCAATATGGATCATCAAGTAAATCAATTGATGCTGGTTGAATATCGATACATTCGATTAGCATTTCACCCTATATTACATAAATTTCTTATTATTGGGTTAGTTTATATCTATAAAAAGAAAAAATGTCAAAATACTTACAGCAGTTGATAGATTTTGGAAAGATCAATCTTGGATTAGTACGAAAAATTTCAAATTGGGATTAACTACCGAGAAATATCATGCTAGATTATCTGTATTTGGGCCTAATCTGATCAACATTAGAGAAAAACCAACATCCAAATTACTTACAGATGAAGTTTTGAATCCATTTTACGTATTTCAAATTGGTAGTATTTTATTATGGTGTATGGATGATTATTATTATTATGCATTTTGCATTTTCATTATCAGTGCATTTAGTATTATATCAACGTTGATTGAAACAAAAGAGGTAAATTGAAATGATTTGGGCACAAAAAAAAAGCCAATTAATCCCTCCTTTTTAGACCATGAAAAGAATGAAGGACATGTCATTTTTTGAATGTTCCGTAAGAGTATTTCGTAGTGGATCTTGTAAGTATGGATACCACATGTTGGAAAAAACGTTTAGTGATTTAGGGGGAAATCAATTGGGAGGAGGAGGGGGGGGGGGAGGATTATTGAATAGAAAAATGAGAATAATTAATCAAACAAAATGTAGGGCGAAATGTAAGTTCAGTCGAATTAGTTCCCGGTGACCTGATTGATATTGCAAATGTACACACAGTTCCATGTGATGCTATGCTTGTATCGGGAGATTGCATCTTGAATGAATCCATGCTGACAGGAGAATCTGTACCTGTCTCCAAAGTACCTATTAACGATCCAACCCTTAAGAAAATGAACTTGTCGTCATCTAGTATACCAGCTGAAATATCAAAGCACTTTTTATTCATGGGCACTAAAATGGTTCGAGTAAGAGGAGGTGATAATATATCCACAGCTACAGCAATTGTTGTCAGAACTGGTTTTAGTACAGCAAAAGGAGCACTTGTTCGATCCATGTTATTTCCAAAACCCAATAACTTCAAATTTTATAGAGATTCTTTCAGATTTATTGGTGTTTTGTCCATCATAGGTACGTTAATTACAAAAAACGTTTATTTAATTTCAACATTCACTAATTAAAGTACATACTGTAAAGCATTCGTTGGTTTCTTAATTTCATCTGTAAATTTCATCCGTCTTGGAATTGATTCAACAACCATGATTTTGCGTGCACTTGATTTGATTACAATTGTTGTACCTCCAGCATTACCTGCTACATTATCTATTGGTACAAGTTTTGCTATCAGTAGATTAAAGAAATTGGGCATATTTTGTATATCTCCACCTAGAGTCAACATTGGTGGTAAAATCGACTGTATGTGTTTTGATAAAACAGGTACACTTACAGAAGATGGATTGGATATTCATGGTATACGTGCAGTAACATTGACCAAAGATGGGATCAAATTATTCGATGATGAATGCAAATCAGTTGCACATGTCGATCCTAATAATGATGGTATAATTACAACACAAGCAAAGATCTTGCGTACAATGACAACCTGTCATTCCTTAAAAATCGTCAATGGTGAACTTTTAGGAGATCCCTTGGATCTTAAAATGTTTGAATTTACACAATGGGAATTGGAAGAAAGCGGAGGAGCATCATCGATGGGATTAAAGCCTAGAAGTGAGTTGGCTGCATTGCAGGCTAAAAGGAGTGCAAAAGTAGGTATTATGCCTACAGTAGTAAGGCCTCCCGGAGGTCGACAGGACATTAATCTGCACATGGTTCGTACTCTTGTTCGCTTTAATGCATGTAATATGTCCGCTGCTTATTAACAAACTTGAACATAGGAATCCGAAGCGCCACCTATTGAATTTGGTATTATTCATACATTTGAATTTGTATCATCGCTTCGTAGAATGAGTGTTATTGTAAGAAGATTGGCTAACCCAACAATGGAAGTATTTGTAAAAGGTGCGCCCGAAGTAATGAAAGATATTTGTACGCCTGAATCAAGTAAGTTGATTATTTTGTATATTATTTTATACATGGTTAATTAATGTGCATTTTTTCACACATAATTTAAAAAAGTGCCCGAGGATTATCAAGAGAGACTTTACAAATATACACATCGTGGCTATCGTGTTATTGCATGTGCTTCTAGACAATTATTAGGGGTAAAATGGCATAAACTTCATAAATTAAAAAGGTAAAGTTCATGTTTCAATCTGTCATGAACAAAAAGATATTTAATTCAATATTTCTAGAAATGAAGTTGAAACTGGTTTGACATTCTTGGGTTTTATCGTTTTTGAAAATAAACTAAAACCTCGCACTGCTTCAGCAATTAGCACTTTACGCAATGCAAATATCAGACAAATCATGTGTACAGGCAAGTATATATTATGCTATAGATTAAATTTTACGCTGACTGACACCATATATATATAGGTGATAATGTACTGACAGCTGTTAGCGTGGCTAGAGAATGTGGGTTGATCGATCAATCGGCAGAAATTTATATTCCTAGATTTTTAAAAGGGTCTTCAACTGAGCCTGATTCTGAATTAAGTTGGGAAAGTGTTATGCAGGAAGGCAATGAGTTATCAACAGATACATTACAGGTAAAAAAAAAAAAAAATTGAATCGAATGAGCCTTATTTGAAAATTAACACTAAATAACAGCCCCATATGGCAAATGATTTTCAACAATTACAACAAGAATATCATCTTGCAATTACAGGAGAAGCATTTCGTTGGATGGTTGATCATTCTACAATTGAATCACTTCATCGTATGCTGGTAAAAGGCGCTATTTATGCTAGAATGTCACCAGATGAAAAACAAGAACTTGTTGTAGAACTTCAAAATATTGGTTATTGTGTCGGATTTTGTGGTGATGGTGCAAATGATTGTGGTGCATTAAAGGCAGGAGATATTGGTATTTCACTTTCTGAAGCAGAAGCATCTGTTGCTGCTCCTTTTACAAGTAATACAATGGATATTGAATGCGTGATTGATGTTATAAAGTTGGTATTTATATAGGCTTTTATATATATGAAATTATTAACTTTTTGGTTTTGCAAGGGAGGGAAGAGCTGCTTTAGTAACCAGTTTTAGTTGCTTTAAGTATATGGCACTGTATAGTTTAATTCAATTTACATCAGTTACATTATTATATGCATTTGGTAGTAATCTGGGAGATTTCCAGTTTTTATACATTGATCTATTCCTTATTTTACCAATAGCTGTTTATAGTAAGTTTATCCATAAAATGTCTATTTATTTATTTTTACTAAACCAATGTATTACACGTTAGTGGGACATACAGCTGCATGGCCACATCTTGACCGAAAAAGACCAACGGCTAGTTTAGTGTCGAAAAAAGTATTGACATCTTTAATAGGACAAATTTTGATCAACTCGAGTTTTCAATTTCTATCTTATTGGGCAGTACATCAACAATCATGGTATACACCACCTGTATTTGATCCAAATGGAGAAAACATTGAATGTTTAGAAAACACAGTATTATTTCTTATATCAAGTTATCAATACATGTTGATTGCTGTTGTATTCAGTGTTGGCCCACCTTATAGAAAACCACTCTGGACAAACAATAGATTGGTTTTGACACTTGCTTTTCTCATCAGTCTTACATCTTGGTTCGTTTTATGGCCACCAGCATTTGTAATGGAATTAATGGAATTAGAACCATTACCAATGTCTTTTAAATGGTTCATTTTGTTCTTGGCTGCAATGAATTTATTTATTAGTTTTTTCTGTGAAAAGTATTTGTTTCATCAAGTGATGGATAAAATTACATTGTTTTTTTCGAGAAAATCAATCAGATATACATTAATTGGTAACAATAGTAAAAGAGTTCATGACAAGACCTATCGTAGAGTTATGGACGAAATGGGTATACATGATAATTAAAATAAATTTTACAAGATTATACATATTTATTTACATTTTGGTTTTGTTGCACAATTGTATCCCCTTTATTGGGGGGAGGGGAGGATCAAGAGGGAGAACTTGCTGACAGCAGCAGCAGCAGCAGCAGCAGCAGCAGCAGCATCAAAAGCAGCTATATACAGCTTCAGTAAAAAAAAAAAAGTAAGGGTACAAGGAGAAAAACAAAAAATAAAAACATATAAAATAGGGCCCTTTTTTTTTGTTTTGTTTTGTTGATATTTCATAGCATTTTTTTTTTTTTTTTTTTTTTTTTTTACTTTCTTTTATCATGGATTATCAACACTATAATGACCCTTCTTTAATACCCTTTAATACATATAATCAGCAAGATTTTCCTTCAACATCACCAACCGATTTAAATTCGCATTGGAATATCATGTCTAATAATACAAATACAAATGTGAATATGGATTGTGAAGAAATCAATCAACCTGAACGTGGAATTGCTGGTTTTGTTTCGAAACTGTTTCAGTAAGTATTTCATATTATGATTTGACTCTTGTATCATTTTTATTATGCGGCCCCTTTTTAGTTTGTGTGTAATTAACTTTGTATATAATATACATTATATTCAATTCTCGAGGACTTCCCCCCCCCCTCCTCCTCAACCCCTTTATTTTTTTTTTGTGCGTAATCCCTTGCATTTTTATTAATACTTTGTAATAGATGTTTGCAAGCACCTGACGATGGACATAAATATGCTCGTTGGTGCAGACATAATGGCATTGATATGTTTATTATTGACTGTATTCCAAGTAAGTTTACCTTGAAATTTGATTGAATTTGTTTTTAATTTATGCAAAATTAAACTAGAATTTACGGAAATTGTACTACCACAGTTATTCAAGCATTGTAAATTTGCTTCTTTTGTTAGGCAATTAAATGTAAGAGCAACATAATTGACATTTTACTAAACTAACGAAAATATAATCCAAAACAGATTTATGGATTTCAGAGAGATACAGATGCTCGTAAATCAAAAGATAGTAAAGATAAAGAGACATGTCGTTGGCATCACATTCATTTTCGTCCCGGTAGAAGAGATTTATTTCATTTGATACGTAGAAAAACACCACGTTATTCGCGTAGAAAGAGACCAAGGACCGAAGGAGAAGAAGACCCAGAGACTATACTTAATGTTGGATCAGGAGATGAAACTGATATAAACCATGAAGATGATGACAGTACCAATAATAGTCTAGATGAAAGACGTCGGTCCGCTTCTTCTGCTTCCTCCTCCTCTTTAACCCTGCAGCAGTATCATCGTCATCATCACTACCACAATCAACAATATCATCAAACTATGAGTGCTACAACAACACCTACAGACATGTTATTTGACAATAATCCACAACACGTGTATCCTCCTCCTTTATATAATACAATTACTTCACCAATTTCAACATTAGATGATACTATTACAAACACTGCTTATTGTCAACAACCACAACCACAACAACAGCAATTTGCTCCTACATTAAGTCATTTACCTCATATGATTGAACAAACAATAACGCAGGATGAAGAGCAACTTAAATCACAAATTATACAACTACGTAAAGGTTATTTACGGATGTACAAGATATTGACTGGTGAAGTTAATAAAGCATCTAATTTGATTGATGTACAAAGATCAAGGATTGAATTTCTTGAAGGATCTCTTCGACAACAACAACAACAACAACAACAACAACAACAACAACAACAACAACAGCAACAGCAACAGCAACAGCAACAGCAACAGCAACAACAAATTCGTATTGATACATCTTCATATCCTTATAATCCTATATTACATACTGCACCAACTACGCCAATTTATCATCAATCATTGACAGCAGCACCCAACAATAATTTCTTATTTTCAACACATGAAGATGAATCAACAAATTCACCTACAACAACGTTACCGGATAAATGGCTATCTCCTTATCATCAACATAGCCAAATAGCTGGATTATCATCGATTACAACAGATTAAACTTTTTTTTTTTTCTATTTTAATCGGTATATTGACTTGAAAAATCGATTCCCCAATATTCATGTACACTCCCTCTATTTTAATGATATGATTTTTTTTTTATTTATTTATATACATATAATATGGTAATATATAACTTTATGCCCTCTCTCTTTTTTTTTTGTCAATTACAAAATACCCTTAATTATATATGTTTCTACTATTATAAAAACACGATATTTGGCAATGTCAATACAATTTTTTTTTTTTTTTTTTTTTGTGGGAGGAGACCTCCTTTCAAAACAAAATTACAGAAAATAAAAAAAGCTTATGTACGAAGCAATAAACAAAGAAAAAAAAATCAAGGAGTGAGAGCATATAAACATTACAAACCAACTTTTCTCCAAATTTGCGGAAACAACATGAGATTTAGACAATAATAAAATAACTCCCGAGTGAAGATTGTTACCTCGCTTCAATATTCCGAAAGAACCATATGAAAATTTGTACATTTGGGAGTTTTTTAAATGTATAAATGCATACATGGTAATTTTATATGTATGCGCGTGGACAAGTTTAGGCAGAATAAAAACCGTATTTATACTAGTATGGATCTATTGCATTAATTTGTAAAGCTTCATACTAGAAAAAGAAAAGAAAAATTAGAACATGATATTGAAATCAATACATGAATCAATCTCTATCAATGACAAAATAAAGTTAAATACAAATGTGAACATACACAACAAACATGTTGAATGTTTGCTATCGTAGAAATAATTTCACAACAAAATTCATATGCTTAACAGTTATATCAATCATTTCTCCTCTTCTTCCCTCGTGTGTATAAAGAAAATATATATATATTGAAAATGATGGAAACTACCACTCTTGGTAATAACAACAGCACTGTCAGCAATGATGCTATTGCTATAGATACATCATTTAACAATGGCTATTTGAAATCCTCAAAAAACTATTTACCAACGGGAACACCCACTAATTCAAATGCCTTTTCAAGACCTCGTGTTATTCAGTGGGATCCTCATATGGGAACAGATCAATCAACTATTACAGTTGTATTGGAACAAGCTGTATCAGATTCCTCATCTACTCCAACCTTAAATGACGAAATTCATCCAATGAAATTGGTTTTCGGCAGACTTGTAGTCGAGACAAATCAACAACAACAACGTGCTCCAACTGCATCTCCAAGTAGCACCCTTAATAGTCAACTGGTCTGGATTACACTAGTTGCCAGAGTACCAAGATTTGCAGATACTCAGGTCGGAAATAACAATCAAGTGCCTCTCTCAATCTGTGTTTATGATAATAGAAATAGTGATACAGCTACCGACCATTGGGATTTTGGCGTATTTACTTATAACAATAAATCAGGAGCTGTTGCGTTAAAACAAGATATTGTAGCAGCATCAGCAGGAGAAACAACAGATATAATAGAAGGTACATATAACACACATATTTAAAATATTTTGCCAATTTATATCTAAAAACTATCCTTTAGGAAAGAAAAGGGGGGCTCCATCATCAAATGATGATGATTATACGAATAGCAAAAGACCAAACAACAATACTAATATAGAAGATGATCAATTGTTCAATCAATTATTAGCACCATTTGAGGATTCTCCAGAAAAATCATCAGATAATACTGCCGCCATTCATAGACGCTCATCACAATCAATTGCTCCTCAACCTTCTTTAAACTATCCCTCAAATCCAGCTAATGCATTCATTCAACCTAGCCCTTATTCCAATTCTGGCAGTAATAGTAATAATAACAATAACAATAGTTTAAATGAGTATCACCATCCTGTCAATATACAACCTTCTCCTATGCATCAATTAGCTTATGACAATAATGCTTATCATAATAATAATAGATTCAACAATTACCCCTCTCAACAACAACAGCAGCAACAACAACAACAACAACATAATCATCATCATCAAGGATACAACTCCTCAGTGTACCCTAGTTATTCACAACAAAACATGTTTAATTCTCAACCAATACAGGCATCTCAACTACAATCACAGCCAACACAACATTCAATGATGATGCCCTCAATGTCATCAATAACAAAGCAAGCAAATGTACCAGGAGCAGCAGTAGGTGAACATCCATTCGCTGGAATTCTTAGTAAAGCCAATTTAAAGATTTTGGGTGATATGTCTGAAATGACATACAATTGGTCACAAGAGGAATGGGCAAATGGACGTAGACTTGTACAATTTTGGAGAAAACAACAAGCAGCAGGAGAAACCAATAACAGTAAAGACAATCAAGTTGAATGTGGATTTCAAGCAACTGAACAAGAAGTATACCAACAGCAACGTATACGTGAAAATTTAGCAGCACAAAAAGATATTAATTCTAAAAAACCATCTCCATTGGTGATTTCATGCATTTATTGGAGAGAACGTAACGATTATTACATAACTTCAGTTGATTGTATTTACTTGTTGGAAGGTTTAATTGGTGTACAGTTTACTGTAGAGGAAAAGAATCGTATTAGACGTAATCTAGAAGGATTTAGACCATTAACTGTGAGCAAATGTAAACCAGAATGTGCAGATTTTTTTAAACTTATCATGAGCTTTCCGCATCCAAAACCTCGTAATATTGAAAAAGATGTAAAGGTGTTTGCGTGGAAAACCTTGCCAAATGCTCTAAAGAAGATCATTAGAAAATATACACCAAGCTATAGTAGTACGGCTGTTGTAAACATTAATTAATAAAAAATTTCAATTCAAAATTGCTGCATTTAACCTTGATTTAGAAACTGTGTCATTATATGAGAATAGGCGATTTAATATGAAATGGCAGCACTATTCACTACTTGTTGACTCGATGAATCAAATAAAACTTGAAAATACAGCTTCTTTATATAATATATATTTTCAATTATGCAAACGAGTGCCAGAACCATTCAAAAAATGGCATTTTTAAAGGATTGTTTTACGCACTTTTTGTAGGTATCCAAAGCTCAAAATTGCACGAATCTATTTCTTGAATCAAGTATCTTGTTTCCATATTTTTATCTCAATTTTTTTTGACGATGAAAAACATGATCATCATCGACCTCTCCAACCCTTACAGATATACGCAAAAATCGACAAAAATCGTTTAATCGACATTTTGACCCCAAAAAGGAGCTTTTTTACTATACCTTTTCTAAGCTCAAAATAACCAAATTTTTTTACTTTTTTACACAATAGCATTTATTTGGCTTTTAATTATTCTCAAAAAGGACTTTTGTAGAAAAAACCATAATTCTTATATTCGAAAATTGTGCAATTTTTTTAATGTAATTTTTTTAAACTAATACCATTATTAGACGCAAAATTTAAAGTTCTACTCACAACAATTAATAAGCTTTGTAGATTAACATGATATTTTTTTGAGGAATATGCAAAAAAGAAATTTTTTTTTTCAAAATGGCATTTTTTTTTCGATTTGAAGAACTTAGAAAAGTCGGTGTTTGAATGCGATTTTCATCATCATCATCATCCTGCAAAGCCTAAAACAACAGTTATAAAAGTAAGCTGTTGTCTATTCAACAGGAAAAATAAAAATAGGGGGGGGGGTAACTATGCATGTCTTGTGTCTAATGTATAAAGTTTATTGTTACAAGAATTTGTTCTGAAACCAAAATAAAACTCTTTGAAAAAGATGTATATATATATGACATAACGAAAATTGTTGTTTCCAGCTTTTTGTATGCTACATATAAGGCTCTAATGCAGCAAGAGACACCTTTCAATTTATGAATTTGCAATTAAAATTTTTTATTTCAGAAAAAAACAAATACGAAAAAAAAAAAAAAAGAAAGGCATTATAAATCAACGTATACCACTGTATTATTTCTACAAGCTCAACTTGAATCCATTAAACGCCTCTTTTAAAAGCTGGTTGAGTTAACCAAAAGTTTTGTATATTTTCTTCGTTTTGTTGAATACTTTCACTAAGAATATTTATAGCTCCTGATTGCAAAATGAGCTCCAAATCGTCATTTGCAGTCGTAGTACGGTCTTCATCTTCGTTTTTTTCATCTTCAAGCTGCTCATGTTCTTCAGTTGCTGTTTGCGCTGTAAATGATACTGCTGATTCCGCGATTTGCCATGATGGTGTGAATATATTTTGTCTGTATTGTTGTTGTTGGTAGTATGGAGATGCTGATTGTGGTGGTGGTGGTGGTGGTGGTGGTGGTGGTGGTGGTTCGTTAAATTGAGAAGGCTCGTTATATGAATAAGGTGGATTATTGTATGGAGATTGAGGTGGAGATGCATTGTATTGAGATGAAGATTGATGAAAGGGGTGCGGTAGTTTATGGCTATCCATAAAAGACAAATTGTCAGTATTATTCTTGTGAGTATAAAGTGATAAATGCGGTGTTTTGACATGATAATAACTTGGCGTGATAGGATCACTTGGGATGTATTGATTTAATTGTTTACATTCATCTAATAATCGATAGATACTATCAAATGAACTATTAGTAAATGCCTCGTATTGAGGAGTCGAGCAAGGTCTTTTTCTTTTGTGATCAGAAGCACCAGAAGTTGTAGGATATGGAGCCTTGCCATCTTCCTCTGTTGTTTCATTTTCGTTTACTGTTTTGTTAGACATATTTGACAAGATGCTAGCTGCCTTGGTTGGTTTTCTTTGAAAAAACTTTGAGATAGAAGGAGGTTCTCTAGACAGATCTTCTCGAGGTGAAGAAGCATGACGAATATTTTCTTTTTGTGATTTAGAATTACTTGAAAATGCATTTTTGAAATCAGTCAAATCAGGAACTGTCATGTAGTATGTGAATATACGAGTAAAATTTGATTAGGCTTTCAAAATATACATACTGGGTTTGCCTTGAGCGGATGATTTGCCTTTTCTGAATAAGCCAAGCTTAGGTTGCTTCATATTTGATTTCATCTATTACAGATGTGTGATTAATCCGGGGCAAAATATATCGGGTTTGTGTAAATACAAACTGTAATTCGGCTTATTTCCAGGTTGGGAGATACAAACCTCTATGCATTTTATCATAGCATTTAGTAAAATAAAGGTATTTTTGTTTTTATATATATACTTGTAATAAATGCATGCCATGAGCAGCTTTCTTTATAATATTTGGTTTGGATCGAGGGGGGGTATTTTCTGGGCTTTGTGATGATAGATCATGTCTTTTATGTCGTTCAGTTGAGCTTGATGTTCTTTGTTTATTTTCATTATTGCCAGTACCAGGTCTACTACTTTTTGTATGTCGGTCAATTGATGATAATGGAGGAGGCACAGTTTGCTTCTTTTTAGGATGATGACAAGCAATACCACCAGAAGATGGTGTCGTAGTTGATTGACAATGCTTTCTTTTAATGATTTCACTAATCGAAGCAGAGAATGCATTGCTGCTCAAAGGTTCTTCATTTTTACATGAATCAGGAACAGAACCAACGTCAGAAGTATTTGGTGAATTGTACTGATTTAGATAATATTCTTGTTCCATCAAATATGATTTAACTCGATTCATTTTCGTTTGGTATCTTGCAATCTCGAAGCTTTGCTTGTGTTTCTCTAGAGCTGATGCTGATAACATTTTTATCAAGAAAAAAGAAAGAGAAAAAGAGAGAGAGAGAGAGAGAGAAATGTAATATACACACGATGTTGGAAACAATTTATTTTTATTTTTATGCACCATACTTGGGTACATAACCTAATTTATGTCCTATTTCTGCTAGTAAATGATATGCGAGAATTGTGCCATTAGAACCATTGGATTTAACATCTAATTCAGTAAATGTTAATGCACTATCTTGTCTTGATGATCCTACATGGAGATAAGAATACACAAGAGTTTTGTCCTGAACTTTTTCTATTGGTGTGCCATTTTTCATTAAAAAACTTTGGCGAGGTCGAATGGAATCCCACCAATGTTGATTGTTATTGATCTCGGCGGTACTGCTTGGAGATATGATACATTCAATTGTATCAGATCTTGAATTTTGGCTTACTAATTTATCCATCGTAGACCATACATCTTGAGCATTAAAACCCGTAAAATCTACAAATACAACGTTTGTAGGTAATTGATTGATTTTCAATTGCGCAGAGATGTTTTCATGATGACAGTTCAATTGATTTGCTATTTGTGTTGTATGAGGATCATTAGAAATGATAGCCAATGACATGTCATTAAATCTATGTGTGTGTGGATATATTGGAATTTGTTTGATGCTGTGTGAAACACTAAATAAAATACCTTTGCTTGAATTCTGATTTAATATCGATGGTACCAAATAAGCCTAATAACTGAAGTGCTGTTTGATCTGAACCTAATGCAATTCAGGGGTATTTTTTGTTTTAGCTTTATAATAAATATAAAGTTTTTATCTGTTGTTACCAGAAGGTTCTATTTCCAAAGCAATTTGCCCTGAACATCCTTCGTTTGTTATCTGATTTATATTGCAAATATCAGTGTTATCTGATTTACTATATGGACAGTAGAATATCAATGCTCTTTTTGGAATATGCGACATGTTTACTAAATATTTTAAGAGCAAAAAAAGAGTGTGTATCCTTACTCAAAACCTGAAAAAGTTATAATTTCGGGCCCCTAATTCCAACAAATGGCAATAAAAATATTTTTCAAAAAATGTAACACTCTTTCTTTCTTCTTTTTCCTTCTTTTTTGTGAAAACTTGCAATAATAAATATAAAATGGCACCTGATTTGAAAGAGTACGATGAAGAGCAAGTTCGTCTTATGGAGGAAATGTGCATTGTTGTAGATGAAAATGACAAACGCGTTAGCGCTGACTCTAAAAAGACATGTAGGTTCATCAAAAAACAAGGAAAAAAAAAAGGCTCGAATTAACATGGATTTTGCATTTAGGCCATCTTATGACAAACATCAACACTGGCCTTTTGCATCGTGCTTTCAGTGTCTTTTTATTCAATTCTGAAAATAAGCTTTTACTTCAACAACGTGCTACTGAAAAGATTACTTTTCCCGACATGTGGACTAATACTTGTTGTTCTCACCCTTTAAATACTGCTTCTGAATTGATTGAAGAAGATCA
The DNA here is from genome assembly GCA_027405735.1 of Mucor racemosus. Taxonomy (NCBI): domain Eukaryota; kingdom Fungi; phylum Mucoromycota; class Mucoromycetes; order Mucorales; family Mucoraceae; genus Mucor; species Mucor racemosus. The sequence goes on along the minus strand of JAPEHQ010000001.1, from coordinate 2,958,151 downwards.
ACTTGGTAAGAATTTACATGGATAATTAGTTTTATACTTTGCTAAAATTATACGAAAAAGGTGTTCGTAATGCTGCTCAACGTAAATTAGATCATGAACTTGGTATCAAACCCGAGCAAGTTCCCCTTGATAAGTTTAAATATTTAACCAGAATTCATTATTTGGCCCCTAGTGATGGTCAATGGGGTGAACATGAAGGTATTAAAAAAAAAAAAAAAAAAAAGAGAGAGAGAGGGAAACAATAGCAATTAGATTTAAGACTAACATCCTATAACTAAATCAGTTGACTATATCCTCTTTATCAAGGCAAACGTTGATTTAAATGTCAATCCCAACGAAATTCGTGATGTCAAATATGTCACTCCCGAAGAACTTAAGGCCATGTTTGCTGATAGCAGTAAGTAGTTGATATTTTTATATAATGCAACATGTAAACTGATTTATACATGTTCAATCAAAGGCGTCCCAATGACACCTTGGTTCAAGCTTATCTGTAATTCTTTCTTGTTCAAATGGTGGGATCAACTCGATACCATCGAAGATGTCAAAGCTGATGAGAACATTCATCGTTTAGGTTTCTAAATCCATATAAAAAAAGCATATATATCTAATATAATAATTTCATTTTTGTTTAATTCAAACAATAAAAAACTAAAAACGTTTTCGTATTCTATTTATGGTGGACAAAGTTTTTTACACGTGCAATAATGACATTTAGAGTGTCTACTTGGCTACTTAAGGTCAATCTCGTCGTTGTTCTTGTCGCCGCTGTCGTCGTCGTCATATTCTTTGAGGTCGATCGTTTATTGTCTTTGCCCCTCCTCTACTCCTCCTACTTTCCTACTTGCTCCCTTTTTTCTTTTATTGCCTGATGAATAAACTGGTTTTATTCTAGGTAAAATCAATTTCTCTCTCTTTTTTTTTTTCTTGTTCTCTTACATCCCTTTTTTAATAAATATATTCAAAATCTAATAGTACATGAGCTTGAAGAAAAGTTCTATTACTACAATAGACCATGAATGGCTTCCTATGCCAAGTGGAATCTCAATCACATCTCATAATTCATTCACGACAGATTTACTATATCAATTCGATAAAAGAAGATCTCATTTATTATATAATCAAGAGCATGTCTCTTCTTCATCAATTGAAAACAGTATACACCAACAAGTAAGATAGTATCTGAGATGTTTTGATTTATTTGCTAATAAATTTAATATAGACCCTTAAACTATCATCTTCAATAGCTATTGATAACGCTACTACAATACAACGATCATCATCGCTAGCAGCCGCATTAAGTTCAACACACTCGCATTTAACAGAAACAACCGCAACGGGAGAAAACGCTACCAATCATGTATTAATAGAACAAGAACGAGAAATAGTTCAGGGCAACAACAAAGATAATAACAACCGGCGCCGATCAGCAGGTAATTTATTACGAAAATCATCTCTGTATCTCAGGAACAAACTTAATGAAGGATTTTATCATAATAATCATGAGCAACAACAACAGCATACAGTAGATCAACCAGGTGCATCACGTTTTAATTCTTGGACCCTGAAAAAGAAAGGAAAGAGACAAAATGCACAAGATGTGTTCAAAAACTCTAATCAACCAGAAACTTCTGTTTCACAGCCATCACAACAATTATCAAAAATAGCCATTAATACAACCATTAATATACAACCTCATAATAATAATAATAGTAATAACAAATCAAGTAGTAAAGACCCTATTCAGCTACCCATTATTACTCAATATCCCCCTAAACCTTTAAAATATTCCCCAGTAGAACCCCTTCCGGAAGATGAAAGTAGCAATAGTGCATCACTGCATCATAAGAAAAAGACATTACAGCGTTTGTCCCTACCTTTATTAAAACTTACAGCTCAACAACAACAAGATCAAACAATTCAAAGAAGAAGATCAGGTTCAGATTTATTAAATAGAAATTTAGTTGTTGAAAAACCATCTTATTCAATGTTACATTCAATCAGCAAAAAATGGAACGAATTATTATCAACTTGCATAAAAAGAGGTGTAAAGAAAAAAGAATGATAATTTAGCCATTAAATTTTTACTCGTCGTTATCATAAAAAATGATACATGATATTTTATACAACAATCAAAAAAGATAATAACGTATTTATAGCATAGATATGTGCGTTTATACTTGCATTGTATCGTATATCTATATGCAGCAAGTACAATTAGTAATATCTCTAGAAGAAAAAACAAAAAAAAAACTCCAATTTAATCAACCATTTTTATTACGTACATATACATAATAATGCATGATCCTAATTTTTATGATATTTCTCTAACCAAATTCATACAATTGCTTCTTCTTTCTTTTTTTTAATAAAAAAAAGCTTAATATATATGAGGTATTTATATATATTACAAATATCTAAAATGTAACTTGTGTACATCTTTAAAGCATGCTATCTTCTTTGAAATGTAACACTGTAATGAAATTTGTGTTTATCATAGTGGGGTATATATAAATAAAGAGGTGATTTAGTAACATTCTGCACAATTAAGATTGTGTTCAATCAAAAGCACTTAACGTATAATTTACTATATAGGGACGTTATTAAAGCGTTGAGAAGTGATAGATTTTGTACATTAGTTTTTATTTTTTTTTTATATTTATATTAAACTCAAGAGGGTATAGAGTTCAGGCAATCAAGGATTCCCATGATATACATATATATATATATATATATATACATATAATTCAAAATAGCATGGATCATGAGTGTAAATATACGCCGTGAAAAATTAATGCTGGACCACTAAAAACTACACCACCTGAGCCAGCTCCAGTAGTAATCATTAGAAAACTTGAAGTAATTTCTAAGTATGCAATACTACTGTATACAATCCATTTTAGATAATGGTTGAATCCTGTAAGATATCTACTCTTGTATACTTTAAGGAAAATGATCTGAGAGCATGCCGTATGACTATAGAGGCGCTGTTGTCTAGGCATTTTCTCAAAAACTGAGCCCAACTTTTTATCCCTGTTCTACTTTTTTTTCACTAAATAGCATCAAGAAAAAATTATATGCCAACGTACCTGGGATATTCAACTTTAGTCCAAAAACAAGCATCCAAAAATATCCTATTTTTTGCAGTTGATATAACTTTTTCAATGCTAATATTTCAGATTTTTACGCGTATTTCACTGTTAAAAATTAAAAACTTTGAGGCTTCATATCTCTAGAAAAAATTAAGTAGTACTAACACTTTTTAATAATAAAACTTACTTGTTTTAAAGCACTCTATAACATATTTCAGTATGAAAAAATTCTGAGCACTTTTATTTTTTTTCATTTTTTTGACATTTTTGTAGTCGATTTCAAAATATTTGTTATATTGAGCAGCATTTTTTTTTACATTTAAATCATTAATCTCGTTGAGCTTTCTCAAACCTAATTTAGTTTTTTTGAAAATACTAATTTTTCGTGGAGATATCCTCAAAAATGTGTACAAAGAGCTACTCTCATTTCTGACCTCAATTTTTCCCTTATATACCCTCATCCCAAATTCTGAATTTCAAAAAAATTTGGACAGAAATCTCGTTTTCTCTACGAAAACTGGAGCTAAAAGGCTCAACAATATCTCAATCAATAGATACTTTTGTTATGCATTATTTTCATTATATGAATTTAAAATATGCTTATAAAAAGTGTCCTGTATCTTCAAAAAACCTCCAAAAACTCAATTGCATTTTGCGCAAAATTTTACGTGAAACATTTTTTTGAATTTTGTTTAAATGGATGAAGAATTTAAAACTGTATAAAAACTATTTAATACGCTAAGTCTACTTACTTTGTAGTTTATGAGCATTTAAATGATTTTGCTTTTTGAATCATTTTTCATTCATTTTTTTTCAAATCAATTTTAAAACCCGATACTATAGGGCTTAAGCTGTGATAAGAACTACTATTTTGATTATCTCGACGAAAAATCAATATTTTTTACTGAAACAAAAAATGCAGTGTAGCGTAAAGTTGGGTCTACCCTGTGAATACAAAAAATTAGTACCTCGGTTTAATTGCTCAATTTTCTATAATCAATTTTAGGTCCATCTTGGTCAATGTTTGGTCTATGTTTGGCCAGTACACTTATATTCTGGTATTAATATTTCTATTTTCTAAGGATATCAACGACCTATAGAGTGAAGGCACATCTTTCCCCTTGGAGGTTTTACATAATTTGACACAGTATTGAGCAAGAACATTCGAAAACTATTTGAAACCCATCTGAAAAACTACTTTTTACAACCGTAAGAAACTGACAAAAAAAACCCCTATCTCGGTAAATTTTGACCCTAATAAATTCCAACTTTACATGATAGTAGGCGCGCATCTTTGATATGCTGCTCTCAAAGGGCAACTTCTACAACCAGCTGTGCTGTTATGCCAATAATATTATATCTTAGGTCGCAAATTCATGGTTTTGGTCAATATTTGGTATTATAGTTGTTATATCAAAAGATACTAATATAAAAATACTCTGCTAAAAGATACATTTTATTAATTCATTGATGCTTCGTATTTATATGTTTTCTAGATAGTTATATGATTATTAATATTATTAATGAATTGCCGGGTATTGAGGTACTTGATATGATTTGGGAACAAATCATCTACAATGGAATTTGTGGAATTGGGAATCTGTGATTGTATCATTTGGATAAGATGTAGGATTGCTTATGTTTCATGGTTGCCAAGTGTTCCTGAAGGTTCCTGATAGTCGTTGTTAATGCTAGTGGTTATGTATGACATTTAGTATGAGTTACTAAATGTCATGCCATGTTGGATTTCAATAGTTGTTCCTGGATTTCTACATCTGGATAAACTTCTGATATACCAATAGTAAATCAACATGCATCCACGTTGATTTACATGCGTCCTAGTTAATTGATGTAATATCCTTGGATAGTAATTCTGTGTAATATGTTACGCCAGGAGATTATGTCAATCTCAAAGCTAAAATATGTCCTAAAACATTTAATAAACATAAGGGAAAACTGTTATAAAATGGAAGAGCATACTAAAACTAAAGAACTTTTTTATAAGATTGAAACATCTTCTTTTATATTCATACTCTCTAATTATATGGCTAGTCTAAAATGAGTCTTATTATAGTATTGACTTGATTTAAATGAATGAATGAATAAGCTCTTGTTAATCTATTTTATTTCTAAAAAATATTTGTGGTATATCAGAATCTATATATGGCATTACCGATATCTATTTTCATAGTCTCAGTCCTGGGTGTACCCATATCATCATTGTATTACCCGAGATTGCCGTCTATTATTACATATATCCTCATCATATTGTATATTGAATAAACTCCACCTTTTACTCTTGTTCAATTCTCATCATTGTTATTGATAAAACAGTATAAGAGACTTAAGCCGTTCGATCTTGCTACTATGCTCAATTATGGCGTCGCTCTGCAGGCTCGCTTTTGCAATTTTTTAATGAATGTATGATGGCGGACGGTTTTTCTGGTAGAAAAATGTGCTTTACTATGGTAACAGATATTGCCTATTCTGTTTAGCTCATGGCTCGTGCGACATAATGCTTGTTTAGGACATAGACTAGATTGGGTACATGTATTACTAATAGAAGTGCTCAAAAGGTTAATTAGACAGGATTCTTAGCATAAAATGATGAGTATGAGGTAATAATGATGTATTGCAATTTTATTTCATTTAGTTATGTTACATTTAGTCTGTGATGAAATAGTGTAGCCTGAGATCCTGAAGTTGAGCCAATCATGAACTCGTTCCTAGGAATAATGGAATTCATCTATTCCATTTGTATAAACATTCACTGTCTACTAAAGTTAATCAAGCATGAATATTCTATATACTGTACTTAACTTGGTCGTATCCTACTAAACTTGCTCTGACCAATCTATTATGTCATCATGTTGTAATTAACTAGTTCCTCAAAATTATGAAATCATTCTTTCATACACTCTGTATTGTAGACTCCACATCCGCGCTTCCAAAACATATAAATACCCTGAATCCTGATGTCTTTCGAGTAGTGATATTAAACGAGCCGAGCCTTTTTTATGCAGCCGAGCTTTTCTCAAGGCTCGTTAAAGTTAGACGAGCTTACAAAAAAGCTCGTTCAACCTCGACGAGCTTTTTTTTGCGCGTGACTAGAGCTCGTTTACCCCAAACGAGCTTTTTTATGCAGCGACTAAAACTCATCATCTCAATGCGAGCTTTATTTTACCTTTCCAGTGACAAATATCTAAAGTAAAGCAAACTTATGAATGTCAATTGACAATTATCTAAAGTAATAATGTCATAGCATTTACTAATTATTATTTAAATTTGAACTTTTTGAAAAGAAGTCAAAAGCTCGTCTTTCTCAAACGAGCTTTTTAAAAAAAAGTCAAAAACTCGTCTTTGTCAAACGAGCTTTTATTAAAGCTCGGCTCGAGCTCGAGTGATACAAAGCTCGGCTCGTTGTGGCGAGCTTTGGTCAAGCTCGTCCTAGGCTCGGCTCGTCTTTTATACTTACTTTCGAGACGGATTCATTATCTTTTTTACCTACTACAATATACTCAATAAATATATCTAGTTTTAACTTTATTTTCTAGTTATTCATTGCGTATATTAAACAAAATCTCTTCTTATACTATTATGGTATATATCAAAATTTTAAATAAAATTGCGTTTTTTTTTAACTTTTCTTATATTTAACCATGTATGGTCTGAAAATTCAGACTTTGTGGCGGACATTTTCGGGACTCATTTTATCCTTACCAACACTCATGATTTTGATCAAAAAACAGAAAAATCAAATTTTGATCCCAAAATCAACGTTTAAATACACTACATTGTGAGAGAAACTTATAGCCATGACTAATACACATTTTATAAAAGCTTAATATTAAATGTTAAATAATGAAAATTTGTACTTTTGCCCCAAAAACAGGATTTTAGTTAAAGGATTTTCATGTAATATTTTACAATAAAAAGGTTTGTTATTTTTTATTGAGCAAATAGAGCGCTAAATTTTGTATATGTGGATATTTTTTGTTTTTATAATTGGTAGTATAATTAACTCTAGATTTGCAAAATCAGAAAAAAAAAAATTAAAAAATGTCAAAATTGATGATCTGGACAAGAATAATTTTATAAATTAATATTCAGCTTATAAGCCTTGTAAGTCTTAAAATTAAGAGATTTTATAATACTGGAGAACTTTTTCAAGAATTTACAATGCTGTACAGCTGTACCCACTTGATTCAAGCTTATTCCTGTAAATCTTTATGCATGTTAATATTCTGTGATAGGTTATTTGATGGCAATATAGTCTTACTTTATAATTATTGCGTTAGAGGTGATTTACATTGAGCTTTATTCTTACCTCCCGTCAATAAGAGTATAACAAAACAAACAAGATGTAGTTAGAAGTGAGTATAGTTTTATTTATTTTTAGTTAGAGTGAACAGATTACGGAATGTAATTGTTCGACTTTTAGCATAAAAATAGTTTATGTTGTTATTAGGGAATGTTTACGTTGATTTGATTGATTATAAATGCTCAAGTAGTTTATTAAAAGTTTGATAGGAGGAGGAAAGTAGATATTTTACACGGGAGAAATCATACCAAATTAAAGATGATGGAGAAGATAATTTTTTTTTTAGAAAAAAAGAAAGTGAAGGGGAATAATAATATTGATAATAATATGAATAATAAATAACTATATAGTTTAAACTAGTTTAGTAGTGGGTGTTTCTGAGGCTGGTGAATCAGCTATAGCTGCCGGCACCTTTTCATATAATGCATTAGTAGCATCGTTTACAGCACTATCGTTCGCGGGACCACCTTTTTGAATAATTTCTACATAGTTGGCAGGGAACATACCCATAGTACCATCTCTTAAGCGACCACGCCACCATTGACTTGTGGCATTAGTAGTAGGATCGACTTTTGAAATGATGGCAACAATATCACCCTTCTTTAAATTTAATTCCATTTGAGATTCTGATGCAAAATCATACATTGCACGAGCAAATTCAAGTTTTGAAGGATCAATGGCAGCAGTAGCAGCAGCACCATTAGGACCTGGTACGCCTTGTAAAGCCATTTGCTTTTGTTGTGTAGCAGTGATTAATTTAATAAGTTTATGCATCATGTAAGGAAGACCAACAACCATTAATAAGAATATAATTAAAGGCTTTCTAGACATTTTGGGGCCGGTGGAAGCGACTTTACTTTCAAAGTTTTGGAATTCCATAATATTCATCTCCATTGGTTTACCTACAGGAGTACGACCTGTAACTTTATCCATGATTTTTCTGACAAAGCGATAAATAGCCAATATGCTGAATACTTGACCCAGATAATTTTTAAGGAACCCAAGCTGTTCAGCAACACCGACCATTGCCATAAAACTGGAGTGTGTAGCCATGAATGTAGATTCTAACATTTGAGCAAAACCGCCAAAAGAACCGACAATGTTTTCAACGACTTCAAATGCAGGACGAGTACCCATTTCCATTCGCTGAGTTAAACCCATATCATCTGGACCGCCTGGGCCACCCATTCTGCCGAAATTACCACCACCGTAACGATTCATGCCATAACCACCACCGTAACCGCCGCCATAACTTCCATAACCGCTTCCATAACTGCCACCGTAACCCCCTAAAGAGCTACCATAACGGTTGTAAGAGTTCATGCCACCATAGCCTGTTGAGCCATAACCTCCCATAGATCCATAGCCAGTTGAGCCATAACCAGTTGAGCCATAACCAGTTGAGCCATAACCAGTGGACCCATAACCAGTGGACCCATATCCGGTTGTACCATAACCTAATTAAAATATATTTTATAAATATATATATAAAAAAAAAGTGTAATTCAATTTCTTGGTAATGAGTATTTACCAGCAGGTCTAGCGGGTGTAGTAATTGAACTATCGTTTAATGTTGAAGAGCGAGCTGGAATATCGGGTACATTTGTCGTTAATGAGGCTGCTGCTGTAGGTGAAGTTACGACTGCTGTTCCACTATTGTTGTTTACTTCCCAAGGTTTGGGAGGAGAAGGCATTTTTAATTATATAAATATTGAAAAAAAGGAGGAAATATATGAAATAAGAATAGAGAGGAAATTCTTAAATGTGAGAAAAACTCATGACAAATAATCTATTAAATGGTTTAAGCAGACGTCACGATACTGTTGATTGGTTCTGATCTGGTCAATTCAGTATATAAATCTTCAACAAATCGCTTTTGTCCTATTTAGATCTAAGCATTGGCCGATGATTTGGCCGAGGATTTAAAATAAAGTAGGCTTCAAAAAGTTAAACCAAGGCAAAATCAAGTAGTTGATTGCATAATTACTTTGTAGAAATGGCTATAATTTCCCTGAAGTTGCTAAACACCTGGTTGTTAGGGGGGCTGCAGATCATTATTTATCCCTACCTTGTTGCTATGGTTACTCGCAGATCATTTCTTGAGGACAATAATTTTTTTAAAATTGCAACTTGAATTGGTTTAGTCAAAATGTTTAATTTTTACTAATCAAAATTAGAAAATAAAAATATGTCCAAAGAGAACAACATCTATTGATAATTTTATATTGATATATATTATAATAAATTATGATTTTACATGATATAATAATCCTTTGAAAATGAGAGGTCTGGCTCCCGACGCTAGAATAACGCTCATTAGCAAGCCTCCTTCCTGATATTTTCTAGCTAACTTTTAAACGATTTATATGGATAGGATAATCGCAAATGCTCAGATATATTACTATTTCTAAATATCATAGCTAGTCCAAGTATTTCCATATTCATCTACCACCATTTATGGCTAGTCATTCGATCATGTAGGTGATTTATCTTATTTTAGCAACGTGTGTTCAGGATGGAATAACACCCAATTTATCACAACTTCTGTACTCCACGCATTTGAGAAACTGTCAAATATACATTGAAACTGGATAAACATTTAAACCACTGGTTTCTTGTACATATTGAACGTATTACCATTATATCAAAACTTTTGCTGTCACATTTTTTTTTTCATTCGGGTTTCGTAGTCTTCCCATCAACCCTTTCCTTGCAGAAAGAGCTTTATAGTTTTCTTTTACAATAACACAAATCAAGTTTATATGGATTTTACTTGGGTAAACGAAGGACAGAATCCTCGTAAACATCCGAACTTACTTCAAAAGTCATCAAACGCACCGCCACTATCCTCTGTTAGGTAACGAAGTTCTCTGATTTTGTATAATTTGTGTAAATAATTGGATAATGTATTAAAAAAATTAAAAATAAAAGGCTATCAAATGACATGGAAACAAACAGCCAAACTGCTTCGCGTGTATCATTTAATCAGTCATTGGATTCTCCTTTGAGAAGATCGCGTGCAGATACAATGCCTTCTCAACCCTCCCCTTTGCCTTATGCAAACGACATGTTTTCTATGAATCAAATAAATGAAAATGTTCAAAGCAGTAACTCTCCTCATCATATGCTTCCTTCTCGCCATCGTTCTGGCTCGGTTACTTTACCAAGCGGAGGATACGACGAAGAAAATTATCAAGCTTCTTATAATTCTGTCTATAACCCCTATGATCCTTCAAGTCCTATTGATGAAAATGCTTCCAATACAATCGCATCAACTTTAGCATCTTTGGGTCTCGATGATGAGAATAATGACGATTACGGTGCCGAAGATCATAGCATACCTACTCGTGGCCGTTCTTATACTGTAACAGGTCAGTTGGGAAATGACATGAACTCAAGAATGGCATTCAGCCCTTTCTCCCCACACACAAGGTCAAGTGTATTGCATCGTCCTCGAGCCATCAGTTTAGGTATGGCAGATTCATTTTCGCCATTTGACATGTCTCAAGCAACACCCAATGCAGCAAATCCTCCAACAAGATTAAGAATGCAGCAAGTCCAGTCCGAAACACCACTTCGATCTTCTCGTAGTAGCAGTAATTTGATTGATATGAACATTGATCATGTTTATAATTTAGATGATGATCAAGATTATTATGGTCAACCAGATGGAGCTGATTCACCCACATCTGCTCAAGCTCAAATACCCTCTCGTGCATTATGGTTGGGTAACATTAATCCTAGTATTAGTGTACCAGATCTTGTTCAGTTATTTTCTACTTATGGGCAAGTGGAAAGCGCCAGAATTTTGTCGGATAAAGAATGTGCGTTCGTTAATTTTACAACCAAGGAATCAGCTGTTGCAGCTAAAAATGATTTAGAAACAAGATTAGGATCTAAATTAGGTGGTACACCTGTTCGAGTTGGTTTTGGCAAAGCAGATGTAAATTTAGCCATGGCATTAACTAATGAAGCAGGTCCAAATGCTCAAGGTCCTACTCGTGCTTTATGTAAGTTTTTTTTCTTTTTTTTTTTTTTTTTTTTTTTTTTTTTTTTTTTTTTTTCTTTTGGGGGCACTACCCAACAATGATGATTAGTGTGACTAAATATTAAAATTTTCCTTTTTTTGTAGGGGTTGGTAATATTCCTGCGAATATGAATCCAGCGATACTTCGTACCATATTTCAAGCATTCGGTGCAATTGAATCTGTTCGAGTATTGTCACACAAAAATTGTGGTTTTATCAATTTTGATCATCAGGAAGATGCTGTTCGTGCTCGGAAATCACTTCAAAATAAAGAGATTTTAGGCCCTGGTACAGGCGCTGTTCGTATAGGTTTTGCAAAAGTACCTCCTAATAATCCGGATGAAGCCGAAGAAATTCCTGGCACAAGTGGACAGGTTACACCACCATCTAATGTTACATTACCATTGAAAACTAATGTATCTGATAATTCCAATTCAACTACAAGCATTCAATCCAACACTACATTACCTACAAATAATACAAATAATCCTACTTCTGGTACTACGTCTTCTTCTACAAATGGATCAGAAAATTATCAGACTGCTCAATGGGCAACAGCCATGATGATGACTAATATGATGATGAATGCTTCTGGTCAACAGCAAGCTACACAACCTAGTTTATACACAGCAATTGCTTCTGAAAGACATTTGATTATGCAGCAACTGGGACAAGAACCTTCAGATCAAATGAAAGAAGATCGAGTTCCTTTGGCTTATTTCTCTGTGATTCCTCCTGTTCCTGAATTGAATTCTGACAGAAAATTAGAGCCTCTTCGTTTACGTGAAATGAGAAAGAAATTAGAAAATGATGAACAACAATCCTTGGAAGAAGTGGAATTAATTGCCAATGAATGCATGGAAGAAGTTGTTGAATTATGTAGTGGTATGTTGGTCAAATGGCAATGTTGTTCTGTAAATTAATGATTTTATTAGATTATATTGGCAATACTGTAATTCAAAAACTATTCGAACATTGTTCTGAACAAACCAAACTGAAAATGTTGGAGAAAATTGCACCATTTCTTGCTTCGATTGGTGTCCATAAAAATGGTACCTGGGCAGCACAGAAAATCATTGATTTTGCAAACACACCTGAACAAATTCGTCTAGTTCGTCAACATATTGCACCTTACGTTCCGTTATTATTATTAGATCAATTCGGTAATTATGTTGTTCAATGTTGTTTGCGCAAAGGATCAGAACAAAATCAATATATTTTTGATGCCATTGTCGATAAATGTTGGGAGATTGGACAAGGTCGATTTGGTGCTCGTGCTGTTAGAGCCATTCTTGAAAATAACATCGTTACCAAAGAGCAGCAGGTACTTTATGCATATTTTATGATTGTATCAAATTATTTACGCATAAATTTAGGTCTATGTCGCAGCTGCTATTGTACAAAATACCGTTTTACTTACTACCAATGCTAATGGTGTTTTATTACTTACCTGGTTTTTAGATACATCTGAACTTCCAGGTCGTTACCGTGTATTATGCCCACGCCTGTTACCCTATTTAAACAAACTCTCTTCACACAAATTGGGTTCTATGACCGTTTATAAAGTTATCAACCAGACTGAAGAACCAAATGCATCTGCTTTATTGTTGAACGCCCTTTCCGACAAATCTAAAGGAGAATTGGTGAATAACAAAAAATAAGCATTTTATCTTCTATTTTTATATATATTTGATTATATACTTTTGTTTTATATACACATTATACACACACACACACACACACACACACACAGCACATATATTTCTTTTTATTTTATTTCTATAGCAATTTCCTCCATCTTGTTCACTGCAACTTGTTTTTCTTATTATTATCTAACTTTAATTATAACGAGCTGGTCAACACCGCGTAGCGGTGTACAGCTCGTGCTGCCGCAGACCTGTTTTACTTAATTACAAGAAGCTTTCATCGTATTGTACCAATAGTTAGAAAATATATATAACTGTTATTTTCAAAGATATACTAACAGTAACTGCGTATGTTGTCTCTTGCTTTTCCATAATCATCAGTTTTTTTTACAAAATATAATAAAAGAATACTAAATTACTCTTAAAATGCTACTCTACGCAACCATCATTTGTATATAAATACAAGTCATTTCAACAGCTTCATTTCAACGTCTCATTTCCTTATTCATATTTACATTTACTCTAACAACTGATTCAAATTCTACTAACAACAAACATACAAAGGTCCTATCAAAACAGTTCTCTGCTGTCCGCGGGCAGCCTATGCTTAACTGGAAAACCCCAAGAATCCAGAGTTCTCATCCTTTCTCTCCTCCATTCGATTGAGCATCATCCTTGTAAATAATAACAATTCAGGAATGAAATTCTTGACTAACATATCGTTCTTTTATAGTGGGATCAAGTCTATAAATAAACTCACCAAAAGCCTTCCATGGTGGTTATCACTATCCTTGATCAATCGATATCAGGCCCGGCTTTTGCAGGCGTAAGCGGTCGCAAGTACATTTAATGATAATGCAAAGACAAGTTACTAAATAATTCTATCGCTTTTTTTTGTATATTCTTGTCCTCCTCCTCTTCCTTCTTCACTTTGGTCGTTCTTCTCCATCCTCTTTGTTTGGATGCACGTTATCCTTTTTTTTTCATTTAAATCATTGCATTTATTAAAAATAAAGTGATACAACACATTTTACTTCAAATTATTAAACCACAATACCAAGAAATACTTACTACCAAACCCATATACACATCATTTGGTATTTAATAAAGAAAAAAAAAATACATTTAATTTTATTCTATACAGTAGCATCCCTAATTCATAATTTATTGGTATCCTGTACTACCGAATCCACCAGCACCACGAACAGATTCCTCCAATGACTAGACGAAAATAACATTAAAACAAACCCCTTTTTAGATCAAAAATATAAACTTACTTCAACTTCAAGAACTTCAGGAGTAGAGATTCTTTCAATGATCAACTGAGCAACTCTGTCACCACGCTTGACTAGAATATAAATAACACAATCAACATTCAATCTTACATTAAACATTCAATAAAATACATACCCTCATAATCATCTTGACCAAGGTTGAATAATAAAACCTTCAAAGGACCACGATAATCTGAATCAATGACACCAGCACCGGTATCAATGTGATGCTTAGCGGCTAAACCAGAACGAGGAGCAACACGACCATAATGTCCTTCAGGGATGGCCATAGAGATATCGGTATCTACTAAAGCCTTACCTTGAGCAGGAATAACTTTATCATGGGCACTATTGTATTTGTGTACATTTAAAAATAAGGTCTAATCCTGCTATTTGTGTTGGGCTTACCAGTATAAATCATAACCAGCAGCATGAGCAGATCCTCTAGTGGGAAGTTGAGCAAATTCTGATAAACGCTTAATGAGAAGCTTGGAAGTTTGTGCAGCGGTAATGGTTGTTGTAGTAGTGGCAGACATTTGATTACAATGACAAGAAGAAGAGGCAAACACGCTAATTTTTTTCCCTTTTTTATAGTTTTTTTTAAGAAACCGCGTACCCGCGTTTCTAATTCATTCTCAAAGATTTGAGCTTGATTCGTGATTCTTGATTCTTGATAAAGGATGTTTAATACAGATTTCCTGAGTAAAATATCATATAAAAGAAATAATCAAGACCAAAAGCGTACGAGATCACCAAAAGAGAGTGCGAGATTTCATAGAATGAGCATTTAAATTCTACCTAATGATGATAACGAATGAATTTGCTATTGGACTATAATTTGAATTTATAGAATTGCCTCACATTATGAATGAAATAAACAATATTATTGCAAAAGCCTAATAATTCACAGATACACATATTACAGATTGCTATATTACATTGTCCATCCTACTTTGCTGCCTGTAACGCTGTTAATCGCTTTGGTATTATTAGTGATTTACAGGGTCCAACTATTTTAAACTTTAAAGCGCGCAGTAAGCGTGAAAACAAAGAAAAAATAAAGAAAACGATAGAATTAGCATATTAAATAGCAATCAAACAGCAGAAAACTGGTATTAAAAGATGCACTAGCTTTCAAGGTACATTTTAATACCACATTTTCCCAGTTTACGTCAAGTTTTTGCAGTTTCTAAACTATGATGGTAATTCTGACAATTTTTTTTTTTACTTTTCCGGAAAAGTAACTTTCAAAATCGGAGCGAGCGTTATCTAGACATGCCACAAACATAATTTTACCACGAAAAGAAAGACAAGGATTAGTAAAATTGGATATGCAAATAACACAGATTTTCCATGCATTTTGGAGTAGCTAGAGCTCATCGAAGTTGCACATTTTGTCCAAAAAAGGTCAAATATCTCAAATGACTCTGAGCGCGCTGAGGTTCAAAAAACCAGTGCTGCGTTGAATAATCTGAGGTTTACATGGTTTCTACATTTTAATCAGGCTTCAAAGGATTTTTATTGCTTTAAAAGCTATTAAAATTATGCAGTATTTGAAAATAAAGTATTCTAATATTTCAAAAGTGGGGTTGTATTTTTTGATTTGTTAATTAATTAATGAAAATACTTTACAGGAGGCTTTAAATTCGTCTCATACGTTTCAAACCTATCAAATAGAATAATGGTTTTTCGAACCTGATTCATATTAAACTGTCCGGCAAATGACGGCCTTTTACAGAAACAGGAAAATTTTGAGAGATAGTTTAACCCCCCACAAAAAGTTACTGATATGGAATGAGCACCCGAATTTTAACGAAGAAAAGGGGCAATATATAAGAAAGAAAAAAAAAAGAATTATAAATCAACCTTCTTCTTTTACTTAATTCTTTTAACACTAGTATGAGTGAAACAATAGTTGCATCGAGTAGAAGCTCATCTGAGGCAGCTTTTGCAGAAAAACAAATTCAAACAGTTTCTATTACAGGGTCTTCTTCGTTTGAAAAGATTGTTTCAGCTTGTACGGGTGCTGTTATTACAATGTCATTTAGTAGGTGATTTATCTTGAATGGCTTCAGATGAAATTAATCATTAACCACTGATATAGTGAATCCTTTGGATGTTGTAAAAACCCGACTTCAAGAAACCTCGAAAAGTGGAAATAAACAATATATGGGAACAATTGTTAGTATCGAAAAGAAGGATGAGTCATAAAACAAAGCTCTAATAAAGTTTTACACAAATAGGATGCACTTTCAAAGATATTTAAAAATGAGGGAACCTTCGCTTTATGGAGAGGTTTGACACCAGGTTTAGTAATGGCATTACCGTCAACTGCTATTTACTTTGTTGGTTATGATTACATAAGAGATCGAACAAGAAATTCGCAGTTTTCAAATACTGCGTTAGACAACTACTCACCGCTATGGGCAGGTGGATTAGCTAGAAGTAAGTGTATTATTTGAGTGTAGGTTGTAAATGTTATTAATGCAATATTTCAGCAATGGCAGCTTTAGTTGTTTCACCACTCGAATTATTCAGAACTCGTATGCAATCAGCTGAAGGTATAAATGGATTTTCAGGTAATGTTTGCATTGAAACTTATTTCAATGAAAGGAATGGAAATTAATACCCATGATAGATGTTTGGAGAGGAGTGTCAAGGATGGTGCAAAGAGAAGGACCTCAAGCTTTATGGAGAGGACTTTTACCTACAATGTTGAGAGATGTTCCATTTTCTGGCATTTATTGGATGGGATATGAAAAGATCAAGCATAGATTACAGACACATCATGGATTATCACACTTTCAAACATCATTTATTGCTGGAGCTTCATCAGGCATGATTGCTGCTATTATTACAACACCATTTGATGTAGTAAAAACACAACGACAAGTTAGTTCTGATGCAGAAGAAGCAAGATTAGGGCGCATCTTGAGAAATATATTACAAAAAGATGGCACTTCTGGATTTTTCAGAGGTGTTGTACCTCGAGTTGTAAAAGTAGCACCAGCATGTGCTATTATGATATCCAGTTACGAAATGGGAAAGCATTTCTTTGCTAATCGTAAATCACAACAAAACACATCCCCTTAAAAAAAACACATTGTGTACATATATAGAACTGTTTTTTATTATTATTGTATAATCTTAGATTTAATCCTCATTTATTGTGCTTTTCGGTTTTTGTTCTTCTTTTTCTTTTTTGATGGCTCTGATTCTATTGAAATATGAGTATAAAACACATAACAAATCATTAAAAAAAAAAAAACTTACTTGAATGATTACTGAATGCATCTTTTTTCTTTGTTTCTTCCTCTTCATCCGACGAAATTGATACAGTTTCCTCCAATTTTCTCTTCTTTTCTTTGGCTGCTTTATCGTTTTCATTTGTACCTTCGTTGATAGCACTCTTGATAAATCTAGCAGCAGCATCTTTATCGACTCTCATTGTTGCTAAATTGCAAATATAAATATCAAATCTGTAAATCTTCAATCATCTCAACTTACGTTTAGCTTCTTTTCCTTGTGCCTTTTTCAATTTTTGAATGTATTGCTGGACACGGAGCTAATGTAAATATCAAAGTTAGATGTCAATAAATTATGTGAATATATCCATTTCTTTTACCAATTCGTTGACCACTTCATGTTTTTGAGGATCGGATCCTTGCGTTCTTAAATAAACTAGATTTACAAATCAATACTCTATCCATTTAATCAGCAATAAATTGATTCCTTACTATAATATAAACTGTTTAAACTATACGATAATAACACTTCTAATTCATAACGCTGATCAACGGGCAATTTACTATATACATCATTTATAGGCTTGGACAAAAGTGGTTCTAAATGCTTCTTTACAACATGAAGACGAGCTTTTAAAGCACGTAATGCCTTCTTGGGGATATCTATTGATGGTGTTTCCATGGTCAATCGTTAACAAAGCAAGTAATGCACAACCAGTAATCAAAATATTTTTCATTTTCATAGACGTGGAAAGAGGTAAAGGAGTCACATCATCTTGGAATCAAACGATGCTAAAGCACTATCAAAGCAAGTAAATGTATCAATTATGAAGGTTAGATCAATTGAATTATTCAATCATGAAAAACAGGTCAGTTCCTAGTTAAATCTATATGATAGTTTCCACCCGATCAATATTGTTAACCTCTAGAAAACTTGCATCTTAATCATGGCTGTCATATTCACCTTGATTGAGATTGAATGTTACTGATTCTTGTAATGCGTCTCACATGAGCGCGGTGTTCTCGTGAATTTCTTAAATTACTACTCTCCCCCTCTTTTTCTTCTCTTGTATCTCTTTTAAACAATTTGAATATGAATCCAACCGACGACGATTCAAAATGGGAGTTTGAGATGCCTAAATTTTGGGATTTCTCTAATACAATTTCTCAAAAAAGACCAGATGAGCATTGGTTTTGTATGTATAATAATCATAATTTATCAGAACAAGTTGTTTCTTATACTCTATATTGCAGGCCCATCAAACATATCAGGCCCTTCTTTCCCTGGACAGAAAAAAAGAAGAGCACTTCGGGTTCATAAAACCGTCAAGAAGACCACACAATCTCAAAACCATGCTGAAAAAGCACCAGTTCCTGAAAAACAAACGAGAGATGTATTTGATAGATTATCCAGATTGAGCACAATTTCATTTTCTAATAAAATGCAACAACAAAATTCACCTGAAAAAGAAAAAAAGCCTTTAAAACAACCTACAGCGCAGTCAAAGTCGCAACAGCCTACAGATTTGACGGCACAGGAAACCGAACAATATCAATTAGACTCGAGTATGCCGATAAAATCAGTTGCTGAGAGAATTGCTCGTTTTGAAAATACTTTATTCCCAAAGAAAAGACTAAAATCCAAAATTACTAATTCTTTTCCATTACATCAAAAGAAAACATCCAACAGTATCAACACCCAAACCTCTTTTGCGCAAATCCCAGAACACTCACACGCACATAGTCAATCATCCCCGGTTAGAGATTCGAGTACTTCTTCAAAATACCCCTCAATAGAACACCCAGAAGACAAATCCCATCAATTACCACCTGAACAATCATCACCTGTAACGAAGCGTAGGTCATTATACAACGAATTACAATTTTCACGCCAGCAAACTGTTGATAAAGCAAAGCAAGGAGTTCCATCACCACAGCCCACGCCTTCAATTGTACCATCAATTGATGAACAACCTCAAGAAAATGAACAACATTCTAATGAATCTCTCGATGAGTTTTTTGACAGCTTCTTCCAGTCCAAATTGCATAGACCTAGAGCGACTCATGATTCTCGTATACAAAATAAAATTTCTGTAATCGAAGAAAAACAGGATGAAACTACTCGCAATTTCTTTAACGATTTGAAAAAACCCAATCAACAAACTCCTAAAGAGAATGCTGTTCCTTCACTACATAACGAACCCAAAGAAAAGAAACAAGAAAATCAAGATCAATCTACTCGTAATTTCTTTAATGGTTTACTAAAATCCAGCCAGCAAAAACCTAAAAGTCATCCTGTACGAAATTACTCTCAAATAAACGAGCGAATTGAAGCTGTTCGAGAAGAAATTAGAATCGCATCTCGTCCAATTCAAGTCTATACAGATGAACCATTTATACCAAGTAAAAAAAGACATCATGTTCCCGATAGCGCATACTTTATTGATGAAAGAATCAAACGAGCAAGGCAGGTACTCAAAGCCTCAAAAGAACGAACTCAGAAATGGATGAAAGAATTATCTGTAAACCAAGCAACAAACCGTACTCAACATAATATAATTAATGAAAAACAGCGAAAAACCAAATAGATATTACTTTTTTTTGGGGGGTTTAATAAATTGATTGAATTGCATGGTAGTTTGGTTCTTGTTTTTTGATTTTGCATTAAAGAGTTATATGGATTTGCGTTACTGAATGAGAAGGGTGGAGGAGGAATGTCAAATTAAAAGTCCGCTATTCTTTTGAATATAAAACTTGAATTCAGCAAGTAAATAGATTGCTTCGGGCGATTTCATAAAAGACGGATCATACGTCAAGGCACTATACCAATACTGGTTATATAATAAAAAAGCAGCGATGCTGCTTTAGCGAATGATTGAATCTGGTAAGTACAAATTAATAGTATTGTTACACTTGACTGATATGGTAATTATTATACTCGCAAGATTCAAGATTTCGCTTTTGAATTCGAGCTGGATGAAAATGGCGATTTTAGGTATCATTGATATTTAACTGTAATAATCCTACTGATCATTATTCCCGATATTATCATAAACCTTAAGTCTTGTCAGCTATTCCATGCAATATTTCTCCTTAGGACGTGTGACTATTATTAAAATCAATAAAAATGATCTATACAAAAAAAAAAAAAAAAAATAGCGATTTTGGAATTTTTTTTTACTTTCTCTTAAATTTCGCAAAAAGTTACTAATTGAATACATATGGGTGATTAAACAAACTTTATAGAACAAGAAATTCTGCATTCAATGGTGTACTTTGCATCCAAATTTTACACGAAAAGTTTTAAGTAATCAAACGAATTAGAAAATTTAGTTTTTCGCCCATAAATCAACATTTTGCATATACAACTGCAAAATAAATGATTTGATAGGAACTACTGAAAAATTCTGGTCATTTTTCATTAATATATACCTTAATAAAAAATGCCATTTTCAAGGTGAAAAAGCCGAAAATAATCATTTTGATGAAAATCCCTTGTATACCCTCATGAAAAAATACCAAATTTTGCTTGGTTTTTCATCACCAAAAAAATTTCTAGAAAACACATCAGTAAGTAACTACAGGTCATGAGAAATGGTTTTGTACAATTCCGCGCTCACAAAACGTTCTGTAACCATCAAAAATGAGCTTACAAAACGGGTACTTTTGGTCAATTTTGCGAGTTTATAGAATTTTCCCGTCTCAAGAAACTGATATATTCGAGTGGTCTTTACGTAAAATGAAGCTCTAGTGATAGCTAAAGAGGATGCTATTTTTTTTTTGTTGAAATATATCCTACAATCAATGCAAATTTACCAAAAGAGCCGGATAAAATGACCGTTTTTCTTTCACCACTCACGCCACTCAAAATTTCCTTCAAAAAATAAGATTCCATTCGAAAAGCCTACTGCTTTCATTATAGTTTACTGTACATTTCAAGTCTCAGAATGGTCAAGAAAGTAGTTGACTCTCGTGTACACACTCTTATCAAGAACTGTGTTCAAACAAAGCACAGATCCTTCTTTGTTGTTGTCGGTGACAAGGGAAAAGATCAGGTAAATTTTTGATTTCATGATGATTTGAAATGTTGTATATTGATCACAGGTATAAACTTAGATTGTCAATCTTCATTGGCTTTTATCTCAAGCTCAAGTTACTTCTCGTCCTTCTGTTTTATGGTGTTATAAGAAAGAACTTGGTTTCACTAGGTAAGAGAAATGAAAGCCTCAACGAATTGAAACATCTTGTATTTTGACATTTTTTTCATAATAGTCATCGTAAGAAGCGTGAAAATAAAATCAAAAACGACATTAAGCGTGGTGTTAGAGATGTTAACAAAGAAGATCCTTTTGAGCTCTTTATTACTGTTACAAATATCCGTTATGCTTACTATAAGGAAACTCAAAATATTCTCGGTAATACTTATGGTATGTGCGTTCTTCAAGATTTTGAAGCCATCACACCCAATACTTTAGCTCGTACTATCGAAACTGTTGAAGGTGGAGGTATGGTTGTGCTTTTGTTGAAGAGTATGAACTCTCTCAAGCAACTTTATACCATGACTATGGTAAGTTTTTGATATATTGATTGACAACAATAACAACAACAATGACAACAATTCCTAATTTTGATAAATTATACAAACAGGATGTTCATTCTAGATACAGAACTGAAGCCCATAGCGACATTATTGCTCGTTTCAATGAACGTTTCATTTTATCACTTGGATCTTGCGAAACTTGTTTAGTTGTGGATGATGAATTGAATGTTTTACCCATCAGTGCTGGTAAAAATGTAAAGCCTTTAGCTATCAAGCAATCTGATGAGAAATCAGCCGAGGAGATTGAGCTTGCGGAATTGAAGGAGTCATTAGTCGATACCGAACCTGTTGGATCTCTTGTAAAATGTACTCGCACTATCGATCAAGCCAAGGCTGTATTGACCTTTATTGAAGCAATTTCAGAGAAATCACTTCGTAGTACCGTTACTTTGACAGCTTCTCGTGGTCGTGGTAAGTCTGCCGCACTTGGTATTGCTATGGCTTCTGCAGTTGCCTATGGTTATTCCAATATTTTTGTCACCTCTCCTAGTCCAGAGAATTTAAAGACTCTCTTCGAATTTGTTTTCAAGACTTTTGATGCTCTTGGTTACGAAGAGCATCTTGATTATGATATTGTTCAATCCACTAACCCTGAATTTAACAAGGCTATTGTCCGTGTCAACATCTTTAAACAACACCGTCAAACTATTCAATACATTCAACCTCAGGATGCTCATGTCCTTGGTCAAGCCGAACTTTTGGTTATTGATGAAGCAGCTGCTATTCCTTTACCTTTGGTCCGCAAATTGTTGGGTCCTTACCTTGTCTTTATGGCTTCTACCATCAACGGTTATGAGGGTACTGGTCGCTCTCTTTCACTCAAATTGATTCAACAATTGCGTGAACAATCTCGTGGATTTGTTGGTAAGAATAATGATGATGCTGAAGGTATTGTTGTTGGTCGTGATCTTCAAGCCAAGAAGGTTGAAGGCGCTGATACTTCTTTGAGTGGCCGTACATTGAAGGAAGTTAAGCTTGAAGAACCTATTCGTTATGCTCCTAATGATCCTGTCGAAAAGTGGTTGAATAAGGTTCTTTGTTTGGATGCTACTGTTGTTTCCAAGAACATTCAAGGTTGTCCTCATCCTTCAGAATGTGAGCTTTATTATGTTAATCGTGATACTCTCTTTTCTTATCATCCTGTTTCTGAGACTTTCTTGCAACGTATGATGTCTCTTTATGTTGCTAGCCATTACAAGAACTCTCCTAATGATTTGCAATTAATGAGTGATGCACCTGCTCATCATTTGTTTGTTTTACTTCCTCCTGTCGGTGCTAATACTAGCAGTTTGCCTGATCCTTTAGTTGTTGTTCAAGTCTGTCTTGAAGGTGAAATTTCTCGTCAAAGTGTTATTAACTCTCTTTCTCGTGGTCAACGTCCTTCTGGCGATATGATTCCTTGGCTTATCTCCCAACAATACCAAGATGATGATTTCGCCAGTCTTTCTGGTGCTCGTGTTGTACGTATTGCTACACATCCTGATTATGCCAAGATGGGTTATGGTTCCAGAGCTCTTGAACTTTTGAACGATTTCTATCAAGGCAAATCTAATGATTTGAGTGAAAGCAGCAACCCTGATGATGATTCTCTTCCTCGTGTTGAAGATTATGAATTTGATAATGTTGATATCAAGACTGATCAAGTCAAGATTCGTGATCCTCGCAAGATGCCTCCTTTGCTTACAAAGTTGAGCGAGAAGCGTGCTCAACGTCTTGATTATCTTGGTGTTTCTTATGGTCTTACCCCTTCTCTTCACAAGTTCTGGAAGCGTGCTGGTTTCGTCCCTCTTTACATGCGTCAAACTGCTAATGACCTCACTGGTGAGCACACTTGTGTTATGATTAAGGCTTTGACTGATACCGAAGATTCTCGTGTTGCTAACGCTGCTTGGCTCGATGCTTTTGCTCGTGATTTCTCCAAGCGTTTCCTTAACCTCTTATCTTATAACTTCCGTGAATTCACAGCTGTAAATGCTCTTAGTATCATTGATGCAGCCAAGCAAGGTCAAGATAGCGAAGTTGAAGGTGGCCGTGATCTTAACAAGAACTCTCTTGGTCTCTTCTTTACTCCTTATGATTTGAAGCGTCTTGATTCTTACTCTAACAACATGCTTGATTATCATGTTATCATTGATATGATTCCTACTATTGCTGAACTTTACTTTAGAGGTGAGATGCCAGCTGACATTAAGCTCTCTGGTGTACAAAGCGCAATCTTACTTGGTATTGGTCTTCAACGTAAATCAATTGATCAACTTCAAAGCGAACTTTCTTTAGCTAGTAATCAAGTTCTTGCTCTCTTTGTCAAGATTATTAGAAAGATGTCTCAATACTTTGCCAAGGTTGAAGCCAAGGCTTTTGAGGAAACTGTCCCTGCACTCAAGCAAAAGAAAACTGAAGAATCCAATGGTAAGCGTGATGCTGCTGATGATGATGCTTGGAAACCATTGAAAGAAGACATCGAGGCTGATTTAGAGAAAGCCGGCGATGAAGTTATGGGAGAATTAAAGGCCAAGCAAAGAGAACTTATTGATTCTCTTGATTTAACAAAATATGCTATTGGTGGTAAGGAAGAAGATTGGACTTCTGCTGAAGATCGTGTTAAAGCTCTTGCATCTGGTAAAAAGGCTGCTTTAAGTTCTGTTGTGAGTGTCAAGAATGAAAACTCATCAAAGAAGAGAAAGGCAGAAAGTGCAAAGCAAATGTCTGAAAAAGAAAAGAACCGTAATAATGGCAAGGTTAAATTGTCCAAGAAGGCAAAGCGTTCATAGATTCATTCAATTTAGTATTTTTCCATTTTCCATTTTTCTTAGTTTCCTCCCTTATTTTGTAATAAATTCATAGTATAGTATTTCCTCATTATTCCAACTTTTTGATTTCTTGAATTTGTGAAATGTCGTAAATTGATGCAAATCTATTGCCCTGGATTTGTCTAAATACCGACTGCTGTAAAGCAACCTTTTGAATGTACTAATCATGTGTGAAAAAACACTCGTTGATTTGCATATAAAATATTCCCATCAAATGGTGCCTGAAAGATCTTCTTTCCAGTTTCATATTGAATACAAAATGTTCGCTGTAACTTTTTCTGAAAGTCAAAAACAAACATTGGAAGCCATCATTGATACATTTGTTGCTCCACTTGATGCAAATGAAGAATCCAATTTGATTGAAACGATTCTTAATGTCCCTGGGTCATCATCCTGTTTTACGAAGGAGCAGTTATCTCAATTTGCTAAAACATCAGGTTCTAGTATTCAAGTGGTTGACAAGATTGCAAGAAAAATACCATACATCTTGTCACCCAAGCAGCTCAATGATCTTTTACTTTTCATCAATTTGTTAAGCTATCGACCTACATCTATTTTGTTGACAGGCCATTGGAAACATTTTAAAGATTTGCAACGGCAGGAAAGAGAACTTGTATTTGTGAAATGGAAAAAATCTTCTTTTGCTGTATTCAAACAGGCTTACAATGCATTGATGGGATTAAGTTTAACTGAAGCTTATTTCAGCCTTGATACTCCTCTGTATGAAGGCTTGCATTATGCAGAAATTGACGGAGGATACAAGTATTTTAAACAACAATCTGATTATGAGCAAATAAAACATGAACGATTGGAAATGATTACAACAGAAGATGCCCTGAATTTGGGCACGAAAACAACATTTGATGTTATTATTGTAGGAAGTGGAGCTGGTGGAGGAGTTGTAGCAGCAGAACTTGCTCAGTCTGGTTTTTCTGTACTGGTTATAGAAAAGGGCAAATATTTTCATCAAGACGACATGGTGCCTGATAATGATCAAAACTCATTTTTGAATATGTTTGAGAATGGTGGAATCGCACCTAATTCTACAGGAACAGTAAATCTTCTCTCAGGATCTACATTTGGAGGTGGAACTACCATAAATTACTTAGCATCGTTGGAGGTTTATTGTAAAATTAATAATATTTTTTCGTCCAAAAGTAACCGATTTGTGTAGCCTCCAGATTATGTAAGAAAACACTGGGCTGAAGAGTCAGGGCTGCCATATTTTGATTCACAGCAGGTACGTTTTTTGTTATGCTATTCAAGATTTCTCAATTGATGATCTTACATAGTTTCAAGAGGATCTAAATAAAGCAGGAAACCGTATTGGAGTGAGTTCTGATAATATTTGTCATAATGTACCTAATCAAAAATTGATGGAAGGTTGCAGGTACTATTACAAGACAAAAATGGGACAATTCATATTATTATTCACACATTTTTGCATTAAAAAAGGAGACTAGGTCATGCCACTCAAACTGTTCCCCAAAATACATCTGGAAAACCACATCATTGTGGAAAATGTTATACAGGATGCGTTTCTGGTATCAAGAATAGTACAACAAATACTTGGCTAAAAGATGCTGCTACACATGGAGCTAAATTCTTGGATTGTACTCGTGTGAATGGCATTTTGATCAAGAAAGGAAAGGCAGTTGGCGTTGCATGCAATGTACACAATTCACGTAAGATCCAGAAAATCTTTGCAAGACGAGTTGTAGTAGCTGGTGGTGCACTTCACACGCCTAGTTTATTGAAAAGAAGTGGTTTAACTAATCCTCATATTGGTCAAAATCTTCGTCTTCATCTTTCTGCAATTTGTGTTGGTATTTATGACGAGGAGACCAATCCATCTCAAGGTAGTTTGCTCACAACTGTATGCGACACATTTGAAAACTGGGAGGGAACTCATCATGGTTTTAAGATTGAATGTTTCACGCAAGGCCTTGGTATGTTTTCTGGTATGATGCCATGGCATGGAGCTGCGAAACATAAGGAATTCATGCTTCGCTATCGAAATGCAGTTATTACATTTGCTATGATGCGAGATAAAGATTCAAAATGTAGCGTACAATATGATCCTTATGGAAAGATTGATGTTAGTTTTGATCTTTCAAAACATGATGGCGATAATTTGGTGGAGGGTATAGTGGAAATGGCTAAAGTTCATGCTGCTGCTGGTGCTCGTCAATTTCACGTATCACAGCATTCAATCGATTCTTTTGAATTTAATGCGGATGAAGAACCATCTATTAATAACCCAAGATTCTTGGAATGGATTCAGTATGTCCGTAACCAAGGGACACCAGTACCTTCTTCTGGTCATCAAATGGCTTCATGGTAAGTTGTATTTGTTTTATGGCGTTTTTAGGCGATTAATACTATCAAATGTTTAATTTAGTCGAATGGGAAATTCACCCAAAACATCCGCTACAAAATCAACCGGAGAAACCTGGGATGTTGATAATTTGTATGTTGCCGATTCTTCTTTATTCCCAAACGCATTAGGTGTAAATCCAATGTTGACTATTGAAGCAATAGCTATTTCTGTATCTCGTAATATTGCAATTTCTCTTGAAAATGCAAAAATTCCAGCTCATATTTAGAGAGGCCAAAATTTATAAAAAGATTTCTTTTTTTTTTTTTTGGTTATCTCCTTTCATATTTATTAATAAATATATTGCTTCCTTTTTAGAATCTTATTTTCTAATCCACATTTCCTATTTTTAACAAAAAATGGCAAAAGCAACAAGAAAACACACAAAAAAGACAGTGAGAATGGTTTCCTATATCCCTGCTATAGCAGAGCTTCCAATGCTACTGCTTCCCAAGAAGAAGCATCCAAAAATTTATTTAGATTTGCCTATTTAATTTTAATCCTTGTTAAAAAGTACAAATCTGAAAAACTTTTGGCATAGCTAATGGCCATTACAGAATGCTAAATTGGCTTTATTCAATCTAAAATTTTAATCACGTTTTTTATTCATTGGAAAGGTGGGAATTTACATGAATTTTGCACATAACCATATTAAGTTCCGTGCTACCTGTTCTCTCAAGTAAATACAGGTTAAATATTATGCAGATTATTGATCTTTCTCCTTTTTCTCTTGATAAAATCCGTTAAAAAATGGCGCAAACTAAATACCCGCCTATGGTGCTCAGCTCTTCACAGGCTGAAATGCTCGGTACTATATTTGATACTATTCTTGCTCAACTTACACCTGAAGAAGAAGAGGCAATTAAAGAAAAAGTTCGCGGTAAAGAGAGCATTTATGAAGTCTCAGTTGAGCAAGTCTCTGCAATATCTCAATTATCAGCTACTTCACTTCAGGTACCATCTGTAGTTCTTGACTTTTTCTCCAATCATGTACCGCCTGATAAACGTGTTGATTTGCTTCGTATACTTGATATTTTAGCTACTCGTCCTGGTTCCTTCCTATTGACAGGCTATTGGAAACCTCTTACTGAACTAAGCCGAGAACAACGTGAAGAAATTATGCTGAAATGGAAGAATTCCTCATTGCAAGCATTACAAAATTTGTTTAAAATTCTATCAAATCTATGTCTTTATAACGCTTATAGCCGAAAGCACTCGCCCCTCGTTGATAGCATTGGTCATAATGCTGCTAATGGAGATGCATTTTTTGAGAATCATCCTGATTATGATCCTATCGAACATGAACGTATACCTATGATGCAAACAGCTGAAGCGACTCGAGGAAATTTGGAATTTGATGTCATTGTAGTTGGAAGCGGTGCAGGTGGTGGTGTTGCAGCTGCTGAATTATCTAAAGCAGGTTATTCCGTATTAGTTATTGAGAAGGGAAAGTATTACCATCAAAGTGAAATGGTGCATGAAGAAGAAACTTGCTATGTAAACATGTATGATGGAGGTACTTCCACTACATCGACTAGCGGTTCAATTCAATGTCTTTCTGGTGCTACTTTGGGTGGTGGTACTGCAGTAAATTACTTAGTGTCTCTAAAGGTACATTTGTTAGATATATACAACATTTATATACTCAAATCTGATTTATATCTAATATAGCCACAACATTTTGTTCGTCAAGAATGGGCAAAACAAGGTCTTCCTTATTTTGCTTCACCTCAGGTATATGTATTCAACAAAAGATCCTAAGAGTATGAGGTATTAATACGTTAAATACAGTTTAGCAAAGATCTTGATCAAGTTTTTGAAAGAATTGGAGCTAGTCAAGAAAATATCTTGGAGACTAAAACTAATGGAAAGTTTGAAAAAGGGTGTCAGTAAGTATATTTTGGCTTTTGAAAATTGTTGTTTTTGCCTCTATTTTACAGAATTTTTCGCTCATTTTCAATGCTAAAAGCCAAAGTAACTTGTAAAAGCAATTTTTGGCATGTCGGATAAGCTTGGATATCTTATTCTTGAATAACGATACTCTGTACTTCAAAATACGTAATGTTTCGAATGAGCAACCTAAAAGCATACACCCTCTTTAATCCGATACTGTATTTGGTTAACAGGCCATATTTTTGGGATACAAATAATACCAAAATGTATTTCAGATGACACAGTATATTTTGATATATTTTTTATTTGAATAACGTTTTTTGAGTGTTTGTAAAAAACTCTTTGAAATAGAAGCAAAATCGATATTTTTCGGGGACACAAAATTGAGAAATTTCAAATTTGATTGCTAATGATCTTATATTTAGTGAACTAGGATACCATATTGAAAAGGTATATGTCAACACTGGAGGAAAGGCACACCATTGTAGTCGATGTATGATGGGATGCAAGTCTGGTATCAAGAACAGTACAGCAAACACATGGTTATTGGACGCTCTAAAGCATGGTGCTCGCTTCTTGGATAGAACTCTTGTTACACGAATTGTAACCAACGATCACGGAACAAAGGCAGTTGGAGTGGAATGTCAGATTCATGATTCACAACAATCTGTAATTATCAAAGCAAAGAAAGTAATTGCTGCTTGTGGAGCTTTGCGTACTCCCGGATTACTAAAATCTAGTGGATTATCAAATAATAACATCGGAAAACATCTCAGACTTCAACCGATCATGTTTGGGTTTGGATTTTTTGATGAGAATATTCGTCAAAGTGATGGGCCTCTTATATCCAGAGTATGTAATACCTCAGATGACTGTCATGGGGATAATTATGGTGCTAAAATTGAAGAAGGGCTGATGTTACCTGGGGGTTTAGCAAGTAAAATTCCATGGTTTGGAGCAGCTAAGCATAAAGAATTGATGCTGAAACATAAATCAGTAGTATCTTTGCTAAATGTAGTTCGAGACAAAGATTCTGTAGGTGCTGTTAGCTACGATAACTCAGACCCTAATCCTGTGTACGAATATACTTTATCAAAACATGACGCTAAATCATTGACAATTTGTACTGAACGTAACATGAGAATTTTAGCTTCTGCTGGAGCCCGTGAATTGTTTACAAGTCAGGCCAATGTCGAGGGATTTGCATTTAAAGAAGATGAAACAAGTAGTGCAGATAATCCAAGATTTAATCAATGGTTAGAAAGAGTGAATAAAGCAGGAATTAGTGCTATATCTACACCTCTTGTATCAGTACACCAACTAGGATCATGGTACGTATAACAATATACACAAAATGACGTTTATTTACAATGTAGTATATTTTAGTCGTATGGGCACATCACCAAAATCATCGGTAGTTCAACCAACAGGTGAAACCTGGGAATGCAAGAATATTTACATTGCAGATGGCTCTGTATTCCCCACGGCAGTTGGTGTTAATCCGATGGTAACAATTGAAGCTATTGCTTTACATGTTTCCCGCAATGTTATTTCAACAATGGAATCATCGTCTCGCTTATAAATAAATGATCATGCGAAAAACAAATATATAAAAAAACCCCCTTTTTACTTTATTTGCTTTGAATGCAACTTGTAAACCAAATGAATCCTTTTAAGGAGGAAAATAGTGTTTCTGCATGTGATAATATAGCTCAGTGTAACATGCTAAATAGTGGAGAAAAACAACGTGGTGTGCAAAAGAAAAGCTTGTGAAAAAGAAGTGTTGTACTGTATATTGAATGGATAGTTTCAATAACAAGTGATTGTATTTAAAATGTTGTCAAAAAGACAAAATAATAATAATAATAATAATAATAAGAGTACATCATAAAGTGTCTTTTGCCTTTAGATAATATATAAACAATTCAATATATAAAGCTTTTTGATAATGCTTTTTAGCTGTTATTGTTGTTGTTATTGTTGTATACCCTCACATTTCAAGTATAAATCATTTGGTTTTTCATATTCTCTTCTTCTTTCTCCCTCTTTCTCATCAATTTTCCTTTTTTTTTTTTTTTTCTTTTGTTTACTCATTGAAAAATGGATTTTAATTTATCATTTAATGATGAGTCATGGTTATATAACGACAACAATTCAAACAACTATAATAACGAACCATTGCAAGAGCCTGTGCCTTTTGAAGGTAAAAACTTTATAGTGAAATCTTAATCTTCATATGATAGTAATTAAAAAAAAACAGACTTCAAATTTAGCTTCGGTATAAATCCGGATATCAATGCTACACCAATTATTGGGGATTTCCCACCAGCACCACTACCACCGATCACCAGTAATAACAACGCACCAACTTCATTAGATCCGTTATTCTTACAACAAGAACCATTTAATTTTGCAACAAATACAGTTTTGGATGAAAATGATCAAAAAGCATTTTCAAATTTCCTAGATGCATTTTTTCTTGATCCAGATATGCAACCACAGTTTGAGGACGACAATAATCAAGAAGAGGAAGAAGAAGAAAATAGACGTAACTCCATACTACAGTCATTAGATGAGCAAAAGAAATTGCATCAAACACTTAATCTCATTGCGTCACTTCCACCGACAAATAATGCAACAACAACAAATGCAACAGATCTGATGATTGATTCTCCATTAAAGACCAACAAAAGTATCGTGACCTCAAAATCAAAAGATGAAAATCAACTACAAGCAATTTATCTTCATTCAAGTGATTCAACCAACAATTCGTTGTATAAATATTATCATCAACAACAGCTACCCAAGAAAAGATCGTCGCTATCGGCTGAAAGCATTTGCTCTTCATCATCTAAAAGCAATAAAAAAGCAAGAACAACTAAAGAGCTATTAACAGAAGAGGAAAAAAGAGCAAATCATATTGCATCTGAACAGAAAAGAAGAAGTACAATCAGAAATGGTTTCAAGGATCTTACTGATTTGGTTCCTACTCTCAAGAATATAAACAACTCTAAAAGTACTGTTTTATTCAAAGCTGTTGATTTTATTCGTTATTTAGAGAAACGAAACAAACATTTGAGAGATAAAGTGGGATCACTTGAGTTGAGAGCTGAGGTTGAAGGTCGTATGACTAATAGTAATAATACTTTTACACTACAGCAAAAAGAAATATCATCACCATCATTATCACAGCATCAAGAACAGCCAAGCGCGTTCAGCCCTATCAAACATATATCCTATAGTCCACCAAATACTCCTCCATCTCAAATAAAAAAACCACTGACAATAATAAACACATCGTTACCAAAGACACAATTTATTGCACCCTTATCACCATCAATAGAAACCAGCAATAAAAGAATGCGTAGCAGTAGCAGTACTAGTAGTAGCAGTTGTAATAGCACCAATACGACTAATTCAATGAACAGCAACTCTAATCATTTATTAAAAGGGTTGCCTGCAAATGCCAGGAATGCATTATTGGCTCATAAAACTCAACAAAAACAGCTTTTGTTACTTCAAGAACAACTACAGATGCATCAAAGACTTATAGCTCAACAACAGGAAATGAAAGAGAAAAGTTTAAATCAACATCGCCAACAGGCTTCACATACGCCTAAAAATAAGTTACCGCCTATTCTTGGTCAATATGATTCTTCACACCAATCTTCTCTTTTAACAGAGTTAGAAGATAAAGCCATTAGCGCCCCATGATAGATATGTAGAAATACAACTGAATATGCTATTATGTATGAATTTTAAGGAAATAAAATTGTTATGTTTATGTATATATTAACTCCCTTGAAGGTATGCGAATAGATAATGATTTGCCTTGTTTTTTTTTTTTTTTTGTGCATATACGGTATAAATATATATATAATCTATTGTTCAGTAAGCATTGAAGCTGTGCTTATGCACTATGCATGATGCTAAATCACGTTCACCATGTATACTTGCGACTGGTAATGATACATACAAAAGACAGAAATAGAAATGATATTCTGAAATTTATTATATATTATTTACGAATAAAGCTTATTCAACATTTGAGTTTCTCCATTTTGATAAAAATTTGGCTTTATATCCATACCTAGAGTTGAAAATATAATAGTTTCAATAAAGATTTACAAATAATTCTTAATAGATCATAACCCAGAAATGATCTAAATTGTTCCTTACAAATCGCTTAAAAATCATTTGAATTCACCGTGTAAAATATGCCAAAAATATATATTTAGTACCGCTTTTATTTTTATATTTTTTTTTAGTAAACGACATCGTTATTTACTGCATAAAAGATAGATCCAACTGAAAGCTACTCTGCAATTTTTGTTTCAGCGGAAAATGATTTTTGCATCCCCCTAAAAAAATTCAAATAAGTGTTTCACATTAAATTTTGCATAAAATGCAGTTAAATTTTTGGAGGTTTTTTGAAAATATATATCACTTTTTATAAGCATGTTGTAAATATAATTAACGAAAATAATGCGCAAAAGCCGTATCTCTCAATTGAGCCATTGATACACCTTCTAGCTGCATTTTTCGTAGAGAAAATGAGATTTTTTGTCAATTCTTTTTTCAAATTCAGAATTTAGGATGAGGGTATACAGGGAAAAATTGAAGCTAGAAGCGACAGTGTCTCTTTGCACACATTTTTAAGGATATCTCCACGAAAAATTAATATTTCAAAAAAACCTAAACTAGGTCCGATAGAGCTCAATGAGGTCAATGACATGAATGTAAAAAAAATACCGCTCAATTTAACCAATATTTTTTAATCTATTATAAAAAGGTAAAAAAAAAGAAGAGATGTAAAAAAAGTGCTTAATGATATGAATGTAAAAAAATTCTGCACAATTTAATGAATATTTTGGAATCTATTACAAAAATGTCAACAAAAAAAAGATACCCGGAGTTTTTCAAACTCAGATATGTTAAAGAAAATTTTAAAACAAGCAAGTTTTATTATGAAAAAGTCTTTGGATATCTTAATTTTTTGTAGAGATATTGTGGCTCAAAATTTCAATTTTTCATATTTAAGCTGTAAAAACCAAAGTTGGAAGAAAAAATTATCGGTTTTTCCGAATTTATTCGATAGGTGCTATAGTAATAGTCTGTAGACAATTAATTATTATTTGTAGCCCTTAAAAATCTGTATCCAATCAGACTAATTTTAATAAGAGATTTTTACTATTTTGTCATGAAAATCGCTCAAAATCGCAATTTTTGGATGGGGGTTGGGGTCAAAAAACAAGAGTACACCTTTAAATCTTCATTACTCCTTGAAAAATTAATTTTTTTGAAAAAACTAAAAACGGATCTATATATATTGCTGCTCGCAATTATTTTTATGGAACTGTCATTTTGTTTGATAACCTACTGGAAGATGATATTAATAATTTATGCGTTTTTGGTGTGTTTTATGGGGTAAATCCTTTGAATTTTTATTTTGGCTCTATTTGTATCTAACAAATAATATACCTATAATATAGACAAAAAACTTTTATTATAATTGCAAGTAATGTTTATTTAATAAAACCAATAGGTATGCTTGTTTTCCTGATATTCCTATAATTTTTTGAACGGCTATATCTCCGCAAAAAAAATAGCTAAAAATATATGAATAGAACCATAGTTATTGCAGCATTAACTTGTATTAGAATCCACTCTTACCTCAGCATGTGAAAAAATTTATGGGAAAAATGTTGGAGATCTGATTTTTAGGAAAAAAATCCATTTTAACTTGTGGAGTGTAACTTATCTAGTATATGGAGTGTAACTTATTTGATATATGGAGTGTAACTTTTTTGATATATGGAGTGTACCTTTTTAATTTATGGAGTGTAACTGATTTGACTGATATCTCTCAACCCCTTACGGCATTGAGTATTTACCCCTTCAAGTCGACCTAAATTACTCCAAAATGCTTTAAATAATAATGTTTTAATACTGCCCAATTGGTGAATAAATTTCGTGCAATTAATTGATTAAAACACATTATATACTGTATTAAACAGTTTAAACGGCGGTTTTAACAATAATTGCCATATGTTAAAAAATGTTAAGTTTGAGCAAAATTTATTCACCGATTGGGCAGTATTAAAACATTATTATTTAAAGCATTTTGGAGTAATTTAGGTCGACTTGAAGGGGTAAATACTCAATGCCGTAAGGGGTTGAGAGATATCAGTCAAATCAGTTACACTCCATAAATTAAAAAGGTACACTCCATATATCAAAAAAGTTACACTCCATATATCAAATAAGTTACACTCCATATACTAGATAAGTTACACTCCACAAGTTAAAATGGATTTTTTTCCTAAAAATCAGATCTCCAACATTTTTCCCATAAATTTTTTCACATGCTGAGGTAAGAGTGGATTCTAATACAAGTTAATGCTGCAATAACTATGGTTCTATTCATATATTTTTAGCTATTTTTTTTGCGGAGATATAGCCGTTCAAAAAATTATAGGAATATCAGGAAAACAAGCATACCTATTGGTTTTATTAAATAAACATTACTTGCAATTATAATAAAAGTTTTTTGTCTATATTATAGGTATATTATTTGTTAGATACAAATAGAGCCAAAATAAAAATTCAAAGGATTTACCCCATAAAACACACCAAAAACGCATAAATTATTAATATCATCTTCCAGTAGGTTATCAAACAAAATGACAGTTCCATAAAAATAATTGCGAGCAGCAATATATATAGATCCGTTTTTAGTTTTTTCAAAAAAATTAATTTTTCAAGGAGTAATGAAGATTTAAAGGTGTACTCTTGTTTTTTGACCCCAACCCCCATCCAAAAATTGCGATTTTGAGCGATTTTCATGACAAAATAGTAAAAATCTCTTATTAAAATTAGTCTGATTGGATACAGATTTTTAAGGGCTACAAATAATAATTAATTGTCTACAGACTATTACTATAGCACCTATCGAATAAATTCGGAAAAACCGATAATTTTTTCTTCCAACTTTGGTTTTTACAGCTTAAATATGAAAAATTGAAATTTTGAGCCACAATATCTCTACAAAAAATTAAGATATCCAAAGACTTTTTTATAATAAAACTTGCTTGTTTTAAAATTTTCTTTAACATATCTGAGTTTGAAAAACTCCGGGTATCTTTTTTTTGTTTCATTTTTTTGACATTTTTGTAATAGATTCCAAAATATTCGTTAAATTATGCAGAATTTTTTTACATTGATGTCATCAACCTTGTTGCGCTCTCTAGGTCCGAATTTAAATTTTTTCAAAATATTGATTTTTCATGGAGATGTCCTCAAAAATGTGTACAAAAGAATATCCTCCTCAGTTTTGCTCGAAAAAAATAATGTGTATACCCTCATTCCAAATTCGGTGTTACGTTCACAAGTTATTATAGTAACTTTTAAGATGATAATAAACCTTTTGAGTTGTATTGTAATCCTTATTGTAAAAATGAGCTAACTAATCTGGGGTAGCATTCCTTGTATAATTATTACTTTCTACTATCTATACAAATTATTACTCTTTTACCAAACTAATAAGAATTAGACAAGAGTAAAAGGTGAGGTTTTATTCAATGTAGAGAATGAGATTATGTATATATATATAGAAGATATTATCAAGTGATACAATAGCTATTAATGGCGCAACAATAACAATATCCTGATAATACAACTACTGTTGTAGCGCTATATCTAGATTCTAATATAACAATTACTATCTGGTTACAGTACACTCTATAAATCTCACTATGTAAGCTCGGTTACTGGAGTAACTCAACTATATATCGGCATAACTATGGTTCCGAAATTTATAAAGAATGAAATAATATATCAACTAATCCTATATGAATATAGGAGGTTAATTATAAATGAAGAATAATTAATTAATTATATATAGCTGTTTTATATCTAATTATACTTTAAATTCTTATTTTAGAAAAATTGAATTTGGATATAATATAAAATTGATATATTAAAGAAATCAATCATGGTGAGTGTAAACTTTTTATATGTACTTTCAAGAGAATTATGTAATACGTTGCATGGTAGAGAATATGACCTGTAATAAGTCAATAAACTATTACTATAAGTCAGTGATGATTGTATTAATTACCTAATAGACCTGGAATTAGTATTATGAGTTGTACTTGTATATTACCTTATTGTTACAAAACGAAAAAAAAACGAAAATAAAATTACATAAAAAAAAATTATTATATGGTATAAATATGATCACGTGATAATTGCTAGGGAATAGTACGCCTTATACTTCTATTATATTTATTTTATTAATTCCTTTATCTATCAGGCTTTTCAATATATACAATACTTTTTTTAACTCTTTTATGCTTTAATGAAACTTCTTCTTCCATAATTTCATCTTCGTCAAAATTGATAGAATCGACTTCTAATTCATCAAGGCTCATATTTAATAATTTATTTTGTAACGTACTTATTTCAATTAGATTTTTATTTATCTTAATCTCATCATTAAATGCAATTTGTATCTTACTTTCTTTTATAGGAAACTCAAAGCCATCACTATACCAAAGCTTATGATGCGGTAATTCTTCTATATTATAATCTTTAACCATTTGCCAAATATTTTTCAGTAAACAAGATAATTTAAATTGTATATTGTAATGTTTTATATCAGATACCTGTACAGATGCTCTGTTATTATTAAACCTCTCAAATTTACTTCCTATAACACTAAATTCATTCTCTATTATGGATCTAAAGCTTCCAAATACGCTGTTAAAATGTAATTCATTCACACTCAATTTACTATCCTTTTCTTTTCTAACTGGATACATAAAATGCATATCTTTAAATTCATATCCAAGATTAATTCCATTTTCTTTAAATTGGTTTATAAATAGTGGATAACCTCCATCCATAGCCAAACAATCACCAATATGTAGTTTATTATAGAGATTCATTTTTAAGAACATTGTACCATCATTAGATTCACCACATTTTTCGGAGTCTGAAATATAAATTATCATTTTATTCATATCACAAACAATTTGAGTTCTGACACCTGGTTTTTTTAATTTATAAGAATGTAATTTTATTCTTTCTGTATCTGGATTGTAGTATTTTATTTTTGAGTCATGACCATCTATAATTAAAGTTACATTCTTAAATCCTATTGGGTTATATAGTTTTGCAGATAATAATCTTATCTTTATATTTGAAAATAAGTTTAACAAATCTGTGTTTATTATTTTATTGATTCTTTTATAATTGTCTATCCAAAATTTTTTATATAAA
Source organism: Mucor racemosus (assembly GCA_027405735.1). Lineage (NCBI taxonomy): Eukaryota > Fungi > Mucoromycota > Mucoromycetes > Mucorales > Mucoraceae > Mucor > Mucor racemosus. Next base: position 2,919,584 of record JAPEHQ010000001.1, on the reverse strand, counting down.
TCATAAAAAGTAGCATAGCACATAAATTGAGACATTTTCTGCCCTGATAGACCACAAACTAAATGATATAATAAAATAAGACCTTTATCTAATTCAGGATATGGACCTGGATACTCTTGTGTCCCATATAAAATATTTAAAAAGTAAAATACAGGAATATAGCCTAATTGATTAAGTAATACATCTTTTATAAAATTTATATCTTTCATATATTTTAAAGTAGTTCTATGATTATATTTTTTACTAATTATTTTCCAATTAGATTCATAAAAATACCATTTATCAATTATTAGTCTATTAATCTCTATATTAATCTTTTCTTTTATATTCTCTTCTTCTGTGTCATTCATTTATCATTGTATACCTTTTTCAATTATTAATATTTAAATATGCATTAAATGATAAAATGAGATTATCTGTCTGAATTTAGGATATAAAAAATAAAAAGAATATAAATTCAATCTGACCAGACGCCATACAGTGTCATGTATTTGTGGAATATGTACACATTTATCCACTATTATATTGATTTCCATTTCATCTGATTTTCAATTAAAGTACAGCTGGCATAAATAGACATTACACTACTAAATGATACATGCTGATTCATACTAATATAAATTTTCTACCGAGCTGTGATCATAGCAGCTTATAGTTAAAGACCAATCAACATAGTGTGGATCTAATTATACCACTATTATGATCAAGGACCCATGAACTCTATGAATACACCGATTGGTTACTATCAAGACTTATATCAGACAAGGAGTATTATTGGCTATGCATGAACCTAGGAATGATTACCTAATCTCTCTGATAAAAACTGTATAAAGAGTAAAGAGGACATCTATCTACTACAAAAGTCCTCAAGTAGAATTTAACTTGATAATAAAACCCTAATGTTATCTAGTCGAATTCCTATTGTTTTTTTATACTTTTTTTCCGTGAATATCTCTACCTATTTTACAGGAATAATCGAATTACCAAATTAAGACATCTGTCAAATCGTGATGTTTAACATGCAAATCAAACAATGCTGAATCCCATGCGTCTATCATCATGCTATTATTAAATGATAGAAGCATGATTCCATTGTCTTCATGCAATATCCATATGTTTATTCTTTTTGGTAAAACAATTAGTTTGTTCGTGGTCTAAAGTTTATATTGAACTTCTCAATTTACATAATCAAGACGGTCTCTTGATGATGTCTGTTTTTGACATATTTGTTAATGACCCGCACAGAGCAATCCTTACTTTGGTCTATGTGTTTTTTCAGTTTATTTTATGAATCAATTTATTCTGTGTATGATTCGGTCTATTTTATTATATGTTAAATTACTAATACTTTCTGCATTTAATGACGAAGTTATTTACTAAAATAAAAAAATATAAAAAATAAAAGCAGTAGAAATACAATTATAATCAGCTAAAGTTTTTATTACAAAAGATTTCTGAAGAGTTAAAATAATTGAAAAGTATGAGGGTATTTATAGTGATTTGGAGGACTTGGATACCATCAGACTTGAATGGATGTATATTTAGTAATCTTCCAGTTTTGAGTACATTGTTATTGATTTTGATATATCATAAGTTTACCCAGATGTAGAGATTCAGGAACAACTATTGAAATCCAACATGGCATGACATTTAGTAACTCATACTAAATGTCATACATAACCACTAGCATTAACAGCGACTATCAGGAACATTCAGGAACAATCCGTAGCAATGAAACATAAGCAATCCTACATCTTATTCAAATGATACAATCACAGATTCCCAATTCCACAGATTCCATTGTATATGATTTGTTCCCAAATTATATCAAGTACCTCAATACCCGGCAATTCATTAATAATATTGATAATCATATAACCATTTAGAAAACATATAAATACGAAGCATCAATGAATTAATAAAATGTATCTTTTAGCAGAGTATTTTCATATTAGTATCTTTTGATATAACAGATTTTTTGATATTTTAAGGGGTAAATTGTGTAGAGCATTGACCATAAGGGATTGTATGTCAAGTGTGACAGTATCGACCTTTTGGGAAATGGTTGTTTTGTTTATTTCTGTTATATCTATTTTATGTAACCTTGATTTTTAAGGGGTAGTTTTTATATGCTTGAATCTTATTTATATTGATAGTGCAATTTCGATATAGATGAGTAGTTGAGTAAATTGATATCTTTGTTTATTATCATTATTGATTTGGATGGAATCCTGTTTTGATATATATGTCATTTGTGTAATTGATTGCGCCGTGATCAAGGGTGCTATCATCTACACAACATGTATGGTTCAAAAAGGGTATTTCATATTTTTAGCATGCGTTTGTTATTGTGTTCAATTGAAGTGTTTGTTTATTATTGTTGTTCACATTTCAAGTGGCATCATATCTTATGAGCGACACTTGGAATTTAGGTTGTTTTATTTTTATCAACCGTTTTTAGTATATAATTCCACTGCACTTTCTGTATTTACTATTAGATTCATGTTATCTCCATTTGAATATTAGAACATGGTTTTATGTGAGATAACATTTAATTTTTTATGTTGAGAAATAGTACCTTAGTTCAGCACAGTATGTTATAAAGCGCTTCAAAACAAGTAAGTTTTTTTTTAATAAAAAGTATTAGAATAATTTAATTTTTTGCAGAGATATGAAGGCTCAAACTTTTTAGTTTTTAGCAGTGAAATACATGTAAAAATCTGAAACATTAGCTCTAAGAAGATTATATCAATTGCTAAAAAATAGGATATTTTTAAATACTTGTTTTTGAATTAAAGCTTAACATCTCAGGTACTTTGGCATATAATTTTTTTTGGTGTTATTTAGTGAAAAAAAAAGTAGAGCAGAGATGAAAAATGAGATCTAGTTCTAAAGAACAAAGCAATGAATTTTACGTGATTTCGAGTCTTTGGTGGTGAGATATAAAATAATTCAGGAGCAGGTAGCATGATGCGACCAATTATTATCCATTTAACAATGCCTAAGGTATAACCTAAGAAGTGTTTGGTATAAAATTATCTATAGTCAAGAGGTAGGTTCTGTTTCTATTAATTGTTCAAATAACTTTATGTAAAGTAAAGAAAAATAACGGATTGTGGATTTAAAAAAAATCCAGCAAAACAACTCGTGTAAACTGATAATTGAAGAAACAATGGATATTTTTAAGGTCTACATGCCTGTTTAGTTGAAGGTCATTTGAGGTAATATTGGCAAAACACTGATTTCTTTTCGACTCACTCAAAAATAACGGCCGGTACAAAATTACAACAGAGATAAAACCTGCCATTAAACAATTTTTACAACGCCTGAGGCTAACTCTTTTAATATCTATGCTGAAAATGTTATGATTAATTTGATGTATTATGGTCTTGAAACTCTTCAAACTGTTAGTGATGGCAATGATTTATGTACAGAATTTTTTGCATTTTTTAATATTATATGATGTGACAAAGACATTTTATAAAGTTAATTCCTAACAATTGATCTGTGTAAAGCTTGTTGTGTGGGTATGTGTATTGCATTTTCTCTAAATTTAGTTAGGGCAGGCTTATATTTGGAATATAAATATAAACATAAGTGTAATGTGGTTTTAAGCCTACTTTTGTTTATGGATTACCAGTAGAATAATATGAAGTTTAACAGTTTTTGTTTTATTGATAAAAATAGTATAAAATAATGTAGTTTGAAGTTATAAATATGAATATTTGTTGATATCATAAAAATGATGAGGGGAATGTACACATCCAATATTAGAAAAGGGGGAATAAGTTATTTTTTTAAGATTAGCCACAAATGACATGAGGTAACTTAAAAGCGTTTGAACATGGAACGAGGGTCTAAATCACTGAACAAATCGATAGAAATTACATTTGTTACGGGCTTAGATTCTTCAAGAACAGGTTGAATCACTTGCTGAGGTTCCAAAAAGTTATCCAGATTTCCATCAGTTGAGGAAGAGGAGCAGAATTCTAATAAAGAATAAAGAGAAAATTAATATAACAATTCATGGTCAGGTTTATATGTGCATTACCTTGCCATGGATCTTCATCATCATCATCTTCGGATGATGAAGTATTTCTATCCTCATCTTTCATAGTTTCAAGTTTATCAGATGCAGCAGCAGCAGCAATAGCAGCAGCGACAGGTGCGGGGATGCCTCTCAAGGCAGCATAAGGATCATTTTCAGGTTCCTTCTTTTCAGTAGTAGATTTGTTTAATTGAGAAAAGAAATCAGCATTGAACATGGATACGGGACGTTCCTTGTTTTCAATTTGAGGAGATGACTTGGAAGGTTCCAATGGACTAGATACAGCAGCAACTGGAGTAACAGGAGACAACATACCACCTGTATATGTGGCTCTACGAACAGTCTTTTCAAGTTTAAGGCCTGCTAAATCTGAAAGGATGCCATCAAAGATTGAAGCCGAAGGAGGAGCTGCTGTTGCCATTGGTGGTCTTGATGGTTTTGTAATAGGGTTTGATGTACTAGGCGTTACACGAAGTGAGGCTGAAGCTAATACATGATTGCCATGCTGAATAGCTGAGTCAAATTTAGATTAGTTAAAATAGATTTTGAAGACAAAAAAAGAAATATACGTACAAGGTGATTGAATGTTATTGCCAAAATTGACTAAAGTGGGAGACTATTTTAAAAATAACTTAGTTTTTTTCTTTGTGATATGGTAAATGTGATTTTTTACCTTCAACTGATATTGTGATAAACGTTGTTGTTGCTGTTGTTGCTGTTGCTGCTGTTGTTGTTGCTGTTGCTGCTGTTGTTGTTGCTGTTGATAAATCATTTCTTTGCTGGGTAATTCAATGTTCAACGAAGGGAATGATTTCTCAGCAGCAGCTACTGCTTGTAAAGGCTCAGGAACAAAGGAAGCTTCTTTTTGTTGATACAATCCAGAAGCAGTATTTGAATCAATAGAGCTACGACAACGTTCAGCAATTTCTTCTGCGGATAAAACGCTGCTGGCACCACTTGATGGGTGATGAGAGCTCTCCATACTTTGTTTGTTGGTATTGGTACCTGTAGTATTGTTAGGATAGAAATCATTTCTGATCATGTCTTGGCTGTCACGATGGCCGTAAATAGATCCACCTTGAGATGATGAAGAGTACGAATTGATACTATCCATGGATGTTCTACAAACAGGACTTGTAGCAGGCATTGGGAAAGCAGAAACATGTTGAAATTGAAGTTGAGGTTGAGGTTGAGGTACAGAATATTCAGGTACAACAACAGAAGGTAAAACAGCTTCACTTTGTTGAAGGGCAGAAAATTCAACGTTCTCTTCCTCCTCATCATTATGCATAATATTCATTTCATTATCAGCAATCAATGGGACACGAGAAAATCCAGGGATCATTCTAGTTCTTGATTTGGTCACAATGGGAAGACCATCTTCGGTAAAGGACTTGGCAATCAAAGAACGGACCTCTTCTTTATGAGATTGGAGCAAGGCTCTGTCCAACCATTTACATTCATAGTATTTTTGCTTCATAAATGCACGAATATCACCGTCAACTTCGGGTTCAGGAGCACCATGAGTACTGTAGTTACTGAGCCAGATTTTGAGAGCAATGCCATTGCCACCTTTCTTGAGTGCCAGTAACTCGGCACCTGAGAATTTACTGGCTGAAACAGCCTTTACTCGATGGCCGACTTCACGGCTAAATATATATATATATATATATATAAACGTAAGTATAAGCTAAGACTTTTATGGATGCATTCACTTACACTAAACCTGAACATCGAGAACAGATGAATGTTTGGATAGTGGTGTTTACAAAAGCGGGACTCTACAAATAGAGCGAACGTTAGAATTGGGTTATAGCAATAACCATAAATATTGTTTATTTGCCTTTGTTGGACAGTCAAAACATTTCTTGTTTTCCTTCAAACGCAACAAATCTCGGACTTTCCTAAAAAAAAAAAGGAGGGGCGACATTTAGGAACAACACTTAATTAGTTCGGTATATGTCTTACTTTTGGTTGTTATCCTCTTGTTTTTTAGCGAGAAATAAAGACATGATGAAATCAATGAATAAAAGAGTAAATGATTAAAGAGTAAAAAGTTGTTTGATTTGGGCTGAGCCTTTTATAATGATTCGTTATTTCTAAAAACAGTATTGCAATGTGGCTGAAAATATTTTCCAAAAACATTAGACGTAGCCTTGTATACAGCACACCTTTTTCAGAAAGTATTGTTGCACTCTTTCGAAAAGAATCTTGTTGCACTAATAAGAAATAAATCGTTGCATTTTTAGAAATGGTTTATGATACAAAATATAGGTAATTGCGCCAAATGCGACATGCCAATTTTATTTCCAAAGATACGTCCAAAAGTGCACCAATACTTTCTCAAATAAGCTCACTCTCACAAAAGGGATATTCTAATTTAATGAAAGCGTTTGATGTAAAAGCTAAATAGTTTTCAATTCTAAACGATCCAACAATAGAACGGCCTATTTCAGAAGATTTGGGTTTTAATCGTGAGTTTTGATCCAATCAACGATAGTAATTTAGCTCAAATGTGGATGTTTTTGGTCACAACACACCACCTTTTTTTGCAGATGCTAGATGCAGAGTGATATATGAAACTGAAAAGCAGATAGTTAATATATATAAAGCGGAAACATCACACATTGAATTCCATGAATTTAGCAAAATTGCTGTATATTCATAGTTTATTGCTTCGTTTTAATAATTTGCGGCAATTTCTGGCTTGTTAAACGAGTGCTATCTTTAAGCATTTCCGCAATTTTTCCTTTACGATATCTTCACCCGAGATTTTAATTTATATAAAATAAGGATATACTTGCAATGATAGTTTCAAAATGCATCCCAATGTCATTGTTATCAAAAGCTTAAAAAGGATTGCTTAATATTCTCTTTTATCCCATTTCTTTGTTTTTTTTTACTACAATATTGATTCGAAATAGAATTTCAAAACAGGCTTGAATAGACATTGTATAAAGGTGAATACCAACAAGCCAAAGATAAATAGCAACTATAAGCAATCAATTGAATGGTTTTTGAAAATCACAACAGAACCGTGATAATCAAGCCTTCAATGAAGATAGTTCTACAGCCTCAATTGCACAGACATAATACTGATTTGCAACAACATGCTGTAACCAATGCAGCTGTGTATATTTTGCCTAAAAATTTTTACTGATCTTCCTACGGCCTACCTAATAATTCTTTGTATAGTTATGCCTAAAAAAGCTATAAAACATATAGCCTACTATGCAAACTAATGTGCACAAGTTTATAAAATTCATGAGCGAAATTTTGAATGTCATCTACTTTTTCAATTTTTACGTGAAATTAATATCAAAATAATGATAATGGGGGATACTTTCTATATTAAGTAAACGCAAAATGAGTTGCTTTGGATCCTTGATTGAATTTTGATTGCATGAAAACTCTTTAAACTTTGGAGAAATCGATATAATTAACCATTTTTCAATTAGCCGACATTTTCTCTTAGTTAGCCGATAGTTTTCACCAGTAGTCATCAGTTTTCCCAAATAGTCGCTAGCTTTTCTCATCTTGCCACCAGTCTTTCTTGGGATCTTTCAATTCAATATTTATAAATATGATCACATTCATGTAACCCCCTACAAAAATAGCCACCAATTTTCTTAGACCGCTATTAAGCCTGAAAGCAAAAAAAAAAAAAAAAAAAAAAAAAAAAAAAAAAAAAAAAAACATCAAAAAAACACAACAGAAAACTCATAATAGACAGCTTTAAAACAGCACAAGCACACTACCAGACAATAGATAAGAATATAAGGAGCCTTCTGATGCTAAATTAGCATAGGCTACGTTACATTTTTGTAGCTTTCAATACTGATGGTCTGGCGACTCTTTTCTGATATTTTAGGAGAACTAATTTTCAAAATTGGAGCGTGCATTAAGTAGGCATGCTATTGACACATATTCTATATCATTAGAAACAAAAGAAGCAGAGAAATCGATGAAAAGTTTGAAAGTTGTACTTTTCACAGCTATTGAAACTATATAAAATTATTTTGTATTACTCAGAAGTTGATAATGAGGCTATATCTTCCGAGCTGGAAACAGATACTGCTGGGGATGAGATTGATATATTAGAGCCTACGGTACGTAATTATATGTAACACATTTCTACGTCTTACTTATTTCATATGTATTATGGATTATCGGCAACTTTGGCATTATGAGATAATCACTATAGTAACCACCCTTGCTTCATTAAATGAAATTTGTAACTGGAGCAATGTTGAATGGATGGATATTATTTTTTGTGAAAAAGTTTCAACTAAAAATGTTCATCAATATAGATATTTACCATTAAGCAACAACATATGAATTTTTTTAGCTATTGAAGTGAAATCCCCTCAAAGCCATACAAATGACAATCAATCCAAGCTGTCTGTTGAATTACAAATAATGTTAAATCGTTTAGTAAATATTGGTGTTGATTAACCTATAGTATTTGGTATTTCGGTTTATAATGAGTATCATAAGTTTGTCTCCATTTATTACGAAGCAAGTCTTTTGAGATTTATTTATTTGTAGGTTTCACTTGTGATATATTTAAATGGATTTGAAAGCTCCTTCAATTTACAGAATGATCAAGATCAGAACTTGTTTCCTACCTCATGACCTAAATGGTTTTGATGTAATCTGGAACACCCTTACTTCTCTTTCCTAGCTTTGTATCCTTGTTGATACTGAAATTGACAAAGTCAATTATGTATATTAAAAATTAGTAAGAGCCTTGGTTAGATTAGAAACCATGTTGTTGATCATAAGTACGCTGATCAATAAAGCTATTTCTATCTTTTTTAATTTTATCGTTGACTCTATATTATAGTCACATGCTGGAAGTCTCAACCTCTTAATAAAAGTCATTTTTAGTAGCGAAACGATAAACATTCATATTAGATACATTTCATACTTAGTCAAAACTATGTTAGAATTGACAGAAACACTTGAATACAAATAGGAAATACTATAATTTTTTGGCAATACTATTCGAATAAATATATTTCTTGAGTGTTTACGTAGAATGGTTAGCTAAAACACACCATATATTTTTTGTTTTGCGAAGAGATTTTGACTTTTCGTCAAGAAAATGGGATGCCTATATCAAACCTACGGTAAATATAAATCACTGAGTTTTAAATAAAAAAAGTGACAAAATTGAAAAAAATTGTTAAAAAAATTTAAAACCTTGAATACGCAACAAAGTGCATAGTAAGTTGAACTGGTAAATTAAATATTTTATGTACATCTTTAAATTTTGCATCGAATGGTATAAATTATAAAAAATATTTTCTCACAAAATTTGGTGTAAAATCGAAGCGAAATTTTGGAGGTTTTTTGGCTTTTTCTCTTAAATTTTAAACAAACCCAAAACATTAAACCTGTCCAAAAAATGCACCACAAAATTATCTACCGAAAGAGGTATTTCTTGCAACTGTAACTTCATTTTTCGTGGAGAAATTTAAATCTTTGTACGATTTTTTGGGATCCAAACAAAAAAAGGACTTGTGTTTGCTCATGAAAATTTGCAGGATAAATCAATGTCCAAGTTTGTACACCTTTTTTTTAATTTCTCCATCAAAAATTGAGATATTCCAGAAAACTAAATTGCTATGAGTAGATATAAATTAGCACAATATGATGAGAACATGGGATATAAATTTTGGTATACTGGATACATATCAATTTGTGATATAAAACTGAAAAAATATATATAGAAATTTTTTTTTGTGATACTCAAATATGTTAAAGGAAATTGAAAAACAAGCAGATTCAATTAAAAGATTAACCTTAAATCGTGGATTTTGAAGGAGATATTCTGGAGCAAAGTTTTACTATTAAGCAGTGAAGAAACAAACCCCGCCAGTTAAAGGGTTTATTCTAAATCACAAAACATAGTAAATAAAAATAATTACAATTATGTATACTTATTATATTTTAGATACATTCCTATATTTTTTAATTTACATTGTCTCGTTAAGAAAAAAGAGAAATATTGATTACAAAACAACCATTCTCAAATTTAGAAACACCGCAAAATCAAATTTGGAAATATGTTTATCAATATTAAATTTTTGGAGAAAATAATGTCTCGTGCTTACCAATCTGAAAGCTAGAAAGATATGCATTGCTTTTGTGTATTTGTTTCCATTGAAAGTAGACTAAATTCATATAGTAGATGTGATACCCTTCGAAATAGAAAAAACAACTGAATGGCTCATTTGTGTGACATGATGTCTAAAGAAAAAAAAAGACTTCTTGGCCAGCCTCACATTAACTCCAATTGGAGCTTTTGTGGCCTGATACATCAAATAAAACCCATTATATAATATATAAGTCTTTCCGAGAGAAATTCTTTGGGATTTGGGCTTTGCTTTTTACTAATTTATATAAAGCATGAATCGAAAGTTTAGGGTACCTTTGTTTCGATTCGTTCTAATACAAATTAGACAAACTATTTAAAATAAACAGAACTTATACAACATTTCAAAGTTACAATATCTTTTGAATTCAACATTTATGGCGCATGAGAAATGTTAGACAAGTTTTATGCGAGCTTTGATATAATTGCATTTGTACCTTAAATACCTGATATTTTACCAATGATTGGCTACTGCATCAGTGTACCTGAAATTTAGATGTCATCGTAACATTGGAAATCAGCAAAAAGCTATTATCTACGTCACGGAAAACCCCACCTGGAGTGGAGATATTGAAAATCCGGGGCACAAGAGGCAACCCTTTTCTCTTTTGCTTTTTTCACCAGCGTTTTAAAACACTCCCCACTCTTTAAATAATCAACATGGCTTCTCGTTTAGCTAATGCAACTTTGTTGCGTATTCCCCGCCAACTTTTAGCAGGTATGAAAAATGTCAAAAAAAATTTTGTTGAGAAATTAGAAATGTGTGAAAGAAGAGTTTTTGTATATTTACACATTTATTGTTTTATTTAGCCAAGCCTGCAATTCGTACCAACTGTGTACGCTCTTTTGCTACTACCAGTGTCAAATTACAAGGTAATATAATAACTTGCCTAGAGGCAATTACACATGTTAAACTTTGTCATTTCTGCAGCATCAGGAAAGAATTTGAATCAAGTTTCAGCCGATCCCAACTTTAAGTCAGGCAATGACGACCTTCATGAATACGGCAAATATCTCATGTCTGTATTACCCAAGTTTATTCAACAATTCAGTGTTTACAAGGATGAATTAACTATTTACTGTGCTCCCACAGCTGTATATCAAGTTATGCACTTTTTGCGTGATCACAGCAACACTCAATTCAAATCTGTCATGGATGTTACAGGTGCCGATTTCCCTACTCGTGAGAATCGTTTTGAAGTTGTTTATAATTTATTGAGCATGAAATATAATGGACGTATTCGTGTAAAGACTTATGCTAGTGAAACATCTCCTGTTCCCTCTGTTGTTCCTCTTTTCAATGCTGCCAATTGGCAAGAACGTGAAACTTATGATATGTTTGGTGTCTTCTTTACAGGACATCCCGATTTAAGACGTATCTTGACTGATTACGGTTTCGAAGGTCATCCTTTAAGAAAGGATTTCCCTCTTACAGGTTATGTTGAAGTTCGTTATGATGAAGAAAAGAAGCGTGTTGTATCTGAGCCTGTTGAATTGGCACAAGCCTTTAGAAACTTTGAAGGAGCACTTTCACCTTGGGAACAAAATGGTTAGTTTCTTGTAATAGAAAGGGATATAACATTTTATTAATATGGTTTTATTGAAATATAGGCGTTGGTCGTGATGATACACCCAAGAAGATTGAAAGTGAAGAAGAGAAGAAATAATAGATTTATTTATATACGAAAATGTAATTAAAAAAGGATCAAAAACATCATACAAAACTTGACATTTGAGCTTATTAAACAAAAAAAGTCACCTTAATTAACATGGAATTAGTGATCATCCCCCCGTTCCCCTTTCCTTGCCTCCTTTATTTAATTTGTGTGATTTGTACCTTCTTTTATTTCTTTTTTCTTTGTTAATTTTTTGATTTGAAATCGTCCTTGTCATGGCAACGGATAAAGTGGTTGTGTCGGAACGAGGTAAATTTTTACTCTGTTTTTTTTTCTTGACAGCAATGTAACATTTTACAATATGAAATAAGAGAATATAAAGTCGTCTACTTGTTGCTCTAATTTTGGTAAAATATTCAAATTTCTGTCTTGTTTATAATTTAGTCTGATGATGAGATGATGAAACTCAAAACAGTGTACCATTAGTGCTTCAGATCCCTGTATTATACTTAATAGGCATTCTTTTGGGTCTCATTCTCTTGGTTTCATTGATCATTGCTTATAGAGCTGTTCGTAAAAGACATTTTTATTACGGCTACGGTTGTGATGGTTTAGAAGAAGAAAATGAACGACTATTAATAGGCACATGTCTAAAAAAAACATCGACATTTTACCAATGGAATAGAACGCCACCACCATGTTGTTCAGCATCTTTTCCGGTCAATTCCGAAAACAAATCATCATGGGAACAACGTAGATCAGATTTATTGAAGAAATATGCTCCAGCAAGTATACAACAGCAAGAATAAAATAGTTTTGATTTGGAAAGAATAAAGGAGATTTTTGACTTTTTCGCATTCTAAACCCCACACATCATATTTATTAATATACAACTTCTACTTTGAAGAATATTTCCGCTTTCAAGAAAATAGATAAACAAACAAAACCGCTTTTAAAATAAATTTTATCCTCTCAAGTACATCCAACGATTATTTTTTTAGAAAAAAGATTCAATGGAAATGCTCATCAGATGCCCTTTTTGAATAATATAAATATTTTTTATTCCCATTTGGAATAGTTTGCCTTTTTAAACAATAACAGCGTTTGAGTTGAAATAAAAAATATTGCTAAACGCTTTACATACCAAGGCATGCATTATGAACCAGTTTTATTAATTAATTTGCTTTCAAGCACATATAAAAATTCTTTGAGTATAAGACTGGCTACGAAGGATGGTCCATTTTAAGTTTAAACCATGGAATCAAGTTGTTTTTTGTTAGTTTGATATATGATACATTGTAGTGTTTGTTTTACATTTTAGAGCAGAGAAATAGTTTAACTTTATTAGTTTAATTACTTAAATTGAATGCTGAAAGATTTTGTCAAATTAATAGACAAATCTTCAAGAACAGCAGCATTATCAGTGTGAGATAATTTGGTAGATCCTTTACCGATTTGAGCCTTTTGTAACTTGGAAGCAGCCTTGCCAATAATAGTAATAGAACCGATCTTTTCAGCTTTCTTGTAGCCAAAGTCACCAGATGCTTTAAGTTGACCATTCTTGTAGGTAAAGGTAATATCAGAGCTAGATTTGACATTTAAAGATTCACCATCGTCAATGTAAAGTCTACCAGTAGCTTGATTATTGCTGTCAAGAGCAATAATGAGGTTGTAAGGGGTAGCATAAGTCTCACCAACAGTATATTTAGGAGTCTTGGTAGGAATAATAGCACCACCACGGATATGAATAGGAATATGTGTAATAGGAGCATCCAATGTAACAGTCTTGACCTTGTTTTTGCTCTTATTATCAACAGTAACTTCATGAGTGTACCAATCGTACCAAGTACCGCCAGGGAATTGAGCCTCTACAGTAGTCTTGCCTTCATCAAGAACAGGAGAGAGCAAGATATCTGAACCGACCAAGGTTTGGAGATCATTGGATGCAGATTCTTCATAAGCGGGATATTCAAAAATAAGAGGACGCCAGACACCAGTACCTAAGCGATTGGATTCTTCAAAGAGAGTATAGAAATAGGGAAGCATTTCATAACGAGCATTGATAGCAATACGACTAGCTTCAGCAGTATCCTCCCATTGATAAGGATTTTGATCAGGTTCTCCAATAGCATTATGATTACGAGCAAAGGGATAGAAAGCACCAAGCTCCATCCAACGAGTACATAATTCTTCGGTGGTGGCTCTGTTAAAACCACAGACATCTGCACCAGAATAAGTTAAACCAAACATTTGGAAATTGAGAACATTGGCAATAGAGCTCTTGAGGTACTCCCAGAGCGAGTGGTTATCACCAGTCCAATGTCCAACATTCTTACCACTACCAATGAAGCTAGATCTAGTCAAGACAAAAGGTCTTACCTTACTGTTTTGCTTGATAAGAGCATTACGAGTAATGTAACCTTCAGCATGACCATACAAATTGTGGATATCGTAGTGAGGAATATCACCATAATGAAGAGCAGTAGTGGCAACAGTAAGTTCAGATAAATTACCACCACCATTATTGATAGCGTACTTGGGATACAACAAATTGCGCTCTTCTCCAGGAGGATTACCCATCTTGATCAAAGCTTCTTCTTGAAGGGCATGGTTTTTATCTTGTTCATCTTGAGGCAATGTCCAACGGTAAGGTTGATTACCAGCGTCAACCTTGCCAGTACCACAAGAACCGAGACAGAAACTAGCAGGCTCATTCATATCAATCCAGAGACCATCTACACCAAGCAAATTGACCCAATCTACAATTTCCTTGGTCCAGTACTCGGTAGCGTTAGGATGCCACCAATCAGGGAATGTGGTGTAGCCGGGCCATACTTGACCGATGTAATCAGAACCATCAGCATTCTTGATCCAGACATTCATATCAGTTCCGTGTGTATAGGGAGAGTATGTGGTATTTGCACTGATAGCAGGATCAACCATAACGACATAGTTTTGACCATCTTTATGAAGTTGTTCACCTAAAGCAATCATTTTATCTTGAGGAAACTTGACATTATCAAATGTGAAATCTTTGGTTTGGTCCATGTAATCGATATCAACCCAAGCGGTTTGAACTGCATATATCAAATTATATTAATATTGTATACAATATAAGCAATGATCAAAACTTACGAGGAATATTGGCATCTTTGTATCCTTTGATAACGGCTTCCACTTCAGAGATATTAGCGTAACCATAACGGCAGTGCTGCCAACCAAGCATCCAATGAGAAGGCATCAAAGGCTTTCCGATTAAATCAGTGTAAGCAATACTGAGGTCGTTGGGTTGTCCTGATTTTGGAGCAAAAAAGTAGAAATCGAGAACACCACCAATGACTTTGTAGGTGATACGACCTTCTGTAGTGATAACATCCATACCATGAGAAGACATCAAGAGAGCACCATGGGCTTTTCCATCACGAACTTCTTGATAGTAAGGATGAGAACCATAGATATTACGATAGAAACTATGTTTTTCGTTTAAATATTAATAAAATGGATGTGGTATACTCAAGGATAAGCCCGTTACTTACTCGTCAGCATTATCACGAGCCCAAATAGTAGTTACATTCTATAAGATTAATGATCAATAATTTTATCATGATGATATATATTTAATGTCCTTACGGTTGTACGTCTGAAAGGTGCAGTAACTTCACCGAAACCATAGATATTGGCATCATTAGGGACTTTGGTAGACAATTCCAAGTATTGATCTTCGAAAACCAAGGGTAAATTAGCGGTATCAAAGATAGCAACCTTGTCGCTCTTGCGGACAACCTTGAAACTGAAGGGTTTAGCAGTATATTGAAAGTCTAAATTTCTATTTTTGGAGGAAGCGTAATGTTTGATTTGAGGACGCTCAAAACCAAGTGGAGAATCGGGAACAAGGTATTGCTTCTTGGCTTTATCAGAGATCTAAATTTATAGTGTTAAGTTATTGTTTGTTATATACTATCTATTCAATTACCTTGACATGGAGTCTTTCTTCAGTTTCATATTCAACATCAACAACAAGATCTTTGATAGTTTTACCAAATGTATCTATACCGGTTTTCTTGTTGCCTTGGGAATTGAATGTGAGAGGGATTTGAAGACCAGCTTCAGTATTCTTGACATGTCCATTGATCTTATAACCAGGAGCAGAAGAGCTGACGGCTAATTCATATAGAATAAGGCTATCAGTAGTGATTTAAATCCTTGGCTTACCATATGTAGCATCAGTTTACGTTTCCTGTAATCAGGGCAATTAAACTTTAGCCCTATGTATTTATATACATTTCTAAAACACATCACACATAGTATTTTATGTAACAAGTTTCAATGTAACTATATTCATACATGCATATCTCCCAACTGATGATGTGAGTATATCAAGGGTGAGTAAGTTAAATCTAATGAGGTGAGAGAATTGATGGCTATGAAATAGCAGCATCTGTCTGAGGAAATAGCCTATCTCCCGGTCTGACAAGAGTAAAATGCGGCTCTATTGAATTAATTTAAAGTTTGACGGTAAAATTCTGAAGATTAGATCAATTTATACCATTTACTCATGTGGTACTGCAGCAATGAAATATAGCAAATAGTTTTAGTATGGAATTTGGCAGTTTATTTTTGGTTCCCATAGAAGCTGGGAAAGCAAATCTATGATGATATAGGTATACTGAATACTAAAGATGAGATTTCATTTCAAGCTAAATGAGCTTGAATACATGCCATTTCACCCAATTAAATAAAACGTGTTTGATCATATTTTTGCAATTTCTAAATCTTAAGTGCACAAAATACTTGCATTAAAAGATGAAATCAATTTGTAATTGAAAAGAAGAGTATATGTAGTATAATAAATGCTATCAAAATAGCCAAATCAGCGGTTATCAGTATCTAAATATTACATTTTTGATAGTTTACGGCCATATCTTGTGCTTAAAAACATATCAAACGAATGCTATCCATCAATAGAGTCTTTTTGAGGTGTTTGCAGGATTTTCTTCAGTGGTTGATTTCAACTCGATTTTTGCCTTACCATACCTCGTTCAAAATTTCGATTTTCAATAAATTCAATTTTTCGGTTGAAAAATGAGACTTTTTACTAAGATAATAGTCGAGAACATAGGACCAAAATAAAGCTATCTTTGCAATGGTAGTGTTTGTTTTGAGTTTAAAAACTAAATTTTGCGATATTTCTTCAAAAAATCGAAATAGTGATTTGTCGAGATTATCTTTAACTTTTGTGTTAAAAACATAAAAAATTAAAATGCCATAATATAAAATGTGTTAAATTACATACATTTTGTTATTATGGTTTTGAAGCTTTATTAAAGGTTTTTAGTAGTAAAAATCCTTTAAAGGGTCAATTTTTTCTGAAATTTCGAACTGGACGTAAAATCTGGTGGTTGTTGCATTACTTAAATTTACGTTCCGACATCCTCCTGGAGAAGCTATTCCGTATGTTAAAAATCAAGTTTTATATCAGCTTTATACTCTTTTTCCATAGCTTTATTTGAACATTTCATTAGCGTGTGCCCGCCTCTAGATTAGGTTCTAATCAACCTAGTTTACACGAAGCATTAAAATAAAAACCTGTAAAAAAATCAAGAAGATGTCGCAAAATGACAATTAGATGAGGATTTAGATTATTACATTTGTATTATTTCGAGTACAAATGCTGTTGCAAATAAAGCTTATAATTTAATATATAACATGGTATTTGCTTTGTACTATATCTTCCTTGCTTGTTACTCTTATTTATTGTATAGAATTGATATGTATTAGTTGTTTAAACTAATGAAATGAAATGGTTTATCAGGTTTAGTAGCGGTAGTAGTAGTAAAGTGAGCCTATGAGTTATACAAAAATAATATGTATGTCTCATATATCCCGGTATGACAAAAATAACACTCTTACTTGATTCAATTAAAGTTTGGCGGTAAAAGCTTGAAGAAACCATTATTTTAGTCTAGCTCTCCCATATTCTGTACCGCCTTGAATCAATAAAATACAATACATATTTAGAAGAAATTTACAAACACGTTACCCAGGAATTAAATTATTCATTTGGCAGCTTTGAAACAGATTTCCCATAGAGAAAACATATTCCATTATGCTATGTTGCACAGATGCAATCAAACGTATTTTAAGAATTATAAGGTTAATTGTAAAAAAGCAGCTCATTTTATGCTATCTTTTATAGGCGATCGACGGGATATTTTAATTCTATATTCGTGCAAAAAAAGGTAAAGCATTGAGCATTCCTCATACTTTGTCTCGGCTATAAAAAATGAATACTTGTTAAATGTTCTAGCCTATTATTTAGATTTTGGAGTTACCATACTTTATTATTTGCTAAATTCAAGTTGTAGAAGTATTCCCATAAAATTATACAAACTATGTGTAACACCAACCACGTTTATATCAAGCTATGATCCCTGATTCAAGCTCTACATGTTGCAAACAAATACTCAAAAAGCAAGCAAAAGCGAAAATGTATTGAATAAGATCAAACTTTTTATTTGTATACAATTATAAAAATGGTTAAAATGCTATTGAGATTACACGGTTTGAGTGCAAGAAAGAGAGACATGGAATTACATATAATTATATTGAATTTTCGGCCCTCAGCAGCAAATATTTCATCACCATTTTCATCACATTACCAAATCTGTTTATTTTTAAATACACAGAAATTTTGTAAAATGAATGGGGTAAACTTTAGGCAGAACGCAAGGTCATTTGTTCTTTTTTCTAAATTGATGATTTCTAACCATTTTCCCAAGCTTTTGATATGATGTGTCATATTTGTCCCACAACAAATGAAGAAGAAAAAGTGGTCAAATCGCATGTAGATAGTTATACAGACATTAACCGGATATACCTTTTCTTCATATGATGCACATATACGTAAGCTATGGATTATATCAGTGACTTGAAGACACGTTTTTGAGTGAAGCGAAATACTGAGTTCAAGTTTTAGGTCGTAGTATCATGAGATATTGGTGCATGTACCACTTGACGGAGACAATGATCCGCGATCCTTAAATAATTTTTCATATACAAAGGCTGTTTGAATTCAGTCAGATTTTATTGTAATCGATATCCTCGGAAACTGATCAAGGCTACTAATTTTTTTTTATTTGGATTCAAAGAAGCATATCATTCTAATTTGACCGCAAGTTCATTGATTTGTATTTTTTGAATAAAGCGGGAGACGGATTTTTAGGGAAGTGAAAAAGTAAATCATGATGATTATATGGAATTAGTGTGATTTATTCAAATTAAAAGACGTATAAAAATGTAAACTAGCTAGGCTTTATGTATGTATTAGATACTTATAACTATTTTGTATTTGAGAGGCGATCTATTTGAATTGAACAGTGAAAGACTTGGTCAAATCAATTGATACGCCTTCAAGCTTAACATCGTTATCACCGCGAGTCAATTTGGTAGACTTCTTACCAATTTGAGCCTTTTGTAACTTGGAAGCAGCCTTGCCAATAATAGTAATAGAACCGATCTTTTCAGCTTTCTTGTAGCCAAAGTCACCAGATGCTTTAAGTTGACCATTCTTGTAGGTAAAGGTAATATCAGAGCTAGATTTGACATTTAAAGATTCACCATCGTCAATGTAAAGTCTACCAGTAGCTTGATTATTGCTGTCAAGAGCAATAATGAGGTTGTAAGGGGTAGCATAAGTCTCACCAACAGTATATTTAGGAGTCTTGGTAGGAATAATAGCACCACCACGGATATGAATAGGAATATGTGTAATAGGAGCATCCAATGTAACAGTCTTGACCTTGTTTTTGCTCTTATTATCAACAGTAACTTCATGAGTGTACCAATCGTACCAAGTACCGCCAGGGAATTGAGCCTCTACAGTAGTCTTACCTTCATCAAGAACAGGAGAGAGCAAGATATCTGAACCGACCAAGGTTTGGAGATCATTGGATGCAGATTCTTCATAAGCGGGATATTCAAAAATAAGAGGACGCCAGACACCAGTACCTAAGCGATTGGATTCTTCAAAGAGAGTATAGAAATAGGGAAGCATTTCATAACGAGCATTGATAGCAATACGACTAGCTTCAGCAGTATCCTCCCATTGATAAGGATTTTGATCAGGTTCTCCAATAGCATTATGATTACGAGCAAAGGGATAGAAAGCACCAAGCTCCATCCAACGAGTACATAATTCTTCGGTGGTGGCTCTGTTAAAACCACAGACATCTGCACCAGAATAAGTTAAACCAAACATTTGGAAATTGAGAACATTGGCAATAGAGCTCTTGAGGTACTCCCAGAGCGAGTGGTTATCACCAGTCCAATGTCCAACATTCTTACCACTACCAATGAAGCTAGATCTAGTCAAGACAAAAGGTCTTACCTTACTGTTTTGCTTGATAAGAGCATTACGAGTAATGTAACCTTCAGCATGACCATACAAATTGTGGATATCGTAGTGAGGAATATCACCATAATGAAGAGCAGTAGTGGCAACAGTAAGTTCAGATAAATTACCACCACCATTATTGATAGCGTACTTGGGATACAACAAATTGCGCTCTTCTCCAGGAGGATTACCCATCTTGATCAAAGCTTCTTCTTGAAGGGCATGGTTTTTATCTTGTTCATCTTGAGGCAATGTCCAACGGTAAGGTTGATTACCAGCGTCAACCTTGCCAGTACCACAAGAACCGAGACAGAAACTAGCAGGCTCATTCATATCAATCCAGAGACCATCTACACCAAGCAAATTGACCCAATCTACAATTTCCTTGGTCCAGTACTCGGTAGCGTTAGGATGCCACCAATCAGGGAATGTGGTGTAGCCGGGCCATACTTGACCGATGTAATCAGAACCATCAGCATTCTTGATCCAGACATTCATATCAGTTCCGTGTGTATAGGGAGAGTATGTGGTATTTGCACTGATAGCAGGATCAACCATAACGACATAGTTTTGACCATCTTTATGAAGTTGTTCACCTAAAGCAATCATTTTATCTTGAGGAAACTTGACATTATCAAATGTGAAATCTTTGGTTTGGTCCATGTAATCGATATCAACCCAAGCGGTTTGAACTGCATATATCAAATTATATTAATATTGTATACAATATAAGCAATGATCAAAACTTACGAGGAATATTGGCATCTTTGTATCCTTTGATAACGGCTTCCACTTCAGAGATATTAGCGTAACCATAACGGCAGTGCTGCCAACCAAGCATCCAATGAGAAGGCATCAAAGGCTTTCCGATTAAATCAGTGTAAGCAATACTGAGGTCGTTGGGTTGTCCTGATTTTGGAGCAAAAAAGTAGAAATCGAGAACACCACCAATGACTTTGTAGGTGATACGACCTTCTGTAGTGATAACATCCATACCATGAGAAGACATCAAGAGAGCACCATGGGCTTTTCCATCACGAACTTCTTGATAGTAAGGATGAGAACCATAGATATTACGATAGAAACTATGTTTTTCGTTTAAATATTAATAAAATGGATGTGGTATACTCAAGGATAAGCCCGTTACTTACTCGTCAGCATTATCACGAGCCCAAATAGTAGTTACATTCTATAAGATTAATGATCAATAATTTTATCATGATGATATATATTTAATGTCCTTACGGTTGTACGTCTGAAAGGTGCAGTAACTTCACCGAAACCATAGATATTGGCATCATTAGGGACTTTGGTAGACAATTCCAAGTATTGATCTTCGAAAACCAAGGGTAAATTAGCGGTATCAAAGATAGCAACCTTGTCGCTCTTGCGGACAACCTTGAAACTGAAGGGTTTAGCAGTATATTGAAAGTCTAAATTTCTATTTTTGGAGGAAGCGTAATGTTTGATTTGAGGACGCTCAAAACCAAGTGGAGAATCGGGAACAAGGTATTGCTTCTTGGCTTTATCAGAGATCTAAATTTATAGTGTTAAGTTATTGTTTGTTATATACTATCTATTCAATTACCTTGACATGGAGTCTTTCTTCAGTTTCATATTCAACATCAACAACAAGATCTTTGATAGTTTTACCAAATGTATCTATACCGGTTTTCTTGTTGCCTTGGGAATTGAATGTGAGAGGGATTTGAAGACCAGCTTCAGTATTCTTGACATGTCCATTGATCTTATAACCAGGAGCAGAAGAGCTGACGGCTAATTCATATAGAATAAGGCTATCAGTAGTGATTTAAATCCTTGATAATTCAATATGCTTACCATATGTAGCATCAGTTTGACAGAGCACGTTTCCTGTAATCAGGGCAATGGCAACAAAGATAAAAGAAACTTTAGCCATTAGATGTAATATGTATTTATATATATGAAGAGACAATTTAAGAAATGAAATTAGATTTTATCGAGTATTTATATACATTTCTAAAACACATCACACATAGTACAACAAAATTTTATGTAACTTGAAGTTTCAAGTTTGTAACTATATTCATACATGCATCATCTCCCAACTGATGATGACAAAAAATAATGATGTATATCAAGGGTGAGTAAGTTAAATCTAATGAGGTGAGAGAATTGATGGCTATGAAATAGCAGCATCTGTCTGAGGAAATAGCCTATCTCCCGGTCTGACAAGAGTAAAATGCGGCTCTATTGAATTAATTTAAAGTTTGACGGTAAAATTCTGAAGATTAGATCAATTTATACCATTTACTCATGTGGTACTGCAGCAATGAAATATAGCAAATAGTTTTAGTATGGAATTTGGCAGTTTATTTTTGGTTCCCATAGAAGCTGGGAAAGCAAATCTATGATGATATAGGTATACTGAATACTAAAGATGAGATTTCATTTCAAGCTAAATGAGCTTGAATACATGCCATTTCACCCAATTAAATAAAACGTGTTTGATCATATTTTTGCAATTTCTAAATCTTAAGTGCACAAAATACTTGCATTAAAAGATGAAATCAATTTGTAATTGAAAAGAAGAGTATATGTAGTATAATAAATGCTATCAAAATAGCCAAATCAGCGGTTATCAGTATCTAAATATTACATTTTTGATAGTTTACGGCCATATCTTGTGCTTAAAAACATATCAAACGAATGCTATCCATCAATAGAGTCTTTTTGAGGTGTTTGCAGGATTTTCTTCAGTGGTTGATTTCAACTCGATTTTTGCCTTACCATACCTCGTTCAAAATTTCGATTTTCAATAAATTCAATTTTTCGGTTGAAAAATGAGACTTTTTACTAAGATAATAGTCGAGAACATAGGACCAAAATAAAGCTATCTTTGCAATGGTAGTGTTTGTTTTGAGTTTAAAAACTAAATTTTGCGATATTTCTTCAAAAAATCGAAATAGTGATTTGTCGAGATTATCTTTAACTTTTGTGTTAAAAACATAAAAAATTAAAATGCCATAATATAAAATGTGTTAAATTACATACATTTTGTTATTATGGTTTTGAAGCTTTATTAAAGGTTTTTAGTAGTAAAAATCCTTTAAAGGGTCAATTTTTTCTGAAATTTCGAACTGGACGTAAAATCTGGTGGTTGTTGCATTACTTAAATTTACGTTCCGACATCCTCCTGGAGAAGCTATTCCGTATGTTAAAAATCAAGTTTTATATCAGCTTTATACTCTTTTTCCATAGCTTTATTTGAACATTTCATTAGCGTGTGCCCGCCTCTAGATTAGGTTCTAATCAACCTAGTTTACACGAAGCATTAAAATAAAAACCTGTAAAAAAATCAAGAAGATGTCGCAAAATGACAATTAGATGAGGATTTAGATTATTACATTTGTATTATTTCGAGTACAAATGCTGTTGCAAATAAAGCTTATAATTTAATATATAACATGGTATTTGCTTTGTACTATATCTTCCTTGCTTGTTACTCTTATTTATTGTATAGAATTGATATGTATTAGTTGTTTAAACTAATGAAATGAAATGGTTTATCAGGTTTAGTAGCGGTAGTAGTAGTAAAGTGAGCCTATGAGTTATACAAAAATAATATGTATGTCTCATATATCCCGGTATGACAAAAATAACACTCTTACTTGATTCAATTAAAGTTTGGCGGTAAAAGCTTGAAGAAACCATTATTTTAGTCTAGCTCTCCCATATTCTGTACCGCCTTGAATCAATAAAATACAATACATATTTAGAAGAAATTTACAAACACGTTACCCAGGAATTAAATTATTCATTTGGCAGCTTTGAAACAGATTTCCCATAGAGAAAACATATTCCATTATGCTATGTTGCACAGATGCAATCAAACGTATTTTAAGAATTATAAGGTTAATTGTAAAAAAGCAGCTCATTTTATGCTATCTTTTATAGGCGATCGACGGGATATTTTAATTCTATATTCGTGCAAAAAAAGGTAAAGCATTGAGCATTCCTCATACTTTGTCTCGGCTATAAAAAATGAATACTTGTTAAATGTTCTAGCCTATTATTTAGATTTTGGAGTTACCATACTTTATTATTTGCTAAATTCAAGTTGTAGAAGTATTCCCATAAAATTATACAAACTATGTGTAACACCAACCACGTTTATATCAAGCTATGATCCCTGATTCAAGCTCTACATGTTGCAAACAAATACTCAAAAAGCAAGCAAAAGCGAAAATGTATTGAATAAGATCAAACTTTTTATTTGTATACAATTATAAAAATGGTTAAAATGCTATTGAGATTACACGGTTTGAGTGCAAGAAAGAGAGACATGGAATTACATATAATTATATTGAATTTTCGGCCCTCAGCAGCAAATATTTCATCACCATTTTCATCACATTACCAAATCTGTTTATTTTTAAATACACAGAAATTTTGTAAAATGAATGGGGTAAACTTTAGGCAGAACGCAAGGTCATTTGTTCTTTTTTCTAAATTGATGATTTCTAACCATTTTCCCAAGCTTTTGATATGATGTGTCATATTTGTCCCACAACAAATGAAGAAGAAAAAGTGGTCAAATCGCATGTAGATAGTTATACAGACATTAACCGGATATACCTTTTCTTCATATGATGCACATATACGTAAGCTATGGATTATATCAGTGACTTGAAGACACGTTTTTGAGTGAAGCGAAATACTGAGTTCAAGTTTTAGGTCGTAGTATCATGAGATATTGGTGCATGTACCACTTGACGGAGACAATGATCCGCGATCCTTAAATAATTTTTCATATACAAAGGCTGTTTGAATTCAGTCAGATTTTATTGTAATCGATATCCTCGGAAACTGATCAAGGCTACTAATTTTTTTTATTTGGATTCAAAGAAGCATATCATTCTAATTTGACCGCAAGTTCATTGATTTGTATTTTTTGAATAAAGCGGGAGACGGATTTTTAGGGAAGTGAAAAAGTAAATCATGATGATTATATGGAATTAGTGTGATTTATTCAAATTAAAAGACGTATAAAAATGTAAACTAGCTAGGCTTTATGTATGTATTAGATACTTATAACTATTTTGTATTTGAGAGGCGATCTATTTGAATTGAACAGTGAAAGACTTGGTCAAATCAATTGATACGCCTTCAAGCTTAACATCGTTATCACCGCGAGTCAATTTGGTAGACTTCTTACCAATTTGAGCCTTTTGTAACTTGGAAGCAGCCTTGCCAATAATAGTAATAGAACCGATCTTTTCAGCTTTCTTGTAGCCAAAGTCACCAGATGCTTTAAGTTGACCATTCTTGTAGGTAAAGGTAATATCAGAGCTAGATTTGACATTTAAAGATTCACCATCGTCAATGTAAAGTCTACCAGTAGCTTGATTATTGCTGTCAAGAGCAATAATGAGGTTGTAAGGGGTAGCATAAGTCTCACCAACAGTATATTTAGGAGTCTTGGTAGGAATAATAGCACCACCACGGATATGAATAGGAATATGTGTAATAGGAGCATCCAATGTAACAGTCTTGACCTTGTTTTTGCTCTTATTATCAACAGTAACTTCATGAGTGTACCAATCGTACCAAGTACCGCCAGGGAATTGAGCCTCTACAGTAGTCTTACCTTCATCAAGAACAGGAGAGAGCAAGATATCTGAACCGACCAAGGTTTGGAGATCATTGGATGCAGATTCTTCATAAGCGGGATATTCAAAAATAAGAGGACGCCAGACACCAGTACCTAAGCGATTGGATTCTTCAAAGAGAGTATAGAAATAGGGAAGCATTTCATAACGAGCATTGATAGCAATACGACTAGCTTCAGCAGTATCCTCCCATTGATAAGGATTTTGATCAGGTTCTCCAATAGCATTATGATTACGAGCAAAGGGATAGAAAGCACCAAGCTCCATCCAACGAGTACATAATTCTTCGGTGGTGGCTCTGTTAAAACCACAGACATCTGCACCAGAATAAGTTAAACCAAACATTTGGAAATTGAGAACATTGGCAATAGAGCTCTTGAGGTACTCCCAGAGCGAGTGGTTATCACCAGTCCAATGTCCAACATTCTTACCACTACCAATGAAGCTAGATCTAGTCAAGACAAAAGGTCTTACCTTACTGTTTTGCTTGATAAGAGCATTACGAGTAATGTAACCTTCAGCATGACCATACAAATTGTGGATATCGTAGTGAGGAATATCACCATAATGAAGAGCAGTAGTGGCAACAGTAAGTTCAGATAAATTACCACCACCATTATTGATAGCGTACTTGGGATACAACAAATTGCGCTCTTCTCCAGGAGGATTACCCATCTTGATCAAAGCTTCTTCTTGAAGGGCATGGTTTTTATCTTGTTCATCTTGAGGCAATGTCCAACGGTAAGGTTGATTACCAGCGTCAACCTTGCCAGTACCACAAGAACCGAGACAGAAACTAGCAGGCTCATTCATATCAATCCAGAGACCATCTACACCAAGCAAATTGACCCAATCTACAATTTCCTTGGTCCAGTACTCGGTAGCGTTAGGATGCCACCAATCAGGGAATGTGGTGTAGCCGGGCCATACTTGACCGATGTAATCAGAACCATCAGCATTCTTGATCCAGACATTCATATCAGTTCCGTGTGTATAGGGAGAGTATGTGGTATTTGCACTGATAGCAGGATCAACCATAACGACATAGTTTTGACCATCTTTATGAAGTTGTTCACCTAAAGCAATCATTTTATCTTGAGGAAACTTGACATTATCAAATGTGAAATCTTTGGTTTGGTCCATGTAATCGATATCAACCCAAGCGGTTTGAACTGCATATATCAAATTATATTAATATTGTATACAATATAAGCAATGATCAAAACTTACGAGGAATATTGGCATCTTTGTATCCTTTGATAACGGCTTCCACTTCAGAGATATTAGCGTAACCATAACGGCAGTGCTGCCAACCAAGCATCCAATGAGAAGGCATCAAAGGCTTTCCGATTAAATCAGTGTAAGCAATACTGAGGTCGTTGGGTTGTCCTGATTTTGGAGCAAAAAAGTAGAAATCGAGAACACCACCAATGACTTTGTAGGTGATACGACCTTCTGTAGTGATAACATCCATACCATGAGAAGACATCAAGAGAGCACCATGGGCTTTTCCATCACGAACTTCTTGATAGTAAGGATGAGAACCATAGATATTACGATAGAAACTATGTTTTTCGTTTAAATATTAATAAAATGGATGTGGTATACTCAAGGATAAGCCCGTTACTTACTCGTCAGCATTATCACGAGCCCAAATAGTAGTTACATTCTATAAGATTAATGATCAATAATTTTATCATGATGATATATATTTAATGTCCTTACGGTTGTACGTCTGAAAGGTGCAGTAACTTCACCGAAACCATAGATATTGGCATCATTAGGGACTTTGGTAGACAATTCCAAGTATTGATCTTCGAAAACCAAGGGTAAATTAGCGGTATCAAAGATAGCAACCTTGTCGCTCTTGCGGACAACCTTGAAACTGAAGGGTTTAGCAGTATATTGAAAGTCTAAATTTCTATTTTTGGAGGAAGCGTAATGTTTGATTTGAGGACGCTCAAAACCAAGTGGAGAATCGGGAACAAGGTATTGCTTCTTGGCTTTATCAGAGATCTAAATTTATAGTGTTAAGTTATTGTTTGTTATATACTATCTATTCAATTACCTTGACATGGAGTCTTTCTTCAGTTTCATATTCAACATCAACAACAAGATCTTTGATAGTTTTACCAAATGTATCTATACCGGTTTTCTTGTTGCCTTGGGAATTGAATGTGAGAGGGATTTGAAGACCAGCTTCAGTATTCTTGACATGTCCATTGATCTTATAACCAGGAGCAGAAGAGCTGACGGCTAATTCATATAGAATAAGGCTATCAGTAGTGATTTAAATCCTTGATAATTCAATATGCTTACCATATGTAGCATCAGTTTGACAGAGCACGTTTCCTGTAATCAGGGCAATGGCAACAAAGATAAAAGAAACTTTAGCCATTAGATGTAATATGTATTTATATATATGAAGAGACAATTTAAGAAATGAAATTAGATTTTATCGAGTATTTATATACATTTCTAAAACACATCACACATAGTACAACAAAATTTTATGTAACTTGAAGTTTCAAGTTTGTAACTATATTCATACATGCATCATCTCCCAACTGATGATGACAAAAAATAATGATGTATATCAAGGGTGAGTAAGTTAAATCTAATGAGGTGAGAGAATTGATGGCTATGAAATAGCAGCATCTGTCTGAGGAAATAGCCTATCTCCCGGTCTGACAAGAGTAAAATGCGGCTCTATTGAATTAATTTAAAGTTTGACGGTAAAATTCTGAAGATTAGATCAATTTATACCATTTACTCATGTGGTACTGCAGCAATGAAATATAGCAAATAGTTTTAGTATGGAATTTGGCAGTTTATTTTTGGTTCCCATAGAAGCTGGGAAAGCAAATCTATGATGATATAGGTATACTGAATACTAAAGATGAGATTTCATTTCAAGCTAAATGAGCTTGAATACATGCCATTTCACCCAATTAAATAAAACGTGTTTGATCATATTTTTGCAATTTCTAAATCTTAAGTGCACAAAATACTTGCATTAAAAGATGAAATCAATTTGTAATTGAAAAGAAGAGTATATGTAGTATAATAAATGCTATCAAAATAGCCAAATCAGCGGTTATCAGTATCTAAATATTACATTTTTGATAGTTTACGGCCATATCTTGTGCTTAAAAACATATCAAACGAATGCTATCCATCAATAGAGTCTTTTTGAGGTGTTTGCAGGATTTTCTTCAGTGGTTGATTTCAACTCGATTTTTGCCTTACCATACCTCGTTCAAAATTTCGATTTTCAATAAATTCAATTTTTCGGTTGAAAAATGAGACTTTTTACTAAGATAATAGTCGAGAACATAGGACCAAAATAAAGCTATCTTTGCAATGGTAGTGTTTGTTTTGAGTTTAAAAACTAAATTTTGCGATATTTCTTCAAAAAATCGAAATAGTGATTTGTCGAGATTATCTTTAACTTTTGTGTTAAAAACATAAAAAATTAAAATGCCATAATATAAAATGTGTTAAATTACATACATTTTGTTATTATGGTTTTGAAGCTTTATTAAAGGTTTTTAGTAGTAAAAATCCTTTAAAGGGTCAATTTTTTCTGAAATTTCGAACTGGACGTAAAATCTGGTGGTTGTTGCATTACTTAAATTTACGTTCCGACATCCTCCTGGAGAAGCTATTCCGTATGTTAAAAATCAAGTTTTATATCAGCTTTATACTCTTTTTCCATAGCTTTATTTGAACATTTCATTAGCGTGTGCCCGCCTCTAGATTAGGTTCTAATCAACCTAGTTTACACGAAGCATTAAAATAAAAACCTGTAAAAAAATCAAGAAGATGTCGCAAAATGACAATTAGATGAGGATTTAGATTATTACATTTGTATTATTTCGAGTACAAATGCTGTTGCAAATAAAGCTTATAATTTAATATATAACATGGTATTTGCTTTGTACTATATCTTCCTTGCTTGTTACTCTTATTTATTGTATAGAATTGATATGTATTAGTTGTTTAAACTAATGAAATGAAATGGTTTATCAGGTTTAGTAGCGGTAGTAGTAGTAAAGTGAGCCTATGAGTTATACAAAAATAATATGTATGTCTCATATATCCCGGTATGACAAAAATAACACTCTTACTTGATTCAATTAAAGTTTGGCGGTAAAAGCTTGAAGAAACCATTATTTTAGTCTAGCTCTCCCATATTCTGTACCGCCTTGAATCAATAAAATACAATACATATTTAGAAGAAATTTACAAACACGTTACCCAGGAATTAAATTATTCATTTGGCAGCTTTGAAACAGATTTCCCATAGAGAAAACATATTCCATTATGCTATGTTGCACAGATGCAATCAAACGTATTTTAAGAATTATAAGGTTAATTGTAAAAAAGCAGCTCATTTTATGCTATCTTTTATAGGCGATCGACGGGATATTTTAATTCTATATTCGTGCAAAAAAAGGTAAAGCATTGAGCATTCCTCATACTTTGTCTCGGCTATAAAAAATGAATACTTGTTAAATGTTCTAGCCTATTATTTAGATTTTGGAGTTACCATACTTTATTATTTGCTAAATTCAAGTTGTAGAAGTATTCCCATAAAATTATACAAACTATGTGTAACACCAACCACGTTTATATCAAGCTATGATCCCTGATTCAAGCTCTACATGTTGCAAACAAATACTCAAAAAGCAAGCAAAAGCGAAAATGTATTGAATAAGATCAAACTTTTTATTTGTATACAATTATAAAAATGGTTAAAATGCTATTGAGATTACACGGTTTGAGTGCAAGAAAGAGAGACATGGAATTACATATAATTATATTGAATTTTCGGCCCTCAGCAGCAAATATTTCATCACCATTTTCATCACATTACCAAATCTGTTTATTTTTAAATACACAGAAATTTTGTAAAATGAATGGGGTAAACTTTAGGCAGAACGCAAGGTCATTTGTTCTTTTTTCTAAATTGATGATTTCTAACCATTTTCCCAAGCTTTTGATATGATGTGTCATATTTGTCCCACAACAAATGAAGAAGAAAAAGTGGTCAAATCGCATGTAGATAGTTATACAGACATTAACCGGATATACCTTTTCTTCATATGATGCACATATACGTAAGCTATGGATTATATCAGTGACTTGAAGACACGTTTTTGAGTGAAGCGAAATACTGAGTTCAAGTTTTAGGTCGTAGTATCATGAGATATTGGTGCATGTACCACTTGACGGAGACAATGATCCGCGATCCTTAAATAATTTTTCATATACAAAGGCTGTTTGAATTCAGTCAGATTTTATTGTAATCGATATCCTCGGAAACTGATCAAGGCTACTAATTTTTTTTTATTTGGATTCAAAGAAGCATATCATTCTAATTTGACCGCAAGTTCATTGATTTGTATTTTTTGAATAAAGCGGGAGACGGATTTTTAGGGAAGTGAAAAAGTAAATCATGATGATTATATGGAATTAGTGTGATTTATTCAAATTAAAAGACGTATAAAAATGTAAACTAGCTAGGCTTTATGTATGTATTAGATACTTATAACTATTTTGTATTTGAGAGGCGATCTATTTGAATTGAACAGTGAAAGACTTGGTCAAATCAATTGATACGCCTTCAAGCTTAACATCGTTATCACCGCGAGTCAATTTGGTAGACTTCTTACCAATTTGAGCCTTTTGTAACTTGGAAGCAGCCTTGCCAATAATAGTAATAGAACCGATCTTTTCAGCTTTCTTGTAGCCAAAGTCACCAGATGCTTTAAGTTGACCATTCTTGTAGGTAAAGGTAATATCAGAGCTAGATTTGACATTTAAAGATTCACCATCGTCAATGTAAAGTCTACCAGTAGCTTGATTATTGCTGTCAAGAGCAATAATGAGGTTGTAAGGGGTAGCATAAGTCTCACCAACAGTATATTTAGGAGTCTTGGTAGGAATAATAGCACCACCACGGATATGAATAGGAATATGTGTAATAGGAGCATCCAATGTAACAGTCTTGACCTTGTTTTTGCTCTTATTATCAACAGTAACTTCATGAGTGTACCAATCGTACCAAGTACCGCCAGGGAATTGAGCCTCTACAGTAGTCTTACCTTCATCAAGAACAGGAGAGAGCAAGATATCTGAACCGACCAAGGTTTGGAGATCATTGGATGCAGATTCTTCATAAGCGGGATATTCAAAAATAAGAGGACGCCAGACACCAGTACCTAAGCGATTGGATTCTTCAAAGAGAGTATAGAAATAGGGAAGCATTTCATAACGAGCATTGATAGCAATACGACTAGCTTCAGCAGTATCCTCCCATTGATAAGGATTTTGATCACTTGCAGCGTTGTTATTATGGTTACGAGCAAAGGGATAGAAAGCACCAATCTCCATCCAACGAGTACATAACTCTTCAGTAGCGTTGTCATTGAAACCGCAGACATCTGCACCAGAATAACTGATACCAAACATTTGGAAGTTAAGAACATTAGCCAAAGAATTCTTGAGGTAAGACCAGTAAGAGTGATTATCACCAGTCCAATGTCCAACGTCTTTACCACTACCGATGAAACTAGATCTAGTCAAGATAAAAGGTCTAACCTTACTGTTTTGCTTGATAAGAGCATTACGAGTAATATAGCCTTCAGCATGACCATACAAATTGTGGATGTCGTAGTGAGGAACATTTCCATAATGAAGAGCAGTAGTGGCAACTGTAAATTCTGACAAATTACCACCACCATTATTGATAGCGTACTTGGGATACAACAAATTGCGCTCTTCTCCAGGAGGATTACCCATCTTGATCAAGGCTTCTTCCCAAATGGTATGGTTTTTATCTTGCTCTTCTTGGGTATAAGTCCAACGGTAAGGTTGATTACCAGCGTCAACCTTGCCAGTACCACAAGAACCGAGACAGAAACTAGCAGGCTCGTTCATATCGACCCAAAGACCATCGACACCGAGTAGATCAACAAAGTCAATAATCTCTTTAGACCAGTACTCTGTAGCATTGGGATGCCACCAATCTGGGAAAGTAGTAAATCCAGGCCATACTTGACCAATGAAGTCGGTACCATCAGCATTCTTGATCCAAACGTCCATCTCTGTACCTCTTACATAAGGTTCATAAGTGGTGTTGGCATTAATAGCAGGATCAACCATAACGACATAGTTTTGACCATCTTTGTGCAGCTGTTCACCTAAACCAATCATTCTATCTTGAGGGAAGTTGACATTATCAAATGTGAAATCCTTGGTTTGGTCCATGTAATCGATATCAACCCAAGCAGTTTGAACTACACGTATCAAATTATGTTAATCTTGTGTTTAATATGAACAGTAATTAAAACTTACGAGGAATATTGGCATCTTTGTATCCCTTAATAACGGTTTCCACTTCTTCAATATTGTGATAACCATAACGACAGTGATGCCAGCCAAGCATCCAATGAGAAGGCATCATAGGCTTTCCGATTAAATCTGTATACGCAATACTGAGATCATTTGGAGTACCAGACTTGGGAGCAAAGAAATAAAAGTCTAGAATACCACCAATGACCTTGTAGGTAATACGACCTTCAGTAGTAATGACATCCATACCATGAGCAGACATCAAGAGAGCACCATGAGCTTTTCCATCACGAACTTCTTGATAGTAAGGATGAGCACCGTAAATGTTTCGATAGAAGCTATAATAAAGCATTAATAACCCATGCATGTGTTGTTTCAAGCTATAAAGTAACTTACTCATCAGCATTGTCACGAGCCCAAAGAGTGGTAACGTTCTTTGAATGATGTTAAATCTCAAATGTCAACATGTAGTAAAAAAATAGAACTTACAGTTGTACGTCTAAAAGGTGCAGTAACTTCACCGAAACCATAGATATTGGCATCATTAGGGACTTTGGTAGACAATTCCAAGTATTGATCTTCGAAAACCAAGGGTAAATTAGCGGTATCAAAGATAGCAACCTTGTCGCTCTTGCGGACAACCTTGAAACTGAAGGGTTTAGCAGTATATTGAAAGTCTAAATTTCTATTTTTGGAGGAAGCGTAATGTTTGATTTGAGGACGCTCAAAACCAAGTGGAGAATCGGGAACAAGGTATTGCTTCTTGGCTTTATCAGAGATCTAAATTTATAGTGTTAAGTTATTGTTTGTTATATACTATCTATTCAATTACCTTGACATGGAGTCTTTCTTCAGTTTCATATTCAACATCAACAACAAGATCTTTGATAGTTTTACCAAATGTATCTATACCGGTTTTCTTGTTGCCTTGGGAATTGAATGTGAGAGGGATTTGAAGACCAGCTTCAGTATTCTTGACATGTCCATTGATCTTATAACCAGGAGCAGAAGAGCTGACGGCTAATTCATATAGAATAAGGCTGTTAGTAGTGATTTAAGTCCTTGGTAATTCAATATACTTACCATATGTAGCATCAGTTTGACAGAGCACGTTTCCTGTAATCAGGGCAATGGCAACAAAGATAAAAGAAACTTTAGCCATTAGATGTAATATATATTTATATCTATATAAAAGAATAATGTAATAAACAAAACCAAGAATTCATCTAGTATTTATATATTTTTCCGAAATTTGTGTATATAGCACAATAAATTTTTTATGTAACTTGAGGTTTCAAGTATTTTAACTATATTCATACAGGGCAACACCAAACCAACAGACAATGATGTATTTGCTGCGTATATGTCATGGTCGGGTGGGTAAGTTAAATTCAATAAGGTGAGAGAATTGGTGAATATAAAATAGCAACTTTGTATGGAGAACAGCTTGTTTCCCGGTCTGACAAAGGACAAAATGTGGTTATATAGTAATAATTTAAAGTTTGATGGTATAATTCTGAAGGTTTTTCAAATTATCCCGTTCGTTCATGTCGTACTGAATAATCGAGCAGTTTTTACCCCGGAATTTGGCAGCTCATTACAAATTCCCATTGAACTGGGAGAACAAAAAAAAAAAAACATATATAGTGTTATAGTAGTACATTATATTTAGCTTTAGAAGAATAAGAATAGTTTGAGTATACAAGTATTGAGTTCGTAGATAACGCAAATATAGATACTGAACAGATATGCAAGTCAATCTGCTGCATGTATAAGTTGTAGATCATTTAAAACTTTAATGTAAGATTCATGCAAAAACCATGATCTAACTAAGCTTTATTTTGCAGCTAATTTCCTATCTTTTCGCCCATAAAATTTAACAATCGTCGACTAGGTGTTTGATTGATAAAAATCAAATAAATGTTTTTATATTGAAATCTAATTCCCATAAAAAAATTTGTATACCATTCCTTAAATCAATACGTGTAACAATCTCCCACGTTTACCAAGTACCAATGTTTGGCCGTTTCTTTCTTGGAATTGTTTGTTTTTTATTTATTTAATCAGCTAAATGTAACAATAATAGCCATGAAAAACAGAAGAAAAGTAACCCTTGATTTTCTTCGTAATTACAACGGGGTTCCCCCGGATGTATCATACATTGGTGCAACATCCGTTGAATTAGCCAGCTAATATAAATTATGAAATGACCTGTTGTTCATATTTCATGTAAAACAACATCAGATTATTTCAGTCTATATCTAATGAATTCAATTGGATGACTTTCAAAGAATACAATCTTTCTAGACAACCATTATTCAAACACGACTTCAAAAGCTGTATTTCCTAGCTCTACTCACGCGGTTTTTGTCTTACCTGGGATGTTTATACAATCATCGTCACCGGTTTGGACGTAAAACAGTTGTACACACATTCGTTGGAAATGCTGGGTTTTCAATATGAAATCATACTTAGCGTATTGATATTATATACAACATTAGTTCTGAGTAATTTAATCAATTGAAAAGATAAAACTATATCTGAATCAGTGTATACAAAAATAAGGGGAATGTTGTGATTATGGTATTTCAAACAATGCGTCCAAAAACCCTAATCTATATGTTTAATATTTCATTTGACCGTCAAAGTCCAATTCTTTTTAAATAAAAATATAGAGATATACTTTACTAAATATTAAAAAGGATTATTAGTTGTATATGTTGTATTAAGAACCAAAACAAGCCTTGAAAATCTTTGAAGATTATATACTGTTTAACCTTCAGGCAAAGCACTTCACATTCCGCTTTTGGTCTATCAAAGGTGTAATCAACTCACTGCTCGCAAATGTGTTCTTATAGCCCAACTAGAGCCTTTTATCTCAGTTTTATCAACCCTCATATATTACTTAAAGCTAAAGAGACAGAAGCTTCGGTTTTGAACGACTAAAAAAACCGCCATAAATAGAAATTTTTGAGCTGGACATTTCACAATTGATGATAGTCGTTATTGAGCTTGAATACGAGTTTGCATTGATTCGCTAAATCGTGAATATACAAAACGCTTGTATCAGGACGTTAAATATATCTAAATCCAAGAGGATCACTGCATAAAATATTGTAAATGTTATAGAATTAACAAATTTAACATGTATATGTACCATAAATGTCACATTTTTTGGTGGTTTGCGGCCATATCTTGTGCTTAAAAACATATCAAACGAATGCTATCCATCAATAGAGTCTTTTTGAGGTGTTTGCAGGATTTTCTTCAGTGGTTGATTTCAACTCGATTTTTGCCTTACCATACCTCGTTCAAAATTTCGATTTTCAATAAATTCAATTTTTCGGTTGAAAAATGAGACTTTTTACTAAGATAATAGTCGAGAACATAGGACCAAAATAAAGCTATCTTTGCAATGGTAGTGTTTGTTTTGAGTTTGAAAACTAAATTTCGCGATATTTCTTTAAAAAATCAAAATAGTAATTTATCAAAATTATCTTTAAATTTTGTGCTGCAAATGTACAAAATTAAAATACCATAATATAAAATGCATTTAATAACATACATTTTGTTATTTTGGTTTTGAAGCTTTATTAAACGTTTTTAGTAGTAAAAATATTTTAAAGGGTTAATTTTTTCTGAAATTTCGAACTGGACGTAAAATCTGGTGGTTGTTGCATTTCTTAAATTTATGTTCCGACATCACTGCTGTCTCATTACGAAATTGTAACTATAAGGGCATGCATTTAGATTATATTATAAAACCGCAAAATTCAATTTCTCAGTTGCAAAATAAAACTTTCACCAAGGTCAATAATAGAGAAAACCTAACTGTATTGATGATATATTTGCTAGCTTTGGGTCTGTGAATCAAATAATTTGACTTTTTCCCCCAGGACCAAGATCTTGCATTTTACCTCCCCGTGATATACTTTGTAAATAAAGTGTCAAAACAAAAAATATGGCTTTACATCACGCTAAGAAAAATATAGTTTTATTTATTGAATATGTGTGCTATTGTTACAATAGTTGTACATAAAAACTCTTCAAAGATCAATTTTTCTGAAAAATTTGGAGCCAATAAAAAATTAAAGCAGTAAACTCATTATATCTGATTTCCGTTGGTTATGGTATTTTTCATTTTGATCTCGAGGTTTTTTTGTAATTGGGATCAGAATGCTTTAAGTTTATACACAAATCTTTAGAGAATAATGGTGGTATAGTAAAACATGTTCAATTAATGAAATGCTTTACATTAAAAAAATGATTTTTTAGATCATGCACCTTGAAATCTAAAACGAAACTGAATTAGCGAGGATATTGTCCTCGGTACAGTTTAAAATAACTTTCAAAAGTAAACGTAAAAATCATTGATTTATCTACTGAAGGTATACATTCATAAACTTTTAATTATTTATAGAAATATACTTTTTCTTTTTTTTTTAAAAAATTTACATGATGAGGGGTTCATCACTATTTGAAAGGCGGTTTAAATGAAGATATGCATCGGTTCCGTATCTAAAACAAATAAAAAATACGAATAAATAATCTAAAACATGTTTGTAATACTTAATATTTAAATATTTACCCCTCCATTGATATCAGCTTCAAATCACCACCAAAATATCTTGCATACTATATAATATTTTCAGTTAGATTTAATTTGTTTATAGATAATTAAATAAATACGTACTAGTCTTGAAATAGGTAAACCATAGCCAAAACCTGCCATTGGTGCTTTGAACTCTGACTTGTTGAATTCAGGCTCTAATTCTTGTGCTTGAGCGGTTGTATACTGATGAAAATTATTTAAAATATTGCATAATATTACATTCGTTACAAGTTATACCATATATGTCCAAACTACTGGGATACCAGAACGGGGTAATCCTCCACCTTCATCTGAAATCTTTATAGTGATATCCTAATAGTAGTTATTTGTAAAATAAACATATGCACCAAGTAAATAAAAAAGCGTACCTCTTTTCCATGTGCAATAACTAACTTGATAGGTGGGTATTCATCTTCATAATCAGGACCAAATCTCTCAACCACAGCACGTAATGAATTCTTTAATAATTCAAAGACCATATGGTTTAAATGAGATGGAACGTACATGAATTCAATATCACCAGGACAAAACATCTGTACTTTTGGAGCTCTAAATAAACCATAATGATCCTCACAAATAAATCGAGCATTGGCAATTGCATCCTGAGCAATGTCTTTAATGTTTGTTCTTGTACATATGACACCTACATAATTTCGCATAAATGGCCCACGATATAAGGCTGAATGTTGACCGATCAACATTCGAATACCAATTCTGGACATGTAGAAGCGATCCAAAAACTGTTGGACGTCTGAATCAATCATACTTGCCTTTCGATGTTGTTTATATTCCATGATCCCTTGTGCCATTGTTGTTACTACAGGATCATGTCTCCTTTTAACACCCTCAATAGCCTTGACAAATGCATCTGTGTAAGATAATATAGGTGGTGTGCATTTGATAGTTTCGTAATTATTGTAATAATATCGGTGTCCAATCGTTGGATAGTATTTTCCGGTTGGTTTTGATTGTGGAATAGCTAAATTAGGCGTGCTTTGAGGTAAGGACTGGGAATTTTTTGCAGCATCTCTAAAGGAGGCTTTCAGTTCTGAGGTAAGTTCTGGTTGTGGTAATTCTATTAGTTCCTAAAAAAAAATCATGACATGATTAAACATTACATCCTCCCCTATTAAGTAAGATCAAACTGCTACCTGAAATGATTGTGCATACCAATTTTTAACTTTAATAATAGACGGCATATCGCCTAAACTTCGAGGTAACTCATCTAATTCCTTTACACGATGAGCTAAACGAATGGGCAATTCCTCTAATAAAGCACTTATTTATTCACATGTCAAGGAAATATAATTTGTATAATAATACCATGTAAGAATTGGCTTGCTTTGAAAAATGTAGCAGGAGATGGCTTTTGACCTTTTTGTTTGAATATACACATGAAAATATTGAGTTTTTGAACATTTTATTCTTCTTTTTTGTTTTACCAAACATAACCATTTGTCTTAAAGAAACCCCGGTTTGAGGAAACTTTGCAAAATGTTTGATTTTTTCATAGAGTTGGGGATTTAGTTTAAACATGGAAATTTTAATATGCAAAAGAAAAAAAAGAACGTGTAGAGAAAAAAGGTGGTTAAAGCAAGGCAATGATTCCAATCAACACCACCGCCAGTTTTATTTGGACTACCGCATTGCTTTGCTTTCTCCGTTTTGGAGACATATGAGAGAGATTTTGGCATTTTTTTCCCCACACATTTATTATTGTTTTTGACCAATACAAATTGAAAAGGACCACATAGCATCTGGTTGCTTTTGCAGTTCTTTATATAATCTATTTAGAAATTGAGGGTAATTATCTGTATTACAGCCTAATGGGTCTTGTAAAACTGCTTGAGCACTTTTGAATATGTTGCAAGCATCCCAGAGGAATTCTTTACTCAGTGCATCGGATTTACCTAGTTTATAAATGTTGAGAAAAAGTTGTATGAATATAAATGTGTTTCAGTTAGTTTACCTAAAAATACATCTTTGTTTTCATAGTGTTGAACTTGGAACATTTGGCTTTCTAATAATGATTGCAATTTGAATGCAATATATGGCTCTTGACCTCGACTTTCAATTACTTGTTTAACTGTGTGAGAGTGTTAATAATGACATTATAAAATAAGAGCTTGAAAATCGCATACAAATCTTTCCTGCGTATTTAACAAAATCGTTTCCTCTTTCCTACATGAATAGTATAATTTGTAAACATACAATGTTGTAATAATTCTAATATATATATATATATATATATATATATATATAATACATATACATACAAGCATGCCGCATTCGACTATTTGAAGATATCCTCCAGGTTTCAATATTCGATATGCTTCTCGGATCACAACTGGCCATTCTTCTCCTTTTAATGCAATAATGAATAATCTTATATTCACAAAATCAAATGTGTTGTCTGAAAATGGTAATCTTTCCAGGGCATTGCCTGTTTGAAAACTAACATTGGGTGGTCGAATGTTGTTTGGAAATACGTCGCACATATCTACACCAATAAATTGACTAGATGGGTATTCTGTAGCAACATCCTAAAATATGGGCAAGTAAATATGGTATGCCTTTATTCTCTCTTTTCACACTGTGCTATTACCATTAGCCAGGTGCCAGGTCCGCAACCTAAATCTAGAACTATTGTATTGTCTTTTTCCATATCAATGCTTTTTAAAATGATATCTGATATGTTCCTATTGCATTATTTGTATTAGTTATTAGTCATAAACTGAAAATCAATAAATAGTAGTACCCTCCAAATAAAGTCTTTAATGCAAAATGTTGCTATTGTAATGAAATGAAAAAGGTTGTTTAATTGATTTGTTTCTATTTGCAAATTACACAAATGATACTTTACTCCAATTAATCTATCCATCTCTTCATCATCATTGGGAAACCAATACGCTGAATTGGCTACATGATGAAATGATCTTCCGCTCATAAACATACTATCTGTGATGGAACTTGTGCTGGAAACTGTTTGTTTTTCGTTGTAATTCAGCTTGATTGGTGCAGAATTTATGCTAGGGTGATCATTGTTGTTCGTATTGTAGGTCTTCTTTGGTGTTTGTAATGAATTTGTAATACGTTTCTTCTTTTTAGATATTTGAGTGGATAATTTAATGCCCATAATTATCAAAAAAACACTAATAAAAAGGGAAAAATGAGAAAAAGACCTTCCATTTGGGAGAAAAATCTTTTATATTATAGTCAGGATGTACAACACTAACTGTGTAACAAAACCAATACATTTTGAATACAGAAGTTCTATTGTAATACATAAGCCTTTCAACTTCCTTTTCGACTTTGTACGTTAATAGTAAATCTAAAGAAAGAGCTTCAAATTAACTTTTTTTTTTTTTTTTTTTTGCACAAACAGCCTACACTTTGATTGACTACAAACTGTCATTTTGTAAATTTATTCTGGAAACCCTTTATCGTTTCATTATAGCCTGTAGTAGAACTTTTCCTAATCCAAAAACGAGATAATACTGAAAACATGTCATCATGTATATAGTAATTTAAAAGCTAAAAGCTTTACAGTTTCAAGCCCTCGAAATACAGTAGAAGCCCACGTTTCATAACCACCCGTTTAGTAAATTTGTTTTTCACATGTTTTATTAACAAATCGATCGGGATTGATTATTTTACTTCTCGAAGCATTATACAGTATTTAATAGCTCTTCCTTAAAATAACAGTACAAATATTATGCCGTCAATTAATTCATATTAATTAAAAATCCAAGATCCAGTTATTTGGCGCTTACTTTTCTCAACGAGTTTATAGATGACCATAACTCCTTCTCAAAATAAAATTTAGAGCAATATATAACAGCGCTAAGAAATTAAATATAATGCAGCTGTAAATATAAATAAAATAGTAATAATATGAAAAGGTTTTACCTTATACTTGGTTCGAGTGATAAATATAAAATCTCGAGGATGAATCTATTTCCCGTTTGTATTAGAAATTCAATTGAGCTTCAAAATGTTCACCATCAAAAATAGATTTTCCATTTTCTTGGCCTCATAAAAGGATCCACATTAACCAATGAAAGAGATGATTCTGTAACATGAAGTTTCTAAAGTATCGTTTGTACAAAACTCAAAATAGAGTAAGAAATGTGAGAAATCCTAAATTCGTACTTAATCTTAACAATTACACCTCATTACTTTTATTCTAACCCATCTATGCATTGTATCACTAAGTGCTCAATGAAGATCTCGATTTTATGTCAATCAGTCTTCCTCCCTTGACTCGTAATATAAGGAACCTAAAGATTCTGTCTTCAAAAGATTGCTGTATTATTAATTTGTAAGTTTCAATTCAAATAAAGTACTCTTCACAAACTCTGTTGACAGCGCCTTGATTTGAAATATGTATTAGTTACTAAAAAAGAAATAAAAATATACTATATATATGCAACATACATAGCGTAGATACCCAGGACAAATGCGTTTGCATACGTGTATATCTGTTTATTTATTAATTAATATATCAAGTTTTAACACCGGCTTCGGAAATTAGCTACTAATGGTAAGTTGTAATACCTAGCTTTTTTCACAATGAGAAATATGTAGTACACACTGGGTACATCAAGCCGATACAAGACATTGTCTTAATTAAATACAATGCTTTATTGCTTTGAAATTACTATTTGATATAAGACGGAATCAACCCTTACAGTGCTAACATTTCAGATTCTTACCGCTAATTCACCACTAAAAATGAAACACTTTGAGACTTCATATCTGCAAAAAATAAGCTATATTAACAATTTTTAATAATGAAACTTACTTGTTTTGAAGCACTTTATAACGTACTTTAATATAAAAAAATTCAGAGCATCTTTTTTTTTATTCATGTCTTTTTTTTTGCCTTTTTGCTGTGGATTACAAAATATTCGTTATATTGAACAGCCTTTTTTTTTTACCTTCATTTCATAGAGCTCGTTGATCTCTATAGGGTGCCATTTGGTTCTTTTAAAAATATTGATTTTTCGTGGATATGTCTTCAAAATGTGTACAAAGAGATATCTTTGCTTCTGGATTCAATTTTTCCCCAGTATACCCTCGTCCCAAATTCTGAATTTGAAAATAAAACTGTCAAAAATACCGTTTTCTCTACAAACAATGTAGCTAGAAGGTTTAGCAATGGCTAAATTGATAGGTGATTTTATTGCGCATTATCTTAAATACTTTTATTTAAAACATGTTTATAAAAAGCGATTTGTACCTTCAAAAAACCTCCAAATTTTTAATCTCATTTTTGATTTATCAAAATATGTTTAGGTTAAATAAAAACTAGAAATTTAATCAAGTAAAGAGATATCGTTTATTGGAATGAAATTAATAGGGTTTATATACTATTTGATTTGGGGAATTAATGATGTGATAAGGTAGTTTAGATGTTATTTAATAGTAATGTGTTATGTTGGTATATCATGTTGGAATATCGCACTGGCGTATTATGCTTTTGTACCATGCTTCTATACCATGCTTTTAGGAGCATTGTATAGTTAATATTCAATTAAGTAA
This sequence comes from Mucor racemosus, assembly GCA_027405735.1. Classification (NCBI taxonomy): domain Eukaryota; kingdom Fungi; phylum Mucoromycota; class Mucoromycetes; order Mucorales; family Mucoraceae; genus Mucor; species Mucor racemosus. The sequence continues at coordinate 2,876,202 of JAPEHQ010000001.1, read as the reverse complement.
CTTCCGGTTCCGAATCTGTTATTGTTTACTTTTTTGGATTTGACATGATCCGGTTTAAGAATGATACATCAATTTTACGCAAAATTTAACATGACATATTTGTTTAGATGGATACAGAATTTTAAACTGTACAAAAACCATTTAATACCCTAGGTCTACTTACTTTGAATTTTGTGAGCTATTAAACGAATTTGTTTTTTGGAACATTTTTTGGTCAATTTGGAAAATCGAATTCGAAACTCAGTTACCATAAGCTGTAATAAGCTATGATGTGAACTATTGTTTCGATTATCTTGATAAAAAACCATTATTTTTTACTAAAACAAAACACACAGAGTAGCTTTCTTCAGTTAGATCTATTTTGCGAATTTAAAAAATATGAAATAAAAAGCGGTAGAAATACAATTATAATCAGTTAAAATTTTTATTACCAAAGATTTCTGAAGATTTGAAATAATTGAAAAAGTATGAAGGTATTTATTGCGATTTGGAGAACTTGGATACCATAAGATTTGAATGAATTTATATTTAGTAATCGAGGATATTCTTTTGTACATATTTTTGAGGACATCTCCACGAAAAATCAATATTTTGAAGAAATTTAAATTGGGACCTAGAGAGCTCAACGAGGTTGATGATATTAATGTACAAAAATTCTGCACAATTTAATGAATATTTTGGAATCTATTACGAAAATGTCAAAAAAAAGAAATAAAAAAAAAGATGCCCAGATTTTTTTCAAACTCAGATATTTTAAAGAGAATTTTAAAACAAGTAAGTTTTATTATAAAAAAGTTATTGGATATCTTAATTTTTTACAGAGATATTAAGGCTCAAAGTTTCAATTTTTCATATTTAAGCTGTAAAAACCAAAATTGGAAGAAAAAATTATCGGTTTTTCCAAATTTATTCGACAGATGCTATAGTAATAGTCTATAGACAATTAATTGTTATTTGTAGCCCTTAAAAATCTGTATCCAATCAAACTAACGTCAATAAGAGGTTTTTACTATTTTGTCATGAAAATCGCTCAAAATCGCGATTTTTGGATGGGGATTGGGGTCAAAAAACAAGAGTACACCTTCAAACCTTCACTACTCCTTGAAAAATTAATTTTTTTGAAAAAACTAAATACGAATCTGTATATATTGCTGCTCGCAATTATTTTTATGGAACTCACATTTTGTTTGATAACTTACTGGAAAATGATATTAGTAATTTATACGTTTTTGGTGTGTTTTATGGGGTAAATCCTTTGAATTTTTATTTTAGCTCTATTTGTATCTAACAAATAATATACCTATAATGTAGACAAAAAACTTTTATTATAATTGCAAGTAATGTTTATTTAATAAAATCAATAGGTATGCTTGTTTTTCTGATATTTCTATAATTTTTTGAACGGCTATATCTCCGCAAAAAAAATAGCTAAAAATATATGAAGAGAACCATAGTTATTGCAGCATTAACTTGTATTAGAATCCACTCTTACCTCAGCATATGAAAAAATTTATGGGAAAAATGTTGAAGATCTGATTTTTAGGAAAAAAAATCCATTTTAACTTGTGGAGTGTAACTTTTTTAATTATAGAGTGTAACTTTTTTGATTCATGGAGTGTAACCTTTTTGGCTGATGTCTCTCAATCCTTTCAATTCGACCTAAATCACTTTAAAATGCTTCAAATAATAATGTTTTAATACTGTCCAATCGGGGAATAAATTTTGTACGATTAATTGATTAAAACATATTATATAATATTGCGTTAAACAATTTAAATGACGGTTTCAACAATAATTGCCATATGTTAAAAAATTTTAATTTTGGGCAAAATTTATTCCCCGATTGGACAGTATTAAAACATTATTATTTGAAGCATTTTAAAGTGATTTAGGTCGAATTGAAAGGATTGAGAGACATCAGCCAAAAAGGTTACACTCCATGAATCAAAAAAGTTACACTCTATAATTAAAAAAGTTACACTCCACAAGTTAAAATGGATTTTTTTTCCTAAAAATCAGATCTTCAACATTTTTCCCATAAATTTTTTCATATGCTGAGGTAAGAGTGGATTCTAATACAAGTTAATGCTGCAATAACTATGGTTCTCTTCATATATTTTTAGCTATTTTTTTTGCGGAGATATAGCCGTTCAAAAAATTATAGAAATATCAGAAAAACAAGCATACCTATTGATTTTATTAAATAAACATTACTTGCAATTATAATAAAAGTTTTTTGTCTACATTATAGGTATATTATTTGTTAGATACAAATAGAGCTAAAATAAAAATTCAAAGGATTTACCCCATAAAACACACCAAAAACGTATAAATTACTAATATCATTTTCCAGTAAGTTATCAAACAAAATGTGAGTTCCATAAAAATAATTGCGAGCAGCAATATATACAGATTCGTATTTAGTTTTTTCAAAAAAATTAATTTTTCAAGGAGTAGTGAAGGTTTGAAGGTGTACTCTTGTTTTTTGACCCCAATCCCCATCCAAAAATCGCGATTTTGAGCGATTTTCATGACAAAATAGTAAAAACCTCTTATTGACGTTAGTTTGATTGGATACAGATTTTTAAGGGCTACAAATAACAATTAATTGTCTATAGACTATTACTATAGCATCTGTCGAATAAATTTGGAAAAACCGATAATTTTTTCTTCCAATTTTGGTTTTTACAGCTTAAATATGAAAAATTGAAACTTTGAGCCTTAATATCTCTGTAAAAAATTAAGATATCCAATAACTTTTTTATAATAAAACTTACTTGTTTTAAAATTCTCTTTAAAATATCTGAGTTTGAAAAAAATCTGGGCATCTTTTTTTTTATTTCTTTTTTTTGACATTTTCGTAATAGATTCCAAAATATTCATTAAATTGTGCAGAATTTTTGTACATTAATATCATCAACCTCGTTGAGCTCTCTAGGTCCCAATTTAAATTTCTTCAAAATATTGATTTTTCGTGGAGATGTCCTCAAAAATATGTGCTGCAATGAAATGACACCTTTTATAGACCAAAGTCGCCATTGTCATTTCAGAAAAGTAACTGATCTCGATTCGTACCTGTATCTCGCTCCATAAGGACCGAGTTCCAATCAGATCCCAATAAGCATAACGAGGAAAGTCTATATTGCTGGTGCCTGTAAAAGGAAGTATTCCGGATCAAAATACAACCTTCTACAGCACGACACCTATGATATAAAGCTGTACTTATTTTGCATTAATAATATATTCCAAAAAACTCCTGCTCATAAAATCGCAGTTGCAGTAATTCTAGATAAGGTATCACATCCCATAAAAATAAGCTCAGTCGTATTTTAAATTATAATTGGAATGTTGAAAGATCAACATCCATCTAATGATGATATTCTATTGTATCAAACAAAGTATCAACATCTCAACCAAGTATCTTATAAAAGAATGTCAACAAAAGACATTATAATTGAACACATGTAAAATAGGCATCAACACACAAACATCCACTATTTTATAATTCCTATAAATATAGCATAATTTATTATGAAGATATCATTCTGTTTTCTTCAGATTTCTTTTAATCACAATAAAATTATGGAAAGACTATAATTGTATTTATCAACGCTTTTATTTTTTTATTTTATTTTTCATTTTTATAAAATTACTTCAATTTTATTGCATGTACAAAAGAATATCCTCGGTTTTGCTCCAAAAAAATAATGTGTATACTCTCATTCCAAAGTCTGTGTTACGTCCACAGGTTATTATAGTAGCTTTTAAGATAATTGATCTATCAGAATTAGGAATTACCGAATTACCAATTTAGAACATCTGTCAAACCATGATGTTCAACATGCAAGTCAAGCAAGGTCATATTCCATGCGTCTATCATCATGCTACTATTGAATCATAGAAGCATGATTCCAATATATCAACACAATATCCAAATGCTCATTCTAATTATATTATCACTCACATTTAATACACTCATTCAATTAGTATATAAACCCCCTCTAGAAGCTCATAATAAAACGGTACTTTTTCATTTGATTAATTTTATACGATTTACCTTTCGATAAATCAATAATAATGAACCTTTTGAGTTGCATTGTAATTCTTATTGTAAAAATGAGCTAACTAATCTGGGATAGCATTCTTTGTATGATTATCACTTTCTACTATCTACGCACATTAATGTTTTACCAAAACTAGCGCTCGCAGAATGACCGAGCCCAAGCGAGCGCAAGCAATTTCAACAAGCATCTGCCGAGCCTAAAGTATATTTGAAAGCTACTCAAGCAAGCCCGAGCCTAAACAACGGCTCGTCGAGCAATTGTATATCAAGAATTCTCAGTTTTAAAAGCAAGCATAAATCAAGCATTATCTAAATTTTCAAAAAGTCAGGCAAGTCGAGCATGAGCATATAAGCAAGCAAGCAAATCCGAGTGCAAGCACAAACATAGTGCTATATATTTTCAGCGTGATATTGGTTCAAAGTGTGCTAAATTTTGAAATTTTTAAAGCTAAAATTGCGTAAATTGAATACAATTGTTTAAATATACACAATGAATAACTAGAAAATAAAGTTAAACTAGATATATTTATTGAGTATATTGTAGGTAAAAAGATAATGAATCCATCTCGAACGACATCAGGATTCAGGGTATTTATATGTTTTGGAAACGTGGATATAGAGTCTACAATACAGAGTGTATGAAAGTATGATTTCATCTTCTTGAAGAACTAGTTGATTACAACATGATGATATAATAGGTTGGCCATAGCAAGTTTAGTAGGATACGACCAAGTTAAGTATATAGGATGTTCATGCTTGATTAACTTTAGACCGTGAATGTTGATACAAATGGAATAGTTGAATTCCATTCCCAGGAACGAGTTCATGATTGGCTCACTTCAGGATCTCAGACTACACCATTTCATCATAGACTAAATGTAACATACTGTATTGCTTAAATTTATATGCAAGCCAAATCTAAGATAATTATGTATGTTTGTTTAGGACATAGACTAGACTGGGTACATGTATTACTTGTAGAAGTCCTCAAAGGGTTATTTAGACATGATTCTTAGCATAGAATAATGAGTATGATGAGGTGATAATGATGTATGCCAATTTTATTTCATTTAGTTATGTTACATGTAGTCTATGATGAAATGGTGTAGCCTGAGATCCTGAAGTTGTGCCAATCATACACTTGTTTCTGGAAATGGAATTCAGCTATTCCATTTGTATAAACATTCACTGTCTAAAGTTAATTAAGCATGAATATTCTATATACTTAACTTGGTCGTACCCTACTAAACTTGCTCTGGCCAATCTATTATATCATCATGTTTCATGTTGTGATTAACTAGTTCTTCAAGATTATGAAATTAGTCTTTCATACATTCTGTATTGTAGACTCTATATCCGCGCTTCCAAAACATATAAATACCCTGAATCCTGATGTCTTTCGAGAGGAATTTATTATCTTTTTTACCAACAATATACTCAAAAAATATATCTAGTTTTAACTTTATTTTCTAGTTATTCATTGTGTATATTAAACAATGTTACTTTATCACACATAAAATTTAAACAAATTAACCTTCTTTAAACTTACTATTTTAGTTTACGATTGTCAGCTGTAAAAAGATTTGTTTTCAAGTATACAGTAGCTACGATCAAAACTATGGTTATTAGACAAAACATTAGATTATTCTTTCTTTTTTTTTGTTTCTATATCATTTGAAATTTTATTACTTTTCTGGAACATTTCGTGGGTTTGTAGCCAGTTCTAGCTTTGCATTGAGTAGATATAAATATTGTTGCCTTCGATTTGAACAGGTAATCAAGAAATACGTCCAACAATATAGTAAGAAATAATGATGTTTGATCCTAAAATGCAGTTGAATGAAAATATCAGTCTCTAATATAACGACTGCTACCTATATTAAAAAACATTAGTCCCTTATGTTAGCATGCGTATTCAGATAAAAGAAAAGAATACCAGCTTGATAGTCTGATATGCCTTATCAAACGGTGAATAATATCCTTGGAATATGAAAACAAAAAGAGAGAAACAACGCACGTAGAAAAGTATCGTCAAGGCTTTACATTATTTAGCGCATTTAAAACCCTGCTAAATTTCACATTCCAGTTAACATAAAAGCAGTATTACAGCGCCTGAACTATAAACTAAGCAAAATAGGCAACAATATCTGTTACTATAATAGGAACATAAAATTTTCTACTAGAAAAACCGTCTGTCATATCATACATTCATTAAAGAATTGCAAAAGCGAGCCCGTAGAGCAACGCCGTGATTGAGCATAGCAAGATTGAACGGCTAAGTCTGTTCAGGACATAGACTAGACTGGGTACATGTATTACTAGTAGAAGTCCTCAAAGGGTTATTTAGACATGATTCTTAGTATAGAATAATGAGTATGATGAGGTGATAATGATGTATGCCAATTTTATTTCATTTAGTTATGTTACATGTAGTCTATGATGAAATGGTGTAGCCTGAGATCCTAAAGTGAGCCAATCACGAACTCGTTCCTGGGAATGGAATTCAGCTATTCCATTTGTATAAACATTCACTGTCTAAAGTTAATCAAGCATGAACATCCTATATACTTAACTTGGTCGTATCCTACTAAACCTGCTCTGGTCAATCTAGTATATCATCATGTTGTAATCAACTAGTTCCTCAAGACTATGATAGCATTGTTCATACACGCTGTATTCTAGACTCTATATCCACGCTTCCAAAACATATAAATACCCTGAATCCTGATGTCGTTCGAGATGGATTCATTATCTTTTTTACCTACAATATACTCAATAAATATATCTAGTTTTAACTTTATTTTCTATTTATTCATTGTGTATATTTAAACAAAGTCTCTTATACTATGGTATTATCTAAGTTTTAAATAAAAAAAGCGTTTTTTTATATATACAGTCGTGATTCGATTTAGTGGACTCATAAATAACGGATTTTCGATTTAATGGACAGTTTGAAATCTCCCGTTTTTTTTTTTTAATAATTTTACTGCCTAAATCCACTGAATCGATTCAGTGGATAGTGGACAATTTTGTTTCTACCAGTCCACTATATTAGTAAAATATAAATACTATTGGATAAAACTGTATTTAGCCGGCAATAGCTTGATCTGGTAGCCATGAAATTAGAAGAAATATGGAGAGTAACTAAATCACGTGCCTAATTTACCTCAGTTTTTTAATAAATTTCTTGTTATTCACTGTTCAATTCAGTTGCTCGAATATGAAAAGTTTTTATTAAAAATATTGTTTAATACTATAAACTAGTAACGCCTTTTTATTCTCATTTTTTGATCCAGTATTACGGAAAATGATTTATTCGATTTAGTGGAAAATTCGATTTAGTGGACACTTTTCTCCCTCCCAACGATTCCACTAAATCGAATCACGACTGTATAACTTTTCTTATATTTAACCACGTGCGGTCTGAAAATTCAGATTTTGTAGCGAACATTTTTCGGGGCTCATTTTATCCTTACCACCACTCATGATTTTGATCAAAAAACAGAAAAATCAAATTTTGATACCAAAATCAACGTTTAAATATACTACATTGTGAGAGAAAATTGTAGCCATAACTAATACACATTTTATAAAAGCTTAGTATTAAATGTTAAGTAATGAAACTTTGTGCTTTTGCCCCAAAAACGGATTTTTGATTAAAGGATTTTCATATAATATTTTGCAGTAAAAATGTTTTTTATTTTTTATTGAGCAAATAGAGCGCTGAATTGTGTATATGTGTATATTTTTGTTATTTTAATTGGTAGTATAATCAACTCTAGATTTGCAAAATCAGAAAAAAAAATTAAAAAATGTCAAAATTGATGATCTGGACAAGAATAATTTTTGAAATTAATGTTCCGCTTATAAGCCTTGTAAGTCTTAAAAATAAGAGATTTCATAAAACATGAGAATTTTTTCAAGGATTTACGATGTTGTACCCACTTGATTCAAGCTTATCACTGTAAATATTTATACATGTTAATATTGTGCGGTAGTTCATTTGATGAGAATATAGCCTTACTTTATAATTATTGCGCTAGAGGTGATTTACATCAAGTTTTAGTTTTACCTCTCCAATATCATAAACATAAACATGGCTATTACTGGAACCTATTGCCGCCTTTTTACTCTCTTTGTCCCAAGCCAATTTATTCAATACTTTATCAGAACAAACTTACTTTTGACCTATAAAAATTGATTTATTAGTAAAATCAATTATTAATAACAAGCTAACAAGCAATAATTATGGTGTACCTTTGATAGTTGGTAGTAGTGATATACAAGACAACATCTTGTTTTCCTCTTCTTAGCTGTCGTCCACTAAATAGAAATAAATGCTTTTTAGAAACTAAATAAACTAATATGAGTTTATTCATTCATTCTAATCAAGTCAATACTATACATACTTTTATAATCACCAGTTTTTCTCCAGGTAGATATCGACTTTAGACCAAAAAAGCATTGATTATAACGTAGATAATGGAACAAAATGATTAAGTCCTGGACGATTTTTTTGTTCGAAAAAGATATTATAATGCGCCCTAACATTAACAGTTAATAATTCATTTCCAAATAAACAATAGGAAAAACATGTACTTGTACCTGCTTCTTGATTTCAGTTTATAAAAAAGATATTGGTCTTTTTGTTGTAGTTTTAAACGTAAAAAACAAGAGCAATGAGAATCCGGAAACAAGAGAACCATAAACAAATTGGAGCTATCCATAACATTGCGCACCGTGGCAGCTAAGAAATTAGTAGGAACCGAGGCCGAATGTGGTCGAGGATGCAGAAGGGGATAAAGCCGGTGGTAGTAGAATGCTTTTTGTTGAATAGTAGGATTCAGTACACCAAGGCTACCTTGTTTCTTTGTAGAGGTAATAGTGCTCCAACTGAGACGTGGACTAAAGTTGATATTAACAAAGGAGGATACAATTTGCTGAATAGAGGCAATCAAGGTCATAGGGAGGGGCAGAACAGCAAATAGATACCAGCACTTGGATAAGATTAACGTATTGGCAATAGTAGCACGACCAGGGAGAGGAACATTCCTAAAGGTGTGGAGTTGAGCGGTGGCACGGATCTTTTGGAGGAAACCATCAAAAAAGATTTCTTTTGCAGGGAGCTTTGCAAGAGAGGATACCCAAGGTAGATAACCGGTTCAGGATCAGTGGAGCACCAACCTTTTTGAATGCTGTGCACCCGAAGAAGTGGCAGCCAGTACGCACTCTGATTTATCACAGATAAAGAGACGGCTTGAACTTTATGGTAGTTGATGCGTGCGTTGGAGGCAGCATTGTAAATAGCAAGATGCTCGGTCATTCGGGCAAGATCGTTCGAGACCTTAAGGAATAAAAGAGTATCATTAGCATAATAAAGAAGTTTGATAGGTGGCAAAGCGAGGTTATTTTGGGGATGTTTTTCATGAAATTGATATCCAGAGAAAGCAGGATCGTCCAAAATATAACGAAGCAGTGGCTCAAGCGAGAAGTTGCATAGAATGCATGATCTGTGTGTCTTCAGATTTGACTTTCGAATAAAACATATGCCTAACTTTTAAAGTGATGGCAATTTCTTCTGATTATTTATGGTAATATAAATGAGGAAATACAAAGGTATTGTAAATTGGCTAGAGTTTTTATTTTAAATCTCTGCTATTTGTATGCAGTAAAAACGTTTCGTAAGACAATATGTTTTATGATTTACATATTTGAAGTGTATGTCGATATTATTTTCGAATTACTTTGGTTTTTTTATGATTTAATATATGTAATAAACCTTGATTTCGGGTAATGTAAAATTGAATTTAGGTTCATGAAGGGTTTATTTTATACAATGGCACATTTTAAATACAATTGAAACTTATTTGATCAATTTGTAGCAGCTCAGGTATACAACTATATTATTTGGTTTTAAAGTTATAAATGTGAGAGCGGTTGCGCTCCTATACCCAAATGACAGCACATTTTTCAAGATTACCGCAAGCAAAAAACAAAATAAAAAAGTTTCATCTTGAAGCATCTGGTAAATACTAATGAGAAGTTATAGTAAATAGGATTTATACATAATTGCGATGCAATTTCAGCTATTTATATCTGTTGAGTTAAAAGACAATTCCATATATATACAACATAGCAACACACTATTTCGATTATATAATAGAAAATTGATTTTTATTATTATAAAGCACTCTAAGACAGATCGAACGATGCTGTTTTTATATAATGTAGAGTTGATAAGTATTTGCTCAAATAATTAAATAGATTCGTTCGACTTTTACCCTGTCGATAATAAACTATTCTACATGGTTTGCGGGCGTCAGTGCACTTGTGGCAAAAACACTACTTGATAAAAATACATATTTAAAGTTAATAGCTATGTTTATCCGAAATTTAATATGTACATAGTTGATAATTATGTACATTATGCATAATTAAGAATAACTCGAAAGCTTGATTTGCGTGTACAGATGATCATAGTAGACACAAATAGTGTACAAATGATAGATTTTCTATATTTCTTTCTGATATGAAATCCCGACATTTTTGTAGATGTAGATGTTGAGCTGTAGATGCCCGTGTGAAGAATGTCGCCCAGTAAAAGAAATGTAAAAACATTTAATTCTTTCTCAACCGATAGGGTTTCACAAATAGTTATTCGGGTAGCCTGTTTATTTTTATTTTTCTATCATCCAAGGAGTTGACAAACAAAAGATAACTGCATAGAAAAAGAAAATCCAGGTACAACAAGATACACATTCATCATCTCAATTTGATTTAAATTTATGGTTTATTCTTGAAACCACTCTTTTTAAATTGACTTTATAAACCTTAGAACCTCTTGTACATTTCAATATTTTACATTTTTTAGTAACAATTAAGACATTCATGTTGAAAAATACAAAACGACCTATGCAAAAAGTAACTTTTACAATGCTTTAAAAGGCAAGTTTTTTTTTTCATAAAAAAAAAAAGTGACTACTCTGACAGAGTGGATGTACTCGGGGTCGAGATGTTGCCTGTAATGGTAGGTAGATCAAACCTTGCTTCCCCAATAGATACGAATCATCTTACGTTCAAAGGCATTCACGCGCCAATTTCAAAATTGAATAAATATAATGAAATTTCAATCTTTTGACTTGAGAGTTCTTCTTTTCTTCTTTGTAACAATAGTATCTTGTAAAAAAAAAAAAAAAGAGACGAAATATTTAAATGTTGTCTCGCATTGCTATTAGATCAAAGGGTGCTATTGCACGTTTACCTACACAACGTTTGGTTTCTCAACAATTAAGACAGCCTACTATTGTCAATAAGCCATTCGTTCGTTTCCAACATACAACAAAGCCTGCTCTTGCTAAATTGGCTCCTCTTGATACATTCCCTCGTCGTCATCTTGGTTCCGAAACCAATGAAGTCAACGGCATGTTGAATCAACTCGGTGTTAAGAGCATTGACGAGATGCTTGCAAAGACTATTCCTTCTGCTATTCGTTCTCCTAAAGCATTAAGTATCCCTGAAGGTATCCCTGAACGTCAATTACTTGCTCGTCTCAAGGACATTGCTTCCAAGAATAAGATCAACCGTTCTTATATTGGTCAAGGTTATACTGATACAGTTGTACCCAATGTCATTTTGCGTAACATCCTCGAGAACCCCGCATGGTATACTCAGGTAATTTTATAATTTTTTGATAGAAATGCGTGCGAATATATCAAAACTAAAATACAATTTTTATTTAGTATACTCCCTATCAACCTGAAATTGCTCAAGGTCGTTTAGAATCTCTTTTGAATTATCAAACCATGATCACTGATTTGACTGGTATGCCTATTGCAAATGCCTCTCTTTTGGATGAAGGTACTGCCGCTGCCGAAGCCATGTTGATGGCATGGCAAGCTGGTCGTCGCAAGAAGAATCTCTTTGTTGTAGACGAAAACTGTCATCCTCAAACCATTGCTTGTTTAAAGACTCGTGCTGAATCTTTCAACATTGAGGTCGTTGTTGCTGATACTTTCCACTATCACTTTGCTGAAAACAAGAAGAATCTTTGTGGTGTATTATTACAGGTAAATTTTTCATTTTTATATTGTGGGGAAGCGGTGTCCGTGGAATGATGCAAGTGGAGATCTAATATAGCATTCAACAGAGTTTGAATCTATATTTTCTACCTACTTTTCGTCTATCTATATCTTTACAGTTTAAATTACCGACATCATACTGACATGGATTATTACTCTATTTTTAGTATCCTGATACTCGTGGTTCCGTCAAGGATTATGAACAATTAACTGCTAGTGTTCATGCTGCCGGCGGTCAAGTTGCTGTTGCTACTGATTTAATGGCATTGACTTTGCTCAAATCTCCCGGTGAATTCGGTGCTGATATGGCTCTCGGTAACTCTCAACGTTTTGGTGTTCCTATGGGTTTCGGTGGTCCTCATGCTGCTTTCTTTGCCTGTAAGGATGAGCATAAGCGTCGTATGCCCGGTCGTTTGATTGGTGTTTCCAAGGATGCTGATGGTAACCATGCTTATCGTCTTGCCCTCCAAACCAGAGAACAACACATTCGTCGTGAAAAGGCTACTAGTAACATTTGTACTGCTCAAGCTCTCTTAGCCAATATGTCTGCCATGTACGCTGTCTATCACGGTCCTGAAGGCGTTAAGGCTATTGCTCAACGTATCAACAACTTGACTTCCGTCTTGGCTGAAGGTGTCCGTAAGGCTGGATATACTATTGAGAATGATGGTAACTTCTTTGATACTCTTTCTATCAAGGTTGGTAACTCTGCTTCTATTCTCTCCAAGGCCGCTGCTGCCGGTATCAATCTTCGTGCTATCGATAACGGAACTGTTGGTATTACTCTTGATGAAGCTGTTACTCAACAAGAACTCGGTAAATTGATCAATGTCTTCCAAAAGGATGGTGCTCCTGCTATTACTGTTGAAGAACTCTCTAATGTTCTTGATGCCAAGACTGCCACTTTCCCTGGTCAACTCAAGCGTACTTCGTCTTACTTACAACATCCTGTTTTCAATTCTTATCACTCTGAAACCGAAATGCTTCGTTATATCCACCACCTCGAGAGCAAGGATCTTTCCTTGGTTCATTCTATGATTGCTCTTGGTAGTTGTACCATGAAGTTGAATGCTACCTCTGAAATGATTCCCGTTACATGGCCCGAATTCTCCAACATTCATCCTTTTGCTCCTGTTGAACAAACTGAAGGTTATGTTACCATGCTCGATGAGCTCGCTGATGATTTGAAGGAAATCACTGGTTTCGAAGGTGTTTCTCTCCAACCCAACTCTGGTGCACAAGGTGAATATGCTGGTCTCCGTGTCATTCGTGCCTACCATCATGCTCGTGGTGAAACTCAACGTAATGTCTGTTTGATTCCTATCTCTGCTCATGGTACTAACCCTGCCTCTGCTGCCATGTCTGGTATGGATGTTGTCATTATTCAATGTGATAATGATGGTAATTTGGATATGCATGACTTGAAGGCTAAGGCCAAGAAGTATAAGGATAGATTGGCTGCCGTCATGATTACTTATCCTTCTACTTTTGGTATGTTTGAGGCTGGTGTCTCTGAGGCCTGTAAGGTTGTTCACGAAAACGGTGGTCTTGTTTACCTTGATGGTGCTAACTTGAATGCTCAAATTGGTTTGACTAAGCCTGCTGAAATTGGTGCTGATGTTTGCCACATGAACTTGCACAAGACTTTCTGTATTCCTCACGGTGGTGGTGGACCTGGTATGGGCCCCATTGCTTGTACTAAGGAACTTGAGCCTTATCTTCCTGGTCACCCTGTTATTGCTTGTGGTGGTCAAAATGCTATTGGCCCCATTTCTGCTGCTCCTTACGGTTCCGCATCTATTTTGCCTATCTCTTGGGCTTATATTAAGATGATGGGTGGTGATGGTCTTACTCAATCCACAAAGCTCGCTATCTTGAATGCCAACTACATGGCCAGTCGTCTCGGTGAACATTATGAAATTTTGTACACTAACGAAAATGGTATGTGTGGTCATGAATTCATTGTCGATATTAGACCTTTTGTCGAAAATGGCATTGAAGCTATTGATGTTGCCAAGCGTCTTCAAGATTACGGCTTCCACAGTCCCACTATGTCCTGGCCTGTTACCAACACTCTCATGATTGAACCTACCGAATCTGAGAGCAAGGCTGAACTCGATCGTTTCTGTGATGCTATGATCTCTATTCGTGGTGAAATTCAACAAGTTATTGACGGTAAATTACCCAAGGGTAACAATATGCTCAACTCTGCTCCTCACTCTATCAAGACCTTGATGGCCGATAAGTGGGATCGTCCTTACTCTCGTGAAGTTGCTGCTTTCCCTATGCCCTATCTCCGTGAAAAGAAGTTCTGGCCTTCCGTCTCTCGTGTCGATGATGCCTATGGTGACCGTAACTTGATGTGTACTTGTCCTTCACCTGAGGAATATATGGAGGAAAACAACTAATTGATTTATTGTAATTTTATGTAATTTTTCCTTTTGAGTTACACTCTTTTTTCCTCATTTTGTATGTATAATAGACTTATTTTTCTTTATTTTTCCCCTATATTAAATTTCAACAATCATTTAATCGATTTCTATATCCCAACAATAAAAATCACTTATCTATAAATAATGCTATATCGCTTGTATTTATCAATGAAACACATTACGTATGAACACATTTTGCAGGACTTCAGGCATTTTATATATTCTTGTGCACTGTAAAACTAAATTAAACGTGAAAAAATGCATACACAGCTAGTTAAAATAAAGTTGATACAGCTTCTTGCTACATATATCTACTTTCATTGTTTTCATTTACGAGTTGTCTTGAATCCTATGCAAGAGAAATCCTTGAAAACTGACATTCTCGGTCGGGGATATAAAAATATTATCCCTGAGCGGAGGTTACATATACAATGTCTACCAAATTTAGAAATACTTTGACATATCAACTCAGCTCAGGGGTAATTTTTTAAACCCTTACACTTACTATTATTGCTGACAAAAGTGAAAAAATGGATATACAAAAACCATATTATTTTGATTAAATTGAATACAATGCAATAAATAAAAATTAGCTATAAATAATATCTAAATAAGTACAAAATCTATCTTTTGAATCTATCCCAATTTATAGATCTTTGAATGGTATGAGGTATAGAATATGAAGTATCCAATTGTATTGGTATAGCTGAAGGTCTAGATTTACAAACGGTTAACTAAATTGTCACTTTAAATAAATTTAATGATTCGTACCTTCCATGAGCACATTGAAATGGAAAATTACAAACTGACAATTTCTTGACAATTGTGGAACATTCTTCTATATTCAATTCGTCGTTAAACATTATGGCACCTAATAAATCGTTAAAAATAACCGTTTTTTTCAATAATAGCAAAACCTACTTCTACAAGCTCGCGACTTCAGTATTTCCAAAATACCTCTCGGGCATGTATTGGTAATTGCAAACTCATCTGTCTGTTCTATAATCCAATACATATGATCACGAATAATGTTTTTTAAAATAGAGTGATCCTCAATACACCGGTCAGATATTAATTGTGGTATATGAGTTATAAAAATTTTGCTTTTTTGAAAATGAGGGGATTCCTGAAAAGTATCAAAAAAACGAGATTGTGATAATGTCGCTATATTATTGCTGGGATTATTACTATTCTGGAGGACTGAAGGAAATATAATCTGAATACCCCACATTTTCAAACATTTCAATATGCGATCATCGTTTTTCAATGTTTGAAATTCGGCAGATGAATCAAGATTAATAGCAATACTCGGTTCAAGTATTGTGGTCGATTGTATTCCTGTAGAAATCATTTCCTCTAGTTTTATACGTTCGTCTGCAGCATGTTGATCTATCATAACCAGTATTTTTGGGTCTCTTAATTGAAGTGTTATGAACTTTTTATCTACCTGACTTAATAATGTTGCATTTTTTAAATCTTGTTTTGATAGTTTATACGAATTTTCTAGGTGAGGGATCCTGGGTGGCCAAGACTTATTGTGTTTAGAGAATGAATCTAGAACAAATTTAGTTTCACTCGATTGCCTACTTCTTTTCAAGTGAGATCTGTCAATGGTGTTACGCTGTAAAGATGAGAAGAGAGGACTTTGGCTTGACAACCCTGATGGAGGAGGAGGAGGAGGAGGAGGCGATAAAAAACTAAAAAATGCGTGCTTTAAATACATAGTATACCATCAACATTAAGTGATACAAACCTGGTTCCTGTATTTGGATCTATGTAGAACATGGTTTGTCTAATAGGGTCCCACCAAGTCAAGTAATCGGATTTCTGTTCCTCCTCGGCAATATTGTCGCTTGCATGCGATTGGGTTGATGAAGTAGAATGCGCTATATACGGATCAAGAGCATCCCTTTTATTACTATCAGTTTTAGGTCGTTTCCGTTTTGATCCTTTATTAACAATGTTCAAAAATCCTGCTTGACCCAGAAATTGATTGGTAATTCTAGTCACTACGTTTTTGATACCTGCAAATGCATGAAATTCGGTGAGCATGTCTAAATATATGCTGATATCATAGCTACTCCAAGTGTTGCATGATAGTTTTATTATGTAAATTGGATGCTTTTGAATAAATTTTTCTATATTTTTTCTAGAGTTAAATTGTATCATTTACATTCAGTGTGCTATATTTGCTATACCTTTTCCGGCTTGGCCAAATGCTGTGATTTTATCTTTTTCCTGAATAACCACTGTGAGTATCTCGCTTAGGGCGGCATATTTTGTAATACCTTGTTTACTGAAAACTGACTTGTAGAGAATAAATCCGATACGCATTTGTATAATTCATTATTTACAGGCAAAATAAAATTATTTAAATCTTTTTTGCACAAAAATTAGTTTTATATCAGTGTATTCGATGATATTGTTTATCCATATTTACATATATACTGATGAGACTAAATATCCTGTGAGTAATTCAGCAAAAAAAAAAAAAATGAGGCAAACCATAAAATAATAATTTACCTTGTTTGGGTAACTTTTGGTGGAGAAATAGCCTTCGGCATCGAGATTGTTCTCGTGCAAAATTAGCGTTTGAAAATGCTATTTTGAGTTAGATTTAGTTATTTACACTTTCAATTGATGTTCCCCTTGAAATTATTTCAGATGCCTTTTTGATAATGAGAATTTACCTTGGTAATATCTTGGCTTAATATTTGTTTAAATGTGTGTAATGTAGAAATAGTCTTTTTTTTTTTTAAACGATGAGAAATATTGATACTGTATGCTATGTATACTAATAATATGCAATAAAAAAGATACCTTCTTGATCGTCAAAATCTTTGTATTGCGTGCATTGTCTACAAGATTAAAACCAACATGGGGAAACAAAATGGCAAATGTAGTGATAAGTCGTTTCACAGACTCCAGTATTACAACATGTTGATAAGAGGTAGAAGACGTTATTTGTCTTCTTCTAACGGGAAACTACGTATGTACTGATAAGATATCAATATCAATATCAATATAATAATACCTTACATACTTTGTAGAACAAATCTCGAATAATGACATTTGTGCCTGAATGATTCTTTTTAGTATGTTTTGACACGCAGATGTCTCCAATCATTTTTCCATCCTAAAGAATGCTAACGTTAGACATTTTCTATAATCCATATTTACAGCTATTTACCCTCCAAAATCCTTCAAATGTATTGTTTGATAGATGGTATTTTGAAATGATTTGAGTTAAAGATTCATTTACAATAGCAGCTAAGGCTTTTTAAAATTTATACAAGATAAGACTTTTTTATGCATGTATTAAAGGACGCTGTATTATTTATACCTTCCCCGCGATATCCAAAGGTTTTTAACTGCTTGATATCAGATAATGTATGACATTTGGAAGTAACTTTAAAATACAAGATTAATTGAAATATGCGTAGTGATACAGAGTTTGCCTAATGTTCACTTTTGTTTATTTTAAACTCACCATGTCTCTGACCGATTCTATTCAAGTTTTGTATTCCAGAACCATCGTCATTTACTTGTAAACTAAACTTTTCAATATCGAGGAAAATATCTATATTGGTTGCCTTTGCATCAAGGGCTTTTATTTTGTATTTAACATCAAGTAATGTATTACCTCACATTTCAATGTTCATTTTATAAATACCGTTTTGAATTAATTCCTTAATGCATTGTGTTATTGAAGTAATTACAAGGGACCTAAACAGGCACATGAGTTTTCCCCCGGTTAGAATAGTAGATAAGCGAAAACTTACGATCTCAATTGATGAATAACACTTGTATCTAATAGCTGAATACTATCAGATGGCATTTTCAGATGCGAATACTATTTGTGAAAAAAAATCGTAGAAGAAAAAGTATTCAAAGGGTATTAATTTTTCTCTTTTACTTTCAAATAGAGTCACAGGTAGATCTGCATTATAGTTAGTATCTAGGGAATCGCATACATTCGGTTTTTATAAATCAAAAGAAAAACTTATGCTACTTGTGCGGTGGAACTACGTTGATTTTTCTTCTGGGGAAATTGAATAATAAGCTTTCATGTTGCATTCATTTCTGAATGAATCATTCAATGTCCGTAACTTCTATAAAAAGAGGGAAAATGATAATCTACGATTAGCTGCTCCTTATTTCTTATAATTCAAAATGAGTCAATTAAATATCAATGAAAAATCAAAAATACCAGAAATACCAGAAATTTTAGTGCAAGACAAATATCATGAAGAAGATCAATATACAAATTCTTTTACTGATCCAGATACAGAAGAGAAAGCTCCTCAAGGGACAGCATCCTTCGGTAAAGCTTTATTCATGTTAATCAAAGCTTTTATTGGTACAGGTGTCATTTTTTTGCCTGGTTCGTAAGTGTTTGTCAAAAGAATTTTCTCTTTATATTCAACTAAATTATTTGTATAGATTTGTTAGTGGCGGCTTAGTTCTTTCAATAGTTCTAATGGTTATAATTGCTGTATTATGTTTAATTGCATTTCAATTGCTGATCAAAGCTCAAAGAGAAATCGGAGGAGACTATGGGCAAATGGCAGAAGCACTTTATGGTCCCTACTTGAGACATTTGATTTCTTTCTTTTTATGTGTATCTCAAATGGGTTTCGTTGCATCTTATATGGTTTTTATTTCTGAAAACATTGGCATTGTCGTTGATACTGTTAATAATTGCAATGCTCCATTTGATGCAAAATACTACATTTGGATTATTTTATTTGCTATAATTCCACTTTGTTGGATTCGTAGAATTGAAAACCTATCCTATGTTGCAATTATTGCAGATATTTTCATTGCATTCAATTTGATTTGTATACTGTATTTCTGTTCAGATCAAATTCATGTGAATGGCGTTGGAAACAATATTCATATGGTGAACAAAACTGATTTTGGCTTAATGATTGGCACAGCTGTATTTTCTTTTGAAGGTATTGGCATGGTATTACCTGTTGTCCAAGGTATGAAAGACCCTAAAAAGTTCCCCTTGGTTATGACAATTGCTATGATTATCTGTCTCATCGTATTTACTCTCATCGGTGCAATCGGTTATGTCGCTTATGGTGATATCACGCAAGCCAGTGTAGTCTCTAATATCCCCAGAATTCCATTATCGATCACTGTTCAAGTATTATATGCAATTGCCATGATCTTAACTTCTCCTTTCATGCTTGTTCCTCCATTGCAAATCCTGACAAAATATATCTTTGGAGGTCAATCCGGTACAAATAGTCTTAAAATCAAATGGGGTAAAAACTTTGTACGTGCTTTGGTCCCTATTGTATGTGCTGCTATCAGTTTTGGCGTAGGCTCTGCCAATTTAAGTAAATTTGTATCCTTAGTTGGTAGCGTTGCCTGTATGCCTCTCTGCTTTATCTTTCCCGGTCTCTTCCATTATAAAATTACTTCCAACAAGTTCCTTAGAATTGTTGATATTTGTTTGATCCTCTGGGGTATTGGTATGGTTATTTATACTTTATATGTAAATGTAAATTCTTGGGTTCATCCCGCTTCATCATCTGGAGTCGTTATCTCGATGACTAATTGTAGCGCTTGAAATTAAATGATATTGATTCGTTAACCGAAAGATATTTATCTTCCATTATTGTGTTTATATATACTTTTCTTCATCCTTATAAAATAAAGCTACGAAATTATGTACATTTTAATTGAAATTTTTTTGCATTACCTTGGATTAATGTCAAAAGTGTGAGAATTTTGTCTTAAGAAAATTTATCAAACAGGCATTTTGTGGTATCAAGATCTGGCGATATCCGTTTCAAACCTTATCTTATCTTTCCCACTCGTGTTACTCGGGTTCTCCATACAATCGCTTAATCATATAATCTGTTTTAATTGACGATTGATTTATCAACAAACGGTGCTTGAATGTGTTTTTAAGCTGTAAAGTCAAAAATTGAGGAAAAAAAACCCAATAAAATTGAGTTTACCCAATAAATTGTATATTGATTAAGTAATATCAATTAATCAAAGTATGTAGCCCACAAAATTTTATATAGATGAATGCTATCCCCCAAAAAAATTCTATCAAATTCTTTTTCAATTGCCTTAATAGTTGGATTTAGGGATGACAATTAAGGTCAAAAAATTGGATCATAACTACCTACCTACGATGCTCGATCAAAAATTGATATTTTTTTAAAACACAAGAACCAGTATATAACTACAATTGAGAGAAATAATTTTCATGATTACTGAAATCCATGTTATCAAACTGTGTAAATTTATACGTAATTTACACCTTTCTTGGGTGTTTTTACTGTCTTGGTCATTAAAAATCATCACTAGAAGTTACAATTCAGTCATATATATGCACAATTTACTGAAAAAATCTCAATTAGGGTTAAATGCATTGTTTACATATTAAAATTAAAAGTTATTTTTGAATTTCTATAATTTCTATGTTTTTTCAAATGCTAATATATCCACAAAAAGCTAGATACAGACATGAGATTAGCACCATCGTCTTTCTAATAGCAAATTTAATTAGAAACCAGGTTAGATTAGCATTCAATGTGACATTTTGAAAAAAAGTTGGAGATCTGATTTTCTTCAAAAAAAAAAAAAAATCGAAATTTGAATTAGGAGTGTAACATTTTTCGGAAGTAAAATGCATTGTACCAGCTTTAAACCTTATCAGTTATTTCATGGCATACCTCTCCTTAGGACGTATAATCATTATTAAAATCAATAAAAACGATTTATACAAAAAAAAAATGCATTGTAAAATGTGGAAAACAAGATGCAGAGAAGGTTGGGTTTGCAAATTGAGCACATCGTTTATAGATTTTGCTCTAATTTTATACATATAGCTTTTAAAGAATTTTTTCTATAAATGTTTTCTCAAGTTTGAAATTTTTAATAAACTTTTTACTTTTTCAAATAGGTAATCAAATGTTTAAAAAAAAGGAACAGACCAATCAAAAGTATCCGAATTTTCTTTAAAAAGGTTGTTCATGAATTTCATTGACATCTATTACATCAAATAAACGCCATAAAAGCATACATTTTTCGAGTAGAGAGACATTAATCGAGTGTAATGAGGTAGAACTGCCAGCCATATGATACATTCATTAAAAAAATTACAAAAGCGAGCCCGTAGGGCGACGCCATCATTGAGTATAACGAGATCATACGTCTATTATACATAATATGTTAATTGCTCAAGATAACGTTTTAAAAGGAGCTCACAGAGCGATACCTTTGCCGTTATTGAGCATAGTGAGATTAAACGGCTATTTGTAATACTTTAATCATAATACACATTGCGAAAACGAGCGCAGCGAGATCAAAAGACTATTAATATAAAGCATTTACCATAAAACAAATTAAAGCACGGTCGTAGCGAGAAGAAATATCTACCATATAAAACACATTAATTACAGATAATTTTTCAGGAGCATAGTTCCATCAAATAGTTACGTATGAACATAATACCTTTATTATAAAAAAGATTGCAAAAACAAGCGTAATGAAATTAAAAAGATATTATGTACAACAAATTGCAAAATATAAAAGCATGCAGGGCGACTCCATAATTGAGTGTAGCGATATTGAACCACTAACTCTTTTATACTATGATATATCCAGTTTTAAATAAAAAGTATTTTTTTTCGTTTTTTTTTTGTATTTAACCACGTATGGTCTGAAAATTCAGTTTTTGTAGCGAGCATTTTCGGGGCTCATTTTATCCTTACCAACACTCATGATTTTGATCAAAAAACAGAAAAATCAAATTTTGATACCAAAATCAACGCTTAAATGTACTACATTGTGAGAGGAAATTGTAGCCATAACTAATATACATTTTATAAAAGCTTAATATTAAATGTTAAGTAACGAAACTTTGTACTTTTGCCCCAAAAACAATTTTTTGGTTAAAGGATTTTCATGTAATATTTTGCAACAAAAAAGTTCGTTATTTTTTATTGAGCAAATAGAGCGCTAAATTTTGTATATGTGTATATTTTTTGTTTTTATAATTGGTAGTATAATTAACTCTAAATTTGCAAAATCAGAAAAAAAATCAGAAAATGTCAAAATTGATGATCTGGACAAGAATAATTTTTGAAATAAATATTCCGCTTATAAGCCTCGTAAGTCTTAAAAATAAGAGATTTTACGATATTTGAAAACTTTTTAAGAATCTACGATGCTGCACCCACCCGATTCAAGTTTATTACTATGAATCTTTACACCTGTTGATACTGTGTGGTAGTTTATTTGATGAAAATAAAACCTTACTTTCTAATTATCGCGCTAGAGGTGATTTACATTGATTTTTTGTCTTATTTCTCCAATGTCATAAATATAAACATAGTTACCACTGGAGGTAATATAATACATTCATTAAAGAAATTGGAAAAGCGATCATGCAAGGCGACGCCGTAATTGAGAGTAGCGAGATTGAACGGCTAGTACAAGTATACTTAAAAACAGAGTTTTGTAGCATTTATAAACTGTAAATTTTTTACTTTGTTTTGTATGTAGGTGCTAATTTTATTAAGTATTACTAAATTTTTTCTAATTTTGAGATATCAATTGTTTATCGGAACCAAGCTTTAACTGATCAACAACTTGCTCGATTTCTTCTGCAACCTTTTCTGGCAAGTTCTCTGTATTAGCAGTGGAATCAGAGTTCAAAGATCTTTTACATAATTTGTCGTCTTCTTTCTTTTCTGAATTTTCGTCAATCTCATAATCACTTTCTTCTAAATCACTGTTACATTGGCTTTGATCTCTACTATCACATTGCTGTTGTTCATCGTCAAATGATAGCTTTTCTTTCGATTTTTTATCAATTCCTATTTCTGAAGCTCTTGTTACAGCCAAATTGACTCTCTGTTATAAATAGAATTAATTGATAAACATGACTTGATAGATTATGCAGATATATTTACCATAGCTAATCTATACTCGAAATCATAATTGGTATATGATAGAGCTATTTCCCAAAAGCCTGCGCCGCGGACTCTTTGGTTTATATTCCAAGATGTCATTCCAACCTCCCTAAAAGTTTTTTTTTTTTTTTAGTTTCGATAAATATATTGTACTAAATCCTGATGCTTACCAATAGGCAAAAGGAACTACCCATTTATCAGCAGTAATTTTTCCTTTGTGATCAATAATCCAATTAAGGTGTATAACAGATTCCTGATATCGTCCCATTGCATTTAGAATAGAAGCTTTTATAAGTAGTAAAGCTCCTCTTTGGTCATGATATTCTGGAGGAGGTGTTTCTGGTAATAGCTCTGTAGTACGAATCCCATATTCTAATTTCTCCGCTTCTAATATTCTACTCAAAGCATAGTCTGTCAATGCCAAATTTTGTTCCAATTGCTCCATCTCCATAAATTCGTAAGCATTGAACAGATACATGTATTCCAAGGCACACATGGTCATGTCCATATCTTGATAACCACTTGACTGAAACAATTTGATTTTGCGTAAAATATACTGCTCAATACAATAAGTACTGGAGTTCTTGTTGCTGCTTGATTTCATTAACTGAGGAATTTCTGCAAAGGCTAAAATTGCTTCTGTGCGTTGACCCATCATATCTAAACAAGCTCCAGTCAAGTATTTGAATATAGATTGAGACCAATATCTTTCATTAAACAATGTTTGAAAAATAGTAGCTGCTTCTCTCCAATTATTTTTCATCATATGGTTAAAACCTATTTCATAACTGCACATATGAAAAACTTCAACCTCTGCCCATTCATTTTTACTTGTTTCAATAGCATACACAAAAGACTGGGTGGATAGAGCTAAATTACGCGCTAATCTAGATGTTTTTCCAGCAAAATATAAGAAAATGGCAGAATTTGGATACAGTTTTTGTGCGTCCAAGAGTGTCTCAATAGCAGGTTGTGTATATTCTTCTGTCAATATTTGAGGGCATAAGCTTGTTAATGTGGTATAATAAGCCAAAAGCATTACTGAGGATATTGAAGCTCTTGCTCGACGATCCTCTAAACAGAGTTTTAACAAAGCAAAGCCTAAATGCTTATCTGCCTTCCATCCAAAAGCTGCAACAATTCTCAATATTTTTTGAGGTAACGAAGATAATACCAAGTGCACAGCACCAATACCAAACTGTATCCCAGAAATTGTGTCTCTATCAATATACTCATTATGTAGCTGCCCCATTCGCTTATACTCCTGCCAAACAATGCTATAGCTTGAGTATGCTATATTCACGAATGTTAGTATTAAATCAACCACAAAAAGCCTACTTGAATCACTTACCTCTTCTCAGATTTAGACCGCATTTAATATACCCTGACACGCTCTCTTGTAGTAAATAAAGTATAGCCATCTGCAAGCATGCTTCTGCTTTGACAACATGGGCCCGTAATATACCGTTTGAGATCGTACTTACTTTATGCATTTCTAAAGCTTTAGGTTTGGCAGGAGTTATATTTGTTGGTACTCCTGTTCCACGAGAAAATTTAATTGAATTGCAGTAAGATGCAAAATACTGCATTACTGTGCCTCCTACATTTCTTTTTGTTGAGTTATCGATTTGTGAATTTGCAAGATTGTATGTTGACATGAGTACTTTAACTGCATTATCAGTTGACTGTTGATTATTTGACTTTCTTAAAAGTTAGTATCACTATGAAATTGATATTCTGGTTATAACTATATACCATTAATGCTGTATTAAAGAAAAGTTAGTCTTTTGAATAATAAACCTACTCGAATATTCTGTGAATTTACCTTTCAAAAATACCATTGAACCGAGGCCAAGTGCATGAAGAGGGTCACTATATATAAATTGATTAGATTTTCTTTGATAATCGAGACGCATGTACTTACGTTTGTGCATTTTCTTCAAACAGGTTTTTTGCCTTCATAAATCGATTACTGAATAAATGATGGATTGCTCTTAGTATTGGCTCATCTACATATAGAAATATTAGCGAATGTTTATAGATTTGTCTAATGGCACTTTACCTGCTTTTTCTTGTTCACGTGGAGTGAGGTTATTTGGTTTGACAGACTTTGTATCAATACAGTCTAAAACAATCAAATTTGCAGATCCAGTTGCGCTACTATCCTCACAAGCAACAGGAGTATTATTCACGCCATGATCTAATTCATAATCAACAATTACAGCTTCTTCTCTTTTCAACCCTTTGGATCCAAATGTTGTAGATGGCAACACATTTAAAATTGTTGCTGATTGTAGAGATTCAACTTGTTGATTTACAACTGCTGATGCTAATGCAGTTGCATTGTTCATTTGTGGCTGCTTGTGCTGTAACTGCTCTTCTTCTTTTTCTTCTTCATCCTGCTGTTGTTCTGTAAGAGAAGTCTGGAGTGCATTAATAATAAGTCCTAGCTCAAGCGGTGCAGTATGATCATGGTTGCTGTCGAAGCTGCTCATGCTTGAACGGCCGCTACTAGTAGATGAACTTGCTGTGTCGGTAGCAGAAAATTCAAATTCTTTATTGCTATTTACTTGTAATACTGCAACTGGAGATGTATCCGTCAATATGTCTGTAGTAATAATTGCTTTATTCTCCATTGTTGCAAATTAAAGAAGAAAAGGGACAAATATAAGAAAAGAAACGAGATATAGCGTCATTTATCTTTATGAGGCAAAATAAAGTAAAATTAAGGGGAGAATCTGATGCATGTTCTAATAAGGAGAGATCCAATTTTTTTGTCAATTTGTATAAATATATACATCAACCTAATATAACACCATCTTCTTTCTCCTTTGTAATATATACTTTTATATTAATATAATGGAGTTTGCTTTCTAATTGATACACTACTCTTTTTAATACATTGATACATGAAGCTCCTTGCTTGCTTGCCTCTTGTTGTATAGAGGTTTTTTAAAGAATACATGTACAATTTTCTTAATAAAATGTCTCCTTTCTTGATAACGTATATTGTGTTTATTTAGTAAAACTAGGTTTTGAAGCAGCTACTCAGCGAAACATTGCAATTAATTGTAGTTTCGGTTGAATTGCCAATATCTCTCTGAAGCAATTGAATATATAATTGCAACAACATGTAAGATTCTATTAACTTTTTTAAGGTAATGTCTTTTACGCAAATGCATAAATATCAATGAGGGTTTTTTGTATATGTTCTGTATTAAATAAGGTACCTGGTTTGTAGGATCTTGAATTTATCATAATCATCATCAATGGAGTAAACGTCTGATCCCGTTGAATTTAAGAGTATTTTTCTATCAATAAAATGCAGTAGTATACTTTTTACACTCTTAAAAGTATTCATCGTATTAATTTTTGATTCGAATGTCTAAATAACCTTGAAAGTCCTTTAAAATTTCGATTTTTATTCAAGATTCTGTTCCGAGTTACAAGAAGGAATCACTATTTGAGGCGAATTTTAATGAATATTTTAGGATTCCAGACTAAAAGGAAAATATAGTAAGCTCATTTGTAGCATAAAAAACAGTTTCGACCAGGTTTGCGCTTCGAAGAAAGCGAAAGGATGTCTATAAAAACTATTTAAAGGTATACATGATGAATCATCGAAACGACCAACCCAATTTTGTATCAAATCCAACGCAATGCCTGGCAGGACACTCTATCCAAACAAATCTGCTCCTGCTGATGGCTCCCAATCGCGTTCCTTTGATTGCTATTAGTAATACAGACGCTAATTAATCTTGGGCTCGGATCTATCAAAGATCCTCTTAAATATTTAGGGTGACTCCCTAATTTCAACAAGCAAGATTAGAAATGTGGGGAGGGGGACATCTTAACATGGACGCTTTTCACTTGACAATTACAAATTAAGCATGTCAATAATATCCAGGGCATTCACAACAGCAGTGGGAGGACCTTTCAAAATAGCAATTGTTGGTAGTGGGCCAGCTGGTTTCTATACAGCGCATAGATTATTAAAAGAATGGCCAAATACACAAATTGATATGTTTGATAGTTTGCCTGTACCTCATGGTCTTGTACGATTTGGTGTTGCTCCAGACCATCCCGAAGTTAAAGTAAAGAAACATGCGAACAATATTTTCAAGAAAAATATACTAAATTCATTAATAGAATGTAATGACAACCTTTGATAAAGTTGCAGAGGATGATCGATTCCGTTTTCTGGGTAATGTTGCAATAGGAACAAATAGTAGCAAATCTTTAAGCATTAAAGATCTTCAAAATAACTTTGATGCTGTACTTCTTTCATATGGTGCCAGCGAAGATAGAAAGATGGGGATACCTGGTGAAGATACATTCGGAGTAGAATCGGCCCGAAGCTTTGTGGGTTGGTATAATGGCCACCCTAACTATAGAGATTTGAGGTTACCTTTAGATGATACAGATACTGCAGTTGTTGTTGGACAAGGAAATGTTGCATTGGATATTGCTCGTATTTTGCTTAGCCCTATTGATGAATTGAGAAAAACAGATATTACAGAATATGCATTAGATGCATTATCAAAAAGTAGAATTAAGCATGTTCATGTTGTTGGTCGTAGAGGTCCAGTTCAAGTAAGTTTTTGAGATGTAAACCATATAATTTTGTAGCACCTAATTTATACATTGTTAAGGTATCATTTACATCCAAAGAATTAAGAGAGCAAATGTCGCTTCCTGGCGTAGAATTTAAAGCTGATATGGACCTTATAAAAAATGAAATAGCAGAATCACAGCCTTTCATTAGTAAGAATCGGCCATTGAAGCGTTTAATGGGATTGTTAGAAAAGGGATCACCTACCAAGAGTATTGATAAATCATGGACTGCCAAGTTCTTGCGTAGCCCTGTCGAGATTTTAGCAAATAATGCGAGAGTAAATGGGATCAAATATGAGATAAATCGTTTAGAAGGACCACTGGAAAAGCGAAGAGCTGTTGGTACTGGTGAATTTGAATCACAAGAATGTGGAATGGTATTTACAAGCATTGGCTATAAGAGCATACCTATAGAAGGCGTGCCTTTTAATGATCGTCAAGGTAGAGTACCTAATCATTATGGTAAAATTATGGATGGCAATAATGAACTTGCCGGTATGTACACTGCTGGTTGGCTTAAACGAGGTCCTACAGGTGTCATTGTTTCTACCATGACGGATGCTTATGAAACAGCTGATACAATTGTGGATGATTTAAAGAATGGCAAGGAAATGTTAGCTAATGTTGATTCACCAAAGTCCGGAGCTGAAGGTCTTGAGCAGTTGATGAAGGAACGTCATATTGAGCCTGTCAGTTACAATGATTGGAAAAAGATTGAAGCGGCAGAATTTGCCGTCGGTGAGAAATTAGGTAAACCAAGGGAGAAATTTTCAAGAATTCAAGATATGCTGGATGTTCTTGGTCGTTCCTGAATAAAATAGACTTTTTTCTTTTGTATCACTACTTGATCTTTTTGCAATGTTGAACATCTTTAGTGTGTATCATTTAGTTTTATGATATAGGTTTCCGACCAATCATGCTCCTCTTTAATTAAATTCTCAATTTTTGTAACATCTCTCTCTGTTGGAGGAAAAGTTTTTTGTTGTCCTCTTGTTCCTTTTGTTCAAATACTATCTCAACATGGCAGTATTAACAGATGAACAGCTTTCAAACTTGAAATTGTACAAATATTCAAGTATTGACAAGTCTTTTTTGACGAAATATATTCTTCGACATTACTGGGATGTTTGTATCAAGCTTTTTCCTTTGAACATGGCGTAAATTTTGGTTGCTTTTTTTTTTTTTTGGGATTTCATTAACCTATTCTTCTTCATTAGCCCTAATCTTATTACTTTGACTGGATTAATGTTTATGATCTTCAATGTAATCCTTGTGTTTATCTTTGTACCTACTATGGAAGCTGAAGATGCAGGACCTTCTTGGATTTATTTTTCATTTGCTCTTGGTTTATGGTTATATTCTACATTTGATAATGTCGATGGTCGTCAAGCAAGAAGAACTGGTACCTCAAGTCCATTGGGTGAATTATTTGATCATGGTTGTGATGCTATCAATTGCTCTTATGCTGCAATCATTCAAATGTCAGCACTTGGTTTAGGACATACGAAAAATGCTGTCATCATTTATGCTATTGCTACAACTGGATTTTACTTATCTACAATTGAAGAATATCATACTGGAACATTATATCTCGGTTATGTCAATGTGCCTACTGAAGGTGTTTGTATTTTATGTATCATGTACATCATCTCTGGTATTAAGGGTCCAATGTTCTGGAAGATGCAATTAGGTTCTATCTTTAATAATTTACCCTCTTTTATGCAAGAATTGACTTTAATTGATACATATATTTGGTTTATTGGTACCTTGTTTGTTCTTACTCATGTCCCTGTTTGGTAAGTTTAGTGGCGACTTTTTGTGCATAGACATATAACCTTTTTTAAATTATTTAGTTTCTATGCAATGTATAAGGCATGTCGTCAAAAAGGTAAACCATTTATTCGCTCCATGTTGTACGATAACTGGCAAATTTCACTCTATACCATTTCATTTTATCTCTGGGTTACTTCACCCTATTCTTTCATTTTGTCTCATGAACATTATGCTATTTACTTGTTAGCTGTTGGCATTGTATTTGGTCGTATTTGTTCCAAGATTATTTTGGCTCATCTTACGAAATCCGAGTCTCCTCTTCCAACTGGCTTGTTGATCCCTTTAGTTTTGGGTGCAATCATCGCTAATTTACCAATCTACACAAATATGGATCCTATCTTTACACCTCAATCTGAATATGTTTATTTGGTTTGCTACTTTTTATTAGCACTTGTTTTGTATCTTCGTTGGGCAATTCTTGTTATTGATAGCATTTGTACCTATCTTGGTATTCGTTGTTTGGTTATCCCCGATCAACATACTAAGTATCAATAGTTTAGAGTTTAGTAATAATAAATTAGAATGTACATATCAACAAAATTTTGAGATATATTCATGGCTCTGTTTTTTCAAATTTTGACGGCGTGGCTAACTGAATTTATTCTATTTAAGGCTAATTTGCGATCAGAAAAAAACATGACCAAAATGTTCCTAAAAATAGGATCGGTTTATAGTTCCGCTTATATACCCTACGTTTTTAATGAATAACGACAAGATAAAAGATAATTAAGTGTATACATTGGAGATCAGGAAATCAAATAAAGTTTTCGTTTGTTTACCATCTAAGTTGATACGAACTACAATAAATTCTTTAAATGTCTGACTTTTAGTTTTCACTGCTCAAAAGTTGAAACTTTGAGCCTTAATATCTCAACAAAAATTTAAGATATATCAACGCTTTCTAATGCTGAAACTTATTTATTTTGAAGTGTTCTTTGACATATTCAAATATAGAAAAAATATATGCACCTTTTTTTGATCTTTTTTCAGCAGATTACAAAATATCTGTTATATATATGTATATAATTATTTAAAACGAGCCGAGCTTTTTTATTCAGCGACTAAAAGTCATCATCTCAATGCGGGCTTTACTTTACCTTTCAAGTGACAAATATTTAAAGCAAAGTAAACTTATGAATGTAAATTGACAATTATCTAAAGTATTAATGTCATATCATTTACTAATTATTATTAAATTTGAACTTTTTGAAAAGAGGGCAGAAGGCTAGAAGCTTGCTCTTCCCTATACGAGCTTTTCAAAAAGAAGT
Source organism: Mucor racemosus (assembly GCA_027405735.1). NCBI lineage: Eukaryota > Fungi > Mucoromycota > Mucoromycetes > Mucorales > Mucoraceae > Mucor > Mucor racemosus. Next base: position 2,844,966 of record JAPEHQ010000001.1, on the reverse strand, counting down.
CAAAAGCTCGGCTTGAGCTCGAGTGATCCAAAGCTTGGCTCATGTTTTATACTTATAATATATGTAGCAGCATTTTTAGTACTCATATTATAAATTTCGTTTAGCTCTATCGGATGTAATTTAGTTCTTTTAAAATATTGATTTTTCGTGGAGATACCCTCAAAAATATGCACAAAAGGATGCTAGCATCATTGCATTCTGCTTCAATTTTCCCTGTGCATACCCTCATCCCGAATTCTGAACTTGAAAAAAAATCGACAAAAACCTTGTCTTCTCTACGAAAAATGCAGCTAAAAGGTTTAACAATGGCTCGATGTATAGATGATTTTTTTGTGCATTATTTCCACTGCTTATATTTGAGATACGTTTATAAATGTGATGTCTATCTTCAAAAAACTTCCAAAATTTCAATCCTAATTTACGCTAAATATAATATAAATGTTTGTCTAATTTTTGTTTAGATGAATTGGCGTTCGCAAAATGACCGGACCTAAGCAAACGCAAGCAGTTTTAGCAAGCATTTGCCGAGTCTAAAATATTTGAAAATTACTCGAGCAAGCCCGAGTATAAGCAACGGCTCATCGAGCAGTTGTATACCGAGCACGTTTAGAATTGAAAGCAAGCACCCAAACATAAATCAAGCATTATCCAATACTTCAAAAAGCCAAGCAAGTTGAACACGAGCATATAAGCAAGCGAGCAAATCCGAGTGCAAGCGCAAGCATTGTACTTAGCGATCGCAATCAAACTGTGCGAGCATAAGCAAGCGAGCGAGCCCTATGCTTGGGCTCGCTTGAATTGCGCTTTTTTCAGGTTATTACTTGCTTTGGCTTGCTTGATTAAATTTTTTTAGCAATTTTCTGCTTGGCGCTCGACGAAAACATTGAAAGCTTGCTTGTCTGCTTGCTCGAATTGCTTCAAATTGAAATAGGCTTGCTTACGTGTAAATCTGCTTGCTTTTAAAACTGAGAATGCTCGATATGAAACTGCTCGACGAGCCGTTGCTTAGGCTTGGGCTTGCTTGCGTAACTTTCAAATATTTTAGACTCGGCAAATGCTTGCTGAAACTGCTTGCGCTCGCTTGGACTCGGTCTGTTACGCCAGGAAATTATATCAGTCTCAAAGCTAAAATATGTACTAAATCATTCAATAAAAATAAAGGAAAACTGTTATAAAATGAAAGAGCACACTAAAACTAAAGAACTTTATTATAAGATCGAAACATCTTCTTTTATATTCACATTCTCTAATTTATTATATGACTGGTCTAAAATGGGTCTAATTATATGACTAGTCTAAAATGAGTCTAATTATATATATATATATATATATATACGTATATATATCCAATCAAGTCTAGGTGACACACACTACTAGTTCCACATTCCTGTATAAACGGAGCTTCATAACATAATACACAGCAATGTAGAACTTAACACATCAAACTGTGTCGTAATCTTAACCAAGGAATGCACCCAGATCTGTGGATGCAATACGGTCATTTTGTGAACGCTATTTTTATCAGGAGATTACGTAAACATTCCTAGGTCCATACATAGCCAATAATACCCCTTGTCAGATATGAGTCTTTATAGTAATCAATCGATGTATTCTATTCATGGAGTTCATGGGTCCTTGATCATAGTGGTGTGATTAGATCCACACTATGTTGATTGGTCTTTAGCTATAAGCTGCTAGGATCGAAGCTCGGTAGAAAGTTTATATTAGTATGAATCAGCATATATCATTTAGTAGTATAATGTCTTATTCATGGCAGCTGTACTTTAATTGAAAATCAGATGAAATGGAAATCAATATAGTGGATAAATATGTACATATTCCACAAATACACTATATTTATACAGGCTATTAGTTGATATTGATCTATCAGAATTACAACATTCGATATATAGAAGATCTCCGACAAATCTAGCAGATCTTATCTATCCAGTAACTGGTTCCTGTCACCCAGGAACTAACAATGAAACATAACTTATAGCAATATTACCACTGAAACATAACATGTTATATTCATACACATTAATAATAATATCTATTGTCACATCTAATGGATCCCTGTCCATTAGATCTTATCACACAATTCCAATAACTATATAAACCCATATTTAATTCATTCTAATAAACGGTACTTTTTGACGTTGATTTTAATTTATAAAGTCTCGATAAATCAGATATATTTCATTCTTTATAAATTTCGGAACCATAATTATGGCGATATAGTTGAGTTACTGTTTAAATATACACAATGAATAACTAGAAAATAAAGTTAAAACTAGATATATTTATTGAGTATATTGTAGGTAAAAAGATAACGAATCCATCTCGAACGACATCAGGATTCAGGGTATTTATATGTTTTGGAAGCGTGGATATAGAGTCTACAATACAGAGTGTATGAAAGTATGATTTCATCTTCTTGAAGAACTAGTTGATTACAACATGATGATATAATAGGTTGGCCATAGCAAGTTTAGTAGGATACGACCAAGTTAAGTATATAGGATCTTCATGCTTGATTTACTTTAGATTGTGAATGTTGATACAAATGGAATAGTTGAATTCCATTTCCAGGAACGAGTTCATGATTGGCTCACTTCAGGATCTCAGGCTACACCATTTCATCATAGACTAAATGTAACATAACTAAATGAAATAAAATTGGCATACATCATTATCACCTCATACTCATCCTTCTATGCTAAGAATAATGTCTACATAATCCTTTGAGCACTTCTACTAGTAATACATGTACCCAGTATAGTCTATGTCCTAAACATTCGTCCCCACCAGAATCGACAACACTTTGTGGTGGTGATTCGATAAATAACTCAAACAATAATTGGAATGACCCTGAAAATTCTGCAAAGATAATAAGTTGACCATATAATCTCTGGAGATCCTACTCGCCAGTAAAAAACCGTGAAAATGCAAAACCCTGTGGGACAAAAGCATCTCAAGGAAAAAGGCAGAGCCTTGGCCACCAGCAAATTATATACAACACCCACATACACCGAATATCTTCTATACACTATATACATTTGTAGGAACCCGACATACTCTACACGCCAGACTGGCCAGTTGACGACGCACTTGAACTTCGGGTTGTCCTTTGTTTTTTAGACAACTGAGAATTATTCCGCAATGCCGTTGTTGAGCTACTTTGTTTACGCTTATTGGTCTCAGGCACAGGCGATGCTTGATGAAATATGCGGTCCTCTTCTTGTTTTTGAAGCTGTACATGTTTTTTCCAATACTTCTGTAATATATGTGGATCAGATACATCATCCGCTGTAATCCAAGAACACATTCTTTCACCGTAACCCTTCCACTTAATCAAGTATTCTCTATTCGCGGCTTTTCCACGATGATCGCGAATCGCTTCAATTTCAAAGTATTCATCCTCGATAGATTTCTCGTCCACATTTACAACTTTCAACTCGGACGGTACATAATTGCGATGCAAAATTTCATTCATTTCATCCTTGAGTTCATAAGAACCTCCTTGATTTCGACGAATCACAGTATAAGGTCCATCATAAATCGGACTCAATTTACTTGGCCTTTGACGCACTTTGACCATAACATGGGAGCCGACCGGAATATCTACTAACATATGATTATCATCAAACCGTTTACGCATCAGTTCATTGATTTTCTTTTCTCTCTCATTAATTGCAGGAAACACCATATTGTGCATGTATTCAATACGCTCCTCAAGTTCCTCGATTGACATTATGTCTTTCGGAATTGCATATTTATCTTTGTTCGCATAATCATCCGGTAAGGTAACACGTCGTGCAAACATCAACGAAAACGGAGATGTTAACGATTTGCTCTTGATATATCGATTAATTGATAATTGCACCAATGGTAAATAATCACTCCATTCTCTCGCATTTGATTTGCTCATCTTTCGTAATGCATTCAACACTATCTTTACGCTTGATTCCGCAGATCCATTTGATCTTGGGGCATATGGGGTCGAATAATTGCGCTGAATACCCAAATTTGCTGAAATCGCTTGCAAAACGGCATTTTCAAACTCCGTACCGTGATCTGATTGGATGACAAGAGGAAAAGAGTAATCTCCGAACACTTTAATTAACTCTCGAGCAATACTCGTTGATTCCTTTGTTTTTAAGGGACGTACAATGATATATTTGGTACAAATGTCTGTAATAACCAGAATATACACATACCCCTCAAATGTCGGTGTCAAAGGGCCAGCTAAATCAATTGATACTTGCGACATTGGCTGAATCGCTACCACATTTTTTAAGGGATGCCATCCACGTTTACTAATATTGTGTTTTTGACACTCAATGCAGCTACTCACTAGTCTTCTAGCATCCTCATACACATTCGTCCAATGAAGTCCTTGCGAATGTAATTCTCGAACAATAGC